>CM062571.1:0-1200000 GCA_031468815.1 Morus bassanus | reverse complement strand
GGGGAGTATAACAACTCCACCAGTATGACCTACTCCATATCAGAAACACGTACAAATTTACAATAAAAGCACTAGGCACCACTGACACCACTTTCTTTCCAGAAAGAGAGCCAACAAATTTCCCCATGCTACTGGAACACAGGCCTGCAGGAGAGGATCTTAACTTCACCTTGCAGCGATGCAATGAACTCATACACTTCCTCCACACTCCAACGACTGGGATTGGTGGACAGGAAGACTGGGTTGATGCCATGTAGATCTGGGGTAGGTGGGGCCATACTAGAGTTTGCCAGGTCCCTCTCTCCATGACTGGCCCTTACTGACAGGGGTCCTGGAGATGTAGGGGACAAAGCTTCATCATAGCTGGAGTTATCAGAGCCTCGGCTTGAGTCTTCTTGGCCCTACAAGCCCATAGGAAAGAAAAAAAAAAAGGTGTTTTGTAAGAAATTGACAATTACTAGGTGCAAAACAAGACACTGGGAACAGCAGAAGTTGTCCCAACCATCTGGGACAACTGCCTCAGGCTGTTGGTCCAGAGGCAGCTGACACAAGAGCTCCCTGATGCCAGAAAGGGGAGACTTTACTTCCTCTTCCTTTTCCCCATCCTCCCCCAGTCCATTCCTCTTCCTCATGTCAGCTCTGAAGCTCATTCGATTCTTCTATAACCTGATTAAAATCATTCATGTGGAAGAATGCTAATCAAACAGGAAAAGTGGATTGTTTTCTACCAAGGCTGTCAGCTGGTCTCACTCACTGAGACCTCCCGAGACACATGCAGGAGTGAACACAGAGTGAACAGAACAAGTACAAATGTGAATCCACTTTTTGCAGTTGATGAGCAATTAGAACAGCTCATCGACTTGTGTAACAACTGCATCAGTGTGAACTTGGCACATCCTGTACGACTACATCCACTGTGAGAAAGTGGTACATCCACCAGTGACAACTTTGTTGAGGCAGATCTCAGTGTAAGAGGCAGGCAGGACTATGTTCTTACCCTGTGGCGCTTGCCCTGGATCTTCGTTCGAGCAATTTCAGAGCTGCTGCGCCGTGGTCCCCGTCGGCGCACACGAGCATAGTTAGCTTCCTGGAATTCCTTCATCTTCTTTCTCTGCAGCCGAAACTGATGGCTGCAGCTGACGTTATACCTCAAAGAAGTAGAAGCAGAGCAGCCGTTAGGAAACAGCAACTATCTAAACCTACTGCTTCTCCTTGCTCCAGACGGGGATAAAACTCCTCTTTACCATCAATTTCTGTTCCTCCTCCTTCTAAGACTTCCCCTTGGAAGGAACCAGTCCAGACTTCTGACACAAGCAATATCTGGAGACCAGAGTCTTGATCTAACATCTGAAGGGTCAATTAAGTCATTCCCCTAAGGGAAAAAAGACCCATAACAAGCACTCTGCTATCAGCAGGAGGCAGCAATGATTACTCTAACTTCTCCCAAGGCTTTTTCCCCAGTGCTCCCTCACATCTTTGTCTAGTACCAATGCAGCAGACAGCTACCAGTATGCATTTGTTTTGTCAGTCAAACGTACATTTGACTGAAGAGAGATTCTTTGGAGCCTGAGAACTTTCCCCTTCCCATTTCATTTTCTGAGCAAGTCAGAAATCCTGTTTACACTCAACACCACATTCACAAATCATTTAGAGTCCTAAAGGATCTCTGTGGCCAGTGCATCCCATGGAGGGAGGATCAGATTTACTGAAGTGTTGTACACTACCTGGAGAAGGGACACGTGCCCAGTTCCAGAGAATGTATAGTCAGAGAAAAGGAAGATTATGTCTTGCTATTACCTTTTAGCACAAGTCATGGAACAAAACCTCTTGGAGCCACGGAACTGGGTTGCTGGGGCGTACTTCCCACAGTATTCACACTTCAGCAAGTTTGCCTTCTTATCAAGCTCTAGTGAGATACAGAGATACACACCAGCTGATGATCTGAACTGAAGCAGATCACACACGATGATTCCCCATTCCACTACTACTCTTCTGAGCAGGCAGATTGCAAGCACTATTCTCTACTGAATCTTACTAAGCAGTTAGCTTGTGGAAGAAGCTGGGGAAAGAGAGGCAGAAGCTCCAGTAATTAGGACCCCGGGATATTGAACAGAGCAGTTGTTTTCTCCTTGTCAGTACTGTTTCACTGAATAAGCAAAAAATAGCATATCCCTCGTATCCTACAAGGCTGTGAGGGAAGTCTCCAACACTGCACTCTCTGCTGTGTCCACACATCCTTCACAGCCTTCGGAATCATTAGAGACAGGTACACTTCAGATTCTCCTGCTTACTACTGATACAGGGTGTGTTAGATCATATAAACAACAACAGAAAAGTATTGTATTCTGACACTCAAGAAAAGGAGATCCTAGGTCCATAGCTTGAGTCTCTGAGGAGTTAGCAGGAAGGCAGGAAGGGATACGAGTCCATAATGTATAAAGTTAGTAATACAGTATCAGAGAGCAGAAGCTTTCAGTAACACTAGCAAGGCCTCCTGGTGCTGAAACTCACCCACAGAAGCACTGTCCCCTCCTGGAGAGTTGCTGGACAGGTTTTCACTCTGGCCAGAAGGAACCTCTCCCTGCAGTGGTTTCTCAGATTCTTTCAGCAGCTGAGAACAACCCACCTGGACAGGAAGAGAAAGAGTGGGCCGATCTGTAAAGGCATCTCTGTAGCCACCACCCTCTGCAAGGTATATGCCACTCATACCTTATTACAGCCCAGAAGAATCCCTCTGCCTACTAAGGAAGGAGAGATGCTGAACAAAGTTATTACCCTTTCCTAACTCAGGCTTGGTGGTTCATTCAAGGATCACCAAGTACTATCTGCCTTGAATATACTGCAATTCCATGTAACTACATTTCCCCTTATTCGCTTTAACTTCACTAGCTGCTTGTTCAAAATGCAGTGCATATTTCCCTCACTAAAAATCAGAGGGAACAACCTTCTTACAATTCCTGCATAAATTATTGCTTTGGGGACTACTGGAGAAAACAGTTCCCATCACACTTGCTTTACTCCTTCCAACCCATTCTCTTTAATGCCACCACTTAATACCTTGCTTCGTGCATGACACCTCCCTCCTTTCTCTTTCTCTTCACTGTCTGCGTCTCAGGCTAAAAATGCTGACTTAGAACATGGGAAAAGAAACTCCTGTCCGAAGATGGAAGCCTACCACCCTCCCAAGAAAGCGCTACACCTCCTTCCCCCACAGCAGAGAATCCTTACTGGAAAGGGCTCTGCTCCTTCCTGGATGACAAAGCCCTCAATGATGTGTGTGAGGATCTGGGGCTTGACAATGGCTTGTGGGGGTTTGGAGTCTCCCATCTGACGTGACAACATTGCCAGGTTTGGGGTGGGAGCAGAGGTAGGGGTGGCTGATGCTCCTTCACTTGAGGTGGTATTTGGGGTTGCAATGGCAGCAGGATCAGATTTATCTGGAAAGTTAACAGCACAAGCGTCAGTTACCTTTGCTTCATCTACTTCACATGGAATACAAGATCAGATCATTAGCACACACAAGCAGAGCTCTCCTTTGTACCTCACCTCCAAGGCCACTCTTCTCCTCCATGTTTTTGGGGCTGTCTGTCACAGGAGACGACCTGGCAGGCAGGACTGCAGTGACACTGGGTGATTCCTCCTTCTCCTCCTCTGACTCTGCCTTGCGCTTAATTGCTAAGGTCTGAGACTTGCCCTGCATGAATAAAGAGGAATGTGTAAGCACAGGAGCCCCAAAGCCCTGGATTATTCCAGGAAGAAAGAAATGGAGTGGCAGTCACACAGCAGTTTCCAAACCAGGCTTTTGGCTTGATCAGATCAGTTTCAATGAAGGCGGGTCAAAACAGTAGGGGAAACATGAGAGCAGAATTGTCCCCCCACTCTAGTAATCAGACAAACCCTGTGGCACCTTCCTGAAGAAGCAGCCAGAGTTTAGAAACAGTCTCAGCAACTGGCTAAGGGTAACTGAGCTAGCAAAGTGCTGTTGTCCGAGGGAGTTAGGCAGGCCCTAGCTGGACAATTCAGAGCAGCGTGGACGAGGCCTGTGGAACATGAGCCACCTTTGTTTCCTTCTGCATAGCCTGTTGCTGGGGGATCCTCTGAGGCCTAGAGTCAGTGGCTGTTACCACACACCAAGGGGTCTCTGACCTGGAGGTTACCCACACCTACTGAGGAGAGGGGAGTTCAGTCTTCATGGCCCACTCAGCTCTCATCTCTCTCCTGAGAGAGACAACAAAGAGGCCAGTTATTTTTTGCATTCAGTTTATGTGGCAAGGTTTTGGTAGTGGGAGCGCTGCAGGGGTGACTTCTGTGTGAAACTGCCCCCGTGTCCGATAGAGCCAGTTCCAGCCAGCTCCAAGACAGACCCGCTGCTGGCCAAAGCTGAGCCCATCAGTGACGGCGGTAGCACTTCTGTGATAACATATTTTAAAAAAGGATAAAAAAATACTGCACAACAACAGCTGGAGAGAGGAGTGAGAACATGTGAGAGAAACAGCCCTGCAGACACCAAGGTCAGTGAAGAAGGAGGGGGAGGAGGTGCTCCAGGCACCGGAGCAGAGATTCCCCTGCAGCCCGTGGTGAAGACCATGGTGAGGCAGGCTGTCCCCCTGCAGCCCACGGAGGTTAATGGGGGAGCAGATATCCACCTGCAGCCCATGGAGGACCACACACCAGAGTAGGTGGATGTACCCTGAAGGAAGCTGTGACCCTGTGGAGAGCCAGCCTGCACTGGAGCAGGCTCCTGGCAGGACCTGTGGCCCTGCAAAGAGAAGCCCAGGCTGCAGCAGGTTTTCTGGCAGGACGCGTGGCCCCATGGGGGACCCACACTGGAGCAGTCTGTTCCTGAAGGACTGCACCCCGTGGAAAGGACCTACGCCAGAGCAGTTTGTGAAGAACTGCAGCCTGTGGGAAGGACCCACGTTGGAGAAGTTCATGAAAGACTGTCTCCCGTGGGAGGGATCCCACACTGCAGCAAGGGAAAAGCCTGAGGAGGAAGGAGCGGCAGAGAGAAAACGTTATGAACTGACCACAACCCCCATTCCCCATCCTCCTGCACCACTCAGTGGGAAGAGGTAGAAGAGTCAGGAGTAAAGGTGAGCCTGTGAAGAAGGGTGGGGATGTGTTTTTTAGATTTGCTCTTATTTCTTATTATCCTACTGTAATTAATTGGCAATAAATTAAATTAATTTCCCTAAATTGAGTTTGTTTTGCCTGTGATGGTAATTGGTAAGTGATCTCCCTGTCCTTATCTTGACCCACGAGCTTTTCGTTGTATTTTTTTCCCCATCCTGTTGTGAAGGGGGAACGACAGAGCAGCTTGGTGGTCACCCAGCAGCCAGCCAAGGTCAACCCACCACATTGTTAAGTGTGCTATTCTATTCTATTCTATTATATGTGACGTGGACACCTACCCCATTTGGGACAGCGTCCGAGTCTCATCTATTTATTCCCTGCAAGCCTTTGAATGATAACGTGGAAGAGAAATGCTTATAGTCAGTAACCCCAAGGTTTGAACTAGAATTAGTGTTTTCGAGAGGAAAAAGTCTCCATATCCCTTTACCCAAACCCCTTACCCATGCCATCCCACTGACCTGGGCCTGGACAGCAATTGGTGTCCTAGGAATGAACAAAGAGAATCCATATGCTACTCTTCTCAATGGTATCACTTACTGGCAACTGGACAGACTGCATGTAGAATGCTGCTGGCATCTGAGCCACAACTGGAGAGGAGGCTGGGCTTTTCACCATGTGGGCTGTGCCTTGAACTTGTGCCAAATTCACCCCTGTGGTGAGAGGAGGAGCCTCCTGTGAGGATGCTGGAGCTGAAGATGATGATGGGGAAGCAGCATGGGCTTGGGAAACAGGCTGGACCACGGCTGGCATTCCCCGGGATGTGGGCACTGCTGCAGCAATCTGAGCCAAACCCAGTGCTTGGGCTTGGCCTGAGCCCTGCTGCCGCGTGCCCACCACCTGCACTGGGATGTGTGGTGGAGGCTGCTGTGTTGCTGACATTTTGGCAGGCCCAAGCTGAGGTGGTTTGATGGGGGTGACCAGAGATTTTGACTGAATTGGAACAGGTGACTTGGTGGCTGGCTGGCAAGGACTGTCCTGCTGGAGCTGCACAGGCTGTGGCTGCGACTGCAACATAGGTTGCACCACAAGGGTCTGAGCCTGCTGCTGGTTTTGAGGTGGA
Source organism: Morus bassanus (assembly GCA_031468815.1). Classification (NCBI taxonomy): domain Eukaryota; kingdom Metazoa; phylum Chordata; class Aves; order Suliformes; family Sulidae; genus Morus; species Morus bassanus. The sequence goes on along the minus strand of CM062571.1, from coordinate 1,193,807 downwards.
GCCTGCTGCTGCAGAGGTTGAGCTTGCTGCTGCTGTTGGGTCAGAGATGGTGCTTGCTGCTGTTGCTGCTGTTGCGCCAGCTGAAGATGGGTGGCTGTGTGGAGGAGCTGGGACTGGCGGTGCTGGAACTGTTGCTGGTGATGAATGGCGATCTGCTGCTGGATCACCACCTGCTTCTGCAGGTGGATCTGCTGCTGCTGCTGGATCAGCGAGTGTGGCTGGATCTGTGTATATGTGGCTATACAAACACAGAGTGGGAAAAGAGGAGAGCACAAAAGTTAGCAACAGTGCAGTTGGGAACAACAACAAAAAAAGGCAGGCAGCCACTGCACTGGTCTGAGTCATTAAGCTCCAAAATGATTGACAGCTTACTGGCAGCAGACATGAGGACACGAAATCAACTTCTCTTGCTCGTAGAGAGGAATAACCCCTAGAGACAAGCCTCCGGGAGCCCAGAGGCTGGGAGGCGTGTTGGAAAACCTCTCACCACTGGGCTTTCAAATGGCACTCTTGCAAAAGCCCAGTGGGCTCGAAGAGAAGGAACAGGTCTGCGCTTACCTGAGCTGATCAATGTCTGGCTGGGTGCTGGTGTAGCGGTCCTGGTCAGGTTCATGCCCACCGTTTGCTGTCCACTGCTGTCCGTTTCGCTCTTCTTTGTGGCCGCATTCTCTGTCTCTGTCTGGCTTCCCTGGCTGACAGTCACGGCCTGGGCAGCTGCTACTGGTAACGGCTGAACCACTCCCGTGCCTTTCCTTTGGCAACTGCCAGCGGCACCTGCCGAGGAGGCCTGGCTCAATCCCGTTGAGGTCTGGCTCCCACCACTTGCCACCACGCCCCCGGAGACACCGTTGCTGCCTGCTGCCCCCTGGCTCAAGTTGAGGGACTGGCCTGCGCTGGCAGAGGAGGCCTGAGCCACTGCCAAGGTCTGGCCCGTGCTGGTGGCCTGCGGTAAGCCCGAAGCCTGGGAGCTTCCTGGCAGAGCTGCCTTCTGAGCAGAGCCTTGGAGCTGAACGTTAGTGGCCGAGGTCTGCTGGCTCCTCACAGCCAAGTTCTGCACCTACAAACATACACAAAAGAGAATCTGTTTGCTTTACGTACGTTACTTGCTGGTAGTTTGGCAGAGAACACGTAAGCAACACCCTACTGGGATGCAGGCTAAGTTGATGCTTCAAGTCTCGTGTGGGGAGCTGGCTAATGCTGCAGGGCAAAGCTCAGGCACGGCCCTCCCCAGGAAACACATTATCCCGAACTTCCTCCTGCCCCATCTCTGATGGAAGTTAAAGATCTCGTGGCACTTTCTGAACAACATGTGAAGACAATGCCATTCTCTGAGGCATGGGACAGCCTTCAGATCTGCCTGTCATACCTTTGCATTGGTAGGACCCAGCTTAGCGTGGCTCTAAAAGTGCTGAGATACCCCCCCTTAAAGACCAGTCATTCCTTTTCAATTTTTGTGCCACCTGCCTCCTCCCCCTGTGCAGGTCTTTGCACTCAGCAGGCCCACAGATCTACTCATGGTCTGCAGCTCTTGTGATTTCACCAGTTCCTCTGCATTTTGGTGCTCCCATCCTCTGTATTTACTCCTCCTCCAAATGCAGTGTTATCTTCACGTTTGATCATGGCTGACCTTCCTTCAAAGAAAGTGCTCCAGACAAGAAAAATACGAAGTAACTGGAAATCCCAAGAATGTCTGGGATAGGACAAGGGAAACGGGAAGCCATGGCAGCTCCCTGACCTGGAGAATTACTTATAGATGAATGCAGGAGCTAAGACCTTGCAGCCTCTTTGGTCTTTGGCATCTTTACAACAACAAACCAACTGGGTGAAGGAATACTACTGCTGGCAAAGACTTTTGATTGCAGAGTGACTGAAAACTGGACATAGAACTCAACAATTCTTTTCATACAAGGATAATCGAGAAACTGTGAAGATGGGATTGATCCAGCCTGTGGCTCCCCCCAGAAATTTTAAGCAGAAACGAATCCCATCTCTGGAGGCAAAAAGCAAACATGAAAAAATGGTGGCAAGAGAGAACAGAATCTCCTGCCTGCACAGGGACACAGGTTGGGGATAGATAGATAGATAGAGCTTATCTGCTATACAGGGATCACCGGAGACAAAGACCGGAGTGTGGGGTGACGGAGAGAGGGGAAGGGGAGGACTCTGGGAGGGGTTGTCACTGACCTGGTCTGTGTCTGCATGGACCCCAGGAGACTGAGTGGGTGGTACCTCCTGCTGGACAGCGGCCACAGCCCCGTTGGGCATCAGGATGAGTTGGGAGGCAAGAGGCACATTGCGGCCCAAGGTCCGGTTTACCTGCAACAGGTTCCCCAGCTGTGGCTGTTGAGGGAGGGTCAGGTGACGTGGAATGAAAGGAACGGAGGGGAAGAGAGAAAGAAAGAGAGCGAACCACAAGCAAACAGATTACAAAGCAACACTGGGCTGCAATGTCACACATTGCAAAACCCCCAACCTTCCCTGCACTGTAACACTGAACATAACCCTCAGGAACAGGAAACTGGGAACAGTTTCCTTGTGGAAACAAGCACTCTTCTATCAAACATGGGCCTGGGCCAACTCCCACAGACTGCCCAAGGCTGGCTAAAAGACTGGGATATCATCGAATTTTCAGATGTATATCCGGGACTGGTTGAGAACAGTGATAAATGACATACAATCAAGACCAGGGTTGCTTGAAAAGAAAGGGATTACCACCTGTATCTAAAGTCGAGTGAGACACATAAAACATTTTTCAAGTAGGTAGCCAAACCCCAGACTGACTTATGTAGTCAAGCCTAATGTTTTCTACTCAGCAGCACTTCAAAGCGATTAAAAGGATGACATATTTGTTCATGTTCACTTATGTTTCTAGTCTTACTTGAATTCTGACTTACGTCCCTGAGCTCAGCAGTGGTAGAAGAGAGTAATTTATCATATATCTGTTCCAGCATTGAACCAGAAGATCAGCTTTATTTCTGTGAGCTATATTCAAGTCTAGGACATATATTTCACATTTACACTCTAGTGAGAAGTGCCATGGGATCTTTAACATCTATGCAGAGCAGAGACAAACATGGCTCTTAATAATCTCACCTGAGCCACACAATACAGAGCTCATCTACCCTCAAAAGCTGAGTCCAGAGTCAAACTTGTGGTTTCAGGGACAAGAGCTTCCCCATCTTAATTTAAAATATATTGCTTCGCTCTTAAAGCTACAGTTAGCCCAAAGGTGTTGGTAATCCCAAGCAGTGAAACACTGAAGTGGCTAGGAAGTGGGGTTCATGGTCAGGACACATTTTGCATACACATCTCTTACCCGGAGATACATCTGGGCCTGTGACTGGTTGAGAGGTGGTGAGGTGGTATTCCCAAGGAGTACAGACTGCGTCAGGGTTGTGGCGCTGGGGGAGCTCACACTCTGTGACCGACTGATCAGCTGAGCAGCTGATGTGGTGGCTAGGTTGATCTTAAAACAGAGAAAAGCCCCAAATCATACATGAATAGGCAGAGGCAAAGAAATAAGTACAAATTCACTTATTGGGGTACAGCCAGAACAGACATTTTACAGTCTTTTCCTGTATCCCACAGGGGACCAAGAAGAAAAAAGTTCTTGTCTTAGAGGCTACGCAATCTAAACTAGCCAAAGCCCTGGGTGCTAACCTCATTTGTATGCTGAGCCTGAGTATCACTGTCAGCATGCAACTGCAATAAGAGGTCCAAAAGAAATACAGAATTTTCTCCAGCCTCCCAAATAAAGGAAAAAAACCCACAAAATAATCTCTTCCCTACCAACTCATCTACTCTCTGAACAAATCCCAGTTCCTCAATACTCACTACAAAACCAGACTTTCTCTCATTCAGCAAACTACCACTCTGCCCAAGAAAAAAGAAGAGCATTCCCTTTCAAGCTGCTCATGATTCTTTCTCCTTCTTGGAAGTCCTGATATTTTTCTAATCAATGACAACATATCTCCAAAGCCTCAGCAAAGAGAGATCAGTGTCTACCTTTCCAGCTAAGAGGCCTCTCCCATTCAGAAACCTTCTCTGGTCTCCTCAACCCCCACCAATAATGATAGCACCCCAAATCCTCAAAGTTGTCTGCATCTTATGGATTCAGAAGCTGTGTTTCCCTGGCTGACTGGCCTCCTAAGAGACGAAGAGGAGAAAGAACAAGGCAGGGGGTGGAAGGGAGGCTTTGATGTGTGTGAGAGGGAGCATTTACTTACAGAGGCCTGGGTGGTGGTGGTCTGTTGCGTGGTGCTGGTGTTAGGGGAGCTGGCCTGTCTACTGGCTGCAATTGTAGCCTGCAAGAGAAATTGACAGGGAAATGAGTACCTGGAACAAACTTTTTAATCCAGCCCAAATATTTGGCTTTGCCAGAACACCTAGTTCCATCATCATCATCTTCTCCCATTCCTGAGAACAGGAGCACAATCTAACCACTAGAAATCTCTGCCGTGCCCTACAAATCAGGTGCAGCAACTCACCAAGGTACCTCCTCTTCCCCAACCAGTACTGTCCTATGTACTACCCAAGGCAGTGGACAACAGACCCTTACAGCACATGACCTCCAGTCCTTCCACCCACGGGTACATACCCTACTGTTGCCCCAGCTTGTCATGCTACACACTGCAACCCTCACCCGGATGCTGCAATCCACAGTTAACACCCAGGTGCTCCCTGCAGTATTGGCAGTCTGCTGGGCTAGTTAGGCAGTTTAGTAACAATGCAATGATAGCACTTCCAAGTAACAAATTTCAGATTACAGCACATACGGTTCATGGAGGAGTGTGAAATTGTTAGGGTTTTTTTTTTTTGCCCCCTCTATGATCCCATGGGAATTCCACTGTACGAGTTTAGTTAGTTTTATAACTAAGAATTGTGTGAAACTGGTGAAAGGATTCCATTCCCTCTATGCTATAAAACTGCAGGTAGGGATTTTGAGAACAACTAAATCTTCAACTAACAGCCAAGGAGCACAGCTACTGATAGGAGATATTGTTACACAGACAGAACTGTATTCACATCACACATAATCTATCTTCAACTGATGATAAAAGTCTGGTAGGTGAGCAAAGTTGCTAAAGAAAAAAAAAATCATGCAACAATTATGCATCATAAAATATCTCGATTTGTATAAACATATCTCAGTTAAAGAAACACCCTCCTGGCTGGACAAGATCTACCCCAGATCCCTCTTGCTAGTAACTGGTAAAGAAAACATGGCTACTAAGTTTCAAGACAGAAAATTCAGAGGATATCACCTGAAAGTTCACACACAGAAGACCATGTTTATTCTCAGAGAAGTAACAATCCATGGTGCACTTTAATACAGTTTTTAAACACTGCTGCATCCATTGCTGATTTAACCACCCATCTTTTATTTAAAGAAGGTGCAGGGGCTAGTCATAGACCTCTGAAGTGCAAGTTTCCTGACTGGGATGCCAAATTTTATCTTCCCCTGCTCTATACCTGAAAAACAAATGAATCTTTGCATCAGGCTGCCAGTTTACTAGCTGTTTGTATTAGCCTTAAACACTGTGTTTAGGGACTCATTGTCTCATATTGGATCAGGATGACCTCAGTGCACAAGTCACTGTTTAAAGAGAAAAATCTCTGAATCTTCCCCAGAGAACAATCCAATTCCTCTCCTTCTGCCCCTTGGCAACTCACCTGCTGGACAGCAGCCAGGCTGTGAAGCTGGGCACTGTTAAGCTGCTGCTGGAGCATAAACTGATGAAAGTACTGGGCTGCATTGGGCTGCCTCTGGAGTGCCTGCAGGGCCTAGAGAAAGAGGAAAACCCAATTGCCAAAAAAAGCATGCCCTTGAAATTTGATTAGAGAGAGCAATGAAGAAATAAATAACAGCCATGAAACCATCCCTAGACCCCATGAAAAAAGCAAAGTCACCAGATCAGCACATCAAAGTACATCGTACAGCTACAAATTTGGTAAGAGACTGAACCACAGGTGTATTCCAGGATAGCAGGAAGCACACTTGCAAGACTTTAATAAACTCCAGGAATCTGGGGATGTGTGTGCTCAAGCAGGTAGACAAGTGTTCCAGTACGGTATGTATATGGAGGATATACACTATATAGAGGAACTGGGATGATAAACCGAATTACTTGCTCTAGAACAGTAGGCTAAAATCAATCTATTGGATCACAGTAAGGATTAAATCTAAGAGGCTGGACACCGGAGGATTAACCTATAAAACACGAAGCACTGTATCAGGCTACAGGAACTAAGCATCGGGCCTAGCACAAGAATTTCTAAATCTGAAAAGATGACAGTCCTCCAAGCATGCTCCCACCTTGACACACGACAACTCAGAGGAACACGAAAGGGCTCACCACCACCTTCCACTGAGGCACATGGCATCCCGGAACGTAACAGCGTCTCACCTGTACTGCCTGTCGCTCATAGAGAGACATCTGCGATATCTGAGGACGGGTGCTTCCTCCAGAACTGGAGCTCCCGCTGGTGGAGCCGGAGTTCTGCTCGCTTTCGGTCTCCATGGTGACAGGATCCCAGGAGCTCAGGCTGAGATGGACTCCAGATCTACATCGAGAGAACTGGAAACTAAGTCAGGCTAGAGAAAGAACCAAACCGTATTTCACTGCATTACACAGCTTTTTTTACTGGAATATCCCAGTATCAGGCTCCTTGAACAGCTTTGCTACATCGCAGGGGACGAGGGATGCCGGGGTTCTGAAATCACCCAGAAATTATACTCACCGTTTAAATCTTTTATTACCACAGTCAGAAATGTAAGGCACACATTCTCGTATTTTTATTGCCATGCTACAGTTGGAAGCTACAGTATCCTGAACTCTTAAAAAGGCAGCAGAGTGAAGGAGCAGCTGCAGCTCATTCAGACAATCATTTCGTTACAGACCTGATCACCTCTCCTTCAAGAGAGGCTAGTGAACTGAGACAAATTGTACTGTGCTTCCAGTCTCCCGCTGCACTTTGGCAACTTCTGATCCTCTCTTCCTCCAGTCCCACAAGAGGTATAAGTATCCCACAACTCCGCTGCCCTACTGCAGATGTACCAACTCGGTCCCCTCCTTTCCTTCTCCCAGTTTAGCCCCCAGCCCTCAACTGTTTTTTTCTTTCTCTGATCACATGGACTTTCCAGCTACTCATTGCTCCTGACAGATCTTAACTTGAATATTAGACTGGAAGGTGGTAGCTGTGATGGCAAGTTGCTTTCACGAGGAACAGAGTCAGAAGCAGAGTGGATGGATGAAGGGTTCACTGGCAGCGCTTGCAAGGGGAAAGCTGCTAAAGAGGTCATGCAGAGCCAGAGAGATCTTCCAGCAGCAGAAAGATGAGTTGCAGTGAGCCGCAGGACTGAGTAAGGACTGGAGAAGGCTTTCATCAGCCAAGAGGAAGAGAAGCAAGACTGAAGAGAATGCTTAGCAGAAGAGTAACACAATGGGATAAAATCAAGGAGTTTCCTGCAGCAAGAAACACGGGCTACACAGGGAGTAACAGTTGGAGGGGTTAGAGACAGGATTCCACTGGAAAAAAAAAAAAAAATTGACTTCTTAGAAGGATTTAGAATGATTTCCACATAAGATTAAAAAAAAAAAAGCTTCTGTCTCAATATTGCTGCCAGCCTGTTTGTTTCCAAAACACCAGCTGGCTCCCCTGCAACATATCTGAGAGACCTCTAAATGAGACCCCTAGGCTTCCAGGATCCCACAGCACCAGCACAGACTCTGTATCTAGACCTTTTCAAATCCAGAGATTTCAAGTTTCACAGCCTTCACCAAACATGACTTTTTCCAGGTGCATAAACAAACAGACCAGCACAGCAGAAAAGGAAGCGCAACAATAATCTCAACCAGCTAACTTTTTACATTCTGGAATGGTGTTAAGGGCGGCAGATGACTTTAAAGTAGGGCAACAGCACTAACGCTGCAGAGTATGGCTGGCTAAAGCAGGGAACTGCTGCTCCAAACCTGCTCCTCAAAATCTGGAAAATTCTGTCATTGACAAGTAGATAGCTGCTACTGCAGTCCTCTCTTCCCCACACATCTTCACCTCTGCCCTCAAGTCCTGCCCAGGCATCTCCCTGCGAATCCAACACTGGCCTCCTGCACTGCTTCGGCAGTGGCCATCAGTTAATTCTGCCCTGCAGCTGTCATGTCCTCAACTGAGAGGCACCCGCTCCTAACTGGCCACTACTGTCTTCAGGCACAACTCTATTACAGCTAGAAACAGTTGGTCAATAAGCCTATCTAGAATGTAAAAGCTCTGGAGAAGACAATTCCCTTAAAGATCTTCCCCAGGGGGCAGCACCACAAAAAGTAAATGAAGCCTGAAAATAAATAAATTCAGAAGGGAGAGAATACAGACTTTCTAAAAAAAAAAAAAAAAAAAAAAATAAACTGTGGTAGATAAATGAAGTACTTCTAATGAGGTCAAAACGCAAGTCAGAGCAAAGCTACACACATTACACCAAGTTACCTAGTAGCTCAGCTACCCTTAGGAGACAATTTCTGTCCCCTTGCCCACCCTCAACCTCCCCACGCAGCCTCCTCCCAAGCATTTACCCTACTTCTGGTGCTCACTAGATTGACCCGGTAACTTTGCAGAAAAAGCTACCCTAAGCATAATTTTCTGCCAGATCAATGAGGTGAATTAGCTCACTTGTGATGCCACGAGTGCCAGTGAGAGAGAAAAGAAGTTAGCTGAGGTTCAGCTCAGCTGTAGCACATACCCTTACCCTCAAGAGCCGCGCCAGAAGGAGAAACCTGGCTTCTGACAGTGCTCTGCTCCACCTATCAGCAGTAGTAGCAGTAGCTTCCTCAGTAAACAGCACCACTGATTCTTCACGCTTCCAGCATTTTTGAGAGTCCCGCATTAATCTAGCGCTTCTTAAAATCAGCTCTTCTTAAAAGCACAAAGAGAATCCTACTGAAACACCTCTGGGATGAGAGGCATCAAAAAATGTTGGTCTCTGTGTAGGCACAAGGCCTTTTGGGAGCATGGATAGAGAAGCATACTCTCCCTTTGCAGAAGGGCGCTAAGAATTTCAAGTCACTCACAGAAAGCAGGGTTATCCAGCAAAAGCCTTTCCAAACACAGAAGTGCAAAGGCAGAGTATTTCCCCAGGCAAGTTCATCTAAGGATGCAGCTCCACGTTAGTGTAATCCAGTCCAGACACAGGCTATTCCCACACAAAATAGCACGGATTACACCCTCTCCCCTCCTCCAAGCGCATCTTCCAGCGCCCTCCTCTTATAAAAATCTAGTGATCCCTGGGCTATCGGATCACTTGACTCGGCTAGCTGCTCCGCGAGTTGGATAACCTACGAAAAATTATTAAACCACGGGTTTTCCAAAAGACTGAGTTAACCAACTCACCTTGCAAACTTAATCAGCAGTTGCCAAGAAGAAAAACCAGAGTAATAACGCGTCCGCTACCGGAGATTAATCTTTGAACAGCAGCTGGAACTGCACCCCTAAAAGGCAGACACCGGAGAATACAAAGGCCTGCTTAACACCGCGGCAGGAACGACAGCGCCAGCAGAAAGGAAGGAGAAGGGAGAAAACGAGCACGCGGGCCGCCCCGCAGCCCCGATCGCCGAGCCCGAGCTCAGGTGCGGGAGCGGCGCCAGGCCGAGCATCTGCTCCGCTCGCCCGACCCTACGGAGGAGGCCGCGAAGTTTTCCTCGCTCGCCCCATCCATGCGCCCCCCCACCCCCCCCGGCACGTGACCGCTGCCCGCAGAACATTTGCGAACCTTCTCACCGGTTTCGTCGCTTCATCCTCCAGAAGCCGAGTTAGCGAACAAGACCCGCGCGCGTTTGCCCGCAGGTTTTGGGCAGGAAGAATCTCAGCAACCCGGGACCTGCGGCGCCCTCCTCGCTCCGTTACCGTCGTTTTCTACGCCACGGTCCCCGCGCTCCGCGAGCAGAGGCGCGAAGCCGCCGGGACGACGTTAACTCTGCCGGGGGATGGATGCTCTGGGAGCGGCCGCGGGGGCGACCCCCGAGCACCGCCCGTCCCGCCCGCCGAGCCGGGGCGGCGGGAGCGGGGCGGGGGGCGGCGGCAGCCCCGCAGGCCGCCGGCAACTCCGGCAGCAAAGTTAAGCCGAGGGAGACCCCGCAGGCGGCCCGCCCGCCCCGCCGCCCGCCCGTGCCCCGCGGGCAGCCCCGCCGCGGCGGGAGGCGGGGGCCCGCCGCAGGACGCCCGCCGCCGGCGGCTGACCGGGAGGCGGGAGCGGGGCTGCGAGGGGGAGCCGTTCCCGGCCGCCGCTCCCGGGGCCGGGCCGGGCAGACAATGGCTCCGCCGCCACCGCCGCTGTCAACTTCCAGCCCGCCCCGGTCAACTCTCCCCGCCGCGGCCGCCCGCGCCCCGGGCCCGGCCTCACCTGCAGCCGCCGCGGCGCGGCACTGCCCGGTACGGTACGGTACGGTACTGCCCTGCCCTGCCCTGCCCCGCTCCGCTCCCGCCCGCAGCAGCACCGGCGGCGGCACCGCCCCCCGCCCCGCCGGGAGCCCCCGCGCCCGCCCCACGGACCCGCGCTGCCGGCGTTACCGGAGCCCCCGGGCCGCCGCCGCCGCCGCCGCCGCCTGACACGCCCCCCGCGCGCGGGCCGCCAGGCCGGGCCCCGGCCGGGCGGGGCGGGGCGGGGCGGGGCGGGGCGGGGCCGGGGGCCCCGTTGTCGGGGGAGGGCGGGGCCGGGGGCGTTACCTCGCGGCGGCTGCCGGCGGGCCCGGCCCGGCCGCGGCCTGGCGGGGCGGCCCCGGGGGGGGGGGTGTGGGGGGGGGGGGCTGGCGCGGCCGCGCGGGGCGGGGCGGCGGGGGCGGGGCCCACACGCGCGCGCCGCGCGCCGGCCGGTTCCGCCCCCTCTTTTTTTTTTTTTTTTTTTTTTTTTTTTTTTTTAAATCTTGGCCTCTGGGGCTCCCCGCCACTCCGTCACTTCCTCCCTCGAGGCGCTTCCGGGCACGTGACCCCCCCCTTCCCCCGGCGCCGCTTGCCGTTGCCCCGGTGACGGCGGCCGGGGCACGGCGGGGCCGGGCGGAGCGGGGAGCGGGGCCCGGTCCCTCGGCGGCGGCCCGTGCCGGGCCCGCGGGGAAGGGAGCGAGGCACCGGGGCGTGACAAGCGGCGCAGGCCGCGCCTTGCCGCCGGCCCTTCCGGGGGCCCGTTAACCTTGTCAGGCGCCATGTGCGCGTTGTAAAGTGTTTGCCCTGGTACCTGGAGCAAGCTTCGGCGAGCGAGCAGGGCCCAGCGGCAGTGACGGCGCCGGGGCGGGTTTGTGCCCGGGTCACGTAGGGCAGGCGCACGGCGGGAACCCGCCGCGCCGCAGCAGCCCGGAGGCAACTTTTCGAGGAGAGGCTGCTCCGTGCAGGCGCCTGGGCGCCGCTTCCTCCTGAAGAGCATCGGTTCTTCTGCCAGTTGCCTCGCTAAGGGCAAGGGCGGCCGATGAGGGTCAACTTACCCATTTTTCACAACAGCGCTGTAGGCTGCGCGACCGGTTCTAAGACACCGAGAAGCGCCCTCTCGGGTCACACCGGTAGCTCATGCCGGTGAGAGCTGGCGACTTTCCTTCAAGGGTGACGGCTCACGCACCAAGGACGGGCGGGAAGAAGCAGAAACGATTCGTGCTCCATCTACGCATACACGGGGCAGAAGCTCGAGCACCGCTGAGGCTATGAGCATCGCAAGTGCCGCTGCAGATGACGCCTTTGAGCAAGAACATTGCATCTGGCTCGGTAATGAATGTGCCGGACTATCGATGCACGGGAGATCCGGTCCCGTCGACTCGGAATCACAGAACAGCATTTGCTGCTGCCTGAAAAGCAGCAAAACACCCCGCACAGGGGGATGTTCGGGCTGTTACCACACGCACCTGCCCTAAATGCTGGGGGTTCTTTTTTAATTCAGATGAAAAACTGTCTGGCTGATTCTCTTAAAACAAAACAAAACAAAAAGCTATAGGAGATATTTAAGGCTATTCAACATAAAAGGTCAGACAGTGATCAAAGGAACAATGACAAGGCGGGGGACCCAGCCGGTGTAATCCCTGCGAATCAACCACTCCTCAAACCCTCAACGACTGGATGAACGACCATTTGTCCCCGTTGCAAAAGCCGCTGAAGTCGATTCAAGGGAGGAAACTCTCTGGAATTTATGCAAACGAAGGGGAAGTAGTGCAATAAAGAGGCTTTAGGGCTTATTGGGGGGGTGCTTCGGAGGGGAGGGATGTTGGAGTCGATCAAGAGAATTTGAGGATTTACAAGACTACGCTGGTGTGTTTGGGGTAAGAATCACAGGCAGGGAAATGGAGGGATCAATGTGGATCGGAGACGAACAAGAGAGGGATAAACTAAGCTGGTCAAATGCAATCAGTATGTTTGGACAAGTTTTGCCCCGGATCACCGCAGTCTGTACTATATTGGTAATAAATAATTTGAATTATTTCCTGTGTGATTGTGCTTTCTGTTGTGTGCACGTGTGTGTGATCCAAAACAAACTTAGGTCTGCCTAGCCGGGAAGTAGGAGGAAAGATTTGTGGGGCCAAAAACCCAAGAGACCCAGGAAGGCGCGTTTCTCGGAGCACTGGTCCTTGGGCCGGAATCGGGCTACTCGCTCACGCTGTCTGTGTTTCTGTGGGCGTCTGTGAAGTACTGTCAGTGTTAACCTGTGTGTGCATGTCTGTTGTGAAGTTGCACACCATCCTGCTACTGGTGGAATGTGAAACAAGTAAGAAGCTCCCGCTCATCTCCTTTGGCCCGGGAAGGAAGGAAGCCTCCGGATCTTTCAGTCCACTGGATTCAGCTGCCCTTCATACTTTTCAGGGAGAGCAGGTGCACCTGGCCAATATCTACAGTCCATTCCCCTTGTTCTAGTCCCACATCCAAGCACGGTAGTAGGGACAGTGGAGGACACATCACAACCCGTTCTCTTTGGTGTAGACTGGTTTTCCATTGGTTTGTCTATGAGCTCTTCGAACCTGCGGATATTATTGGCTCCCATAAGCCTTGTAGCAGTAGGTTTTTATAGTGTAAAGTGACTTTTTTATTTGTTTTAAATTGATTACCAACTAGTTTTATCACATGCCCCCAGCGTGCCCTGGAAATATTTCCTGAAGAACAGTTTTCCACTCACTTTATCCGCCACCTTATCTTTGTAAACCTCAGTCCCTCATCTGCTCACCAAATTCTGCTCATCAAACGGTGGAATCCGGGCCTTTTTAGTGTCTCCTGATGAAGCACTTGCTCCATCCCACAACCCTTGTCACCAAGGCTCACGCTACAATTTGTGAGACTGGCGTGTAGGGTCTGGCTGGAAAACTGTCAAGTGCTATGCCTAAGTAGAAGCCAAGATTCATTTCATAGGTAGCATCGCTTGCTCACACTTTAGGTGCAGATCCTCCCAGCTCTGGGCTTCTCCGCAAGAAGCAGCCCATTTTCATTCCAATGACCTTTTTTTTTCCATTCCAACCCATTTTAGCGAAGGAGTTTTGCTGGAGAAACGGCACCTTGCAGAGCAAGCCACGGAGCGATGGTGACACCCAGTGGCCCTGCAGGAAAAGTCCACCTTCTGAGTTCACGGTTTTTCCAGTTTCTCAGGAAGACAGGGGCAGGTAGCAAAGGACCCTCATACACGGGTGAGTAAACAGCACTGCTTAGCGTAAGGCTGAGTCTGCATACTGTGCCGTACAGATTCATATAGTACAAGCATATAAATGGACATCCAGCCTACGTACCTGCATTTGCCTTCTTTCCCTTTCCCACACTCATTTACTCACTTCAGTCTGGAAGTGAGACCATCACCTTCAAGTACCTCAGAAGGAAAACCCTTTCTCTTGTAGTGGGGAAGACTGGAGTTTTCGTACACACTGTCAGGGTGTTTTCCCAAAAGCGGGATCGTTCACCCAGTGTGCAATACGCCAAAATACACACGGAGCAGAGGTATTTTATTCATTTCATATTTGTGCAACGATGGGTGCTAGGTGGTAACTCCACAAAACTAGCACACAGCACAAAGAAACTACAAGGTATTTATCTTGTTACATGTTTAGTAAAAACCCGCATAAATTCATATTCGTTGGTTAATAAGTATAATCTCATCTGCTATTTGTTAGCTATATTTTAACTAGCCTCGCTAGCTATGTAAATTGGCATGCATGCTCCTTACGGGGGGGGGGGGGGGGGGGGGGGCGGGGGGAGACGACACCAATTCTTCTCAGTCCTGAATTGAGTCGGTGGTCGTGATCTCCCCCTGCTGCCTTTACCTTTCCCCTAGTTACCACAGTTTTGACTGACTTCACACTTTATCACCCAGCTTTTGGCACATTCTGAGGAGGGATGTTCCCCTTTATCAGTCTCTCAGTTCTTCTTCAAGGATATAGTCATAAAACAAATGTTTCCTTACCTCTCACTTCCCTCCTCTGACTGCCAGATTCTGTTTTGCAAAGCTCACGTGGTTCATTGTTATTACTTAGTGGAAAATTTCATTTTCTGCGGGATATCAAGGGATGATGCCAGCTTGTACTGTATCAGCCCCAGCCACCAAGAGTTAATCCTTAGATCTATACCATGGAGGTGCAAGGGGAGCCAGAAACCTGATTCAGACCAACCTCCAAGCCTGGGATGTCTTCCTGCTCAGAGAAGAGGTTGACATCGTTCCCAGTTTACCGGGACATAGAAGTGGGATAAGTCTACATTGCAGTTACTGCAACGTACTTCTTACAGGCTGCCCTGATCGCTGCTTTTGGTGTCCTTCCCACACATAGACACCAGCCCATCCACAGCCTCACTACATCACTGGATCTCTTCAGCAACCTCCTGCTAGCCCTGGCTAGTCTGGCCAATTACCATCTCTAGAAGGAGGAAGCTGGACAGGAGGTGATCATAGCAACCCCAGGGCCTAATTGCCATACTGTCCTGTCTCTGAGCAAAAGCTCATCTTGCTGTGCTAGTTTCTAAGTCCTCCTCTGACCTCTCCAGCCCCACTTTTCAGACAACTCTTTATATACCACCACTTCTCCCCTATCCCTGCCTTACACGCTATTTCCTGCGTGGCTGATCCTAGTATGAATCTGCGCTTCCTACTATGATAAGGTTTCTCCAAGTTTGCAAGCTGAGAAAGTAGAGAGGCTGCAACCACGTCTCCTCATCTTTGTTTCCCATCCCTCAAAAAAACCTGGCCAATGCATGCCAAACCACCTTTCTGCTCCCTGAGGGGAGTGGGAAGTCGGAACACATAAAGGGAAGATCAGAATTCTTTGTCTGTGTGAGGAGCCAGCACCAGGGGTCAGTTACCTGTAGTACCCTGAAGGCACCCTTCTCCTCATCATCACCTTTAAGATGTGAACTGCATATGAAAGGAAAACCAGGTCAACAAGCAAAAGCTGATACATATCAGTTTACTTCCAAATGTTACTGGGCCTGGCCATCGAGACAGTATCAACTACATCGCTTATCGACATAAGAGAGAGTGAGGGAATAAGCCCACCCTGTGGCAGACTGTACAACACAAGAAGTCACAAGTTTTAGACTTTTCTCAGGAAAGAGGCCTCTTTGAATGTCAAAGGTAAGCCACATTCCAGGCCCTCTAGCCTTAAATTGAAACAAACCATGTTAACAAAAGAAATCCAAGCATGCTTTAAAAATTACTTATTCATCTATTGCATGTCTTGGATTTAACTGTGGGCTGATAAAAACACCTTGATGCGGCTATTTGTGCTTGGTAGAAAACTAACCTATAGAATGAGATTAAAAATTAGCAAACCATCACATGTGAGTCTACAGGTATGCTTCCCTTGCACAGAGACAGTACAGATCACAAGGTGGATCCATGGAATCTCACATGGTTCTCAGCAGTAGCTATTTTTAAAACCTGTTATTGTCCTGCAGCTGCAAGAGAAAAATCCAGGTCATTTTTTTACCTCAAAAAGGAGAAAAAAAAACCTTGAAATAAACTTCAGACTCTGTATATTGTCAACAGTCCCCAGTAACAACCCTTACAATTTCAAACCACCACTCTACAGTTTTGTATTTCTTTCCTGTTTTGGGGGCAAAAAGTCAGAGACATAAGGAAGGCAGATTCACAAACGATTGCTCTGTCTCCAAACCGGAGCGTATTAGTTGAGCATACAATAATATGCATGAGTCAGGAAAGAAGGCATATGTCCAAGCTTTCAGGAGAGTTTGCAACTGAGTGACCACAGACAACTCATTTGTCCTGTGTCCTAACTTCTCTCTGGATGAGGGCTCCTTTCAGTTTGCCATATGACCATTGCAGAGGCTCTGTGAAAGCCTAGGAAACTGATCTCTTCTGCCCCGACTAGAAGCAGTGTAGTCTTTCAATCCTATTTGCACAGTACTGGCAGATAACCACAATGGCCCAAGTAAGCCATACACATCAAACCTTTATGATTTATCAATGCTTCAGCGGATCTCTACCTGTTCATTGTACAAACTCTTTTCTTCATGTATAGATTTTAAGTATGCTATTTATTTTTTTATAATAGCACCCTAACAAGGTCAGAATCCATTTGGGGCCATCTCATGTGTTTACAGTCCTTTTCCTTTTAAGGGGCCTACTACCAATTCCTTTTAAAAACTTTTCTTTGCAGAAAAATCCCTTGCTATTTGAAGTGCTAGTTACCAGATTGCCTGTTAGCTGTCTCCTGTACTATGTATGTTCTTCAGGATCTTCTATTTTGCAGGCTGAAGCTGCAAAACCTTGCAGGAAATTTCCCAGTTGCCTCCAGGCCATCTGGTCAACCAAGACCCACACAGCAGCTGTGGTGAGGTGATGGGAGGAAGTCTCCTGGCCATCTGCCAGCTACTCATACCCCACCTTTACTTACACATAGCAAAGGTTCCTTTCTTGCACTGGAATATATTTCCTATGGATGTCACCAACGACAGGGAACGCCTTTCTACAGTCAGCAGAACTGCCCAAGCATCAGATTGCCCACCCAGCACAGACTAGCCACTTAATGCATTCCCTAATATTTGCTCCAAGAATCGAAGAGCTCACTGACTTCTACTGTACACTTCCATCTTAAGGAAGCTTGCCACACAGCAGCTCTTTTTCAGCCCTCTGCTTTGCCAGCTTCCTCAGCCCCTCTCATATGCAGCTGAACAATATCAATCTGATTTGAAACCACAGCCTGGAAACATCTGTTTGTATTCACATTTCACACACTTTATTTCCTTACTTATCTAGCCCATGCAGATACAAGGTGGCAAGACTTCCTATCATCAGAAGGAGAGGAATCTTGGTGGGCCTGTTTCTCTTCAGATCTAATTTCATGGTCATCTGATGATATAAACTGTAAAATAGACCCCTGACATATGTCCATTTAGAAGCAGGAAAGCCTGGCTCATGGGCACACTGAGTGCACTAGGTTGCAGCCTTCAGTTTTTATTTATAATCTCCCTATCTGAACTTCAACCAGATTAGAGGACTTTCTTCCCAAAGCTCCTTCAGTCTAGCCCAAATACACAGAGGAAGAAACTTGGCAGGAAGGCAACTGGGAGATTGTAGGGCCCTCTTTGCTCCCTTGTCCTTTCCTGTCCATTGGCAGAGCACCATCAAACAGTACCTATTGACTCCCACGACGTCTTGGGAAGGGACAATGCTAGGGGAACGCTCCTTGGAGGCCCCTTCCAGTTCCTTCATATTTTTGCTCAATTGAACTCAGCCCTGTCCTCTTTTTGTATCTGTTTTCCACAGAATCACTTGGTTCCTCAGGTTTTCTACCTCCCCTAAATGCTTGTTAGGCACTGCTGTGAGACTTCTATTTTCCTTTTTTCCTGTCCCTACTGGACAGCCCCAAGAACAATGATGAGTAGGGGAGGAAGGGCTGGCTCTGCCCACTTTAGGGACAGATTGCTCGGAATGGTCAGAGAATAAAACAGATTTGCTGTCCTCTTGCAAGCTGTGTTGCTCAGGCAAAGGGCTGCTACACAGGGATCCCCCAAACAACCCTGGTTACATGATTTGCTTCACTTTATATTCCTTTTCCCCTCTTTTTCCCCTCCTAGGTACTTCCTCTTTAGAAGCACCATCACCTCCCAAATATGCAGCCCACGTTGTTCACTTTTTCTCTATTGGTCCTGGGCTTGTTGACTTCATATTTACGGCATGACTGTCCTGGTAACTTCTCCTTTGGTAATCAGCTCTATAAAACTAGTATCCATTTTTTCTTATCTAGTATCCCACCTTTTATGTGTGCTGCCTTGCAAACGGCATTGCATATCATGATGAGCCATCTGCATGCACTCTACTCTTCCTGTTGGATGTGTTGCAGTTCTTGGGTTGTTGTTATCTTTTTTCAGTAGTGCCACAGGTAAGGATTAGCCACCTGGGTTAATGTCTTAACAGGATGGGACAGGGTGTTGCCAGAGTCTAAACAAACACAGTAGCTGAGGCTGTTGAGTGACCCATCCAGAAGGCCTGGGCATGGGTATTTGAAACGGGAAAACTGAACTCAGTTTTATGGGAAGTGGTCATGTAAGTCAGAGTCCAAGACAGGGAGATGATGATCATCAAAGAAAACAGGAAGAGCCTGTTACAGTCACTCTGCATTTTTTCCAAAAAGAAGAGGGGAGGAAAGGAAAGTGATACTACAAATCACACCTCCAGAGACAGTAATTTCTGATTGTTTACAGAAAAAGATGAACACTGAGTAGTAGTGCACAATATAAAAGAAGAGAGTAAAGAAGGTGTAGTTAGGACTGAACTTTCAATGTGTTCAATGTGGGATGCCTGGGTACACAAACAAAGCAAACAAAGAAAGGGGACCATTGCAATTCAGAGGGAGAGATGACAATGAAAAGGATACCAACTGCAGAAATGTACGTTGTGCGTGAAAAATTTCTTTGCCTAATGGGGACATGGAGAAATACAAAGTAACAAATGAAGTAAGAGAAGACAAAAGCAGAATTAAAAAACAAGGAGAGTAGCAGGGGTCTTGCACAGATGGGAAAGAGGCATATACAGCAGACAGGAGGGTTAGGTCAACTAGGGAAAGACAGATTTGCCAACCATTAAAGTGAAGAGAGAAGAAACACAGGGCTGGACAGAATGCTTGGGCAGGCAGAGAATTTTGGAAGAGGTAGGGACCTTTTGGGAACAAAAGTGCTTGGGACAAGCAGCTCTGGCAGCAGTTTAGGCAGGCCACGTGGGCAGTGGGAACTGGGACTTGGGATTACAGTGTGGGAGGTAGAGGAGCAGGGTAGTGTGAAGAGGAAGCAGAGAACCAGGAATAATTGCCCCTCGGCTGCATGTAGGGGTTGACAAGGAACGCTACTGGGCAGTGGAGAGAGTGTCCCAGGAGCAGGGGTGGGCTGGAGCCTTCGCGGGAGTGTTAGCGGGTCTCAGAGCTGGAGACATCTTGAGAGAGAGAGAATCTTGGTGCAGGTGATAGAGGGAAGGAGAAAATGAGGTATGTGAGAATGGGAGGGAAGGGATTGGGGGAAGTGGGAGTGCAGGGGGCTAGTGAAGGCACAGACACTAAGACCAGGCAGAGGCCTTAGGGCAGTTTGGCAACCAGGGCTGTGAGAAGAGGAGACTGGCCACATTGGCAGGAGTGGGGAAGCAGGGTCCTGCCTTGCCCCTGGATTCCTCAGACCTAGAGCTCCATCCCAGTGTCCCTATCCACCCAAGAGGGTCCTGTCACAATTCCCCATCCTATGTCACCACACAGCCCACCTGACCCAAGTCCCCAACCTCTCCCTTTCCTTCTCTCTCCTCATTTCCCCCCTCTGCTGCAGGATCCCCACTTCCAAGAGGGAGGGAGAGAGGGAGAGGAGTGGTTGGAGGATGTTTGTTCCTGGGTCAGGGCTGGTTAGTTTTAGCCAGATAAGGGGAATTTCCACTGTTGGGTTTGGTGGTTTTTTGTTTTTGTTTTGGGGGTTTTTTTTTTGTTTGTTTTTTGATTTTTTTTGTTTATATGGTGCTGTTCAGAGCCCTAGAAGTATTATCAAGGTACGTCCTATTCTTTCTCAGCCTGTGATGCTGCCATCACCCTCTTTCACAGCCAGGGTACATAATGAGTTTTCATCCTTTTTGGATTCCAAGGCTGTTTTCCCAGTAAATCAGGAGTTGGTGTGCGCAGAGGGAATACACCCACACTGCAATTTTCAGGCACCAGCAGTAAAAGTGTTGGGAAGCCCCCTACAAAACAGAAGAGGTGAATTTGCAGGTACAGTCAACTGCATACAGGATTGCAATATCTTTTTTCTGCTGTCTCCAGCTAAGTTCAGGTCCACAGCTGGAGCAACCCTACAGGTGGGATGTGGATTGAAAGGTCTCTGCCTGCCTCTGCCACTCCTCCTAGATAGTTTCTGTCAACCTCAAGGGCTCTTCTGCAACTCCTGGTCTCTTTCAGACATGTAGGCCCTTTTTTCATCTTCCAGGCTCATATCTTCTGGGCATCATTTGTTGCTCAGTTTGTGTCTTGAGGGAGGAGCATCCTTTTCTAGCCCCAGCGCCAGGAGCACGTCTGCAGTGCTGGTCCTGTGATGCCATTCAGGTACTACCCCAGTCCTGGCACTACAAGATGGTGACATGCAGCAGTCATTTACACAACTGTTAGTCTACCCTATATCCATAGTATATGCACATGATCTTCACCTGTTAGCTTTCTGAGGTTGTCTTAGCTAGCTGCTTGATCCCCTTCTGCAAGACAGGTATTAAGAGAAAGCTGTAAGGACTCCAATACCCATTTTCCATGTCATCAGGAAGGTGAAACTGCCACAACCTCAGGAAGATCATAGACAGTTTACTACATGGTAACATCTATTAATGTCTTCTGCTTGCATTAAACTTCTACAGCAGCTTTAGTTTTGCATATCCTGCATGCACACAGAGTCCATCACTGCCTCATATTGCTATTTCTTTTTATGAAAGGTAAGTGAATCACTAAAAAGAGATTACAAATGTTTGCTTCCAAAAAAAGGAAGCACAGGCCACAAAAAACCAGACCCACAAACACATCCAGATCTAACCCTTCTTTTGTATGGCTTAGCAGACTTGCTTTTAAAGCAGTAGACATTGAAAGATAATCCTGAAGCCCTTGATCTAATGGAACGGGGATCTGAAAGTGAGATCTGCAGGATCATGCCATTTTTGAGTTTCTAAAATACTCCTGCTTGACATAAGAAATGGAAAAAAACAAGAAGCCATACAACACATAGTGAATTTGGAGGGGATGTTGTTTCAGTCTCATGGCCTCCCTTCATAAGACGCTGTTACACAGTCCTTTTCTGTCTGGAAGAACTGGTAAAGTAGTTCTCCTTTAGCCTCCCCTTGCCTGTTCCTACTCTTCAGTTGTGACAGAAAGATGATTCACAGGGCCATGTAGTGAACCAGATCAGGGTTAAAAATGCCTTTTTTGCTTGGAGTTTGGTTGCAGACAAAATGTTGTGTTAACTCAATTGAGAAGGTAGCCCAGAGATGGGACTCAGGGAGGAGAGGAAGACTTAAGCCACCATGGTGACCAAAAGCAAAGTATGACCTAAGTAATGTTTCTCTCTTTTTCACGCATTAAAATCTGTGCAGACTTCATCAGCTGTGAGGTCACTTCTTTCCAGGTTCCACATACTTTATTTCACTTGATCCCAGACTACTGTGTATCAAGCCAGGTTTCACATAGAAACTTAGGACATAAATCAAAGGAAATAGGGTGTGTCCAACACAGTAGGGAAGAGGAGAACCAGTACAATGAAGTTTTCCTTATGGAAGCAGAAAACTCAGATTATTGGTTGCAGAGCCAGGGCATTCTATTAGGAACCCTTCTTCAAGACATCTGTGGACAAAAAGAGCAAGAAAAGGCAAAGTGCATGATTAATTTTTAGGAAGCTATCTAAGGACTAAGAGATCTTAGGGGTTGAGTTACAACACCTTTTTGTCATCAACATAGGCATTTCCAGTTGCATTCAGATTTGGGATGCTGCGAAGACTGCACATGTGAGGAGGATATAGAAATGGAGTAAAAATAGACCCTTTTAACCCTTAACCTGAAGCAGACTTCAGGTTGCTCAGGGAACTGCTTCGTAAGATCCCCTGGGAAAAAGCTTTTGAAGGTGCTGGGGTCCATCAGTGCTGGTCACTTTTTAAGTACCACCTCCTAAGAGCACAGGAGCAGGCAATTCCAAAGTGTAGGAAGTCAAGCAGGCGAGGCAAAAGGCCAGCTTGGCTGACCAGGGATATTTTTCTAGAAATAAGGAGAAAAAAGAAAGTATATGGCCAGTGGAAGCAAGGTCAGGTGACATGGGAGGTCTATAGGGATATAGTATTTCCTTCTTGTAGGGAGGAAAAACATGCGGCCAAACCTCAATTAGAGTTGAAGCTGGCCAGTACCGTGAGGGACAATAAGAAGGGCTTTTTTAAATACATTAATGGCAAAAGGCAGGCCAGAAATAACATTGGCTCATTGCTTGATGAGAATGGTCACCTACAAACAGGGACATAGACGTTTAATGCTTTCTTCGCCTCGGTCTTCAGCACTGATGGTGGGCTCTGGGACCACCAGAGCCCTGGGCTAGAGAACCATGACTGTGGGAATGATAAACTGCTAATAAACCCTGAACTTGTGCAGGACTTGCTGCTCCAGCTAGATCCTTATAAGTCAGTGGGGCCTGATGGTGTACATCCAAGGGTACTTAAAGAGCTGGCTGATGTCATAGTGAGACCTCTCTCAATGATTTTTCAATGCTCTTGGGAATCTGGAGAGGTCCTAGTTGACTGGAAGCTGGCAAACATTGTCCCAGTCTTCAAGAAGGGCAACAGGGATGACCCCGGTAACTATAGGCCTGTCCGTCTCACTTCTGTGCCTGGCAAAATTATGGAGAAGATTATTCTGGGAGTTATTGAAAAACACCTGAAAGACAATGCAGTCGCTGGTCCCAGCCAGCATGGGTTCATGAGGGGAAAGTCCTCCCCAACAAACTTGATTTCCTTCTATGACAAGGTTACCTACCTAGTTGACCAAGGGAACCCAGTCAATGTGATCTTTTTGGATTTCAGTAAAGCTTTCGATACCATCTCTCACAGTATCCTCCTGGACAAAATGTCCAGCATACAGCTGGATAAACATGTAATGCAATGGGTGATCAATTGGCTGACGGGTCGGGCTCAAAGGATTATAGTAAATGGGGTTACACTGGGCTGGCAGCTGGTAACTAGCGGGGTTCTGCAGGGATCTGTCTTAGGGCTGGTACTCTTTAATCTCTTCATAAATGACTTGGATGCAGGACTGGAAGGAATGCTAATTAAGTTTGCTGATGACACAAAATTGGGAGGAGCTGTTGACACTCTCGAGGGCAGAGAGGCCCTGCAGAGAGATCTGGACAGACTGGAGAGCTGGGCAATTACTAACCGTATGAAGTTTAACAAGAGCAAGTGCCAGATTTTGCAGCTGGGGCACGGCAACCCTGGATGTACAGACAGCCTGGGGAACAAGACGCTGGAAAGCAGCTCTGCAGAGAGGGACCTGGGGGTTCTGGTCGACAGCAAGTTGAACATGAGCCAACAGCGTGCCCTGGCAGCCAAGAGGGCCACCCGTGTCTTGGGGTGCCTCAGGCACTGTATTGCAGCCGGTCGAGGGAGATGATTGTCCCACTCTACTCTGCACTGGTGCGGCCTCACCTTGAGTACTGTGTGCAGTTTTGGGTGCCACAGTACATTAAGGATATAAAGCTACTGGAGAGTGTCCAGAGGAGGGCCATGAAGTCGGTGAAGGTCTTAGAGGAGAAACCGTATGAGGAGTGGCTGAAATCACTTGATTTGTTCAGCCTGGAGAAGAGAAGACTAAGGGGAGGCTTCATCATGGTCTACAGCTTTCTCACAAGGGGAGGAGGAGGGGCAGGCACTGATCTCTTCTCTCTGGTGACCAGTGATAGGACCCGAGGGAATGGCAGGAAGATGTGCCAGGGGAGGGTTAGGTTGGATATTAGGAAAAGGTTCTTCACCCAGAGGGTGGTGGAGCACTGGAACAGGCTCCCCAGGGAGGTAGTCATGGCACCAAGCCTGACGATATTCAAGAAGCACTTGGACATGCCCTCAGACACATGGTGTGAATTTGGGGTTGTCCTGTGCAGGGACAGGAGTTGGACTTGATGATCCTTGTGGGTCCCTTCCAACTCAGGACATTCTATGATTCTATGAACCTTCCATGGTATGCTCAAGCCTTGGTCTGCATTGAGGTTATACCTGGACAAGAAACTGTGCCCACAACTAGTACAGTAGATCCCAATTCAACCTGCAGTCCATGAAGGCTGTACAGCACATGATGGAATTAAATACAGAGCAGAGGTGGGCTGCTTTGCTTGCTTACCACCAGCCTTCTGCTCTGTTTCAGCAGTTCCCACCTTGGAAGCCTGTTAACACTAACCTGAACTGCAAGGGAAAACATATTCTCTTGCTGTATGGTCAGCTGTAGAGACAAAAGAGAAAGGGTGGTGAGCTGCATACTAGGGTAACGCCAAGCTTCTTTCTCTTTAACACAACCATCCCACTCCCTTAATTTTTTACTTTTCAGACTGTGAATGCAGGAACAGAAAAAGGTCTACAGTGGGTCAGACCAACTGTCTGTCACCCCAACATGTCTCCCATACAGCTGTAAAAGACCCTCTTATGCATTGTGATACCTTCTAATGCAAGGACACCTTTGTAAATAGAGAACCTTTCAGTAGTGTGTCCTGATAGCCTTGCTTTTTTACTGATAATTAGCATTTTCATGTCAGATAACAATTTTTAAATTGTGTGTACTAAGCACAAAATTCTTGTACAGGATTAAATAGCAAAGAGTGAGCATGTTAGGTGACAATATTTAGCTCTTTAAAGGCTGGATTAAGAAGTCTTCTGCTCTTTTTGACATGGTGTGGGAGGAGGAACAAGAATGGAATTCGGTATACAACATGTAGGCCTGTGGTGCTACTTTCTAAATCTCTAGTGATAGTTTTTCCTTTTTGTTCTCAAATTCTTTTTAAAAAATAATTCTTAATGTTCCATCTGCTGTTTTGGCTCATACTGAGCACAGAATAATCAGAGACTCAAAATTACTCCAAGATCTCCCTTCTGCATGCTGATAGTTCATTCAGAGGGTAAGAAATTATTTTCCTCTTATCCTCTGAAGACACAGCAGCACTCAATGGATGGTAGGATTATTACACTATACATGAAAAGCATAGAACTAAATTCTACCTTCTGGTGGATCAGTGTGGCAGTATGTAACACTTTTTATGCCTAAGTATTTTCAAGAGAGCTAAGGAGCTAGAGGAGACATGGTAAATTGACAGAGAAGCTTTCTTTCCTCAGAGTCATAGCTTGAAGCTAGAGGAAGTCAAAAAACAGAGTCATTTTGAACACATACACATCACAACATAATCATAGTGCCAGGCAGTCTCATCTCGAGAACAGAAAA
The DNA here is from genome assembly GCA_031468815.1 of Morus bassanus. Classification (NCBI taxonomy): domain Eukaryota; kingdom Metazoa; phylum Chordata; class Aves; order Suliformes; family Sulidae; genus Morus; species Morus bassanus. The sequence goes on along the minus strand of CM062571.1, from coordinate 1,168,395 downwards.
GCGAGTGATTCTGCTACTTGAATGTAGAAGTTTTGTACAGAGGAAACCCAAGCTTGGAGTTGCAGGAGGAAGTGCACTGGAATAAGGGAGATAAGGGAATAAGGGGCATAGACACAACTGTGGGGAGGGGGTATAACAGTTGCCTATGTCAGTGAAATCTCACCTGGTTTATAGTAGTCGTAGACATGCACTGTTGCCGCTTTCAGGTTCCGCATTTCAAGCTCTTGTTCTACTGAGATGTTAAGCTTCAGAGAAGTCTCACCCAGCTGGAGAGATGAATAGAAGTGAGCAGAAGTGCACTGGCCATCTCAAAGTCACCTACATACCAACTTTATTCCCTTTGCCTCAGAGATTTCTTTCTCTATCTTTCTATGTTCTTCCACCCTGTTCCTCTTTTGCCAAAATTTTAGCCTGCTTGACCAGTCTAGACATTTGTATTTCTGATCTCTGACAGTCCCAATGCAAAGTACTGCTGTTGCTACTACTTGAATGGGCAGATCCCTGTGGTCTTCCTCTTACCTCTTCCAAGTAGACTGTGACTTTGTCTGCTTTTATCTCTGTCTTTTTCACCAGGGCTATCTTCTCCAGCTGTATAGGAAGACAAGAGATGAGCTTGGTTAGCATCAGCTCATTTGCCTTCCCCGTTGTCTCACACCAAGTTTGGTATTTGTCAGTGAACCACTGCTGACTAAAGCACTTAGCCAAGTCAGGGAAAGGCCTGCATTCCCCAGCTATAATGGCATTGAGATTGCTGGGAGTGCACAAAGCCTTAGAAAAGATTTTTTCAGATTTGGAACGAGCACCCTTGAGCCGTGTTCCTACTTTCAGCACTTGTAGCAAAGGGAAAGATTGTTAGTAGGAGGCTATGATGGATCTCCCTGGTTATCTGCTGGAACACTGCAGCATGTCATTAAACATCTCCATGGAATTCAACACCGCTTTATGGAGTATCACTACAAATGGCACTGGCAACAGGGTCTCGGTGCACCCCAGCTAATTCTAACTAGGTGCTTTCCAGCTCCTCTCTAACCTCTTACTGCATATGTGATCCTCATTACTGAACATGAAAAACTGCACAATCAGTTCTGCAAGTGGAAAGTTGTCTTGTGTAAGAGCCCACTATATCTGCACTTGCTTAGATTAGTTAATTTGTAGCAAGACGAGGAGCCACCAATCTCCAGCAGTTCTTAGATGTTTGGATATTTCTGGCTGAGCTACATCTGGAAAATAGATTTTCATATCTTCAGGGAAGACCAGCGGAAAAATTCTTATGGCTTCCACAGAGCTCTTCACAGCAATGAACCCTGACCGCATCTCCACCTCCACCAGGGCCATGTTACTGGTCTCATGGTCCCCTACGTAACTGAAAAAAGGCAGGAAAGAGCACCTGAGAGATGGAAGGCATCACAGCATTTCTAGGAGATATTAATGGCCACTTGCAAACTCTGGCCTGCTCTATAGTGATGTGAAAGCTCAGCAGCATGTCTAACTGATGGGAGAAAGGGACAAAAAATTGCCCCCATCTACTTGCTCAGTATGGAGACAGATTGTGCAGCAATCTTAATCTTCATGCTGCCCTCTCCAACAGGTGGAAGCGATCTTTGATGTTACAAGTTGACAGTGGCAATGTTGGCATTGTTCTCTTTCAGGACAGTAGGGCATGGAGAATATGGACCAAGACACTCATCCTAGACAGATGCAGGCAAATGAAATATGGGTAGGGACTGGAGTTTCTGCTGCCTGGTTCCAGTAGAGGTTCACACTGCAGGAGAATGCACCTCAGGGCTGGTTCAGCCCAGGCTGCCAAGTGTGACCCAAGGTAGGAGCTGTGGCTCTTGGGAATGCTGCCGTGTCAGCTGCTAGTGCTTGGGGGGGCTGCTGAGCTGCTCCACGCTGACTGAGACAGTTGCTGTGGTTCTGCAAGCCACTGCCAGTGTGTTCCCATGTGTCTCCAAGCCTTAATTCTCAGTTCACGGTCTCTTTGGGATCTATGGAGAAGAAAAAAGTTTTCCCCTGTGTCTTTGTCTCCACAGGCAGGAGGTTTTTATGGGGTTCTGGTCATACTGCTAGAGGTCCCACTTTAATCCACTGAAGAAAGAGCCTCAAGGAATCTCATACCTGACAGACACATGGATGTCAAGCTTTTTTACTGACACCATCACATTCTCTTGGTAGTTTCCACATCCAGGACAAAGACCTCTTCTGGTTTTGGTGGTGGGGTGTTATAGTACAAAGTGGTCTGGTGGGGGAGAAAACATCTCCGTGAAGTGCCCCAGAGCTTCCCCATATGAGCTAAAAGACTACCTGTGCCTTCCGCTTTTAACAAATTGGTAGCCAGTGGCTAACACAGTTGGCTCCAGCTGTGCTTTCTGTTCAGACATGTGCTCTTTAGCACATAGTGTCAGATACATCTGCCAAATGTAACCTTCAGCATGGAAGCTCAGCTATCTGTGATCCAAGGCCTCATTCAGTACAACATTGACTCAGTCTTACTGAAAAAAATATTGTTAAGGTGTGAGAAAGTACGTTAGCTAAAACCCTGTCCACCAGGAGAAAGAAGTGTAGCTGTTAACTGTTGACTTGATAATAGTAGTTCTAGGTCTCAAGAGGAAAAATACTGACAAAACAAGTATAAAACCCTCAAGAAAGAAAGAAAGAAAGAAAGAGCAAAGAATCAGAAGATGTCAGCTCAGCAAGAGTTCACACTCCTCCAAAGAGCAGCATAGGCCAGTCTTCCCCCACCTGCCTGGTGACTGACTGCCTGGCCAGCAGGTACTCATCAGATGTCTTATGCTTATTGACTATATTCAAGTGTAGCCAAGTAGTATGAGTCCTAGTTACCTCCTACATGCATTAACAATAAATAATTTTTGTGCCCTCTTGTCTATACGCTGCTTGCCAATTCTATGTGAGCATCATAAGAGATGGCTGAACCAGAGAAGTGACTCAGTGAGGGAGGTTTTCACAGGGAGTGATTTGAGTTCTTTGCTGCATGAATGGCTCATAAGCAGACCACTATCAAAGCTGCCAGAAAAACAAGATGTATTCTCCTGATGGACCAGTTGTGATGGTGTACTGGGATAAGAAGACCTTTGTCCTCCATCAGTCCTTATCTCTGTGTGTGATAACAACCCAAAGAACATTATGCCAGAAGATACACAGTGCTCAGCTCCTGAAGCAGTGACATCAGCAATATATGTTCAATATAGAAGCAGGTACTGTTCTGTGTCTCATCCCTCCTGACTTCAGATCTACTGATCTCTTAACAATGGCATGGTTCTTTAGCACGGGACAGCAAAGCTGAGACATTTCTCAGAAGAAGATACCATAGATGGCTGCAATAAAACCATGTCAACAGGATATACCTGAGCTCCTTCTTGACATGCTTCTGCCTAGAAAGCCAAATCCTATTCAGAATTTGAGGCTATAGTGCCTGCTTCGAGCGAAACCTCACTTGAATAGTCAGTGGCAAAACCTGACAGCTCTGTTCCTTATATATACTCACCTGTACATAAACACAGCCGCTGCCAGTCACCTGCACTGTGTACATCCCTGGGACTGCAAGGAGAAATGCCTGATGCAGGACCAACTTGTTGTTCCTGTGCACATGGAACTCCAATGGAGAAGCCTCCTTGCCTTTCACTGTCACCTTTACATCTCTGATCTTCTGAGGAATCAGTGCTGCATACTAAGCGAGGGCCTGCAGGCTAACAGCTGTGTCCTGAAGGTAGAGAGAGTCACTTTGCTGTGGAGCCACGCAGTAGAAGATCCAGCACACTAGGTCAGGCACTGCAGGGAGAACCACACTCCTCATGGCCCTTATTCACACTCTGACACGAGCAGGGTCTATGCCACTAAGTGCATAGGTAGGGTCTGTGCCACAGACAGCAGGATGACTTCTGTTACCTGGAAAGGGTGGCTTGTGAGCCCTGGGCTTAGCAGTCCCAGGGCATAATCCCAATTACACCACACAGAAAAAGGGTTTCCCCATGGCATTCCCCTTCCCGAGCAGGGCTCATGTATGCTTGTCTCCAAAGGATGGATCTAGAATGACATGCGCATGAGAGATGTCACATCACTCCACGCACAGTATCTCTCTCCTTCCCCCGTGACTTTTCCCAGCTTGTTACCTGTGTGGAAGCAAATCCGCCAAAGGCATTTCTTTGTCCGCTGAGCCAGCGCACAAGCTTGCTCACTGAGGCTTCATTGCGTGCCAAGTCTGGTTTGGAGACATGAGCCAGGAGGATGTAGGCTACTGTCTCAATCATAGAAGAAGAAGATTCTTCACTACTGGAATGTGATGTCAGGAGCTCTGCTGATGGGGGAAGAAACAGGTGGATGAGAAAAACAGTAGATCCCTATGAACATCAGCTTCTCCTGCACTGGTACACTTCAAGGACTGGCAATTTCCTGTACACCATCAGAAATGCATGTGCCTTTCTGGGACACCTCAGAGTGCAGAAGACAATTCCTCCTGTTGTTTTTGTACTCTGAAGGGCCAGCCATGTATGATAGGCTCCATTTCTTCCTTTGAAAGCAGAGAGAGATCCAGACTCCAAAACCCTAACCCGTTCCTCTAGGAAGCGGTTCCCCTAGAAACTGATTGACTCTGAACAGAGGCTTTTGTTTAAAATGCAGTCCTAGTCTTCTTCAGCTCTGTGTATATTCAAAGCTATGTCCCCAAGCTACAGCATTTTTGCTGTTTCTGCATTTACCTAGGATAGTTTAATGGGGCCCCCTGTGCTGAAAAGCTCTAGGACTCATTTCCAGTCAGTTCTATCTATTGTACAAGAATTGGTCACTCTTTGAGGGAGAATTGCTGGCAGGCTACCGGAGGAGCAAGACTACCCAAATTATTTTGTTGGCACAGGCTAGAACAATTTAAGCTAGAGCTGGTCTCCCACCTGCGGTCCAAGCTCACAGACACTGAATGCATCTGAGTCTGGCTGAATGTTTTGCTGTAGTGATAGTAGGGGTCTAACCAAAATTCAGCTAAGAATTTAACTTAATTGTGCAAGTGTAGACATCTTCTGCAATGGTACAAATGTGAAAACCTGAAATGCTTTTAAATTCAAGTCAGTTTTCAGAACAAACCTTCACTTTTGAAATAAGAATCACGAAATCACTTGTTTGCATAAAACCAACATAAAGGCTTTAGAACTTAGCTCAGGGACTCTGTGGTCTGGTATTACTTCATTATGTTTATCAGAATGGAAGGTTTTTGTATGAGGGATTCGTGATTTGTTACTTCCAAGATGACACAAACAGAACAATTTTTTCATGAAGTGGTAGAAGGCATCTTGGACATGCGGATACAGATGACCTACAGATTAACCCTGATTCTTTAAAAAGCACAGAATCCCAGCCACCAGGCCACAGAAGGTGTCTCCAGCCAGCAGAAGATAATCCTCTTGGGCAGAGATGCTCCAGCAGGCAAACTGGCTGCAGCTGGTGGCATCAGTCACATCCTCAGACTCAGTAGGCAGAACACAGACACATTTAAACATGTAGGACAACTCCTTTCCCTCCCTTACAACTCCATTGCTTTTGCCAATTCATTGCTAACTATTATCAGTGGAAGCAAGAGCCAAAGAAAACTATCACTTGACCCATAGGCAGTTTTTAGTGCTCAATACACTAAATACATTTAGTACTCCAAAGTTCTCGGTAAGTTAGAAGCATCAGACTGACTGGACATCAGTGGGGATGTGTCACTGGTCACTGATGTGTCACTGCGGTGAACTGCACACTGCACTGGTGGCTGGTCAGGATGAAGAATCCCCTCTCCCTTTTTATTTCTGTGTTATTTTTCAGTTCCCAGTGTAGTTCACCATACTGCCAGATGAACAGACGTGGGGAGGAACTTACTTAAGCCAAATCAGGTAATATTGTTACCAACAGTTTAACCATAGGCTTAGGGGCTTTGAAACCCCCACCTGGCATCCTCATTCACGATAGAAGTCCAGTTTTTTCCAAGTTAAAGAGACAAAAGGAAGAACCAAGCTCAGCAGCACAGCAATAAAGATGCATCCACCCAAGGGCCCTGAGCTGAGTAAAGCAACAATGGGGAAGCAGTCAAAAGGTTTGAATTCTGCAAGTAAATGACCAGCAGCTGAATAGACATGGTGAAGCAAATTTCCTCTGCAAGATCTCTTGTACTATGTATGAATAGCTGAAGAATGACAGGAGGACCACAACTCAAGTGAGTACTTTCACCATACAAATTAAGCCTGGATCACCTCTTCTGCTTTTCATTAGAAATTGTTTCCTGGGTCTGAGAAAACTAGAGACTTTCACAGCTTCAATAAATTACCATTTTCTGTCACAAAAGCCAATATGAGTATAGTTAAATTTCCCAAACTGCGGTAAATAACTAAAGGGTTAAACTTGCAGCTTAAGCCGTTAATAACCTAAACCCACATCCTGAAAAATACAAAGGACTCAGTGAGACAACTTGTGAAAGGAATTCAAGCTGAGAAGCTTCAGGGACTGATAACAGAAAGAAACGTTCTCCTGCAAGGAAGATAGAGAGATGCCACAACCATGAAACAATAAAACCGGTGAGAGTCACAGTAACTGGGGGAAAGGGAATTCCGGCAGGGGGAGGCTGCGACCACCGACTAAACTGAGGGACAAAAGGACTGCCCCCCCACTCCTCTTGAGCATGCACAGGGAATTAAAATCACACTGCAGCTTTAAACTTAAGCAAAGAAGATACAGGCCAATGGAAGAAGGGAATGCCCGGTCATGTCAATGATTATGTATTAGATAGGCGCGGTGTGTTAACTTTCACGTATAAATGTCAAAAATGAACTCCAGGAGGTGTGCATGTTAGGCGGAAAGATCCCCCATGCACCCGGCACCAAATAAAGTAATGCCTGCTCTTTAACATGACCAGTGGTAAGGAGTTTTATTCCCAGCTTTCGGTGACAAAACCACTGCAACTAAATACGACAGATATCAGGCCTTAAACATAGTCATTTTCTCTAGAACCCAAAACCTTCTAAACAGCAACAACCTACCAGTTTCCTTCTCTAGCATATCCAGGAGCTGATCTCTCATCCTGATGTCCTTTATCAGTGTGAAGATATAAGCCATCAAGGCCTTGACATAAGGGTTTGTCTTATCAAGTGTTACATTCTTGAGGCAATCTAAGGAATTATCCAGCATGGTGTCCTGAGAAAGGAATCCAAACCCAGTGAATTTTCTCTGACCACTTTTTGTTGTGAAAATCTATCCCCAACCCTCAAGCACCCCGGCTACATCCTTGACATATTTCAGTGCTGACATCTCAGGGCTGTGGAACATGAAGTAGAGTGTACAAAGCATCACTGACTGTGGGCTGAAAACAAAGATGTGACTGGACATATCACTGGGCTGGGGGATTGTTAATACACCGGAGAATCCAGCTGTAGGAAGTGTCTGGTAACACGGTAGCTCAGAACTGCCAGACCTGCATGCTGAGGGTCTCGGCTCCCAAGGGGGTATGACGTTGTTTTCAGAACTGTACCAGTAAGGCTGGAATATCAGCCCATCATGGCTAGAACAGCCTACACTTGGTTTGAAGATCACTGCTTTTATTTCAGGTCTGATGGGGGAGGGGGTTGCATACCTGAAAGGTGGTCTTTTTTTTCTCCTTTAGCTATATTGGTCAGTTTAATGAAAACTGTTGCCTCTCCCTGCAAGTCCTGAGCCATTTTCAGAGACAATTACTTCCCAGGAGATCAGTTAGGAATGGCAGATGCTCTGCTTTGCTGCAAATCAGGCCATTTGTGTTAAGAACTCCTCACCAAGTTAAAAATTTCCTGTTGAGTTGTTGTGTACAAAGGTGGGACATGACAGAACCTTTCACCAGCTCAAGCTGGGTATTCCCTATAACCACAGACCTCGGAAGGAATGAAGGGTGGAGCATGCTCCCATGCCCTGCAAGAGTTCAGATGTGACTTACATTCTTCTCCAGATGAAGCTCTACCAATGCAGCAGTGATATAGGCTGTTAATGAGATTGTATCATCCACACCACCCTGCAAGTCACACAGACAAACATCATAGAATGGTTTGGGTTGGAAAGGACCTTTAGAGGTCATCTAGTCCAACCCCCCTGCAGTGAGCAGGGATATCCCCAACTAGATCAGGTTGCTCAGAGCCCCGTCCAACTTGACCTTGAATGTTTCTGGGGATGGGGCATCTACCACCTCTCTGGGCAACCTGGGCCAGTGTTTCACCACCCTCACTGTAAAATTTTTTTCCTTATAGCTAGTCTAAATCCACCTTCCTTTAGTTTAAAACCATTACCCCTTGTGCTGTCACAACAGGCCTTGCTAAAGAGATTGCCCCCATCCTTCCTATAGTCCCCCTTTACGTACTCAAAGGCTGCAGTAAGGTCTCCCCACAGCCTTCTCTTCTCCATGCTGAACAACCCCAACTCTCTCAGCCTTTCCTCGTAGGATAGGTGCTCCAGCCATTGGATCATCTTTGTGGCCTCCTCTGGACCCACTCCAACAGGTCCATGTCCTTCCTGAGCTGAGGGCTCCAGAGCTGGACGCAGCACTGCAGGGGGGTCTCACCAGAGCGGAGCAGAGGGGCAGAATCCCCTCCCTCGACCTGACCCTCACAAAGGGACAAAACCAACCATTGCTTGCCTGCCAGTGCATGGCCACTGAAACTGCCTATGGGTGGCATATCTCAGAGAGTACAGCATCATGCCTCTGGGCATTCTGGGACATGTGGGGACTAAAGGAAAACACTCCAGGCTCTCTTATTGAATATCATGAAAGGCTGGTGTTGAGGGCAGCCTCAGAGCCATATTGTGCATGCAGCCTAGGTGTGCCTTCTCATAGAAAGGCATGAAGCAAACTGTTAAGCTGTTCATTTTATTAAATATGTTACAAGTGGACACTTGAACAAAGTTTTTATGATACAGGATTTGCACACAAGAAACTGCAAGTTTACGTACAATTCAGCTGACTGTGAGAAGCTACAGGTTAGCATGGGTAAACAGCCTTGCAGGAGCCTCTTTTCCCATTCAAGGACATTCATTCTTGGGGAATTTCCGCTTGCATCCACAGACATGAGACAAGACTACATCTAAAATGAGGGGGAAATTTGGGCTGAGATGCTGAGAAGCATTGTTCACACTGAATAGCAGAAGCTTTGAAATGTAAGGGGGCTGGGGGGACAAAAACCTATTCCAAAATGTTCTGTTCAAAGAGAAAGCCCAGGCTGAGAAATTAATGAAAGTCAGACAAGGATGAACAGTCTACGTGTACACTCTGGTTTTATTTTGTACTGCAACCAAATTTTAAGGAAAAAAGTGTAACCCTTTGCTTTGCTAAAATAGCAGCCTGTTTTCTTTCATAAACCTGCCTTCTAATTAACATGGGCAACTTTGCAATCTGACCAGTCTGGATTATTCTTGCTTTTACAAAGACAATGAACTCAAGTATTGCCATACTACATGCACACTGTTCGGTACCTGAGCACTAGGGCATGTTCACCAAGAGTTTGATTCATTATCAGCTACACTGAACAGATCATTCTGGGGATGCCAGGCTCCAGGAGAAGTCATACTTTTTGGGCAGTGGAGGGACAACTGTGTCTTCAGATTAGAGCACATAGTCAGGCCTATCTGGACAGTATTGTGCATCATAAGGCATGAGAAGAGGGAGAATCCAGCCACCATGTTCTAGACAAGCACTAAAATATAAAAATATTTCTCCCCATGCCCTTGAAGTGCCTTAGCACAATTAGCCACGGTGCCTTTTGGCTAGAGCAAAATGAAGAAAGCCTAGCAGAGATTAAAACCTCACATAAAGAAAATGCCTGCTATTTTAAGCCACACTTTTTCATTTCGCTCTAGGAAGCTGCCTTGGCTGTGCTAGGCCACGGGGACATTGCTTTGTGCTACTGTGCACGGTGGAAGAGCCCGGGGAAGAAACCCTGTGCCCCACATTGTGTTCCTCCCTCTCTCACTCCCATGTCTGGCAGCTGGACTTTCAAGTCATTGTTGAAGAGCTTCCCTACACTCTGGAAGCAGCCACTGGGCAGCTGGTGCTTCTGCAGCCAGAGCAGAGCATTGTGCACATGATCCTTATTGATGTAAGAGATGGCTTGTCCAAAGGACCTGGCTACAAAAACTGTCAGCCTGTGGGCAGAGCACGAAGGAATCCCATGTCACAGCCAGGGGCTGAACCAGCAACGACAATAAATTTGGGATAACAGTACCTGGTTACTCATGATGCGTTGCCCTGGTTGTCAGCTTTCCCAAAGTCTCTGTAGGAGCCATCACCATGTTCGCAGAGCAACCGATGCTGATAACCTATGAAGACAGGTGCCAGGACACAACTCCCAGTGTGAGGGCCTGTAACATCTCAAACTGTATCCTTCCTGTGGGAAGAAGGCTTCACAGCAAAAGACTTCACCAGGTCCTACAGTCAGAGACACTGAGGCAAACCTACCACCCCACAATTCCCCATGCATCCCACAGCATCAGCATGACAAGAAGCAGTTGCACAGCATCACTGAAGTGCGCCATGCGGCTGCTCTATGTTACTAGAGCTGCTACGCACAAGTACTGTGGGTATCTGCCCTGCTGGTTTGCAGAACAGTGACATGCTCACCCCTCTCATGTCTCCCCGTGCCCCCGGGGAACCCTCACAGGCACCTTGCTGTGAATAAAAACTGCTGTAGGAGGGAGGAGAAAGGCTTTTCCCAGAGGAAACCACTATGAAACCCTGTTTGTTATTCAGCACTTCTGCTAGCCCTATTGGGACTCAAGAAAGCACTTTTTCTGTGATGTACAGAAAGCAACACAGCCACGCCTTTAAGATCTGAGGGCAGAATGCTGTCCGCATCTGTTTGCTCTTCCTCCACCCTCCACACAGCCTCGCTGTTTACCCTCTACCTCGCCCCTCTGCTGCTGCCATTCTCTTGGGTGTGCCCCCTTCTCTCGGGTATCTGTCCTAATTTGCAGTACAGAAGAGAAAGGATGAAGGAGAAGGAGTAAAATCCTATGCATGGGAGGCTGCTGAGCTTGCAGCATAGCAGGTTAAGGAGACCGGCAGGCTGAAATGTGAGGCACATTGCGAAGTGAGACACAGACACTGGCACTGTATTAAATTCAGATTATATTGGACAGAGCTGACATGCCCCCACAATACATGTCCTAAGACACCAGGAAACACTAAGCCACCAAGCTCTATCTATCCCCAAAGGCTACTCATTATTCCAATTAATAGCAGCTGATGCCCTGTTTCCACAAGGGACTTTGTTCTGCCTCGGACTGATAAGGAAACAAACCACAGGCATCATGTAACAATGGAGATCATTAATTACCCACACCCTTCTCAGAAAAGCAGGCTGAGTACCTCAACAACAGGCAGACAGAAGTCCTGCTTCTTCAGAAACACACTTTTCCTTCCATGACACATTTCCCTTATTGTATGTGATATCTTCCTTTGTCACAGCTCTGGCAGTGCTCCCACTCCTGCCCTTGCACCTCCCCATCAGACCAGTGCCCCACACCTGATTTATAGCACCTTCATTTTGCAGCAGAAGGAAGAAGGACAATGTTTACCTGTTCTCAGGAATTTCAGTGCTTTATCTTCAATTTCTGGGTCCAGTTGTTTAGTCTTATTCAAGTACTGGAGTATGAAGATGTTTGGTGCAAACTAAACCATGTTCTGTTCACCACAGCCAAAGGGCATCTCTAGCAACTGGTCTAAATTTTGAAGTGCTGGGCCCATGACGTCCCCTTAACTTTGAGGTGGAGGGGCAGGAGAAAAGAAAAGCACAGATGTTCAGCAGTATGAAATGAAGGGACTGCTGCCTTCTCTAAACTCTACTGGGATCCTGGAAAAGAGCCAGCCCCTCACTGAATGGAGACGATTCAGATTTCTGCTGACCCCTCCTATATTAGAAGACGTCATGGTTCTGGAGAACGCAAAGATGAGGAGATGTGAAGAAAGGTGAACAGAGCTGTCATTCCTGAGTGGGTATCAAGGAGGGAAGAGAATTATAGAGGCAAACTATGTGGAAATCTGCAGGGATGATTTTGGTTCACTTAGGTCAATGGCAGTGACAGACATCAGAGGAGATACCCTGCCACTTGGGGATCACCCAGGATCTTTCCTTACTAGAGGAATAAATATTGAAAGAGATTACTTGATCCACATTTCCGAGGCAAACATCACACCCCTTACAATTTATCTCATGAGAAACTGGGACGATGCATCATTAAGGCCAAAGCATTGTGCAAACTCCTCCCACTGGGGACCCAAGAGCAGGGAAAACCTTTCTCACTAATCACGGAGAAAGTGGCTTGGCCAGATCCCTCCAGCACTTCTGCAGGCAGCATCAGGGAAAACTCTTCAGAGACAGTGTTATCTGAGGAAGGCAGAACCCAGAAGTTTATCCCGTGGAAGAAGTATCACACACACGTGTAACATCCCATAGAGACCCAGGTGAGGCTCACTGTGACATTGAGTCACAGCAGCCGAGACTTGCAAACAAATGCCTTAGTAGAGAACAATTTGCCAGGTAGAAGACAGACATGGACAAACTATAATGGTTTTTCTCCCAGGCAGGGATGGTGCCACCAGCATTTGCTCTCTCACAAATTCCCCCCACCTCTGGGTATTTGCAGTAGTCCTGACCCTTCCATCCTGCTCTCATTATCAACAGCAGTCAGGGATTTTTGTCCCATACCTGCAGCACAGAGAAAGGCATTTTGGGTCTTCTCTTGTAGGACATCTCCTGGCTGCAGATGGAGAAAGAGTGGTTCAGATAGGGAAGGCAGGAAAAGAAGTCACCATGCCTCAACAGGTCTGTCTGCTTCCAAGAAGGGGCTAAACTTCCTCTTAGCATCTTGCTAACTGCCTCAGGGGATGACCCACTGTTCTTGGGTGTTCTCCACCCTGAGGTCTGACTAACCTTCACAAGCAGAGGTTTTATTACTGTGTCTAACTCCCCTTGCAAAGGTGTCACAGCAATTCTGTTAGCACACAGATCACGTGAATGTTCTGCCACACTGCTCACAGTGGCATTCACTTTACCTGCAAGGAGCACAGGGGCACATCACTTGCAGCAGACAGCTGTACGTACAAGCGTCAGGATCAGACATGCAGAGGCAGGCAAATTCCACCCCTCCTCCCGCTAGCTGCCACACACCCCTCTGCTCATCCTCACCCAGCCTGGTGGCTGTCACATTTCACGCAAAGGTTTTTGCTTCATTGGCACAGAGGCAGCCGGTGAACAAGCAGTTTCGACAGGCATCCACCTTTAGTTCTTGGGTCTCTGCAAGAGTGATGCACACCTGAGTGCGGTGGGGTGTACAAGCACACATTAGCGTAGTGTTAGGACCAGGCATTGCACAAAGGAGCAAACACCATGGGTCATGAAGTGCGAGGCTGTGCTTTGTGGCCCAGATCCCAGTATCTAGGTCTCCTGAGAAGCTCATAGCTTGCCTTTGGGCTCAAGCTTTTGCTCCAACAGAGGTGTGTAATTGGGGGAATACTCACCTGGATACGGTCCTTGAGATAGTTGAAGACAGTGGCTTTTAGGCTGAAAGTCTCTCCTTGGATCACAGAGTACGGCAGTGAGAGATCTACAAAGAATGGCTGGAAGACCCTAAGAGTGGTCAGAGAAGAGACCCCCAAACCAGCATCTGCAACACAGAAGGTGTTTGCATTCCATTCTGTGATGTTGTCAGGTGCAGCAACTTGGACAGACGCTTCCCATCATCCCTATAGCAGGAAGAGAGAGTGAGGACAACTTGCTCAGAAGCAGTCAGAAGTGTCCAGGGGTCTCTCTGGGGAAGGCAGTAGAGGCTGTTACCAACCCAGCGGAGACCAAATCTAGGTCTCTGGGAGAAGTGTCCATTGTTTCGGCTTCCTTGTGTTATCAGAGCGAGGTGCAACATCACTATGGTCAACATGATTTTCTGCAGAAAAGCAAGCAATACCTCAGAAATCAGCATATGTAGCTCCACGTGAAATTAGTTCTCCATTCACAAGCAATCTAACACAAACCATAAATGCTTTGTGACACAGAACAAGAGTGGATAGGGTTGGCTTCTCAGTGAGAATCTGACCCAGTGTCTATATCTTTGAGGAACACAGCTTTAGGGAGGCAGAGTTGGATGGAGTTTAACCCGAGGCTCAGTCTGACAGATCCAGCAAGTTTGGTCTGGATCCAGGGGTAGACAGCATGCTCAAACGGAGTTGCGCTCTTAAATAATCTGTGAAAGTGCTGGTGAAGAGCACACTACATTTTCTGTGAAGAGTGCAGAACACAGGGACAGCCAATAAAGCACAGAGATTTGAGCTTTCATCTGCGATTTATAAGTCAGGTCCATTGAACTGGACACAAGCTTCCTTCCTTTCATACACAAACAAGAAACACAGCAGGATGGAAGTCAGCCATCTCAGCTGCAGGCTGGCCAGAACTGGGAGAAGAGAGCCCCTTCAGTCAAGGAGATGGACATGTCCATTCCTTACCAACAACATTGGCTTTTCCAGGATACATCTTTTTCTCAAAGCCTGGTCGTATACAAGAAACTGGTTTCTTGATTCTAGTATTGGTTAATATTTTCATGCGCAGTTTCTGGGAAAACAGTCAAGAGAGTAAATCAATGATAGATAAAAGGGAACAAGGAATGTTGAAAATATTTCATGATAGCAAGTATCTTAAGAGGGCTGGTGGTACCTGAAACATTTTAAAATGCTGCTTGTTTATACCCATATGCATAGACTTACAGGCTCAGACTCTGGCCAATGCATGAGGAACAAAAACCAGCTTCTGAGGATTACTGGAGCCAACTGTTACTTCTCATAAAAGTAAATTTCAACTGCATATGCCTAACCCTAACACTGAGCCAGAGAGGTCAAACGCCATATATCCCATGAAAAACTTAAGGGAAAAAAATTCCAAGCTTTGAATCTCTGCACAATTTCAGAATGGAAAGATCTGACTGGCTGTTCACACAAAACCGTTCTTACACAAGTTAATACCAGTCCTGGCTTAGAAAACTGATGGGGAACTTGGTCATGACTTAGTATGGATCTGCTTTTGTCTGAAGGGCACTCAGACTCTCAGGGCCTGTGCTTCACAAGCTGGTAATACTGGATTCAATGCACCCTCATGTGCATGGACTGAGAAGACATCATCACACCAAAAGAACGCTTTTGATCCTGTGAGAAATCCTTGCTTTGATTTAATGGTCTGCAAGTCACTGAGAACTCTTCTACTTTCTTGCAGTGCCTTCACGGAGAGTATGGGTCCTCACCCATTCCGTGGAGGCTGTACATGCCTGTGGACTTAGTCACATGTTACAGGACAGTCATCTGTTACAGAGTCACTACTAATTGAGATATTGTGGGATCTCCTTTAACTAGCATCCAACATAATCTAGGAGTAAGCATTCAGAAGACAGCAGAGTACCATGCCTTTGGGGGAAATCAGGGTCTGTATTTGTAAGGTAGAGTTTTGTCAGCCTGAGAAGCCCATGCAACTCAGACTCCATTTTGGGTTGTTTTCAGTGTGTTGTTACCCTCTTCTCCTATTTTGAGGTGCTTTTACTTGCATATATTTCTTTAAACGGCCTTCTGTCAGAAGCAGCACTGCTTGGGTTTCAGTTAGCAAATATGTTAATCTTTTTTTTGGCTATGGTGCTTCTTAGTGGATTAGCTTATTTTGTCATTTGTCTTGACAGTTAGATATAAAGCCAAATTTTGAAGGACTTCTTTTTATTAAAACTGCTTTGAGGAGAAGTAACAAGAGACTCAATGAAACACAGAGTAAAGGAGTTTACAAATAAAATAATACCCAAATGATGATTGGTCAAAATATAGTGAGGTGCTCAGGTCTTACTGGGATATTCTTGCCACTTCCCCTTTGTAGATATGGTAGCCTAAACTAGGTTTATTCATTTTTAATCTGTCTTTCTCTAATCAAGTGGTTTGCACTATGCTTACTCACAAGTTTCATTTTTTCCCCATAGTCCCCAAATGCACGTGGCTACAGAGATGAACAAGGCATAGATGACTTGTAGCAATGAAATCAGGGCAGCTGAAGTTTGCCAAGTGTAAACTCTTGTAAGCATTCAGGATGTCATACTGGCAACCGCTGCCTCAGGAAAAGTTTGCTACAAGTGTAAAGACTCACCTTAAACAGATTAAAGGCATCAGCATCACTTTGGTACCATAGTGCTCCCATCTGAGTCTTTTTTTTGTGGAGATCGGGCTGCTGGGGCAGACAAGGGTATGCCTCAAAGTCTCTCAAGTGATAAGGGAACCCTCGTCCTCCAATTGTAAAGCTGTCATCAAAGACCTTTTCATACATCTGCAATGGAAAAAGAGAGGTCTTCATAAGGAACTGTCCAACGAGCATGAATATGGATCAAATATTTGGATTGTAGCCCTCTATTATACTTTGTAAAGCTTTGCAGTTGAGGAAGTTGGCACTGGCCCAGCTTATACTAAAGGACAGGAAGCCCAAGGAGTGGATGTAAGCAAGTAGCTTTTAGTCTGTAGACTTTCATCTCTGGTAGTTCAAGCCTTTTAACTCTAGCATGCAAGATGAGGATAAAACACATGATTCAGTTTGAGCACAAGGCATTGGCTCATCTGACTTATACGTTTAATGATTACTACTTTGTATACCTGTTAGTAGATGATGCAAGTGCTCTGCCCTAGAACATCATTCCTGTAAAATGGAACACCAGATCACACTGTTGGTCCTATCTACAGATCACACTGTTGGTCTATCTATCTTGCAGCAAGTCCCCCTGGATTTGGTGAAGCTTCTTTGTAACAGGCTGGCCTGCTGTAACTTAATGTGCAACTTTGCATGAGGCATATACATGTGTATTATCTCTGATCTACATTGTGGAATTATGTTAGGATTTTCAATTCTTGCAGTATTTTTGATCTAAGTCTTAAATTCATTCCTCTGAAACACACGAATGCTTTAAAGGTAAGTTCTTTCAACTCTTCTAGATTCTCAGAATGCACCTGGGTGCTGACAAAATCCTGACCACTTTTCACGAGCCACTGTGTGCACTTGGTGCTGTCCCCTAGCTGCTGTTTTCTAAAGAACTGCTCAGGTGCCCAGCATGATCTGTCATATGGTTATAATTCAGCAATGTTTGGGGCACTGGGATTGGAGGCCCTACTAGGGCAAAATTCCATTTAAAAGGTTTAGCCTCACTGCCTGGTGGAAGATGGAAGAGCAGAGACAGGTGAATGTAAGGAAAGCTGCTAAGCACTCTCCCTCCAAGCAGAAAGCAGCATCTTTTTGAAGGTGCTCTCCCCACCTACCTCTGCAGTGCCATGCAGCAATCCACCACTCTCCAGGCAGAGGCCCACAGTGCAGGGCTAATGCATGAGGAAACATGATCATCACACAACTGCTCGGAAGAGGCCGAGGAGGGGGAATGCCAGGGCAGCCACCTAACACTGCAGCCATGTCCTGGGATGGACTATGGGCTTCCTCCCGCCAATGCAGAAGGCAGGCAGACACCAGGGGGTTGGTAACCGCGGGCTGCACTCACTGTGTTTGCTGTTAGGGTATTGTTTCCCTTCAGGAGGACACTCTTGTCAACAGCTTGCACAGAGCACAAAGACCTTGGAGCAGTCTTGATGTCCAGACTGACTTTTGATCCCAGGACTTCCTTCTTGTGTGAGAAGTTCAGTGTTACCTGCAAGAGAAGACAGGGTCAGGGGGCTTAGCATTGGAGAGTGGGACCCTGTGACTCTTAGATGTCTGGGCAGCAGAGGGAAAGAGAATAAGGTAGGGAAGTGGGCTGAGATGCTGGCACAGGCCCTCCTGGAAACCCACTGGGAAGGTTACGGGGTTGCAGTGCATAAAGCCAGCCAGAATTCACCTGCCACCACCTATCTACCACCCTCTGATCCAGAGCTACCACAGGCAGCTAAGCAGGCAGGCTTCTTTTCTGTGTTAGGGAGAACAAGCAGGACAGTGTGCTCCCAAGTCAGTCATGGGGAATGGGGATAGAAAACAGAGTTCAAGGGGGCCTAGTTTACTCCTTGGGAAAAGCTTACCAGGCAGTGTTGGGGAGGGCAGGACTAGGAATTCAGGAAAGGAGGAGGTTACCTGTTTTGTTTCCCAGCCAAAAATACTGAGCATGTGGTTTGGCATGTATCCAGCTTGCACCACTTGACTGAGGATAAAACAGGACCAGGAAACGCAGCAGGCCAGAGCACATCAACGATGCTGTCGCACTCCTTGTATTTCTACTCACCTTGTGTCTAAAGCACTTTTCTACTTGAAATTCTTCCACACCAGCCACCGCCTCTCCATCCAAAAAGACTGCATACAGTAGAAGCTTGATGTCAGGCAGGAAGTCATTGCCAACAGTCAGAGTCAATGAGAAGGAGCCCGGCAGATCTGCACAAGATAGCAGCAAGGAAGAGAGGTAAAGCATTCAATTGAATCAGCTCATTGCGGTAGGGCAAAAAATAAGATTTAAAAGAGGCAATTCAGTAATTCCTACCTGCAGATAAGAACATCCCACACAGGCACTGTAACAGATTAATAAACCCAGGATACCGGCTACTTCTGTGGCTCAAGTTTGGCAAAAATATTCCTCTTCCCTACTGCACCTTAGATAAACAGGCAAAGTACATAAATTTTATATCTTCTCCAAAGGTACAAGCTAGCAGAAAAGTCATAAGGTTGGATCAATTATACAAGGCTGGAGAAGGATAGCCGCCGAAGGACACTGAACCGATATGAGAGAAGATTGTGTTGGTCTAATGAGGTGGACCACCACTAAGAACGCAGGTCAATAGCTCCCACCCGTGGATAAGAGTAACACCTGCAGAGATTGTCACTGAAGAGCCCTCACAGTGTTATGAGGCACTTAACTTCATGTGTTTCTACTCACTCTCATGCTGGATAATTGGCACCTGCTTCTCTCCACTGAAAAGGACCTTTTGCTATCACCTGAAGAGCAAAGAGAAGGGCCTGAATTCTGACAGCATGAGGAGAGTGGGAAAAGAACAAGAGAAGAGAGAAAGACATCTGACAGATGTTGTCACAGAAGCTCCTCTGGCAGGATATGACCTAAAGAGCTCTGCAGCGGAGATGGCGATAGCATAGCTGGCAAGGGGCTTGAGAGGTGTTGGTTAGGCAATGAGAAGACCTGGCTGCTTGAAATCCAGAGGTACATCTGAAGCTAAGAGCAGCTGCTCTTAAGCCACAGTGAACTCTGATTTTCACATTACTAGGATACAGTACTTTTTGACAGTATGAATGAGCCCAGTTCAGTAACCAAGATACTCATAACCTCTCAGCTAGGCTGTAGTCACACGCTTGCTTTGGACTTACTTTCATGAAAGTGGACTTCATCAAAACATGATTACCTACCTCTGGAGTGCATCAAGGCCCTGTGCAATTTCAAGCCTTTTCCTGTAAATATACAGGCCAGGGGAGGTCATCTGTCCCAGAGGTTTTCTCTTAGTTCACAGACAGATTGCCCCAGACACACGTGGAAGTCTGGGGCATACCTGCTGGGCAGAAACCAGGCTAGCCCTCCACTGCCACCCACATGAGCATAATAGAATGTAGGGTGAATGGCAGGCATCTATCACCCAAGCTTAGGTCAAGGCACTCCTAACAGAAGAAAGAAGCTGGGGGCTAGGAGCAGGTCCAGGAACTGGAAAAACAGGAGGAGGTTTGGGCAGAACAGAACTCATAAACTGACTTTTACTGGCCTGAGAGTAGCTTACCCCTTCCCATGAGTTATCTGTGTGCTTTGTGAAAAGGATAAAATGCCAGTAAGCATAAACTTGGCCTGAGATTCAGCTGTCTTCTGTGCTCACCAAGTAGTAGAAATCAATGTGATCTGCTTCAGAGCAGAGTTTATTCCTGTCAAGGAAATAATCCACTTCCACTTCCACTTCCTGCTCTTGATCGCAGGGCATCACATCATTCCTGGCCTTGATCTCAAGGAAGCTGTTGCTCTCAGAGTAGAAAGGTTTTAGCCAGTGGAAGCTATCCTCAACTCCTGCGTGACTTTCAGAAGAATCTTGCTCATCATCATTTCCACAGTTGTAAGTGCCCTTCAGAGCACAAAAACATGAGTTGCCAATCAGTATCAAGTGATACAAGCCTGAACACCTGCTGAAAACACTAAGTTATTACCTGAACTGATGGCAGACCACACATCTGTATGCTTAAAATACCTTTTGTTTAAATGTAATTTTAAAGTCTTCTATGAAACTTTCTCTTACAAAGTTTTAGCAAAAACCTAAGTCTAGTAGATTTGCCCACAATCTCATTTTTCCTCCTTTATCTTTCCATGGGGACACACCCCACACCAGACTTTAACTCCAGCCCAGCATCCCTGTTTTCAATTTGTGTTTCTGGTTAGATGCCCTGAAGCACAACAGGCACCAAAACAGCTTTTGTGTGGTGAAGCTCTCCTTCCCTGCAGATAATTTAGGACTCTGTAGGCAATAGCTGTGGGCCTAGGAACAAGAACTAGAGCCTGTCCCCAGGCTCCCTGAGGACAAAAAGAAATCTACCTTCTAGATTACAAAACCTCTGATCACCAAATCCTGCCCAACCAAAATTAGGGAACCTCACCCTGGATAGACTGGGGTCTTGGGGAAGAACATCTGGAACAATAGTCCCAGTCTCTGAGAAATGGATGGCAATAGGAGATGGTACTGCTTAGGCATGAATCCCACATCAGCTGCAGGAATGCAGGTAGTGGGAAGATGGTTGTATTGCCAAGCTGGTGACAATGAGCGCCAGGTGTAGGACCAGAAGTTGTGAGGAGAAGCAGCCAAGTGCTTCAAGGTCTGGTATTGAAAGGGAGGTCCAGAGCTACCTGCCAAGCTGAGCCTGGAGTTCAACAGAGACAGGTGTCACCTGCCAGTTCTGCTAAGCCACCTCCAACATGTCCCAGAGTGGAGAAAGGGGAGATTTCCTCCAAGGAAGTATTGAGATTAACCGATGTTTTTAGTGGAGTTAAAGGAAGGGGGGATACAAAAGATTAGGATCATGCTCCATCTCAGGACAGCAGAGCACCTTTGGTGTCCCTTTGGCTGAACTGTTACAGCATAGACTCCAGTTTCCTTGAGGAGATGGCACTGGAGAGTAAAGATGCTTCTATGGATACAGTCAAATGAGATCAGGAGCCAGAAGACTGTGCTCCAAAACCTCAGGTTTCTTCCACTTGCTATCCCTTTCCTCAATCTACCTTCACTTTATCCTCCTTTTTCTGTGGCTGATGCTCATCTTCAGAGAAACAGCCGTGCTGCTCCAGCTGGTGGTATCCAGTGAGAACTGGACTTCCCCTTTCTCATCTGTGAGGAATGACAGATGTGTCTCCTCATCACTGATGTTAGGTAGTTAGGTAGGCTGTTTCATTCCTGAGGGGAGACTTGTCACTGTGGCAAAACATCTGCAGAGAAGGGGGGGAAGTTAATACCCCATTGTGCCACACTCTGAGGCACTGCCAGTGCTTAATATTAATTGTTTCTATGATTGGACTTCAGCCTTCTAGCTTTCAGACAGGTTGGAAGGATCCAAATAAAAGTGTGATAAATACACAAAACCAACAGCGTGCAGCTGTTCAGCACTGGAAATAAACAGTAGTGCAGCCAAATGAGACACCTGTATTGGAAGAAAAAAGGTGATTTCCTCAGATCCTGAGCTTTTTCTTGGACAGTGCTGCAGGATCCTTGGCAATCAGAAACAGTCTTGTCTCCAGCAACTTAACTTGCTGTTCCTTGCTCTCCGTCATGCTGGGGTTAGCACTGGCTCAGGTTAAAGTGTTTCTAGCCCCAATGGGACAGCAGTCGTAGCAGCACCCAGGGGACTTGAGTCAGAAATGACTGCCAGTCATATACAAGGATTTAGCGATTTCTCCCAAGTTGACATAAGCATTTGGACAGCTGTTCAAAGGGAATGTTATTTCCCTGCTGACACCACCCCTACCCCATACGCCTTTTATCACACAGACTAGTTTCAGGAGCTACTCCTGGGGAAGCCTCCAGAGACTGCAGCTGGCTCCAAATTCCTGTCCAGAGAATATACTAGGTTAGAAGCAATTTCTTCTCCCTATTCTATAGGAGGGTTCACTCATAGCTGCTGGGTACCAACAGAACAGCACTTACTGTCTTGGAGATTGTTGCTTTCTGCCTACAGAAACGTCATTAGACCTATGATGTATTCTCAGCAGAGAAGGGATCCATGGATGTTACCTTCCCTGTGTATGGTAGTCCACATTTGTAGAACAAATGGAGGTTGATAAACTTTATAGACTTCATTCTTGTCGCAATAGGAATTCCAACCATTTCAGTAGTCTCTGCTCCTGGGTGGAGAGATGAGAAATCTGTTAAACCCTAGCAGTGCTCTTAGGGAAGCAGAAGACAAGAAGATGCTTCAACATTATCTACATCATCTACAACCTCTAAATTTAGGAGAGAAAATACATACTTCTAGGGCATGTTTCCCTCAATCTTTCTGGGCCCTCTGCTTCATGACATGATGCATCATACCCTGTAAGTACTTATTTCCCTTTATTGAAGATTAAGACAAACTAGATGACTGTTTAATTATAAACAACTACACTGTAGATGCCTAAAAGTGGCCTGAAGGACCCCCCCACAGTCTGACAGTTTGAACAATGGACACTTCCAGTTGCCAGAGCTAGGTGCACATTAACACTGATACCAAAAACCTACCTCCTTATAAACAATATTGTACAGACTAAAAGGGATTAGAATGGCATTCCTAACAGCAGGGCTGTGCATAAGCAGCCCTGCCTGAGGCTTAGGAAAAAGAGAAGAAAAGAGACTGTGGGTACGTACTACCTGTCAGGATGGTGCACTACAATTAGGAAGGCCTGTGAGGGTTTGTTGCAGACTTTTCCATGGCTAGCCACGGCTTTACAACTGGCTGAGGAACACTTGGTGTCCAGGCAATCCGTAAAATCTTATCTATGTGCTAGTAGAGATGAAGGGTGGAGAGGATTAGGAAATCTGGTAATAATAGATGGGAGAGGTACTAGAATAGGGACCATCATCATGTCAGAAAACTTGAGAACCCTCTAGTTACTTTTTCAAAAGCAATTCAATGTCCGCAGAAAGGCCAAAACCAAATATTTCAGAGAAAGAAAGGATCAGAACTTGGCTGCAAGGAAGGAAACACTTCAGTATCCTCCAGTACCTGTTCCATCTTCCACCACTTCTCCTATCACCACTACGTAGCTGTCAGTTTTGCATAATTCCAGAGTCTCTGACTTCACTGTAAAAGTAGTGCAGCTGTTCTTGTTTGTCTGGAGAAAGAGAGATATGAACAGAGTGAAAGAGCATGGTGTGGAGGAAGAGGAGCTGTTTCATAGATGCTGGGCAATCCTAAACAAGTACTTCCAAATACTTGTGGAACAGATGGAAGCTCAAAAGCCTGTAACTGCAGAAACCCATCATGGATGCCTTAGCCAGAGAAAAAAATCAACATGCTTGGCTTAAACAGTCAACAAAAAAGCGGCAGAAAAAACTGCTTCAGGCAAATCACATACAGGTTAATTATGTCACAGACAAACTCAGGAGACTGGATTAAGCCCAGATCCTGCAGCTGAAAGAGCATGGGTGTCTTTACCTGAACTAAAGATAACCTCCTCCCTGAAACTATATGTCCCTGAAAAATAAAGCCAGACACTGTGGCTTTCCAATCATGACCATCTCCATGATGTTAAACAAGGGCATCCAGCCAGTTACAGATTGCAAGAGCTTTACCAAGCATTAAGGCAGAGTCTGCCACAGAGGGGAGGTGGACAAAGTATTTCTAGTCATGCCTGTTAAGTTCTCTGGAGACCCTTGCAGAGCCTCTAACATGCTATGTGAGAGGGAGCTGGCATTCAGTTGGTGTTTTGCACAGCTAAGTCTGTACAGCTTTCCAGCTGGAGATACTTTGCTATTGGGTGCATTTTAAAAGATGCAGAGATCCAGCTGGATTTTGTATTCTGGATTGTTGCTGGCTGGTCTGACATTTAGAAATATTTTCTTGTGACTTCCAGGTTGAAAGAGCTGCATCTGAAAGCCATGGGAAAAACAAAGCATGGAGCTTAACCACAAACGTATAATGAACACAAACGTGCAGAAAGTGTAACCAGCACTGGACATAATCACAGACAGGACACAGGCAAGCTTAAGACAATCCATTAGCTGCGTGGATACAGCAAAAAAAAGAGTATTAAGCCACAGACTATCTGATGCTCTGATAGCCTATTTTTGGGAGCGATCACAGGGCTGAATAGACCTGTGATCTGATTCCATACAATAAGATACAGACCCTTGGAGAAGGCCCCAGACACCATTCCTTACACAGACTTTACACCTTCTCCTGGTATAGAGTCAGATATGGGCAACTAGAGCAGTAACTCAAGCAATACCGTCACAGAAAGAGGAGTCAATGGTCTGATCAGGTCTAGCAAATGGGAAGACACCAGACTAAATAGGTTGGTGCACATCAGAGGTGCATTGAGGCATGTTAAGGGGACAGACATACATTTCCAGCAGGTTATACTTTCCACTCTCCTATTTGTTCACCTACCCAGCTGTTTTGCTTCCTCATCTCAGTAGAACCTGATAAATTGCCTTCCAAGTACTGGGATAATGTGATAAAAGCAATACTTATTTTACCGTGACCAGGCTTCGCCATAGGTCTACCTGTGTCAAACGGGAGAAACGTTCACCTGAAGACCGGCCACTTCAGCAGAAATACTGATCCAGACCGCCCCCGCCCCCCCCATCAGGGGGACCTGGAGCCTGGAAGAGCTTTGTAACTTGTTTGCTCAGGAACTTTAGCTCATCCCTTAAAATCAGTTTGCAACCCTCTCCACCCACTATACCCAGCATCCTTAGTATCCTTCAGCCTCACAGTAAATGACCAGGTGTGAGAAGGAGCCCATTCCAGAGAGTGATCTGGCTCCCCCAACCACAGGGTAATGGAAGGCCACTTCTCAGTTGTGAGCAATCTGGAGGTGATTGTGGAGCAGAAGGCCAGAGATCACAACAGTATCATGTACTCACTTGCCACAGACCTTCAGCTGAAATTCCTCATCTGCTGTAGTGATAAATGGAGGGTGCTCAATATTTATTTGAAATTTTTTCAGGACTGCATGGAAGTGAGGAAGATATGAATGGAGGAAAGAAAGCAATACTGAGTATGGGCACTAACAGTAGCGTCCCCAGTTATTCATCACTATGCTGCAATAGGTGTTACTCCCTTCAGCCACACCACCCTATATTTGGTGCTACAACTGTATCTCTGTTTACCTCAGAGGTATTCAGGTCTTTCCCCAAACAGCCCTCCACAGCATCTCCTACCCCAGAGGACTTTGTCTGGGAGGTTTATGTGCAGCTGCAGGCTGTAGAAACTCACTGCCTTTACCTGGAAAGATTCCAATGATGTGTTAAACAGTGGGGTTGGTCTGTCTGCAGTCTGTTCATATTGTGAAGACTGTGGAGTAACTCCCTGTATTTCTACAGCTTGGAGCTGTCACTCTAGGCTTTACTCAAATATAATCAACAGTCTTCAAAAAACAACAAGAGATTGTCCAGTGCCCTAGAGAGCCCTGGCTCTTCTTTTAGGTCTCACTAGAGATACTTTGCCAAAACAACACCCAGGAGCAGTAGGCTGGGTATTTGGTGCAGCACAGCTCAGAGGGGAACATCCTGACTTATACTGTTCCTGGAAATATCTGATAATAGAGATCTGCTTTCTTCCATCTCCAACAAGCTTAGCTTGCTGCACTTGGTGAAATCTTCCCCCCAGGATGTGGCTGCTACCTTGACCCTTCCCTCCCCATTTCTATATGCCACCTTCTTGCCTTACCTGTTTCTCCAGGTTTGTATAAGCCCTTGGCTGTCTCTACCAGAATTACATTCTTCTGGGGCTTGACCAGAACGTTCTTGCAATCCTTAAAGAGCACATTGTCCCTGCTGTGGATCAGGACATGCAGAAAAACCACCTCCTCTGGCTGTCAGATTAAAAAAAAACAAACTGTCTGAGACTACAAGTAGTTTGAAGGAGCAACAGAGGCACCTGTCCTACCAAAAGCTCCAACTTCCTTCTCTTCCCTTCCCCTCCTTTGATTTAGCTCTCTCCTTTCCCTAGTCATAGTCTTTTCTGTGCTCCCCAGCTTCCTCATCCTCTTCTCTGCCTTTCTCCTTGTCATGTTTGCCTCTTTCCACATTTCTTTCTCCCCTTTATTTTTCCCACCCTGCATCTCTGACATGAACATGACTCAGATGCAGGAGAGGCTGAAGCCCTCTAGTTTGTAAGAGGAGAGGCAACCAATAGAGGTGTCTTACGTGTGACGTGGAATCGTGTCTTTTTCTGGGAATGAACTCTGGCACCTAGGTTGATTGATACAAGGAAATGGAAAACAAATTCATCAGAGACTTTGCATCTTATTCCAGATGTGAGACATCATCTCACTGTTAAAAAAATCCCTGAACTTCAGAGTGCAGATTCTACTGTACGACTCTGTTTCTATTGCACTTGTCGTTACAGGGAGAAGAACCAGTGGCTGCCTGTCTCTCGTTCATGAACCTAAGAGTGAACCAGCTGATGTGTCATTCTCCCACTTCACATAAAAGCGAGATTTTCATGAAACCAAGAAAAAACATGGGGAAGTCAGGTCTGGAGCTGACCAAGAAAAAACATGGGGAAGTCAGGTCTGGAGCTGACCAAGACAGAAGATGAGATACCTATCAGGCAAAACCAGGACATCTCAGTATCAGAAAGACCAAGCTTACCAGTAAAAATGGTCTTTTTGCTAACGGCAGACTTCCTTGGCTTTCCAGAGCCAGGACTCACTCTCTCCTAAGGGCTGGCACCAAACACTTAGTTAATGATTGTCTTATTGATGCAAGAACCAGAAGCAACTACAGCCTTGCCTTGAGTTCTGCTGAATCTGCAGGACAATCAGGGCATAGGCACAGCGACTTAGTACAGTGCTGAGGAAGACAAGGGCAGTTTGTAGAGCCTCAGCACCACACATATCTCCATGGCTCTCCAGAAATGTAACTGAAGGTCCTGTAGTCTTGCCCCAGCCTCAGTGTGTCTAGTTAGGCTAACGAAAGCAGACAGGAGCTGAAGACATCCAAGAAATATCCAGACTGGCTAGGTGCAATTCAGTTCATTGGGGGTTCAGTGCCATCACCACTCATTGTAGCTAAATTAAAGCAAGCTCAGTGTCTATGCAGGCTGTAACTACACTTTGCAGCATAGGTGCAGCTTTAGAGCAGAACAGTCCTCTCAGAGCTGGAGGGAGAGGCTTCTGAGGAAGCTAGGATGAAAAGAATGTACTCCCTATGCATTGGCTTGCACTGTGATACACAAGCATTTTTAGGGAATAAACACTGAGTAAACTGAAAGTCAATGTTTCTCAACAGGCTTTGAGTAGGATGAAATGGGCTGATACAGATCAAAAAAAACGGGTTTTTATCTACACAGGAAAGATTCCCTACTTTGCTAGGCTCCAGGACACTGCTGTATTTTACCTGGCACTAATAGGGAAGTACCCTTAACCTGCTCACAACATACGGCAAGGCGAAGGACAGTGTGCACAGAGAAGTGCTGGGCTCCTGTGTGAAGTGCAAGTGAGAGCATCCACTGCCAAATAAGCAGCCACAGCTACACTTACCTGGAAGGTGACACACCGAAAAGTGCCTGACTTCTCCACATCCTATTCCACCAGCGTGTGATTCTGGGCTGTCACCTCCAAGGTTACAGCCACTTGGACGGCCTCAGTCAGGGAGCAGAGGTGAAGGCAGAGCTTCTCCTCTTGGGAGTGGTGAATGACAGCAGGGAACACCACCAGATATATAGTGACTAGAAGAGAGCAGGAGATGTTAAAAAACAGTTCAGAGGCTGCTGCTTTCATGAAGAGGTAGATGATGGGTCAGAAGTGTCTGGAGGCCTGCAGTGAAGGAACTATAGTGCAGCTCCCTTTCCATACCACAAAAAAGCAACATGCCCAGTGTGGAACCAGAGGGCTGCTGGTATCTGTCTGTCACCATCTTGCCACCAGCCATGACACAGCTGCCCAGTATATGATACTCCAATTGCAAGTACACAGAGCAAGGCTGCGTGAGGAATGAAGCCGAAGACTCAGTGGCTGAGGCACACGGCTTCAGTCCTCACACCAAATTTCACCCCCACCAGCACAGGATGAACAGAGGCAAAAACTTGTGGCTTCTGTAGCTGTGTGGAGCGTGCAGTGCAGTGCCTGCACAAGCAAACACTAGGGGCTTCACCTGCAGCAGTGCTCGACACCCAGTGCTCCAATGGGACTCAGTAGGAGCTGCTTCAGCTTAGCCTCCCTGAGAACAAGGCCCCCATCATTCAGCTCTGTGATGCTAAACAGTGCAGCACCTCAGCACCACCCTTCAACGTCAGTCCCTTCCACCAAGCACCCCGAAATCAAAAGGAGATATTCTCACGGTTCCAGGCTTGCTGCAGCTGCGACTGGGAATAGGGTCAGGGCTAAGAGGAGCACTGGTGCTCCCATTGCTTGGGCTGGGACAGACAGCTGACAAGATCCACACAGGAGGAGAGAACTGCCTGGACTGATGGGCTGGAGCAATCCTAAATAGCCCCCTCAGATGCTCCTAAGTCCAAAGAGTTGGGGAGTTGATATATGGAGACAGTATCTCTTTCAGGCTAATGACATTAGCTAATATTTACTTGCTTCCACCAACAGCAGAGTAAAGGCCACAAAGCACAGTTCTCTATCCACAACTACATTCACATGGTATTCCAGGCCATGGGGTGCCAGAGCACTGTGGGGGAGATGTGGGGTGGGTGACGTCTAACCCAGGCTGAAGGGCACTTAAGAGAATCATTCATCTCAGCTGTGGCTGGTCTGGATCCTGGCTGTAGCATATGATGAGAGCCAAAGCTGCACACCAGCTACTGTCCTCAGCTTGTAAAAAGCATCCTCAATACTCTCTCTGTGCATCATTAGCGATCTTCCTCCCATCCAGTATTTAATCAGAGCCTGGAGTAAGAACTTTTCAATTCACCTCCATTCCCTGCATCACTACCTCTGTCCACCCATCCACCCGAGTCATGTCCGATCCTCCTGGGTACACAACCTTCTCCAGGGCGGCTCCTGCCACCCACTGCCAACTCCCCTCGTAGCTCCACTGTAAGGCTTTTCCAAATAAAGCAAGACATTTTAATTAGCCACATATTTTAGCAAATCTCTATTTTACATCCACCCAAGCCACACATCCAGTTTTCCGCCAGCTTCCTCCAGCCATGAGGTAGTTCTACACTGACACCACCACCCATCTCCTCCAGACTCTTCTCAGGCACTGCAGCCTTGTATTTCCTTTTCCTAGGTAGCAGCAGTGAAGTGAACAGGTCTTGGACATATTTTCCCTCTAGTCACAAACTTATCTGAAGGTTGATGTCCTCATCTTGCCCTGGACTCAGCTGTGTTTTTGCAGACCATAACCAAGGGTACACAATATAGAGTGAATTTGCCAGCCACACACTCTTTGCTCCCAGCTGAAGCAATCCCCTGGATTTACTTTGGCACAGTCCCCGTATGTGTGCTTAGCATCCAATCTCTTAGTGCACAGTCCAATGTAGCAGGAACACACTAGCCTTTAACCTAGCACTGACATTCAGATCATTTGTGGGTTTAAAGCACTGTATGTCACTGATCTGAGAGCATATTTGATTCTCTGAAATCAGCAGGGTTTTGAGTTCAAGCCTAAACTAGTGGGACAAAAAACAATCAGAGTTCTGTCTGATTTCAGAAACACTCCCCATGGCTCTGCATCTCTGAGTGGTGATCAAGTTGGCTGCCTTTGAAGTTAAATGGGAACAGATAGACGACAAAAAGATAATAACATGCTAAAGTTCTTCCTTCCTTCCACGGAGTGCGGACACTGGCAGACCTGTGTGTGGAGCCCTGGGCTGGTCTGGCCGGAGGCTGCGGGGCAGTAGTGAAATTTCAGAAAGAAGTAAATAAAACATAAAAAAGAAGTTCTACAGAAGAAACCTGAAACAGAATTCACCAATATCACAAAAAATGAATTTGCCCCAGGATGTTTCCAGTGAAATCCCGGTAAAGACACCTTTATAAAAATTGGGCCCCTGTACTCAACATAGTAACTGAGCACTCTTGGTGCCTTCAGCTGTACTGCATAAGAAGACAGAGCAAGGCATCACCCAGAGAAATATCAACAAGCCTTACAAAGCCTCGAGGCAAGTGCCTTTGGTGTGTAGGTAATAAACACTGTCTCCACCCCTTCCACCGCCCACATCCCAGCCCCAGCCATGCGCAGCATGATTTCCACCTTCTTGGTTTCGAAGCCAAGGGAGAGACAGGCACCCTGTCAGGGCAGGAGCTGCATAGTCCTTCAGCTCTGGATGAGGGGGAGAGGGAAGAAGGAAAGCAGCAGAAGCAGGGGCAAAGCGGGGACAGAGGAGAGGCTCACCTTTCCGCGGAAGGATTAAACCTGCAATCAGTTATGTGGAGCATCACTTTCCTGTGGGGCAGCATCCTTCTCCTGCCTAGCATGGCCGAAACACCTGCAATGCTGTAAGAACCTCAGCTGCTTCGTATACGCGCCCTGGTCTGTGGGGAATCCGGGGCGGGGGGGGGGGGGGGGGAGTGGCAGTGTGACAGAAACAGGACAGAAGTCATAAGTCCAGGAGTGTTTTTCCAGAGAGGCATAATTTCTCATATTCCCAAGGTTTTGCTTGGTTCTCATGCGCCATCCCCCTGACACTCCCCCTACTCCTTGGCTCTCCCTTTAATGTCTTTTATGTAGACCATGTATTTCTGCCAGGACTCAGGCAGAACATCTCTGCCAGCTTTCTGCATGTGTTTAATTCTGACCTGACAGCATATCACATCTCCTACTGTGCTACAGAATATATTTCCTCTTGGGCTATGCTTTTGGCCCTAGAATCATAGGACACCATTAGCAGACAAAGCTGGGTGCCTTTACAAACTGGGCAAACATGAGCCCAAGGTGTCTAATAGGGATGCTCTTTGTAAAGCAATGTGTTCGTTCTGGCTTAGCTGGCCATCTGCTCCCTCAGACTTTCTAAGAAACCTGTGGCAAGGACAATTCCCAGCACTGCTTCTCTTCATATACTTTACCAGGAATGCAACTCCTGTTCCAGCAGGCACTGCTGCGATATACAAGCTTGTGAAATTGCTCTTGCCTTTTGAAGGCCTTTGCTTTTGCAGCCATGGCATAAATGCAAACAGAAACAGGGCTGTGCTCAAACACTAGATGTTACAGTGGGAAATATGTCACTGGGTCATAGCTGGGTTCCCTCCTGCCATGTGTGGTGTGGCATGCGCAAGTCTAGTTTTAAAAATCTTTTCCAGTGGGAGTACAACCTCTTCCTCTAGGACGTGTTCCATAGGCTGACACAGCTCCCGCTCAAATGATGCTTTATTGCTACCTGTTTCCCACTGTTACTTTTAGCATGAAGCTTTGCTTTATGGAAATTCTGCTTGCTTCAATAGGCTGTCTGCTGTCCTGCCTATATGCCTATGTGTTTTGTTGATTCATGAGAAAGTAATCCAGCCTGGCTCTTGGGATCCTTGAATGACAGCCTCAGAGATGCTGTCTCATACTTTCATAGCTCAGAAGGCAATTGGCAAAGTCGTGTAAGAAAACGTTCCAGAGGAAAGGGTCATTACGAGCAAGGGAGGTATGGGAGGTTCAAGAAGTGAGTCTTTAGTGCTCATCCCATCCTTTAGCCCAGTGGCAGTGCGGAGGTGCCATGAGTCAGCTTAAGTAGGAAAATCAAAATGCCGTTGGCATCTTTTATCAGATCCCCTACTATTAGCAGCAGACAAGGTGCTCAAGGCAGCTTGACAGCACTCAAGTGTGAAAGCACTCAAGGATTCTGGCCAGCAGGACTTTGACTCCCTCTTGTCGGGGTGCTGAGCTTCAGCTAAGAACTGCCAGCAGGTCACGTCCCTGCCTCCTGCTGTTCTGATCTTTCCAGGTCCTGCCCTCCTGCTGCTGCAAAACGTGCTGCTGGCTGAACCTGTCCAGAGGCAGTAAGCAGGAGGAGTCAATTATAAGAGTTTTCAAACCTGCTAGAATGTTGGCTTTTCTTTGGTCCTAGTTGCTGCAGTGCAGTATAAGATGAAAAAAATCCAATATGATCAGCTGCTTTGTGTCATCCATGGGCACAGCTATGAGAATGGCCACAGAGGGGTGAGATCTGGCATAAGACAGCAAGGAGGACAGGATTGTCAGGAGCTGAAGAGAACGTGCTCATGAGACTGTGTCTGGGACAAAAAGCAGGGCCACTGGGTCTCATATGCTTGGCATTTGTTCTGAGCCCAAGAGCAGCCGATAGGACAGAAAGCAAATAACCAACCAGGCAAACTGACGGTGATACATAGTGTGGTTCAGTGAAGAAGCTGAAGTCTCAGGAAACCTGCAATGTAGCCAAGCTCTGCTGCTGATCCCTTGGGTGACATATGGAGGTCTCTTCACCTTATTTTGACTTTCAGTTTTGGAAGCAGTGACTATCTTTTTACATGCTCATGCAGCATGTAGTGCAGACTTAGTGTTAATGGCTGCAGTACCAATAGATGAGAAGAACGGTGTGATCTTGTCCCACTGGCATCGTGACAGTGGAATGAAGAGACCAGAAGTCATATTAGGAAGTACCCAAATCCTATGGTCAAAACCTGTCCTCTTATAAAACCAGTTTTGCCTGACCTTTTTTTTTATTTTATTTTTTAATAGGAATTATGCTGTGGCAATACCATCTCAGCTCTACTACCCCTTCTCAGAGACAGTGTGCCTCCAGCTCAGCAGAAAGCAAGCAGTCCCGATCCATGTGACAGTAACCTTGGAAAGCAGAGCTGGGAATGAGACTCTGATCACTCAGTCCATCTCTCAGCTCACCTTCTTTCATTGCACAAGCTTCCAGGTGAGGAATATATTTTCCAGGGTTGTCAGTAGGGTGGTTAGCACATGAGCGCTTGCTGGGCAGGAAGGCAAAGAATTGTGTCTTCCCATGGGGACATCTTAATTGGGCACTAAATCTTCTGCTTCAGTCTGTGTAGGTCTGCCAGTGTCCTTCCTGCTGTGTAGCCCCACTGATATTTTACTCTTCTAGAAAATATTCTGAAAAGTACTGTGAGGTCTTTCAGGGCAAGAAGAACTGGAGCAACATAAAAGCAGTATCATAATCGTTATTCTAAAACCTTGGGATCCATGAATGGGATCCACCCCGAGTGATGGTTGCAATTATGCCTGCAGGTCCCTCCTCCTGTTGGAAACCCCGATGAAGTGGCTTTTATTGGGATCACAGTCCTGGAAGCCAACTCAGAGTATCAGAAGAAACAGAAAGTCCTAATCAGGCACGCAGACAAGAAGACTTTTATCCAGACGGACAAACCTGTGTACAAACCTGGACAGATTGGTATGGTCAGAATGCCATGTCTTGTGAGAGAAAGAGTGGTCTTTGGGCCACAAAATATAGGGTAGCCACCAGAGCTTGGCGTGGGGCCTGCTCTGCAAGGGAGATGGGTTACAGCATTCATCTCCCTTCTAGGCTGTTCCTGCTTTGAGGGATTTGGGGATACCTCTCTCCTTGTCACCATAGCTTGTGTTTTCCCCAGTACTAGCCATACTCAGACAGCATCCCAGTGTGAACAGGGCTTGTGTGTTTTGGCTGATGTGTGAGAAAAGTTTCAGGTGCCTTGGTGTTATAGTCATGATTGCTCCAGTCAAAGTCACAATAGCCTGTTAGTGCCCTAAATCCCTCTCCCTCCCACAGACTCCCTCAGATGAGGATCACGGTCCTGCAGGTCCCATCACTGCCCTAGCACAGCTCACATCACCACAGGGTACAGCTGTTTGCCCGATGCCTCTCCAACCTTTCCACTGGCATGACCTTCACGTCAGGCAAGACTGAGTGCCCCACCACAGATCCAACGTCCAGAAAAATGCTGTTTCTCACCAGCACAGCTAGCCTTCCCAGAAATCGCGCACCGCCTCTCCTACCACTTCTTTTCTAGCGGGCTGCCAGTGCATAGCGGGGCTTTGAGCATAGGCCCAGGCGGGGATGGCTCTAGATGCTACCCACACCCTCTCAGTGAAGCACATGGGCACATATTTCTTAGCCATCCATTCTTATTATTATTAACAGACTTGATTTCATTTCAGCCAGTCCTGTTTTTCTTTTGCTCTATAGTCAAGTTGCGAATTGTAACCTTGGATCAGAACTTTATTGCCAGCAATGAAATGGTAAGTCGAGAGGGGAGAAACCTTAATAAGTCTGAAAAAGCTATGGACTGCCTCCGTGACTTCTCGGTCAGTTCTTGGCCCAGCAATGTGACCCATCTGTGGACAGCTAGTCTCAGTGTTGCTTTTGGTGCTTATAAACAGCATTGGGCACCACCTGCAATGCAGGAGCTGCTCATGACATTGGGTCACGGGCACTCCCAGGGAATTGCTTAGGGAAGACTCATAGATGGTTGGGGGATAAAGAATGCCGGGGAGGTGGATGGTAACTTACCTGAAAGCATCCCACCAGTAACTGTTATTTCATTCCCACAGCACCGGCTGGTGGACCTGAAGGTAAAGCACCTACTTTATTGAAAGCGGTGATCTCTTCTCACCTTGGGGAAGGCACAGGTTTGGAAATGATGATGGGGAAATACAGATGCAGAAAGCCAGTGCCTCAGAATGAATGGGAACCATCCTCAACTTCTTGCCCTTACTTTCTTTAGTATCCACACAAGTTTGGCAGTGCAGTGCCATGATCCTGATCATACAGGGGTCCCTGCAGTAAATGATGGGTGCCACTGAAAACCAGTCCAGCAAACCTTTCTAGAGTGATCACAGGATTTTTAGTCCCTCTAGCCTGTGAATTGAAGATTTGTGAAAATCCTGAAGTTTCTTTAGAAGACTTTTATATTTAACATAGGGAAAATAAAAGTTTGACCAGTTAGTGTGGTGGCTACACAGCTAGAGAAACTTCCTAAAGCAGCCTTCATGATATTGTTCTTAAAATCTGTTAGTTTAATTTCAATATTATAGGTAAAATATGGACCGCAATCACCTGAGCTGAGGAAAGATACTTGAAAGCAGTGGGGATTTTGCAGAGAGGTCACAGTTCCAACTAGCAATTGGCAGTAGCTAATGCACATCTGCATGCCATACCCACCAAGCAATCAATACATAAGCACATGGTTTCTGAGACACCTGTGCAATGCTTTATGCCAGTTTATACAAGCGTAGTATTCTGATCCAGCTTCACTCTTTCAAACCACAGTTCCCACTTTTTCCATGTGTTTATAAAGCACCCATCAACTCATCATTAAGTCTTTCCTGTTTGGGCAGCGTGACCGTAGCCAGAGTTCTGCATCTTGCCCTCCCAAGAACCAGCACTGGGAGACCACTGTCCTTCATAGACTGACTGTGACAGTCAACAAAGCCTCCAAATGCCCTTGCATCCCAGGTCTTTATATCCTCCTTTCTATAGTGAGCCTTGTGGTCCCCTGCATGAAGTCCTGGACTCAGTTCCCCAGACTTTCCAGGGGATTCAAGACATCAGACTCCCCAGTAATCACTCCCAAGTAGTTCATGCTTTAGGCAGCATGTGCTGTCAGGATTGACCCTCTCCACAGTGACCCAGGGGCTATGCCAACCCCTGTCTCTTAGTGGGACAGATAGGCCATAAACCACAGTTTTGCAGCAGTCAGTGAGATGGCGGTGCCACCAGAGAGCAATAATATGATAGATTGACTTTGTCAATGAGACAGGGAGAAAAGCCCTATTGCCTTCGAGCTCAGACTCACCTGAGCACTGTAGCTGTGTCATAGACTTGGGCTCACAGGGCAAGAGGATACGTGCTCAGACCATGCTGTGGTAGCTTAGACATCCTGCAAAAGAGTCTCTTTTTGCACTTGGAAATAACTACTCTCTACTACTGCCTATGCAGGACCCCAAAGGGAACCGAATTGGACAGTGGCTGAATGTTACACCTGTGGGAGGCATTGTGGATCTGTCCTTCCCTCTGGCTGCAGAAGCACCAGTTGGAGAGTACACCATCAAAATGCCTGACCGGACACATACCTTCAGGGTAGAAGAGTATGGTAAGAGTCTCAGGGAGGTGACAGCAGCAGCGATAGATGTATTGCCTCCAGCTCCCCTCTCTCACAGAGTTGAATGGGCCATGCAGCTGTGAACAGCTGTGCTAGTTGTGCTAGCAGCTGAGATGTCCAACTGCCTGCCAGTAGGTGTAATCACTGACTTTCATTCAGGCCCACTGGCTTTCTCCCTCCCCCATATCCTGAGGATGGACTGAGGCACTGTCCCACAGCTGTGCTCTGGGGAGGAGACTAAGACTTTATTCCCACCACA
This sequence comes from Morus bassanus, assembly GCA_031468815.1. Taxonomy (NCBI): domain Eukaryota; kingdom Metazoa; phylum Chordata; class Aves; order Suliformes; family Sulidae; genus Morus; species Morus bassanus. Next base: position 1,131,983 of record CM062571.1, on the reverse strand, counting down.
CTCTCTTGGGTCGGCTGCTGGTGCATTGCTACCAGGCCCTGTGCTGGTAGTCAAGGAATGAAAGGAGAGATTTCTTTTCTGTGAACAACCATTTGAAACAAATGAGCTCTCTCTATTCTCACTGAATTATATTTCTCTTGCTTTCACACAGTGCTGCCTAAGTTCAGTGTCTCCATCCAGATGCCTCAGGTGGTCACCATCTTGGAGGAGAACTTCCATCTCCACATCTGTGGCATGTGAGCTGACTTATCGTGGCAGAAGGTGCATTCTTATTGGTTTGGAAACTGCACAGCTATCAATAACTGAGCTCAAAATGGTCTCTGCCAATCCTACCCACACCCCAAAGTCTGGAACCCTGGCATCCTTTGCTAAGAAATTCTCCTGGACTCTCATGTTTCCCCATATTGTTTCTCCCTACTTCTTTCTCTGTAAGTTTGAAAGCGTGGCAGCGGATCCCCTCAGTGGGGCCTGTGCCCTACAGTACAGTACCTCTGCGGCATTGATTAGTGCCAGAGTAGAAGGAATAATGACTCGGCTTGTGGCCATCACAATTTCCCCTAGCACTGCCTGGTGGGACTAGTGCTGACTTGGAGAGTACTCACCCACCACTGCCTTCTGTCTCAATCAGATGAAGCCAGTTTAACTTCTTGGCCTCTGCTGAGCTTATGAATCATGAAGATACTGCAGGCTGCTGGCTGGTATAGCTGCAAACCACAGGCTAAAGCTGCTATTATTCACCCTTGAGCAGTGTTTCTGTATGTGAGTGTAAGTCCTCTCTGCTGTGTTTGCCAGGTACACATATGGGAAACCAGTACAAGGTAGTGTGAAGGCTGTGGTGTGCCGTAAACATATCCACTATAATTGGAAGTCTTCCAAAGCCAAGCGCAGTATTTGTACGGATTACACTGGTGAGGTGAGCACATGGGACATCCACTCCTCTTACAAAAGAGAGGAACAGAGGCAAAGAGAGGGAAAAATACTAAAGGAAGGAGTGGGACAGACATCAGCTATTGAAGCAGCATGCTCTTTGCTCGGGGATGAATGATTGATATGTCCTTAACTCCCCAGGGTAGCAATCTTTGCCCCTCTTGGTGATTTCTCTGACTGCACTTAGATGCACTCAAAGGAAGAAGCATCTGTAGGCAAGCTAGCTATTGCAGATTTGCCTGCAAAACAAGTATTGCAATAGGGCAATAAAAAATACAAACACTGTCCACATCAATTCACTTCCACTAGATGCTTTTTGGCACCACCTTTTAATCTGGTGTAAACACCTGTGTGCTGTTTCCCAGAAAGAGCTGTTTTGGAGACACAGACATTACCTCTTGCACCTAAGCTAGCAATTGCAGTTCAGTACAGACTTATTCATCTCTAGGGTTGAATGAATGTATCTGTATTTGTTTATATATTTTTAAGTAACCCAGCACATATCTTAAAGATAAATCCTGCCCTAGCAGAAGGAATTGTATTGTCAGGGAGAAATGACAACACGTGTTTGCTTCTGGCACATGAGCGAGTGTGTAAAGATGAGACACGTGTGAAACAGCATGTCCTATCAGTAACTCTCCACAGAAAAGAAGTATGTTTCATGCCAGTTGCTCCTTTAACTCAAGTGTCTTAGTCATGTACTTTTAGACTTCTGGGCCTTGGGTTTGAGCTGCACTGCAGAGGGATTAGCACGTTTGTGACTGGTTAACAGATACAATTTCGCATCCCCAGACAAACGAGGATGGCTGCTTTGCCGCTGAGGTGAATATTAAGACCTTCCACCAGAAGCGTGGTGACAATTATGATTTCAACCTGGAAGCTGTGGCTTTTCTGAAAGAAAGTGGAACAGGTAGCAAAAACTGATTCTACACTTCACGGAAAATCTTTTACTTTATACTCATACAACATGCTTGTCTTTAGGCTTTCATCTGTAAGACTTCTTATGGATCCTTGTGTCTTCCCATCAAACCACTGGAGCTTTCTGCACTGGCTCCCATAGGGTCAAGTGTTCAGAGGGTTGTGTCTTCCCTGGGAGCACCATGGCAGCATGGATGTTCTTGTGTACCATACCACCCAGGTCTGACTCACAAAGGACATGTGAGTTTTCCCAGTTGCAGGATGGGCTTTACCAGTATGCCTACTCCTCCACAAGCTGTTGTGGCCAGTCCAGCTCTGACAGCCACCTTGGTTAGGCAGAGATGGACAGGAGCTGATTTTCTCATCCTTTAGTCATAGTAGAAGTGTACACAGAGGTGGGCCAGGCCAGGTTCTTTTTTTCTTAAACCATACTTCAGGAAAGTCCATTGGAATGAGGAGATACTCAGAGCAATGAGTGTAACCATGGCCCTGACTGTGTACTCTTAATAGCTCTTCATCAGATTTATCTCCACATCCCAGGTAGGGAGATGAGGCTACTTGTTCAGAGCTACTGTTAAATATCCCATCCTGTAAGGTTTCCTCTCTTACAAAATTTTACAAACCCTTCCTTACAAGGAAATATTTTGCAGCCCCTTGCGGAAAGCAGTGACACACATTCACTTAGCAAACAACCGCAGTGATTTCAGGTGGGCACCACATGACAAGACAGCAGACTGTGAACTAACATGGTGAAGGCAAGGAAAAATGTTGCCTTCTAGTGATTCTGCTGTGAGAATGGGAGGAGAATGGAAGTGGACAATTATGAGCAGGACCACCTTAAAGAAAGTCAGAAAAAGCATTTGAGAACTGCCTGCCAGAGACCTCCTGGTAGACTGCTGTCATTCTAGCAGGCCAGAACGTAGGAGGCACTATTGCTGAGTGTGTGTTAAATGACTCCTGAAGTTACATGGAGAAACTACAATCCCCTATGAGTGATAGTCCATCCCTTACACCAGTCCATCCAATCTTGCTGCCTTTGCTCAGACACGATACTCACCTGCACACATCTCCTGTCTTTCCTAGGGGTGGAGTTTAACACCACTGAAAACTGCAAGGTCACTTTTGATATCACAACTCTCCAATTCTGGGGGACAAGCTACTACTATCAGCAAGGAGCTCCCTACTATGGAAATGTAAGTGAACAGGGCAGAAACATGGAAAACCCAGCAGCTGGGCCTAAGGGGATGGCGGGCACAGAAGTACTGAGCCCTTGCTCTGAGCTGCCCAAAGTTGCTAGCACAATCCTCTGTCCCAGCCTCTCTTCTGACGTCTCTACCAAGAGGTAATCCAAATGTGTGACCACAGGATAGGCACATGGCTTTGCCAGATGACATGGCTGCTGCATAAATGGGGAGGGGTTGGAGGAGTTAGAGTTCACACTGAGAGTCCCGTTGCAGAGAGGGGAACTGGGACTTCTACTCGGAGATAGATTTTCAGTCCTGAGGCCTCCAATTCTCTGACTGTTCTCTGCATCATTACAGCTGGAGCTCAGAAGTGCCAATGGGACACACCTGAAGAACAAGGAGGTGATTCTTACAGTGTCCTATGGTAGCAGGAAGCAGACCAAGACCTACTTCACGGATGAAACTGGGATGGCCTCTTTCGCCTTAGAGACATCAGCATGGGGCAACAGCAGTAAAGTTCTACTACAGGTTAAGCCAAATAATTACACTGGATTTGGCTAGCAGTAAGCAGTGCAACCCTCAGACCTATAGTCCATGTTATTGTCTTGGTATAACCAGGGAGATGGAGGCATGGAGCAGTGAAATGACAGAACTAAGGCAAGAGGAATAGCCCACAGTAGAGCTAGGGTTCTGGCCCCTGCTGCCACACACAGTTCCTGAGCAGTCAGGAGACATGATGAGAGATGGGGCCCCATAAGACAGAGGCCCCATGTAGTTGTCACTGAGGTCTACCTACACAGCACCTCTGCTTGAGGTGGAAAGGGCTTTGTGGGGCTGGGCAGGGACAGAAAGCAAAGGAAGAACACCCACATGGTATGGAACAGGAAAATAGGAAAGGAGCTAGGGAATAAGTATCTGAAAATACACGTGGAGAAGAAAACATCAGTGACCAGTTTGCATTATGTTTCCTCATAGCATAAGAGTTAGAAGAAACCTAGGATATAAGAGGCAGAAAACTTAGGAGAGAAAGAAGGAAGGCTAGTAAGGAACCAATTGCTGCAAGCCAGTCCGGAGCAGAGCAGGTAACCAGGATGTAAGGAGCTAAACAGGGATGCCACTGACAGGGAATTGACAGAGAAAAGTTTGTATCTTTGTTTAGGTACTAGTTATCCCAGGGCATGGTGGAGTGGGCAATGCCAAGTTCCACAGAGAAGGGCTGTCTGAGCTTGGCTTAGGTGGAAATAGACACCTTACCCTGGGAGACTTCAGAGCCCACTGTCCAGTCAGTCTTTGTTTTGGCATAGGGAGAGCTGTAAGAAATCTTCAGACACTGAGCCACCTTTTCTGTGCCACAGGCAAAGACCCAGCCGGAGGATTTAAGCGGCCAAAATGTGAGGGTGTCTTATGGCACTGCATCCCTCACGCTGAGGGCCTTCTACTCTTCCAGCCGCAGCTCGGTGAGGATCCATCCAGTGCAGGCAATGCTGCCCTGCAGGGACATGCAGCAGGTCACTGTGCACTATCACATCCTAGCCACAGAGCTAGGGGACGGGGCTGCCAGAGCAGACTTCTACCACCTGGTGAGTGCAGGGCAGCACCAGGAACGAGGTCCGCTTTGCGACGGGTCTGTGTCAGCATAGGGCCCTTTGCTGGTCCAGAGACATAGAGGAGAGGCACTATTGACCCTTTGCTCTGTTCATCACCCTTTAGGTTTTGGCCAGAGGATCCCTTGTGCATCACGGCCAAACAACAGTACTTCTTGATCCACAACTAGGTAAGAACATCTAAATACCAGGAACAGATTAAGGACCTAACAGGAAAGCCCTTCCAGCCTAAATGGAGAAGGAGAGAAAAGAGATCTGAGACCAACAGAAAACAACAGAGCTGGCAGAAGAAAATCAAGAGGAAATGGCAAATATGCTATCTTTGTTCTGTCTTCTAATTACCCTAATTTTTTTTAAGATCGAATGATGAAATTGTCAGTTTATCTGCCAGTCAGGAATTATCAGAGGCCTCCAAGAAAACTCACAGAATCTTTTTGCTGGACTCAGGTAGAAAGTCATTTCTCTTTCAAGTGTACACTGTTGCCAAGATCCCTCATGATGTAAGGTCACGGCTACAAAATGGCACTAACCTACATCCTGGTCTAGCTGTGGCCTCCCCAGAAGCAAGGCAGAATAGTTTTTATCCAAGTAACTGTACAGAAGTAAGATAAAGGATGAGCATGTTGCTGCTGTAATGCTTAGAGACAGAATTCCTTGCCGCTTCCTATGCTTTTTCTATTTCTCCTTATTCCTTCAGGTCAGTATAGTGGGGCTTTCAATGTCACTCTGCCCATTGACCTCATGTCACCCATGGCCACCCTCTTTGTTTACACTGCCTTCCCTGAGGGACAAGTGGCAGCTGACACTTTCAGTCTGAAAGTCTCCAAGTGCTTCAGGAACCATGTAAGTTGTGCACAAAACTTAAGGGGGCAGGTAGGCCGGAGGGTAGCTAATTAACTGCAGATTGGAAATAGATATCCAGCAGAATCCAATAGCCACAGTCTCCCCTTTCCTTCCTCTGTCCATGTCTTCAGTCCCTCTTTCTTCTGCTCTTTCAGGTGAAGCTTGGCTTCTCAGACACAGTGGCTCTCCCAGGATCGGCTGTCCGTCTCCATTTGCAGGCTGCACCACGATCCCTATGTAGCGTCCGTGCTGTAGACCAGAGTGTCCTTCTCTTGAGGCCAGAGGCTGAGCTATCCCGGGATAGTGTGAGTCACTTTAGTGCTAATATTGGAGAGATGCCTTTTGCATATCTGGTTGCAGGCACTGGTTACTTAGGCACAGTGCATATACCAACAAGTACTTGAATGGGGACAGGTCTTGGATTAATGAGAAAAAAAATGAAGGCCAACATCAAACACCAGTCAAAATTTCCAGTCTCTACAGAGGGATCTAATAGAATAACCCACTGTCATCCCTAAGTGCAGCCCAAAGTCACATCCTTGTTAAACTTAGAGTGCTTTGCCACAGTGGCAACCAGTTGGCAAGAGGTTTCCATCTCCTGAACCAGCTCATGACAGTGCTCTGAAAAAAAAGTTATGTTTAAAAAAATGCCCTGTGTGTGATAGGCTCCATGTCTTTGTTCCAGCTCACATGAACCAGTCCTTCCATTCACAGACTGGACTGTAATTGGTGCCTTGGCAGTTGGAAGGGTCCCATTTCTCCTATAGGCCTGGGATGCATTGGGTCTAAGGACCCTTGAATTGCCTCTTGACTGTCTTGGTGGATCCAGGATGTGTCTTCAGTCAGACAAGAAGCTGTCTAATGACTCTTACAGGGAAGGTGTCCTCACTGTATGCATTGAGCTCACAGGTACAATCTATGAGCTAGAAGTGGCCACAGCTATGAAGCCATACCCCAGAGGGTTTCGTGTTCATCTCTGGTGCTATGCATTTAAAACTTGTGGAGGCTCTCCATGAAGCTCAAAAACCTTTGGGGCTGGGCTTTTGTGGCAGGCAGGATCTGAGCTTTGCCCCTGTGGTCACAGAAAATCTCTGGATTGAAATAAAAGCTTCCCACCTCTCACACTGACCTGTACCATTTTCATTCTCTGTCTACAGGTGTACAATATGTTCAGCTCTTCTCAGGAGCACCCCAGCACCCTCACAGACTCTTACAGTGACTACTGTACTAGCCATAAGAGCCCAGGAATCATCGATTCCCCTCAGACCACCCTTCCGCCAGGAGCAATGTCACCATTCATGTACAACAGATACTCTTATGCAGTGTCCCAACCAGATGTTTATGAACTTCTGAAGGTAAATCTCATTTCCAGAAAACCTGAAATATCAGAGCTGAGCCCTTCTGTATCCCAGGTCAGGGCTGGGTAGCTTCACAGATTGCCTTTCCTGTAAATGCTGGCAACTTTAGGTTCTGGATTGGCCAAGCCTCTGAACTGAGAGATCTCTGACACTCCATGCTCCCAGCTTGATAAATTCCTATCGATCAGGCAGATCCATAAAGCCCAGCTCCCCATTTATCCCAAGCTCAAGATCCTCAGACTTTCTAGGGGTTGGAAGGAGAGGGGAGTGTCAGGCTGAAACAGAGAAAATTGGAGGTTGGAAAAAGCAAAACACCTGAGAGAAAAGGGGGACTGGGGAAAGGAAGGAAAGAATAGCAGAAAGGAATAGCCTGTGAAAGATGAGACAAGTCTGCTTTAGGGTGGGCAGCAAACTGTGGTGCCAAAATAATGACTTTGTGTGTGGGTATGCACATTTGAGTGGTGACTCCCACAGTCCTGACTGGAGAGAGCCTCCTTTGGCGTGAGGGGCCAGGACCAGGCTTTGGGAACAAGGTGGTTCTGCATTCTCTCCCTGTATAAATTTGCAGGTCAGGCTGAGGTGCAACAACACAGGGTGGCTGATATCCTGGGAGGCAGGGGCAGAGCCAGACCCTCAGACACAACACCCCCTCCACTGAAATATTTTCTTCCCCTTCTTTCCTCCAGAATTCAGGTCTAACATTTTTAACCAGCCTTAAAATCAAGTCTCCAATTGAGTGCCGTACCCAGACCACTTTCTACTACGACTACATGTGTACATCTCGATTTATCCTGTTTCTTTGGAAATCACGGGTAACATACAGGCTGCACAAGGGCAGCTGAACATGCAGTGTGCTGAGGAACTGGGGATGGTTTCCAGAGATAAGTGGGAGGCTGCACAGGAGATGTGCACCACAGGAAGAGGGGAAGGGTCCTGACATGTGTGTGTGTCCAGTGGACTGGAGGGGCAGAGGGGTGGCTGCGTAGCAAGAACCTGCTCGGTAGCTTCTGCTGGCAGACAGGAAGGTAATATGGTCAAGGCGGGAAATGAAGCAGCTGTCTCAGGAAGGAACATCTGTTTGTAAGACTAGGAAAGGTCTTGCTGGAAACCAGAGAATGAGCCAAGATTGGCACTGGGCAGTATCTAGGCCTTTCTGCAGTGGCGGAGAGCAAAAGTGTGAGCAGGTAGAGTTCTTCATGGGGGAGCACACACATGCTGGAATCCACATGGTCTCCTGGGTTGTCTCATGGAAGAAAATAGTGAAGTAGGTTGAGGGCATCTTGGAGAGGACAAAGGGGATTAGAGTGGGAGTGGGAGGGATGGAGAGCTGAGCTTTTCCCAGCTGAACTCTATCCTGATTTCACAGTTGCTCTGCCTTTGAATGAATGCTTGTATTCCCAATAGCTTATGGCGAGCTGGGAGACTTGGACAACTCGGACCCAGAAAGAGATGCTGCTGTTGAACGTGCTGAGTCAGAGCGTGTTGAGCTGGGTAGCAAGGCAGGGCCAGTACGTACCTGGTTTCCAGAGACATTCATCTGGACTCTGGTTCCCATCAAGTGAGTAATTGTGGGCTGTGGCCCCACATGGATTCAGACCTCCTACCAGCCACAGCGGAGAGGGAATGGGCAGGAGCAGAGCCAGGGCATTATTGCCTTCTGTGCCCACAAACAAAAGGGAGGTGTGAAGAAGTGGATACGGACAATGGAGGTTTGGTTGAGTTCCTGGCTCTGCTTGAGATTTTCCAAACGATCCTGGGGAACTTAAAATCAAAGACTCCTATAGGATAGGAGAGGCCTGCAAAGATCTGTAGCTCAACATCCTGCACAAGGCAGGTCCAGTTAGATCAGGTTGTAGTCAAGTTCTCTGTATCTCCAAGGATGGAGATTCCACAAACTATCTGGACATCTGTTCCAGTGTTTGACCATCCTCATGGCACTTTTTTTTCATAGCTCAAGTCAGAATTTCCCACGGTCCAACTTGTGTCTGTTACCTTTCATCCTGTCAATACGCACCTCAGAAAAGACTGGTTCCATTGTCTGTATGTCTTCCAAATAGGTAGCTTTAAAAAGCTGAAAGATCTCCTGCTAGCCTTTCTCCCTTAGGTTTGAAAATGCCAGTTCTTTCAGCCACTCCTTGCACATCAAATGTCCCAGCCCTCTTATCATCTTGGTAGTCCTCCACTGGATGCATTCAAGTATGTCAGTATCTTTCTTATACTGCAAAGCAAAAATGGGATACAGTACTCCAGATGTGGTCCCACAGTGGAGGAATACAGGGGAAAAATAACTTTTCTGAACCCCATGGCTGCAGTCTTCTTAATACAGTCCAGGAGTAGATGGCCTTCATTGCTGTAAGGGCACATGAGATGTCTCATGCTCAACTCCTTATCTGCCAGGATGCCCATGTCTTTTTCTGCAAAGTTGCTTACTAGCCAGTCACTGCCTAGCCTGTAGTGTTGCATGGTATCATTCCATCCCAGATACAGGATTTACCTATTTTCAAGACCATTTCTACAGCTTGTCAAGGTTCCTCTTAATAGTAACCTTTCCCTCCAGCATACCAGGGACCCCTCCCCAACAAGGTATAGACTGCTAATACATAGCAAGATTAGTCTGCTAATCTTGCTGAGGTTGTGCCCTCTCCTATTATCCAGGTCATTAATAAAACCATTAAGCAGTACTGGACCAAGTATCAGTCTCTGAGGGATGCCATGGGTAAACACCCACCAGCTGGACTTTGTGTCACCAGTTACCATCCTTTGTCCCCAGTGGTCCAGCAAAGTTTCTGCTCACCTTATCATCCACTTGTCCAGTCTACACTAATGTGGGTACAAGGATACTGTGGGAAACTGTGTCAAAGGCATAGCTAAAGTCAAGTTATGCATCATCCACTGTTGTCCTCTTCACATACCTCAGATTTCTTAATTCTCACACGTGCCAATGTTCTCTGTCTGTAAAATAGGATGTCTACCTCTCCATCTCATTTGGCTGGATTATTTCCATTTCAGGGCAGGGACTGTCTTCTGTTTTGGGTATGCAGATCTATAAATGACACTTATAATTATGACTTGCCAAACTGCAGTTGGGAGTTTGGGTGGTAGTGTGGTGGAAGTGTCACATGGTACTCCCTGACACGGGCTGGGTGTATAACATGAACTTTTGGGAGCCCTGTGTGTCCACACAAAACAAGAATTTGAGGTGCAACACTGTCCGGAAGCAAATTTTGGTTTGCATTTGCCTCTCAGTTCTTTCTTGCCCACCTATTTGCTATCCTTCCCATATCTCTGTCCTACTTCCTAGGAATACTGATACCTTCCCACACACTTCCAGTTCATAGTCCTTCTGCATTTGTCTTCCCAAGAGAAACGTTTACAGGGATGGGGACAACCCCTTCCACTCTGTTTTCTCCTCAGTGATTCAGGGGCTGCTGAGCTAGCTGTCACAGTACCCGACAGTATCACAGACTGGAGAGCCATGACCTTCTGCACCTCAGAGAGCCATGGGTTGGGAATCTCAGAGACCACCAGCCTGCGGAGCTTCAAGCCATTCTTTGTGGAACCCACTTTGCCCTACTCTGTCTTCCGGGGAGAGTCATTTGCCCTGAAAGTCAAAGTCTTCAGCTACCTGAAGCAGTGCATGGTGGTGAGTGGCTCCATCCAGGATGGTTTTTGGGCAGGGGTGTGTGTGATAACAGTACTTCACTGATAGAGACCCAGACAAAGGGCTGCCTGTTCCTGCATTGGGCAAAATACACCAAGGAAGCTCTTCACAAAGCTCCATGCAGAGCCACCTCTGTCCAGCTTATCGCTATCCATAAGCTCAACCCTAAAAGACTGTGATGTCCATGGGCTGTTGGTGTCCCACAGATATTGCAACAGGGCCATCATCATACTCACCCCAGGCTTCTGGGCTTCACTGACATTTGGATCAAGGAGCTGAGAGGAAAAACACAGCAGCAGCTCTGCAACCAGAACTCCCTTTTGTTTCACCTCTAGCTCCAGCTTAGCCTAATGGACTCCATGGATTTTGAATTTGTGCATGCAAATGTCGGGTTCACTATTTGTCTGTGTCCTGATTCAGCAAAAACATTCTTCTGGGATGTGAAGGCTACAAAATTAGGTAAGGGGACAAGGGAGCAGGAGTGGGAGGCACTGGCAGAGCTGCTTGAGGAAACCAGAGCTGGGCTAGAAGGGCGAGTGGCCTATTATGCAAAGCATGAGTGAGCAGCCTTAGGCTGAGCAAACTAAAACGTAGGCACGGATGTGCCAACTGGCCTCTGATGTTTTATTCTTTAGGGAAGGTGAATTTCACTATCACTGCTGAGGTGATGGAGCAGGAAGATGTTTGCACTGAGAGTACAGCTGTTGTGCCAGAGTCTGGAGGGAAGGACACAGTGGTTAAACACCTGTTGGTGAAGGTCAGAGTATGCTTCAGGGTCCTGGTGAGGTCAGAACTGGGTCAGACTCAAAACGGTCTGGTGGGTTGCTCTGGGAAGGGAGAGTCAGCCGGACAGGTAGGCATGCTTCTCAGGGAGGCTGGTCAAGGAGTGATTCGAAGGGTAGGTTGGGTCGGGGCATGAGCTGAGCATCTCTACTCGATGGGACAGAGACATCAGACCTGCTTGCTAGCAGGGCAAAGGGGGCAAAGGCCATGTAGCAGCTTAGAAACTTGCTTCCCAGTGAAACTTCACTGCTGGCACGCATATCCCTGCTGTCTGACTGAAGCCCTTTGCACGGCCCATGAGGACAGAAAAGGAGCTTGCAGGAAGGTGGAGTGTTGTGGAGATGCTATCTCATTTTACTGCTCTCTCTTCTGAGCTGACCAGCCTTTTCCCTGCCAGGCAGAGGGGCTGCTGGAGGAAAAGACCCACACGTCACTTCTGTGCCCTAAAGGTAGGTGCAGGTACCCCAGTGACGGGGACTGTCTTACCACTTGGGCTGTACATGCACACAGAGCAAGGAGATCAAACAGAAGCAGTGTGGTGTGTGAACAACTCTAGGACTATCTGGAGGTGCATAGGGAGGGTGAAGTCAGGGATATTGGAGCTTTTATGGGGAGGCAAAGCCATTCAGCTCTACCCATTACTACAAGCTCCTGGCAGCACCAAGCCACTGCCTAACCACATCACAGACACTCAAAACACCCACTCATCAGTGGGTGGCCTGATCTCTGTGTCATCCTCTCTTTTGCATGCTCATTTCACCAACTGATGAGATGATCCCAGCCTTGTTTGCACCATCTCCTGGGGATGCCTGTGGGTCTGCCATCTCCCTCCTGCCTGTTGTTCTGATGCTTTTGCTGTTTGCAGGAACTTCAGCCTCAGAGAGAATCACTTTCACTATTCCAGAGAACGTGGTCCCTGGGTCAGAAAGAGCCCACATCTCTTTCTTAGGTGAGATTTAGGAGTGTCTTGGAAAGAAAGATTTTTCCCTGCAGGAGCCTTTTCTTCTGGTGCCACCTTGTCTGCTTTAGCAAATGGAGTAACAAGAGGAAATGTATACAATGAGGTATGATACTGGGCCCTTATGTCTTCCAGAGAAGCATCTCATCTCTCTTATATAAAGTGGTGCTGGGCCAGATTGATGTATAATTTCACCCAGCCAAGGGAACGATAGACAAGTACCATGTCACTGTCCCTACAGGAACAGGCTCTATAGACATCAAAGTTACCCTAGTGTGAGCAGATGTGAACTGAGACCAGCCTTAGCAGGTTATCTGGAGAATCAGTGAGACCAGAAATTTATTACGTGCAAGAATACGTAAAGTTCCCAAAGCTGTGGTTCTGTCCTACAGGTGACATTCTGGGGACAGCACTGGACAACATAGATGAGCTCCTCCAGATGTCCAGTGGCTGTGGTGAGCAGAACATGGTTCATTTCGCTCCCAATGTCTTTATCACACGATACCTTGAAGAAACAGGACAACTGACTCCAGAAATCAAACAGAAGGCAATTGGCTATCTGGAAAGTGGTGAGTGGATTTCTGCTCATGTTGGGTTATTAAGCTGGTGATGTCCACCACAGTAGGTTGTGTGGTGGGGGTCTCAGCACAGGCTTTGTGCTGAACAGGATTTGTGCAGTGTCACTTGCCCAACACCGTAGGAATTACAGCAGTGTAAATCAGGCTGCTGTGTCTCAGCTGAACAAGGGGTACATCGCACCCTTCTGAAAGCCCTTTGCTGAATTCCTCAGAGACAATGCTCTCTATAATGATCAGCAGGATTGGCAGGGCAGATTGTCACCTTGAGCACGCAACAGATAGAACATCTTCACTACCCCCAGCCTCTTCCCACAGGATATCAGCAGCAACTCCTGTACAAGCACACAGATGGCTCATACAGTGCCTTTGGGGAAGGAAGTGAGCCAGGGAACACATGGTAAGCAGAGATATCCAGACACAGTTGAGGAACAACAGCTTGACTGGGCAGGCTCAGGCTGGCTTGGATTTTGGTCTGGGGAAACTGAGGGAGTGTGGAGGTGTGGAGTTTTGAACAGAAACTGCTCCTGAACCTTTTTGGAAGAGAACCATGACAGTGAACTAACTTGAGGTACCCCTGTTTGATTGTTTGTGCTTCAGGACCCCAACTGAGGCTGATTCTGAAAACTTGGTTGCAAAGACACCTTCTTTCCAGGTTTTCCAGAGTGCTTTGTGCCCAGACAGGATTGGGAAAGGGACTGAGTGAGCTCACTAAATATCAGCCTTCCTGGCTTTGAATCACACAAGTGCACTCTGCTGGAATTGGCAGAGCTCTGGGAGAAGCACTGAGCTGCCGGTGAATTTTTTCTCTCTTGCTTCAAATGGATCTGAGCTGAAGCTTCAAGAGCATCTAACTCATATGCATTGCTTCCAATTCTCTGTCTGCACAGAGGCTCTGGCCTGCTGGTACTTCTCCAGGGATAAGATAGTGGAAGACACAGAGATTCCTGTCTCATAGTGGAGATTGGCATCAGTGACTCATTCAATTCAATTTTCTTCTCCCTTCCTGGGCTCTAGGCTTACTGCCCTTGTCCTGAAGACCTTCAGCCAAGCCCGAGACTTCATCCACATAGACGAGCAGAATATAAAAGATGCCGCCAGTGCCCTGATTAAAAGTCAGACTCCGTCTGGCTGCTTCAAGAGCGTAGGGAAGCTCTTCAACAATGGTCTGATGGTATGACATGTCCTGGCTGTTCATTAGGTACCTCAGAACTCTTTCACTTTCTGGCCCAATTTGGGTGCCAAGAAGAAAATGAACCCTACTGCAGGAGGGAGGCTCTGATGTGCCCAAGGTCACCCTTGGATGATGCTCTGGGTTGTGCTTACTCATGAGTCATGGCGGCACTTTTTCAAGTTGTGAATGATGGAGGTTTACATTTGATGATACACACATCGGAACTGAATCAGTGCCCTGCCCTAGCCCCATCTCAAAAGCTAACACATGCCTCAAAAAAAAAAAAAAAAAAAAAGAAAAGAAAAATTCAAGCTCTATGTTATTCCCTTAGTAACCTGCTTTAGCTTCCTTTCCCATTATGAAGCTGCTGTTTCTCCTTCAGTCCGAGTTCTGCCCTGTACAGAGAGAGTCAGAAATTGAGTGAATGGAGATTGATGGCAGCCATTCATGTGAGATTCACCTTGCCAGGCATGTGCCCTATAACACTCAGAAACAGAGCGCTTTTGCAGGCACAGGCACACACAGAGTGTCACTAAAGTGGAGCCAGCAGCACTTTGGCGGACAGGACCTCAGATAATTCATCCTTTAAGTGAAGAGAAGGGTACCTTTCCCTTCCCCTTGCAAAAGATACCTCTTCTTTTGCTCCTCCGTACCTTTGCCACTGTCCTGGCCCTCAAGTGAGGTGCCACCTTGCGGCAGGGTTGTGGGAGCATCACTTTCCCCAGCACTGAAATCTGCTACTGAAAAATCTTTGGCAGGGGAAGGGAAAGGAGAATGTGTTCAGCAGAGGGAGGAAATCAGCTACCCAGAGGAGCTTGGGGCACTGTGGCTGAGAAGTAAGCAGGCCCTGCAAGAGTAGATACCAGCCCTGACACTTCCTTAGCAGAAGGAATAGGACCAGCACTGTTGCCTGCACTGGCCTTTGCTCAGGGAGCAGAGGGCACTGGAAAACTTCTCCCCCTCTTCTCTGTTTTGTGGTGGCTGCAGGGTGCAGTGGAGGAAGGACTGGGGCTGACCTCTGTGATCATCACAGCTCTCATACACTCAGGGATGCCACGCTCCGTGAGTATCAGCAGCAGGGATGGGCTGTGTGTGCAGCCTCTCAGCAGGCAGTGCACTGGCACTCTGCCTTTGTGCACACAGGAGTATGCTTCCAGTTTTCTCCCCATGTGTCCTGTCCCTGTTTCTACCCTCCTCTGCACACGTCAAGGCTGCATTCCCTCCCCATACATCCTGCCAGCAACCGGTGTGCTTTCAATTGTATCCTAGGACCCAGTTGTGTGGAAAGCTCTGAAATGTATAACGGACCTGGTCAATGCTGATACTGGCAGTTCTAACCTCTACAGCCTGGCACTAGCCGCAAACGCCTTTGCAGTAGCAGGTGAAAAGGCCCTCAGGCAGAAAATCCTCAAAAGATTGGATAAGGCCGCCATAATATCAGGTACCAAAGACTGTGGGGAAGGAGAGAGGGCCATTGACAGAATTGTATGGAGGTCTCAGGGCTGAACAACCAAGGGAAAGGAAGGCAGGAGTGGGGGACACTGGCAGAGCTCTGTGGGGAGCCCAAGGCTTGGATAGCCTCTGTCGCCAAGCTGTCACAGGCTATATCCATACTGTGAGACAGACTTTCTCTATGGATGATCTCACAGTCCTGGTCTCCCAGTCATCCAAACCAGGGGAACTTCATGGATGTTGTAGAGCTCCTTCCCAGCCTATAGGCCTAGGTTTTTACTGGGAAAAGCAGGATGTGGGGGACAGATAGGGAGATATGCACCCATATCTTGTCCCAATGTACATGTTCACTCAGTAGCTAGGCACAGGGGCTGACTAGAACTCCAAGGTCATTAGATACAGCTACACACTCCATAAGTGTTCCCACTCCACCTCTAGATGACCAAATATTCTGGAGTCAACAGTCCAAACAGGAAGAAGACTCCCTATATTGGTATCGGGCTCCATCTGTTGATGTGGAATTGACATCTAGTATCCTCATGGCTCACCTTTCAAAGTCAAGTTTGTCTTCAGATGAAATCAGAAAGGCATCCCAGATTGTGTCCTGGCTCACCAAGCAGCAAAACCCTTATGGAGGCTTTGCTTCAACCCAGGTAATCCCGTTGAGCCATCATCAGCAGAGAACCTGCTGTCAACTATGGTTTGTGAGAGCAATGGGTTCTAGTACAGCCTGTAGTAAAAAAGAAAAAAAAAAAAAAAGAAAAAAAAAAGGAAAAAAAAGATGTATGGATTTATAGTTCCTGGGAGTTGGGAAAAGGTGAATATTTGTATTCCTCTGAGCTAATCCCATGCAAAAAGTCCAAGGGGAAAGCTCAGCCCTTATTGTGCTGTAGCTGCAGTATGAAGGAGGGGAAGGCTAAGGACTGGGCATGCATAGGAAGCAGGGATCCTGTTTTGCCCGATGTGTGCCTCTTTCCTCAGGACACGGTGGTTGCTCTGGAAGCCCTAGCCCTGTATGCAACCAAGACCTTCAGCAAGGATGGCCCTGATCTTGAGGCTTCTCTCTCCTCTGAGGGTTTCAACCAAAACATCCGAGTAGACAACACCAATCGCCTCCTGCTGCAGACAGTGGAGCTGCCAGCCATTCCCCGAGATTATACTGTGCGTGTGCAGGGCCATGGGTGCCTCTTCCTGCAGGTAAGCCCAGCCAGGGAGAAAAGGTCTGTCTGGGGAAAAGCCTTGAAAGCCAGGGGATCTCTCACCTTGCTACTTAGCCAACACTGAAAAGAGACTGCTGCAGTGACTTGCAAGAATCTGGGCTTCAAGGCTGGTAGGAGCAGGTGGGATCCAACAGGAAGGGAATAGCAATTCCCCAAATGAAATCTGGATCATCTCCCCCCAGTCAGAGCTACACCTCTCCTCCAAGAAGTCCAGTGAACACCACGAGGAGCAGTGCACTAGCAGAACCTCTCTTTCCGCCACACAGTTTTCTCTTACACCAGTACAAGAGAGCAAACAGCAGCCAAATGCTAGACAAGGATATTCTCCAGCGAACAAACCTACTGTTCTCAGCCAATTAGGTTCTTTCTGTCCTGGCAGGCCATTCTGCGGTACCACATCCCTCCACTGAGGAGCGACGTCACCTTTGCCCTATCAGTGCAGACAGAGTGCACCGCACCCAATGCCACCCAGTTCCCTGTCACCGTTCATGCTCGGTAGGAGACACTCAGTTGCCCCTTGCCTCCCCTGTGCTAAGAGGCTTCTGGCACCACACCAGCCTCTTGATGGCCAGGATTCCCCTTCACTCATGAGGTCCAAGTGCTAAGATGTCCCCATTCATTTAACCATGCTCTCCTCAGCTGGGTGAAAGGTACAAGGCCCCAGAGGGATGGCTCAGTCTATAGTCCTATCTCATTATCATGCCAGTCACCACACGTTCTCCCAAGGTCTGTGGGTCTTACCCCTTTTCAGGATTAGGTCTCAAAACACTAGTGATGTGAAGGTCCTGTGGGATTGACTGCTGACACTTATTCCTAAGCCTTCCCTCCTCTTCTCCTGGTTGACTGTCACACCACTCTCCTCTGCTGTACCCCTGCCTGACTTGGGACAGAACTGCCAAGAGAGCAGGCAGAGGATGTGATATTCCCGGCCATGCCTAGAAAAGGTAACTCCAGAAGCCTTCCAAGGAATTTATTCTCCTTGGCTCAGAACAATTAAAAGAGAGATCGGGGGAAGCACAAAGATTTATTACAGTACAGGAACAGGTACACTCACAGAAGAAACACTGGAAGGAAAGGCAGATTCCTCCACCTGAGTACCAAAGCTGGGCTGGAGTATCTGGAAATCATGGCTCAGAAAGTAATATTAGTGCTGTCCCCTGGGTTCCTGCTGCAGCTACACAGGGAACCGTGTGTCCACCAACATGGTCCTGATCCAAGTGGAGCTGCTGTCTGGATACGTCCCCGTGGCAGATTCACTGGAAGAGGTGAGATCACAAGTTTGTGTCCAGCTGGGGTGGGAGCAGTGATGGATGTTCATCATGCAGGACTGTCTGCAGAACTGTGATCATTCCTGCAGGCAGACAAACACAGTTCTTTTCTTCTCAAGAAATCTTTGTACACAAAGTCTCTTCCAGGCCACACCTGGCCTTCCTCTACCCCAAGGGCTTCCTTGGCCATGTCAACATTTTGCCTATGCTCTCACAAGGACAAATATCCCTGAATATTTCTATTTCTGCTTTCTGTTAGACTGTCTCTGACATTTTCCCCCTGAATTTCAGCTAAAGAAAATGCCTTTAGTGAAGAAAGTTGAAAGCGAAGCTGACCGAGTCATTCTCTACCTGGAGGAAGTGAGTGGAATTTAGATTAACATCATCATTAAAAGAACTATGGACTGGCAGATAGCTTTTAGCTTACTCCTGTATGTTGGTTCCATTAGTATTTTAAGTATCCAGAGCTGTTGTTCCTGCACACCAGCCACATCTGCTGACGTGGAGAAGTGTGTTGTGTCAGCCTGCAGTAGTTCAGCTGTTGAGCCTGTATACAAGGGCCACTTAATTTGAGTGAAATGAGGCTAACTCTAATGTTAAGCCTACATCTGTTGGCACTGTTCAGAGACTGTTGAAAGTCCATCTACAGTGTCTGATCAGGATTGGAGGGTAGTAGTAGGATGCATCTAGTAAATTCAAGCAAGCCTTAATTCTAAGAAAGCCCTTAAGCAGCCTGAATGTAGTAGGTGGCATCCAAGACTGCTCTTGGAGTTTGCCAAGATCACTCAGAATTAAACCAGATGATTGTGTGAGCAGCAGTGCTCACTGCACAGCCTCATTAATCAACAGATTAACAACCACTCCAGCCTTTCTCTAGCTACATGCATACCTAAAGAGCACCAGAAACAAGACCTGGCATGAATTTAAAAACTTCAGAATTTCCAAGGAATGCTTCTACATTTCTCTGATTTTTCATCCTCAGTTGTCAATAAGCTGAGCTAAGCTAGCCTCACAGTAAGCAGCTTATTATCATGTGGATGCATCAGACTTGCAGGGATGCTGCTTTCTTTTCATCTACAGCACAGAGCAGAAAGGCAGCACAGAGAAAGATTTCAGCTCAAGCTGCCAGGTAGTGCAAGGTAGAACCCAATAAACAGCAGGTCATGCAACTACTACCATCCAGCAGATGTTCATCCACACCTTGCATTTGTCTGCTTAATGATGAGGGTTGTGTGAGATAGGACAATAAGAGCTGATGTAATAGGACTGTGTATAAGAAAGTAGCCACTGAGGCAAGATGCATGAAGGAGCTCAGAGTAGAAGTGGATGGGAATGCGGGACTGGTTGGGAACACTAGTGCTACATTTAGGTACCTAATGCACAGTGACTCTGTGGGTTTGATGTCTCTCATGAGCTGAGTTAAACTTGGTGACCTAAAATGGGAGGTGGCCACAGAACGTGAAGTAGAAGGTATTTCTGAGAGGGACTGGAAAGCAGAACAGATCTGTCACAGTGGTGAGGTCTCCACAGAGCCTGAGTGAGAGCAGGTGGAAGGGATTGTCTTACAGGACTTTGATTCTGGCTCTAATCCTTGTGTCTCTTGATTTTAGCTGACTAGACAGCCTCACACCTACACTCTGCTGGTGCAGCAGGACATGCAAGTGAAGGACCGTAAGCCAGCTAATATCAAGGTCTATGATTACTACATGCCAGGTGAGCTCAGATGCTGTACTGCACAAACCACCAAAATGTACCACTGGAAAGAAATTTTCTGAATTTGTCCAGTCTAAGACAATACCATCACTGACATGTTTACCTAATCGCCCCTTAGAAGCTCTCTAGTGATGGACTTACCCTCTTGGGTTTCAAAACGGTAGGTCCTTCTTTCTCTCGTCCCAGAACTTGCAAGCTTAAAGTTGGCAGGTAGATCCACTTAGGGTCTAACTCTCCCAACAAGAGAGGATCAAGGAGCTGAGAGCTGTGCTTTGGTACACTCATTCTGTGAGGGGCAGCAAAGGCAGAGGGACCATAGTGAGGGGATGGCTTAGAAGAGTGACATTTAGAAGAATGACATTGAAAACAATTTGTTCTCTGGGGTCCCTAGTGGGACGAAAAGCTATAAATGTGTCAGAAATTGCTATTGCTTCAGAAAGTGAGAAATCCATAACTGTAATGGAGCTATTTGGGACTTATGACTTCAAAAGATTGCAAGTCCCATGACTTGGACGAATCCAGTCTAGCTGCACACAGAGTCTTTGACACATATCAGTGGTTTCATGCGCCACAGCGGAGGGGCGTCATGGCCTGTAAGCTGAGGGAATGCCTCTCCTAGAAACAGGCACAATGCTGGGTTGCTTTAGTGAGTTTGTGGCAAATGTATCTCACCAGCACTTTTTTTCTCATCTTCCAGAAGAAACTACAGTGACGAGCTACAGTGCCCCGTGCGAGTGAGGTGAGGGCCCAACACCTCTTGTTATCACAGGCATGGTCCTGAAGAGTATGGAGAGGGAGGGAGATGCAGGCAAGGGTCTTTGGTCAAGAAACTTGCCAGACTGCAGGTTCAGGGTAGGAAGTCATTAGCAATGCTCAGTAAGAGTGGGTTCCTGTATCCCAGTGGTTAAACTGAGGGAAGGGGAGAACTGAAGTGGAAGGGTTGAGGTGCCCAGCTCATGACAGAGTTGGAGGTATGTTACAGAAGACAAGGGCTGTCTGTCCTGAGTCCTACCACCAGTCCTGGCATTTTGCATCAACTATAATTTCCTCAAGTCAACACAGTTCCTTTTCCTGGCACCTTCCCTGCAGTTCCACAACCCTCCAGCCCTGTGCATGCAACACGCCATGTGTACCTTTACTGCAGAGCCTGAATCCTTTTCAGTGCCAAGCCTTTCACAGTCTCAGCCTGGCTTCTGATCCATGCTAGGGAAAAGGCACCTGCCCATCCTCTTTCCAGGCTGGTCAAAGGCAAAGCTTGAACTTGACCAGTGCCTGCTCCTGTTCTAAACTTTGCTTGCATCTGCATGCTTCCTTGCCGACAGCCCACGAAATGGAGAAAAGTACCTGCTTCATGAATCACCTGTGGGAGGCACAAAGGCCTGCCATGGGATGCCTGCCCACAATCTTAGTGGAGATTCTGCCATAGGATTTGTATGGGTAGAGTAAGAAAGAGCCCTGGCCTTGATGACTTGGCAGTTCTGTTTGGTCACGAGGTGCAAAAAACCCCGAGTTCCCAGTGGTTAGCTTTAATACTTCAGGAACACAGATTTTTTTGTTCTTTGTTGTCTTCACAGGAACAGGGACAGACCCATCCTTTGCAGTCTCTGTCCGTCAGTCCTTTGTCACCTCTGCCAACAGCCACCACATGGAGATGAGAAGCAAAGAGAAAATACTTGAAATTCCTTGCTAAGCAGTTAGTTTCTGAAAGGCTCAGACTGTGCCTGCCATCTTATTAAAAGTCAGGAGACTAGAACTGTCTGATTGAGTGATTATTCAGGTTTACTGTTTTTCTCCCAAACCAGGAAAATTGCATTTAAGAGCACCTGGGAAAAATAACATCACCTCTGCTCTCTGTGTGCATGTACATGTTCACATGCGAAACTCTGCCCCTCCAGTAGCGGACCTGCACAGGAGGAGGTAGAGCATACACCAAGGCAGAGTCGGTACCTGGGGGAGGTGACCATTACACAAGCTGGAGCAGAAAGCAAGGGAGGGCTGGGATATGTTCAACAGTCCCTTTGGCCAACAGTTGCATTTAGAGGCCTTCATCAACAGCAATTGGCAAGGCTGTACCGCTGAGGGGGGGTGAGGGGCTAGAGTCTCAATGGACTGCATTACTATCTGGAGACTGCTTCAAAGAAGAGCTGATGGCACAGAGGCTTGCAGGAAGGGCTGTCACAGCATGTTCAGTTGCGTTTTTTACTCCAAAGCTGCCTGAGTCCTACTGCAGAAAGTATTAGGAGAAACCACAAGAACCGTGAGGAGAGAGCAATAGAGGAGCTAGAAGGTTTGTACATTGGCAATGGCAGAAACGGTATCTTCATGGGCTAAGCCTGTAGTTCGTCAACAACTGGCACAATGGCAGCAAGGTCAGGGGTCCTGCTTACTTTAATTCTTCTTCCCAGGTGTGTACCAGATATGTGACACCCTGCCTCACCCCAACCCAGGCCCTCACAGTACAGGTACAACTGCTGGACTGCTGTGATCCCTCAGTCCCTCCACTCAGGGGCAGGACCACATGGGCTCAGCTTTAATGTGGGCTGTGTCCCAGCTGGGGCACTTCCTTCCATTCAGTGCCTAACCTGAAATATTGGGCAAAGACAGGATTCACGGTGTGGCAGTTCCTCTCCTTTCCTTTATCACAAATTTGGGAGCTCCTTCACCGCTTTCTGAGGAACCATGTGCAATTGTGGGTACAGAAGGTAAGACAAACAGGCGGGCATGATCCAGTCCCTTCATGGCTATTATCAGGCTGTGGAAGGTGCCTTGTCTTGGCTCTCTAGACAGGTCCCTAGGCAGCACTCTCTCTGGGGGATGGTGTCAGGATGCAGCATGTACCATGTCAAGATTCTGTCTTATCCTTCCAGAAGGGACTTCTCCAGACCTGTCCTGGCTTCAGGCTGCTACTAACAAGACATCCCCCTTCTGGCAGCTGGGTATGTTACCCCACAAGACAAAATATTATATCTTCCCAGCTCCAGCTTGCTCCTTTGGCTCCCTGATTCCCTCTTTTCTACCCCACAATTAATATAGTAGGGGGTGGAGGGAACAGAGCCGTGTCCAGGTCTGAGGGCCCTTGTTAGCACAGGCTGCTATAGCTCTGCATTCTCACTCCACGTGATGCTCAGCCCTTCCTTCCTCACTGTCATTTTGAGAGATGCTGTCCCTGTCTCTGCCTTCCACCAGAGCCTTCCAGCTGCCTCCCTGGCTGCAAAAGAGCCCCCATCCTAGTTCCACACACCTAGCCGCAGGCAACTGCCAGTTCCCCTTTCTAGCTGGATATATGCTCTCCACTGATTACCATCTTCCTTCAATCTTTGATTGCTTACATTCCCTCTCTCCCACCCAAGACCCATCATTTCCTGATGCCATTGTTTGTGTCACACAGGGGCTTGCTGCCTACCTCAACTACAGATGGCACTGTAGTCAGCCAAGGCTTGCTCCTCTGCAAAAGGAAATGAGGAAGTCAATTACACACACATGCATTCACACAAAGAGGGCACGTCTTTTCCCAGCCAGAGAACCAGGAACCCAGCTCCCAACCCCAGAGTAGCAGGGAATCTGCAACCTGGCTGGTAGTAATCGTAGACTTTGATGTTCGCCGGTTTCAGGTTCTTCATCTGAATTACTTGTTCCAGTTGCAGAATGAAAGTCTGAGATTCATCGTTGAGCTTGTGGAGGTGGAAAGAAATTAGCAAGGAAGGGAAGAAAGAAGTCATTGCATCTTCATCTTCCCTAGCTTGAATGTTTTCTAGCACTAAATCTGTCTAATCCATTGGAGATTCTGAATTTTAGAAATGGAGTATGTGTGGGAAATGCTAACCCAATGACAATTAAATTGGGCAAGCTCCCTCTGCCCAGTTCTACCAGTGCTCTTTCCCCATGCCTAGCCCAGCCTTGGGCTTCTCACACAGGTTCTTGTCCTCTGGCCGCTTGCTCTCGCTGTGCCAAACCAAATGCTTTTGTTCCCACTTACCTTCTCCAGATAAATGTAGACCACATCAGCTTTCACTTCTATTTTCTTAATGATGGTTCTGCGCTCCAGCTGGGATAGGAAAGAATAACACAAGCAAATTTGTGAGCACTTTCCTTAGGGCTTCCTGACCTGAGGGTCCCACTGTTGTATTGAAGGGATGGTGTGGAGCTGGACTCTGTGTGGAACTGTGTCTTTCTCATGCATAAGGGCTTTAGTGGTTATATCTTTGGTAGTCCCTCCTGGACATTCCTTGTGAGCATCTTGGGGATGAACTATGCTATCCTTGCTCAGTTTGAGGAACCTCCCACTCTGGGGACAAAAGGCCACGTGGATAGTACATAGGATTGATGCATTGGTCAGCAAACAGGGGCAGGCACGCGTAAAGATTCTGGTTATCTCATCTGACTGACTGCTAGACTGCTCTTAAAGACCTGCCTGGGGGCTGTGCAAATAATTAATCTTTCAGTTTTATGGCTTAATTAGAAAAAAATAATCTTTTTGGCTAGAACTAGAGACTCTGTAAGAAATCTTGTCTTAGAATTTCTGGCAAAAAAATCCTGGTGTTTAGCACACTCAGCAGCACATTTTGTTCCTGG
Source organism: Morus bassanus (assembly GCA_031468815.1). Lineage (NCBI taxonomy): Eukaryota > Metazoa > Chordata > Aves > Suliformes > Sulidae > Morus > Morus bassanus. The sequence goes on along the minus strand of CM062571.1, from coordinate 1,107,773 downwards.
CCCAAGGCAGAGTAATGTCAGTGGGAGAAGGTGAACCACCTCTGATCTCCTGCAGCCAACCCTTGTGGGCCCTGTATGGAAATGAGAGGTTTTGGTTCAATTACAACAGCAAAGGGCCCCTGATAATTTAGTTACCTCATGGCCTGAAATGAACAGTTCCCAACAGGAGCAAGCAGGTGGGGCCCATTCACCACAGCCACGTTTTTTTTTATTCCAAAGTCCTTACCAACACCCTGGATCCGGGAGCCAGGACGAATCCGGACAGCAGGGAGACCTCCATGATTACCATGTTGGATGTGACTCTGTTCCCAATGTAGCTGAAGAAGAAGAAACAGTCAGAGGGTCTGACTCTGTGAGAATAGTGCCCTCGCAGCCCCCCTTCCCTCCACCACCATACCCTGTGTGCAGGACCCTGAACCAGGTAGCCCATCCAGGACGGGGGACACGGCAGCCACTGCTCCCTCTCACAGGAGGTAACCAGCAGCTCCCTTCCCCACCCCTTCTGCCTACTAAATTCCCCTCTGTCCCGTCCGCCCCAAGTGCCAGGTCCCTCCAGTGCAGCCTTGAGGCTTTCCTGGCTGCTGTCCCCAGGCACAGTGGGTCTTGCTGGAGGAGGAAACAACCCTTGGGGTCACCTGGCAAGGATGTGGACGATGAGGACACGTGGATTGGCCTGGCTACAGTTGGTCAACTCTGTGTGGACACGCAGAGTGAAGGTTACAGCAGCCCGCGGGGGAGGCTCGTGGTACCTCAGCACTGTCTGCAGGGAGAGGGCCAGGAGGGGAGAAGACAGGCCAGGCATGATCTCATGCAGGGAGAAGAGGCAGAGTCCTCCACCTCTCCTCTCTCCCATGCTCGTCCCACCACCTCACCTGAGCGAAGACACAGCTGGTGCCGTGGACCTGCACCAGGAACTGCCCCGGGACCTCTGTCAGTGCTGCCTGCTGCACCAGCAGCCGCTTCTGGCGGTTGATTTGGAAAGCCTTCCCGAAGCCCCCCTGCGACTTCACCCTCACAAGTGCCTGGCCTGATGTACTGAATGTCCTTGCTGCATATTTTGCTAAGGCTTGCAAGGCAACAACTGTGTCCTAGAGAGGGAGAGAGAGTCACTCCTCTGAAAGCACCAGCTCTAGTGAAGCCGACTTGGAGCAGGAAGACCTCAAGAGGACGCACCCTGCCAGCCTCAGGTGCAAAAGTATATCAATCCACAGGGAGCTACTTGTTACCTGGGTGGAGGCAAAGCCACCATAGGCATTCTGCTGCCGGGTCAGCCACGCCACAATACCAGCTGCAGTTGTCATGTCACCTGCATGCACCCGTGGCTTAGAGAGGTATGCCAGGAGCACGTAGGCCGTCAACTCTATATCCACTGACTGAGTACCAGGCCAGAAGTCTGTGGAAGCTGGAGAGCTTGGCTTAGGGCTCCAGTAGATTTGTCCTCCTGCAGAAGGAAAAAGAGCATGCAGGCTATCTGCAGAGGACATAATTGGGGGTTCACAGAAAACAAAACCGAGGGTGCTTTCAGGGCTCCTTCAGCTCATTCCCTGTACTCAGGCCAGGATTACTTTCTTCAGTTTATTCTCCAGGGCTTCCTCTGGTCTTAGCTCATGGATTCCTACCTCCCCCCTCAAGAGGATCTTGAAATCCTCCATGCTGAGGAAACTCTCTCTGATAAGTCACCCTCACAGCTTGTGAAATAACTTATTTTATTTTTAGTCACACAGTGCAGTTACTGCGCAAATACAAGGAATATGTACAAATGCATGTCAATTTTTTACCACTGTAGCTGGGCATACATTACTCCAGATCCCAGCAGGTGAACGAGGAGCATTAGCCCAACCAGCAGTCCGCACCTGATTTGATGGCCTGTTCCTCCAGTTTGTACAGCAGCTCCTGGGTTGTCTCATAGTCCCCAGCCAGGGCAAAGGCATAGGCCAGCAGGGCTTCTGTGTAGATGTTGGTGATGTTGTGAACCACCTGCTGCAGACAGTGGAGGGTAGTCTGCATGAGCTTGCCCTGCATTGGGAGAAAAGACACATGCCAAACTCCAACAGGGGAAAAACAGGGGGCAGGAGAGCTCATTCCAGGGAGCCAGACTATGTCTTCCTGATGTAGCTCCAGAGAAACCCATTAAATTATACATTCTCTTGAGAAAACAGGTAATGCAGCCCCAGCGTGCACTGGGAGCCATAGCCACCATGCCAGTTTTACAGCACTGTCTCTTTTGACGAATGACTTCAAAATTTGGCCAAACGCTGGCTCCCTCCCAGCAGCTCCCTACCTGTTCCTGGCCTGGAGAATGCCAGCATTATGAGCTGACATATCCCCATAGTGGTGCCTAGGCATGGGAGCATACAGGAGAGCAGGAGGGAACGGGAACTTGCTCACCTTCAGCGGTTGACCCAGCTCCAGCAGCGCTGCAGCGACATATGCCCCCAGGGAGATTTCATCATCCACACTGCCCTGAGAAGGGAATTCACCTTTCACTCTCTGAGTGGTGTTTGGAGGACGCAGGCAGTGAATCCCCACAAGGAAAAGCATTCCTTTCATATTCCCCACCCTATACCCTGCTGTCTTTAAAGCTGGTTGCATGGGTTGCAGGAGTGATTTTCCAGGATCCTTCGGGATCCCACAGTCTTTTGTTGTCACAACATCTGTCCAGCCATTCCCCAGCTGTGCTGCCTAGCTTGGCCCTCATTTACCTTTAGGGAGGAGTGAAAGAGGCTCCCTTTGATGGCAAAGCAGCCATTGGGGAGCTGGTGTTGCTCTAGCCAGCGTAGGGCATCCTGGACATTCTTGTCATCTACGTAGATGTATTTTCTGGCTTGGCCAAAAGTCTTGACCACAAAAGCTGTCAGCCTAGGAAGAGGATGAGTTGTGAGAGAAAAAGAAACACAAAAAAGGCAGAGAGAAAGTCAAAGGCCTCCTGGTGCTTGTCCCTGAAGTTAACACTGACATAGTGGGGTGCCAAAAAAGAGTCATTTTCATACGGAAAGGCAAGCTAAAAGTGGAAATGGTCCACAGGACCCAAGTGGCTCCTCTCCCTCAGCCTGGCTCCACAAATGTACTACTCATGTACTACTGCTTTACCCATTTATTTCATAGGTGAGGAACATCTTACCCCTTCTACTTTTACCTGTTGCACTTCATCTCCCCCAAATACCTAGAGACAATCTTGAATTCCCCATTTTCTTCCTCCCTTCCTTTCTCCATTTCTCCCAGACCAGACACCACAGGGTCAAGCTGGGCCGATGAAGCTCTTTCAAACTCTCCCAAGCAATGCCCTCCATGGGGAGATGCTTTTTTATTGCTATTCCCTGATCTACCTCCAGCCAGTATGTACCCCTCTTGGCTGCTGGGACACCACCAGCAGTACCTGGTGTTGTCTGTGGGGTAACAGCAGGGCCACAGAGACAAAAAGGGACCTCCTGCCCCCTGGGATCACATATTTGTTGTTCCACTTTCCCAGAAACTCTGCTGCCCTCCCTCACTGCTTTTTCAAGTGGCCCAAGTCCCTCAATCTGTCTCCCTGCCAGAGAGCTCCTGGGGTCTCCATCCAAAAGAAGAAACACACATCCTATCACCTTTCCCAGGCACATTAGCTGCTCTGGCCCAGACAGGAAAAATCAGGAGTGAGGGATATTTGCAGTGCTTACCAAGTGTTCCCTTCCCCATCTTGCTGCCCAAAGACACTGTAGGACCCATCTCTGTGCCTATAAAGAAGCTGCATCTGGTACCCTGGGGAGCACAATAACACACAGGGGCCAAAATTGACAGAGTGAGTACAAGGGCACAGGGGAAGGCAGAGGAGTAAGGTGGATCTGTTGTACTTGCCATTGCGCAGGAATCCTGTTGCCCTCTTCTTGATCTCAGGGGTCAGCTGCCTCGTCTTCTCCAGGTACTGCAGCACATAGACAATGGGGGCAAACAGCACCATGTTCTGCTCCCCACAGCCGTGGGGCATCTGCACCAGATGGTCCAGGTTCTGCAGTGCTGTCCCCATGAGGTCACCTACGCAAGGTGCAAAAAACAAAGCAAGACTACATATGATTTGAGGTGCTTCTCAGCCAGGCTTTGGATAACAGTGCTTTACCTCAGCATAGAAGGAAAACACTGGAGAGAGGAGGAAAGAGAGCAAACAACAGAGTGCAGGATGGAGACTGGTGACTGTTTTGCCTCTTCCCAGTCTGGCATCGTGATGCAGGGTGACCACACTATGGAGTCCCTGAGGAACTTTCCCTTATCAGCTTTTGCTGTCTGAAGGGCTCCAACCATAACAAGTACTTCTTGTAAAAGGCTAAGAGCATTGCTGCAGTTGCTCAGTGTGTGTGTCATACAGACAAATACAAAAGCACTTAGGGAAAGGTTGAGATGTTTCTGGTCTTTAGCCAGGCCTGTTCTACCTGGCCATATGTCAAGCATCAAAATGTCAGTAAGCCAGCAGGGGTGCTAGTCAGATGGTGTGAAGGTGTCCGAATGTCCTCCAGCCAGACAGAAAAGCCTTGCCTTTTGTTTCCTTCTTTGGGGCTCTGTTGCATAATATCTATGGCTACTTATGCCTGGCTTCATACCAATTCTGGCATGGGGGCAGATGAGCCCAATACAAAGAAGTGTATTGAATGGTAGGTATGTCTGGTCCCAGTAGCCTCTCCAAAGTGTTCTTGTACAACTTAGTAATGCTGAGAAGGACTTATTCTCTCCAGGACCTTCTGTTGTAGCAGCGAAACTTAACAGGGGGACAAGATGGTTATGAGCTTTGCTGATTGTATCTACACAGAACTAGCCAAGGTCCCAAAGTCCCAGTAAAAATACTGGCCTAGAGTCTTTGCTCCAAAGTCCTAGCTAGAAAAATAAGGATTATTCTCCTCTGCAGATTACTTTTTCCATGAAAGCCTAAGTGCTATTCCAAAAATCTGAAAGCCTGCTGTTAGCAAACCTTGCAGAGAATAGAACACAGCATCCTCCCTTTTGAGCAGTTTCATGTCAAATGGATCCCCTGACACCATCACCAAGTTAAGCCTTGTTCATCTGTAACAGCAGTTGGTGAGCCCACAACAGAAATCACATACCTGAGATGGAAATGGAAGCCCTGGCAGATCCCTTTACTACATTGTCAGGGAGGCGAAGGGACACAGGTTCTTCAGCCATGTTTCCTGGTAATGACAAGATAAAGGTGTAGCAAGAAAAATCAAGCCAAATGCATCTAACAAGAGGGACAAGACTGGCACAGAAAAATGGGACACTGCCTACATCCCACTCACACAGACTGCTCCCTACAGTCTGTCCCAGTCATCACACCAAGCTCCATTGCCTGGAAACTTTTCAGATTAGAAGAGATGGGAGAGCTGCTGGCCAGGCTGAGGGCTCACCAAGCTTCACAACTCAATTCACTATGTTTCACAAGCTTCACAAGAATCACAGTTGCTCATCACTCATCAGAGAGACATCCTGGAGAGACTTGCAATGCTGCAGGGACAGGGTGGGAGGGCTGGAGCAGCTCTCGTTGGTGACTATCAAGCCCCAGGAATGCTCGGAGGCTGCAGTGTGGGAAGGAGGCTATAGAGCAGGATTTTACCACCTACACTCAGTGGCAAATTCAGTAGGACAGCACATGTGGAAGTAATATTTCTTGTTCTTTCCTGTCTAATAGGAAGTGAAATTTCCTATGTGAAAAATCGTTTGAAAACATTCTTTCGTCAGACCTCCCACAGTTTATTCCAACTCTCAGGTCTAGCTATTTCAGGTTGTAGGACCCATTCAGGCTGTCCACATACCTCCTTTTGGGCACAGAAGGGAGCTGTAAGACTTCTCCACTAACACACCTTCTGGCTGCCAGGGCAGGAACATGAATATGGGACAGGAGAAACAAGATTACACACAAAATTCCCAAACAGCAGCAAAATTTTAGAGCAATCTCAGGTCTGAATTCAGTGGTTAGTCCCCAGGCTGTCAGGGAATCCATCCTCCTCACCTTTGGCAGGTCTGCACTGAAGTTACCTGCTTCACTGCTCAAGAGAGCAAGAGCAAGCCTGAAGGCTGGGGCTCTCTGGTCAGTGAACATATACAAAAGCTCATGTACAATGGGTGATTGAGCAGGTAAAAGTACAAGGAGAAACACAGACATGGTGTATGAATGCAGCTCAAGAAAGACTACTGCAAGAAGGGAAGAGGCTTGGCTAGGTCCTGGGGGGAACAAAGCAAACTGAGCCACAGTCTTGGTATGTTAATGCTTGCCAAAAAAATGAGGAGAAAACCATTTAGCCCAGCTCAGCCGCCCTTCCCCCAGGGACAGGGATACTCAGAGAGAGAAGCGAGCCCGCTTTCATACTCACCCGGACCAGCAAGTGTTTGACCAGCGTATGCCTCCGCCTCATGGTAGCTGGCAAGGGCTTCCTGCCCCCACACCAAGGCGTGGTGTCCAGTACCTCTAGCCTCACTGTGATATTCAGAGTCCCTAGCAAATAAATTAAACAAAGCCTGTTTCTTATATCTGTGGCCAAATGGAGTCAACTTGCTTTAACTGATAGTGGTCTGAGATGCTTTGGGTGGCTGGTCTCCATATCCTCAGTGGTTTGGCCAGTAAAGGTGAGCCAGCCAGTACTGATGGCTGTTCAGACACCCTAAGCATGAGGGAACTAGGTAATGCCTCACCAACAGTGACTTCATTGCACTACATATGACTGTAACAACAGAAAATCCAGCAGCCCCTTGGACCCCAGTGTCCCCTTCCCATTGCATATGAAGCACAGCACCAGCAATACCAGGTTCCCCCACACACATCCATGCAGCCCCTTCCTCCCCAGCTGGTCCCACAGCCCTCTCTTCAAGAGTTCTGCATGCCACCCATTCAGTTCCTTCCCTCTCTGATAAGCCTGTCTCAGAAGAGAGAAAGAAAGCAGACACGATGGATTGCATGATTGAACCACTAAGAACAAACTTCGGGATCCAGAGGAGGCAAAGCTGTGCCAGCTTCTCTGGACCTCCCACTCTCTCTCACTTCAGTTTTATGGTTCCCTATCACTGCTCCCATTTTTGCTGCTGTACCCAGCTGGACTGCTGTCACATTCCACGTGAAGGTCTTGGACTCCTCTGCACACAGACACTCCTTGTCCCTGCAGGTCCGGCATGGCTCCACCTGGAAGTCTGAGGATTTAGCCAGGGCCGCATGGATCTGAGGGAATGACAGATGCAGGCAAATGACTGGGGAACTCAGAAGCAATGGCTTGGCACAAGGCACTCTAAAATTGAAAGGCATGGTAGGTGGCCCAGGCACACACCTGTATGCACTGCTGCAGGTAGTTGAAGACAGTAGCTTTCAGCACAAAAGTCTCTCCTCTGATGACAGAATATGGCAGCGTCACATCCACAAAGAAGGGCTGGACCGTTCTGAGGCTCGTGGCTGGGGCAAGGCCAAATCCCCTCCCAGCCAAGCAGAACGTCTTGACTTTCCACTCTGCAGAAGCAACAGGCGCTGTGACCAGGACACTCCTGCTGCCGTTGGAGCTGAGAGGAAGAGAGCACTTGCATGAAGAAATTCATCCCACTCTACTGCAATGGGGAGGGCTCATGGCCCTGGGTGAGGGAGGCTATGCAGGTCCTCATGCTTGGGTCAACTTCTGCTATATTACCAATGACTTCTGCTTCAGTGGCTCAGAGCGAGGGAGCTCTCAGCAATTTGTTCCCTAAAGCCATAAACCCTGCTTAAATGCCATCAGTAATGGCTTTATACCCTTCTCCTGAGCAAGACACTACCCAAGCATTCCAGCTCTGTATACTCAGTCAACAGCATGATGTCAGTCAACAGCATGATATCAGTCAACAGCATGATGTTCTGGAAAACAGCAGCACCATATCCTCCTGAGTGCTGATTCATCAGTCTTAATCTAAGCACTGTGGCAACAAGGGCTACAAATTTAGCTGGTGCACCCACCAAGTTGAGAATTTAGTACAGTGTACCCCAATGTGTCAAGAGACAACACTTAGTGGTTTGGTCTTGAAGTGTATTGCTCTTCTCTAAAACTGTGTAGATTTCAGTTCTGCACCTTAAAGTCTACTAGTCCTTCAGTCTGATGCACTACAAATGCATGGAAGAGCCACAAAATTCACATGTAGACCTCTCTGTACACCTATGACCGGACTTTTGCACAAATGCGAGTCAGCCAAGACTCAATAACAAAGGGATCATCCTTCTGTCCATTTGTAAAGTCTGGCATCACTTACCCAACAGAGAACAGATTCCAGATCCAAGTTTCAGGGAAAGAGTGGTGAAGTCTTCCATGGGTTGTAAATTGGTGGTGTTCCTTGGTGATTCTTTGGTCTTCTGTAGAAGGCCCCCCTGAAAGAAAGGAGTCCCACCAGCGTGGGAGAGGTGAACCCTGACAACGATAGACAGCCTAGAACTGGGGCAAGAGGCAAAGCAAGCAGTAAGAGAGACGTGGGAAGAGTCTGGCAGAGGAAAACAAAAAGGAGTGGACTGATTTGGTAGGAGAGGGAAGACAGGAAGGGAAAAGAGAGTGAACAGCAGCTTACAGTGAGCTGGTTACAAGTTTTGCAAGACTTGGTTAGACAAAGCCCCTTGCTGACCTGACCCAGAGTGCTAAAGAGATTAGGGACCTTCAGAGAACCATTTTAACCAATAGTCCTGTAATTCTGTGAACAACAATACTGTTTGCTTGTCTGCATAAAACTCGCGGCCCTCTGCAAGCAATGATTTAAATATCAGCAGGCGTCTAAGTCTGCTTAGTATGATTATCCAGTGCAAACTGAGACATAGAGGAAGGAAGTGACTGTCCCTGCAGCCACATGTGGGGACAGAAGCCAGGTCTCAGCACAGCCTGTGGTATAGTCACTGGGAAACAGATCCCGGCCCAAGCTTGGGTTTGTCTGTGCCAGGAAAGGGAATGCCATCCTTTAATGTCAGGGAACATCCAGGTAGTGGCATTCTTCAGAGCCCTTTTTATAGGGACTGGGTCATTCCCGCTGAGGCTGGTGGACCAGGCAGATAGGCTGTGGCAGCAGTATTCTTCAGAGAGCCAACATCCACCACCAGAAAACCCCAGAGATCACAGGGCTCTTCCATCTGGCTGACCTCATGTCCCACACAGGCTGGAAGTGCAGCTCACCTGTGGTTGGCTTCCTATCCGCCCGATGAAAGCATAGAGATGGCTTCTTGATTACAAGGTTTGAGAAGATTTTCAGCCCCATGTTCTGTTCAGAAAAGAAGAAGGGCAGGGGAGGCAGAAAAGCATCTGTGAGTGGGGAATAGCGGCCACTGCTCTTCAAAATGACTCTCAAAACCATTGGCACCAGAACAGCCCAGTGCACAGGCAGTCCAGATCAGCACTGGCCCAAGCAGACACAGTGCTGAGGTAGGCATGGCACAGCCTCCCCTATCCCTTCTTTTTCAGGAGATCGCTAAACCACCACCTCCCTTCTGGGGGACACGGGGATGTCTTGCTCCTCTCAATGCATTTCTGGTGGCAAGGGCACAGAGAGCAGGTATCAGTGTCCTGCCCCATCCCCTCATGCACACTGGAGGGAACAGCTGGATGAAATCTGCCCTCTGAATTCAGAGGTGCGATGGGGAGCACCCCCCAGCTCTTCAGCCCCTGGGGTGTGACATGGGCCCGTCCACAAACATAAGAAATGTCCCTATGCTGTGAAAGAGCCTCCTAGGATGTGTCTCTATTGCTAAATAAAAGAGGACAGGGTCTGATCCCCAGGTCCAAAGCCAAATGGCACTGCCTGTCTTGTGCCCATGCTGCTTAAGGCTAGTCCTTTCTAGAGAAGATCTGCCTTAAAGACACCAAGAGATCTGCCCGGGAACAGCCCAAAACAGTGCCAGAGAGAAGGCTAACAACTAAGCTATGTCTGATCTGTGGTCTAATGCTTGGGATCATTCCCTGTCTCTCTTTTCTCCAATATGGTAGACAAAGAGTACACAGCCCAGGACCTCATTCCCAAAACCAAAAAACTGGGTTTTGCTGATCCAGGATCTCATCATCTTGCTTTCTGCATCTGTGGAGGGGAATACAGGTGTTCATACTGATAATGGGACTGTACCTCTCTTGAGACAGCACTGCTAGGTCAGGACAGACAGCAGGGGCTGTCTGGAGAAGGCAAGGCCTTCTCAGACTGCTTGGGGAAAATGTCTCACATGCTCGTACTTTCAATAGCTCTGGGAAAAGTCACCCGGTGATTACCCGGAAGAGGTTAAAGATGTCAGGCTGAAAGGAATGCTGTGGCTTCCCTCGTAGCAGAGATGACGTGGACTGAGGCTGAACACAGTCATCTGAATGCTCTTCTACTTGCACAGGGTATCCATGTCGGTAGGCACCAGGGAACAAACCATAGACCTAAGGAAACTCACAGGCAGGGAAGAATTGGGCAAGGAGCAGATACCTCCAGATGCTTCGCTCCACCCTCCCCTAGCATACATATCTGTTCCTGCCCATCTCCGCAGGCAGACTCCGTTTTCCCCTCCACACAAAGACCTCCTCATCCATTAGCCTCCAGCTCCCCTTGCCACAGCCCCTGCCTGCCTCCCCCAGCCCATCCATCACTCCTGGCTTTTTGCCTGGTTGCACAGACACTCACCATTTGGCTGGTCAGCTCACTCTCTGGTCTCACAAAGAACATGTTTTCATCCACTGCCTGTACTGCACACAGGGAGCCAGGGGCTGCCTGCAGTCGGAGCTGCATGGTTGACCCTGTGTGGGCTTCTTTAGCTGGGAATCCTACCTTGACCTTGAGCAACACACCAGGAAATTAAACATGAAAAAGAGAAAGAGGGGTGAGAAGGCTGACAGACAGGTGGCACAGATAGAAAGAGGGAGACCAACTGGAGTCTTCTCTGCTCAGCCACTGCTATGAACAGAAGTCATTGCTGAAGCTTTCCTGGTCCCTGGACACTGTGCTGCAGACATCCCCTTCCTTTCTTCTCCCCAGTTCTCTCTTTGAAGGATCTGAGGGTCTCTTTCCCTCAGGTCTGCTGACTCCTGCTTGCCAGCTCTCCCCCAGCCACAGGAGTGAGTCTCACCTGGTTTTCAAAGCACAAGGCAACATCAAAACGGATGCTGTCAGCTGTTACCCCTCCATTGGGGAAGATGGTGTACACCACTAAGGAAGGTGATGGGGTGAAGTCAGCAGTGAAGGTCAAAGGGATGGAGAAGGAGCCCTTCAACACTGAGGGAGGAAAGGCAAAGTGTTTTCATCACAGCCCCACCAAGATCTCTTTCTGCCCTCCTTTTTTCTGCTTTATAATCCCTCAATGTCAAACCAACTCCTGCTGCTGCTTTTTCTGCCCTCTTCCTCCATTCTCTGACCCCATAGAATCACAGAATGGTTTGGGTTGGAAGGAACCTTAAAGATCATCTAGTTCCAACCCCCCTGCCATGGGCAGGAACACCTTCCACTAGACCAGGTTGCTCAAAGCCCCATCCAACCTGGCCTTGAACACTTCCAGGCATGGAGCATCCACAGCTTCTCTGGGCAACCTGTTCCAGTGCCTCACCACCTTCATAGTGAATAATTTCTTCCTTATGTCTAATCTAAATCTACCCTCTTTCAGTTTAAAGCCATTACCCCTTGTCCTATCACTACATGCCCTTGTGAAAAGTCCCTCTCCAGCCTTCTTGTAGGCCCCCTTTAGGTACTGGAAGCCTTCTCTTCTCCAGGCTGAACAATCCCAACTCTCTCAGCCTGTCTTCATAGGAGAGATGCTCCAGCCCTCCGATCATCTTCGCAGCCCTCCTCTGGACTCACTCCAACAGGTTCATGTGCTTGTGCTCCATCTTCCCACAGGTCCTCCCAGTCACTTTTCACATCATTTCCCTCGTTCTGTCTTTTTGGCCTCTTCCAGCTGACACAATTGCTTCCTCAGCCTCCCTCTGTCTTGTTTGCTGACTGCCTAGGACCTATAGATTCAGGGAATTTGGGAGAAACTCTGGCAACTCTCACTGTCTGGCCTAGAAACCCACTGGGTTCAACTGTTTCCCATTGTCTGGCTGCCGCAGACTTACTGTTCAGCTTCCCGACCTGGACACTCCTCTGGCCCCTGACAACAATTCCAGCCTTCCCAGTGACCTGCAAGAGGAAGGGAACAGGATGAGCAGACTGCTGTTTGCCACTGGAGCGCAGTCACACTCACCCATGTGCATCTTGCTCTCCCAATCAACTCCAGAAATGAACTGTGGGTCCAATCCAACCCCACACCTCAGGTCCAGCAGATTTGCAGACATGACAGTGTGGGAGGAGAAGCTTTAGCACATGAGATTCTGGTCTGGTCTGTCCAGTTAGGCCAATGGATAGGTAGTGGGCTCACTGGAGATAGGTTAGAGACAGCTAAGGTATTTCCCCTCTAGTAGGCAGGTCTCTAGACCAGACCAAAAGCCATTTCCACTGAGCAGCTGCCAGATAACCAGAGTGAAAAAGTGATCCCCCATCCAGTTTTAAAGGGAGAAGAGTTTGACAGCAGACTCTGCACAAGACACTTTCTGCTGCAACCTTGGCAGAGTCTAAGGGGGTGATGGGCTGCAAAGATAGAAGCCTCCTCCCATCCATCAAGGTGACTGGGACCCCAATACCAGGATCACACTGTGGCCAGGCTGAGATCCCCTGGGTGTAGTGTTCACTCAGTTCTCCAAGAACAAGTTTTTCCTGTCATCCCCCCAGGGATGATCTAAATTAAGCCCTCAACATTTCATTGGGGTCTGATCCCATCAGTGCAGCCTTTCCCCCAGGTTCTCTACTACCCTTACTCACATAATACGCAAAACCTATACGGCTGGTGTCTTCTCCCAGGTCATCCCGACTGAGCATGAAGGTCACCTGGACATTCTGCTTCAGCCCACAAGGTAGTGTTTCCGTGAGTGGGTGTATGTCCAGGAAGCTCTTGGTTGTGACATGGAATGGCTGCAGGTGATGGTAAGCATTTGTGTAACTGAAGTTAGTTTTTCGAGGTGTGTGCGTGAGATCCTCCAGTGTGAACCTTCCCTGAGAGGGGACCAGAGACACACAGAAATCAAGAGTTTCATGCTTCAGTGCTTTGTTAGGATGTCATCAACTTGGTTTGGGAAACGCTGTTGCTTGATGCCTTCCTGCTGGCTTTGAACAGGCAGAGCTGTATGGGGAGCCCAGGCCTGAGCTGGCAGGGGGGCTGCAGGGCAGGAGTGGGGAGCACTGGCAGAGCTCAAGGATTCTCACTTTCCTATATGCAGAGGTGGGATTTACCTCCAAAAAGACTGATGAGCTGTTCCAGGGAGTCGTGTCCAGGTTGAATGATGCTATTCCACTGCCATCTGTGATGTATGTTTTGATAAACCGACGCCTCATGACCTTTATCACGAGATAAACTTTTCTGTTTTTCATACCATTTCCATAGTGATCCTGAAGCTTAATCTGGTGAGGCAGAAAAGCCAAAGTCAGATATTTCTTCCAGTGTCATGCCTTCCTCCCTCTGGCAATCATAGAGCCTCCTGTATAGGTGGCCTTAACTTCAGTCTGGCCCCAAAAAAGACAGGAGACCTATAAAACTCCCTCATCTCTAAAGCTAAGCTGAGAGTAATTAAAATCTGTCCATTCCAAAAGGTGTGTGTGGCTAGAGCATGAGGATTTCATCTCCTAGCCAACAGCTGAGACATCCTTGCATCCCAGCATCCCTGCTGAGACATCACTCATTGCTCTCAGCAGAAGCTGGAGGTGTAAACATAAAAGGGAATCTGAAATGCAGAAACTGGAACCGCACTGTCAAGTAATGTGACACACTGCAAGGTAAAGTACTCTGTCTGAGGAACAGAAAATGGTTTGGGTCAGCAAAATTTACTAGACACTAAATTCCTTGGCAAATGATGGGGAGGGAAGAAGCAAGGGAAAAAATCACCTTCCCCCTGTAGGGTACTCCAGGGATGTAATATGCATTTGGTGTCTCAAACACTGCCCTTGCAGCCGTCCTGGAGACGAGGATTTGGCTGGAGGTGTTGATCTGCACCCCTGTTGGAATGCAGAGTGTGAGGGAAGCAGGATCAGTATTGGAGGTGACTACTGCACCCTCGTTTAATCTCACTTTGTTATTCCCAGCTCCTCTAAGCCGAGTGTCTCAAACTTTCTTCCTGACACTAGCACCCTTCAAGGTTTGGAGGCTGTTCCTGTGGCAGCTCCTTTTTTAGTTAAGATGTCTCCAAGCCCCCCAGGGACCACGCTTCCGGCCACACCTCACCTGCCTGCTGCTGGCAGAGTAGCTCTCCACGGGCACAGCGAGTTCCTTGGGCAGGACCGCTTTCCGTGTCCTGTGATGGCCCCAGCACCAGGTGGAGGAGAGCGGGAGGTGTGTCCACTCTGACCCTCACACCCCCAGAATGGTCCCTCTTGCCCTTGCACCTGAGCCCCTTGCTGAGCCCCTGGGTACCTGTCCCCATCTCCAGGAGGGAGGCTTCTGCATAGAGCTTGCTGTCTTCCTCGCTGGGAGCCAGGTTGAAGACTGATGTGCTTACAGAAGGGGTGAAGCACCCCTTGCTCGCAGTCTGCAATAGGAAGTGGTAGATATTATTTGGGGCTAGGGAGAGGGGAAGGAGTCAGAAGTACAAGGTATTGGCCATTCTGTCATAACTGTTGACTGCAACAAGTAATAGTGCAGACTCATATATAAATAGATATGGTTCACATTTTAAATCCTGTATTTTGTATTTTATATGCATGAATATGTGTAATTCATATTGTAGAAATATAAAACAAAACACATCACAATTTTATCAAAGCTACTATGTTGGCACCTTTTAGCTTTAGTAAGAAACTGAAGACTGCACTAACTGCATCACAGAGCAAATACAGGAGTATTTTAATAGATCTAGCTAGAAGAACTGCAGAATCAAATGGAAATCAAAGTAACGAATCATTTCCAGAACCGGAAGATTACAACTACCGTAACAAGTCATAACGACAAATCATAAGGCATGGAAAGTTTTCAACCATATATGTACAAGCAAAAAGCCCAGCTATGAAAGACTTTGTTAGGAATGGAAAGGTGTAATAAGGAAAATATAAAAATATGCAATATATAAATATATAAAAAGAGAAAATAAGGTATAAAAGCCACGGTGACTCGGGTATGAAATTAACCGTGTGTCCACCATACATTAGTGTCCTGGTGCAGCTCCAGGATAGGTTCACCCTAACACGGTAATTCTGCACCTAAGAAAGCTCTATTAATTTTTGTTTCTTACACTGCATCAATTTCTGGCAAGTTATGCTTCTTTCCAGAGAAGAACAGAACTCTTTCTGTGAAATTCCTCTTTTCTAGTCCCTATCATTAATAAGCAAACTTAAAAAGAACTTCTGGGGGTAAAGGCTTCTCAGTTGGTCCGGGCAATAATAATTGCATTAATTGAGTAAAAACAATTACTTATTAGTCTACATATACATTACAGGGCAAACCTTCCCTACGTAGCAGTTCATCCTGTTCACTCAGACACACTTAGTCCTGTGTGGTGCTCCTTCCCCACCCATGTGTCTCCCAGGATTTTACTCACCGGTCCCCTGTATTCCCTACAGATGTCCTTGCTGGCATTTTGAGGACGCCTCCTTGCCTTCTGGCACAAAGTCACCCGCATGGTCCCTTGCACTGCTTTCCCATAGCTGTACCTGCAGGGTGAACACCAGAGGAGCTGCCGAGCAGAGGCGCTGTGTGTTTTGCTGAGCACATTGCTCACACAGGTGGCCTTCCTGATGAAGGCCTTAATGCAGCTGGTAAGCAGGCATAAATGAAAATATAGCACATCATTGCATACTTGGGGAGTGCAATAGCACAGTCCTACATCCAACAGAGGCAGAAACAAAGCACAGACGGGAAAGGACCCACAGTCGCTCTCACACTTCTGGGTGCTTGCTGTCCTGGAATTGCAGGCTGACACAGAGAGCTGACCTGATTTGATGTACCCATACAGCACAGAGCAGCACCCAGTGGAGATATTAGCTCAGGTGTGAAAGCAGCAGAAACCTGTGTCCCTGCAGACAGCAACAGCCAGTGCATGGTATGGCAGTAATAGAGCTGCAGAGTGACCTCAGACCTGCCTCACTATGAGCTTATCTCATGACTTGGACTCGTTTCCATCATCAGACCTGCTCTGCTGTTTTTTGCAAGGTACAGCAGAAGTGTGCCCTTGTCAGTGCTGACATTTCCCCTGCCTGCCTTGCTGCTTTTCCCTGCTTTGATGCCTCTCTGGCTTTCCCTTTGGAGCAATGCTTCTGACGGTATCGGTAACAGGAAGACATTTATGACCCATCTTGGGGGTTTCTGTACTGTTTTCTACCAGAGCTTCACATGGTCTAATTTTAAATGTCCCAATCAATGAGAAATTATGTCAGACCAGCAGCAAAGAGACACCAAAGTCTCCAGACAACCCAGCCCCAAATACAAATGAACTCACCCCCTTTATCTGTCTACAAAGTGCTTTCCAAATCATTCTCCTTCCTTCTTTGTGCAGGTCATGCCTTCCTTCACACCCTCTGCTTCTAGTTTTTGCTAATGACTACATAACTAGAGAAACCCACCCGCTGCTTCTAATAAGGTAATAAGATCAGCAGCATGTAGGTGAGAAAGAACAGCGTAACCTTCTAAAGAAACACCAGTTCCTGCTCCTTTACCTCAGCAGATCATTCCCATATCAGATATGTGTTTTTCCCCACATAAGGTCTTTCAAGGCTGGACACAAATGGCTTCCAGAGCAGGGTATCACCTAGAACAAGTCTCCCTATAGCTGGATGGTCTCTCCCAAGTGTGGCTCGTGTAACTCTTCCCCAAGGAAGGACCCATCAGTTTGAATCTTGTAATATTTGGGATTTTTCAAAAAGAATGACTGCATTTGGCCCTTCTTGAGCCACTTCTCCTTGATGGTTTCAAGAGATAGGAGACATACAGAAGGAGAGACACAGTTTTGATGAGCTCTTTCCTTTCCCCTGAACATCCTCCTTACCTGCCACACACACGCAGTGGGAAAGTTTTATCTGAAACATAAATCCGAGCTGGTCCCTCAAAGAAAACATCAAACTTCTGCAATGCTGGAACAAAAACCACAGAGTTACTCCATCAAAGGCAACAGACTACCTAGACATGGGATCACAAAAGGGAAGAGTGTGTTCATGTGAGGCTGGAGTCCCATGAAGGAACATGTTCATGAGGTAAAAGCAAGGACTAATTAAAAACAGGGAAATCAAAGAAAGGATTCCCTTTTTTCCCCCCAACATACAGAGAGTTTCATAGAGGCCTTTAGTGTACTCTCACTCTGTGCCAGCCCAGTTGTTAGCAGATACCTTCTCCAGGAATCTCCAACACAATCTCCCTTGTGTTCATTTCTGATATTCCCCACTCTATATTCTGTAAATTTTGTTTAATCCTAGCTCTCAGACTACATTTTAGTTTATAATGTTTGGCTATATATTGTTATACAGACAGAAACAAGCAACTTTGTCCATCTTATTCTTTGTTCTCCATACTCCATCTTACCGTGTTCCTCCACCGTAAAGGTACCGGACACTTTTCGGTTCACCACACTGATGGTGTAAGTCCCCAGAGAGAGTTCGGCAGCTAACTGGAAAGAGAGATCTGCAATGCCCTGTTTTGGGCTCACATCCAGCCACTGGCCAATGCGGTTTTGGTTTGGGTCCTGCAGTCCGAGGGAAGTAAAGAAGAGGCAGTCGTCAGCAACACCTGCTATTCTCTACCCAGACCCCCTGGATTCAAAGGCATTTCAGAGATTTCAGAGGCTTTCACAGGTTCCTACTGGTTTTTCCCCCAGATGGTGCTGAAGTGACCTGAGAGCTGGAGCACCAACAGAGGTGAACACAACCCACCCAGGGTTACTCTACTCTGTACTGCCATCTGAAAAGAAGGTATGAAAGGTCCTGACATTTAAACTCTCCAGTCTTATGTAAAGATGAACTGTATTCCTGAATGTCGAAACAGATGGAAGCTGAACCATTTGGATCGTCAATGCTTCTTAACAAGAAGCATGTGTGTGCATGTGTATACACAGACCCTAAGAAAAGTAACTTGACTCAGTAAGACAGTGGCCTGGGTATTATCCATACTGAAGTACCTTTCCTCATAACACCTGAGGAGTCTGAAATACCCACCTGGACTTCCACCACGGAGTACTGCAAAGCAAACAGAAAGCAATGTCAGAAACTGGCATGACATAGCAACCTGCCTATAAACTTATCTTACCCACCTAGCCTGTGTGCTGTGACCACTTCACCAGCCCCAAACATTACAATACAAGGAGCTTGATCCTACCAAAATCAGGACAATGGCTTTGGAACAGTAAGGAAAAAACATAACATAAAAATCTGTGCTATTCTTTGGATTTGCTTTTTGATCCCTGAATTTTTAAGATGTACTTTGATAGATATTCTACAACTGTGAAAGCTAGAATTTACTATAAAAAAAAGGAGAAAAGTAGAGAGACTCACAAATACCATCATCCCAAATTCACAAATATTAAAAGGCATCAGCTTTGTAACATAAGTCCCAAGAATTAGCAAAACTGCATCACCTATAGGGAGAATACACCCCACATTTTCCTGTAAAATCCCTGGCTCAGGAGGTAAGGCTTGGGGATATGAATTACTGCTGACTGCAGCTGACAGTAACAGGGAGCGACCAAGAAGGACATACTTCATCCCTTCTAGGCCTATTAATTCTCTGTTTGTTCTTGTATCACTGCAGCTATCAGCCAGGAGGCAGTAGTGGTGAAGGACATGATTTGGGAGCACAAGTCATAAGGAGGCAGGAGCAGGGGCTTGGGAGAGTAACTGGTCTGTAAACAGAAGGCCACATGTAATTCATGTTATCCATCATTCTAAGTTTTCATGCAAGTTATCATAGGCAGCTCTGTTTTCACTGAAACAAGAAAAATGTGCAGGTTAACTATTTTCATAACTTGAATCTAATGTCAATGCTAAAACTAAACATGCTGGTGAACAGCACCCATGTTATCTCCAACCCATCTAATTCACAAACTATATATTATAGCTTTAATGCTGCAGTGTACTCAAGCCTCATAATAGCTTTGGTTAAACATGACCTCTTTTGAATTTTCATCACAGCATTATTAACAGTTATAATGCTAATTTACTTATGCTCACAACTAGACATCAAACATTTATAGTCAAATATCTTCATGAACCCATTGTAAACATGGAAGCAAATGTATTGTTTACTCTATTATCTAACTAATATAAGAGATATGACTTCTCTGTTGGGAGGAGAAAGGAATGCGTGATCCCAGGCCCTCATCAATCACCCAAAAAAGATGAAATGAAGTCAGCAATAAAGAAGCCGGAAGGATCTCTCCCTTTATTTCAGTCCAGAGGGATTTGATCCAACTCTCTGCTGACATGTGCCCTTCAATATTTATCTGTCATGGCATGAATTCCTGTTGGCTGTCCTTAAATTGCTTGAGGACAGAGGAGTGTGAAATAGCTATAACTGCTGGCTGCAGGTATAATTGCTTACCGTAGAAAGATGCTAGACTTGCAGTTTCCTGGCTAGCACGTATGCAAGTCTCTGGCAACTTTTCACTCCCTTGACATGGGGAGAATGAGCTGCTGCCAGCAGCAAGTCCATATAATTTGGTTATACTCTTTTCTCTCTTTTTTTTATGATCACGTCACATGTATCCTTTCCCATACCAATTAATTTTTCTTAAAATTTTGCAGATGCATCACAGCTTGCTTCAGACCCTCCTGCCACCCTTAGGTGCAACACACTCCACAAAGCGTTGAGCATTCCAGAGCTGCAGGAGGGTAGCTTTGGGTCTGGCCAAGTCTGTACACAACTTGTCTGGTAATCGTGCCCATGGCCAGCAGCCCACGGATGTCCCCAGAAGCCCTGCCTGGTTTTTTGGCAGATGAGGGGGCGGGGGGCAGGTGCACACAGCTCCCAGGCTGCCCCGGACTAACTCAGCTAGCAGGGAGCACTGGCACACTCCCCAGATACCAGCAGCAGCAGCGACCCTCCCACTGGCCAGCAGCTGTCCTGTGAGAGCGGCAGCCCAGCCGTCCGCAAATGGGCGCTGCTGTTCCAATTTAGTTTAGTAGAGCGTTGGCGTTGACCACCCTGGGTGCTGCAGACATTGGGACTGTCTCAGCCTCCACGGCGTGGGGCTGGCAGAGGAGGCAGAACTGACAGAGGGAGCCTGGAGACTTCCTCGCCTCCACTTAGACGGGCTTTACCTTGCTGTTAACAGGAGCAAAATCTTCGGTCAATGTCACAATCCGGAAATTCACTGAAGGGAGAAAATGGAGAAGAACACATAATAGAGATGGAGTGCGTTTGGGAATGGGCTTGCCCTGCACTTGCCTCACCCCAAAATCACAGCTCCCCACACAGCCCTACTGGCAGCCCCACACCTGCCCTGCAGACCCCTTACCCCTTGCTCAGCCCTGCTCACCACCTCTTTCCCCCAAAAGGGAATTGTGAGGCAGCCAGTCTCACAGTTTAGGGTCTTTCCCATCGGGTACACCCAGAGTTACCCTTACATTTCCTCATCTGCAGTGTGAGCAGACCAGTCCTACCTGGCCCTGGCCAAGAAGACCACGTTCAGGTCTGCTCCCTCTTCCGAGCCATTTCTGCACCTAGAGCATGTGAGACTGACCCTTCCAGTGCCCTCCCACCCCTAAAACATGGTGCATGGATACATCACTCCAGAAGGCAGCAGATAGCTTCCTCCTCCATTCCCATGGAGGCTGCATGGCAAAAATCTGGCACTTGGCATGCCACTCATGGGAAATTGGGGACAAAGTCCAGGCAGGTCTAGGCAGGGGAATTGTTGGTGTGCTCCATGCAGTGCTTACCTGTCTGTCCTGGGTTATAGACAGGTTTATCCATCTGGATGAAGGTGCCTGTGCCAGCCCTTCGGATCAGGACTTGCTTCTCTTCATTTGCACTGAAGTAGTGGCCATTGGAGACGCGCAGGTGGACAGTGCCCACCTCTTGGCTGCCTGTAGGTTGGGGGACCTAGGACAGAAAAGAGGAGCCACGGGGTTAGCAGGCAGTAGGAGAGGACAAGATGGCATCAGAGCGGTGCTCTTCTCACTCCTGCTGCACTATGAGGCCAACCTCTTCTCCGTCTGACTCTGAAGGCCAGCACAGGGTGTCCCCTCAGTGGCTGAGGGCTGTGCCTATGGAAGCACAGGGAACTACACCTTTGCACTTGGGACAGGTCTTGGAAAAGAGGAAAAGGGAGCATGTTCTGGCACAGGAATTGTGTCTGCCCCTTCACAGGGCCACTGCTAGAGCCTGCATGGAGCAAGATGGAGAAGACTTAACCCAAAGGAACAAAAGGTCTATGCTGATGAGAAATCTGTTTCCTAGATTGTGCAGGTCACAGAGGCTGAAATCCACTCATATTTATTCATCACTGCAAACCAAGAAAATAAGGTTCATGAGTTTGGCAGATCAGAAAGACTAGTGCTGAACTTGTGTGCACACCCTCCCCTGTCTTTTCTCGTTCTCCAGCATATTTTCCAGCCCTTAAAGAGAAGCTTGGAGGGAAGCAAACATGATGGAAGGCTGTCTGAGATGAAAGGTCTGGCCTTACTGCATCATGATTCAACACCCTGTGACAGTGCTTCCTTCTCAGAGGAGAGAATGAGCTGCACAGCTGCCATCTGGATGCTTCTGAGCGCCTCCATCCTCCTCAGTCCTTTGGTGCCTGGCCAGGCAGCCTTCCCTCGGTGTGCCACCAGGGTGGACTGTGAGATACCCAGCAGGAACAGCATCATGCAGACAGACAAAGGCAGAGAGCAAAGACACCAGGCTCCCACTAAACAGTCTCCCTGACTTTGCATTCACTCCTTTCCATGCCCTCTCTCCTCCCGTCAACCTCATTCTCTGTTTCTCTGGTGAGAGGAGTCATGAGCCAAAAGAGCATGCTGGGAGCTGCCAGCTAGAGGTCCCTGCCAAGAATGAGCCTAACCTGAAATTTGGAGCACTCGAAGATCCAGTTGTTCCGGACAACCTTGCGGTAGAGGCTGAGGTTGCCAGATGGATGCACAAGAGTTAAGGCCACTCGAATAGGCTTCTCCACCCCACGGAGGTCCAAGCACACCCTCTGGGAAGAGGGGTAAGGCAGTGCAGCTGGAATGATGATCAGGTACCTCCTGTAGTGGGGAAACAAGACATGACATCCTGGGAGTAGTCTCACCCACTCTTGGCACTAATACTCTATGGTCTGAGGAAGCAGGAGGGTTTACCTCCTCCCTGGGGCAGGAGGTGCTGCTCTGCTGGAGTGAGAGCGACATATTAACAATAAGAGTGTGAACTTCTCACAGGGGTGATGGAAGGTATATAGCTCATTTCAGATAAATACAAAAGAAATTATTTCAGGTGACCTCAGGTCACACTGGTGTGTACATGGTTTTGGAGGATGCTACAGTAGTGCAGAGAAACATATACAGTAGAGGCCACCTCTGCTTCTGCAAAAGGAACCATTCTTAGGTGTTCCCAGTACACATGGAAAACACAACAGTCCAGCCCCTCAACAGAAAAGGATCCGCCCTTCTTGCTTTGAGACGGCTCCTCAAGTACCCTGGCAGCAGAGTGGTTCCTGCTTAATCATCCCCAGCCCTGCAGCCCTTGTCGCTTTCCCTTCACTATATCCTACGCCTTTCCCTTTAGCTTGCCTCAGACTGCAGTCCCTCACTCTTCTTGTTCCCACCACCAGTCCTCACCTAGTTCCTGACTGCAGTGATATCTATGAAAGAGGTTCCCACGATCAGGAGGATCCTGTGTTCATAACAAGGCTTGTGGCATGCTGCATACCACCCTATCCCTTCCAGAAGATGACCTGCAGGGTCCCACACTCTCTCCCTGCTATCCTGGCCCCTCCCTCAGCATCACAGCTATCAATCACCAGATTTTTAAATGGCACTTACGGTTGTGCCACTATCCCCAGGGTGTAGACCAGGCAGCTCAGGAGGAAGGGAGTCCACATTTTCATGGGAGACCCCCAGAGAGGTAGATTCCTCTGGAGGGCTGGTTAGGAGAGAAGGTGCAGCTTCTCTCCTTCCAAGGTCTCCAGGCCACCTACTGTTGTTGCCTTTTCTCCCAGGGAGCAGACAAGAGGCCCTAAAGTTTCCTTCCTTCTGCCTCGTTCCTGTGTTTATAGTGCTGCAGGCACAGGGTTGTACCATTTAGGATGTTCCCCAGCCAATCCAAGTGTTTTTGGACTCCAGCCTCTCTGCTTTCCTACTCCCCTGTGGATCATTCAGACAAATTTGCTTTTTATTATGCTAAGCAACAGCCTGTTTCCTCTTCAGTGCGCTGACCCTGCTCCCTGTGCCAGTTGCAGCCCCAGTCCCATTGTTTTGCCTCCAGCTGGATTGTCCCATGACTCCTTGGCATTGCACTCAGCTGGAGCTCACAGTGAGCTCTTGTGGTCATACTGTCCCCAAGCTTTCTGAGTCTGTAGCTCCCAAAGCAGGTCTCAGTCTTAAACTGGAGACTAGGCTTTGTACAAAATAAGTGTTTATGTATAGTGCTCTGCTCCTTCATAGAGTGCTGCCTTACCCAGGAGGAGATCACAGAGAGCAGGCAGAGCTGGAGTCCTCACCTTATCTCTACCCTACAGGTATTTCAGTTTGAAGAGGAAATCTAACAGCTGCCATTCACTCCAGCTGTATCACACAATCCTCTGTGGTCCAGTTCAGGGCCAACTTGCACATGCACTCACCAGTGGAAATGAGGGTTGAACATTGGTCAGGCAGGTCAAAAACTGCATGGCTTGAGTCCTATGGGGTTTTCTCTAGCTACCAAGAGGCTGTGGCTCTAGCCCCTAGGTGATGGAAAACACGCTATCTAGTTTGGAAGCTTCTTTCAGCACGCTAATTTTATACCTGTTAGTCTGCTGATTATACTGAACTTTTCCCTGACTATGTTACCATAATTGAAAAGAAAAGATGGTTCTTGAAACTTATTCTTAAAATAAGGAAGTTCTTCTATTTTAGTGTAATTGCTATTTCATATCAAAATGCACTACTGATTTATCTTCCAGTACCAAACTGAGCTCTTAAATATGTAGGGCCTAGTAATATTTTCCTTTCCTTTAGGAAAGACTTGTACCTTTTCTTTTTACCACCCCACCCCCCCACACACACACACACATTGTGGGCAGATACAAATCCTACCTCCCCTTTTTCTCCCCAGTCCTGGGGAGCTATGTTCAGCTCAGAGCTGCTGATGCCTATGGCTGAGAAAAAGGTGTAAGTGCACCTGGATAAACAAGGGAACAGGAACTAAAGCAAGAACGTGAATCACTCTCTGACAGCAGGCTGCCCTTCATTTCTTCCCATGGGTCTCAAAAAGTACAGGCAGTGCCTGCTGAACAATCCCAGCTGACATATGTTTGTTCACAGTAGATCCACAGCAGTTCCAGGGGACAGCCAGATCCCTCATAACAGCACAGGGGCTCACAATGGCAAAGGTATTGAGAGTCCTGGCTCCTACTGATGCCAGCAGCCGTTTTGTGATAGTAGACCCAAACACCTCTGAAGTTCTGGACTTAGCACTGATTGGAAACCTACATCCTGAGCAACCAACCCAATCCAACTCCCAGACAATGAAGCAGAATGAAATAAATGTTGGAGCAGCAAAAACAAAGTCGCAGGCTTGGAGTACATAATTCATCTGACCCAGTCCCATCTCCATCTCCCATTACTGGCACAGTGACCAGCTGCTGGTGGCCAGGAGGCACTCGGGAAGCAAGCACCTCTTAGCAGGGCTCTGCACCCACTAGAACTTGTGGCAGGGCACAGGGTACCTGGCTGATGTCTTGTGCCGAGATCCTTCCCCAGCCCACAGACCCATTGATCATTTGGTCCAGAGACAGGCAAAAGGCACACAAGGAGTTCAGGCTGGATTTGTGTCCCTGGAGGCAGGCGGTCCTCACTGTTCAAGCAGCAGAGCTGATCACAAGTTAGATGGAAGCACGTGCACCACCAAGACTCCAGGCTGAATCACCTCAACCCCTCAGTTTTGTGAAGGATAAACAAATGGGTGTGCCATTTGACACCTCCTGCTCTAAGCAGAGAGAGAGAAGTTTAGGCCATAGAGAAATCAATGTGTTTTGTACAAAAGTGTTTTTTTCCCTGCCTTTAAATTCTCCTGGAAGACAGCCACCTCCCTCCAAATGCTCTCTAGTAGCCAGAAAGCACAGGTACTACAGTTCAAGTCCGAGAAAGAACATTTTGAAGGACCCAGGAGAGATGTTAAGAAAGTGGACATAGAAATTGCAATGGATATTGAGTAAAAATGTCACTATGTGCAATTTTTACACAGAGTGTGTGTACATCTATGCATATGGGGGGCGGGGGGGGTGGGGGTGTTGTGTGTGAACTCCTCCTTCCATAATGGCCTCTTGCATGAGCTACCCGTCCTGGGGTCAGTAAGGAGTAGGTAGAATACATGCATGTGTACAACCACTACAGCAGTTGCTTTCCCAATAAACCTCTGCTCCAGGGACTTTTATCAGACCTGTTCCCTGTGCTTTGTTAAGCACTGCAAAACAAATTATAAGAATATGGTGGCATTTGCAGTGATAAGTGGGGTCCCTCCCTCTCTGCAAGTGCCCAAGCTTTAGCCAATGGTGCTCTCTAAGTACCAATACCAGGTGTAGACCTGACTAGCTCCAGTTCTGCTTTTTGATGTCGGCAAGGACAGACATTGCTAGAGGTAAAGGCAGGGGAGAGGAGACATTTGCAAAGAAAGCTGCAACATCTGCAAAGTTATTTTTAAAAAGTTTCAGAGAAAGTAATATTCTGGCAAAAATCCTGTTCTACAGAGTTGGGCTCTGCATTGCTCACGGACTGCTGAGGAAATTGAATAAAGGGAAGAAAAAAAAGCAGCTGTTTAAACAAAGGTGCAGAAGGAGGAAGAAAGTGACATCTGGAATGAAGCCAGCCTCAGCGCAGCCACTTCTGGCACTGCACAGGGCACTGGTAACACCTAACTGCTGTGCTGAATTTATGCATTCATTCTGGTCCTGTTAACCTGTGCATGAAGCACAGAGCAAGCTTTCAGCAGCCTGCCTTGCCGGCAGATCTCCTCGGTGCATTATGGAGAGTGTTCGCTCTTAACCAAAAGAACTTGCAATGCTTGTGTCTTTGCCTCACAGAGGGGACTTGCTGAGACTTCAGGGTTACTCTGAAACTTCAAAGTTGAAGTTTAAACACACTTACCAAATCCCACCCTGTAAACCATCACAAATCCCAACCTTGCTGCAGGGTCTGGCCCGAAGAACTTTCAGGGCTGTAGCCAAATCCAGACCCTCAACCCCCACCCCTCTCCCAAGCCTTCCACTCCTAAGCCTGACTTTGCACTTAGCCATCACGCTGTCACAGCCCGCTCTAGTGAGGGTCTGTGGAAACCTACCTGCCTATACAGGGACATAGCACTGCCAAGCTTGAAGATCCCAGATCATGAGCTGGAGTTTCTTAAATCATGAGGTTTGATTTCAAAAAGCAGCGACAGATGTCTTAAGCCAGGTAATAGACACCCCTACTAGAGGGGATGCAACACAGGACCTGATGGTCACCAATGCAAGTGAGCTCATCGGTGACGTCAACATTGGAGGCAGCCCAGGCTGCAGTGATCACGCATTGGTGAAGTTCACGCTCCTGAGGGATACAGGAAAAGCGAGGAGTATAGTCAGGACCCTAAATTTTAGCAAAGCAGACTTCCAGCTCTTCAAGGAGTTAGTCAGAAGGACCCCCTGGGAAACAGTCCTCAGGGACAAGGGAGCAGAAGAGAGCTGGCAGATCTTTATGTGTCCACACTCCATACAGCACAAGAGTTCTCAGTTCCCAGGTGTAAGAAATCAGGCAAGGAAGGGAAGAGAACAGCATGGCTGAGTCAAGATATACTGGTCAAACTAAAGACCAAGAGGGAACTGCACAGGTGGTGGAAGCAGGGACAGGTATCCTGGAAAGAGCACAGGGACGCTGCCCGGTTGTGTAGGGATGGGGTCAGGAGGGCCAAGGCGCACTGGAGCTGAATTTGGCAAGGGATGCAAAGAACAACAAGGGCTTCTACAGGTATGTCAACCAGAAGAGGAAGGTTAGAGAAAGCATACTCCCCTGATGAACAAGAATGGCAACCTAGTGTCAACAGATGAGGAGAAGGCTGAGGTACTCAACAACTTTTTTGCCTCAGTCTTCACTGGTAACCTCTCTCCTCACCCCTCCCAAGTTGATGGACCACAAGATGGGGACCAGGTGGGTAAAGTCCCTCCCACTGTAAGGGAAGATCAGGTTCGTAAACACCTGAGGAACCTGGACATACACCAGTCTGTGGGACCTGATGAGATGCATCCCAGAGTCCTGAGGGAATTGGCTGATGCAGTGCCAAGCCACTGTCCATAATATTTGAAAAGTCATGGCAGTCAGGTAAAGTCCCTGGGGACTGGAAGAAGGGAAACATTGTGCCCATCTTTAAAAAGGGTAGAAAGGAGGACCTGGGGAACTACCGACCTGTCAGCCTCACCTCTGTGCCTGGGAAGATCATGGAACAGATCCTCCTAGAAGCCATGCTAAGGCACATGGAGGACAGGGAGGTGATTTGAGACAGCCAGCATGGGTTCATCAAGGGCAAGTCCTGCCTGACCAACACAGTGGCCCTCTGTGATGGAGTGACTGCATCAGTGGACAAGGGAAAAGGAACGGATGTCATGTCTCTGGATTTCTATAAGGCCTTTGACACAGTCCCCCACAGCATCCTTCTCTCTAAACTGGGGAGATACAGATTTGATGGGTGGACCATTCGGTAGGTAAGGAATTGTTTGGATGGTCGCATCCAGAGCGTAGTGGTCAACGGCTCAATGTCCAGATGGAGACCGGTGACAAGTGGTGTCCCTCAGGGGTCCGTACTGGGACCAGTGCTGTTTAACATTTTCATCAGTGTCATAGACAGGGGGATCATGTCTACCCTCAGCATGTTCGTGGATGACACCAAGCTGAATGGTGCAGTTGACATGCCAGAAGGACAGGATGTCATCCAAAGAGACACTTTGGATCCAAAGAGACATCCAAAGAGACACTGGAAAGGTGGGCCTTACCTCATGAGGTTCAACAAGGCCAAGTGCAAGGTCCTGCACCTGGGTTGGGGCAACCCCCAGTATCAATACAGGCTGGAGGATGAAGGGATTGAGAGCAGCCCTGCAGAGAAGGATTTGGGGGTACTGGTGGATGAAAAGCTGGACATGAGCCAGCAATGTACACTTGCAGCCAAGAAGGCCAACCATATCCTGGGCTGCATCAAAAGAAGCGTGGACAGCAGGTCGAGGGAGGTGATTCTGCTCCTCTGCTCCGCTCTGGTGAGACCCCACCTGGAGTACTGCGTCCAGGTCTGGAGCCCTCAACACAGGAAGGACATGGACCTGTTGGAGCAGGTCCAGAGGAGGGCCACAAAAATGATCCGAGGGCTGAAGCACCTCTCCTATGAGGACAGGCTGAGAGAGTTGGGGTTGTTCAGCATGGAGAAAAGAAGGCTGTGGGGAGACCTTATTGCAGCCTTTCACTACTTAAAGGGGGACTATAGGAAGGATGGGGGCAATCTCTTTAGCAAGACTTGTGACAGGACAAGGGGTAATGGTTTTAACTAAAGGAGGGTAGATTTAGACTGGATATAAGGAAAAAATTTTTTACAGTGAGGGTGGTGAAACACTGGAACAGGTTGCCCTGAGAGGTTGTGGAGGCCCCATCCCTAGAAACATTCAGGGTCAGGTTGGACGGGGCTCTGAGCAATCTGATCTAGTTGGGGATGTCCCTACTCACTGCAGGGGGGCTGGACTAGATGACCTCTAAAGGTCCTTTCCAACCCAAACCATTCTATGATTCTATGTCGAATTTTCACATACTCTTTGGTTGTTGAATTGCCCTTGGATCTCCTTGTCACGTGACAAAGACCCTGTTTACTCTCTAGTAGCTCATTAGGGGGGAAGGTTCAACCCTGGGGCACCATCCCCACCTGAGAACTTATATTTGAATTGTCCTGTGCAAGATCCAGCTTCACAGGAGGTGCAGAAACTAAAATTACTCCCCTCCCTCTTTCTGTGCTAGGAGGACAGAAGCTAATCTGTGAGATACATGGCAGGGTAGATTTACTTTACTGTAAAGTGCAGAATCAGCCAAGGCCTTATTGCTCAGCTACATCTGTGTGCAGTAGATGATGCTCAGTGGGATCAGCCTCCATAGAGGGCTAGAAGTCCTCACCCCATACTGATGGCTGCACGACGCTGCTGGAGTGGAATCCAGTGCTGGAAGAAATGAATGCCGGGTGCACAGTTCAGCTACACTCGCTCTGTAAGAGTTTGCTTCTTCTCTCTCCTCCAAGATAATCCTCTGTCACTGAGTCCAAACACTCACCACAGTGCCCAGATTTCTGATTCATATTTTATTTTCATTCTTTTTACAAGCAAGAAAATCCCTCGAATAAAGCAATCAGAATTAATCAGACACCCCAAAGAATTCGCTAGGAAATGGCTGTCAGGATGAGCAGGATGGCTTGGGCTGGGTTTAGTCCTGAAATCCAACTGAGATTTGCCCCAGCCCACCGAGATGTGACTTTCCAGGTGACACATGCCCCATCATACCAGAAGCAATAATGCAGCAGCCCTGCTGTCCTAGGGCATCTTGTGCTAGTGGGATCCCTGCGGGCTGAAACAGTGGATAGTAAGGGAGCAGACCAAGTCCTTGGAGAAATGAGAGCAGGAAGAGGGAGTAACCCAGAGAGCAAATAATATGACCCAAATTATTAATTCTGGGATGCTAGCAGCTAGGGAGCCCAGGCTCTCACTAGGGAGTCTAAAGGAAAATGTTCCTCTGGTTTGATCTAGTGCTCTTGTTTTATCTCAGCCCTTCCCCAGGAAGAGGTGGGACTCTCCATACCCAACCAGTGTAAGCTGAAACTAGTACCATGAATTCTGCTTGGAAGTTCTTCTGGAACAGTGCAAACCACCTATGAGCACTGTCACTCAGCTGTCAGGCAGTCCTGTGCACTATACCAGCCCAGGCAGCCCTGCAGAGCATCCCAGAAAATGCATGACTAGTCCTTCACAGCATGGCCATATGTTAAACACTTCATGTCCTGCCTAGAGGGCAACCCAGCAAAGACTACATTACAAAGTCCAGAAAACAGAGGGCAGAGACTAAAGTCCCTGGAGGCCTAGGGAATTCCAGATATAGTCCTAGGTGAAGGGAACCTGCTGAATCAGAGATACACAGGGTTCCTCTGGGACAGAGAGAGGTGGCTGGGTTGCAGAGGAAACATCACAAGGCTGCTAGGTCTGTACCAGGGCTGAGGAAGAGACTCACACATACCTCAGATACAGAAGATATTATAATCAGCCAGGGCCTGCTCCTCTGCAACAGAACAGGAGAGACCTAAGTTATCCTTGAACAGAGCCAAGTGCAAACACCCAGACAGCCCTGGCACCCCATGGTTCCATACTCACCTGGATGGTAGTAGTCATAGACCCTGACGTGGCCTGGCTTCAGGTTGGCCACCCCAATCTCCCGCTCCAGATGCAGGACATATGTCTCAGACTTATGGCTCAGCTGAGGAAGAAGAGCAAATGACAGTTCATTTATGAGCTGTTCTTTTTATTCCTTATCTAAATTTGATCCTGCTGATAGGAATAACAACTCTGTGGAGTCAAAGGCAGGACTTTGAGACCTATCTTGAATATCCTGCTCGCTAGCCCAGCCCTGGATTCCCCACACAACTCTGCCACTGTCCTCCACTCCTACAGCTCCTCTAGCAGCACACACATACCTTGTCCAAGTAGATGGCAACACCTCCTTGTGTTTTCTCAGTTCTTCTCACAGGGTGCCAATGCTGCAGCTAGGGCAGGAGAGCAGATGAAGCTATTTAGTTGGGTCTTTTGAAAAGCAAGTGTGACGCATCCCAACAAGGTTTACCTAAAGCTTGAGTGGGCAAGTTCTCATTCCATCACTTCCAAACCTATTTTGGGCTCTCAGCCCTTCAGGCTGATCTCTCTGCAGGGCTACTGAGCTCCTGCAAAACCTAAAGACAGGAACCTAGGCTACTTAGCTGTCAAGGATATGCTGAGCAAATTGGGCCAGAAGGATCACCATCCTCAAGGCACAAAGAGAGAGTTAGTATGTGTTCATGCTTCTTGTGTGGCAGAGGGGAAGGGATAGTGAGATTGCTCAAGAGAGAGACAGGCAACACCTTTCTGTGCAACCTCCCCCTCTCCTCGGCCATGGATGGCATACTGACACCACATCACCATCCTGATTCCAGGCTTCTTACAGACATCCCGGATCCTGGAGCCAGGACGAATCCAGACAGTAGGGACACCTCCACGATCACCATGTTGGAAGTGGATCTCTTCCCAGTGTACCTGGGGGAGAAGATCAAAAGAGAGTCTCTCCCAGATCCCCCTTCTCTCCATCACCATACCCATGTGCAGGACCCTAAGCCAGGAAGCCCAGCCAGGCACCGGGGCCAAGGCAGTCACTGCTCCATCTCACAGGGGGCAGATGATGGCTGCACTGTTCTGAGCATCCCCAATCTGAGATGACTACTTGCACTCCTCTCTCTAGCAAGAACCAAAGCCCCCAGAAAGATTTCCCCTTCCCCAGAGACACTTGTATCTTTCCTTCTCCATCTTCCATCCGGACCTTCTGCTGAAACTGCCTGGTGCCTCCATTGCAGCCAAGAAGCACCCCTCAGCTCTCCAGCCATGCCTGGCTTTCCTTCCCAAGTAGAGCTGTCTTTAGAGTCACCTGACATTGACATAGACAGTAACAGAGAGTGTATCATCCTCAGTGCAATTGACTGGCTCAGTGTTCACTCGCAAGGCAAAGGATGTGGAGACCTGAGGGGAGGGCGTGTTGTACCTCAGCACCATCTGCACGGAGAGACACAAAGACAGAATAAGACATGGCTAATTAGTTCAATATCATCTATCATACCTTTTTTCACTGACTACTCTCATCCTCATGATACAGACCCCAGACATTGACTGGGTAAACCGTACACAGTGAGCACACTCATCCCAGTACCCAAAAAAAGGTCACTCAGATTGGAAACCTTCCATGATTCTTCCAGCTGAGGCTCCTCCTCCTCACCCTTCCCCTTGAGACTGCGCAAGTCAAGCACACAGCAGTGGGACCACTATACAACTTTTGCATCCTCCAATACCCTGAGAGCCATGGAAGCATCACTGTCCTCACATTTGGACATGTTCTGTCTCTGAGTCTCCTACGGCACACAGGTTTATTGCATTGGCAGCAGGCTGGGATTAAAGCCCAGTTAATGCACATTTCCTTGCATAGAGCTACAACAGAGACTTTTGGTTTTGATAAGATGATGAGCAGAGGGTTGTCACAGCAGGGTCTCTGGGAACCTACCCGAGTAAAGACACAACAGCTGCCATGGGCCTGCACCGAGAACCTTCCCGGGACTTCTGTCAGTGCTGCCTCCTGCACCAATAGCCGGTTCTGGTAGGAGACTTGGAACTTCCTCCCAAAGCCTGTCCGGGACCTCACCCTCACTTCCGCAACCCCTTTCGTGCTGTACGTCAGCGCTGCATACTTAGCCAAGGCCTGCAAGGCGACTACTGTGTCCTGAAAAGAGAGAAACAATTACATTTGCAGCTCTGAGACCCAAATACACTTGAACTTATTGTCCTGAGGACCTCCATATACAAGGGCTCCTCTCCTCAAAGCATTCACACCTGCATAAGTTGTGCATAGTTTGTGCAGAGGTTCTTTCTCAAGCAACATCCCCTTCCCCAGCCATGAGTTACCTGTGTTGAGGCAAACCCTCCGTAGGCATTCTGCTGCCTGGTGAGCCAGGCCACGATGCCAGAGGCTGTGGTGAGATCAGACCCTGTGACATTTGGCTTGGAGAGCAGGGCCAGGAGGATATAAGCTGTCAACTCCACATCCACTGACAGTGGCTGTGACCAAGGGCCTGTGCTGGGTCTGGGCTTGGATGAGGTCTGACTCCAGTGGATCTGCCCACCTGGGAAAGAAAGGAAATAGATGACACTGAGGGATGTCAGGAAAGAAATCCTGAGGCCTAGGAGGCACAGTGGCTTGTGTCTGCAAAGACCATTGAGTAAATACCTCTTGGCTGGGTCATCATGTCACTGGATGAACTGCAATCCCATGTATTTTGCAATACCCAACACTCCATATTACACATCAAGGTGATATACAAAAACTAATATGCCAATAATCTGCATACACAGTACCTCCCAGACATCCAAATTCTCCATCGTCCTGTTTGCCAGGTCCACTAACTACCTGATACTAGCTAGCTACCCACTAGCCAGTCCTGGGTGTCAGGGACTAACAAGAAGTGGGCAGCTTGCCAGCTTGCTTCTCTCTCTGACACTTTGCAGCCCTGCATAAGAAAGCCCACTTCTCTCAGAGCCCAGCCTCCACTTTGGGTACCAGAAAAGGAAGAGAGGTTTGAAGGAGATCAGGACCCACACCACAGTATTGCCAGCACACACCTTGAGTTTGTAGATTGGCTGTCTAAAAACTTTCTTTGGTGAAGGACCTAAAGGTTAAGGCTATAGTCCTTCCAGGTTGCATGTAACCAAGTGCTCAGAAAGGTCACTTGTCCCTTCTCTGACGTTCACCTGACACGGAGGTTCCCGTACCTGCTCTGATTGCCTTTCGATCAAGCATATCAAGTAGCTTTTGCGTGCGTTGAGTGTCCTTAGCCAGGGCGAAGGTGTAGGCCAGCAGGGCCTGGGTGTAAGTGCTGGCAGCTTTGGGAAGGGAAGGAGCGATGCAGCCCAGAGCTTTGCGCACCACTGTACTCTACAGAGAAGAGTTACATGGGTGTTGGTCACACACAAACACATGAGGCAGGCAAACACCAAGGTACACATGCAGAAGGATGCATTAGCACATGCCAGCACAGGAAACACCCCATACATTCCCCCAGGTGTCTCTGTGCTCAAGCCTGTGCTCTTGTCTCTGTATCAGTGCAGTACCAGTAAGCAGTGTCTCCAGCCCTTGGTGCAAGGAGCTTCACAGACCCTCCCTCGAGCTGACTGTGGGTTTCAGCAGTGCTCTTTCAGTTAAATGAATGCCTTACTGCTGGAATAACACCACCACGTCTTACTTTCCAAGTCCAAACACAACAACACACAATTGCAAATGCTTACACCCAGCCTGCTGACCAAGATTACTGTGTTCAGTTCACCTCTACGGTGCCTTACAAGGTCACTGGGATTTCCAGTTTCCCCTGGAACACCAGTATTGCTGTTGGCAGAAGGCAGCAAACCTACTGGTCTCAGCAGCACTGTATTCCAGCATTCAGCTATGCTATTCCAAGCATGAGCCAAAGGCTCGCAGTGGTTGCCTGTCCCATATGTATGCACTGGAAGAGGGGAAGCACTTCATGTTTCCCCTCTTCCAGTGGCCTCTTGGTTAAGTACAATAAGGATCACACAAGGGCTACATTTAAGATTTATTCTGACATGTGACATGCTTGTCACCTCTTTCTCTTCTAGGAAAGAGAAAAGGTAATGTCTGTGTCATCTTTGTGCCCTCTAGATGGTGGAGTAGTATTGCTGGATGCACCCACCAATTCTCAGAAACGCTTATAGTATCTACTCATGGAGTACCAAAAGTTCCCAGGATCCAACTGATGCTTTTTTGGTTGCTCTCTCTTGTTAAAGCCCAGCAGAAGAGGTAAGCTAAGCTCCCATCATTTCAAAAGTCCTACTTTTCTATTTGCTCTTAAATATAATAACTGCAAGCAGCACAGTAACCTTTGTATTCTGTAACTAAATAGACCTAAGTAGGAATTACATCACGTTCGTGAATTTGTTCAGCCTCCTTTATTATTCCTTTTCCTTCCTAAATCTCTCCTTTTCCCAGACAGTTAAAATGGAGGTAACAGCACTAGTGTTTGTTCAACTACCAAACTTCAAGCAAAAACACTTGATGTGCCACTTGTGAAGCGCTGACTGTTATCATATATCTTAATACCTTGTCTAGCAACAGGCTGACATGTATTATAACCCATCTGTTTCTGGTGTCTTCTGGTGAAACTAACACAAGAACTGAGAGTGCCACTCTACTGGAAGTGTTTTCACACTTACTCTGCTTGTCCTTGTGTTGACAATAGCAGTCCTAAGTGCATACTGTACAGAAGAATTTAGCTTCCCCAGGAGCAGTCATGTACCAGCTAAGAAACTGCTTGCTCCTCTACAACATGCCGTTTGTTTCTGCAGTCAACATAAACAATCTGTTTTGTTCCAAGAGATCAGTTTCCAACACAGAGTGGGGGTAGAGGTCTGTCTGTATCTGCCTAGATTTTTTTGTCATACAAACCATGCTTAATATAGGTTCATTCAGGACAGTGTAAAATATCTCAAACCTTTTCCCTGCATTTTAACCCCTAATGACTTTCATGAGCCTTTTAGGTATGCTTGTAAGGGAAAGGAGGATCTGTTCTGAACATCTTAAGTGTGTTAGCCCTTGCAGGACATCCTCAAACTCTTTCTCAGAATTTTGACCTCCAGAGATTGTGTATTCTTTGTAAAAGCATTTATAATGCACTCAAGGACACACTTTTCCTGGATGCTACAGTAAGCTTTGTGTTTCCCACTTCACCTACCCACAGACCTACTCAGCAAATTCCTTCACTGGGGCTAGAAAAACTACTGAGAGACTTGTATTTTTACTTACTTGTTGAGTGTCTTTCATGGTCACGACCACTTTTTTTTTTAAAACAATGGTTTATGCATGTATGGCCAATCGAATAACTGTCTGGTTACTTTCACATCAACAAATCTGCTTCTGCAGCAAAGCATTCCTCACTCCATGCACAATCCTTTCTGAGCTAATAAAGCTGTTGTCATCTTCTCTGGAGTATGAGGAATTCCATGAGGTCTCCTACGTTGTGGTAGTATAGATTTTCTATCACCACTATCAGAGCACCATGTCACCCTCTGTGGATTCATTCAGGGTGGAGTGGCTTTCACTAGCTCATCAAGAAAATTGCTTTGAGGTCCTGTTTGTCTCCCTTTCAGGCTTTTACTCATGGATTTGGAGCAGTCTGGTCTCTTCTCAGTAACTCTTTGCTTTCCTTCCCAAACGACAAAACTGGTTCTTAAGACCTACGAAAAACTTTTTGTTAATTTTCTACCAGGATTACTTTTGTTAATTTTCTACCAGGATGAAGATCCTTGTCCTTTTGTTTCATTCTGCTGCAGGGCACAGTACGTGTCACATATTTGTCATCCAGTTTCATGAAAAGCCTCCTCCACAAAAGTCAGCCAAAACTCAGACAGTTCATAGAATTACCAAATGATAGAATAATTCAGATTGGGAGGGACCTCAGAAGGTCTCTAATCCAACCTCCTGTTCAAAGCACGGTTAGCTATGAGATCAGACCAGGTTGCTCAGGGTTTTATCCAGCGAGATCTTGAAAACCTCCAATGATGGAGACAACTAAATCTCTAGGCAACCTGTTCCAACATTTAATTGTCCTTATGGTGAAAAAGGTGACCTGAAGGACATCTGTCACCAGAAAGAAGGTTAATTCCCATCTGTCCCACTGTTTTTCCTAAGCTCATAGCTTTCAGTTGCAATGAAAAGCACTGTTTTTTCACTTATTTTCCTTGTTTCCAAAGAATTTTGTTTCTCAAAGTCTACAGCAATAGCATTTCTCCATCAGGTTGACTATATTTTTTTAACTGTCAGTACCACAGGCTAACTAGTTATGATCTTTAGCACTTGTAAGAATTCCCTCTTGTTATTACTTAGATGTGCAATTCCAACTGCCCTACTTCACAACATGAATGTCCCTCCAGCACTCCCTTCCCAGACTTCCACTTTCTGGGAAGCTAAAACACGTTAAAAATGTCATTATGGCTATTTACTTGACTGCAGGAGCAGCTACACCATCCTTTCCTCCCTACCAACTCACCACTAGCTCGCAGCTGTGTATAGTACAAAGGGTAGCAAGGGGATGGGAGGATGGGGGTAGGGGGAGCAGGAATGAGCAGCCAAAGCCTGGGAAATGGGCATGGCAAAGAATCCCAATATTTACCTCTGGTGCCTCCCCTGCCTCCAAGTATGCAGCAGTAATGTAGGCAGCCAAGGGTACTTCCCCATCCACACCTCCCTACAAAAAGCATAAACATCCAAAAAGCTGGGAAAGTTAATACACAAACACCTGAAGCTTTTCAGTAGAGGTCCCACCTATCCCTGGCTTGCTCCCACACAAGAAAGCAGAACAATACAGGAAAGTGAGCTAAGCAATTACCAGTACACTTGGCAAGAACAGCTTTGAGTTGTCCTTCAAGGTGCTCTGGCTCCTACCTTCATGGCTGTGTGGAAAAGTTGGCCCACATTTCTAAAGCAACCATTGGGAAGCTGGTAGAACTCCAGCCACGTGAGAGCAGCTTGGATGGTGCTGTTGTCCAGGAAAATGTATGGCTTGGCTTGGACAAAGCATTTAACCACAAATGCAGTCAGCCTGGTTGGGGAGAAACAGAAAAAAAAGGCATGAGAGGGGGAAGAGAGAAGCTGAAAGAGATGGTGTGAATGAGAGAGAGGGAAGAATGAGTGGGAAAAAAAAAAGAATCTAAGCAGAAGCTAAGGAAAAGGAAAAAAAGTGGGAGTTTGAAACTGGTGGGTCTCTCCTCACCTATTGTTCTGCTATTCCTTATTTGCTGGTCCAAGGACAGTTGCATATCCCTGGGATGCCCTAGCCCACAAAGCATCTGGAACACTTTGGGTCCAATAGGACAGAAAAAATTCAATGATGGAAGCAGAAAGCTGCCCACCTCCAGGCTGCCAGATGGCAGGTAGGCAGCACGGAGAGAGCCCAGGGCTTACCAAGTGTTACCATACTCATCCTTGGTACCAAATTCACTGTAAGAACCATCAGGGTGTTGATACTGCAGCTGTATCTGGTACCCTGGGAAGCAGGATAGGACATTGGTGCTTAGAACAGTATTTGCACTGGGATCACTGGGCAGGGAATGGGGTGGTGTTAACATTATAAGTGGTTGAGTGCTCTGGGAGGAAGGGGAG
The DNA here is from genome assembly GCA_031468815.1 of Morus bassanus. Taxonomy (NCBI): domain Eukaryota; kingdom Metazoa; phylum Chordata; class Aves; order Suliformes; family Sulidae; genus Morus; species Morus bassanus. Next base: position 1,069,688 of record CM062571.1, on the reverse strand, counting down.
TAGGCAACCATTGGTAGGTTGGACACAGGGGAAGGCAGAGGAGTAAGGTGGATCTGTTGTACTTGCCATTGCGCAGGAATCCTGTTGCCCTCTTCTTGATCTCAGGGGTCAGCTGCCTCGTCTTCTCCAGGTACTGCAGCACATAGACAATGGGGGCAAACAGCACCATGTTCTGCTCCCCACAGCCGTGGGGCATCTGCACCAGATGGTCCAGGTTCTGCAGTGCTGTCCCCATGAGGTCACCTGGAACAGAGCATAGGCACCCTGACCACCTCCTGGGCAGGAGGTTTGCGGATTCACCTCCTCCTACCTGTGACCCGTTCCCAGCAGTGCACTGGGCAAGATAGCCCCAGCACAGCCATGCAGGGGCACCTCTGTCCAGCCAGGTTATCAGTTCCACTGTGCCCTCCATATGGGCTGAATACATTCCCATCCTGGCAGAGGAAGCCCATAAACAGAACACCCTCTCCCTTGCTGAGTGTTTTAGGTTATCTGGAACCAGGAAACACAGCCACATGCATGGGAGGAACAAGGCAGTGGACCCTCAGAAACCTCAGAAAGGGTGTGGGGGGTTCTGGGTTTAGGCTTTCCTAGGGCTAAACTCAGAGACATGGGATTTGGAAAGGTATTATCATAGCTGAATTCCTTACCGGTGACTGAGATGGTGGCTCTGACTGAACCTTCAACCACATTTAGAGGCAACATCAGGGACACAGACTCCTGTGCTGGATTCCCTGACACCAGCAGGGTAAGGTGTGTGGGGAGGACAAAAAGAAAGAGATTCTGATGAAAACAGCCTTCAAAATCCCCAGAGACTGTTTGAGACTGTTCTGTGCTAACATCCCAGTTTGCTGTCACAGAGGTTGCAGATTATCTCAAAAATCCTGTCCCATTCCACTCTCAACTCCCTCCATCGACCTCATTGTGACTGTGCTATCCTAACAGCCTTCCTTCTAAAGAGGCTGAAAGGATCTTCTCCTGGAAAGTCTCTATGGTCAAAGCCACCTTCCTGCTCTTCTTTGTATAAGTTACTCCACCTCATTTCAGATTTCAGTTGCAGGTCAGTCTTCTCAATACGCGTCGTGCTCGCAATATCTGCTAATGTCCCTGTCATACACCATAAAATTCAAGACAGGAGCAGCAATTTTATGTCATGTCCTCCAGCCTTACCATGCTCAGTAGTCTGGGTTTATTACCATAGGTGAAAAAGGCCTCAAGCTATCACATTAGTATCAGGGATGCTGGTGCTAAAAGACTGGACCTCCCCACATCCTCACCCAGGGAAAGCTCAGCTGGCACCACAATTGGAGTATGCTTCTTAGCTTGGTCATGTTGACAGAGAAAATATTTCAACAAGTGGAAAGACCAGGAGGTGGTCAAGCAGGAAGCGGGGGATGAGCAGAGTGAAAGAAGAAAACAATCTCTCTACCTTTTTTGGGACACAGGATGGAGCTGTGAGCCTTTTCTACCAACACTCCCTCTGGCTGTTGGAGCACATAAAAGTAACGTTACAACGAGCACACAGGAAACGGGATTACAAGTGGATTAGAAATAGATATGGACAAAATCCTGGTTCCGGCTGGAGAGTCAGCTGGAGTAACATTATTATCACATAAAAATGTAAATTATTGTCAATCATTTTCATTTCAGATAGGACAACAGCATACATTTTCAGAATATCAGAACTTCTGAATGTCCGTGAAATTAATGCTGTAAAATTCAGCAGAGGAATTCGGGAATGAGGACATAAAAGAGTGTATATATTTAAAGTTTTCCATGGTATGAAGTGAAGGGTACCCTGCTACCTCCCACATCCATCAGACCTCATTGTTGGGCCCAGCTGAGGCCCTGAGATTCTAATTACACACCTTTAATAGCAAGAGGTAACTCCCAAAATTAACCATCACAAAATCTGGGAATTGCACAAAGCCCACTTTTAGGTCTAGGTAACAGAAGAGCTTGTCTGACCTGGACTAGAAGGGTTTTGGTGATCGTGTCTTTCTGCCCTTGGTTTGGGACAAATGGTATCTCTTCGCCACAGAGCTCTTCGGAGACCACAGCTTCTGTGGTAAGGGTGATGTTCATGAGCCCTGAAAATAACACACATTTAGGCACATAAAACATCTTCTGAGGAAGAACTTCCCATTAATACAATAGAAGTCACCTGTTGACAACAAAAAATTGGGTCAGAGCCCTATATGATTCTGTACCTCATAGCACAGGCTTGCAAGTAATCATAACCTTAGGATGAATGCAAACAGGTGCTCTCTGGTTAACAGGGCAAACAACTCCTCATTCTATGTCAGCTCTTACAAAACATCCCCACCTTGGTCCCATCCCTTCCCAGTTCCACCACCCCACCTCCCTATTCTTCTCACCCAGTTGCTCAGCTGTGACACTCCACTGAAAGGTCTTAGCTTCATCAGCACATAAGCAGCTGCTGTAGACACAGTCTTTGCATGGCTTCAGCTGGAAGCGTGTGAACTCCTCCAGGGTCACTTGGATCTGAAGGGGCAGCAGGTGACAAGATAAACATCACAGGCCATAGATTTCAGCCATCTCCTACCCACCCATACCCTGCTTTTCTTGCAGAGCCTATCAGGGCTCATCTACCTACCTTCATGCATCGCTGCAGGTAGTTGAAGACTGTGGCCTTCAAGAGGAAGGTCTCACCGTGGATCACAGAAGACGGCAGTGTGAGGTCCACAAAAAAGGGCTTGAAAACAAGCAGACTGGAGGTTGGAGCAAGTCCAAAGCCATTACGTCCTGTGCAGAACATCCCTGCTTTCCATTCTGTGATGGTGTTAGGCACAGTAACAGTGACATTCTTGTTCCCACTGGGACTGAGGAGAAGTAGACAGCAACAGAAGCATTTAATGGAATCTTGCTGTACACAGCACCAGGTGACCTGGTCTGCACTCTCCAGTGCACCCCATCCCCTAACCTCAGTCTAACCCCTAACTTTGGTTGAACTTGCAACCCTTGTAGGGTTACAAGTAGGTCCTTGTAGAAGTAGGGACCCCTGCCTCAGGTGCTTTTATCAACAGAACATTTTTGACAATATGTTATATGGCTGCGAGATTCCATCAATCACACTCAGTGCTTTTCTCAGACAGCTCTTGCCTTTTGCACATCTAAAAATGCTTTACAGATGTCAGCAGTTTTATTGTTCTTGGCCTAGGGATGGAGAATCAGACACCAGAAGAGCAACAAGACTGGCTCAACATCAGGAGAACTTAGCAGAAGAGACAGGTCCAGCCATTCACCTTCCTGTGAGACACTGACAGCTTAAAGTCCAACATGAAGACAGGGCAGAGTCTTGGCTTGTGCCCACATCACAGCTTCTGAGAGCAGCAGACTGTTCTGTGGCTGCTGCCACAGCAGACATAAAACCAGCCCTAGCTAAAGCTAATGATATTATTTGACTCCAATAACCAGAGACATTCACTTTTGCCAGGAACGTACAGGTAGGCAACACACACAACATATGAGACCTTTGGTTGCTCAGATCAGGCTGGTGGATAAATCACACTGGAGATATTTGCTGCTAGGGAATGAAGAGAAGGATGTAGCTTGAAGGACAGTGGAGGTGGGAACAGGCAGGTATGGGGGCATCTGGCCTGAGCAGACTCCAGTCTCCAGACACCAGACAAGAAATTTTTGAAGTCAGAGATGAAAAATCTCCAAAAGCTCCCTCAGCAGACCCTGTGTGCTTACTGAGCCTTTCTCACAGGGCATAACTCCCAGTCCTGTGAAGGACTTCTGTGGAGATCAGCTTCCTCTGCATTCTGTGAGCACAGTTTGGGAAATGCTGGCTCACAGGGCTACAACAAGCAGAGTGCAGGCAGTAAATCAAGCTGTTTTGCTGCACCACACCTGCTTTCCTATCTTCCCATGCTAGACTTCTCCCACGGATGGACAATACTTCTGTATGATCATCTAGTATCAGAAGATGCATTCGATGCAGATATCAGCTCTGATGAGAAACAGCCTGACAGGTATGAGCCCCATGACATCCTTAGGCATCTTCCTCAGCAGCTTATGACCTAAACCTAGTTGTATCTGCTGCCATTCCCAGTCACACTAGGCCACCCAGACTAGACCCCCACTGCTCAGTTTACTCACCCCACAGAATACAAATCCCATAGCCAGGTTCTGGGGAAATGCTTGTGTACTTTCTCTTCAGCTGAAGAAACAAGTGAAAACATAGTGGGCTGATAGGTAGATGTTGTCAGACGCTCTGCTGGAAATAACAAAGACTCAGTCAGCACAGGGTCCTTAGGCCCTGGTTTAGAGCAGAGGGGCTCCAGCCCAGCTTGGGCTGCAGGTCATCGAGTCAGATCTTGGGTAGCATGGCACTGGAACAGAAGGTGCTATCCCAAATTTTAAAATCTCTTGCCTCATTTCAAACAACAGAGGTGCTGTGGGCCTTACTTGCATTTGTAGGCACCAACGGAAGGACAACCATTCCCTCCCCTCAGAGATAAGACTTGGGATCCAGGCAGCTCACTAACATTTCAGAGCCAGGAGCCATGAGCCCCAGGCAGCCTCACACTAGCACAACAGGTTTAGCACCAGGGAACAGTCTCGCTCCTCCATTTGCGATTACAGCAAGTACTGCCTCTTAGCTCAAACCCAGGATTGCTTTCACCTGGAACACTGAGCATCCCATGTAAGAAGAAACAATAGCAGTTGGCAAACGCTTACTGTTATATGCTTCATGGGGCTGGGCAAACATCAACACGGGCCTGGGAGTAAATGTTGCTGTTTCCTGTAGCGTAGTTGTTGATGGAGTGGTTGGACACACTCTGGGTTTCCTGATATCGGTGTTGGACATAATTTTCAACCCCATTTCCTGCAGGAAAAAAAAAGAACTCATGCACCAGAAGCTTGTCCTCTCCTCTCTGCTCTCTACCCTGTGCCTTCTTGTCCCTTCATGCAGTGGGGCTTGGCTGTCCTCTGGCTTGGCAAAGTATTCTCTTGCTTCATTTTAAGAGGGAATTATTCAGATCCTCAGCAATGGGCAAACAAGGTCTTCTTAGCTAATTCATCTGGCCTGACAGCCAAATTTATTCTTTTTCAAACATATGGTCGTTTAGGTACTATGCCTTCTCAGCCTGCGGAGTACAGTTGTTCATGCTATGGAGATTAAACATACTATGTGAAATCCAATTAAAGTAACCAGTCATTCTTGGCATCCTGGATCACACAACCAAAGTGCAGTAACCACACAACAATTTTCTTCTTGGTCAACAATTTCAAGTCATTTATTCAAATAACAAGTGAGTTACAAGGGCCTAAACTGGACCTGTTCCCTGTACCGTCTGTAATGGAATTCCTAGGATACCGATAAAGTTAGGGGGCCACACTTCCCTCAGTTCATGAATTATCCCAACCCACCAAATCAACCATTTTTACCCTGAATGCTGTAAACACATCAGGCTCATCAGAATTTGTGAACCCGCATGAATGATCATCTTCAGACACTTGGCGAGGATACCTGGAGTTATAAATAGATGGAAACAGCCCATAGATCTGGGAAGGCGAGAAAAAGCAAAAAAAAAAAAAAAAAAATCAGCCCAAATAAAACCTGGCGTTCTCTTCCTATCATACATCCAAGGCCTGTTTGAATTGCTCCTGGCTACTCTGCATAAATGCATGTCAGAAATCCCAGGCTCACTCTCACTCTTCCCTGACTCCTCTCTCATAGAGCCAGCACAACACATTGAACTGAACATGTGACAGAACAACAGAAACTCGTTTACCAGCAGTGCACTGAGTGAAGTTCAACATCTTTCTTAGCACATGCCCCCTAATCCTTACCCGTGCCACACTGAGAGCATGCTGATCCTTCTGGGCAGTGCTTTGAGTTCCTTGGGAGATAAGTTCTGCGCAGATGCAATAACCTGTCTGTCTGTCTCCCTCCCTCTCCATATCAGTGCAAGGGAAGGGAAGAAGTTGGAGCAGGCTCACTCACCAAGGAGCTGCTGAGCTCTTTTCCTGGCTTCAGCAAAAGGTCGCTCTGATCCACAGCCCAGACAGCACACGTGGACCCAGGAGCTGCCAGCAGGTGGAGACCAACCTCTGAATCAGGGAGGGACTCCGGCGTTGAGAAGCCCAGCTCCACCTGGATGGGAAGAATGCAGGCAATAGGTGAGTGACATTTCTGCTGCCGGCCACCCTACCGCTTCCTGAGCAGGGAAGGGACCTACGTGAAGAATTTCCAAGGAGTTGCCTTGGTTGGAAACCTGAGAAATCTCCCAAGGACCCCCAGAAAGTATTTAAAAAACCATCACACTGAGGTTCTACCAGGAAAGATGGCAGAGGGGAAACCATCAGTGTGCACAGCTCACAGTACTGGAGACATTCCTGTGTCCAAACACAGTGCTTTCTTTACCCAGCAAACCAGCCAGCCATGATCACGCACCTCACACAGTTGTCTTTCTGCTCCTTTTGGAGCCCCAGATCAAATATAAGCCTAGTCCTTATCTCCAGGCTCTTTGTGGAGTTGCTCTCAGTTTCCTGAAGCACTTACCGTTCTTGCTTGAATCTGACTGTCCATGGCAGCTAAACAACTGTGGAGCAGGATTAATGCCAGTCCTCAGAAGTTCATCTTAGGAGTGCAAGACATGGCCAAGAAAGCAGGTTCCCATGGATGTCACAATGACCACAAGCACTCAGCCCTTTCTGATGGCCAGTAAAATCCACTTCTTCCATCGGCCACTTTCAGCTGTCTTTCCAACACCACATTCTGACAAGTCTAAGTGTCTGCTGCAGCAGCAGAGCAGCCTTGAGTTCTCCTGGGAATCACACTAATAACCTGTGCTGGGCTGTGATCCTACTGGGTTGCAGTTGCTATACAAGCCTATGGAGATAGACACAGCAACTCTCTGCCTTTCCCAAACATTGAAGCAGCCCCCACAGTGCTCAGCACACACTTGCTCCATACATCACAGCACACTTCACCATTCACATACTGCCATTCACACGGCAGCATCCCACACAGTATCAGCCACACACAGCTACACATATTATGTATTCCTCAGTCTCTTCTTTCACTGCAGCAGACACATACACTCACACATTTAGTCATGGCCTCAGACACAAATCCTACCTTATTTCTGAAACACAAAGAGACACTGAAGACAGCAGAATCAGCGATGATTTTTCCATTAGGGAAGATAACATAAACAACAAGTCTTGGAGCTGGGGCATAGATCAAGCTGAAGGTAAGAGGGATGGAGAAGAAGCCTTTCAGCACTAGATGGAAGAGAGAGGGAAGAAGAGAAAGCAGATTTGGTGGTGAAAATGGACTCTGATCAGATTTTGCCATTCTGCATGTGCCTGTTTATTTCCTTTCCTCAAGTCTTTCAGGATCAAGGAGGTTTCTGGAGATCACTGAAGCAATCAGCACATCTCTGGATATGGTATTCAAGAGCAACAAAAGACTCTTCCTGGTTCTGGTCATTGCCTCAAGGAGATGAAACTGCTCTCTGGAGTTCAAGCTTAGCTCCACAAAGAGTGAGAGTCTCAGATATCTCTCAAAACCTCCCATCACCAAACATCTCCCATCCCATCACAAATAAAGAGGTGACCTTTGTCCCAAAGCACCTATAATTTAGGCTTTAAAAAAAAGAGCTGGAGAAGTAGACAACAGTGAGTCAACACCCATCAAAATGATAAGCTGTGGCATCCTAACTACTCAAAGGTTATTTTTAGACACAATTGCAAATTAAAGCAGGAGAGTTTTGATAGAGGGTAAGGCCATAGTTTCATGCTGCTTCCAGAGGCAGCAAAAGGAGACTTCTTTGAAAATGAAGAAAACAGAGGATGAGCCTGTGGGCTGGGAATTGCTGAGTATTGTTCTCTTGGTACCAAGCAGGAGGGTAAAGGAAGCATGAAACCTGGAAAGGCATGCTGCTCTGATGCAACAGAAAAGCGGTGAGCCAGCTCTAAATTGCAAAGAGGCTTATCCAAATAAGATGGGATGCCACAGACCACTGAGTGCTTGCTAGACGTGAAACAGGGGAGTGTACTTACTTCTTGGCAGCCCAACCCAAACAGTCTTCTGACCTGCATGGACTATCCCTCTTTTCCCTGTGACCTAGGGAAGAATACAGAAAGGGAAGGGAATGCCAGTTACATAGTCTTTGATACCAATGTGCAGATCAAAGCAACCCTGAAATTGGAGATTAAATGGGAGCAGGGGGAGGGATAATGAACCTCACTCACTCTCAGGTAGCAGGGAGAGCTCAGAGGACCAAGAGACTTGGGGGAGGACAGGTAAAACCAATACCTGCCCTGCACCTGTGCAGACCCCAAAAGGTGTTGTCCTTCTTGCTATTACTGCAGCCGCAGGATTAAAACCAGGATCCAGCCCCATGATGGCTGGATGAGCTACCTGTTCTGAGCTGAGACAAACCTATCAACTATCAGGCTTGAATCTGTAGGAGATGCTGATCTTGTGTCTTGAGCTATCACCTACTAGCACTTCCCTAGAAACTCACAAAGTAGGAGAAAATGACACGCTTGGGCCCGTGTTCCAGGTCCTCCTGGTAAATTCTGAAGTCCACCTGGACAGCCTGCTTTTTACCACAGGGCATCGTTTCCGGCACATGGACAATAGAGAGAAAACTCCTGCTGGTGCTGTAGAATGGACGTATGAAATGAGAGGCTCGCTGGTAACTCAAATCAACTGTCCCAGGCTCTTTGTCCAAATCTCGATGCAGGACACTTGCCTGGTGAGAAAAAAAAAATAAAAAAATAAAAAAAACGGTTAATTTCTCTAGTTAAGCAAGTCAGCTGCAAATCACCCTAGCTACAGCTTAGTAAGAAGCTCAGATTGGGTCTGAGCAACACTGTAGCACAGATCTCTGTGTGGAGAGTTCATGAAGAAAGCAACTGGGACCTAGAGAATAAGCTCTCAGAGGGAGCCAAAATCTAGAATATGCTGAGGTGTTTCAGGTTTGAATTACTGTCCTTCAGGAAGGAATGGGGGAGATGTCTGCGGGGCAGAAATATCTCTGAGATACATGCGTACCCCCTGCCAACAAGACAGACCCTTCCTCACTTACCTCCAGGGAGGCCGAGGTGCTGTTCCAAGCAGTTGTGTTCAGGCTAAAGGAAGCTGTCCCAGAGTCCCCAGTGATGTACTTCTGCTTAAATTGCTGCTCACCGCAGCTTACTACAAGGAGGACCTTTTTGTGCTTCAGTGCCTTGCCTTGGTAGTCGATGACTTTAATCTGAGAACATTGTGGTGAGCAAGAGAAGTGCAGAAGTGTCTAATCAGCAGACAGAATCTCCTGCTTCTCCAAGTCAGGAGCAGCATCTCCAAAGACAGCAAGCTCAGCCTTCCAGTCACTAACAATATTATCAACGCTGCTAGTGGTCACCTCCTATTATCACTTGCACAACCGTGTTCATTCACCCCCATGCTCTCTACCCCTTCACAGCAGAAGGCCTCCTGGCTGCCAAAATTCCAGATGTTTGGGTTGCACCCCACATCTGGATCCCCATAGCTGCTACTACTCAAGGCTTATTTAGCAAATGGCAGTCTTGAGTGTTTTTTTCACTTTTGATGATTCACAAGTTTTGTCTCTGGGAGCCATTCATGCCCTCCCAAGCCCCCGGCTGGAGGTGAGGTCGGACAACACGCTGGCTAACAGTTGCTGTGAAGGCATTGTTCAGGCTCTCCCCTCCAAAGGACTGTAACTGAGAATTACCTTCCCCCTGTACGTCTCTCCAGCATGGTAGTAAGAATTCACATCATCAAACAAGGCCATCCCACCAGTCTTGGAGATGAGTAATTTGTGGGAAGCATTGACGTGTATCTCTGAATGAAAGCAGCAAGACAGAAACATAAGGGAGGGAGCAAGGAAGCCAAGCACCCCTCAGCAATTTCTCTGCAGAGTGACCCACTGGTAATACTGATGCACATGTTCTGCTGCACACACATTTCATACCTGGGAGATGATCTGCCCAGGGCTCTGGGTATGTAGTCTTCCTCCCACTTACTTCTAGCCCTTAGAGAGGTCCCTAAGCTTCACCACCTGAGACCACAGTCACTCAGACTGTGTCATGCCATCAGGAACTGGTGGCTCTGTCTGTATCTGTGAGGTTAGATGGCAGGCCCCAACAGGCTCAGAAAGCTCAGAGCCCTTGCTAGCCTGAAAGTCTCCAGTGTTCTTGGTAAGATTAGTGTATCTTCACATGCCTCTTCCCAGCTACCAGAGATGTTTTCGGAGTTACCTGTGCCATCCTCTACCAGCGAGGCCGCTGCAACTATGCTGTCCTGATAGTACCGAAAGTCTCGACTGAAGGAGGACAGACTCACATTTGTGAAGAAGCAACCCGTCTTGTCTGTCTGAAAGTACAGGGACAGGAAACAAGGTCTGAGCAAGGCACTTATATTAGAAGTTACCCAAATGGTGCAGAAACAGCAGCGCAAAATCCCTGCTCTCAAGGAGCTTGCCTTTTGACACAGCTGTCCAGGATGTGGAGCAGGAATGTGATGCACACCCACTCACAGACACCAGGCACAGTAACTGAGAGGCAGCACTGGTAGACCACTGCCCAAAGCAGCCAAAACCACGGGTTAACATCACTATTATTTCAGCTAAAGCCTCCAGCAGCCTAGCATTACCCTGGGGCTGAGCACTAATGTCTCTGAATACAGCTCAGCTCCTGCTAAGCATCTCACCTGGTTGTTGAATTCCTGACAGAGATCAGGTTTCGAAGCACTGGGCAGGAATGGGGCTATCTTCTGACAAAGGCTCACATGAACCATCCCCTGGATGCCTTTCCCATAGGTGTATCTGTTTGGGGGAGCAGGGAAAGGAAGAGAGAGTCACACACAGTGAGAGAACACACGGTTTGCTTTGCGTAGCCCCAGAGACCACTTATTCACGGATATTCACAATATAACACAAGAGTGACAGCCACACAGCAGGCCCAGGAGCCCTGACCCAGTAGCAGGGTCAGGCTAGTGCACTGCAGGGATGGGAGATCAAGGGCTCTGTGATATAATTGGGGCCAAACTAGTGTGTTCTGGGAAACCAGGGTGTTGGAGGCGCTGACTTAGCACAGAGCTCTGCACTTTACACCAGCATCACCTGCAATAACCCCAGGATATGCTGAAGGCATACATCATTCTATGAGCAGAAGCATGGGTGATTAAGAAATTGCCTTTCATTAAGAAAGCACCTTTACATGAGACTGTTAACCCTAGCATTGTCCTTGGACTGCACCTGGGGCAATTCCTTTTTGCCTCTCTAGTTTCTGCTAGAGCATAATCTGGAAAAGCTTCCCTTCATTTCCCATTAATTTGTTCTGAACATCAAACATCTACCATGTTCTGCCCCACAAATGGCTGCTTGACAAAGGGTAGGTTGTTCCCCCAGGTTTTGCGTGTAGACACTTGTGGAGTGTTTTTAGAAAAGGGGTATTAGAGTACCAGAAGGATAGTTATAGGAATCTTTTGTGTTGCATCAGGGTGCAAACAGCTGTGGTGGAAGATTCTGGCCTCCAGCAACTGAAGTGTAGGAAATTTCCCCTGAGGTCCTCATGTTTACCTAGCCATCTTGTGCTCATCAGGCCAGAAATTAACACAGAGCCATCCCTCCAAGCAGAATCCTCACCTGCCACATATCCGGAGCGGGAAGGTTTTATCTAGTGCATAAATCTGATTTGGCACCTCAAAGATCACTTCAAATTTTGGCAGCACTGGAAGGAAAAAACAGGAAACTGTAGGAAACACTGGCCAGGGGCAGCCTTTCCAGAGAATCAACATGAAGATAGACTATGGTGGAACAACAGCTGGGAAATAGAAGGAAGGTGGTGAGAAGGTGAAAGGGAAGATTTCCATTGTTTCTTTAACAGATTTGTGTGTAGTCCTCGGTTGATTGCTCCTTCCCAAACTAAAACCCAAACACGTCCACGTCCCTGCACTTCTGACAGCTATTTGCACTGAGAAAAGACTAGCCTCCCAACACAGTTAATTAGGGGATGAAAGAGAAGTGGGATGGCACTGAACTTCATACTCCCTGGAAAAGCCCATCCTAAATGACCTTGTTTTGTCCGACGCAGAGATCTGCAGGAATCGGCTATGTTAAAGTTTTGGGGCCATGCACAACATTCCTCACACGCTGACCCAAAGTACCACAGCGGTCTCTCTCCTGAGCCCCAGCTCAGACTCTTTTCCATGACAGATGCTATTGCTTTTCCCATTTTATCCCAGGATGGTTATCATGGAATAAACACCCAGCTTCCTAGATCGAGTGCAAGGTCCTCTTTGCAGCTCAGACATATCCTGCACATGTTCATACCATACTCCTCAACGGAGAAGCTGCCATATGTTTTCACATTGGTTACATTGATGACATATGTCCCCAGCAGAGGCTCATCACTTAGCTGGAAAGATAGATCTGCAATGCCGTCTTGGGGAACCACATTCAGCCACTGTTCTATCCGGTTGTTCTTAGGGTCCTACACCCACAAGAAAGGAAGACACAGTTGTTCCAGCATCTCACTGATCCACATCCCATAGAAATCAAGCTTCACGATTTCACTGCTGCAGTCTACCAGGTTCTATAGCTAAGGAATGAGGTTTGGTATAGGCTAGTCAAGAAATTTTGAAGACATTATAATGCTCAGCTTCTGCTCTCAGCATCTGAGTCTCCTTTTACACTTACCTAAATTCTGATCTTAGTGAAAGATCCTTCACAGTTCTAACACTTTCATAAAGGTCTAAGCTGATCTGTCTATACTCTTGTAATTCTAGAACAACTCAGATTTCTACTGAAGTAACTGGGAGCATAACATCAAGTAAGTACATAAAAAAGAAGCTGTAGGGAATATGTTCGTTTAAGAAATCTTGAAATTATACTGTTCCAGTCAGAGGTCTGTAGAAATCTACCAGGAACTGAATATGAATAGCCCAGTGAAATGGCTGCCATCAACATTACTGTAACACTAGATTTCTGAATCACTTACCTGGAGAAACAGGGAAATCTGCGGGGGGGGAAAAAGGCAAAAAACATTAGAAGACAGAAACACATGCCAGCAACACACACAAGATACTTCAGATGCAGAGCCCTCTTTGAAGGACATGCAACTAGCAATTTGGAAATTTAGAGCATTGACAACGATATAAAGTAAAACAAACATCACCAAAAAGGAGAAATACCAGGTGGGTCCGTTACAGTAAGGTCTGGAGAAAGGGAAAGGAAAAGCCACGTGCTAATGCCTTCCTGGCAGAGTACTCCATCAGGAAAACTCACTACCCAAACAGACCTAGCTCTGACTCACCAGTGTTAAGGGGGTTACAAAGGTATAGGATCACATAGCTTGGAAGGAACCTCTGGAGCTCATCCAGTCCAACACCCTGCTGAAGCATGTCTTAGACCAGATTGCTCATAGCCTTCTCCAGCTGAGTTTTGAACATCTCCAAGGATGCCTTCTCCAGGCACCTGTTTCAATATCTGATCATGGTCACAATAAAAAAGTTCGTCCTAAGGTCTAATCAGAATTTCCCACGTTCCAACTTGTAGGAGCCAGATTAAGAGCACCCCTCCTCACCACACATCCAGGAAAACCTGACTTGCAAACTATTCACTCCCCACATGACACCACCACATCAAGCATCAGTATGTCCCATGCTTGTGCTCGCATGACCATTTTACCAAGACAAGCAAGTCACATGTACACCTCTGCCATCTTCCTGAGTTACCAGTTTTTACTTGAGTTACTATTCTCTGCTGGACACTCATCAAGCCTGGCCCAGGGATGAATATGGAAAAGTTGGAGCTTTGGCAGATGAGCAGGGTGGAAAGGAAGTAGGATCCACGCATGGAACAAGGCAGCCTTTTCCACAGCCCCAGGGCTGGCTTACCGAATCGTTGACTGCAACGAATTCCTCATCCAGAGTCATGATGCGAAATTTCACTGAAGGCAAGGAAATCGGGGAATATATTTATCAGACCTCAGTCCTTCCCTACAGACCCCTGCTCTATCTGTTTCCCCAGGTCTGGTCTTGATTCTAAACACATTTGTGATAATATCTGACACGGACATTCTCACGTGTAAGATACCATGAACAATGACCTACTGTCCCCTGCAACTTCACAGTCACCACGAGCTGGACTTTACAGCCACTGAAAACATCACATCAACAAGAGACGTTGTCGCAAAGCCTTCCGCTAGGGCTGCCCATGAATTTCAGGCAATCGCAGGCTTTCCATATGGCGTTACCAGCAGAAAGCCTAGGGCCTATGGTTGCTCCCATTTGCAGATCTCACCTGTCTGCCCTGGTTGATAGATGGGCTTGTCTGTTTGGATGAAGGTGCCGCTGCTGGCCTTGCGGATCAGGACCTTTTTCTTCTCCTCAATACTGACCCTGTCGCCTGTGATGATCAGTTTGACAGTGGCAATCTCCTCTGTGCCATCAGCTGGGGGTGCAACCTACACAGACAGAGAGAGGAGAGCACGCAGCCTCCAGGTAATCTTCTGGGGGCCCTGAGCAGGAACTGAGAGTAAAGTAGAAGAACTAAACTGCTCCCCTCTACCTGTTCCAGGACATCCCCTCCAATATCTGGATCCAGATCACATCCAGTTCTCGCTCAGTCCTACATGGCAGCAGGAGGCCCTGCATGTCACGGAATCTGTACTTTCTCCCACTGGTTAAAGAATTTTGCCTCTGGTAACAAGCAGGTGCCTGACACCTTTGAGTCTTCAGACTTGGTCAGGAAGTTGGGCAGATGCCAGAAAGGTGGGAGATGATAGCAGAGAATCAAAGAAGAGAGATCAAGCTGTAACACAGCCTCAAATGCTAGGCCTTCAGAACCACCCAGCATGTACAAGTTAGAAAGCCAGATTAGAAAAGACAACCAGAGGGTCTTCCTGACTGCAGCAGCCAAAGACCCCAGCAGCCTCAGCACAGAATATACTGGGTAATAGAAGGGATACTGTTTAAGCATGTCCGCCTTATCCTAGATCTTTGCTAAATTCTCACCAACAATGAATCAGCTCTAAGATGCTCTTTAAAAATTACAAGCACATCCATTTCCATCCAACTGCTCTTCAGTAGCTCCTAAGAGCTGAGTTGCTGCCTGACTTCAGGTCCTACAGAAACTGCAGTATGTCATGCAAACCACCATTTCCCCAAGCTCTAGCTGTGGATCTGTGCAAGTTCTTCAGAGAAGAGCTAAAGCTGCTTCATCTGGTCTGGGATGGAAGAGAAGGAAATAGGTGTGTTGTTCTTATGTACCCAGAAGTGTGGTAGATTTTAACAAGTGTGACTTCAATTAAAAAATTAGATTCAGAAGAGGAATTCGGTGCTGACCAACAGATACTGTGCTGGGCTACACACCCCTAGACACTATCTACTCCCTTTCCTAGCAGGCTCACTCCAAGGCAAAGTAGACCTTGTCCACATTATCCCTGGTTAGGGAGTGACACAAGGGATTTACAGTTCCTGAAGGGAAAATCAGTGATGGCATTTGGCTAGGGTGGCTCACCCAGAACTTAGTGCACATGAAAGTCTTCTCCTTCTGGATGGTTTCTTGTACTAAAAGCTCATGTCCTGCAGAGCGCTCCAGGACCAGATTCACTTGAAGCTTTGCTTCATAACAGGTGATATGGAGGCAGGCAACTTGGGTGGATGGGTAGCGGAGATCTGCAGGGATCACCACCAGGTAATGTCTGGGGCAGGGGAAAGAAGACATCAGAGATGGCGTCAGGTTGAGGGCTCAGAGATAAAAAAGAGCTTCCTTGCAGTGGCCCACTACTGCAGAATTCCTCAGCAATGTGCCATGGCTGCAGTCAATATTCAAAAGCAACAGTGAACCCGGCAAAGCGATTGCTTCACTGATAATCTGAGAAATCGTTTCTGCTTGATTAGCTGAAGTACAGCCCTATAATCTTTTTCAAACCCCTTACTCCAGTCATCTCCTGCACTCCCCAAAACCATCCCTTGCAGTCTTCAGAAGAAGTGGCCTCATAACCTTGCAGTCTAGACACCAGTGATTTGATCTGGCATGGCAACCGGAAAAACAAACACCCCTGGGCCTAAAGTCTGACACGGAAGCCCCCCAAAAAGGTGGCTCGTATTTTAACTCACAGGAGTCAGTCTAATGCATGGGAGGCAAGGTAAATGACTCAGCTATGCTTTTGGGTGATCTGACAGAGCAGGAAGCACGAGAGCTGACGGCATGGAATGTGGGCCATCTACCTAGACTGATGCCTTCATGAAAGATCGAAACAGAAGTTCAGCGTCACTCACAGTTGGTGAAAAGCAGCTGCCATGTGGAACAGAAGGCTCAGGAGGATGGCTATCCTCATCTTGGGGGCTCTTGCTGCTCAATCTCCAATGGCCCTCTTCCTCTGAAATCACTGAGGCTGTTTTTAGGGGGGTAATTTCCTTCTAGCACAGCCTAAATGAAGAGGTGGGATGGGGGGAGGAGCCAGCCTCTCCCCACCTCTTCCTCTCTTCTGAGCTCATACGCAGGCAGCAGTAGGGATGGGTGTACTATGCCAAGTGCCCCTTAGCCAATAGCAGCTGCTTTGGCTGTCATCCACCAGTTCAGAACATCCCCTCCTGCAAGGCTGCCATGGAGACATCTGACCAAATGGACCTTTCATGGAAAAAAGCCAGTGAGAACTTTGCTGATCAGTGACCCAGGCCAGGTCCTGATCACTTGTCACTTGTGTCCCTTTGTTTCAGCTGGAGATGGATTGCTGCCGCACAGCCAGCAGCAAGAACTTACCCCAGCACACACTATTGCCATTCAGGACAGAGGCTCAGTAGCTCTGGATCAGATTAAGGGGATGTGGATCTCCTTAGGCTCTTTGGCTTGAGAATGGGAGCAAATCCTTGCATGTGCATAAGGAAGCACTGTAGCAACACTACCACCAGCCAGCAACCACTAATGAGCTAATGAGTTTGCCTTTTCCTTCCCTGTGTACAATGAAGGAAATGGAAATATATATTTCCTCCTCCAACGGAGGTCTCCACCAGCTCCCCACAACACCCATTAGCAATGGCATCATCTGCAGGAAGGGGGCCTCAGGAACTGGTTCCAATTCCTCATTGTTCATGTCTGGGTCTGAAAGGTCTAGGGTACAGGGGTACAGCCTTCTGGTTCTGTTTTTGAACATGAGAGTCATTAAAACTCACAAATTAAACATGCGCAACGTTTTCTAGCACTGATGGCAACCTGTACAGAAGGGTAGACAATTGTGCCATTTAACCAGGCTGGCCTCCAGAAAAGCGCGGTCACCATGTAAACTGCCTGTTGTGAGCGGTACACAGACTGCATTAACTCACACACTACATCTGAGACTTGTGTGAGACAGCATTAGTTAGCCCAGGCTGAAGTGTACCAGGGACTGTCCTAATAATGCAGACAGCTACAGTTCTGTGCTTGGAAATATTTCCCAGCACTGTTTAATAGCGCTGATGCAGCCTAAGCTTTCCATATCTGGGTGCCAACATGGTGTTACTCAAATAGGCAGTTAGGATCTCTTTGTCTGGCAAAACCAGGTTCTAGAATGCCCAGAAATTTCCAGCTAATTTGGGATCCCTGTTCCCAAGGCCCTCCATACTATTTTTCTAGGTGGGGTTAGGAAGACCGATCTCCGTTTTACCTCTATCACTGGGCCACCCTAGAACAAGCATGCATCATAAGGGCTATACGTTATGCACAGGAGCTGTTAGCGCTAGCATTGCTTTTGTCTCGAGTGAATAATTCACTGCTCAACTGATTGAGATAACCAGCCAGAGGCCAGATATCCCAACTGATTTCAGAAATCAGCTCTGAGTTTGTCTGAATCAGTGTTAGGCTCCTAGGCAAGGAAGACTGGACGCTTTTTGTTTTGATGGACACATTCTCCCCATTCTGGTCTCCTTGTGAAGGAAGGTCATGTTACTGAGAATAGCAGGCAAATTTATAAATATTTATCTAAAACCGGAGATTTTCCTACAGAAAGCACCAGCCAGAAGTCATAAATCAATAAACCATAGCCAGAGAGGTCCAGCTGCTGGCAGACTTCTGACAGGAGCTGCACCCATTGGGGCCAGCACTGGGGAGATCTCTCTGACCCCGTCCCACTGTGCTCCTCCTACCATGTTTGCCCAGGTGCGTTCTCTCTTCCTTGCTTGGCTTTGGCAAACCTGGGTCTTGGTCACAGGGACATACATTTGAAGGACCTGCATTGAACACAGTGACTGACAGCTGCACAGGTGTCAAAGTCTCTGAAACAGAGAAAGCACAGCAAGGCTGTGCACAGCTTCTAGTTCTGCAGTTTCTTTCTCTAAATGGACTCAGAGAAGGCCTTTGTGATAGAATTGCTGAGCCAAGAGACCCATGGGGAGTACGGGATCTACCCCTCCTGAAAACACACTGTTCAGGCGGAGCAAAGGACGTAGTACATACCAACAACGCAAAACCATATAGATACTTGTTCTCCACAGACAACTTGAATCAAAAATTAAAAGGAAGAAGAGAAGACTTATTAAAGGTCACACCTATGATCCCAGAAGATATCTTCTATGGTTCAGAATGAGGACCAGGAGCAGTGGCACCTTGGAAATCACTCCAATGTTTTAATATCTTTGAAGAAAACAAAAAGGCAATAGTACCAGTTGTCTGTATGAGGAGATTGCAGGAGAAGCACTGATGTCTGCTGAGCACTTTGACAGGAGACTGTGTAGAGAGGAGGAAGTCATCAGTTTCTTTAAACAATCACATCTGCTAGAGAGCCTGTAGTTCAGAATAATTCATCAACTGAATCGTTCTTCATTCTTCTCTAGTCACTCATCACCAGCTTCATACAGGCCTAGGGCCTCCTCCGTTGTTGCCTTCTTTCCTTTCCAGTCACAAACCTCATGCTCCTAATCACTGACATTTCCAGCTTGCCTCTTACACACACACACACGCATACACTCTGTAACTACTGTGTAGCATCTTCAAAGACAATGGGATTTGATATCCTTGTGTTCTGATAGTGAAGTATACTTTTGCATTAAGGATATTTGACAGTCCATGCAGAGTTCATAAAAATCAGTGAGGCCATAATGTTTCTGCAACCTGACCAGCATCCATAACATAATGGAATCCCTCAAAATAATCTCTCCATAATGCCAAGGTAGACTGCTGCACCCACTTTCTGCTGCCTTGACAGCAGAATTTGTCCACTGCACCAAAGCCAAGCAAGGAATTGAGAACACAGCTGGACAAACACAGCAGAGGGAGCAGGAACTGACTGGGTCAGAAAGCTTGAAGGCAACATAGTGTAAACTGTTCCATGCCTCCCCATGCTTGGCTCCTATACCAAGACCATTCAAAGAATTGCAAATCTTCTCAGATTTTTGCCCAGAAATCTAGTGCAAGCCTTTAGACTGTAGGTTTTAAATTTGTTAATTGGAATTAAGCTTTGGAGAATTATGGAACTATGCCCAAGGAAGTAGGGAAACCTTCACAGGAAGGCTCTCAAACCATGGGCGAGCCATGGGTCTCTTTCTGAAGAACAGATGTGAACCCTGAAACCTGCAGCTTTGCATACTTTTCACAAAAGGGCACAAACAACTAGGGCAGCTTATTTCTAGCTAACATTCCAAAAATCCACACAACCCTGAAAAGAGCCTATTATCTTCTGAACCTTCTTGGCCCAATACCAAAGCTCTGGTTCTTGCTTCATCTCTCCTACTCACCCCACTGAACTGAGAAAGTCTCACTAGCACTCCAAGCATAGTGACTTCTCCGAATCACATCCTGTCCTGACTTGTTGTGATTTAACCTGAGCCAGCAACTAAGCACCACAGAGCCGCTCACTCACTCCAGTGGGATGGGGGAGAGAATCAGAAGAGTAAAAGTGAGAAAACTTGTGGGTTGAGATAAAGACTTTAATAAATAAAGCAAAAGCCATGCAGGCAAGCAAAGCAAAAGGAGGAATTCTTTCACTCCTTCCCATGGGCAGGCAGGTGTTCAGCCATCTCCAGGAGAGCAGAGCTCCATCATGTGTTAACAGTTACTTGGGAAGACAAACGCCATCACTGCAAACGTCCCCCCCTTCCTCCTTCTTCCCCCAGCTGTATACGCTGAGCATGACGCCATACGGTGTGGGACACCCCTTTGGCCAGTTGGGGTCACCTGTCCCGGCTGTGTCCCCTCCCAACTTCTTGTGCCCCCCCAGCCCACTCGCTGGTGGGGTGAGGTGAGGAGCAGGAAAGGCCTTGACTCTGTATAAGCCCTGCTCAGCAATAACGAAAACATCCCTGTATTATCAACGCTGTTTTCAGCACAAATCCAAAACATAGCCCCACACTAGCTTCTATGGAAAAAATTAACCCTACCCCAGTCTAAAGCAACACACTTGTAAATTCAGATCTAGCCACCAAGTAGATAAGCACTCATGAAAGCTGAAAACTGTTTACAAGTTGGTAAACAGGCTCAACGATAACCACAAGGCTTCCAGATCTGAATGCTGTGGCTTAGGAATCATCTCTAGTGTTAAAAAGAATCAAACCCAAACCAGAACCTAGTGGTAAAGTCTGGGATCCCAGATAAAGCAAGTTCCACCAGAATAATCATGGTGAAGCTTCAACTACATGTAATATATTTGTGGACCCATTTGTGAGGTGTTATGTGAGATTCTCAATGTTGACAAAGCCACTTACCTTCTCAGTTAAGCAGCAACTTTGGTTATGCCCAAGGAGCTCCTTCTTGGTGGAAGGACAAAACAGAACTCATTTTGTATGGAAATAGTTCTAGTAAACTGACCTGAGACATTGCAGTAGCTTGGAAAAGCTGATCTTTGTGGAATACCTTGGACACTGCCAGACACGAACAGGAGGATACACTCGAAGTTAAGATATTTCCTAAAAATCTTGTGATTGTTCCTTTTCCATTTAAGGTAGGACTGTGCATACAACTGGAGATGAACCATGCAGCAAGTGATAGAGACCTGCTCCCAATTACTGAACACAGGCTCAGAAGTTTAAAATTAAAAGGCATGTGGAAGAAGCATCAATGTAAAACAGACACTCAGTGTTAGACACAATTCACAACGCTGCTCTATCTGCACCAGCTATTTTGATGACACGCATACACATATGCCAGGTACACAGGTGTGCCATCTTTCTGGAGGCTGCATGAAGAAAGGGACAGGGAAGATTTATTCCTTTTGAGGAAAGGTATCAGAGATTCTTCTTCTTCCTCTGGCAATCTCATCAGTCCCTTCTGCTTCCCTCCCTTTCCTCTGCTATCTCCTTTGTGTAGCCCTTCTTTGCTGAGCTGTAAAGGATAGGACACAGTAAGCAGTTTGTCAGTTCACAGATGAGCAGAGCCATAATGTCCAGGCACTTGGAAGGAAAGGACCTGCCACACAGGGTAGTTCCCATCGTGGACACTGGTGTGCTCAGTCAGGGGGAGAGTCTCTATTTACCAAAGCTCTTTTCTCCTATTTGAGCTTGTTTTCTCCTTCCACCCCACAGTTCTGCTGTGATTCTATCTCCTTGTTTTACTGCACATAGAGAAGGTGAAAATATTTGCTCCCTACAGCAGAGACACCAGCTATTCCATCCACCATCCAGACTGAAGCAGAGATGACAATTTGAAGGAAGGTGTGATAGCTGTCGAGGGGCCTATCTGCTAAATACCAGGAAGACTTCAGGGATGCTCAAGGTAGTTCTAAAATTTCTGTCTCTGCACCCACTCTGAGGACATGTTACACCACACAGTGTTATGGGGCTGAGCTAGGTGGAGTACTCACCTAGCTGTTTAAGTAGCTGTGGGGCACACTACAGCAATTAAGCATATTTGTATTCCATAGGGAGCAGTGAGATGATTTACACCATAGCATATATCATTCTGGCTATACGTGCAGAAAGCACCTGCCATAGAGAGAGAGATTAGTGAGCAAGGGCAGGCCTCCTAGCTGCACGTCCGTGGCCATGGGGAAGAGCTGCCCCACATTTGCACAGCAGCCATTGTCCTGCTGCTTCCCAGCCATCCGCTTCGTAGCCATTTGGATGATCTTGTCACCTATGAAGATGTACCACCTGGCTCTCAGGAAGCATTTGGTCATGGAGGCTGTTAGCCTAGGAGAAAGAGTCTGAGACAGGAAAACAGGCTACCAACAGTCAGGTCTACGTAAGTAGCGAAGGAGAGTTTAGGAAGACTTGTTCTTTACTGTACAGAGGAGAGAAGGGCATTTGTTTACCAGAAGTTGCCTTTCACACGACCCTCTCAAAATCCAGTGGAGGATCCATTGCTGTGTTTGAACAGAAGCTCCCCCTGGTACCCTGCCTGGCAGAGAAATAAGTGAAAATTCTTCCCGAAGCAACAACTACTTTCCCTCTGTCATAATCATATTGTACTCCTGAAGAAGGAACCACCTGTTAATGGAACAAGGTCACTCAGTACTGGGGGCAAAGAAATGGTGTAAGAGAGCTGATGAGCCTATCTGCAAGAATCCCACAGCTTTAATCTTTCGCTCTTCTGTCAGCTGTCCTGTCTTCTCCAAGTACTGCAGCACAGATGATGGGGGGCAAACAACACCACGTTCTGCACCCCACAGCCGCCAGGCATCTGTCTGGGATGCAGGACCAGGCGGTCCAAGTTCTCCAGGGATGTCACCTGGGCATCAAAGATAAAGGATAAGGCAAGGGCAAAGCTCTGATATTCAGGCCAATGGGGTTTGCTTCCTTAACATCACTACTTACCTGACATCTCTGCCCGCTTTCCGCCACAAATCTTCTCAACATTTGTCCAACCGTGTAAGTTACCCCATTCACCACCTTCCGCAAGCCTCCACTTGGCTTCATCAATTTCTATGCATGTCGTTCATCCCCTTCAGCATTTTCTCATACATGCAAAATGCAGCTATGTCAGTAACATCTTGGTTTAGTGACTCAAAATAGAGTTGGTGTAGGAGGAAATTATTGTTCAGCCCAGTCTTCAGCAAATAATTTCTACTTGTTTCATTTCATAACATGGATTTTGGTCAAAAATGTCACTTTTTACTTAAAACAAAATGTATTGTCTCCATTTTGGGCACTTTCAAGTGAAGCAACGCAGTTGAAAAGGAGGACTATGCTCATCATAGTCCTCTCATTTTTCTCTCTCATAAAAACAACTGAAATAACAGGCAGGTCACTGTCTTCAACTGGTAGTTAATCTAATCCTGGAACACCACTAAAGTGTTCATTTAACCCTGACTTGCAAGTTATTCCAGACTGACCAAACCTACTTGTTCAGAAAGTAAACAGAAATAATTTTTCACATAGTAAACACATAAAACACACAGACACAATACACACACACGTTACTAGCAAGTTTATACAAATTATGTTCCCATTATGGAAAGACAACTTCCTCATGTACAAAGGGTTTTCCAGCACCTGCTCACAGTAGATTTGCACTCCCCAGGCCTAAAATTCTGTCATGACTGAGGTCCTCCCTGCCTTTTCGGCTCACACCTACTTTCTGGGCAGAAGGGGAAGTGGTGAGACTTCTCCACCAATATGGCTTACATCTGGTGGAAAACACACAGGTAAACACATTAAGGGCAGTGTAGCAACAAAAACTGTTCACATCTGCAAGACTTTGGGACTTTGCTTGAACAAAGACTTTATATCACAGATTAGGGGGCAACATTCCTCCTCCACCCACTCTAGAGGAACCAGGGGAAGTCTTGCATTGGGAATGTCTTGGCATCTCCATATTGCCATTCCCTAATGGTGGCCAGTGTATTGTGTCTTTCTCTCATGCAGCCACACACCACAAATGGGCTCAGCCTGATTACAGAAATCCTCGGGGAGAAGAGGGATGAACTATGCGGCGTTCAGAGGATTGGTGACTTCTGTGGAGGACAAGCTGACAGTTTAAGGAGAATGCATGTTGGTGCTCTGAAGTGATCTTTGTGTTTTCCCTGCACAAACAGCTTGGCATAAAAGTGGAGTTAAAGGCTTGCCGTGTTCTGGAATACTTAGTTATTGAAATGGAGTGCCAAACCCCAGGACTAGGGGTTAGAGAGAGACCAATCATCTATCCAGCACGGCAGAAGCAAACTGGGCAAGACAGACTCCTGGCCTAGGTCAAAGAGCAAAGCAGAATCCTGGATTAGTTTGACCACAGCCTGAAGAGCACAGCAACTCCCAGATGAGTTTCTCTTATCTGTCTCCTCTGCTTTCTCACCCAGGTTGATGGCTGTAACATCTCAGTAAAACCTTTTGGTCTCCTCAGCGCAGGGGTAGGCAGTGCAGTCACAGCTCATTCATGACTCCAACTGGTACTCCTTGGTCCTGGCCAGCATAAACTGGATCTGTCCCAGATATATAGGAGGACAGAGTTAGCAGCTACTGACGAGTGGAGGCTAAACAGTGGACATCACTACAGGACAAGGGAGAAAGTGAGTGACATTTTAATACAGTATTTCTTAACAGGAAGTTTAGCAGATGCTCACATAACATGGGATGTACAGCTCGCTGCTATGGATCTAAGTAGTGTCTTGATATATGGACGGGGAAGTAAAGCCTGTGGACTTTTATCCCAGCCTCTGGAAAACAGGCAGGGCTAAAGTGTCATTGGGTAATTTTTTTTAAAACCAGTTCCATATTTACCACATCTGGGGAGTGATTTATAAAAAGAAAGAGGAAAACCTGAGCTCAATAGGAGAGACTTTACCTAAACGCACTTTTTCAAGCAGTTGAACATAGTAGCTTTCAGCACAAATGACTCTCCGAATCATAGACTATGGTAAGGCCAGACCCACAAAAAAAGGTTTGAAGGCCGTCAGTCCTACTGTGGGAGAGATCCCAAAGCCATCACTGTCCAAGACACAAAACATAGTGGCTTTCCATTCTGTTATAATATCAGGGATGGTGAGCTGAACTTTATTCTCTCCTGAGTCCTGAAAAGAAACCAGATCACAGGATAAAGGAAAGAGGATGCCCATTAAAAAAAAAATAAATTAAAAAAATATCTGAGGATAAATACTAATACTAAGATTACCCATAGCAATTCCATCTGTGCTTTTTCAAGCTTAGCAATGCTGAAGAAAAGACAGACCAGCTACATCACCCTCTAAGAAACTGAGGCGTAGAAAGGGAATGGACTTGCTCAGGGCTGCACCGTGACTCATAAGCAGGGCCAGGGAAACAACCCCAGTGCTCAAGGCCAAGCAGATGTTTCCTCCAGAAATATTAACCTTTCACAGACAGGGGTGCTGTGTCCAAAGAAGTAGCCCCCAAAACACACCTAACAATTTAAGCAGTGGGGAACAGGTCCCAGATCCAGGTCTCGGGGGGGAAAAACTGACGGCGTGCAAATTGCTTTATCTGTGGGTTGTCTGGGGAGAGGGAAAGCCATCCTGGAAATGAACACAAGGAATATCCAAAGCCAGGTTCACAAAGGCAGCTCAGCACTTAGAACAAATGCTCCATTTTTTTCTGTTTATTCACCTGGTTCAAAGTAATGACTAGCTTATTCAAACTGAAGGAGCCTTTGGGACTGCAAAAGCATGGAAATTGCTTTTGCCCTTCATAGCTGCAAATAGGAACTAGCTGTGAGGAGCTAAGCTCTATGATTTTTGAAACACTGAGGAACACAGTGACCAGAAGGAGGGGGAAAAAAAAAATCAATCAGTTAATTATTTTTGAGAGATAAATCTTGCTTTGTTTAAATTGAATCCATGTAAATGTCAAATATGTTTAGACAAGCTTACTTTCCATGAATCCAAAACATCTAAGGTAGCTTTATTTAAAGACAAATTTTAAGTACTGAGGGATTTGTGCATTAATTGAATTCCAGCTTCCATTAAGCTATTGCTGGAATGAATTAAGAAACAAAACCTGATACTTATCTTGTTATATTCTCATCATGAAAAACTGATAAAAGTGAAGACCCTAAAACATTAACCTGACAGGGCTGATTAAACACGCACGGCCATAGCACACATTTCTGGATAGCAAAAACTAGGTTTAAAAGGCAATGTAGACAATATTTGCTTAGTGTATATCGGTTACCAGCCTGAAAGAAGATTAAATCATTTAAACAAAGGCTTCTTATTTGTTCATTTAAATGTATTTAAGTAAATAATTTATAGCACTTCAATCTGCATCAGTTGATCTCAGATGTTGCAGTTGTGACCCCAGCTATTTTCCCCGCACTGGGACCTGCTGTCCATTCATCAGCTCAGCTCCTTCTACAGCTCAGCACAGTTTTTCTCTCTCCTCCCTACCCTGCCGCCTCACTGCCTGTTGCAGCAAGCCACGCAGGCTGCTGTTGTGGAGCTCATCCTCTGGCCTCGGGAGCAGCACACTCTGGTCCACAGCACGCACAGCACACAGCCGGCTGGGAGCTGCCCTCAGCTGGAGAATCACTGTTGCCCCTGGCAGATCTTGCTGTTGTGAACCCCCAGTGTGACCTACAGCAGCAGGCTCCAACAGGGAGAAAGTGGCCGGGGAGCAAGAGGAACATGTCAGAGGTAGTGGCCTGGCTGTAGTTCTTCCACTGCTTCAGCAGAGCTCTCTGCGCAATGCAAGAGAGATAATGGCTGTCTCATTCTTTCCTCCCCTATCTGCACCTCTCTTACTTCCCCAGCCTGCTTCAGTGTAAGCCTCACCTGATTACTGAAGTACAGGGAATCCTTGAATTCTGCTGTCAGCAAAAAGGCCTCCACCAGAGAACGTGGTGTGAGCCACCCAGTGAGGGGCTGGGAGCAGAGCTGGAGAAGGAGAGAGGGATTGAGAAAGAGACCTTCAGATCTAGGAAAAAAGAGGAGGAAGTGCGAGTCTAATCAACTAGATCTAACATTATTCCCTCCTAGAGGCAGAGTCCTTCCTTAGTTACCCCCTCTAATTTTGAGGTGTCCCTGCATTCAACAGGGCACAGCCTCCTTTACTTTGGAAGCGACTTTCCGTACTTCTAACATCCTTCTTGAGGTCAATGAGTTTCTGACCATTCACAACAAACCCGTCATTCCCATAACCTGGAAAAGAAGCACAGCACATGCTCAGCTGAGAACTCCCCTCTCTGAAACTATTCCCCATCCCTTCATACTCTACTAGTGCCAGGAAAGATACAGTGAGATCAGACAACAAGAAGTGAAGCAGCAGAGAAAAGCACCCAGGATATTTAAAAAATAAATTCAAAGGTCACAGCTAGTTACTATGCCTGGAAGAAAAGGGGAACCAACAGTGGGAAGGGGTGGAGGGATGCTGCAAAACAGGAGAACAGTTGGCTGTATCTAATGATCATCTCCAGGGTTGTATGTGCTAAGCACAGACCACGGGCGCCGCAACCGAGGCCAGTTTTGCCATCACCCGCAGCGTCTTGACTGCAGCCACCACTGCCTCACTCCAACACACACAGGTCCTCCACCATGACCACAGGGTGCTCACGGAGAAGAGGAGGTCCACAGGGTCAGTACCACAATCCACCCAGACCTCCCGCTCCTGGGCACAGGCCAGCACCCAGTACAGGCCCCTGCCTTTGAGGTAACTCTTGGTGGTGCTGTACTATGGCTGCAGGTGCAAATAGCTGCTCTGGTAGTACGGACCGATGGTCCCCAACTCATACACAGGGTCCTCATTTGCAAATTTCTCCAGAAAAGGAAATAAAGACAAACATGCAGCTATTCAGACAGAGCTCCATGGTTCCAGGTGCAATGCGCATGCCTTCAGCCCTTTGCTGAGTAGCACCAGTGTGGCTCAGGCATAACAGCACCTCTGATGCTGCAGAGGCTGCCTTTCAGATTAAGTGGCAGTGCTGTGCTGAGGTGTACATGGATCAGTTATTCCTAAAAGACCCCAGAGCACTATGAGACTTCAGTATAATACAGATCCCAGAGCAGGTAGACCACACTACTAAAGCATATAAAAATCTGACATAAAGACTAAGCTTTATCTTGGCCATCTTCAAGCATAATCATCTGAACTAATTCTTTAGGTTGCCTTTACAATTAGTGGGGAGAGACACTCACAAAACTTTTCTAGGGTGAGGTGACTCAAGACTGAAGATAACCCTCCAGATACAGTCAGACACACAGCACCCAGTGGTGGCTTATGTTTCACCGTTAGCTCTGCAGGGAACACAAAGTGACCAGCCCAGATATAAGTGCTTCTAAAATAGATTAGATCTCTCCTCCCTTAGAATCAAATATTAACTATAAGTTACATGTTATAAAATAATACATTATCATAGATACAGCAACGGATAAATATCTACAGCACACGGGTACAAATTGTTTTTATGCCGACACCAAATGTCAGCGGCTTTCATCAAGGTAGAAATGGCTCCTGAGGAATTAATGCCTAGATGTCCCTTATTTATATTTTGTTTTCAGTTTCTTCCACAGCCTGTGGTATCAGCCATTTTCAGAGGCAGCATACTGCCGTTGTTACAGACCAGCAAGATCTGACAACTCCTGCACTCTGCGTTCAGCTACACAGGTTACTAGCGTGCTGATATGAAAATGCAGCAGGATGCGTTATGGGACACATGAAACAAAGACATTAACAACTTCATGAGTACCCATACTGAAAGTCTCCAGATAAGCCACTGATTTCTAAACATTGGCAGCCTGAAAAATAGACTCTGGATTTACCCATAGATATGGCTGGAATCAAACACATCTTTGGAACTGCAGAGGTTATGGATAAACAAGTCACAGAAGCCACACTGTCAGGGATTTCCCAGAACTTTTTCAGAGCATACAGAAAAGAAAACTGCACTAGGTCTATTTAGAATAAGAGACTCTTGAGATCCTCCCAAAAATAAAATGGGACCTACAAGATACAGCAACGGGAATCCTACCTTCAAATGCTAACAGAAGACAGGAGCTCAGCTCCAGAGAAACCTCACTGTTATTCCAGGCAGCTGTACCCAGAGTGAGCACAGCCACCCCAGTGCTATGTGTGATGAGAGTTCATTTGGATGGTGTGCTCTCAGTCCCCTTTAGCAAGGTTGTCACTTGATCCTTCAGTATCTTTTTGTCTCAGTCTGTGGATCTGATCTGCAGAAAAAAGGTCTAAGAAAACCATGCACGAGTTCAACAAAGAAAACCTACTCTTAAGATGAGCCTGAGAGGAGACAACTAGCCTCAGAGCCGAGCATTTTGCCTTTCTTGCCTACCTAGAAACTGGAACAAAGCTCCAAACAGGCAGAAAGCATCTCCAGTGAGATGAAGGAGACTTTTCAAGCCTAGGGCATTCTCTCATGTCCTTGTCCCTTTGTAGGGCAAGAGAGAACTCCAGGTGACCCTCCAGTAGATTACTACTTCAAAATTCCAAAAAAAACCCTACTTTCCAGCAGACAGCTTGCCAGCCTGGACAGGTCAGCCACTGCCTACTGCAGACGCACAAAAAAGCTCTACTTCATCCTCTAGTTTGGAGTGGGAATAATGGAAAACAAAGGCATCTCATAGTTACTCACCTTCAGCTCCACCAGTGAGTACTAGAAGAAAAAACATAACAAACAGATTTCTCATTAGCTCCTTGAAACCTTGTTTTGTAATACAGTGGTGGCATAAGGGCTCAGGACCAGCTGCTGTAGCAGTCAAACCCTCATAGTCATGAGGATTCAGCTCACCATTCACAAACCTCAGGAGGATTAAAAACATCCAGTTAAGGACCATTTCCCCAGATTTGCTGACACTGTTGTTTACATTCCATCAGCCTGCAGAAGATACCCGACATCCACACCTGGAAGGTCAGCTCAAACTGCTCTCTTTCATTTTGCTGGCAGGGACTCCATGGATTTTTGTGCAGATCTCAAGCTATTTTCTAAGGACTCATTTGATTCCCTGGAGTTGTTCTTTGGGTTGAAAGAAAGGAGCTGAGCTGGAGTGCAGTAGTGTAAGGTCAGGGGCTGGCAGTCCTTTGAAGTTATCCAGCTCCAGGTAAGAACAGGGTCTGAGCTGGGTTATCTCCAGGGGTAGGTCTACAGAAAGCATCTGAGGCTTTACCTGGGCTTGATTATGAATTCCTGTGGCTGCTCAGGAATGCTGTATTTGTAGTTCCTAAAGAATAAAATCCTTAAGGGCAAGATCAAAAGCAGAGAGCTGCACCCCTACGTAAAGCCCAATTTACGTCCCCTGTTTACATTTCCTCATACTATCCTCCTCGTGTTTTCTCCTTCACATTCTTCACCTCATCATTCAAAGGGACAAAAGTGCTGTTCAGAGTGACAATTTGAGACTGTACTGCAATGGAAAAAAGCAAACGAAATGCTTGTGAGCATAACCTTCAGGCACAGAGTCAGCCCACTCCACTCCTATCCAGCCCATACTCCAAAACCGGAGGTGTCCTTTCAGGGCATTCCCACAGGCATCACGCCTTAGTTTTCAGAAGATCTGAGGGCATAATGGGGCCCTAAGGATATAGACTGATAAGAAATACACAGAAAGAATATGAGAATATGAGCCTAAGAAATGCTGAAGGAGGAAGGGTGGTGCATATAGTCCCTAAGACATGAACTTATGAACAGGCGGAAAGAGATGAGACACTGGATTTGTTTGCAGGAAGCAGCTGAAGTATCCTTTACTTCACATTATCTCTCAAAGCATGGTAATAACTCAACAAATAGTAACATTTTTGTCTTACAAAATGCAAAAAAGACATAGGGCCTTGCGAAAAGATGTTAATCAAATATTTATTTCAGTAAGTATATTTTTCCACCTTTATGGGAAAGAATGTGGATGTATCATTTTCCAATAATTAAAATTAAGCCATGCCTTCAGTGTAGTTGGAGTGTTTATTACTGGAAAAGCTATTCGGAATAGGCCAGATATTACTGAAGCATCAATCAGTGTAAAAAACCATACAAACAAAAAAACAAAAAAAAACCAACCAAACAAAAAACCCCAAAACCAAACCAAACAAAAAAAACCCACCAAAAAACCCCACAACGCCCCCCCCCCAAAAAAAATCCCCCTCATAATATACCAACTACAAATAGAAAAGCATAGTTTTCTGGATTTGATGAAACAAGGAAGCTGTCTTTCAGGCAAAGGTTATTTGAACAGCACACCACAGCATTTGGAATCCAGGGCAACAAACGTGGTGAGTTCAGTAATGTTCTCAACCAATCCTTGCTGGACTTCATGTGGAGATGCCCGGGATGATGTTTCCTGGAGGCTACTTAAGACTGGTGCTTATAACCTAACAAATCTGCATCAGGGTAACCGTTGAGCAGGTTGGTACAATTGTTTTAGAAACAAGTCTGAAGTAACAGCAGAAGTGTGATTTCTTTACTAAAATCCAGGGCCAAGGTATTTGCTATACCTCCTGGGCAACCCACATCAAAGATCGTGTTCTAGTGGGGGCATACACTGATCTGCACACTGCAAGAAACATCCCCTCAACCCTCCCCACAGCTTACCTGCGTGCATACTCGGGCTTACCTTGTTGTCCTGGCATGTAAATAGGCTTGTCAGTCTGCACAAGAGTACTGCTCACAATGTTCTGGACGAAGACCTCAGTTCCTGTGCCACTGCCCACAGAGGCAGATGAGCACAACTTCCTTGATGGCTTTTGCAGGTGGACGGACTTGGGGAGTGCAGGAAAATACCCCAGGGTATCTCCTGAGAAATTCTTGTAGGAGAATTGGGAAGAGCACTTGAGCACACATGTAATCAGACTAGTGGCTAGTTTACAAAAGAAAGAAGGGGCTTACTGTTCTACTTACTGCTGAAGAAGTTGCTCCACAGTTGACCTGGAAGAGATTGATGTTCTTACAACTGCATGTGATACTTATGGGATTTACGCCAATTTTTACTGGTATCCATAGAACAAGGACACAGGAAGCATTAAGAAGCAGTTAACAGTAGAGCCCAGACCTGTACCCCACGTTGGAATGGGCTGAATGATATTTATTAACAAAATGAGAACCCCAGTTTGGACTTCACCAAGTCAGAGCAACTAGAAGCAAGCGGATCTGACCATTTTCTGGATAGAATGAGATAAGAATTCCCAGTCCCCAGAAGCTTCCTTTAATGTCAAAATGATCAAACACTTGACTTCAAAGATTCTTCCTGCTTGATAATGCTGGAAACCAGGCAGTGCAAGGGGGAAGGGGAGCAGACAGACATAAACATAGGGAGTTCTTAAGCATTAGTAATGGACACGAGAAGGTACTGCCTTTCACCCTGTCAGCAAATGCCATGGTCCCTGACATTTCAGGGTGTGTTACTGACTGGGAGATCAGAAGATGAACAAGCGTGAGATACGACATCAGTCTCTTTCACCAGTGACAGGCAGAGCACAGAGCTGTGTTCTGAACTTCTGCCAAGCACTGCTGTTCCTGTTACCCAGCCTTGTTTTGATGGGTGCTTTGCAGTCGTACTTCATTTCTTTTCGTACATCTAAGATGAGGTACTCACTTGCCGCTACCATAACCCACTACTTCTCATTGTGTAGAATTTGCATTAACAAATTCTTTGTGGGACACCAGGAAGGGTCCACAGGCATACAGTTGAACCTACACACAGAAGGGACCTTTGGCTGCCACCTCAGAAGAAGGTCCTAAATGGGTGCCTCATTAGCCCTAATATGAATTACGATGAACAAGCCCATTAATAATAATATATCAGCAATATAGCTGTTAATATAACTCTTAATAATGTATTAATCCTTAACAGGAACAGCCACGTAATAGACCGATCATGAAATCACGCACAGAGTGCATGAGTATGTACATACAGGCTGCCATTATCAAAACATGTATCCAATAGCTCCAAGTCACAGTCTTCTAGAACGGACATCAGGTCCTGTAATTCTCCTCATTACAATGCTGACGACAAGGCTCTACACAGGACTGCAAGCAGGCTTCTGATACCGACTGTAATTGCTCTGCAGAACTGCTGCTCTTTCAAAAGGCGATATGGCAGTCTGTTAGCATGCACTTTTGTGTAGAGTCTCTTTCATACAGGAATTCAGAGTCAGCACTAAAGCATCTCTACACTCACCTGCAAGGAGCCTGGCACAGGGACTCTTCCACGGGCAGCCCGTTCGGCACAACGATCTGCGGCACTTCAAGAACCTCCCTATGGAGCAAAGCCCCGATCGTAACACCCTGGTACCAAAAGCCAGTGTTTGCCTTCACTGCTGAAGTAGCTCCAGCCTCAATTTTGAGATCCCCGCCGGGAAAGTGAAGCACTGGAGCCGTCTTCTGATGGCCACCAAACAGCATGCTGTTCTTGCCCCCAGTCTCCACCCTGGGGGTGAGCAGCAGGGCTCCTCCACAGTGGCAGAAAGCCCATGTGGACCTTCTCTGTAGCTTGGTCATGCTGGCAGCACCACTCCACAGGTCCTGGCAAGATAAGCGAAAACTGGAACAGAGAGGCTTAACAACATTAATGCTTTAAAAAGATAAGCATCTGTGTTTAAAAAGTGAGGAGGAAATTCAGAAGTGAACCAAGTTCTTCACGAAGCGGTAGCCTGGCACCAACGTAACCGTGGCAGCCTGTCAGGGCCTGGAAGACACCCGCAGCTATGCCTGTCCCTGCCCAGCCCCCCCAGGGCTCCCCCCACCTGCCCGGGGCCCAGGACCCCACGTCAGCCCCCCAGGTCCATCAGCCCCTGCCCCAGTGATGCCACAGCAGGGCCGGTCTCCAGCTCCCGCAGCCCCCTGCCCTGCCCGGCCGCGGGCCCTATTGACCCCATCCCATGGGCTTCTCACCTGAACCTTGGACCTGCCTCATCGTTTCTCAGGTGCCAAAGGGCACCTGAGGTCTGTGGTCTCCAGCATTAGTACTTGGGAACACAGAGGAAGTGGCCCAAGAAAATGCAGAGGCAGGCAACAAGAGCTTGGGGACCTGCCCTGCAGAGGTACACCCAGCACACAGTAAGAGGAGCAGGCACTTGAAGTACCCCATCTCTCAAAGGGAAAGGGTTCTGCTGTTACCTCTGAATTTAAACCAGAAGAGGCCCTTAGCCACTCCCCATGACATCAGGGTTGTTTCTCTGTCATCCGGTAGCCATGCCGCAGAAACAACGCCTCCACAGCGGTAGCGCATACGTGTCATCTTTCTGCCCGTGCCACCATCCTTCGTCACCACTGTGCCCCTGAGCAGTGAGGTCTGGAAAGAGACGGAGGCACAGGGGAACCAGGCGAGAGGGCAAGAACCACCCCCAAAGGGCATCTGTCCACACACCCTATGGTCCTTGGCCTTCTGTGACACTATGACAATGACTAGCTATCCCTTGAAGGGGAAAAAACAGTGGCAAGTGGAATGAGAAGAGGCTTTCACTGTCTCTCTTCTCTATTTCTACCCCATAAAGAACAGGAAAGAGGGTGAAATCAGAAAAATTGTGGCTACTCAACTAGTTTCATCAAAAGGTTCTCAGAGTACAACACCGCTACTGGCTTTTCAAAACCCCTGCTACACCCCCTCCAAAAGTCATAATAAATAGCAAAAATGTCCATCCTCTCCCTCCCTTAGTCCCTTTGGCTCCGCTATCCATGGGAAAAACTTCACAACTGGTTTTCTGGTTCCCTTATCACATTATAACCACCCACCAGGCACCTGTCCCATCTCCAACCTCCTCATTGAAGGACAACGCATGATCACTCAAACCAAGCTGCTAACCTCCTTCCCTGCCCCTTTGACATGGTATTCCCTACGCCTTTGCTACTCTTGTGCCATCAGACTCTTCCACCAACATCAATCCAAAGCTGTAAAATAGTTAAGGTAGGAAAAATTCCCAAATCTTACCATGTACATGTTCAGAGCAGACCAAGCTCTGTCTAAAACTCAGCAGCCCAACTCTGTCAAACAGTTTCTGTGCTGTCGCTGCTATTCCCAGTGAGCCTGCTGTAGCAGAGGGAATCACAGCTATCAGGTTTGCTAGCTCATTTATGCAAGATTTAACAGAGAGCTCAAAGGCACTGCATGCCTCACCTAGGAAATACGGCCCCACAGTTAAAAGACACACACAGCAGAAAGCCCTGGGATCTTTCCCAGATACTTTGGTTTGAGGGAAATCAGATCGTCTCAGGGAAATCAATTTGATCTAAACTTACAGCTGCAACTTTTCAAGTACATCAGTCCGTTCCTGGGGAGGTTAGGGGACAGCTTGCATTTTCGTTAGTAACTGGTATGTCCCGCATGGTACGTGTGAGGCAGACTGAAATCTTTTCAGATGCTCATCACTTCAACAAAGACATTAAGAAAATAGAGGAGGAAAAGAGTAAGCAATATCTAGTTCAGCAGCTGTGTGAAAATCTCTTTCAGCCAGAGGAAAGCAGTTACTGGAATGAGGCAGTTCAAAGGGGAGACTGCAAAACAATTTGCAGTGAGTTGCAAGAGAACAATGGAAACAACTCTCCACTGCTCCGAGTGACATTTTTCTGAAGATTATCTACAGATTTAAATTTTGAAGGATCTACTGCTTGCTGAGATTAAGAGAGCAAAAGTCAAATGCTGTTTTATGCAGGCTAATGCCCATGCTGCTGCATGATGGTAGGTGTTACAGTAGCCTCAAAGCTCCAGGATTCCAACTGAAATTGTTTGTGTCCCTTGCTTTGCATGCTGAATGTACCCTTATGCCTGTATCTACAATTTCCTTCGATTTGTTTTTTTGGTTTTTGGTTGTTGGTTTTTTTTTTTAAGTCTTCTTGCATGTTTCCACAGCACTGTAACCGTAAACTCCCACTTCTGCCATTTTCCAGGCACAAACATTTGGAAATCTACATGTTGTTGGAGTTTGTAATGAAGAAGTTGCTCTTTCAACACACTTGCAGCAGCTAATGAACCAAGGAACATAATTTTCAGAAATAAGCTCTATTTCTATGTTTTGATCAGCCCATACCAGCACGCTCTGCCTTTTCCTGCCCTCACATACAGGGAGGGTGATTTCTGGGAATTATCCAAGCACCACGGTGAGAGTTCAAGAAAGCTCTGAAGTCCCTGCCAGCTCTTGCACGGGCACACTCACTTGAGGGAAGTAACATGATCATGTCAATACCCTCATTTTGAAAGAATTATTTCCCCTCCCTGGGTGTTTCAAAACACATGCTGACCTGCCATCATCCATTTGTCCTTTTTCTGTTAGAGAAGCCTATATGGAAAAATGCTTGAGCTCACTTACTAATTTATGACGTAACATGCTGCCCACACTGCAAATCTCATCCCAGGTGAAGAAGCAAGAGTTGCCTACCTGCAATTCACAGGCAACACCTGCTACTGAAGAGCTCTGAGTTCTGTAGGTTCAGCTCTGAGTTCTATAGGTCAGCTCTGCCAACCTTACT
This sequence comes from Morus bassanus, assembly GCA_031468815.1. Taxonomy (NCBI): domain Eukaryota; kingdom Metazoa; phylum Chordata; class Aves; order Suliformes; family Sulidae; genus Morus; species Morus bassanus. The sequence continues at coordinate 1,033,443 of CM062571.1, read as the reverse complement.
CACCTGGGCAATAAATGACCATTTTCCTGCATGGGCTGCCAAAACCATGGAAAAAGTGCTTGCCCTGCTACATTATGTCTCCACATAAGCTGCAGATTTCACTAAAAGTGCACAGAGCCATTGCACACATAAAATGGACCTAATGCAGGCAGCCCCCTGGCTTCTGGCCCTTATACACACTCAGGAGTTAAGTAGGTGCAGTTCATGATGTGCATGGTATTGCTGCTCTTAGCACGTTTCTTAAGGACAGCAGTAAAGAGGATGTTTAGCTTTGCTATAGAGAAAAGTTTAGCTAAAACCATAGTTCCATAGCTATTAGTATCAGCTTGGGGCACTGCCAGATCACTTGTAATTATGCATGTGATCCAGATACAGTGGGAGCTCACAGCTGCAATTCTATTGAACGTACCTAGGTGTTTCCCTGACCAGTGGGGCTGCAGGTGATGCCTGATCAGGCATGAAGCCTGCTAGGAAAGTTTCCTGTATCAAAAAGAAAAGCACCTTGAACCTGCAGGACACGTTTGTATGTGTTCCTTTCTGTGCCACATGGCCACAAAGTTTATAATCTAATTATCCAGTACACGGGATTTACTGTCATGGGGAATCAGTCTGGTTCCCAAGTGGAGTTTGGAAACTCCACTTCTAAACCAGCATCCCAAAATGGAAGAATTCCTTTTCCATGCTCAAGGCAAGTGAATTTCAGCCTCTCCCTGCTGGCCCTTGGAGTTCTGTGCATTCTGCTGTGGGGATTAACAACGGTCACTAAAACACAGGCCTGCTGTTAGTGTACATGTACTTTTGCAATATGAAATTCTGCATTCTTACTGGAAAACCTGCAGGAAGAAAAAACCTTCTTTTTTTTTTAAAAAAAAAAAAAAAAAAAAAAAGCTTGTGAACAGGTCTGCCAAGAGCTCCTCTTCACTCTAACTACTCCCACCTGATTCTCTCGGCCAGACACAAACTGATGCTCTGAAAATGGTGGTAGTCCCTCTTCCCGGGCAGACTGTTCCATACCACTCCCCCAGCATGCCTCCTGACATCCTTGGCACTGCTGTAAAACACCTGGAATCTCTGTCCAGATCATTTAGATCTCCTTTGTTTCAACTTGCGTAAATGGATGTGGCATTCAGATTCCTAGGACATTAGAGCCGCATATGAAACCACATTCCACACTGTAATTTATTTTAACAGTGCGACCTGCGCTGGCAGATCTGCTTGAGGATTTCCAGTTTGAGGTGGGGCAGGACAGTGAGGAACACAGAGAAAAGGAAGCCAGAAAGGCCAGAGCGGGGAAGATAAAGATTATGACTGTTTTCAATACACTTGGCTTTTATTTGCCTTGACATGATTTTACCATCATAAAAAGAGCATGAATTTCAAGAAAGGGAAGCAGAATCACAGCCTAGAAACTATATGAAAGTTGTTAGGATCAAGGCAGCAGAAAAATGTTTAGAGTGAAGCTGGACAGGTACAGTAGGTAAAGCTGAAGGATGGTGGCAAATTCAGGCTGAATATCAGAAAAACCTTTTTAACAATGAGACTTCTTAGCAATTCTGTAAGTGCAGTAAGAGAATAAGACACCAAGAAACCACCACTTCATTCTTTGAGAAGTAGACCCTAACCTGAAGTTCTTTAAAGACATTTGAGACAATTTAATCTCTCACATGCTTACAGGGGTGAAAACAAAATGCGTTCTGCTCAAAAAAAAAAAAAAAAATCACGTTTTTCACGACAGACAGAGGTCCCCAAGCCCAGATACGTAGAGCAATTAAACGGGATGTTTCGCTTAGTGTAAGCTATTTGCACATCTCTTTCCCTGATTCACCCCTCATTCTCATCTTCTCATTTTCTGATCTGTTTTACCATTAACCTTCTCTGTATTTCCTACCTTCTCTTCTGCCTCCACTTCAGATCTCCTTAGCAGAATGCAGGCAGAACAGTGTAAGATCAATTTCAAACCCCTCAGAGTCCCCACATCCTGGTTTGCCACGCTTTTGCCAAAGATCCATGCCAAACCACGTACAGACTAGAGCTATGCCACCAAAAAGCAATGCTGAGGTTTCAAGCAGGTCACAATCACCATTGCCGTCGCCACATGGCACATATTCTTGCCTCTCCCTAGAGCTGCACTAAGATGGACAAAGTTATCCACACAGATGATGTTACGTCTCATTAGGTGAATGGATATTCCTAATGGCCAAGTCTGGTTTCAACAGAGCATCACTCTGATCAAGGAGAATTTACCATCTCCAGAGGATGCCTAGTTAGAGCCTGAGCTGCTCTTAATCTTCCAGAGCAGCCAGAGGGAAGCATTTTCCCACACACGGCCTAGAGGAATGTTGCCATTAACTCTAGAGGTATGCACAGAAAGGTTCATAAATGCCCTAAGGCATCCTCTTCCTCCCACATCCCTGCCACGTCCTCACAGTGCTGTACATTGCCAGACAGGTTGTGCCCGCAACCTGATTCCCATGTTAACAGGTCAGCTGGGGAAGTCTTCGCTTCGGTTACAGACTTCAAAAGCCAAGTCCTCCCAAACCAAAGGTGATGACTTGAAGGTTATCTTCCCAGCTTCTGGCTTACAGGAAGCTGTAAAGAAATACGGGTCACAGCACGCTGTTTGACATCATTTCAATTCTGAGTATCGACACTCTCAAGCCAGCAGACAACCCTGACAGGCAAAAGGTGGAATAAAGTTTCTGACAAACTGGGAATCCAAGAACCTCCCCAGAGGACATTTTTAAAAGCAAGAGTTCCAGAACTACTGTAAATACACTCTGGGAACTTGGTGCTAATTTCCCAGGGCTTTCCCAATATGCGCAAGGATATGTGGCCCAGTGACAGACCTCTTGTCTTGCATGTTCAGTCCCCAGTATCTCCAGGTGGTCTTTGCTCTGAAACTCTGCTCACACCCACTGCAATGGCCACAGGAGAGAGTGGAAAATGTCTGACACCTAAAAATTGGCTACTTGTGTTTAACACCCAGTCTCCACAAACTACAACATCCAAAAAGGGGAGGAAAAATAACACACAGACCCTCTCAGAAAGCATTCATATACACAAACCTGCCATCAGCTATAGGTAAAAGACACAGAGTACCATTACTGTCATGGTATTTGTAACTGGCATCATTGTTATCCCTTGTGATGTCTAAAAGTTGAATATTCCTAAGGACAGGTAATTTTTTTTTTGGAGTAGTTTTCCTTAATTCAGAGAATTTAAGTTCGTTGCTTTTCATTCAAGACTTTGCCTGAAACTAACTATTGATCATTTTACAGTTTCATTTTTGTTAGGACTTAGTAACTACAAAGGCATACTCAGATATTGCAGACAACAGATTTAAAAGACAGACAAATCTGAAGGCAAAGCACTTCTCTGCCTCAAAGCAAAATGAGATCAGCTGCAGACAAATGGGTTGAGATGCTGAATCAATTAACAAGAACAAAAGATGAAGTCAGGGAACCACATCAGATAATAAAAAGTAAGGGAGCATTTTACTACAGAAGTCTTTACTGAGCTTTTATAATTGTCTTGCTCCTTGTCTACAGCCTAAGCAGAATACCTGGCACTCAGGACTTCTGCCCAGAGCTGGTTCCACTCAAATTCTCAAATGTGGATAACCGGGAACCACTGGACTATTTGCTCCCTAAGAAACATCTGCTTTCTGGAGTGAAGGAATGTGACTAATACAGTTGTGCCCTACAGGCAAATATGCCCTCTTTACACAAGGACTGAGCAGTTATTTTTTTTCAGAAGGGATTACCTCGTGAGATCTAATAATCATGGCTGCAATTTCTGCTTCAGAGCAAACTTGGGGTTGCAGTCTGCATGTGCAATAATCATAGGGTGCGTTTGCGCACATGCAGACCACGCAAAACCTGTTCCTTAGAGAGGATACTGCAGGCCAGAACTGACTTGTGAATCCAGGTAACTCTAAGCAAAACTGTAGGACATCTTATTAAAGCTAGCTCTCACTATAACAAGCTGTTTTCAGTTGCAGTTAGCAGTCCTGGGTGTCACTTTCCAGGGTATGCATCTTCCTCGCACTAAATTTTTTCAAAGCTTCTGCCAAAAGGCACACACTGTCCCAAGGATGAAGATAAGGAACTGTAATGTTGAATTTTAACATCAAAATTTTCTGGTGATCCTTCCTTATAACTCGCTCACATTGGAACTGCAGCTTGGAAACAAGCACAGGCTCAGTCAGAACTCGCTAGAGCTTAACAGCTTGCTGAAGCCTCTGCTAGCGCTAACTAACCTCTATGTGTACTGTACAGCAGCTTAGCAAATTCCTTCTTGGTGCTCTGAAAGGGTGGATAAATGTAGCTTCAAGAGCAAGAAGCAAATGCTTGTGCTGAGCAAGGCGCTGGCCTTGTCTGCTCTGAAGGCTCACTTACTTCTCTATGTTACCATGCAAATAGTACATGAAAGGCAAATGTCAGATCGCTGCAGTAGTGTCAAAAGCACCACCCTGAGGCAAACGGGATTACTGGAGGACAGCCGGCAAACAGCGATTGAGAATGGGCAGACTAGGCCATAGAACTGGGTAAGAACCAGAATCAGAACCAGCAGGACTGAAATTAAAGGAAAAGCAAAGAAAAAAATTATTGGGAAGTTTAGATATATCCAGAAGCCAAGAAAGGGAAAACCCTTCAAAGTTGGGGAACATGGTAGGTATGGGAGAGCTCTCAGCCTGGAAACCAGTGTGAATAGGAAAATGACGACTCTAAGAGGAATTGCCTGAATGTTCAGCTACCACTTTTTGAGCATCTGCAGATGCACAAGAGTCCCACACATCGTAGGTTCGAGAGATTTCTGCAGCTGTCTACATCAAGGGTAACGTATGTACCCTCCACCTCCACACTCTTGTGATCCACTCCCAAGCGATAAGGAGCCACCCCTTCTGTCTTCACTTAATTTCTTCTTTCTCTAGAATCCTAATGCTAAAATAACAGGCTGAGGACAAGAAGAATGGGTCATAGGATTTTCACTTGTGGAAAAACAGAAAGAGATCGATGAGTCTTGGAAGTCAACAACCTTTTTTCTGCAGTTCCCACTTACGGTGATGAGCTAACAGCCTGGTCTTACCAGTGGACTGAGTTGAGAGTTCATGTGAAAACTACCCTCCCTACAACTAGCTGGTAAAAGTCTGCAGCAGCTCTTTAAACTGCTTTGCTGTGGAAGATTCAGCTTGTTTATAGCATGGCCTGTTCCAATTGGATGTGCAATCCATTTTGTTAGCCTCTAATCCAAATCTTCTGTGCTGTCAAAAGAAGGTATAATCAAGGAACCTGCTAAGGGATCTCATTCTGTTTGAGTCTTTGGGCTTAGAATATCTATTTACATTAATGGGACAGTTTTGCTTCATTTCAGGATGATTAGGCTCATCGGGGAAGGAAAAAACAACCACCTGAAAAGCAAAGGCATTCCTAAATCATCGTAAAAGTCTAGCACCATTTTTTTTAGATAAATGTGGGATGATGTTTCATGGCTCTGAATGGAGTGCTTTGACTAGGAAGATTGACATATATCTTGTCTTTGTAAGCTCAAATAATAGCCACTAAAAAGTCACCTTCACTGATAAATAACAGACAGAAGAAGAAAATAGTGGTTCAAACAATGGTTTTGTCAAGTACTGAAAGACCTGAAGTCCTACAGTGATGAAATCTTCCTGGCTAGACAATAAAGGTTTGGTCTGAGAAATTGGATTCATATTGTACTGGTAAGCAGCAAGCAGATTTGCTGTCAAATATACCTCTCTCCTACTGTAAAAGAGGTTCTAGCAATGACAAACACTCCAGAGTAACTGAAAGTGAAGATTGTCTGAGACTCTTTTCACCTTTGAAAAATATTTCCACTTAACAGCATAAGTTCTGGCACAGAAAAACTTTGCAGAAGCATTCTCTAGGTATCTGTAACGCAATCTGTTTCCATAGATGTAGTTCAGATACGCTACATGCCATGAACTGAGGAATATCCCTCCTGATGGAACGGTAATTCTAAATTCTGCAACATTCCATCATTTCGGGTAGCAGTGCTGACTTCTGGTGATTGTGTGGATATAGAATATAAAAACCAGAGCTACCAAGGTTAAGCTGAAGTTAATATCATTATCTGAGCACTGTCTTCTCTACTCTCTCCCTGAATTCCATGACTTCTGAGAGGTGGTATGTGTATCAGCTAAGGAAACCTCTGAAGTATTTGCTATCAATATTGAGCTATTCTGTTCCTGAGAACACAGGAAGACAATTTGCATTGTCTTTGGTCACAAGGAGGTCCACCTCAGGGACAAACATCTATGGAATACTTGGGGTACTACAGGTAGCTTTAGGACGCACTTTGAAAACCATCTTAAATTAATCTCAGGCTGCACTATTGTACTAACTATTGAAATCAGTAGAATTAGTGAAATCAGTAGAATCAACCTTTTCAACAGGGGGATAAGTCTTAGATAACCTTAAGCTGATGATCAACATATACCTGCAGAGATCATTTGTGGGAAACACAGGCTCTCTCGCTCAGATGGTCTGCTAGCTGCTTGCCCTCCCTGCAAAGATGCATAGCCAGTGAATTTACTCGATTCATGATGTTCAGTTCTCAAGACACATTAGCTTAGCAATATAAATGGTTTCATTCCCCTTGCTTGCTTAAGGCCATTAAATAGTCCAGGCTCTGACACAAAACGTGTCTTTTCCAAACCCAGTGAAAGATTCACACAAGAGCCATAACAGCTTTCAGTCCCCGAACACCTAAGTGAAGTCTGAAATCTGTTTCTGATTTTACTCTGCGGATCAGAAAATGATGTGACTGAGGGTTTAGTAGGCTCTACTGCTCTTTGTAGGTAAACATTTTTCTGTCCTTTCCACTACAGAAAGGGTAAGAAAGAATTCCAGATTCTTACCAGCAGACTGTTACTGTTAATATTCTGACTTCACTGACATCTAAAACTGTCTGAAGTACAACCAAGCAAACTGTCACAAACATGCAAGCTGCTAGCTACCCCGAAGGACTGTTGTTTTCATTTCTGACTAATCTGGATCAGCTTGCAAGTCCTATTATCTGAAATCTGGATGGCTGAGAGAGAAGGAAGAGTCCTTATGATTCTGCAATCCAAGACCCCGAGGTTTTTAAAGGACTGTCTCTACAGTCTCTTCTCCCTAGAGTGCAAGTGACAAGGACAGTCATAGAGATCGCTCACTCAAGGACCTGGTTCATCCAAGGGGTATGTACCATTTCTGATACTGCCTCCTTGTTCTCAATTCAGAAAACCTTCTATGGCTGTTTTTGCCGTTATCTCAACTAGCAATAGATGACTTGGAGAACGCCCTCTGATGGAAAAGGCAAAAGGAATCTCCCATGAGCAATCAACCCAAAGAGCCTGTCTCCATGGAGATAATTAGCAAGCATACAGTGACAAATGGAAGATTTGTTACACCAAAGAGAGCTTGACTCTCTAACCTATTAAGCAGGACATTCTAAGAAGAATTCAGAAAAATTCAGCCTTCACCGCTCACACCAAGAAAGTATCCTCATCCTAGCATATGGAGTCAGAACTCCTCCTATTTCCTCCTTTGGCTCCAAGTCTTACATTTCTTCTCTCTATGCAGTTGTACATTCAACGGAAAGACTTCCACAAGTCTTCCCCACCCCACGTGCCTACACGTTCATGGTATAGGCACTGTAAGAGTAAGAAACAGAGATAAAAGGTTCTCAGCATCTTGAAAGGGAGTAACACCATTTTTTCTTCCTCCACCATCAGGCAATTTTGGAATGAGAGGCCATGGCTACCACACTTGGTGCTGAGTTTAGTGTTGCTGGGCCACACAAGGGACTGTCTGTGAATCTTACGCTCTAGTCCTATTAAGACAGATACCAAGTTGCTCAACACAGCACGTTCTGTTCGTAACAGAACTTCAGGTGACAAGCATCAGCTTTCATCCCTTTCATTTCACCCTCCTGAACAACTCAGACATGAGGTATGACTCTTGCGAAGCCTCTACTAGATCTAGACTCCACAATTTCCTCTAAGTCACAGACACACATCGACTACAGCTTCTAGCATGGAAGCTGTAAGGCCTTAAACCTGGACTGTACTTAAACCTGTTGCAGTATTCCAAAAAGCTTTGGAAGAGCTTTGTACAGATTTTTGCAGTTACAAATTTCCTCTTCTGAGTACAGTACAATCACAAGAAGAAAAGCAACAGGTTTTAAATTTGCATATGCAAAGCAGCTCTAAGAAATATTGCTACTATAGGCATGAAAATCTAAATAATAAAAACAAGGTATGGCAAAATACATTTTAAAACTCCTTATGAGCAACTTGAAAAAAGATTTTATGTGGCCTATCCTGACTATATAATCTAACAATTTTATATCGGGGGGGTTAATGGTTATTAACTATTGCTACTTGTAAGGAAGAACTGAAGTACAGTTTTAGCTTCTACTCATGTACGCATGCACACATGTGCACAAACTGCATTTGAGTTTCAGGAAATCAGTACTATTACTCACTTGCAAAGCCATACATCTCAGTTTCTGAATGACCCAAGGCCCTAATTTCAATTTTTTTTTTTTTTTTTAGATCTATAGCAGTTTTACAAATGGAAACTAGTAAAATGGATTTAAAAACAGTGCTACTTGTAATTTCACATTTTTTTTTAAATCTTAACATGCAGTGCAACAAATGTTCAGATGAATTTTGTAAATGTCCACGCAACTTAGATTAGCTAATCATGCCATATAGCAGCATGAATTTTCAAAGACATTATTAGTTTGAGGATTACCAAAGCATTACTAATTACCCTAGATAAATAAAAATAGGAGACTATGAAAATTGTCATTTCACCTCTTCGGTCTAACTCCTCCCTTCCCTCTAAGCTCCCCTCCCGCCCCCCCCAAAAAAAAAAGGTAGCATGCATATCACACTCAGAAAAATTGGCAAGTCATTGTAGTCCAATGTTCTGCTTAAAGCAGAGCCAACTTTACATCCAGATTGGGTTACTCCAGGTCCTGTCCAGCCAAATTTGGACAGTGTCCAGGCAAGGAGATCACACAGCCTCTTCAGACACCTGTTGCAGTGCTGTACCACTCTGATGGTGAACAATTTCTTTCCGTGTCCAGTTCAAATATTCCTAGTTGTAGCTTTAGGCTGTAACCACTCGTACCCTAAAACACTGTCTTTACATAACCTAGAAGAAAACCTCCAAATAATACTTGACTCTTGAAGAACACAATTAACTACATCAAATCTACTTCTGTTGAGAGTTCCACTCTAATGGTTCTTTTTTAATAATTCAAGGAAAAATTTTTATCCTACTCGAAGTACTTCTAGTGCCTCTGTGTGTTTTCCCTTAGCACTTCAAGTTTGTATTTATGCCTTGTATTTAAAGATATTGTTTACAACAGAAGTTTATTTCACTCATTAGCACTGTTGCTGTTTCCTTCTCAATGTTATTTTGATTAATATGCTATATTTGGTCACTGAAGACAGTTTAAATGTTTCTTGGGATTACAAGCAGTAGCTTCGGAAGCCTGGTTTTGAGGAAAAAGAAGTCAGCAGTATTAACTACATGCCAGCAGAGGGAAACACAGCCTCAAGAAAACTAACTCACCCTCTTGGAGATTTTTTTTACCCATTACATCCATTGAAACTGACTGATTTACCCAGGAATAAATTAGACCCATTGAGATGTGGTAGGATATGTTGTCTTGTATCTTGTATTTACTATGTACACGCCGACAGAAATAAATAAAAGTGATCTCTGCTTTGAGTTGTGTTAATATATGACTCAGACATCTTGGGCTTGATTTTTTTTTTCAAGGTTGTAAGCGTTTCCTACTCTCCACAAAATTAATGGGTCCAAAGTGCACTTGACAAAATATGACCCAAATCCAGCACAGTTAGAAGTGACTTCTGGATGTTGGAATTCACATTCTTCACCTTGGAAGATGTCAGTCAAACACTAGCCACAGTGGCAGTAGGTGCTTGTGACGAAACCACTTCTGGAAAAAAGAAACAGAATGAACAGTCATGATCAGCAAGCTCTAAGAGCACTTCTCACACACCGGCTCAATGCATCTCCAAAACACTGACAACCCACACGCTTTCTATGCAAAAGAGAAATGCAGTATTAGGCTAGGTTTTATCAGAAGTTCAATGATAGGGGAGCATCGCTATCAGTGCATTTAGACAGCATGTATCCAAAACACTGGGAGGGCTTCCAAAACTAATGGGGAAGGTAGGAATTGTAGAAAAAGCTTCCAAGAGTGGGACTGCCTAGGACCATGAATTTCACCTCTCTGAAAGCCCTTCAGCACTCTAGGTTCACAACATCTGCTTCCAAATCCCTCCAAACCAGCCTGCTTCTCATACTCACTGTTCTAGCTCCTAAGGGTTACATTTGTTAAAGGACACTTATGAAAACATGTAATTAAAAGATGCTGAACTCCTCCAGGCAACCAAAGCAAACACACACACATTGACCTGCTTGCCAACTCTATACAAGCAAAACAATGCACCACAGTGTGCTCTGCTCCAAGGGACACTGAATGCAGTGATATTAAACACCAGTCATTTGGGCTAAGGGAAAGAGATGGAAATTTAATTAAAAGTTGATGGCTATGACGAGTAATTTTGCAAGATTTGGCTGCCTTAAGAACACATTCTTTTCTTTCCCTCCCCCATGTTCAAAGTCAGCTACAGCCTCATCCCAGAAGTTTTGAGCACCTTCTTTTTTCTCCAAAGTCAGGAGGCACTGATGCAATTAAAGACTTTGAATCATTTCCCACAGAGCATCACAAATGCAGTCTCCTGACTCTTACTGTCCTTCTGCCCCCACTATGAGGAAGAGCTCGATGCCACTGCACGCAGAGACCTGATGTGACTACGTGAGTTTTGGTCATCTAAACGGGGTCTGCACAGTGTCCTTAAATTCCTGTGACTGCATCCTCAGTTTTGTCACTGGCACCTTCAGCTGTGTGCAGCTCACTGGGAGCTCCCTACATGACAAAGAAAACTGTGGCAACTCACCCTGGGAAGGTGGGTCATCACCACCCTTCCTGTCAGGATGCAGGCTAGGAAATATATTAGCTGCTCAAGAACAGACTTGTTCTTGTACTTCTAACTGCAAATGCAGTATGACGCTGGCAGTAATACCATATATGAGAGTGAAAAAACAGGATGCATGCAAAGCATAGAAGTCAGCCAACATACAGAATCCTGGTAGTTTTTCATCTCTGTCAATCCAATGGATCCTAAAGCAGAATGGGTAGCTGTCACTGCATCGCAGATGTGTTACCACTAGTAATTATTGACATGCTGTTTCCCTTTGTCCTTCCACCATGTCACCTATTCTGACTGTATGCCTTCCAGAGTAGGCTCATCTTTTTGTACACTCTAGAATAACATACATTCAATGCCACTTTCATCTCAATAAGAAATTAAACTTCCAAGGAAACACAGCTAACTCAGCTGGTGTAAAAACCAGCAGGAGCTCCATACCAGTGACAACGCAAAACAGTCTTGCACAAAGGGACATCAACCACAACCCATTAAAATTGAGAAGAAAAATATAATTCAGTGTTCCCCCCACAACCTTTTAGGCAAGGTGACAGACACACAGATTTTTGTAATTAATGGCCAGTCTTGTAAGAAGTGCCACAAGACCTTAGCTCACAGTTGCAAAAAACAGAACCTCCAACAGTTAAGAACTGTCGACCTTTGAAATTAAAGTAAAAAAGCCACCTACCAATCACTCTGCAGAACAGTATCTCAGTAGAGCAATGGGAAGAAGACTGTTTAGAGAAGAAAGCATCTTTAGGGACCCCCCCCCCCCTTATTCTTCTGCTACTACGTCATCACTAGGCCAAGCAGAGTCAGCTGCACGTAACCAAAGCCAGACTCCTTCGACATCTCCTATCCAAGCAAACTGACAAAACGTGACAGCTGATTAAATCAGAACCAGGGGTGTTGTAACACAAAGTTACACACCACCCCCCCAATAAAATCTGGAAACTTAGATACAGAAAATATTCTTTCTTTGCTTCCTTCCCTCTACTGGGCCTCTTCTCCCATCTCAGGGTTTGCTTGTTCCAGAGTGAAGTCTCATAACTGGGCTGCAATTTTTCATTTCCATTCCCTGTTCACAAATTCAGCTGCTTTCAAAATATGTGAGCTATTACTAAGACTGGGCTAAGACGAAAGATCACCAATCCAAGCCACGAAAGGATTCAGGCTGCAGAGAACACTTTGAATGACTTTGTGGACTTCTTCCCTGAGACTCTTACCTTGCAAGTAGGACCACAGAAAGCTGTGTGATGTGATGTTACAGGGAAGACTAAGGAGATATTCTTCCCTATAACACAGCATTGGCCACAAGGCTGGAAAAAAGGGACTAGAAAACTGTGGAGGTTGCTCCTTTAGTCCTCCGAAAGCCCAAGCTCTACACCCCGCCTCTCCCCCACCACAGATAGGTCACTAATGCACCATCGGTCACATCGCAGCGGGAAGCAATTCTGCCCCTTCCTTCCCTGCGTCCTCCTCTCTCAAAGTCACATTCTTACAGAGACAAGCACTATCACCACTAAGCAGCTGAACACGGATGGATATCAGGGACGCTAGAAAGCAACATCCCATTCTTTTCTCTTGGAAGCCCACCACTATATTCTTCTGTATCTCTTTGTCCTGGATATTAAGGGCTGTAGGGAAGAAGCAGTAAGTAACCCTAGACAGCTCCAACAGCTGATGTATGCTCTCTCTAGGAAGGAAAAGATGGGCAGACTCTAGAAGGATTTTTCCTTCATTAGCAATCTTTGGAAGCACTGTCACAAAAAATACAAAAATATTTTAATGAAAAAGCTGAAGAAAAATATGGAGCAGTTGTAACTCCATCTCTGACAGAAACTCTTCCTAGTGTGTTTCACATGATTTTGGAGCCCAGTATTACACATCTTCCTTCTATGAACTGGGATAGCAGATCCACAGCAGATCAGGGCAAGCATGCAGGAGACCAAGGGACTTGCCTGAATCTCAGAACCAGGCGTTTGCAAAGCAAGAAAAGAGCACAGCAGTACTAACACAGTAACCACTGATCTCACCAACTGGCAGAGAGAACTGTTGTTTATCCCAACCACTGAAGCATGCCAATGTCTAAGATAAAGTGTATAAGCCAATAAACAGTGTAGGACTCAGCTTATTAGCTTGTGCTTTGCTTATTAGCCTGTGCACCAACAGCTAAATTATGGTGGAGGGGGAAAGAAGTACAGAGCGGCAGCCTCTCTCCCATGGATTCCACCCTTGAGGCTTTTGAGGTAACTTCGTCATAGCATTGCATGCTGTCCCTTCTCAACAACATTACCATCTCAGCAGAGGAAGCTCTCCAAAGCAGCATGCCTGGAAAAACACTGAAATGATGACAGCATGGGATGAGAGAGTCACAGAGAAGATGATGCGATGTCTAGTTCCAATGTGACACCTAGATTTTGCAGACGACCTAGAGATAAACGTACAGTGATAAACCAAATTGTTCGTACAGGGAAAGAGTGTGTTGGAAAAGCAACGAAGGTGATAAGGCAAAAAATAAAGAAAGTGACCCAGAAAACCAAAAAAAGACAGTGGTCAAATCACAGCTGTCTGCTTCCATCATGCACAACTGGGAATACAGGCCAGCCAAGTTACAGAGGTTTTCCAGATCTTATACTAAACAAAATTACAACCTCTCTCCCAGTTTGGCCTTAATACAAATCTGCTCCACCCCAAGATCTCATTGTACTAAGCAAACGAGAGCTTTACAAATATTCCATTTCTGTAGTCAGCACAAAGGCACAATTCTAATTAAGAGGAAATGCAGAAGTGCAAAAGGAACTGTTTATACCAGGTTTCCCTAACCATCACAGCACACGTCAGTATTATCACTACCAGACCTATTGCTACTCTGTACAATAGGTCTGTTTACTGTTTGTACAGTACAGTGAAATTTCAAAATATTGTATTATGACTATCCAATTACTAGTTGTTATTGATACCCAGTATTCATATTCAAACAACAAATTCAAAGGAACAAAAGAAAGATAAAATAAAACTTAACATGTCACTAACGTGTTCTTGCCCATAGCTCTTAAACTGGTGCTTTTAAGTACAGTACATGAAGAGATGGATTGCAAGGAGACTAACCCCTCTTATTAAAGATAGCTAAATGAGTACAAGAGCCAGGGACCAACTGATCTTTTCAGTACTGCAATTTGCTGATTCTCACTCACTTGAGACATTACAGTGAAACTAGACATTTTGATTTTCGTTAGCTTCTTTTAATTTCTATTGAACTTCTAATGCATTTTGGGCTGTGAAATACCAAAAGAAAATGCATAGTAATAAAACCTGCCTTTCTCCCCCTAAAAAAGGAAAGCACACTTTTAAGGTAATTCACACAAATATCAAAGAATGGTTATCTGTAAGAGACACCGAGTGAGAAATACTCTTAAGCTATTCTGTGTGTGCCTGGGAGAAGGATAAGAACAAGTAGGGCCAGTGGTTAAGAGAAGAAACAACAGCAGATCTTTTCCTATAACAAGCAGGCAGGAGCATTTGGAAGGAAAAAAAAAAAAGTCATTCTGGACTATGAAAGCAGGAGGAGCAAATCTGTGACTTTTAGGCAGCAGAACAGGGAGAACATTGCTGAACATCCACAAAGAAAATAGGAGAACTGAAATACAGATAGGAGCCTGGAACTAGCTTAGCAAGATAGGTTATATGAAACTAAGAAGGAATCTGGAAGGTTCTCAGCTGTTCTACTTTTATAACATTAAATATTAAGGAAAATGATAGAAAAGCACTTATGGAAGCATTACCATATACATCAGCATACTCCTAAGTACTGAACCACAAGAGACAAAACAGCCACAAGTTTGCAGAAGCAGCCACTTTACCTGCTCACAGAGGTATCAGAGTGCTACCAGAGGTACGGTTTGACATATAGACTTGCAAAACAACCAACCACGAACTGCAGCTCTTTGAGGAAAGGCATAGTTGCAGACTGGTTCCTAGTTTCCACTGACACATAAATATCTATAACAAGCATACAGAAAACAGGAATGAAAATATCCATACTACCACATGGAAACTTCTTCAGTAGCAGCCCTCACTCTTTGACAGGTTTCAGAAATCAAGTTCCTGTACTGTTAGAGAACGGAGAACCTATCGTCCTAGAAGACATGTCTCAGTGCGAGGAATTCCATTTCAAATCTGAGCCATCTGCATTAGAGGTGATGTCTCAGCTTGACCTTGCACAACAGCACTGAATCTCTCTCTCCCTCTTTGACTGGAATACCTCTCTAGAACCATCTGAACATTAGGTTGTTTGCCTTTCTCATTGCTACGATACATTGAGGGTTCAGTCATCACATAGATGACAGTCATCTAAGTGCTTGTAAAAATAAAACAATTGCTAAACTCTTGGCCTAAAGAGCACCTTGAAACCAATTCTTTCGTTCATCTTCTAATCTAAGGGCACTTTCTGCACAAAGTGTATTATACTAATTTTACCCGAACTGTGCTAGCTTTCAGCCTGGTGTGATGCAATCTAACTTAAAAATATGTTCAAGATTTAAAGTCCAAGGGGACACTACCCTTCTATTTCCTTATGCTCCTTCTTGCAGTTACCAATTAGCTAAAGACACTAGATTTGGCTCCATTTTCCACTTCAATTTCACCAATTCGTTGCTTTAAAATTTAATTTCATCAAGCTTTATAATGCATTATCACCTCTGAAAGATTTAGCCAGGATTTCAAGGACAGAAGAAAAAGATTACAAGTAAACTGAACATTTTACCTTGTCAAGAATAAGAGGTGCTTACTGATAATGTACCAATTCGCTATCTGGCTTCCCTTTTTGGCTTCACTTTTATAATACAAATTTCAAGTAGGCACATTACAAAAATGGAAAATGGCATCAGTAAATGTCTAGCTCTTTACAGTGTTCCACTAACAACAAACCAAAAGAGATATGTGCAAGATCTATAACCTATGGTTTTAAAGATCAGCTCTCTTCAGAAACAATACATAGTAAGAATTTACATGACCATGTCTATAACAAGCCCTGTCACTGTGGCCTCAAAATACAAAGGCACATTATCTAAAAGTTTAAAGAATCTTTCACAGGTTAAGAGTTGCAGTTCTGTACCTCTCTAGCAGTCACCAAAGCTATCAGTGTAACATGATCAGTGTAGTACGATTTTCCTTTCGAAACGCAAGAGACTTGTATTTTCAGTGATGTAGGTGAACTCATAACACGACTGAAAACCAAAGGCCTGATACTGAGGTTTCCAAGGCATTCGGGAAAATTATTCCTGTCAATATAAAGCATTTTAGAACTCTGAGAAATGAAATTGGAGGAAAAAAAAAAGGCTAATATGATGAAGAATATCCAACAGGCTTTACTTTCCTGGCTTAGCTGAATCAAAGCTGCAAGTTAAACAGCTCTTTCAAGAAAGGGGAGTTGGTGTAGAAGATACCAAAAAGAACCTCACACAGTCTCATGACTTAGAATTCACAACTCTTTTATTCAGTTCTCCATGTTAATAGGACAGTGTTCATTATGACTGTTAACCCAAGTGTGCACATCACCCCATTCCACACTGCTGCTGGTCCATCCTTTCTTCCCTTCATCGTGAAGGGGGCATTATCAAGAGGTAAGTGTCCCCGTAAGATGGAAGACCTCCTGCTGGTGTAGAAAAACCTAGAGAAACAAACCATTGAAGAAATTAGTCTTTTTCCCCAAAATATTAATATCAGAAATTCAAGCAGACATCATAAAAAAAGGTCTCTGTAACCTCTGTAAAAAGGCATCTATCTGGCTTCCTTGGTAGCTGCATTAGAGATGCACCAAGGACTGAGCCATGGGTACCAAACTCCTCTTCTAACCTTGGAAAAGGCCTTTTCCAGGTCAAGGAGTGAGATGCAGTGAAGGCTGTGTTCTAAAGGTAAAATCTAGTTCCTGTTACCTTTCCTGCGGGTAGAGGAGTTCAATCTCTGCAACTGTTGATCCAGCATCTTTCACAAGCATTACATTCCTGTAGAAATATTTCATGTGGAGGAAAAATTGTATAGAAGTTTAGCAAAGTCAAAACTGCAGCCTCTTTCTGCCTAGTTCTCTCACTGATAAAGCTTCAGTATTTACCATCCAGTAAACAAACATTTCCATTCAGGCAGGGACATTTGCACTACTCCTCCCATACACTGCTGTAAAGATGGGTGGGGAGAGTAACCATAACATTTGTGTTGTTTATGTTGGCCTTGTGTTTGTTAGAGGGATAGGAAAAGACACACACAAGCGTATCAAATTTCCTCCTGAAACTTATAAAATACTATACAAGTTTCAGGCTTAATACACAATACCACTAAACAGACAGAATCCAGATAATAATAAATACTAGCAGACAGTGCTTTGCACAGTAATAGTGAGGAAGAGAAACTGCACACGCATCCTTGGATTCACCCACACTTCTTGTAAACACCAGATATGAAATATTTACAGTTGCACAAAGAGTCAGTGTGACATTCCCATTCCTCATCCTGGTATAACCGAAACAGTCATCTTGACTCCTGGCCTCCCGCTACATCGGTAAGACAGATTTGAAAGGATACCTGTGTATACAGCTACTGCTTAGTCTTCTCTCTCTGCTTCACGGCACCTTCCTGTTTAGTCCATGTAACACTGTGTACAGTTGTCACCTCTCCAGCTCCTTTCTCCCCAAAATGTAAGTATTTTACGACACAGATAAACTAAGCATCAAGGAAGCTCAGTAGTATCACTGCTTCCACCATAAACAGGAAATCTGCATAGAAAAAATGCATGACTGGCCAAAGAGGTAGCAACAATTGGGTTACTGGCTAACATAATATGGATTTTTCCTCCCTCTCTAACAACAAATGCTATTTTGCACAAGAGGGATTGTCCCCATATATTCTGGAAATTAACATATATCCCTGAAAATTTATGAATTTGATAAATTAGGGGTTTTTTATTACAATACTTTATTGAAAAAAAATTCCAATGACTTTAATAAAACTCCATTTCTTTTCCATTCCTGTATTAAAATACCTCAGTTGTATTGCAATTTGTCTAAGACAAAAATTTAGTCCTGATTTGGAAAACTGTATATATCGTATTACATTAAACCACAGATTAACATAATACCGTACCTATACTTGGGAAAATGCAAAGCATTACGTGATAAGGGAAATTTAAAAATTCACTGTTGACCAAAAGCAACAGCACTTTCTAGTGACAGCTACACAGGATACCATTTGACAAAGACTTCTGCTACTACTGCATATATCACAATAAAAATATGCAGACCAGCAAAATCTATATTAGACTTTAACTCTCTGTCCTCATCTGGTCATGGCCCAGATTAGCACAGCTGACCATTCTTGGTTAGAGAGCATTCCACGCCTATTCCCCCTGTTCAACTGACCTCAGCCCTACGCACCAGAGACATTTCAGCAGCCAATACTTTTTTATTAAGATACGTGTACAAAAGCACATCAAAGAGTTCTGAAAGCAAAAAGAAATGGCAACAGAAGATGTAATCCAATGTACACAACCTTTTCGAAGGCCTTTCTCAGATGTTTCTTTGTCTCCTCTCATTAAAATACAGACCAAAAAGCATTCGCCCAGCAACATCCATGAGTACTTCACCTACACCAGACTTTGGATATAACTAGTTGTGTAGTTCCTATGCATTTTGACTGCTTTCCCTTAACCATTCTGCTTCCTATAGAAATGGACAACAGAACGACACATTTAACTCCCCAAACACATTTCCTTCCAAACAAACAAAAAAATCTATTACACTAAGACAGAGTACTCTATGCAGTTGCATATAGCAAATTGCCTCCAAATAAAAAAGTAGACTTAGCAGGCACACAGAAGTTCACGTAAATCTTTCATGAGCCCTTCCCCCACACACACTTGGCAGAGGTTAATACTCTGACACACTACCATGCAGACTCCGTATATTCTAGTAACACTTGTACTTCTTCTAAATGGAACAAAAGGGGGATGCAGAAATACCTTGAAAATGCCTTCCCTAAGTACAATGTAAATGTTAACTTTTGTATCAGCCTAATCCATAATCTGCTTTTCAGTCAGCGTGAGGAACCTATCCATTTCTCCTTTCACATACATACCACCCCTTGCTTGCCTGTGGAAGTCTATGATAAGAACAGAAAATATTCTGCCTTCTTCAGATCTCTACCACATCAAAGTTGCAGAGAACAGGATGCTTTGCTATGTCACATCTAGTAGAAAAAAAAAAATACCCTTTTGTATTGATAGCCACATGTGAAAATGTGGAGGATCTGGGACAGTACTCTAAATTCCTGCTTGTTTTATACCCAGAAAATCTTTCCTGAACAGCTGACTAAGTCACCTTGCTTATGGTCCTCCTTGCTCATTAAAAAGGCTTACATATATTTTTATGCCTTTATCTCTTACTGTGCTGAGAAGAAAGAAGTTATAGGTATATCTGGACAACAAAAGGACTGTGGTAGGCTGACCCTGGCTGGATGCCAGGTGCCCACCAAAGCCACTCTATCACCCCCCCTCCTGGAGACTCCCCTTCTCTCCTAAGCTGGACATGGGAGAGAAAATATAATGAAAGGCTCGTGGGTCACAGAATCGTAGAATCATTAAGGTTGGAAAAGACCTCTAAGATCAAGTCCAACCGTCAACCCAACCCATGCCTCCTAAACCATGTCCCAAAGTGCCACGTCTACACAGTTTTTGAACGCCTCCAGGGATGGTGACTCCACCACCTCTGGGTAGCCTGTTCCAGTGCCTGACCACTCTTGCAGTGAAGAAATTTTTCCTAATATCCAAACTAAACCTCCTCTGACGCAATTTGAGGCCGTTTCCTCTCATCCTATTGCTAGTTACTTGGGAGAAGAGACCAACCCCCACCTCCCTACAACCTCCTTTCAGGTAGTTGCAGAGAGCGATAAGGTCTCCCCTCAGCCTCCTCTTCTCCAGGCTAAACCCCCTCAGCTCCCTCAGCCGCTCCCCATCACACTTATTCTCTAGACCCTTCCCCAGCTCTGTTGCCCTTCTCTGGACAAGATAACACTTTTCTGTGGGTCAAGATAAGAACAGGGAGAGATCACTCACCAATTACTGTCACAGGCAGAACAGACTTGGCTTGGGGAAATTAGTTTAATTTATTGCCAATCAAATCGGAGTAGGATAATGAGAAATAAAACCAAATCTTAGAAACACCTTTCCCCCACCCCTCCCTTCTTCCTGGGCTTAACTTTACTCCTGATTTTCTCTATCTCCTCCCAGCCAGCAGCGCAGCGGGACAGGGAATAGGGTTTGCAGTCAGTTCATCACATGTTGTCTCTGCCACTCCTTCTTCTGAGGAAGGAAGACTCCTCACACTCATACCCTGCTTCAGCGTGGGGTCCCTCTCACAGGAGACAGTCCTTCATGAACTTCTCCAACGTGAATCCTTCCCATGGGTTACTGTTCTTCACAAACTGCTCCAGCGTGGGTCCCTTCCATGGGGTGCAGCCCTTCGGGAACAGACTGTTCCAGCGTGGGTCCCTTCCACGGGGTGCAGCCCTTTGGGAACAGACTGCTCCAGCGTGGGTCCCTTCCACAGGGTGCAGCCCTTTGGGAACAGACTGCTCCAGCGTGGGTCCCTTCCATGGGGTGCAGCCCTTTGGGAACAGACTGCTCCAGCGTGGGTCCCTTCCATGGGGTGCAGCCCTTCAGGAACAGACTGCTCCAGCGTGGGTCCCTTCCATGGGGTGCAGCCCTTCGGGAACAGACTGCTCCAGCGTGGGTCCCCCACAGGGTCACAAACCTGCCAGCAAACCTGCTCCAGCGTGGGCTCCTCTCTCCACGGGGCCACAGGTCCTGCCAGGAGCCTGCTCCAGCGTGGGTTTCCCACAGGGTCACAGCCTCCTTCGGGCATCCACCTGCTCCGGCGTGGGGTCCTGCATAGGCTGCTGCTGGATATCTGCTCCACCACTAACCTCCGTGGGCTGCAGGGGGACAGCCTGCCTCACCATGGTCTTCACCGCGTGCTGCAGGGGAATCTCTGCTCCAGCGCCTGGAGCACCTCCTCCCCCTCCTTCTTCACTGACCTTGGTGTCTGCAGGGCTGTTCCTCTCATATTCTCATTCCTCTCTCCAGCTGCAGTTGCGCAGTGTTTTTTCTTCCCCTCTTCTTCAGTATGTCATCCCATAGGCGCTACTCCTGTTGCCCACTGGCTCGGCCTTGGCCAGCAGTGGGTCCGTCTTGGAGCCAGCTCGCATTGGCTCTGTCAGACATGTGGGGAAGCTTCCAGCAGCTTCTCGCAGAAGCCACCCCTGTAACCCCCCCGCTACCAAAACCTTGCCACGCAAACCCAATGCATAAGCCCATGTTCAGAGCCAGATGACCACCATTCCTCCCAAGTATTACTGTCATCTAAACTCAGTGCAGTAACATTTTTAATCCACGTGACCATCCATTCTAGTAGGCGAGCACCACAGCTAGTTTCCATATCCACAGCTCTATATTGACTTTCAGCTCTCCTCCTTGATATCCAGTTCCCAAAGGCTAGCATGCCTAGCATACACTATATACAGAAAGTCTGGTAAGATTCCTCCTTACAACAAAACGCTGGCAATGCTCAAGATCAGAAAAAGCTGTTTTACTGCCTCATCTCCCTCTCTGCTGATAGACTGACATACGCTTCGGACTCCTTTGCCTCTACTACCAGAATTCACTTTCCCTCTTTCACATCTCCAGCCTGACTGGATTCAAAAAACTTTCTCCATGAGCTTCATCTCACACATAGATTTTGCTCATTGTTATATTTAACAACACTCCTTTCAAATCTCCGTCCAAAATGTTTCTCACTTTGCACATTTGATCTCCTCTCACTTTGCAGTAACTCAGTTCTGGGACTTCCAGCCTGTGGTCCACATAATAACTTTTAAAGGCTGTATGAAAACTGAGAAGCTGCTGAGAAAAGCACACCAGTTGTCCATAGTCCTAAGTGGTACCTGATGTGCACCAGAGACTATTTAGTTGCCCGAATATCAAAAACTCAGATCCAGCTTAGTTCCCATATGTAAGCATTGTTCCCAATTTTAGTCTGACTACCCCAGATAACAACAGGAAACAGAATTTGGAATTTATCAACTAATACTTAGCTGTAAGTGAACTAGAAACATTTATGAAAGTACAAAAGCCACTGCTGTTTTCTGCATATTGGTATATATTCTGACCACAATTTTTTCCCCAATCCACTTGGGCGCGTTTCTCCACATTTTCAACCGATCCAGATTCAGACCGTTCGTCAGTGCTTCCATATCCTGCTGTTATCTCCTCTTTTACTTTCTTTTCAGAAAGAAAAGTCATCCTACTAGGAGGTCTGTGTTTTAATCTCTGGTAGGAGACTTACTTAAAATGGAAGTATTGTTATGATCAAACATACTAATGATGAGTGCAACTATAATTCTTTGATGATATCTAGATCAGTGTTCTCCAAAGTGGAGTGCACGTTCCCCCCACGGGGGTACGCAAGACAATGCATAAGGCTGCCGAAAGAAAATATTTTTTGCACCATTAGTAACTACAATGAAATAAATGTTTATTCATTTCATCTTTATCTCATCCCTTTTTAATTTCTAATTTTGTCTATGTTTTATAATGTACATAGTAGTACCTGTATACAACATAAATAAACATATATTGGGGTGCATGCTCAAAATGTTTTTTACTGATAGGGATGTGCAATCAAAAAGTTTTAGAGACCACTGGTCTAGGTCACTGAAGAGGTGGTTGAAACTACTAGCTGTTAGCCATTAAGTCAGAAACATTATATATACACTTTGCATTTCCCACTTTCTCCCACTTTCAAAAAGCATTTTAACTGTTCGTGCTTTGACCATTTTTTCTATCTTGAGATATATGAAGTCTCCTTAAAAAACAATTTACTATCGTGGTGTTTCTAAGGCATCTATCATTTAATCTATATGGTGCTCTGAATACCACTACACAGTTATTAATATCTACATAAGATTCACAGAAGAGAATAATGGATCTGGTTTTTTGCTTTTCCTGGTTTAGAGCTTTTACTTAATATTTCCAAGTTTGGGACTGATAGCATTTGGGTGCCTGAGAACATTTCGCATTTTTACTTTGTTCCTGCATCGATATCTCATCTCCCCCTTACATAAAAATCTTTTAACATTATGTAGAAAGAAATTTTTCTTAAGTGTTATGTAAAGTCATTTGAGCATCTCAATTTAAAAGAAGTACTTATATCCTTTTCATTATACTGTAATAGGCTAACAACTTGTACAAACCTAAGAAACAATTTATCTTCTATACTTACCAGTTTGGATTTAATAATATGACTAGTTAGACTACTGAAAAAAAGGCCATGATTCAGAAACAGAGGGGAAAGTCTCTAAGAGGCTTTTTATATATAGGAAACTTCATACCAGAATTTTGAAAAATTCATCTAGATTCATTTGAGTAAGTGTGCACCATTGCACCCTACCGGACAAAAATAAGAATGATTTGAGGATATGATTTAGACTTAATGCCAAACCTATTTATTTGTTATAGGTGAATCCCTGCTGCTGTCCCTAAACCTCAAGTAACCATCACGCACCACGTGAAAATTCTGAGGTCTTGAAGTGTAATTACAGCATGAAGCTGGTTGCTTCCTATATGCATTTGTAAACCATGCTCCTTGCACAAAAAGGATGCATGTTGACAATACTGTAAGTTCTTCACACTCAAAGGGGTACCAGGCTTTAGATTCAAAGAAATGAACATTTGATATGAAATGCTCAATACATGTATACACACATGTAATTTTGGTTATCACCAAGTAGCATTGTGCTAAAATACTCAAGAATATTTCAAGAAGAGACCTATATGTACGATAAGCACATATGAGAACCACCCCAAAAGTAGCATTGGATAGCAGATGGACAAAAAAGGAAGAAGCAAAAAAAGCAGATGGGCTCTGAGCCCATGACGTTGACTACTGGCTGACAGTAAGGATGCTTTTTACCTTCAGGAAATAAAATTCCATAGGTAAAGATGTAAATCTGCAGAATCTTCCTCATTTATTCCTTGTTTTTTTTTAAGCCAGGTTAAAACAAACATGTCACCAACAGCATAACTATGACTGATCTTCCTGTGGGGTAGAGAAATAGATAGACTAGATAAATTCCTTCCAGACTTATTTTTCAGTACTCTTAACATGTGGGAATCTTGGTGAAGTTTAATTTTTTTAAGGCATATACTGAGCCTTACAGAGGCAGTGGGGAAACCGGAATGTTGAATCAAAGATCAGAATTAGGATATCAGGTAACCAAACACCAAATCAGATAGATCAATGTGTTTACTACAGCTAATCTTTTGATGGTTAGAATTCTGTAAATTAGACTCACCATTCAAAGGGACAGTTCAGGGACTCTGCCTCTCTCCTCCATCCCCCTTACTTCAGTTAATATTTTGCAATCCATTTCTCCCAGTACTGGAGGTTTCTCAGGTCACAGTCACATGAGTTTCTTCTGCTGCTGCTGCCACCTACCAGTTTTATTATTCTGTTGCAGCAGAAGGGCATATAGAAGAAGTTCTTGTTCAGCACGCACATAATCATCATCCTTTGTCTAAGATGTCATGCCTTATTCAAGTTCTACAACATTTCCCCGTACATTAGACAAAGCACTGGGCACAACCAAGATCAATACAAGGCTTTGAAAGCCATTCCATAAAGAGGAAGGAGCATGGTCTGTAAAACCACCTTTCAAGCAACATTAAATATTAAGACATTAACTTCTGCAGAATGCAGTAAATTTTTATCAACTCTACCCACCAAAGATCATCTGCAGACACTGCAAAGTACTAGTACTGTCTTCCTTTCAAGAAAATCTTCACGTAATATATATAAAACCAGGTTAGAGATGCAAAACTCTGAGCCAACATGAACTTGTTCAACAAATTTGAGGAAAAGAAATTCTTTTTTTTAGACATTATTACAAACCCACAAATCTCTCCCCCAAAAAGACACCCAACCACATGCCTGAAAGTGTAACACCCGTGTCCTATAGCAGCTGATGCACAAAAATATACACAAATAAAGGAATAGGCCTGCCCAGTGCTGAGACGCAAGAAGTGGGTGTGTCTGAAAGGAAAAAGCATTGGAAACATAAGTATAACAGGTCTGTAAAATTATCTTGCAAGTAAAATTAAAGACACAAATTATACACTCAATTATACCAGTGAAATTGGATATCACTCCACTGTCTTTCACAGAGCGATTCCAGGTTTATCTCAGTGTAATTGAGAGCAAAATTTGGCTCTAAAATTATTCCCTCCCACCTTAATTTGATGCTGCAATTTATGGTATTGCTGATAAATTTGCTGTGTTTCAGGAAAATATAAATTGAGAGTATGAGCAGTAGACTATTTTATGATAATATAGAAGAGTTATTAATGTACACAGAAAAAAGTCTGAAAATAGTGCTAATTCTTTACAGATGTCATGGGAAATTAAATACTGCAACAGGAAACTTGAAAGCCTGTCTGAAGGCTCATATTCTTCCACTTTGAATGGTTTTCCAATTGTCTTGATATTTACCTATGTGAGCAAAATACAGATTCTCCTCCTTAGATGAAGTTAAAAAATATTAAGTTCCCAGCACTTTTAAGTAGCTGGAGATTAAGGGAGGGAGGTACCAGAGAAGGATGAAGTGTACAAGCACTTAGATATAGCAGTAAGGGCAACATAAAACACGTCACCCCATCCTCCACATACAGAAATAATCAGCCCCACAGTCTTTCTTTAGCACACATATTCTTCCATCTGTCCTCTTTACAGGATCCCGGCTCTGTTGAATTTTAATAGATTTAATTTAACATTCTTAGTACTAGTTTTTCATACCTATCAACTCCTAATTGATGCAGTTATATTTTATGTTCACTTGGCAAATGGAAAGCATCGTACCTTTCAAAAACCTAAGCTAAAATAGCACACCTGAAGGCAAACTACTTTGAAGTGATAGAGAGGAGGTGGAATTAATGTGTTACAGAACTATCCCTCATATACTTACATGAGGAAACTCACTTTTGTCTCACCTGAGCAAAGCAAAGGACAGTGACAGCTTTCTTAAAGGTCAACATGTATGAGGGGAAATAAGAAAAGTAGGATTTTCTCTAAATATCACAGTTAAAGAAATAATTCAAGAAGTTTCACCAAAATGAACTGATGGGAAGAAAGGAAGGCAGACAAGTTAGCAAACTTATGAAGGTTACAGTAAGAGCAGAAAGAGTCAATTTACCTGACAACAGGTCGGTTTTGGATGTCACCAAACTGCTGCGTTTACCATTTTACCCGCTTGCATTACTGGGGGGAAAAGTTTAGGAAGGAACATTCTCAAGGACTTTTCATAAGTTCTCACTCTCGCCATCGGAAAGGGGAGAAGGGAAGGTTTTCTCTGGATTGTTTGACTTTTTTGGCTCCTGAAAAGTTTTGCAAAGAACAGTAACAAAGTGTGAACTGTTAGAACACATTTCTGTAAAAAAAGTGAGAGTAAGTCACACAAAACAGAGCAAAATTAAATCCCACCCAAAATCCGCGCATCTAATTTGTGTCATTGGTTTGAACAAATAAACAAAACAAAAACTTTTCAACTCAAATTGGAAATATGAGAGGCTTGGAGACTTCCAACAGCAGGCTAAGATCCACCATCAGAATGCTCCAAAAGTCACCCTCAAAGCTTAAGAAAGACTTAAAGAAATAAAACAAAGCAAAAGGCAGCAAACATCTGGTTTATAAATCCTGCAGTGTTCAGCTTAAAACAATTCCTAGAACAGTGAAAAAAATTAAAAATTAAAAAAGGCAGTAGCAACAGAAGTTACCTGTCCGAGCACCTACTATTCCATAGAGAGAACAGGAGTGGGTCGTGTGTCTCACACCAGCCATAAAGCCCATAAACCTTCTCAAAAAGAGTGAGCCATGAGAAAGATACTGTACATGCGATTTGTTTTCAAAGTCTCTCTAAGCCCTTAAGGTCCCCTATGTATTTAACTGACAGATTTTTGAAATAAGGGGGAGAAAAGATTTAGCAAACATCACTGGTTTCATTTGTTGGATTTTTGAAGTCCAGTATAATATCTGAAGAAGTATCTCCTTCGCGTCTGACATACACAGATGTTCCAGAGGTTGTTTCCTGAGTAAGTATCACACATGAAAGACAGCATACGAAGTGGGAGAAAACGCTCCAAGAGTGACCGTCAGCTCAGAACAAAAAAGTTAACAGTCCACATATGCATCAAGCATTGACATTGTGTTACGGATGAGGTGTTGCAACATTCCAAGAAAAGATTTTATAAAACACATTAAAGCATTAAATACAAGGCTTAAGATACAATCCGTACATTGACATAGCAAGACATCAATTATAAACATGGTAAGTTGAACAGAAGAAAATCTCCAGTGTTACAAAGAACATAATTTCATCAGATGTAGTTTAAGAAACTTATTCTTGCAAACAAGAGTTTCTAACCGGTTCTTTCAAACATTAAAATAACAAAAATAGTTCTATCGCCATCAGCTGTATTAGCACTATTGTAATCCAGCACTACATTGACCATTTTTTCAGCACATGCTTCCAAACCCACATATGGAGGTAGTGTTAGTGTAACTGTATGAAAGCTTAGCATGTGTTTTTCAGCATATGGGACTGAAGGAAATACAGTGTACAAAGCTGACATCTGTAAAGTTCACCTTCAATGGGAAACACTGCCTGATTACCACAGGCTAGATTTGTTAGTGATTTTTTTCCTTTAAATAAACACAAGACACCCCCTTCACACCCCTAGCCCATTCTATGTATTTCACTATTTCAGGAGCAATGGATAAGTAGGGAGTAAATACATGAGAAAGGTGTGCCCATTTGTACCAATAAATGCTCAAGCAAGGTTTTCACGCAGTATGAATACCCAATGTCCAAACAAATGTACATGATGTTTCAAATCCTGCCTCCCTCCTTGACCACTACTTATCTCCAACCTAGCAATGGAAGCACCAACCACAGAGGAGCATCTTATCCTAAGGGAGCCAAACTGTGAATCTCTCTACCCACTGTTTGTCTTTCAAATATCTTATGTTTACTTCACAAATTTTACTACTGCGAGGCGTAAGCTGGACATTCTGAAAGGGTGATACTATGGAGACTCTAAAAACAGTCCAGAATGTTCAGTTACCAGCTCTTTCCTCTAAAAGATGCTTCCTGTGGTAGAAATACAGAAGTCCCGCTATACCAACTAGCACATGTTTACTCCCTGCTGTTATTCCACATGTGCTCAGTGTGTGCCACAGCTGAAAAGGGAAGGATTGACCCTACCAGCCTCTCAAGGAGTGCAGGCACCTACCAGTAACAAGGCAGCAGGGGTAGGGAACCCAACCAAAACCAAAACCCCAAACACCAGCACCCAAATTCCCCTCAGACAAACAAACAAGGGGAGAAGAGCCTCTGGAAAAGAGAGAGTTTACTGCTCAGTGACTAGAAAATTAGGTGTCTTTCATGTTCTGCGGTTCTGCAACTCTTCACAGAAGTTTAAGACCTTTCTATTCTTCAGGTATAACCTGTGTGCTTGAAGACTCAGGAAGAAAGATTTGAAAATACCTTTACTGCTGAAGCTCCTTTTGTTGCTGGACCAGCTGGTCCGCTCTCCTGCTTAACACCAACAGTCAACCTTTCACTTGATTTTAATAATAATATTTAATTCTACAAAAAGAAAGCCATTTTATTACATTCCTTTTAAAATAAAAAAACCAAACTGTACAAAGAAGCATGATCAAACCTCCATAAAGCAGGTTAATACTGTTCTGTTTATTGCCTCTTGAAGACTCTCTGCATAGTGTCCGTGAGTTGTGTTTAAGGTCCAAGTGAAGATAAAACAGCAGAGCAGCAGAGAGGTGAGGAAGGGCCACAGAGGTGGGCAGTGCAGAGCCTCAGAGGGTACATGGGACATGCTCCATTGAAGTATCCAGAAAACAGCAGCATTGCACACACACAACCCCCCTCCAAACAAACCCTATTTCCACAAGATTATTTTTCAGTTGTAAACGTTTTACTTTTTGTTTTTAAAAAAGGAGGCTTATCTTTATATATATATATATATCTATAGTTCCAGGGGTTTATGAATCCAGAGAACAAGAAAGGAATGAAAAGGGGGGAGGAGAAGGAGAAGAAAAAAGAGTGGGAAGACAGGGACCGGAAAATGGACTCAGTATCTGTTTTGGTTATCTGTTTTCCAAAACAGCTCAAGGCTAATGAGAAAATCCACAGCCAGAAGGACTAAGGAAAATCAGGCAGCCTGGAAAAAAATTAGGAGCTAAATAGCCAAAACCCCAAAAGAAATAAAGCAAAGCAAATGCGCGCACACAAACACACACAAGTGTGTGCACTCACACCACACACACGTAAGGGTCCAGGATCAATTTGTTAATTGTTCATGGACCTGGGTTATATATATATATTTTTTTTTTTTTAAATTCTGGCTGAGCTCTCTTTTTTCCCCCCTTCTTTTTTCTTCTCTCTCTCTTTTTTTTTTTCAATTTTTCTTTTCTAAACCTGCTGCATGTTTCCGAAAGCTAAGAATTGACTATTTCTCCCCAGTTATACTCTTTGGATTTCTGCCAACATCAGCTTTTATGTTCAGTGGGGAAAAAGTAAGCCTGGTAAGTATTGTATGAACTGCAGCTTTATTCTAAAGTACCTCCAGATGTCTAATCACTTTTAACCACCTTTTCCCTCCTCCACACCTTACCATGTTTCCCCCCCGAAAAAGCAAAAAATAAGAAAAAAAAAACCCAAACCACCACCCCACCAATGTACAGGCTTTAACTCAGTGTTTTCTTAACAAATAGTCTGCAGTGTTTTCACTTTGGCCACTGTTAAAGATGCAGGCATAGAGAAGGGAGTGTTGGACGAGCATGTATTAAAGAAAAAGGAACATTAACATTGCAGATCTCTCTCAAAAAGACTAAAACACTAACAAATACAAGTCGATGCACGTTTGCTTTAAACTAGTGTAATTCTTTTTCACATTGGATTAAACATTATTTTGTATACCAAACATTACAGTGCTGTTTATCTCCTCCAATCATGCAAAAAATAGTTAAAACGTGCCACTTCTGCCACAAATAGAATATGACCAATTCCCCTACATACCTTCCAAAATCAGGATTTGAAATGAGAAAAACACAAGTACTAAAATCCTCTTTCAAAAGCTTTATGAAGAAATATAGACACAAAGTTGCCAATTAATACCAAGATGGGACAAATTACAGATTTGTACAGAAAGCTCACGTTAAGTCAACTGATACTTCTCTCAGCCTCATCATTTGAAAGGCCATATCCTGTAAGGTCAGGAAGTGATGACTTTAGAAGGATCCTGAACTTACAGCTCCCATCTACAAGAGTAGAAACAGTAGGTGTCCAGGAACTTTGAAACACCTGGTATTTAACACCTTCAACTCACATTGAGAATTTGAGGCACTTGGCAATTTACAGGATCAAGCCTTACAGAGGTAGAAGAGACTTAACTGGTGCAGTAATTCACAGAAGTTTCTAGAGAGCTGCCAGACAGCTTTCTGAAAATCTTCAAGTGTGAATCATGCTTCAATGCTTGCCTGTGAACACACACGAACTGCAATACGTCTGGGGACCAAAGCAGCATCCAAATAAAATTCCCACTTAGGCTGTGAACTGAGCATCTTCATTACAAAACTGATGCTGAAGAATTAACACAATTTTATGTTCTGCAAAAAAGTAGGGGCAGCAATCACAGCACGCGTGCCTTTTGCTCTTGGTTGACACACACACACACACCCCTTTCTCATTCCTCTGAGCTTCTCTGATAAACAGCATTGCAAGTCGGTTTAAAAAAAAATTTACAAGAGAGAGTTCTGTTGGTCATCTATTTACATGTGGCATCACTCCACAAGAAGTTTGATCTCATTGGCTAATAGCTGGTTCATGTTGAATAGAGCCCCCGGGAGCTTGGTGAGCAACTCTCTCTCCGTGGTCTCAGGGTCGCTGTCGACAGAGCTGGAGCTAGCACTCATATTGTCGACAGCGGCACTAGCTGGAGGGCCCAGCTCTGGCTCGCTAGTCTCGCTTGCCGTGGACACCACAGAGAGCAAGGACATGCGCCGCGTCAAGCGACCGGGGGTAAGGAGAGAAGCGGCATAGTCCGCTATGATACCAGCTACATCTAGATTACAAGCCTTGTCAAAGGCAATGAAACCTACATTTGCATTGGCCTCGCAGACGTAGAATGAACCGTCGTCCTTCATCAGCAGGTCAATGCCGCACACGTCCATCCCCAGGATGTTTGACACTTGGACTGCCAACTGCTTGCCTTGTTCACTCAGTGAGCACATCATCCCTACACCACCTGGAAAAAGTGAAAAAAACTTGCTGTCTGTAGTCTGGTCACAGGTGACTGACATACTTCTCAACTGGCTGGTGCTTTTTGGTTGGGAAGCTCCAAAGCGAGCGTGCAAGCATACTGCTGACAACTCAGAAAGCAACCTCTTTTCCACAGTGACTACTAATGAACTTGAAGCCACAGCAGGATTTCAAGATATTCTGACCTGCCAAAGGTAGGTCAAGACTTGTTTAAAAAACAGTTAAGTGCTCATTTTTCCATTAAGAAAGAGATCATACATTTTTATGATCCTGGGATATTAATAAGATGACCTAACAAACCACCCTTGTTCCTTCTAAGGTAGAGGCTTTCCATACATATTTGTAAGTTATCAAAAGAAATCTTTCAGCAAAATTAAACCAAGCGTTCCTGATAAGACCAAAGCTCTAAACAGATATACCTGAGGGGAACAAGGGTTAAGACATTATTATCTGCTCATGTCCCTCTCAGCTTGCTATCACAGGTTACTGTCTCTAAAGCAAGAATTAGGGAATATTTGTGTCTGAACCTCATCTAAGTATTAACCAACTCAGACTTCATCTATGACAACACTTCAGTTTTTTAAAAAAAAAAAAAGGAAACCAAACAATAACAAGCCAAAAAACCTTTAGCAGAAAAATCTTTCAGGCTATATTTCTTCAGCATCAAGTAGTAACTAAAACCTCTCAGGCCTTTTGACTAACCAAAACCGTACTACACATGAACGCATTTTGTCCCACCCCTGCTCAGGTTCAGTACAGTTTCAGCCAGGCAACCTCAACCCTCCTTCCTCCTTCTACCCTCAGAAATCCCCCTGTCCTATACTCAAAGCTATGCAGAAACACAATTTTGAATATGCTACAATCAATGCAGTAACATTCCTCTTCCTTGCAGACATGGTCTTTGGGGGAACAGGTTGCAGAGAGGAGCCGGACAGACTTAAGGCAATACAGCAGCTGCTCAATGCAATTCAACTGTTTATTGCCTTCAACAGTTTCCTCCCTTAACAAATCTCTTCTACCCTCTTGCCAACTGGCTGTCTCCTCCACCTCCCTTGGTCTCGTCTTCTGCCTTCCTTCTTTTTCTGTTCCTCTTAACAGGATGAAATGAATGATAACTTGGCATTAACATGACACTGCCACTACCACATCAGTTGCTCCGTTTGTGTTTCTAGAACTTTGCCCTCCTTTCCATCCATCCTCTCCATCTAATACTTTGGGCAGAGATTGTCCCTCCTTCTGTGTTTGCTCAACACACATCTCACTTAATCTTCACCCTCGTGTTTCCTCTGTAAACCCCCAACAGTAAGCACAATTAATACAAAATAAAACCTGCAGCTTATTTCAGTTGGGTTTGTGATTTTTCAACTGGATTGAAAAAATCTGATCAAAACTATGAACAATGCTTTTCCTACCAAGTGAGCAGTTACTCTGCATCCTCCCATCTGTTGAGCAGCGGAGCATGGTGCCCACCACACGGCCTCCTACTACGATGACACGTACATCCTTGCCATGGGACTCTTTAACATATTTTTGAAATAAGTAAGGGGCATCATGACGGATCAAATGGCTTAGGTCTGCCAAATGGTGCTTGTCTCGTGCCAGGAACACAGCTTTACCTGTATGAAGAAAAGAACATTGGAAGATTGAAGAAGCTACCTATTTGAGCTGCGTCAATGATTCAGCACGTAAAAGTAAAGCCTCCAACCAGTATGCTGCCCATTCTCACATGCCCCATCTGTCGCTTAGACCCACTTAAATTCTTCTGTAGATATCAGTGTTCCACTGCTTCAGTGCTTCTAAGTGTTCAAGAACTGACAGAGTTGAGGAGCCATATGAGGAGTATTAAAAAAAAAAAAAAAAAGAAAGAAAATAAAATAGCTTTAGATAAAGGAGGTGGTCTTGTAATTTCAACTCCTTTTGGGACAAGTCCTTAATAAAAGAAAAAAGGAAGAAATACTTGGAAGAGCAGCAGACAATAACACAATTTTGTTCATCCAAGAGGACTGGACACACAGCCTACAGCTTTGACACATAGGAACCAGTGACATGAAACTGTTAAACACCAGGCAGCTAAGAACTCTGAAGTCGCTAGCGTGCCACTGCAGAGCCAACCACTTCTCTGTTGGGAAGTTGCTGAGAGCTGCTCTTCCCTGTACTTACAGGAGCTCACATCTCCAGAATGAGGCTTTGCAGTGGAACAACTATGCTCAGAAGAAAACACTAGACTCCACAGTATCCAAGATAATTTAGCAGAAGATTCCACAAAACATAAAACGAATGGAATGTACTACAATTTTGCAAAAAAATCTTTAGAAATTATGAGCTTTTCTGCAAGAACACATCTCAAGGACCTGCTTTGTTTAACCTAAAAAATGTCATTTCATTCCCCTTCATTTCTACAGCACACCAAAGACTTCTTTGTTCTTTTCCAATTTTACTAATACTGATGAAAGTCACTCCTGAAACAGACTCTGCCACTTGCTATCTCATTTGTAGCCTCAAAAGATGGCATCCCTTTCCACCTTTAGCTGCATTTCCCAAATCCTCTTCCCCTTTCCGAAGGACTCTTTCATGTGTCATATTAGATTTATGTTTTGCAATAAGGCTGCACAATTATTTTTTGTGGCAGAATTGTCACTCAGTTATGCTATAATGTTAACAGAGTACAAAAAATCAATTGCTAAACTGCCTATCTTAACTAAGGGAACAGAAATACAGCAGCAGCAGAACTAGGAGAAATAACGTGTGAAGAATTCCAAGTGCTCCAAAGCCCAGCTGGAGCAGTCTATGCTTCGTCAGGATTTAAGGTGTCCATAACACAGAACACTGCTTGAGTAACATGGAATTTCTCATGACAAACAACAGTATCAGAACGTAGGCTTAAAAATCATGACAAGCAAAAACCTCCATGTGCTTTCTCCCATTCCCTACAGGCACTTAATAATCCTACTGTATTCCTAAAATGGGATAGGAAAAATGATGCCTTGGAGGGGCACTACTTAGTTCTTCAGAATTATGCAGCATCATGACACCTTGGCAAAAATAAGATTGGCACGTTTGCTGCTGCAGCAAACTACGCAGAAAATGGGCCTAGAAGAGTATGACTTTTATCCGCCAGCCAGTACCTATGACCATGTTTGTCTGGTTTTTTTAAATACAATTTGCAAATGGCTGCTCTTCAATTAATTTGAAAACGTTTCCCCAACTCTCTTAACATGAAAAGATATGTACTGGGTATAAATTTGCATTAAAATGTCTGGAATTTAAAGTGCTCTAAAGCAAAACCTGTAAACAGCGATTTACATGAATTCTGGCTAAAAAAGGGAGAAGAAAGTCAATAGCTGCAAACTCTGTAATTATTTAGTAGATCTTAACAAGAGGCAGTGTCAAGTCAAACCCAGCGTCTCAGATATTCTACAGTTGTCAAATTCAGCATGCTGCAAAGTCCAACTCCAACTTGGCTTCATAGCTCCACGAGCGCTTTAGAACCATATAAACAGGCATTACTGCCAACAGAAGCAGGTCTGACCTTCCTCTGCCCCAGCCTTTTGCTCTCACTCTTCCATTACATCAACACAAGCATTTGTGCAAGTAAATGATAATTCATGTAAGGAATTAATCCAAGTAAAAATAACCCATCTAGATGCATCCAACATCAGTTCCTGAATCCATTTACTACGTGGCTACAGAAACACTCGTGCCAGCAGAAGAGATGAACCAGAGCAGCACAGAGTGGGAACAAACTGACGGACAATAAGAACAAAGTGGTGTCTTTTTGTTATGCTTTAAGGTAACTGCTGGTTTATGTGCTTAAACTTCAGGCTCGGTCTCTTTTTACGTCTAGTATTTATTAGACTAGTTTTAAAGCAAATTAAAACCAGTGCAGCCTCCTGTGCAAATAACCTCTGAAATTGATTGTAAACCTGGTTTCCTTTAGTAGATCACTATCTGACATTAAACAAAATTGATGTAGTGTTTCATATTCAACACTTAAAACAAAAGACTGATAACAGAACAATTTAATCTGAACCTGCTGTATCATCACCAGCACTGTCAGAGATATTTTTCCTGAAAAACAGAGATCCAGTTTGACAAACAATACATGAGATTTTATTTAAATCACAATCCTAATTATAGACAAAGTCAAGTAGAAAAAAAAGTCAAATTAAGACTGAAT
This sequence comes from Morus bassanus, assembly GCA_031468815.1. Classification (NCBI taxonomy): domain Eukaryota; kingdom Metazoa; phylum Chordata; class Aves; order Suliformes; family Sulidae; genus Morus; species Morus bassanus. Next base: position 997,774 of record CM062571.1, on the reverse strand, counting down.
GAACTAAGATTTCATTTCTTATGCTTATTTAGAAACATCCCTAAAATCCTTCTCTCTGCTTCCCTAAGGCCAGACCTTCCGTTATTCCAGTTCAAAGCTTTCCTCACAGAAGTCACCAAGGCACCATAATTTTGAACACCTATCCCCCCTGCTACTGCAAGACTAGGTTCTACTAAAACTGCTTCCCAGTGTTGCAGCCTACTCAACATTCAGAATTCAAAGGGTGGTAGAATTTCGATGCACCACAAAGTCCAACACCTAATAGAAGACCTTATTAACTATCACCCCTTGACAGGACAAAATCTTAAAGAGTGCTGCTCAGAATACTCCTTGCCCTCACCTCTGACCTCACACCCACCTCGGTGACCCCGCGTGTTCTTCACCACCATAGGGAACTCCAGCACTTCAGCCTCATCAATCATTTTGGCAAAATTCTCATGACCACCTGGCAAAAAGAAAACCAACAACATTATGTGCCACCAGTCTGGTGTGGCCAAATTGGGGATGTAATTGCCACACTTTCAACCCACCCTTACAGCTTAGGTAATGCAGAAAAATCTGTCAGTTAAGAGGAACTTGGTCATGGAGCATGATCAGACTTTGAAGCTGTTTGTAATCTGTGGGATACTAACTCCTACTTCCTTTGAAATGGAAGACACAAGTTGACAAAGGTGTTTTGATTGCAACCCCAAAAGGCTTAATCCAATCTTCTAAATCTGAATGCCCCAATTCTACCATCTTGTTCCAGTTTATCCCTTTTACTTTATCAACTCTCACCTTTTCGAATGTCTAGCAGGAAAATAGCACAGACGTAACACCAGTAACAGTTCCGTCCAAACTACTAACCAGAAAAGCAACATGGAATACAAAGACAAGGCATAATCCAGACAGCAACAACCACCCAAATCTTGTCACTCCACCTCCCCCCTTTCCAAGGCTTAAGTCTCCTGCATCTCATTCTCCCTATTTCCTGAAGTAGTACTTCAACCTTTTCGTCTCATTGCATCTGTAAGGACCTGAGAGAATAGCTTTTAATGACCATTCACATGATTATGGTTGATACTTCAAGATTATTTGAGTTCAGTCCAATTCACAGAAGGCTGACCACAGTACAAGAAAATACAGAAGAGAAAGTCAGCAGACAAAGGGATGAGACTCCTCTAACAGCATGTGCAGTAAGGCGCAGAAGTCAAGCCAAGACACTGGTCACAAAGCCAGCAGCAGCCATCACTACCCTCTCATGGATTTTAATGGGTGTCATGGAATAACATGTCATTCAGCACATCCTGTTTTTCTTGGCAAAGCCAGCTCTCACTGATAACTTGGTATTTGTTTGGGTGGGTTTTTTTGTTTTGATTTTTAAAAAAAAAAAAAAAGGTCACGCTTCTGTCAAATTCCAGAGGCAGGGATTAAAAGAAGTGGCAGGAAGTTATGAACAGAGATATCAGAGATATTCTGCATGTTCTGCAACTACCCCATCATTTGTGGTCTCCCCTTCCCCCCAAAAAAATTAAAAACTCATTCCTTTCTCAAAGAGCTAGAGCAACCACATCTATAAAGAAAGGGTATGTTTCTTCTCAAATGTGTTTTCACAGTAACTGGTGGAAATAGTAATTCATAGTGATTGATGGAAACCCATGTTTTTGTTTTTGTCAAGTTTGTTTGCATTTTTGTCAATTTCCCATTACAAAAGCCTATTGGTGCAACCACGCAAAGGGGAGGAAAGCACTGGTATTTCCCAAGAAGGAAAGGAAGGCTGAGAGGTATCTTCAACTCCTTAATATATTGTAATTAAAAGCACAAATAGCATCAGGGTAGCTCAGACAAATGGTTCCTCTAATCTAGCACTCTGTCAGGAACCACAGACTCCAGAGGCAGGCACAGCAAACATTAATAATTAACTGTTCTGGTGGGAAACAAACCCCAGACAATGGTTAAGAGCTGAACACGAGGGCCTGTACTCTTTTTGTCCTTTCACAATAACTAATATAATATTTGCAGATATTTTTATTCACATAGAAGTTTAATCTACTTTCAGGTAGAAGTCGAGATCTTTATAGTATCCAATCACATTTAGTTCCCCAAGTTCTTGTCTGTTGTTTGGGCAACTGGAAAAGAGTTCAAGTGTTTTAGCAGTAACAGCCAAAGTTAGTTGCTCGGGAGGCGGAGGTACAGTTAAAGCACTCTGCCCAAAGCATCACAGCTAATCAACAAAGCCAAAACCAGAATCTGAGTGTTGTGACTTTAATTTCCTTTTCTGCCTCATGCTACTTAATTCTATGGATTTCCCAAACTTGATTCATATCATTTGCACTACAAAAGCATAAATTATGGTAGGCCAACTATCCCATCCTTTTGATCCAAAAGCCTTACCATATGAAAAAGTGTCTGGAAGAGGCACACCGTGACCAGCAAGTTCTTGAAACGTCCAGAACTTGTTGACACAGTTGAGGATGGCTTGGGGACGATTCATCAATCGACAGCCCATCTTCTCCAGGTGGCGAAGGACTGTGATATCGCTGTCACTCTGGACCCAAGGTGTTGGTACACGCACAACCACCACTTGCGGGTAAGCCGTAATGAGCTCCCCATTCACCCGGAGACCTAAAGGAGGAAGAAAAGAACATCCCAATCAACTACAAGGTCTTCAGGGGAAAGTAAACAGGCAAAGAAATACTGCACTACATGTGATCGCAACAGAGATACCAGACTTCAACAGCGAGTGTTAAAACAGCGCAACTCTCCCTAAAACGCATCTTGTCAGTTGTGCCGTTTCATACGCGTCACTCCTAACCCACTTAAAACTAGGACTAGGCAAAGAACAGACTGTATTAGGGCACACAATCTTGGGCTCCTTCCCAGGGTGAAGGATTTTCTTTACAGGTTGACAAGTCATCCTTTCTATGGGTGTTAGCTGCACGCTGCATTCACACCAGCAGTATCAATAGCTCAGGAGGTTCCTGCCTCCCACCGCTAGCTCTTGCCTACGTGATACAGTTCATACCTTTCCCAGTCCCAGTTGTACTGATCCCTCTGTTTGTGGTATCACGTTACACAACTTATTGCCAAAGTAACAGAGATTAGATATGACCCTTAAAAAAAAAAAAAAAGCAGTATTTTTAACACAGATAATTTCAACAATCTGATTTATATATCAGCTAACAGAGCAGCACACCATGACATTAAGGCAGGAACTAGAAGGAAAGCCAGCTTTGCCACCAAGACCAATGTATTACTTAATCATGACCTATAGTTTTACAGACTATGTCTCTGAAGAAGAAACACTGAAAGAAAGATAGGCTGCAGGAATGGGAATACGATAGAATTGGACCAGAAGGCATCAAGCTTGATGAAGACAGTCTGACATCTGAGGATGGGAAAAGACAAATAGGATTTGATATTAACTTCATTTGCTTTATGTTCAAAGTAAAACTTTCTGACTTCAGTGTAAAATACACAGCTCACACTGCTGTAAGCACCTTAAGGGTTAAAAAGAGAAAGAAGGTGAGCTGAGAACTCACAGTGCATCTGCACTGCTGTGCCTATGAAAGGCCAGCTGTAACTATTCAGATCTAGCCCAAATTAATTACCTGATTAGCTCTATTCCAAAGATGTTACTTTTCAAATACTGACTTGCATCTATTCAACCTGAAGACACATATTGCCAGGCAATATATTTAATCTCAAGGTGCATCTGAATTAATTGGGGGAAGGGGCAGGGGGAGGGAGGGAAGGGAGGGCGTCCCCCTCTCTGTACTTCCAGTTTTCTTTTCTTCTCCCAACCAGGATGTATTTTAGAGCTTGCCTTAAATATAGTGAAGCAACCATCTAACTCCCAAAATGGAAGCAGAAATATGCCTCAGGAGGACACACTCTGGAAAGGCCAAAACAGAGCCCATAACCAATAAAAATCCCTTTTTCCAATCCCCATTGCCATAATTGCGCAGAGATGAGAAAACATAAGCAGACGGGTGCTCTGGCTGCTCACCTCATTAGCACCAAGCACTGCCGCATTGCAGCTGACATGACTTGCGTGTTTAAGCAAGCAGGCTTCAGACACACACACACACACACCATTTTATAGAGGCATCTCAAGCAAGATTGAAAACAAGACACTGCTAAAAACCTAAGCAGAATGTAAACATCAGGAAATAGACTACCACCTCCTTTAGCCAGAAAAGGAGTACAGATTCAGCAAGGAACAGATTTTTAACTTTATTAGTCTGATTCCGCCTTGCACATGTATTTTCTCACTTAGGTGCATGCCCAGTTACACCCACTTTTTGCCACTGTAATTGCATGCGTGTCCTGATCCACGTGCAAGCTGCGTAACAATCATTTTAAAAAAGGCTGCATTTTCTACAGAGCTCCAAAATTGCCACTGTATTGCTGTGAACCAAAACTACATAGTTTTTTAATTCATAATCTCTCAGAGTCTATTTTGTTGTTTTGGTTTGAAGTCACACCGCATGCTGAAGTTTGGCACCATGGAGTCTGAAAAAGAAAAACAGCAGTTTGAGGAGATGTATATGCCTCTCCTGAAATTCTCCTGAATACCTGCATTAGATTTGACTATCAGACTGGTGTAAATTCAGCCAGGCCACCATCCCCCCCTGGAGTGACTTTGGAACTACAACGATGTTATCAACGAAAAATCTGAGCTTTTGTTCCAGATTCAATCATTTTCTCTGGATACTGTTCTCCCCAGAACAAAAAAAAAAAACATTCTCTCTCCTCATAGAAGACAGTTTACAAACAAAGAGAAGAGCTACTCAATGAAATGTATAATTTGAATCACTACTACTGACATGCGCCATAAAAATTAGCTGCAGTCTCCCAGCAACACAGTGCTGCAAACAGAGGCAGCTTTATTACAGTAAAAAAGGAGAGCCAGATTCTGCCATTTTGGAACAAGCTTGTATTCAGCATTCCATCTGAGACCCAGCAGTTAACAATCAGGTTAATGGTCATTATTGCCGAGTGGGCTGATAAAATAATATTTATTCACTATGATGTGCTGAAAGCAGTAACACAGAAGATATTAATGCCTACAATTAATTTATTTTCCAAAGAACCAATTCATGAATGCAAAGAGGGAGAAAGGAAAAAAACAAAGGTATGCTACAGAGACGTTACTTAAAAAGTGGTTAAGAGGTAATCAAGCTTTTTTTTGAAAATGGAGATGAACTCTCTTTCCTTTGCAGTAATGGAATCATAGAATAATTTAGGTTGGAAAAGACCTCTAAGATCATCAAATCCAACCGTTAACCTAGCACTGCCAAGTCCACCACTAAACCATATCCCCAAGCACCACATCTAAACATCTTTTAAACACCTCCAGGTGACTCACCTACTTCCCTGGGCAGCCTGTTCCAATGCTCAACAACCCTTTCGGTGAAGAAATTTTTCCCAAAATCCAATCTAAACCTCCCCTGGCACAACTTGAGGCCATTTCCTCTTGTCCTATTGCTTGTAATAGTACCATCCTGGTCCCAGAACAGCAGCAGTGAGTTACATTCCCAGTTGCCTGCGGACAATGTACCAACCTCACAAACATGCAGAAGGCAGATGTACCTTGACAAACAGAAGTTGGTCCATTTGTTGGCTTTCTCAGTGGATGCCCATGACACTGCAGACACGGCAAACAGACAGCTATACAGTTCTTTGAAGTACCAATACCGAGAGCCAGGAAAGGGAGATTTTGTGCTTACCTAATGCTATGAACTTTACCAACATATTACAACCATTTTACCAGTGCCTGGGGAACAATTTCTTAGGTTATCATAAAACATTTGGGTATTCTTTGGCCCTATGAGATAAAGACTCCTGAGTTGGACTATCACACTATAAAACCAGATGTAAATCCTGCACTTGAACAAGACCTGTTCTTTCACTCAGTACCAGCTTTCTTTGCTCTTCCTCTGCAAGATGAAACTCCCCAAAATGGAATATGGTAGACCTTTAACACTATACACCAAACATCACAGTATTCAGATGAAAGTGCAAAAGGAATTTTTGCAATGCGAACTGTAATCACCTGGGAATGAACTTGACCAGTTACACCACATCCCTCAAATGAAGCCAAAGAGCCTCAAGTTTCTCTCAGAGACAGCTCAAAGCAGCACGTGATAGAACTGAGTGGGTAAATGCATGATTCCTTATCAGTTGCCCAACCAGTCCTGCTGCTTTTCATTCCCAAAGAACAGCAGGTGAGCTTAAAGTGCAAAGCAGCTGGTCTCTGAAGTCCACGGAAAATGGATGCAGCATTAAACTCTAGTGAAGACAGAAGAAAGAGGCAGAAACTTCTACTGCTATTACCAGTGAGATCAGAAGACATGTATCTATACCCTAAGAAAGTTCTCGAGACAGTAACATCTAACATGCTACAGCCTATTTGCATAGCAAGATACTCAGGAATGCAGTTGCTTCTTGACAACCTGATTTAGTACAATTTTAGGGTGGATGCACATACTTTGGAAAAAACACGGAATTCTGGAACTTCCCGGCCCTCATTCATGCATGCAGGGTTTTTTTAGTACCTTCTGTCTTCTTCCCTATGACAAATTTTTCTCACGATCACAATTTCTCAATTGAAGAGCCTCACTCAAGAGACTTGTCATTTAGGTGGCACACATTCCAAATTAAATGCCTCAAAATACAGACATACAGAACTGAGTTATCCTGACTTAACAAGTTGCTGCTCATCATCTAAGACTCCTAAGCTATGTGTTTGTTCCCACCCTAGAGCAAAACACAAGGCAAAATGCTTGACCTGAAGCCTCAGTGAAGGGGTTCAACAATAACAAATCTCACTACGCAACTGGGACAAGCTAGCGCCCAAATACAGGCATTGTACAATACCCCATAAAGCTTGCAAGCCAAACACGCTTCTGCAAGTCAATCACAACCACAGCCAGAGTATGTAAATTCTTAAACTGCAGCCTCACACCTTTTATAATCCATAAGCATTGGTGCTTCATCTACCCAGTTATCCTACCTTCTTGTGCTTTAGAAACTCTCAGGAGGACTTCTGCACTGATGGCGTTACAGATGGCTAAAAATGATCAAGATTTCAAGAAACAGTGCATGGCTTCTGAACATCTTAATTCACACCCAAGCAGCACTTCACATTGCTAGACATTTTTGAAACTCATTCTATGCAGTCTGCACTCTACATAAATCCCTTCCAATCTCTGCAAGAATCAGCAGATTAATAGCTACTGTAAAGCAATATCTCATGTCCAGTTTGCACGTTATGAACAATTGTACTTTCAGCTGAAACCACGCAAATGTTTTCACAGAAGGAACAGTTTCAGAATAGGTCTAAAAATCTCAAAGATTTGCAAGGACATCAAAAATAATTACAGAGCTTTTATAGCGCTCATTATAGCAAACATCAGGCATTTTTAACAAAAAATATATCTCAGTAATATCAAATAAATTTACGAAAGTACTTTCATTCCAAATTATAATTTGGAAACAGTTAAAAAAAAAGCAAACTGAGTCACCAAGACCATGAAGTACTTAGGACTCAAATTCAGGTCTTCAAGTACAGCATATGACCATATGAACCACAGCCAACTTCTTCAATAAAATGGTATGATACAAAGCTAAACACTTAAAGTATTTAATACACAAGCAAAAGAAGATCTGGGTAGGCTTACACATAAAGCAAATTACTGATCCTAAGCTTCTGGTTTTATACAATTTTAAATCATCAGTATTAATTGATAGACTGACAGATGAAAAGACTCAAGTAGCTGGAAATATGAGAAGCTATGGCCTGGGGAAGAAATCCAAAGGACATTGACATAAGAGTAATGAAGAAGAAACTTTCTCAGGGAGAAATAGTACATTTACACTTATTTCTATATGTACATTAGAAAAACCTAAATCAGTAACAGGTTTCCCGATTAAAAACACCAAGCCTTTCGATCTGTGCCTGAAGACAGCTGATAACTGCCTTGCATAGGTCATGACCTATCATATCACACTTCCAACCAAATAGATCAAAAGAGTACGGATGATGCACAAAAGGTGGGTTTGCAGAAATTCCCTATTCAGCAATGCCATGAATCCAGCAACGTAAAACATTCTAGTCATTACGCCTTCTTTCAAACTGACTTCCAAATGTGTACATTTCACAGAATTTACCTGAGAACTGTGTGACTATAAAAAGTGCCCAAATGTGACAAAGTTAAATTATTCCTTGTAGAGCATGGAGAAGCTACAAAAGGAATCCTCACCTCTGCAGCCACAGCTGCCACAAGCAGCCACTTCTCAGAAGAAGAATTTAACTTCAGTCACTGCCTCTCTCTTTGGCGAAACCCCTAATAAATGCCAACTGCTCTGAAATATATAAGTAAAACGAAGCAGGAAAAAAGTGTTTCAGTATTCAGACAGATCCAGTATGTGGAATACATTTCTAACAGGCATAGCATACAAGTGGAATAATGCATGGTCATCGTGCATGCAACATTCCAAAAAATAAAATTTGAATCAAATTTTCAAAAGCACTAAACATACACCAGCTCCCATCACATTCCCAACAGGAGCTAACAGGGTCTGAGAACTTCCAAAAATATTACGCAGATTTTTCCTCAGAGATCTGTATGCTATCCTAAAAGTCTCCAGCTCTCTCGACTTCGTTATACCAATTTATTCATCCATCCATCCATGGAGCTGCTAACATTTCCCAAATGAACAGTCACTCAGCAAGCAGGCTATAATGAATTCAACTTATTCAGCTGGGAAAACCAGGCTAGCCTTCCATCACATGAACCTGTCCTCATATTTTGGGGACATCATATTCTGCTACCTACTCTTCCCAATTAATCAGTTGTTCTAACAAAAAAATCACTGAATTTTGCTACAAACCTAGACTCGCTCCTGTTCTCAAAACAGTGCATTACTATTTCTGGTTCATTCGTCTTCCCAATACATCAGCCACCAGACACTGCATAATATTTGTGTTAAAGTTGTGAAGTGTTTAATAATTACTTACAGTTTACTTGCAGGGAATTAAATGTGTTTCATTGTAACTGCCATATAAAAGCAAGCCCAAAGCTCTAAAGGGAAATACCCCAAACTTTAAGAGCAGATTACTGGCAATAACAAGAGATACGTTCCCTCAAACACAACCAGACTTCTACAACTTTTAAAATTCAGCATACTTTGAACATACATTCTGCCAAGACAGTGGCAGAATTCAGGAATAATTAACAAAAGTAGAATTAATATTAACAAAATACTATTCTATACCTCAAAAGCTTGCTGCAATGTTGATTTAACTTTACATATCTATCTTATAAAAACAACTGTAAGCAATGTAAATTCCCACAAATTGGGTGAAACGTAGTAAATTATAGCACTTTAAAGGCAATTTTATTTAAACTAGAACTTAACCTTTGAAGAGCACCTAAGCACTGAATTTTTAGAAATCCACTGATTTAACACCAAACTATATTTATCCCTTTGGAGCTGCACAGGCATTTTCTCTGTATCACTTACGACCTGACAGCCACAGTTCATTAGTTTGAACACGAAGTTGTCACAATTTCTCCAAAATTTTGCTGCCATGCAAAAGCCCCTTTGATATCTAGTATTACCAAGCTATTTTTTACTCTAGTGTACACAGAAACAGATTTCTACAATAGTTCTGTGCTGGCTGTTATAAGTTCATATTCTCTCCCTTCCTATCCTACTTACTAGCTTTTCAAACCAAATTAATAAGTACTGGCATTTAACCCTGTGGGTTTAATATGACCTCAATCTCCTTCTCCACACAAACTTAACCAAAGGCTTTCTCTCCAAGATGTACTTCCATAGCTCAGCAGTTCAAATGAAATCGCACATAGCAGAGACAAAACTGATCTCTCTAGAACAGTACTGTGCCATTCTATTCTGAAACAAGAGAACAGAGAAATAAAGAGGAGCCGCTTCAGCTTCAATTCGTAAATTCCTAACGCAAGCATTGTGAAAGCTCACAAAAGACCACTATTGCAGCTCCAAACAGAAAGCAAGCAGGTACCCGAGTTAAACCAGCTCTGCTTCATGTCCCTTTCTGGACTCAGAGGACCTCTTCCCTTCCCCAGGAAGAACATGGAATCATTCTTAGAAATGCATGGGCTACTGAAAACAGTGAAAAGCTTGGGAAGGACAGCGATGCTGAAGGTTATTATGTCCATTCTGGATTAGGGGTTCTTTTCGGGCATGAGGGAGAAACAGACCAGATGCTTATGTGTGTACCTCACTAAATCAATACTAAGCAGAGTGATTATGGCTAGATCAGTGTTTCTGAGCTACACTTCTAGTTATAATACATTGTTTGCTTATAATCCCAAACCACAAGCACTTCTTCAGAGTCATGCATAAACGTGAAATGAATGGACCAAAATATAAAAACATATGTAAAAGGCGTATTACAAACACAAATTAATTCTAGACCACCGTCTTGCTCTGAGAATTTTATTTTATGGTAGGTATAAACATGTAAACTATATATAAAAAAATATATAAATATATATTTTTATATATATATATAAACCTGGAAACTATACTGAAATCATATTAAAGCCTCAGCTACCATTATTATATGTATATAAACATTCACACAATTAAGAAACTTCGTATGACTATCAAAAAAATACATTTCCAGAGACTACTTAAAAGACATTCAAACAAGTGTAAAAAGAAATACACAGTATTTTAGCCCTATTCCCAAACATGGATGCTTTCGTGATGTAACTGTTAAGATGCATTTTAAATGGAGTGTTGTAAAAAAACTGTAAAGAAAAATACCACAAAAGGGGAATCAAAAGATTCATTAAACAAAACAGTGTTGGAAATTATGTGATTTCAAACACCTTGAAAAGTCAATTTCTGCTTTTCCCACTGAGTTTATTTACAGTTCTCATTGCACATCTGCTTTTCTAATTTGCTCCTGGGCAAAGTTGGAAGAATTTTAATTATTTTCTGCAGCATAAACTCAAAAGAAAAAATATTCAGGATGAGATCCATTTAAATTTACTGAAATTAAAAATGAAGTGTAGCTGTTGATCAAAGTTTTAAATTAGTTGAATTATAACAAAGCAAAGTCTCTCACAGCTCAGGTTAATGACTCTGAGAGCAAGGGAGATGGTTTTGACTTGAATGTTGCAAAAAGGTCCCCCAATTCTTATACAAGTATATGCATGCACACATGCTATACAGCCAGTGCATAAGCAGTGATTAGATTGTCTTTTGTCTATTAGATTTCCCATCAAAGCTCTCAATTAATATAACAATGCTTCATATTACGAGAAAACTCAGGCGCTCAAACAGGATTTACGTATCCTGCCCTCACTCACTACGTGCCTTCAAAATGTATTTCTAGCAACTGCATGTAAAAAACAAAAAACCTTGGGTTTCATGATCAGTTTAAACTGATCTGATCTAAGCCAGAGCTGACCTACATGGGGACAATCCTGTCTTTTACCACCCTACCAGCAATGTGATCCTATCACCTCTCCTTTGTCCAGATCTCAGTGACCAAGAGGAAGCCAACTTGGGGAGGGGAGGCAGTATTAAGTTTTCAGCTTACCATAGCTTTGGAGTTGTTAGTATCATCGTCATGAAAAAATGAATAAGGGATGATGAGAGGGAGAACAACACTGCTACTTTGAGTAATAGAAAGGTATTAAATCAGCATAAGCCAAAAAGTGAAACGAACTGCGGTCAGGTTTCACCAGGTAGCTGAGAGAACAAACTTGCCACCGAAACTGAAGGAGGCAGTCTCACTGCCCTGTTCTGACCATACAGTTCCACTCTTCCTTTGCCCTTTTCTGGCACTTGTCTCATCATCTCAGTGAGTTAGGTCAGATAGCTACATTTGCAGAGCACCGTTCAGGGTTTTTTGCGCTCAGTTACTTATCAGAGACATTTTTGAGGCAAGACCTGTTAATCAGATCCCATACTGCAAGAGCAAAGGGTGGGTGGGTACGCACAGACCAAGAGAGGTGAGGAGTAAGACAGCCTGCCTTTTGGGCAATGAAAGCCCAACCGGTTCTAACATCTGACAAACCACCACACTCGGACACAAACACTATAAATCAGCACCAGTCAGCACTGCCAACAAAAGAAACAGTCCTGCTCTTTTGCTACTGCAGCTGCTACTTCCAAATCCCACAATGACTCTCCACTTTACCTGCAAAAGTAAGGTGCGAGTTTACTTGCACACCTACATGATGACCTGAATCAACAGGAAAGAGAAGGCAGCACCGAAGCAAAAACACATAGGTAAGAGTAATAGGGAAGGCGTTCCTCTACTCCCCTCAGTGTCAGTGTCGTCTCAAAATTTTCTGCATCTTAAAATCTTTCAGATGACTCTGAAGTAGACCAGGATTTTAGAGATTATTACTTGGATTAGCAACAACAGGTTCATCAGCCACTGCTACTACAAAATTTGTTGCACCATGCTTAAAGTAACTTTAGCTTTCTTGAAGCAATCACGGTCAAAACCAGAAAAAGACAGTCTAACCTTAGTAAGTATAAAAAAAAAAAAGAAAAAAAAAAGAAAAGAGAGAGAGGACCAAAAGCATTTATTATCTTTTAGCTATTAGCTTCTTCTCTAAAAAGAAAGGAAAAACTCTTGGCCAGAAGAAAAGAGAACTACAAATTCAAAATACAAAAAGGAAACAGGGGAAAAGCAAGATTTGAGAAACGCTGTATGAAAGGAAGCTCTGAAAAGGAATTCAAAAGATTTTCTAACACAGCGGTTTTCCTATTTGCTTTATCAACTACTTGTGTTCTTCTCCTCAATGATCACTGGTGTTAAAGGCTGCAAAGTAATTCCAAATTTTAAGCTCAAAAGTTTGCTGGGAGAAAGGGTTTGGGTCACTCCTTTAATATATTAAGACTATACATTTATTAAAACAAGGAATGCCCTTCTGATGCATGATTACAATTCCCAAGTTTGACAGTAACACAGATCGGTAACAGTAGCATCCACAATCATGAAAAGCTTGCACATCAGCAGTAGTGAGACTATTTCAGTGCTAACTTACTGATTCAAAGTCTGACTGTGTAAACCATGGGAGTAGAAAAGCTGTGCCATAGCTTCAGTAACCTCACCTGCTCAAAAACAGTACGAAGGAATGCTGATGAGTTGATGAGTTTGGGAGGGGTTAGTGCAGTTTTCTCCAGACACGTCTAGAACATGCTGTAAGGTGTTGGTCTTCCCTAAAGATAACACAGAAACCTTTCCATGTAGGCAGACCTCCTAAAACATGGATAAGACTCCAGAAAAGAGAACTGTTCAAATAAAATCAAAGGATCATAGAATATCTCAAGTTGGAAGGGACCCATAAGGATCCTCGAGTCCAACTCCCTGCTCCTCGCAGGACTACCTAAAACTAAACCATATGACTAAGAGCATCGTCCAGATGCTCCTTGAGCTCTGACAGGCTTGGTGCCGTGACCACTTCCCTGGGGAGCCGGTGCCAGTGGCTGACCCCCCCCCTCGGTGAAGAGCCTCTTCCTAATGTCCAAGCTGAACTTCCCCTGACACAGCTTCATCCCATTTCCTCCTGTCCCGTCGCTGGTCACAAGAGAGAGGAGATCACCTCCCCCTCCGCTGCCCCCTTGAGGCAGTTGTAGACTGCGATGAGGGCACCCCTCAGCCTTCTCTTCTCCAAGCTGAACAAACCAAGTGACCTCACCTGCTCCTCGTAAGTCTTGCTCTTGAGGCTTTTCACCATCTTGGTCGCCCTCCTCTGGACACGCTCTAATAGTTTGATGTCTTTCTTACACTGAGGCACCCAGAACTGCACAAGGTACTAGAGGTGGGGCCGCACCAGTGCAGTGCAGAGCGGGACAATCACCTCCCTTGACCAGCTAGCTATGCTGTGCTTGATGCATGTTGTATTTAACCTGGTTCGACTGCGTGCTGCAGCAAAAAGAAGTCACCTCATCTCCTGTACCCCCATACTCATAATTCTCACCTTGCATCAGACCTGGTGATCATACAACCATAGAGAAAGTCAGACCAGCTTGTCACTCTGAGAGGAGTGAAAAAAAGTGAAAAAAAAAGAGCGAGAAAGAAAACCAGTGATTATTTTATTTTTTTGCATTTGATAACTAGCTTACTCAGCTCACCAAGCAGTCATGAAATTATTAGACTGCAAGTGAAGCAACAGGCACACTTAACGTGGAAGGAGGCAGCAGGACCACTTCTTTCAGCAATGGTCTGCACTTACGTTAGGAAGCATTTTATCATGTTTTTCACTTAATACTGTAGTTGCAGAGTCGTAAGACCTGAGTTTGCTCTGGCATTCAAAAAAAGTGGTCCTAGTCTGCTCCTGGTACTCACACTCAATCTCCTCACACTGCTCCTTCTTTTGTGCTAGCAGCAACGTTCATGTGGCTGTAAAGTGAATCAGATGAGGCAATTACTCTGAATTAATACCAAACCAGCGACACTTTTCTTTGGTTGGTTGGTTGGGTTTTTACCCCAGAGCAATCTCTAAGTTTGGCCATACATAGCCAAGAAAAAAAGTTTGAGCCGAGTGTGGAACCAGGGTGACAACTGAGCAGACACCTGCCTATGTCCCCTAAGAATACATATCATGCAGAGCAGGATATCTCTGAACAAGACTGTCAGAAACAACAACAGAAAGCAGTAAGAATGGTCAGGAATACAGCCCTTTGTTTAAGGATTTTATGTATTTATTTACAGAGGACTCTGTACTACTTCCTTTAAATTATGTTTTGGCTTTTGCATTATGGTTTTTAAATAAGATAACCTATTTAGAAAGATATTCAGATCATCTGCAATGAATGTGAATGTCAAATATGATATCCTGACAACCGAACACTGTGTGAACCAAAGATGTGCTGATGGGTATTTCACGTCTAGTACTGACAAGTAGGAAAAAACCCTAAACACACACTGAAAACCAGACCATTTCAAAATGGTACCAAAATTATTTCAAAGTTAATATTTATGATAAATACTTTGTAGACAACTGTAATGGTCTTAGAAACTCAGTATTTTAACAATCTACAAATACTCTGAAAACACAGATTAGCACTCCCAAATGAAAAGCCAGTATCATATTAATAGGTCAAAGGCAGCATGAACCAGGTCTAAGAAAAAAGTAGGGATGAGAAAGAAAGGGAAAGTTATATCTAGAAAACAGAGATGTGACTGGAATAGCCCATGCAAAGCTTCGTAAGTAGTGAAGAACTGAAACTTAGAGAATAGTTACTTGAGATATAAATTAAAAGCTGTCCTTTCCCTGTTTACCTCTCTCCTGCTTATCTGACCTGCTTTAGTTGACAAAAGCAGCAGGGTCCTAACCCAACCACACACCCGTGAGTTACAGAGACTCAGCAGTCGCCAGAGCTAAGATAAAAGTGAACACACAGGAAACAAAACAAGAGGAACATGCTCTGTCATCAAAAGAAGATATTCCTGTATCCATCTCCCTACTACTTGCACTTAGAGCCACTTGGTACCTACATGCTTGCACCACAGGCCACCTCAGCAGACCTCAACGTCAGAATATTGACAGGTGGAAACAGGTGGGGGTTTTTAGCAAACTTAATTAGCTCGTGATTAGAAGATGAGTGGAAGTGCCTGCACAAAGAAGAAATGATGGCATAACTGGGAGCATGGGTGCAAGAGGGAAACAAGGCCTTCCCATTTTGGAAGCCAGGACCTGTAAATTTAGCAAAGCCTTATGATGAAACCTTTATCTAAAACCACTGCTTAGCGCAGACCACACTTCAAAAGCAAAAACAGACATCTGTTTATAATCCAGACATGATCTTTTAGTTTCTACATGGCTGTAGGTGAGACCTCTTGTATCTCGTTAGGATTTTTGTACAATGGTCCCCACTAGGAGATCTCAGAACATTCCTGGTTTACAGTGTTTTAAAAGTCTAAAGCATCCTCAACTGACAGAACACCCACTTGTGGCAGACAGATATCTGTCCTTTTACGTCATCCATCCAGAGCCCACCAACACTGTGAGCCTTAGAAGTAAGTTCTGGAATCCCCCCATCACCAAATGCAAAAAAATCATAAGCATTAAACAATCCCATCCTAAAAAGCAAGTCTTAGAAGTTACAGAACAAGAATAGAGACTAAATATATGTAAACTAACCTTACTGCAAACTCACTCCACTCATAACAGTCAGTCAGTCTCTCCCATGTTTTAAATGTCCTATTTCTGTTCATTTTAAATAGCAGGTGAAGAAAAAATTAACAACATACCTGGAAAAAAATGGATAATTGGAAAGGTCTTTCCAAAAGCAGAAAGAAATCCAGAGGAAGAATTCAAGCAACCCAGAATGGCAGAGGATTCTCCTCCCATCTGAGATTAATCTAAAATTTTCCCTGCAATGCCAAAAATCTACTAAACACCTTTAAAACGCATAACTTGTGCGCCTCATCTCTCTCTGCTACCAAATAATACCTTCTTTCATCTGAGTAATTCGCCCTTTTATTACTTAAGCAAACTGCTGAATGGAGAAGCATCCCATGTGCGTTTTCAACTTGTAACAAAGACATGCATCCTTCATATCTGTCTCCCATAATAGAAAAGGCATCTAGAAGCACTTCTACATTGTCAGAAACTTTTCATAAATAATATCCAACTACTTGTCCTTTCCAAGTGTTCCTAGACATGTTTAACTGAGCCTGAATTCTGGGGAATGGTAAGATCCCCTCAGCTTACTGCTTTGACCTGTCATTCCAGTCCAAGGACTTTCTAGTCAAAATCGCTTCAAGTTTATGAATTGGAGGCACTTACTTTGGAGACAAATGTGTCCTTCTTAAAAGGAATTTAACCGTGATATTTCAGGAAAATTTTGGATTAAAACTGAGTCTAAAGCTTGCAGAGATAACATCAACTCCCATCTCCAGGGAGATTCTGTATCTCTTTTCTTTTTTTTGGTGTGTCAGAGAAAAATGTGCTTTACTCAGATACACACTACACAACAGGTCTGGGTCTCTTCACGAGTACAGTATTTTCCTACACCCAAAAAAAAGACCCAAAAAAATCATTCTAGAGCAAAAGATATAACCCAGAATTTCTTAGTTTTGACAGACATTAACATAAAACCATACAGAAAGCAAAGCTAGAGAAGGAATTCCATTTTTCCCACACCTCTGTAAGCTTGCTTAGTGGGCTTGTTTCCTCTTCCCAGCTTTAGAGGGTTAAAACTACACCACAGTAGCTGCACATGTGCTCCATGCCCATACTGTAATGAAAATACAAGTATAACACCACAGTATTATTTCTCACCTGTTCTGGATGCAGAAGCTTCCACCTAGTGCCAAAAAGATGTTAACTAATTAAGACATTTGCTTAGAATGTTCCCTAATTAAGACACTCTACACAATCTGTAACTATCTTCTTAAAAGAGAATGCTCCTCAGAATTACATGGGTATACAGTCCTTCCAACCAGACCAGTCAAATAAAAACAAAAAAAAAAAATCATGCAGTGGTAGTGTTGTACTCAGACAGCAGACTAAAGCAAGCAGAAGGGACATCCCCAACTGTCAGTTTGTTTTGACCTTTGAAGGCAACACATTTAAGAGATTAGCTGTTTTACTGCTAATTCTAGATTGTAAGTGTAGTCCTGAGTTTACCAATCCCTACAAATCGATAAATATCTTCATATGCATTTACTCTGCACTACGAGTTCTAAAGCTGTCTTTGTCTTTTCTGAAATAAGCATCTACCCAATTTACAAAGAAACAAAAAGCACTGAGGGGCTACTGATCTCATCCCAAACAAATCAATGGCAGAGACGGGAAACAGAAGCTTTTTTTACCAGCATCAGGTATGACAAGTCTCCTTAGTTCATTTATCTCACTCCTCCATAGATTCCTCTAAGAATCTCTTTTAAATATTTGCAGATTACATTTTTCTTTGAGATATTCCACTTTAGAGCAATACAATCATAGAAATCTCATTACCAAATGCCACTTCTCAATAACAGAATTGGAATTTACATTCACTCCTAGACTCTGCCTGTAACAATTTTATAAGATTAAAAATTCTTAGAGGAAAAGGTTTAACTGCATGTTATGTACCTTGGAAGACCCAAGGAAGAAAGGGGAAGAAATGAGCATCTCCTGTCCCTGTGTTGGTCAAAACACTTAGATAAGGTTGTGGTTCTAAGACAATTTAAGTCACTCTTACTGCAGCAGCTTTACTCTCCAGCCCCACGCAGTCCTGCGGTGGCATGTAGTACCACCCACTCCCTATGACTCGTACCGGTGCTCATCAGACCCACTGGTGAGCAGGTAAGCTTCCTACGCCAGCAGGAAACTATTCTGTTCTTCTGTGGAATTTGACTTCTGCAGGTATTGCAAGCTGAACCAGCTCACTGTAGGACCTGATCAATCCAAATTTCAACTGCAGTAGAGGAGGCTGGATCATAGCATTGACAGTAATGATCTGACCAGCTTAAACTGTCAAGACAGTGCCGTTTTGTGACTGTAGAATTGTCTCTAGTGAGATGTCTTTTTCTTCCTACATTTACAACTCTATGGTCACCATGCTAGCACAGCTTCCAACTTTGTAAAGACAAGCCTGTCAGACCGATTTCGCTTTTTCCAACTCGTGCCCTCCTGTCCTATGCAGCTAATACATTCTCCAGTGGCTCCCACTCTGCCAGGTAAGAAAAGTTTGCAGCAAAATTGCTATAAAGGCACAGCTGCCAGCCTTGTTCAAGCATGGCAAACAATTACAAGCATTACGACATGCAGTTTACACACAAGGCATCCCTTTTTGCCTGCAGCCACAGACCTTATTCACCTCAAAGCATCCACAAAGGGCATGCACTTTCAGAATCCTGCCTCACCTTTAGTCCCAAGCATGTAAGGAGGAGTGCACAAAGAACCATTTCAGTCTTAGGCCAGAATGATCCTGGGAAGATTGACAGAAAAACAAAAGGAAGCAGGATATGAACATGCACATCTCAAAAACTTCCAGTCATTATTAAGTAACTTCTCTCTACCTTTCCACCTACACTTACACCATGACTCCAACCCGTAATCTCTCCTCATTGGCAGCTGGACAGTTCACGTTCTGGAGCACTGTGGTGAATGGATAAAGGCTCTTTCAGAAGGACACGCCGTGGAAGTGGAGGGGGGTTTGTGCTCCACACAAAGGAGCGGCTCACACACGTGCCGCTTTGCTTTGGAGCGCGCAGAGCTAGTCAAGGAACTAGCAACAGATACAACTTGCAAACACAGTTGTGACCACGTATTTGGATTTTTCTCTCCCTCCGTGAGGGTGGTCAAACTTTGTGACAGATTGCTCTGAAATGCTGTGGAGGCTTCATCCTTGGTGATATTCAAAACCCAACTGGATATGCCCCAAGCAATCTGATCTAACTTCAGAGCTGACTCTAGCTTCCAAGTTGGCTGCTTTGAGCAGAAGGTCCAGATGACTTTTAAAGGTCCCTCCCAATCTCTAATTATTCTATGATCCTCTGTGGCACTCTCCTGCATTATGCCCAGCCTCTTACGTGGCTGCAACGGCAGGATGCATGCTCCACAGTGCATTATTTCACAGCTCGAACTAGATTTGTGGGTTCATTGGGAAGTGTCCCTCCTTTCTTTTGCAAAATCAAGATAATCTGAAAAGTTTTTACAGTCATTAAAAAAAATAAAGTTCTTCATGCTGAAAGTTTAAAGTGCCTCTATAGATTTGACAGCTAGGGAGGGAACCACAGCCTGATTCCCTGACCACCATGAAACCTGGAAAGGGTTTTAAGAAGAAATTCAGCATATGGTAAAAGCAAACCCTGTCTGGAAAGCAAAGTAATGAAGAGAGGAAAAAAGTTATGAAGCTTTTATTGTTAAGCTATAAATAAACAACTGAAAACAGGTCTTGCTCACCACCATTCCATCCTCCTGGCGGATGCAGTCAGCCAACAATATAGTCCTTCACAGAAAGATGCAGATACAGAAAGTTGTCAGAGGCACAAAGGGTACTCCCTTTTAGGTCCTGAGTTGAGTTTGAATCTAGTTTTGTGGAACAAGAGCTACTCCAAACCTTTGAAGAATTTTTAAGGTACAACTACCAAAACTCTGTCTCACTGGGAATAAACAGAGATGGATTGCAACCCAGGCAAAGGAGAGCTAAACCTTTAATCTTAGTCTACAGGATATTCACAAATACCATCTGACTCAAGGAAACAGGGACACATAGTAACACTAGCAGGGGAACTTGATATGGCCTCTTCTGTTATTAAAAAAAAAAAACTTCTTCACTGAGAAGGCAAAGGCATGATAAAGGAATGAAAGCCACCCCTCAACAACATGAAGAGGTAAGATTTGGATGGCTCTGCCTTCTAGAACAATGAGCTAAAAGATACAAGTGGTTGGTGCAGGAAATCCTGGAACTCCTAAAAAATAATTTCAAGATCGTAAGAACTGACTGCCTCTACCATGGCAGGCTCAGTCAGGTTCACTAGTGCTCCCTTCCTGCTTCTTATTAAGCAAAAACTCAACAAAAAGTATGGCATCCTGCCTGGCCACAGAACCAAGAAAGAATGTAGCTCACCCTGCGGGTCTGTTCCTGCTCCAGGAACAGAAGCTCCAAAACTTCATGTTGATATCTGAAAGTAATATATTACTTTTATATATATATATATATATAAAAAAATATATATAAAATGAAGAAGTTCTTAACCACGAAAAACAGCCTGCGAGGCATATGAAATACAAACTCTGAAAGCAGTGCTGTCAGAACCCCCCAAACAAAAAGAATTCCAGGAATGGAACGAGCCCGCTTTCCAAAGCACTTGAGAAGTACAATAACAATGGGGACACACCAATTTACATGTTCATGAAACAGGTATGAGGGAGAACAAGGCACAAGTGCAACCTCTCCAGGTACAGGTATTTAGTCGGGTAAAATAATTCCTCAGTCTCACTGACAGGATACGTGTGTATCTTGAATGTAAATATATCCATGGACTACTATTCAAAAACAGATTATTGGGTTACCCAAGTAATTGCTTACCATTGCATCACTCCTGTTTTTCTCTACATCTATGTCTTCCAAAGCCTGGCTAGTAAACGGTGTCGATGCATCCAACATAGTCCCTATGTGACTGCACATACATTACTTACAAAGAATGTGTGTATACAACATTACATTAAAAAGCTACACTAAGAGAAAACTGTTGAAGCCACAAAGTCAAGCACATAAAGGTTAGAAAAAGCCACAACTAAGGATACGTCTGCAGCATTGATCCACTACCCTACCCACATACTCTCTTCAATTACACGAACAAACATTGTTTTTCCCCACAGCATTTATATAATGTGCACAGGAGGTACAGCACTCACTTCACAAGCAGCTACTCAGCACTGTAATTTCTTTTCTGTTGTTCAGCGTGTAGTCCATGGATTGGTGTACTGAAATCCTTACTTGAAACACATCATTATTAATTTTTTCTTGAGTTTTATTTATTGTGCATCACAGTAACATCAAAGTGCTTCACAATCTTAATTTATTTTGTCAGCACCACAGGAAACCAGTGAGTATTCTACTGATTTCCCATATGGGGAAGGGAAACCCAGAGGTAAGTGTTAAAGAAGGAATTCTAGATGCCACATTTGGGAGACCATGATTTCTCAGTTGCTGATGCTGCTCCAATTGATTTTATTTGTGGATGCAAGTATTCAGCACTTTCACAAAGCCAATCCTAGTATCCAAAGTTTGGGCACTCAGAAAATGTAAAAACATCCAATTAAAGGCAATTTCTGAACAGCCCAATTTAAATCACCAGACTAACACTTTTCTTCCAGCAATGTTCTGCTTCAATTGTCACAAATTCATGTAACCACAAAGGCGGCATCCTAAAATTGTCCTCTCCTTGCTATGCTACAAGTTACGTTTCCAGAGCAGAACACTGTCTACTTTAAGGAGGCTGACGAAAAAGTAGCATGTGATCCAGTAATTTAAAATGTAGTATTTGAAAACAAATGCACAATAAAGGACTCAAAAATGCAAATTTTGTTTTGTTTTCTAGTTTTCGGGTATTTGCTGTTGCTACTTATAATAGTATTTTATCTTTACATTTGCAGATAATCAAAAGCAAACTTCATCAATTGGCATCTAATTAACACACGCACGACACTGGTGGAATAGCACAGGAGGGTTAGAACAGCTAAGTGTCAGCAGCCTCTATGTGGACCAGCACTTGAAGTGAATGGGCTCCACTGCCAGCAAATATTTGTGTAACCAACAGTGGAATATTTCTCTGCAGGAAAGAAAAGCTCTGGAAGGTCTGGTTCCACTCCAGGCACTGGAAGTCAGCAACTACTGCATACACCTTGCTTTGCCCCAGTTTCTCATTCCCCACTCACCCCCCCACAGAATTCATCCCCTTAGATGTAACACCACCTATGCTTCCGGTTCCTTTCTGTCCCACCTTCATGCTATTCTCCTTATTTTTCCAGTTAATTTCCAAACCACAGACCTCTCCTATTGTCAAGTAGCTTCTTCACCTGCAATTTTCGACAGCACTCTAACCATCCAGTTTCCTGCCTTGTCTCCAAACTTGTTTTCCATTTGAGGCTCCTTGCTCAGTTTGCATCTCTCCCCAAGGACGTTTCAACACACAACCCATGTTCCCACTGGTTTCCAGCTCCAAACTCCTTCTTGAGGGAAGCAATTTCTTACGTAGCAAGTGTTTCACTGCAATCACCTCCTGTTACCACTTCTTGTTCCACCGTGTTTGCAAAGCACGCTGCCTTCACACTGAATTTTTCCCCACTGACACACCACAGTCCCCAATCCCAAACCAATTTCACTCTTCTTGTCCCCGCCACATTTGAACAGAGTGATTTACTCCATTCAGGTCTTTGTGTCAGTGACAGGAGGCATAACCAACACGAAAGAAAAATCTCCATTTTAAATTACATGCTCAGACCAAACTGTAGCCCATTCCACAGCAGACAAGGCCACACCATCAGAAGTCCTTTTCTTGCATAATGCAGGAGTATGTTTCAAATGTTTTAGCTGTGAAGCTTAAACAAGCCTCTAAGATGTTTAACAGACTATTTTTTGAAAGGGTAATAATTTGGGACAAATTTATGTCTACTTTCACAGGTATAACAAGCAAAAGCCACTTCAGCCAAATTGAGTTCCTGTTCCAAGCTAGTTCTTCCAAAAACACCCTTAGAAATTTAGGGAAAAGTAGGAAAACATTTTCTTTTTTCCCTGTGCCCTCCTTCCACTGAATCACTTTGCAGAAAATTTCCAAAACTCCCTCAAAAAAGACAATTAAGACTTAAGGGCTGGAGGGGTGTATATTTATAAGGAAGGACAAATTAGAAGCAAGTAAAAAAAAAAAATCTGTTTTATAATGGAAGGTCTTGGGCCATTACAATGTTAAGATGGGTGATATAAGACCCATACACAATGTCAAAAAACACCCCACACAATGTTTCATCAGATACAGTATGTTGCTTAAGAACAGAATCAGTACTAAACCCAAGATTTCCTCGCCCAAACTAAGCAAAGTACCAGTTCTGTATCAGTGTCACCTGCCCGACCAACCCATGAAGCCATGTTTTTGTTTTGTTTCAGACATAAGAGAGAAAGCAAGCAATATGCTCTTCTTACTGGAAAGCAGGGAAGAAAGCATTACAGATTAGGACATCTCATCCATTTACCATCTTGAGTGTCTGAAATTATACTTTTAAATAAATCCTGGCTTTCACAGGAAGTAAACATAATGTCAGTACATCAGCAATTTCAGCAGTTAGGTCACCCATCCAGATGTCAAAGCGTAAAATGAGCAAATTAGGTTAGAAACACTGGTCTTTACATATAAGCAAGTTGCTAGCAATCTAGTCATAGGCATAAATCAAGTCATCTACTTACTGTGGTGCCTTAGACAAATCCTTCAACTTTCCTATATATTGTTTCTGCATTGGTAAACATGGCAAACCATTGCACTCATACTACAAGTATATTACTGAGGATTTAATCTGTGTTTTCAAAAAGCCCTAAAATTTTCAGATTATTATTACTTGGGCACTACTGAGTAAAACAGTTATACAACTGAAAAAAAAAAAATCTGTGATCTCAATCTCCAAGAACTATCTACTAGTGATAGGTCAGGCTCTTCTGTACTGAAACAACATATACATTTATATTCCATCATGATATATGGTACTGTCACTTCGTAAAATACTGTTTGAACAAGTAGTCCCAATATAGCAAAAACAGACTAACAAAAACACTAAAGGCCATGATTCCCTTGAGTGACAAATTTAATTTGTTCTGATCTATTTAAGTAACGTTTCTACCAAAAATTACATCCTCAGATGATTCTCAATTGGGTGGTCTAAGCAGCTTCAAGAGCTAATTGAAAAACAAAGTCAGTAGTTTTTACTGGGGGTAGGGGAAAGCAGGAGCATCAATTCATTAATTCAAGACCTTCACAGTACTATTTGGAGTATAAAAAGAAACTTGGAAGAAGCAGCTCGACTTGTCACACTAGGTTCACAAAGGGATTTGGGCACTTTTCACAGTAAGCATTTGGTGGTGATGGAGATGTTCTTCTACCTCCTCGCTCAAGGAGTTACTTGGATATGGAATTCAAATACTGACACAGTCATTAGGCTACATAGTCTTCCTAAGCTGATCTCCCTCTGTTCAAATCAACCTGTTTTGTGTTACATAAAGCAAGTATCTACCAGGTCAGAAGATGAAAACGCTACTTCTCTAAGGTCAGGGCATAAACCTGGAAAGAAATACACATTATTATGCATTATTTCCTCCACCTAAGACAGAAGTTGTAAGATAAGGCTCTTACACCCAGGCAAATGCTCCGAACTCCAGATTCTATACGCTGCCAGCTCTTCTCTCCATGTGATGGATCAATAAACGCCTGAGAAGGCTCAGTGGAGACTGGCAAGGGCGATGTGCTTGTGAAGCTCTGGGAAGAATGTGGAAAGTGACTGACCACACCTGTGGCAAAGAAAGCTGAGCTTATACTATGACAAAGGGGACCAGAGGATGTCTTTTAAGATAAAGCAGTATAACAGTTAGGGGGATTGGCTGACTCTCAGTTGCATGTATCAACTGGTTGTATAAATGTTTGTCCGGGAGAGCAGCAAGAGTGTGAATGTCTTCCTGAGATAACTAGACCAGCATGGGGGAGCATATATAGGGCTCAGCCCAACCTAGAGTATAAAAACTGAACGACTACCCAAACAGCTTTTAAGAGAGCAATAGGCTTGAGCTGCCTTCAACTCCCTCATGCCTTCCCAGTGCCTGGGTATGCCCAGTGTTGTGGTCAGAGACACCTGTAATGAGAATCACACATTTGTATTGTATCTGTCTATGCTACTTACTTATTTCTATTCCTAAACTACTTCTCAAACAATAGTTTTATATTCTGAACAACTAAAGGGAACACACAGCTTTTTACAAGCAACTTCCTCTTCTGTCCTTGCAAAAATTTAAATTAAAAGGAAATCCACCCCCCAGAAGTTCCACAGCATTGTACCAACGCTACAAGATGACAGGCTAGATACCTAGAGGACACTTTCAAATCAAGTTCTTAGAACTCAAGGGAGGTATCTATTGATCTTCTGACTGCTACGTTTCCCTACCAGATCTAATTCTTCTTGGACAGAGCCTGTCAAGAAACAGGATTTGATAGCATGGATTTTGAGCATATTATTTCAGTGATGTTACATTACAACTACTACTGTAAACAAAATCATCTGCCCTATTTACTGTGTCAGTGCAGCCCACCCCGCTTCTCAGCTAAAACATCCAGGAGAGAACACTGGTGTATTTAGTCTTTTTACCTCACCCCTTGCCAAAAAAGCATCAAATTACTCGTCTGCCTCTTCCAATATTTCTTCTTCCACTATGCTAGTACTGGGCATGTTCAATTCTCCAATATTTCAACCTGTATCATGCAACATCATGCATCTGAAAAAGAGAGAACTTTCTTCACGTTAAGCACACGGTGCAAGTCTGCCATCGGGCTACTTTTTTACTTTAGTTTAGAAAGGAGCACATTCCTCTCCCCTCTTTTTCATGAAAATATATTCCCAGGGTCTGGAAACTACATTCTTCACTGGTACAATTTCACTGAAAGGAAAAAAAAAAAAAAAAACCACAAAAAACAAACAAACAAAAAAAAAAACCCACACAAAACAGAAGCATGCCCTCTCAGGAAAACAAAAAAAAAAAAAAAAATCCTCGTTTTACTCACAGCTGTGTTGAGATGAGTAACAAGCACAGCATGACAGTCCCCAGTTCAATACTTGCACTATATGGAAGTACAGAGCAAGAAAACCTTTCTGTATGACAGGAAAAGGCTTATATTAGTTAAAGCCGTTAAGCAGTTAGTAAGTGTAATTCTAGCAGGGTTTCTCTGACAACATGAGCAGAATACCTTTGTTCTCAGGTATTCTGTTCATGTTGTCAGAGCAGATACAACACATTCTGCTTACCAAAGCTTCCTTAAACTTTTGACAATTACAAAGGCATTTTAAAACTCCATCACACTTTTAATCCTAAAATGGATTAGACCTTTAAACAGATATAGAAATCATGTAAGCTCTTCCATTCAAAGAACAATCATTAAAAAGGACACCATCACAGATTTTTGTGACACTGTAAATGTTAATTATTCACAATACAAGGAAATAAAAAATGAGTGATAGTTTCATTAGTGACACCTTTTTTTTTTTTGGTTCTCTTTTTCATTCCAGTCTCTTCACGCAGCAAAGGGCAGACGTAAAGGAAAGTGTAATTCTTGAAACCAGTATTTCACCACATTTTATAGACGTAATTTAAGAATTTATAAGTTTTTCTTTTTGAAAGTAAGTTTTGTTTTCTTTTGGAAAATAAAGGGCCTTGCCCACGGCCACTGACCCTCCTAGAAGGCCGTATCAGCTAAAACACAGGTCTGCACACTGGAAGACCCATCTCAACACGGAACAAAGTTCAGCAGTACCACTCTCTCTCATATTCACAGTCACTGAGGATCAATCAACTGCCCATCATTCACAAACAGTATCAACTAGACTTGGAGAAAAGGTGGAGAAAACCGAAGCTGCTGTCACTGCTTAAAGAACAGGTAATAGAGTACTTCTTGGATCATAAATCTAGTAAAGCAAGCATAGCTGTCAGCTTCATAAGGTAAATTGTTCACATCAATACTTGCGGTATCTCCCAATCTCTCACACCCCAACACGCACACGCTTTGCCCTCCTACGTGCTGCAGCACACTACTGTTTGTGCAGTCACGTTCTTACGGGCCTCGGAGGACTGATGCAGCGTTAAAAAACACCCTCCACCAAGGAAAGGCCGATTTGGTTTAAAACTACACCAGGATGCAGACCTGTTTCACAATGGAACTGCCCAGACAATTGTGCCAGCACAACTCGCTTAGGTGACACAGCACTGGAACAGGGATTGTTGGGAAGGTGACATGGAAACCCCCAGCCAGTTAAAGACTGTCTTGTGAAACATTAAGCTAATTTTCATTTCTTGACTGTAATGTATGGAAATACCTCTTTCATCTCACTTTTGTCTTTTTTACGTTGTTTTTCCCCCAGATGGCCATTCTTGAGAATTCTTACAACAATTAAAAACCTGGCAATGCTTTCTGGCTTGTTCAGATATGATGACATGCACGTACGTTCAAGATGATGTACTCTACAAGTCTGATTTTCCTGGCTCACTGTTCTAGAACACGTGCAAATGAAAAACTTCAGCCCTTAACACAGCCCTCTGAAATGACCATAATAAAATATTTCCATGCAGAAACATTCCTACCTTTCTACGTTGCAAAGGTAGCTTTGGACTGAGCCCATATCTACCACTGATGACATACTGACATTTACTGAAGAAACAGAACGATTTTGAGAAGATCAAATTCATTGTTAGCCTTCGTTATTTAGCATCAGCTTGAGATAACAGGCAATCATTCATGTAAAAACAGAAATCCCTGGCAGTAAGGAATAAAACTGCAGGGACACTCAGGGTCACAGAGCATAAACCCTTTCTTCCTATATACATCATAAGAAAGTTGTATTTGGTGTCACAGTTCTGAAAGAAAACAATTCTTCCCTAAACCATGTGCCAGCTGTTGAAATGCACTGTTGTTAAAAATACGTTTCCATGATAATAAAGCAAATGTTGGAATTGCTGCTTTTTCTACTAGAGATGTGTTTATCTGAGGTATCTAATGCTGGGGTGGTCACATAGTCATCCACCCCTGAACACAGCTACCATTCCAGAATCCCCTCTATATAGTCCATAACTGCCTCAATAAGCAATGGCTCAATAAGGTTTAACATCAATCAGATTGGCAAGTGATCAGTTTCCACAGTGAAAGAACATCAGAAACAGTTTCAAGTGGTTCTGAGCCCAGCACTTTCAACAACAGAAAATTCACTTCATGTCTAACCACCTTCCAAGTCCTTTGCACACAATGCAGTTTCTTCTCCAGCTCTCACTATTGAGTTACAAGCCAATTTCCCAACTCTGCAGAGGAAGCAATGGCTGCTCTGGCCGTTGTTAGTAGCAGGAAACAGGCCAACTCTGCAGTGCTCAACAAGGCACCTTGCCAAGGCCACTTGCCTCTGCTTCATCACTCCCAGAGCCACTGCTGCACACCGCAGGAAAAGCTCTTACAGTAAGGTGCGCTGCTGGACTAACAAGTGCCAGGGGACTGCTGAAACAGTCAGCAGGAAGACAAGGTGATTATGTTCCCTACTGCATGAAAGACGACAGTCTTTAGGTGACTCAAGGATGATTCAAAAATATTAAGAGTTTTGATATAGCAACCGTTTCGTAGCTGTAAAAGCCCTCCCTTATCACGGACCTAGATGATAGAGTGCTTTTCTTGCCATTACACTGAAACCACAGGAATTTGTTATCCAATCTCACACTTTTTTCCCCCAGCTTTCTATACTTTACAGAAATCTTTCAACTATCCTGATTCCTCCATGTTTGTTTCCAATGCTATCGAACCCGGGGGGGGGGGGAGGTAGGCGGAATCAAAGATCACAATTATTTGTTATTACATCAGACCAATTTAGAAATGAAGGACAGATCATACGAAACAAAATCAGATTTTGCAAGATGAAAGACTTAAACAAAATAGTGATGAATATTGCAAATTTCAGGCCCACACCGGAAACTCAGATGCCTAAATCAGCACACCAGCAACCTTCACCAAGTTAAAACAATCTATGTTCTAAATACACCCTCTGCGGAAAAAATGAAGACAGCAGATCAGTTCCCAGATGTCATCCATCTGACTTAAAAGAAGCCAGCTGACCATGCACAAAGTATTACTGTTTAGCAACAGGTGACTATTATGTCCTTTTCATTCCTCACCTAGGCTAATCACTTGCTTTTACATTCCCAAAGGAAAAGTCAAGAAAGTCTTAGGAAAAGTTCACACTTTGTTTTGTGCTTTAGGACTCTCCAATTCCACTCACTCCAGCATCTTTAAGAGTCGAAAGTACATGAAAGCAACTTTCCTTAAAACTATTTTCCTTCACAGAACAGTATCCAAAAACATGGAGATTCCCAACACCTACAGTAAAGGAACTGGTAAGTTGCTGGCTCAGTTCTCTCCAACTTCTGCTATTCTGGTAGCAAAGAATTTTAATGAAGATATTCTCGTATATAATTTTAACGAAGGAAAGATCCAAATTTCCCTAGCACGTTCTTCACCAACGAACAGTTCTTGAACTATGTTTCCCTACAGGTAAGGTGTGCAGTCTGTGGGGAAGGTTACTGCTAAGTCCTAGACACGGCTGAGAAGAAAAAGAGTGCTCTATTCAGAAAGAAGAGACAATCAATTAATTATCTTTTGCCTCTTGTCCACTAAGTTCTCATAGCATGCTTATTCCCTACAGGCTTCCTCCACCTCCACCCCCATCCCACCCCGCACACTCCTGCTCCCAAGCTTTATTTGTCTAGTTTCAAATCCCCCAAGTCTGTTACATCACTGCACTAGCAAACTCAGACAAATAGTTTAAAATAACTGTGAGTCCTGTTAAAAACATGTAAAGACTTCAGATGTGCATCTGCAAAATTCATGCAGAGTTTTGTTAAATTACGTGCTATATATTTCAAATGCATATAGAAATTGCAAAACTAGATTAGGCAACTAGCCATTTAATTTCGTAATCCAGTGCTTTCCTTGCAGCAGTAAATACCAGATGCTTCAAAGAAACACACACAACAAAAATCCTAAAGCTGACACTATCAAGAATCCCAACCATTAGAAAATTCCTGTTTTAAAGTATGCCTTGAAGCTACAACTAAATCAACATAAATACAAGCCATTCCCTCAAAAAGCAATCCCATTCTCCCCTGCCCTCGTGTACTAGAGCAAGCAATTGTGTGACCACAAAATGGGTCGATGCAGCAAGCTATTCCAACAGAAAACTGTTAATTATTCGGGCAGAGTTAGCGTTCCATCAGATTAGCCAGCTCAACTCACACAAATGCCATATCCTGCAAAAGAGCAGAGAATTTGGTCACCTTTTTCTGAAGTAGATTAGCTTAGCTACAACGTGAGAGCAAGCCAAGAGAGACATGGAGTCCTTATACAAGGCAAGCAGCCACAGCAGAAGGGGGAAAGGGACAACAGGAACACAGCTTCTCCATTCTGCAGCAGATCATACTAGACTGGTTTAGCTTCAAGAATTTAGCTCTTAAAAAACTTAGGCTACAGCCACACCGTAGTTTGAGCCAGTTTAAATCAGAACAGCTGCAATACCACCCTCCACTTTTTTCCATACATGCATTCCTGTCCATTCATGTGCACCAACGCTGTGCATGTCTGATTCAGTAACCACTTCAGCAGGTCCAGCCCACCAAAGAAGCAGAGAAATATTCATTGTTTTATGCAGCTAGACTTTTCCACTTATTTTAACTCAGTTTTTGCCTTGGAGATCTACAGAGTACTACTGCCAGTGTGCAAGGGAAACAGGAATGCATGGCTCAGGTAAGCAGGCACTTACTTAAATAAGGCAGGAACCATAGTTATTTTCAAAAACTATTTGCTGAACTTAAGACTATTTCCAAAAGAGTTTAAACACAGATCAGTTTAAGAGTTTCCTTCTAAACTTAAAACGAAAATCTTTAATTTTACATCTCAACTTGTATTTACAGTCATTTTTTGGACTCGTGCTGTGTTGAGGCACCGAACACGGACCCTGAGCTGCATGCAGGTTCATCATGCGGCCAGTAATACTGGGGCTGTGGGGGGATACTTGGGATGCTAGGTCATCCCAAGTTTCAGCTGCGGAAGACAAGGAACCAGCAGCTGGGGCTATACTGTTGGCTTGCCTGGAACTCCAGCCACGTTTCCCATCCAGCCCTGCAGTACAGCAGAGTAATGCCCCAAGGAGTCGCTGCTCCTGTGTCCACCGACTGAAACGGCCCTACCTCTCCCCCTCCCTCTGGCCACATCAGGTACACGGCAAATTTTATCGTCCTCTGACATACACAGATTTTGTCAGAGTCTCAGCATCCCAGAAGTTTTCCACATCTGTCTTTGGCTCTGGGCTTCAGTGATATTTACATCAGCGTGCTCTGCTGTCAAGGTATCCCCCAATTACGTGGTGTAAGGGTCAATTTTCAATTTTGGTACGTATCCCGCTGTTCTGCTCAATTTTCCTAAGTTGAGAAGTGTCTTTTCCACTCTACCTCTGTGAGATAAATCATTTCAAGCTTTTTAAAGTCCTATGCCAAATTTTTGGCCTCTGAAGTCTTCAGCCATGTTCCTGACAGTCAGCAAGTCCACAAAGAAGCATCACTGATCATATCATCTACAGAAACACCACATTTTTAAAGTTTTAAATAACATCCTGTCCTTTTCAACTTGACTTTGTAAAGGTAACATTGTTTTAACAATTTACTTAAATTGCCTAGGTTTTAAAGGACAAAAAAAAGCTCTAATCGCACATCTGAGTATGTGAAAACCTAACTACTACTGCCTCCAATACCATGTATTACCATCAGAGTTTGAGCCCTGTATTGCTAAGCTTTCAACACAAATAACTGTAGAACTGGAAGCAGAAGCAGGTTATTATCGACTTAAGATACATTCTCTTCATCAACTCTTCTAAGTTGTACAAAATTTTACTCAGCCTGGACCCCTCGCACACCGGTAGATAACAGAAAGGGTACAGAATGCATTACCTCCTGGATTTTGTTCCAAGACACCTTTTCCTAGGCCAAATGAGGGCTTCAGCAAGGAAAATGAAACACACAACTTTTGCTTGTGTCCTCCACCAGCAATTTGCACCAAAACATGCGGGCTAGCACTAAGAAAAGGAAGACTGGAAAATTAAGAGAGATTTTTCATCTCTCTCCGACAGAAATAATTGTTTGATATAAGACAATTCCCATACATATCCATCCCCCCCCCCCCCAAAAAAAAAAACCCACCCCCACCACAATTAGCCAGTCCAGATTATTTATAAGGAAATTTCTATATCACTCCTTTCCAAAGGTCAGTTATTTACATAGGTTTGAAGGAACACTTTGTATGAAAATAATTTCTGGTTTTTGCATTCTCTTTCTAGCCATTTCCTTAATTTTTCTCTTTCTTGTACTACACGTTCTTCAGTATTAGTTTTCCAACTTGCATACTTTTATCTTTTTTCTTGCAATAGATGCAGCATTAGGAGACATTAAGTGGAAGAGAGCAGAAAGGCCCACAATTCACGCCTGCCATATTTAACTCCCCAAAACCAGGCAGAAGACGGGAAAGAAGAAAACATCACCAAGAAATAAAAACAATACTGAAATGCTGAAGGACCAATTATGCATCTTAGAGGCTACAGCTACAGTCCAGAAGGGCTGCCTTCACAGAACACGTTGTCCACAGGTCAGCACGCTCGGGGCAATAAGATGTTCAGACTTCCTACAAGAAGTTGCCTTCATTTGAAGACATCCTACAGAATTTCAAGTCTCCAATAAAAATCGTTAAGACACCTCAGAATAAAAGACGAAATATGTAGATAAAAGTTCAGTAATTCCAGCATCAAAAATCCTGTTTCCCCCTGCATTTGTTTTATGTTTGATTGATTCATGCTACAATAAGGTACAAATTCCGACCAAACTTCTTCCCCAGAGTCAGTTTTAAGATATCCCTCCTATAGAGATTCCCCAATATGGAACAAGGTATAAGATCCCATGGCAGTCTCTTCTCTAGGGCTGAGGGTACTTTTATATTTTCTTCCCACACAGAATTATTCTAATACAACTTTCAGAAATTTAATTCTTCCCTGGATCTCCAGTGATTTTTTTTTTTTTTTTTAACTGATACATGGGGAAGAGAAATGGAAGAGGTAAATGTACAAAACAACACTGCAGTTTCCTTCCTTTAGGAAATCCAAATTAGAAAGTTGAAAAAAAAAAATTATAATAGTGTTATATTATACAGCTTGACATTGGTGGTATTAATATTCTTCCTATAACATAAGCTTACTATCTACAGAATCATTTTACTTAACATTTCTAACACACCTTAACGTCTTGCTTTTCCTTTTTAATCGCCACAGGAAAAAGAAAGCCAATAGGAAAACAGAACAGAAATATTACAATTTAGCTTAAAACACTGTAAGTTGTAGTAATAGTTCAAATTATTCTGATGCACATACTTTGTTTTTCAGCCCCGTTCTTTTTTGGCATATATGTAACTACACATCCGTACAGCAGCATGCTTTAGTTATGTCACATAACTACCTCTAGCTCCATGACAATTTGTGCTGTCCATTGAAAATTCCTTTTAGTTTATTTCAGATGTGTCTCCTGTCTCCGTCAGAGCACAAACAGAAGAAAAAAGCCCCCCTGAAACTCTTAAATGTGACCCATAAACTTCAGTACCTATGCAAAAATCAAACTCTGTAATTTCTTCTTAATTCAGAGGTCCTATAGTCCTTATCCTGGAATCAATAAACTAAAGGAACCATCCTCTCTGTTCTACAGAGGGAAGGCAAAAATCGTTCTAATGCAAATTAGCAAAGTTAACAATCAAATTTGATTATCACAATAAATGCTGAAGAACATGGTATCGTGCACATCTACATGATTTAGATGATGTATGGCAGTCTGGCACACATGGATTTCATTATTAAAGAGTACAGATGCTCCATTTTACAATCTTTTCCCAAGTACCCTTTCAGCACATTCCCAGCCTTAGCTCATGCTCACCAAGATTTCCATCCTCAATGGTCAGCACCACTTCATCCATCACCAAGGCCCGGAAATCTAGCTCCTCTTCACAGCACTTGGCCTTCAGTGCTCTCAGGATCTCCTGCTGAGGGTAATCTTCTCTGATGCGACGGTCTGTTAAGAACCACAGCCTGGGAGCAACTGAACTGCACATCTTGGACTTGTCTTGCAACCTTCAAGGTTTCCTTTCAATGGAACTTCTAGATGGTGGAGAAGATGAGACTCTGTTAGAGTACACAGGCTCCTATCTTCACGTTCCCCACTGTACCAAGTCCTACTCCCTCTGCACAAGCCAGTCCTTTTCAATGGAGTGCAACTTCCAACCTCCAAGTGGGAAAACAACGTCTACACCTAATCTGCAACAGAAGTAACAACAACAGAAACAAATCCACTTACGTTCAACGGAATGTAAATGCTAAAAACCAGGTCTCGGTCCTCATCCTAGTTTCATCCACAAGAAGTACACACTTCACACAACTACTGGTACCGGTAGTGGCATCCCCCTCTCTTGACAGTACTAAGAGGCATGCCAAGGACTGAAAACATTTTGAACGGCCACCTCTGAAGACCAGAATTTCAACTTCACCGTTAGGACAATTCCTTACAGTTGGAAAGAACTCGGTCCCTCTCCCAGGTACTGCTAAAACACTGGTGACAGACTTGATGTATCCTTTTCCACCATACATGGAAGACAACAGAATGTGCCAAATTCTTTACGTTAAAAAAGCAGTCCAGAAGAAAGGAAGAAATCCATTAAAACAGAATTTTCCACACAAGTATTTCAAGACTGATTTGCTCTTACAAATACTTCAAATCTACTGTGAAATATATTTAGTATTATCCAGAATATACTAATGGAAAAACCCATGGAACGAGGAGCATCAACAAAATGTTAAGAATACCAAACATTAATACATGTAACCTAAAGCAAAATCAAGGTTTGAACCTCGGTGCTGGCCCCTTCTTGCTCCAAATTGGGTTTGTTTTTTTTTTTTCCAGAATCACCTTTATACATAAACAGCGCTAATGAATGCAGCACCAAAAACAGAAAAAAACGTTCAAATTGAAGAATTTCAATGGTGTTAGAAGTGATAACAGCAAGGTACTGCTCCTTTTGCTTTGAATACAGAGGACTTGGACTATTTTTGACTATACGCTAAAACATTTTAAAAGCTGTAAAACAATTACAGGTACGTTAATGGACTACTCATTTACACTCAAAAAAGAGAAGCAGCATGGTGTAGGGAAAAAGAACTCTGGAGAAAAACAGAGCTGGTTTCTATAACACATTTTAAACTTTCATCTTAAAATAAAGAGGTAGAAATCATCGTCTTCACCAATATAGTTTACATGAGTTTCAAACAGAATTGAACTCTGGGATAGAAAGAGGAGTTTTGCCTGGCAGTCCTAATGAGAGGCCCTGGTGTCAGCCAAAAACGTAAATGCAGAAAGACCACAGGTATACAACTGCTTTCATTTAATATTACAAAGAATTTTAGTTTCTGCAACAGGTCTTGGGACAAAAGGATTGTTTCGCTACAACCATAAGACCAAGCTGATTTTTTTTTTTTTTGTAATCAAAAAAAAAGTTTTTTTCTACTAGTACACCTTTTTTTAACAAGATAAATTTTTAAGTGGCCATTTTTATTCCTGGTACTGAATACCATAATGACAACAAGCAAAGACTGACTTTTTTCCCCATTGCTTTGGTAAACGAGGAGCAGCAATAAAGCCAAGCACCAAAGCGCTTCATACTGACAGACTGAAAGGAAGCAGAAGCTCGGGAAAGGCAATCCTAGATGCAGACCAGCCCTTGACAGCAGTCAAGATGCTCAAGGTAAAGCAGGAAAAGGAGTGTTTGCTCCCTGCAGGAAAATAGGTATGGGAGGTTATAAAGAGTATCTTTTGATATCTCAAAGAACCCCTTTTTTCTTCAAAGCAGCTGGAAGTGAAAAGGGCAAGATGAGGCTTGGGCTTGCGATGGCTGACATCTGTCAGATCCTGCCCCACTTTCGGGTCTCTCAACAATGGATTTCTCTACATGGTAGTTTACAGAAAACTTCCTGGGACAACATCCTCAGCCAAGAATTGGGACAAGCTATGTTCTTCAGAAACGGCGCTGCTACTGCAGGGTTCAGAAGGCTTCTTGCCAATTTACCTTTATTTCTGCTATTTGCATGAGTGACTGGGGAGACCAAACAGCCCCACCTACAGCCTCTCTTTTGAAAAGCGGCCCTACCTAACAGGCTACCCTGTCTCATTTTAAAAAACAGCTATAGAACGTTGAGTACATCATATATATACACACACACACACAGAGTAGACAGACTTTGTCATAATTAAAACAACAAAAATAAATCAGAAGTCATTACAGATTTTCAGCCTTTTTGGGTTTTTCGGTTTGGGGTTTGTTTTGGGTTTTGTTTTTTTTTTTTGTTCGGGTTTTTCCCCCACCTCTGGTTCTAACACTGCTACAGAGAAATAAGTATTTTCTCTCCGGCAGCCTTCTCCCCATTTCTGCTAGCTACTAACCCCTGATTTCTTCGCCAACAGGGATCTGCTCCCATTTTTCTCAAATCTCTCTTCTACGTGGCCCCACCTCCACCCCCTTAAATCTGCAGACTGTGCCATCATCTCTCCCCGATTGCCATTTCAGCACTTTCTTTCTTAAAAATCAGCAAAGGGCTGAAGAAGAAAGAAAAAAAAAAAAGGTATAACCTTTTCTCTCCTCCACCTTTCTTCTATTTTTGAAAGGAGCTACAGCATCATCAAGAAGAGCCATCCAGATATCTCAATTAGGACATTAAACCAGCAGACGTGTAAAAATGCCTTGGGTATGGGTGTTCATCTCCCTCCTAATATTATGTCTCACCTCCTCATGACGAGGCAGGCAGGTAACAACCTCAAGTTTGGAGATAAAGATTAAGAAACTCACTTTAGATCAAGCTACGGACCAACAGCAGGGGCAGAAACCCGTAATCCTGTCAGTTCCTTGACCTCCAACCCAATTTTTTTTACACCTGAAAAAATAGCCTTTTGACACTAGCGTTCTGCTCCTAAAAGCGGAATCCACTTAGCAGTTTCAGCTCCCCTTATAATCTCTATTTTGATTGTGTAAGAAGTCTCCCAGAACACAAAACCCGCAATTTACCCTATTAACCCAAACATCTTAACAATCCCTCCCACATTCTCAAGAAAATGGTCTGTAGGAGGAAAGCTTGCCTTGCCGTCAGATGCACAAGAGCATTAAGCTCTCAAGTTGGGTATGATTTCCAGAATTTTTCCCTGAAAACCAGCTCCACCCATCTCAA
The DNA here is from genome assembly GCA_031468815.1 of Morus bassanus. NCBI lineage: Eukaryota > Metazoa > Chordata > Aves > Suliformes > Sulidae > Morus > Morus bassanus. The sequence goes on along the minus strand of CM062571.1, from coordinate 960,206 downwards.
TCTAAAAGACACAGCCTCAGACAAGGCTGGGTGTGCAGGGAATACTTCCTAATCCATGACAGCATCTACTGCAAAATAAGTGTAGTATATATAAGTGGAAGAGCAGACATTTAAATGTCTTCAAGCTGACCAGCTGAAACGCAGTTTTCGCTCAAAGCTACTGTGGTCAATGTAAGTACAATCTCTCAGTAACTACTGAATAGATCTATGAAATGAAAAGAAGAAAATAATCATAAACTTAACTGCATAAAACAGACTGGCAGAGGTAAGAGGGTGGCATCAAGGTGAAAGGTCTACGATAAAAATCAAACTAACTGTGTGTCATGCCAGCCAAGCTGACACTGCTGCATCTGCTTCAGAAAGATGCTGTGTGGAACGGATTCTTAGCAATTTATAGAGGCAACGGAACGCTCACCTCAACTTTGAGCTGTGGCATCCCTGCATTGCTTAAGCTAGGCTTCACTCTGGCATTCACACAGCAGCTTCCTCCCCTCCCCATCGCATGCAAACGTATTTCCTCCTGCATTCCTTGAATCTGTAATACACCTTTAGCAGCTGTTCTAACAAAAGCATTCACTGTGCTACTTTTCTACTTTACATCATATGTGAATATGTTTTATTGACATAACAGGGAATTCAGCCAATCAGACCAGCTGTCGAGAGAGATCTGGAAACCTTCTCTGAAAACCACTCTTTTTCCCTTGAAGGGGTCTTCTCTTCACAGAGAGCCTCAGAGACCTGCCTCCAGCAATGGGAGATTGGTCTCTGTTGTCCATTTACTCCTCGTCCTGTCCTCAACACCCAAAAGCAGGAGAAAAATGGACTGGTCTCTTTTTCATCATGATGTCTTTTCCCCTGAGCTGAAATAAGAAACCAGTTATTAGGGGATACTAATTCATTTATGCATTATTGATAAATGTGTAACATAGAAGGTATCCGGTACGCAAAAAGATCGTTCCGTATCCTTTCTATTCAGAATGCAACTACTCAATGCCTTTGTAAATTAAAAAGACCAGGTTGTTTCTTCCCTATGGGAATGACTAATGGAACCCCAGATGTTTTGCAGCATTAGGAATCAATGCGATCTAGCTATCTTAACTGCTCAACTTGTGATCTGCTGTTGTCGCACACTCCCATTGCCTATAGCGCGATCTGGGAAAGAAGTTAGCAGAACAATTACTACCATCAGCCCCTCCCAGAATCGCCTCTCTTTTAGACCTTGGCTCAGACTCTCGGCCTCAGTTACAGCCCTATGCAGCTAACACAACTCCGTGGATTTCAGCAGTTAATAGAGAGGTGAAACCTAATCTTAGTTTTAGCGTACCTCTAGGCACGTTTAATCCCTGTAGCTCAGAAAATGATAATAAAAATCTCATGGAAGTGAGAAGGAAGGAGCAAAGAGACTGACAGCCATGATTGCCGTGGGAAATGGAGAACTAAGAAAAATACAGCTCCAAGCACCCACACCTCACTACAAGTAGCACTGCACCTTCACATTTGTCATTAATGCATACCCCTTAACACTCGTTTGCAGAGCAGTGTTATTCAAGCTGGAAAAGGTATTTTGCTTTCCTTTTTATCATCCATTAGCTAAGGCTTGGAACTGAGTACACGTTTCCAATAAACCAATTGTCTCTACTGTTACAGCAGTTTCTAGAATTCTTTTTGGAGGCCACACCTCAAAGACGCTGAAGACCTAAGCACAGCTGGCAGATTGCTCGTAAGTTATCTCCTTCAGGAGATACCTCAAGGCAGATCTGAATTATAAAGTCAATCTTAGGGAGCAGACCGGTTAAACAGCTAACGAAGGGTCGTCCGGCATATGACCTAGCATATGATCCATCATACGCTGTCATGGAAGTCTCTGTCTCATCTTCATGGGAAGAGAGCAGAATTTGAAACACCCCAGAAATACGACCTTCTGCGTCATAGGGAGAGCAGGTCTGAAAACAGTTTGCAGCTGTTTCAAGTATAAAGCATAATTAATTTTTTCCACACAAAGATACCAGAACGATGATCGTCTAAAGAAAACCTGAAGGAAATATGTATGGATGATGAATATATACAGAGATAAAAATGAACATCTTGAACCACTTGTTAAAATTGCTTTAGAAAAATAAATCCAAGATAAATCAACTCATTCCTGACACTGCTGCTTCATGGTGATGCTTAAGGACAACCTCAGGAAAAATTCCTCTCTTACCTACCAGAGGCTAGTTTTCCTAAGCCTGTCACATAACTGTTTTGAGAATCTTTGGAAAGAACACATTTTTAAAAAATTGAAGAATCTGAAACATTATTTATTTAGATGCATTTTATATAATACACAGAGCAGCTGCAGCACAATCTGGCCAGTGCTGCTGCATTATCATCCGCCCTCTACACATGCATCACAGAATTTAAAGTCACTGCAGGCAGGTGAACCCCAAGCACGCCTCTTTGAAAGCATATCACGGTATTCACCTCCTTTCCCCCCCCCCCCCGTGAGATTTGCAGACTGCAACATTCAAAGGATACGGGGATATATTAATCGTCCCCATTCATTCCCGGTACAACCCTCCACCCCCGCAGACAGGCAACCGCACTCTCCGCGACGGCTTTCAATCTGCTCGTCCCCACCTTTGCACCGAGCAGCGCTGCAGACGCTCGCAGCAATCCTCGCAGGCACAATCGCCTGCAAAAGGCACGCACCCACACCCCGCGCCTTCTCCTCCCCTACGCTCCCGCTCGCAAGCGGGTAATAACATTCCCCGTCCGCACGCCCCGGCTCCCGATCCCCAGCGAATAACCTGCTCTCCTCCCCCGCTGCGACACCAGCCCGACGCCGCTCCGCACCGGCTGCGCTTCTGCTTCGCCCTCGGCGGCTTTTTTGCCCACGACGGGCTCTCGGCTCGCTCGGCCCCGCCGCCGCGCCCGCCCAGAGCGCCCCTCTCCCCCCGCATCGCCCGCTTTTCCGAGGCGAGGCTCTCCCACCCCCGCCCGGGCTGCCCCGCAGCCTGGTACCGCCCCCCCCCACCCCCCCACCACCCCCCCGACCCCCCACCGCCTGCACGAACGGCCGGAAGGGACTCACCAGAAATTTGGGGAGGAAGGGGCGGAAGACGAAGGAGAGGTGCCAAGCGCTGCTTCAGCCCTGGCCGCCCGGCGGAGCCACGGGTGGTGGGTAACCCCCCCTCCTGGCCCCCCGCTAGCCGGGGCGGTCTTCCTCCGCGCTCCGAAGGCCGGCTCCCCAAGGCGGCCGGGGGCGGCGGCGGCGACCGCGCTCCCCCGCCCCTGTAACGGGCAAGGCCTAGCGGATGACTCGGGGACCAAGGGGGGGGTCTGGGGGGGGGGGGTGGGGGGGGGGAAGGGGGAGTCGAGGACTGTTAAAATAATTCCCAAATCGTCCTCCCCGACGGGGGAGGAGGGACGGGAGGGAGCTGGGGAGGAGCTGTGGCTTTCTGTGGAAAACGGGCTCAATCCTCGTGGCTCCACTTCCTCAGAACCAAACCCCTAAATGACTCTGACGCCGCCAACACCTGGGGAGGAAAAAGGGAGAAACATCCCTGTTAGCCATAAGCAAGCGTACAAAGGGATCGAACACAGATAAACGAAAGCCCGATGGGAGAAAAGGTGCCATACGAGGCGGTAAGCAAAGGCAGAGGAAAAAGGCGGGATGAGCACGACTGGGGGAAACGTGCGACCTCAAATGAATACGCTACCACTGAAACCCGCTTTAAGGATCTAAGGGAAAAAAAAACCCAAAACCCAGAAGGTTAAGCACTTGGTCCCTTTGCTACAGAGCGTGCGTTCAAATGACAGACGCATCCGCATCTACACGTGAACACACGAAGAAATTAAGTTTTAAAACCTACGAAAACTATTCCTGTTTATTTGTGTGAGTCTTTAAACCCCTCCCCCAGGGTAACACCGACAATTCAGATGAGGAGACTGGAGAAAAAGTACGTTTCAGGTCAGATGCGTGTATTTCTGTGCATTAGACCCCGCTCTGCCACAGACGACAAACAGTCGTTTATAAACGGTGACCAAAAAATTAAGAAAAAAAAAAAAAAAAAAAAAGCCCCAAAACCACCAAAATAACATGCCCAGAGGATGCCTGCTTAAACGACGGAGTTCTCAAAGGTTAACAGTCGCACGCTCTGCAAACGGAGCCCCCGGTGGTTAAGTCACCCATGTGCAATCAGCCCTTTAAAAACGCCAGAAAAACAAAAGAGGAGAAGGAACCCCGTTGCGAAGATTCCGCCGCACGACCCGCCGGCGGGCGCAACCCCCCCCCCCCCCCCCCCCCCATCACGTGCGAACGGCCCCCGACGAGCGCAGCTTGCCGCGTTCAGGCGCACGGGAGCGGCTCCCCGCCCCGCTCCCGCGGCCGCTCGCGCCCACCGAGGCGCGCGGGCGGCGCGCAAGCCCGGCGGGGCTGCAAGGCGGCGGGCCGCCCCCCCCCCCCCCCCCCCCCCGCCCCCGGCACGACGCACCCGCGGAGGGCGCGGGGCGCGCGCCCGCCCCCCCCCCCCAACCGGCCGCGCGCGGCGGCCCCGGACACCACCCACCTGGGCGCCCCCACGGCCGGCCCGCGCGGGCGCGGCGGGAAGGCGCCGGCAGCTCGCGGCGCCGCCGCTGCTGCTGCTGCTGCTGCTGCTGCCGCCGCCGCCGCCGCCGCTGCCGCCCCGCTCCGCGCGCAGGGGTTCACAATCACCATGGGCGCAGCGCGGCGGCGGGGCGGGACGGCTGAGGGGACGGTCCCCACCCCCTCCCTCCTCCTCCTCCTCCTCCTCCTCCTCCTCCTCCGCCCCCCACCCCCCCCCCCCCGGGCTCGCGCCCGCTCAGCCCGACATCTCACCCGCCCCGGGCACCGCCGAGCCCGAGCCTGAGGCGACCCGCGGGGGTCCGCCGGCGCCCCACCCCTCCGGCACCGGGCCCGGGGAGGGAAGCCGCGGGGCGAAGAGGGCTCCGGGGGGACTCGCCCCTTCCTCCCCGCCCGCAGCGGTCGCTCGGCGGCGCGGTCCTAAAGGGGATCGGAGCGGGCGACGCGACGCTCGCCCGCCGCCGCCGCCTCGGTGTCCCTCCTCCCCGCGGCTGGGGTGAGGAGGCCGGCTGTTCCCTGCACCGAGACCCCCGCCCCCCGCGGCCGCCGCCGCCTCCCGCGCTCGCTCCCGCCGCCTGACTGGAGCGGCGGCGGCGCTAACGGCCGCCCGCCGCGGGAGGGGGCGCGAGGCGGGGCGCCCGGCTCCGGCGTGGGGTGGGGCGGGCGCGGGGGAGCGCGCGAGGGCGGCGGCGCGCGCTCCCGCCTGACGCCCCGCGCGCCGCCCCGGGGCGCGAAGGCGGCGGGGGAGGGGCGGCCGAGCCGAGCCTAGCCGAGCCGAGCCTAGCAGAGCCGAGCCTAGCCGAGGCGCTGCCCGGGCCCCCGGCGCCCCGGGGCTGGGCGGCGGCCCCGCGTAACGGCCGAGCCCTCCCGCCCGCTCCAGCCCCAGCCGGGGGTTCGGCCCCCCACCCCCCGCCGCCACGGGTGACCGGCTGTAGCGCGGCGCAGGTAGCCGGTTTCGGTACGTGGGGCGCGCAGAGCCAAAAGCTTTGTCCTCCGTGTGACGCGTAACCGTGTGACGTGTCCCACGTGCCACCCGCCGTACACCGCCACGTGCCTGACAGACCCCGGCGCGCGTCACCCCTCGCTGCTACCGTGTCTCTAATAACTGCTGGCAACGAACCACCGTGACGCGTCCCATGCGTTAACGAACGCCGCGTTTCTCAGTTTCTGCGGCACACCTGCTCGGTTCCTTCTGAACCACACCCTTTTTATTCACTATGTCGTGTTAGCCGCGTTACATTCCACGTCAGCGGCATGTGGCCCCTAAAAGACACGCCGGGCACGCTTCGGACGCAAGACACCCAGTGCATCAGCGGTCCTTTTCCTCTCTTTCCCATCTCCTGCCCTTCCACAAATGGCGCAACTGGCACTTGCAGCGTACGACCGCTTGCTAAGCAGCGCGCGTTGAAAACCCCCCGCCTTCTACCTTACATCCGGTAATTGCCTTACTTGCTTCACCTGAGCAGCATAAACAGTCTGACAGTCCTGGTGCAACCCACCGCCGCGTCCAGCACGACGGTTATTCCCACGAATTCCCGGCCGCGCGCTGGTATTGATTGGTTTGACGTCTGCCGTCCGCAGAGCGAACCCACGCTACGGCCCCGCAGGCACCGAGGGGCGCGTACGCGAACTGCACGGATATGAGCCGTCGGTCACGTACGTGGCACGCCGAGCTCCGTGCCATCCGTCGCCGCGGGATCACGGAGCAGTTGAGCCTGGGAGGCGTCTCTGGAGACTGCGCGGTCCGGCCCCGCCGCTCAAAGCAGGCTCAGACAGAGCAGGGTGCCCAGGCTCATGTCCAGCTGGGTTCTGAGGGCCTCCACCGTCTCTCTGGGCAGCCTGGTACAGTGTTTGACCGCCCTCACAGAAAAAAAAAAAAAAAAAAAAAACCAAAAACAAAACAAAAAAAAAAAAAAGGTTTTCCCACGTTTAAATGGAATTTCTTTGTATTTCAGTTTGTGCCCATTGAACAGACAAGACTGTTCGCTGGGCATGACCGAGCAAAGTCTGCCTCCAGCTCCTTCGCTCCCCCTGACAGCTGTTTATACACGACAAGATCTCCCTGAGGCTCCTCTTCTCCACACCGAGCAAACCCAGCTCTCTCAGCCTTTCCTCATAGGAGAAGATGCTCCGAGTCCCTAATCACCTCCGTGGCCCTTTGCTGGACTCATCCACTATGTCCATGCCTCCCTCGTGCTGGGCAGCCCAGAACTGGACACAGTACTCCAGGTGCGATCTCAGCAGGTTTCACCACACCAAACGTATTCGACTTTCCGCCCCGATTCTGTCTGGTGCGAATTTCTCCTTCACCAACCTCCCTAACCTCTCGTCACAGCACACGCAGCCCTGCAGGCACAGCGCATAGGTTGCTCAACAATCTGCGTTACGCTCCCAACTTTGCAAAGACATACCCACTTGGACACGCCTGATACTCCCGAACGCCTGTCCTGTCAGGAATGCAATCAGTTCAACCTGCTTTCTTCTGCCTCTTATGCACGCGGCGGTGCCGTCCCAACCACCTTAATTCCCTCTCCCACCTGAACGGCAGGCACTTCGCGTACCCCTCGCCTCCCCAGTGCGGTTCGTCTACACGTGACACATCCAGAACCGTTTCAGACAGGCTGTAAAACCTGTGCTTGCGGGATAAAGATTTACCATCCAGACTTTTCACGCAGTACCCCCGATATTTAACTGACACAATGGGACCGATTCCCACAGTTAGTAACCTATATATGACGAGACACAATGCCCTGAAATCTGCTGCGATGTTTGTTCATTCACACTGCAGAACGAGGTACCACGGTATCGTACGCTGCAGCTTTGTTACACCTTCTGCAAAATTACAGCGGGCAGTTGAAATACTCACAGTGCAAACATCGCTGAGCATTTCTAAGGCTGACTTGACCGAAGGGTCTGTACCTTTGTTCATTCGGTTCTGCAGACGCCTGGGTCCTACTCCCCAAACCTCAGGTGTGATTCAGACAGCTCTTCTGAAAACTGTTCGCCTTGTGAGTATGCTATAGAAAAGGCTACCTCACAGATGATGTCGGTGGCCAAAATCCCCGTTTAACCGGACATCACCTGATGCTCTCCCATCTGCTTAGGTTGCTCGCCAAGACTTCTGGCTTCTCACTAGTCCGTGGCTGCAAGCCAGAGACCACTTCTGGTTTCCGGGCTCCCATCCACCCACCTCTGTACAACAGCATAGGGAAAAATACACCATTGCTCGCTTAAATGCCAACTGAAAGTACAGCTTGGGAGCAGGAGGCAAGTCCCGGCAGGGTAAATGAATAAATAAGTAAATAACACCAAAGTGCTGGACAGTACTTTTGTTACTTTGACAGTAACAGAATAATACCTTCTTTGACAGAATTACTACCTTCTACAGCTTCTGGAATACAGCTCCCACGTGCATCAAGTTCACACTTCCGAAAGTTGTCGTTTCAGGTTGTGAGGTGCTTGGGTTTGCTTACACAGGGAACTTACTAACAGAAAACTACTGTGGTAACGCTACTCCGCTGAAGATGCCTGCAACCGGTGCACATCATCTAGCATGCACACGTACTTCAGAGAGAGAATTCTCCTGGATTCATGGATGCCGTTTGTAAGATGGTACAAAGCAAAGAGAAAAAACGTGTCCACGTTAGGATTTATATAGCTATAACTACAGTGACATAATATCAGCAGGCTTTTTTTCTCTTATATTTCCATAAGCAGCCACACCGTAAGGCAGGTGCCTCTACATCCCAAACATGGCTAGCAGTTTGTGGGAAGAGGAGAACTGCACAGCTGGGAAATTCTGCAATGTGGATTTTTGGCCATACAGATATGTGCTTGGTCACAAGACGCCTGAGAGAAAGTCATTCTCCAAGTACAGGAAAGACACTCAGCGTGGTGATGGTAAGCCATTTGATCTGTATCTCAAACCCTTCGGGATACTTCAGCTGGGTCGTATGATTATCAGGAACAATTTATTCCACCAACTACCATTTGCCTTGCTAGCCCTCTCGCATGCAAACTGTGGCCTTGTATCCCTTTCGTTACCGTTTGGTGAGCTGCTGGAGTTGCAGCGTGTTGAACCTGGGCACAAACAAACTTTGAGCACTGAAGTGACGGCAATGACGGGAGTTAGCTGAAAGAGCAGGCTGGATAACCTGTATCTCTAGAACGATTTCCCACCGCCTAGAAGCTTAAGTCAGTTTGAAGAGAGTCATGAAAGTCTTTTGCTATTTCTTAGAAAGGCGGAGCAGGAGAAAGTGTCATTGCGCGGGCCCTGCTCACTGCTGCAGAAGCGTGTGGCTTCTTTTTAAAGAGTTGTCACTGCAGCTGAGTTGGATGCAGATGTTTTACCTCGCCAGGATTAGGCAAGAAGGTTTTTTTCTTTTTTGTTTTTCTATTCTTTTTTGCCAGTGAGGGTGAGGTCTCTCCTGTCACCTGTAAATCTGTTCTCAGGACAAAATCCTCACTGATAGCGCAAGGAGAATATTGGCTAGTGCCCTCAGTATCAATGGTCCAAACTACCAAGTTTCACCCTCTAGGAAAGAAATATAATTGTAGCATTAGCGAAAAAAGGACGCCTCCGGACACTAAACAATCCCGGCACCTTTCTTTTGAGATTTTTTCCCATGCACTCTGAAATGCACAATGTAAGGACTGGTCCAAAGCCTTAATGTATGCAAAATCTGATTTCACGGTTGATTCCGTGAAACCTCTTTTGTCACCGAGTTCACTAAAAATGCAAACCAGCCGTTTAGTCCCGAAGCCAACGCCTGCAGGACATTATTCCGTCATTCACATCAGAAAGTTTCATGTACTGTCTCTGGCTGGGTGTACGAGCTTGCGAAGGAAAAATGGTGGCAAGCCCAGCCTGCAAATGTTGCTAAGCTTAATTATTTATACCAATTTGCTTAAGCCCGCGCCCTGCCTGTGTCTGCAGTGGCTACTCATTTGGTCAGCTAAGCCTCATAGCGATGTTTCTGCTTCCTACTTGGATGACTGAATAATAAATAAAAAAATATAAGGCAAGGTAAATGCCCTTGTTCACACATGAATGCTTGCGTTCACATATGAACGCAGATGGTCCTGTGGACGGAAACAGTTTCTGGATTGTGTTTCAATGGGAAAATGGCCGTATCATTCTTGTTTCGCACTGTGTAGAAGGAGGACTATGCAAAATGGTGCAAAATCATCTTTAATTTCATGCAACCTCAGTTTCTCATTGCTTCCGACTGCTGCGCCAATTCCTGTTCCGAGTAAACCACCGTAAGACAGCAGAAAATGGAGAAATTACAGCCAACACAAAGCACTCCCAGCTCGGGGGGCTGCAGTTAAGCTCCGGGTTTCGCTCGCTCAGCCCCACAAGCATTTCCCCCCAGCACCACGCGCGTCTCCTCGGCCCCCTGCTCCGGGCTCACCCCTCGGCGGCGGCCGCGCGCCGCGTGGCCCCTCTCCAGAACACACGCGGCCCCGTCACACGCGCGACCCGCCCGCCGCGCTGAGCCCGCCGCTGCCTCCGAGGGGACCCCGCCCGCTGCTTCCCCCCCCGCCCCCCGCAACACACACGGGCCCCCCACGCGTGGGACTGCCCCGCGCCCCACGTACAGCCCCCCCCCCCCGCCCTGCTCCGCTGCCCCCAGCGCTCCCACGCCAGCCGCTCGCCGGCGGGATCGGACAGACGGACGCAGGGCAGAGCGCTCGGCGCAGCGCCCCCCCCCCCCGCCCCGTCCCCCCCCAGCCCACCCCCACGCGCGACGCGGGCACGGGCAGCCCCCCCCCTCCCTCCCGCCACCCGGCTGGCGGGCGCGCATGCGCAGCCTGCCCTCCGCGCGAGCTCGGGCGCGCGGCTGCGGGGGTGGGGTGGGAGGGGCGGCGCTGCGGGGCCGTGGCGGGGCCGTGGCGGGGCCGTGGCGGGACCGTGGCGGGACCGTGGCGGGGCCGTGGCCCCCTGCAGCCAGCCCGGCCGCTCGGTCCCGCGGCAGCGCCGGCCGGGCTCGGGCAGTGCCCCCCGGGATGGGGGGGACCCGGCGGGGAGGGGGTGTGTGGGGGGGGGGGGGGGAGCTGGAGGGGGTGCTGCTCCCTCGTCCCGGTTTCGGGGGGTTTGCGGAGAGCCGTCCTGCTGCGGAGGGGCGCTCGGTGCTGGCGGGGGCAGCGCACGGCCGCCCGTCGCCCACGCCGGGCGGTGGGAAGGGAGCGAGCAGGCTGTCAGGGCGGAAAATGATCCTTTTGGTGTAAAAACTGGGACAAAATGAAATAAGAGAGGTGCGTGCGGGTGGTGGGATAGAAGGAGCGGGAAGCGCCGTGCTCCCAACGTTAGAAACAAGGACTGCGAAGGCTCAGGGCACAATCCTGCCCAGAAGGAAGGGTCTTGCAGGGCCGCTGCAGGACTTTGCCGGCCAGGCAGCGACCGTTCGGGGACATAAGGGAGGAGAGCACGCATCTCATTGAATAGGTAACTTTGGAGGAGGTCAGAGGCTTCTGCTATCCTTATTCTGGGCACGGTTTGAGAACCGAGAGGCACAAAGAAGCTCAGGCAGGCAGAGTTACAAACAGAAACAAAGGGATGGATGAATAGCAGCTGGTAGGCTTCAAAGGCTGGTATATAACCAGCAGCTCCCAGTTCCGGAAGACAGGAGTGCATTTCTCCTGGCTAAGTTGCAGTTATGCTGCAGGGAAACGGGGAACAGTACTGAGGAGCCGGACAAAAGGAAAAAAAATGTGCTTTCGATGGAAACAATAGTTTGGAAGGAAAATGCTTCCTTCTCTCTGTATCTCCCTTTTGCCTCTCCTTTTCGTCTGCCTGGCCCCTTCTCCAGCTGTTTTTCTCACTGCGTTTTTCCTTTACCATCCTGAGAAAGTTCCTTTCTCTTTTCTGTCTGCCTGCTTTTGTTTCTTGCTCCTTTCCCTCTTTTTGACTCCTGTTCTGCCCTTTTCTGTCCCTTTTTCCATTGTCTTTTGATGAATGCTGTTGCAGTGATGACTTAGGATTTCAGTGCCTGTTGGGAAGGTTCTGATGCAACCACAGGGTGGCTATACTTTGCAGGCACTTTGCTGCATTAAGATTGATAAACATCTGCCCTGAGAGCTACAGAGCTTCAGACAGCGGGCTAAATGTCCCTGAGTTTCTCCCAGTTTTGGTGTTTTCCACCTGTGTCCGGCAATTCTGTGCCCAGAGCTGATGAGAGGGTGTTGCAGGGGATCTGTTTTTAAGGCTTCCCTCATTCATGGGCAACGGTTTCTTCATCTCACTCTGATGCTCCCTCTCGCCACCAGCAAGTGTGGTTATACACCCAGTGCCCGCTTGCCTGCCTTAAACCGACGGAGGAGATTGAGGGGCGGGTGTGTCTACCTCAAATTCGGGTCTCCCATGGCCGGGTCCGGCGCCACTGTGGGAGCAGCGCTCAGGAGGCTCCCTGCGGTGTGAGGGGACCCTTGCCCTCCCCTCCTCCTGCGGCCAGGTGCTAAGGGAGGAGGGGGATGGAGGTGCCTTGCAGGGAGGCCAGAACTAGGTCAGTGTAGCTGGAACTGCAGCTGGTGCAGTGCGATGCGGGGAGGGGAGGGATGGAGAGCCAGCGATAGCCGGGGAGGGGTGAGTGAGAGGAGCCGTGCTGGATGGAGGACGAGGAGCAGTCTCTCCCAGAAGTTGCAGGGGCGGGACAGCCTCCTGCAGGCTGGTTGCATGGCTGCCAGCACAGCCCCCTGCTCCCCATCGTCCCCCAGCCGTGCCCTGCCCGCCCTGGGCCCTGGGCATGCGGAGCGTGGGGCTGGCATCGCCTTCAGCCAGCGGGGAAGTAAGCCCTGGGGGTGGGCAGGAGGGGGTCCGCAAAAAGGGAGAGGGAGAGGGAAAGGAAGGGAGAGTGGACGATAATGCTGGAAGGTGGACTGAGAGAAGGATGTTAATAGCGGAGAAAGGAGGGTGGATGGAAACAGAGAAATGGAGAAAAATCTGGACAATGAATAAGGAACAGATGGAGACATATATTTAAAAAAGGAAGAAGAGAAGTGTGAAAGGCAACAATGACAAGTGATGTTTCAGCACTTGTAATTGGTGCAGTGGGGAGGAGGTCATCTGCATTCCTCGCAGTGCCCAGGCAAAAGGACACATCCCCCTTGCCAAAATCCACAAGGCAATAAAGCTGCTGCAGCCAGGCGCTGCCAACGTGCGTACCATCACCAGCAGGTTCAGCGGTACAGGTGTACCTCGCTGCTGTCCAAAGGTCATACTGGTATCGCTCTTCGGAGTGCAGTGAAAGCACATTTCAATGCGGTTTGCAGTATGCCTCGTTTGACCTTTTGAGTCATCTCTAACGTTGCCTCCCCTGGTACAGCTCCGAAGAAATTCGGATTGCAAGAGTTGTGTTCTTCTGGTGTTGCTGTACAACCTAAGCCTTACTTTGCTCGCTCTCTCTGACTTGCTCTCCCTCCTCCCTTTCTCTGTCGCTTTTCCATTTTCCCTGCCCGTCTCCCACACTGCCCAGTGGCAGCCTTGCCCACACCGCCTTGTGCCGTGCCCGGCTCCGTCTCCCTCAGACCTGGAACGGTGCAGCCTGCAGAAGCGCAAGCCCTCCAGGCCATGCCCTCCCCTTCCCCATTTTCCATCCCCCCCCCCCCCCTTCTCCTCAGCCCCACTACATCCTTCCTGTCCTGACGCTGGCAGCGTGTCTCCTCCCTCCCTCCCTCCCTTCCTCCCTTCCCCATCCCTCCCTTCCCCATCCCTCCCCCTCTCCCCGCAGTGCTCCAGCCCTCACTGCAGTGCAATCCATCACTCCCAGCCAAGGTCCTTACGCCGCGGGGCGGGGGGGGGGGGGAGCCTGGCTCCCTGTGAGGCTGGGGGGGGGGGCGGGCAGGGAGAGCAACTCTATCCTCCTTTGCTAAGAAGTGAGAAAAGCTCGCAGAATACAGACCCTTCTGGAACTGAAACCTCCCGTCTGCTTCCAGCTATTTTATTTATTCATTTACTTATTTAGTCTCTTTGTTTTCAAAGAAAAAAATGTTTCTGCCAACATTCCAGTGAAGGTGACCGAAAGGAAACCAGGGAGACGGAGAGAAAGCCAGAGTCAGAAAAGCTTGTGCAGAGAGAGAAACCGGGAGAAAGAGCACTGGGGGAGAAAAGAAGGGGGGGGGGGGGAGAAGGAAAAAAGACATACACAGAAAAGGGCAGAAACAGAGGAAGAAATACAGAAATAAAGAGGGGGAGAAAAAACATTAGATGCAGGGGAAAGAAAATGTAGGACAAACCCCAAGAATTAAATTGGAGAGAAACCCGAGACGGCGAGAGAACTCAGAGAGGATACAGTAAATAGCCAAAGAAGCCTTGCTGAAGAGGCTGGGTTGATACAATGAAATAACGTTTAGATATTTTAACAAGCAAACCCAGGGTGCTTTGATTTGAATGCAAATATTCTATACAGCTGCATGCAAATGAAATTCCAGTGTGGTTTTATTCTAAGAACAATTACAAACGAGGAGATAATGGGTGCGGAGTTGAAGTCTTTTTTCATAAAAAGATACATATCAGGGCAGCTGCATTGACGGACAGAGGCAAGAAATGGTTAGAATAATATCAAGTTAGGTTTTTCAGCTGCCAGTGTTGTTGCCCTTTTACAGGCATCTGGTAAAGGCGGTGTTTATGTTGATGCAGAATGGTCTGCATTTGGTGCTGTTTTCATCTCTTTAAGAGGTGAGCTAAATCAGTGCAGGCCCTTTACATGTAAACATATCACATCAGGACAGATTTTCATTAACATCCCTTGCCTTGGTTTCAGTCTGCCATCAAGTCAGAATAGCGACCATACACGGGGAAGGTCAGAAGAAAAGCCAAGTGATCTGGTTGAAGTCAGCTGTACCTACAGGAGAGACTGATTTTATATCAGTGCAGTTGCAGTAATGCCCAAAACCTTTGTTTGTTCAAATTCCTCTAATGTCGACTGTAGAATAAAACATAAATGAGTATTTAAAAGATAAGTCAGCCTTTATAGTCCCTGTGAAGGTATAGGAAACAGAGGGATAAAAACCTGAAAGGTGGCGCTTCGTCGTTTTCCCCACAGTATAAACTCTTGCCAATTTGCCTGCTAACACGTATATCATTTGCATTTCTTCTACTCAGTGCAATTGCTGTTCTCCTTTCTTACACCCTTTCAGAAGCAGGATAAGTGCTGTCAATGCTGACGCTGAGAAGGCCTTCAACAGTTTGCGTATTTTAGATGTGGCCAGTTTAAAAAAAGGCCTTGATCTTTTTCTAAACGTTACAGAATTTAAAGCAAATCACTTTAAAAGTTGTCACTTTTGCCCCCTTCCCTGGTTATGTTTAAAAGCTTATAGGGTATCCTATAATATAATATAATATAACATAACATAACATAACATAATATAATATAATATAATACAATACAATATAATACTTTTATTTTATTTTTAATTGCTATTCCTGCCCCCAGTCTTTCTATGTGCACATGAAACGTCCTCTCTATGTGTGCACCTGTACACCTGCCTCCCTCTGTTGCCCTTTTTATCTGAAAGGGCATGTCCGATTCAGGCACTGCGAGCTGTCCTGATTTCATCACATCCTGTAATACCCAGTACTCCCTGTAGCCCCACTACTGGACTCAGGAGGTTGTGTGAAGATCTCAGAGCGACATCCACCTCAGCACTGCAACATCTGAACATCGGAGCAGCCCTTTCAGGGTGTCATTTTTGAAGCTGATCTGCGCAGGGGCGAGGGCTGGGGGGACACCACTTGTGGTTTTGGACTGTTAGGGCAGGCAAAACTACCAGAATCTGTTCCATCTTGGAGGACTATTAAAAGACAATAAAATGGTACAAAAGCCTGGACCTCAAGTGAGACAGACGCTGTAGTGATGGAAAGCTCAGCTGTGACTTGATCTCTGCTGGACCAGCTCTGGTGAACCTCTCTGTGTAAGTGTAAGACATCCATCTGCTCCCTAGCAGCGACTCCTTTAGCCAGCTCTGGTTACTGCTCCAGTGCACGAATGCCGTGCTGCGACAGAAGGATTTATCCTGCTGACTTTGCTCCAGTGCTTGTGATGTCCAGAAGAGAAGAGAGAAGGGGAAGAAGAACCCGTCATGTCTTTACTGGCATTTAACTCGTGTTCACAGCCTCGTCTGTGTGGACAACTTGCGCCAGTTTAATTAAAGATGGTGTTTCTATGTGGTCCAGAGTCCATATGGACACAGGTAACTGGCCTTACAGGAGGGATTTATATATTTGTTAAGCTTAAAGTGTCACCTGTCTCCCTGAGAGAGCAGTCGTGGAAGAAGTGCCCTGAGAGAAGCTGTATTTGAGTTCAGCTGCTTGGAGAGAGGGGAGTGCCAAAGGACATGTGAAACAGCCAGGAAGAATCAGCCCTGAGACAGTACAAGGGACCAGAAAGGAAGGATGTTTGTTATAGTAGGAACTATAGAAAGAGCAGAGAAGGGAACTCCAAAGCACCGCGAGGGAAGAAGGAAGGTCCTGACAACTTCTCACTGTAGGCTTCTTGGCCATGAGAAGCCTGAAGCATGTGGCCAAGTCACCAACCAAACAGCAAAGAGTTCACTGACTGCCTCTTCTCGTGCTCAATTCTTCACAAATATCGAACTGATTTGAAGGAGCTGAGCATGTATTAATTAGAGTTTCATGGACTCCCTTAGGGTATTTTGTGACTGCAGGACTGCCTGCCCTCTAAGCAGTGGATTGTTGATTTGGAAGTAAAGGGGTGAAGGATTCCTTGTTCTTGTAGATGGGACAACAGAAAGCATGACCGTCAGTGAAAAAGAGGTGGATCGTGTCCAGGCTCCTGTACTTCGCAGTGTTCCCACGTCTGCAAAGTCAGACGTGAACCTCCCAAAACTGGGGACAGATGGAGCAGGCCTTGATCTCATGTCCCTTCCCACTGACAGCCTCAGCAACACCAGCGGAACAACTGCAGGAATAGTGGCCTCAGGAATAGTGACCTCAGCTATGAATGGAGCCCATCAGCACTGAGAAGTCATCAGCGTGGGTCCCAAGAAAGCTCATTTCAGCCCCAATTCACATGGCCAGTAGTGCTGCATTATTGACCCGATACATTCAAAGATCTTACAGCAGTTCATTAATTTCTCATCGCTCAGATGTAACTTAATGCCCAGTTACTATGAGGATATGTAAAGGCCAGGGAGACAAAGAGAGACAGGGAAAGAAATCAGCTGGCATTTAAACACCTGTCCAAGACCTTTACAAATAGTATGCCGCAGGATCACTTACCTGTCTGCTGAGATGCAGTAATCTATGGGGTGAAATGCACCGGGTTTCTAGGAAGGCTGATTTTGTGCCTCGTCCAAAATAGCACGCTACCATCACTATGGCATCCTTGGTAACTTAATGGGATCAGTACCAACTTGGAAGAGAACTTTTTGCTGAATCACTGTCACTGCTTCTGATCTTAGGTAAGCACCTGCAGGCACTGGGGTCAGCGCAGCTTAAGGGAATATATGTATGGCAGTGTTTCCTTTATGAGTCAGCCATGCTATTCACTGCGGCAGTTTTCCTTCACACCATACTGCGGCACTGATACCTGACTTTCTAGAGGGAAGAGTGCTTCACCTTGAGTCATCTGCTGTAGATGTCCCTAAGTTACCCTCTGCTGGAGAAGGATGGCTGCATGCAAAGCAGAAGACAACAACATGAACGAGAAGGGAAGGTGCAGGAGGATGCTAATTATTCTTATCTCCCAGAAGCGAGGGCAGTCCAACTATCTCCGTCAATGTCATGGGGCAAGGATGTGGGAAAAAATAACAGGATTCTTTTCCATCCCAAAAAGCCAAACGGTTAAACAGTTGTGGATCCAGTACACCGACAAACAGAAGAGCTAAGAGGAGAGCCTTCATTCCAGGTCTGGGCCTGCAGATGCTGAGCCACATCTCTGGAAGAATGTGCTTGAATTGCAAGAGTAAAAAAGGGGCTTCGCATGCCGGTGTGCTGCAGCTCCCTCCGGTGTCCACAGCGAGCAAGAGCAGCAGGGTACCTCCAGTTATTTCACTGTCGTTTGCCTGGTGTCTAAAACACTGAACTGCTTCCCGGCCAGGGATTCCATCACCAGGAGCATCCCCTCCCATCCGCACCAAGACAGAACAAGTGGTCTACCCGCACTGAGCAGTTGGGGGAGGACACAGCCTTCCAGTTTGAAAAAAAAGGATTTAAGGCTCAAAAGCGATCAGAAGAAGCCTCGTCTAAGGCTAGAGGTGAATCCTGCGCTCTGTGGCAGACGGTGATACACCAGTGCATTGCGAGACCGAAAGATACAGCATCAACGAAAGCTTCCAAAGAAATATGTTCAGAACTCACAAGGTCTTCAAGATATTTCAGTTATCCAGTTAAGCAATAGCAGAGGCTTGAACGACAACACAGAGGCACAGAGAAAAAACAAAAACCAAACCAAGCTGTGTGGAAAGGTGTAGCCCAAACACACTATGTGGACTTCCAGAAAAAGCCAAGGATCTGAGAATATTCCTCAACCCGGGCTGCAGTTATAACTTCCGTCACTTTCTTTTGGTTGTTTAATCACCTTTTGAGCATCTCTGGTGGACTGAGTTTTAGCCAGCCCCTGAAAGCGGGAATGGTGATGTCTCTC
Source organism: Morus bassanus (assembly GCA_031468815.1). NCBI lineage: Eukaryota > Metazoa > Chordata > Aves > Suliformes > Sulidae > Morus > Morus bassanus. The sequence continues at coordinate 942,017 of CM062571.1, read as the reverse complement.
TCCAATGAAATGGAGCGGTGGTGCTTTGGTCCAGAAGGGCGCCCTGGTGAGCAGGGAAATGCCTAGCTTTCCCCATCCCCGCTACCCATCTTAGGGTACTCCCACCACCGGTGCTTCCCCCACGAGTCTTGGGAGGACCAGAAATAAGGAGAAGTCGTTCTGTCTTTTCCCTTGAGCACTGCCACAACCACCAGCTCTGCCACAACAGCTGCCGCTGCTCAGCCACCATGAGGTAGGACGTTGTGGCTTCAGGCATGTCACATGCGGGCAACACCCTTCTGGCTCTCTCGTGGCAGCGAGGACATAGGATTTCCTTAGTAACCGTGTACAAGGTATTATAGGGTTTTATTCCTGGTCTGCAATTTGTTGAGAACAAACGAGGGTTACCTAGCTACCAGGATAAGCCTTAAGGGAAACAGCTTTCCCCTACAAGGTTTCTGTCTTTCATTGCTGTATGAAGGCGGGAGCTTGGGTCATTTCCCAGCTTTCTCCTTCAACATCCTTGGCTTCACGACTGAGATTGTGCCTTGAAGCTCATAGCCTCCTCAGACCCAGAGGAGTAATTCCAGGAGCAGCAAAGGGAAAAGAAATCTCTGAGAAAGCAACAGGAGACAGGGGATCCTGGGGGCTGCTAGAGGAAGGGTTAGGGGAGAGCGGCTATTCCAGTAAAACACAGCGTGCAGCGCAAGGGAGTCTGAAGGATGGCACAGCGAGGGGCAGATCTCATTCTTCCTCCTCCTTTTCAGTATGTCTCTCTCCCGTTTTCCGACTTTTATTTTTCTGGGTTTTTTTTTTTTTTTCGGTTGGTCGGTTGGTTTCTTGCACACGTTTTCCCTCTTCCCCACTTTTCTCAGACTGCCCGGTCGCTCCCCGCCCCCGCCTCCCGCACACGAGCCCGGTCCTGGGGGAAGCTCCAGCCCCATCCCGATCCCGGTCCCGATCCCGGTCCCGATCCCGGTCCCGATCCCGGTCCCGATCCCGGTCCCGCCGGCCCCCCGGCGCGGGGTAGCGGGGTGATGTCATCACCGTTGCTGCCAGCCGATTGGCTGCCTGCCAGCCCGCCATCTGCCCGCCGCCCCCGCCCCCCCCCCCCCGCGCTCCCCCCCCCCGGCTCCGGTCCTCCCGGTCCCCACGCCCCCCCCCCCTCACCCCCCCGGCTCCGGTCCTCCCGGTCCCCACGCCCCCCCCTCACCCCCCCGGCTCCGGTCCTCCCGGTCCCCACGCCCCCCCCCCCTTCCCCCCCGGCTCCGGTCCTGCCGGTCCCCACGCCCCCCCCCCCCACCCCCCCGGCTCCGGTCCTCCCGGTCCCCACGCCCCCCCCCTCACCCCCCCGGCTCCGGTCCTCCCGGTCCCCGCGCCCCCCCCCCCACCCCCCCGGCTCCGGTCCTCCCGGTCCCCACGCCCCCCCCCTCACCCCCCCGGCTCCGGTCCTCCCGGTCCCCGCGCCCCCCCCCTCACCCCCCCGGCTCCGGTCCTCCCGGTCCCCACGCCCCCCCCCCTTCCCCCCCGGCTCCGGTCCTCCCGGTCCCCACGCCCCCCCCCCCTCACCCCCCCGGCTCCGGTCCTCCCGGTCCCCGCGCCCCCCCCCCCTCACCCCCCCGGCTCCGGTCCTCCCGGTCCCCACGCCCCCCCCCCCCCAACCCCCCGGCTCCCGTCCTGCCGGTCCCCGCCGCCCGGTGCCGCCGCCCGGACCCCGGCAAGCGGAGGGGGTCCTCTGGGCAGACGGGGATACGGGCTCTGCAGCGCCCGTGTGCGAGAGACAGGCGGGAAAACAGGAAGAAAAGGGGAGCAAGGGGCTGGGGGGGGGAGAGGCAGCGGCTGAGTGGGGGAACAAGGCCAGATGTAGCAGCGCAAGGGGGACAAGAGGGACCGCGTAGGAGGGCAAAACGCAACGGGGCACGACTGTGTAATGCGGACGCAAGAATCCGTCCTGGTGCTGGGCCATCCTGTGGGAATGGGAGGAGCGGGCTCCCTTCGGAGGACAATAAACTCTGGAATGAGGGTGTGGGCCGCTGCTCCTCGCTCCCCCCCTCATTCCAGATGCATGATGACACCACGTCCCACCATCCCGCTGGCTTCTCCTTCTTTTTTTTTTTTTTTTTTTTTTTCCTCTTTTCCCCAAAATATCGTATTTTGAAGACAACCAAAAGTAGAACGTGTTCTGGGTGTGGCTGCATGTGATTTACCCAATAGCCAAAGTGGGGGGGACCGCTGAAGGGGAAAGACAGAGCGACTGCTGCTGAAGAGAGCGGAGACCGAGGGCTGCAGTAAGTGATGGGGACCCTATCTATTCTCTCAGCGCTCCTCAAGATATTTTAAAAGTAGAAGAGAGCGGAGGCAGATAACAAGGGGAAACTTTTCTTTGCATGCTGGGTGTGTGTGTGGAGCAGGGCTTAGCCACCTGGATGAGAAAAGAGTTGGAGACTGCAAAAAGGAGGTGGAAGGAGAAAGAAAGCAGATGGAGTTATATGTTCAGTCCAAAATGTTTCAGAAACACCTGGAAAACTGGCCAGATTAGGAGGGAGACACGTGGGAGGGAGGCTGGGAAGACCAAATTGTCTTGAGGGGGAAACGGAGGCAGCAAGCAAAAAGTTTCTGTGCTGCAGGGGAGGGTATCCCTGTTCCTGCCTTAGCTTTCCTCTGACTCCTCTCTCCTCCACTCCACAGGGATGAAGACCTCTGGAGCCTGTATACTGTTGTGTCTCTTAGCACTCTCCTTGTCCCCAGCTGGTGAGTCCTTACCCCAGGGGGAGGATTTCTTCTCCACCCCGGCCCCGCGGAGTTTCCTACACAGGCTAGTGTGTGATGACCTAAGGGGAAAGACAGACGTGTAGACGGACGGTGAAGGGAGAAGGACTGAACAGGGAAGTCATGGTGGCTATAGGGTCGTAAGGAAAAATTTAGGAACTGGGGACTTGTTCCCATATATGTCAACTCTCCAGTAAGTACTGGGAGTCGCAAGAGACAGAGGTCCGCAGCCTCCACCGCAGGGATGTTTGGGTAAGCAAAAGAGCCAGGTCGAGTTGGGAAAGAGGATTAGCTGTGCTTTGTGCTTACTGTAGACTGCTGTACCACCTGTGTTTGCATCATCTGCAGAGCATTTCCCAGTGCTCCACACAACTTGTTCTGTCATAGCTGGGAAACATTTGCTGTCACTAGCAGTTCCTGCTGGAACGGCCCCATTCCAGGCCATTTGGCTGCCAGGAGGTTTTGTAGTTTTTTGTATAGCTGTTTTGAGAAACCTAACCTCGGTAGTTCAAACCACTCTCTGCTTTTGTTGTCGTTGTTCTGTTTTGTGGCTCCACTTCTTTGTTTGCTTGGAGTTACTCTGGCAAAAATTCAGGTGGGATCAAATTTGTTAAAAAAAAAACACAAAAAAAACAAAACAAGAGGGCAGTAACAGACGTTATAGTCAGAAGACTCAGGACAGACAGCAAAAGGAGATTAATTCCAGTGAATGGAGAAAGCTTTGCCCAGGAAAGACTGTATGTGGGAGACAGGTGACTGCATGTATCACATTCAGATCGGGTCATTCCAACCTACTGTCCTCGGTCCTCCCCTCGTGCTGAAGCCTGTTTCTGGTCCCAATACCACTTCTTCCTGTAAAGGTGCACAGTAGAGGATGTCGTGTCTGTGACTGTGAAGCAGGGAGGAGAGGCATCCAAGAGATGAGCTTGTACAAAGTTAGAGGCAGAAGAAAAAGGCTGTGGTTTTTATGATACATGAAGGAGGTCTGAAAGGAAGATTTCTTTCTTTTGTGTATTTTGTTCTAGCATTTCTGGGGTTTTTTGTTTTAACTTGGAAAACGGAATCACTAGCTTGTCTCTCATTGTCTCTTTTGGCTTTGGGTGAGCTGCAGATTGGGTGAATTAGGGTTGCAGTTTTCTCAGACCTCAAGGATTAACTTATTGCGACTTGGACAGTAAAGTCCGATCGTTTATAAAGCATATGAATTGGGTACCATAGCAAATATTGCAGTGGCTGAAAATCCGGTAAGAAAGTTACCTCTTTTGTCTCCTCTCCTCATGTACAGAGGTTTTACTTCACTTGTTTCCTGTTGTTTTAAAACTGGACCAGTTTTCTAGTTGTCTCCTAGGGAGGGGGAAAAAAAAGCTAGTAAGAGCTGACTTTTCGATGTTAGAAAAAAGGAGGGGAGCCTCCCTCGTTTTTCTGTATGACTCCTGTTTCAAATCTGGCACCGCTGGCCCCTGCAATGGTTTCAGAATTTGTGTCCTTCCTTTTGTATCAGAAACAAACGAGGAAGTGTTCAATATCATTTTTTGCTTCTACTTGTTACCATGAAGAGAATAGTCAGAACAGGGAAAGTTTTGGGCTGCACTACATTGTGGACTTAAGTTATTATACATGTCTGGCTCTCCCTGGGTCAGGCACAAGCAGCTGAGCCCTTGCTGGCAGCTGGGCGGGGAAGGGAATAGCAGGGTTCAGCGACTCCTGTAACGCTGCAGAGCGGGATTATGTAGGGGTCCCAAGAGTCCCTCTGCAGCCTGCAAGTAACTGCCCTTGGAATGAGGAAGAACTAAGACTAAAGCACTAGACCTGATAGTTTTTACCCATGCAGTGCTCCCATTAAGAACAGAAAGCTAAAAGCTTAGTTCATAAGACATAGCAGGGTATACTGTTTTTTGGGCTGGTCCTGCACACATCCCTGCAGTGCCCCGGATCACTGGGTTTTTCCTGCCAACTTCTTCCTTCATCCCACCCCAGTTATGCAGACATTTCCCTCCTCTGTGGCTAGCAGGAAATATTTTCCTATTCCTGGCTGCTGTAGGAAGCAGCTCTCTCACCCTTTATATTTGGACAAACGAACCGTCTAGCTCAGTTTCAATTTCTCCTCTTCCAAACAGCATGCACAGCCAAGCCTTCATCATTCTCCCTCTCCAGTGCACGCAGGGATTGAGAGGGGAAAGGACTTCTGCTCTGTGCTCCATACCCAGGCAGGATGATGGACCAGATAATTATTTGCCTAAGGAGCTGCAAGACCCCCAATCTGTTTCTTACTGTGCCAATGACTCAATCTGTAACCTCAAGCAAGTAATTTCCATGACTCAGGTTATAACGTGGAGATAAGAGATTTTGACCAACCCCCAGAGCAGGGAGGCAACATGCAATTTGTTCTCAAAATGCATCAAATGGGGTTTCAGAAATGCAAAGTCTAATAGCAGATCTGGAGGCATTTACTATCTTGTCCCTCTGCCTAGCCTTTCACCGTGGTGGAATCAGCAGAGATAGGATCAGGACCCTCTGTATCCACAAGTCTTTGAAGAACAAACCCCGCCAGCAGTGGAGGCTGAGGCAGAGAGGAGATAATTTCTCCCTTCAGCAGAGGGCAGTGGTGTCTCCTGGACAGATAAGCATCTCAAGAAAAGCTTCGCAAAGCCTTCAGACTATGGAAATCCCTCTCTCTGTCCTTTCTTCACTCCCCTCTCTCCTTCTCTTGCAGACTGGTTTCCATGCGTGGTCAATGGGCAAGAACTGGAAAGTGCAACTGGTAAGTATTACAGGCATGTTATGTGCTAAAGACTGCTGCTGGTCAGATGTGACCCAGTTGTCCTGTGTAGTTGCAGCCTGTTTAATTGCAAATGCTGTTCTTTGTTTCCTTGCCTCTGACATTGTGAGCTTGCCTTGCAGTGAAGATTAAACAAGCCCTCCAAGACAACCTGCTAAGTGTTGTGTGTTCTTTACAAACTAGTGTTGGGTCCTGAACACTTAGCTGAAGCACATGAAGTTATATTCGCAGTCAAGGGTTGTGGGAGATCCATGAGAGCTGATAACTCTTCAGCCATGAGATGCTGGGGGAACTCTAACACTGCTCAGAAAAAGCCCAAGAAAAAAGGATGCTCAAGTGGCATGGTGCTTTAGCAGTGAGGCCACTGAGAAAGGATATTGGCTGGTCTTCATACTGGCTGTGTTGTTGGGGTGAATTGCTTTATCCCTCTGGATCTTTTTCCATTTCTGTGACATGATAAGATAAATTGAACGTATGTTTGTGTCATGCTTCAGCATCCGGAAAAATGACAAGGGCCTGCCTTTTCTTCAAACTAAAGCTCCTGGCTAAGGCATCAGACATCTCCCAGCTAAGATCCTGTCATGTGCAATACCCGGGGCTTCCCAAAAAACTATTCAGAAGCCAGTCCAAAAGGTGTCCACCAAGCTTCCCTTTCCTTCACACTTTATCCCTCCATCACACCTACCCCAGCTCTGCCATCAGTTGCCTTTCAAAGCAACTCATCTGCTGATGAATTTCTGCAGTAAAGGTTCTGGAGTTGCCTCCCTTCTCCTCTGCAGTGGGTGCCTCAGCTGTCTGTCCTACTGCTGTGGGAGCCATCAGCGCCTTTGTTTCAAACGTCTTTCTTTCCCATTGAGATGCCCACAGTGGCCATATCTGAGAAGTCAGAATATGAATCCAGAGTTCAGTAAGGGTTGATGCAACATGTGTGCTAAGAAATCCAGTCCCAGGCCAGTCACTGAAAAGGGGGATGGTTACGGGTGGGATGGGGGTACTGTGTGTTTATGTATTTACTGGATTGTATCCCACTGTCTCATGGCCAAGGTAATTCAAGATAGCTATGGCTAGCTATGGAAGGGACCGCAAAGTAAAGACAAGGTCTCTCAAGGACATTCTCTCTTTTCCAGGTGAAGTTAGCACCGACTCTCTTGTCAGCACCTTGGGTAAGCTGCTATCTTTTGGCAACTTCAGGTTTCTTTTCCTCTTTTCACCTTTACTCCTGCCTACCTAGCCCCAGAAATTATCCATTTTGCTCAGAAACTATTCTTCCCCACTTTTGACATCTAGCAGTACTCTTCCAGTGTTTATGGCTATGTGGAAGTCCTTTCTGTGCTCTGTGCACGGAGATGAATTAGGCATGGCTTAATGGTCTGTTCTCCAAGGAAATGCCAATCTCACCTGGTGTACCAGGGTTCTCTGAAGTTGTTTGCACTGCAGGAGGCCATGAAATCCAAAGCTCACACAGCCTGGGCTTCCAGAAGAGGTGCAGGAAGGAAGAGACTAAATGACAAGGGAGAGAAATTGCTTAGGTTCACCAGTTAACTGGGCAGCACTGGGACACAGGTTGTGTCCGTGTCTGCTGACAGCTAGCAGCCATGCTTGAGTGCTCAGGAGACAGAGGTGGCAAAAAACCCAAAAGAGTAATAAGCAAACTCTGAGCAGTGGTGGGATGGGGAGGTGGAAATACTGTTCTTTTAGTACTGTCTTCCTTGCCGTGCCTGCAGCTGTGTCACTGGGGGGCAGCAAAATGTATGCAAAAGATAGGGTAGACGGCGAACACTTGAAGATGAGCACTTGTAGCATGCAATGTGCCTCCTGAGAGAGCCAAGCCTTGCTGCGGAGATAGCCCCAGGGGAAGGACACAAAGCTGGTGGGAGTATAAGCATTTACAAGATAGGCTAATCCTGCTGGACTCACAATGGGCAATGGAGGAGAGGACCAGAGGCTCAAGAGGGAACCTCCCAACTTTTTCCATACGAGTCCTGTTTCAAATCCAGCACCACTGGCTTTGGCAATGGTTTCTCTCTCTGCTGGGGCAGTCTCTCAAACACATCCCTCTGAGGTGGAGGGTAGCAGGCAGGGCAGGGACAGGGAGAACACATCTAGTCGATGATATAGTTCAAAAGACAAAGGAGAGGCAGCAGCGCTTGGCTGTTGCTGGGAAATGTGCTGTATGTGTAGGAGAGCTCATCTGAGAGTGGTGTCCCATTCTCCAGGACAGCAGTTCCATGGTCTTTCCTCTGCCCTGTGACTCTGCTCATTAGCTGGCTAGAATATTGTGGGTCAAACCGACCAGCTGTCATGGGACAACACTGGAGGAGAAAAGTGGAAGCACAATATTGTATGCACAAGGTGCACGATCTTCCTGGTGGGGATGGGAGGTGAAAGCCACCTGTGTCAGTTCAGTGTGTGAGACCTGACAGTCTGTAGGAGGGTAGATAAGACTGGGTGTCCAGACCAAAATGGCAGTGGCTAGCCTACATCTAAACCTGAAAAGACTAAACACAGCAGACTTTGGCTTCAAAATGCTTATTGTTGAGGGATCAAGAAGAAACTCTTCACAAAGGACATGCCATGGGACCCATCTCTGCTCTACAGCATCCCATCAGCTCTAGGACACCTAGCATATTCTCAGGGGAAGCCTGCAGTTACTCTGACAAGTCAGATAACAACATCTCGATCATTGTTGTCTATGAACCAGATGTGGGATGGCTGCTGGTCAGGAGTGGTGAGCCATCGGCAGAACTGTGGGAGGGGAAAGAGGCTGATGGCTCAAATTAGGATCTTTCAGAACATCTTCTCTTTTTCCAGCTGCAGCTGTGACACCACCTGTGCTTCTTAGTCCTGGTGAGTTTATTCTCAATTCATAGAAAAATATTGTGGACCCCCCTTCCCTCTCCTTGCCTAGTCCCTTGCACACCCAGAATCCTGCCTTCCCTGACTGCCCGTAACTGCAGCCTGGATGCCCAAAAGACTCCTTCGCTCTATGCCCATCTGTTTTGTCTATGCTTCTGGCTGACACTATGGCACGTGAACAGGAGAAGGAGAAGTCCCCTGTAACTGCTGATGGAAACTTGCGCCTGGCAGTCAGTCCTCCGAGTTCCTTTCCAGTTTGTCAGAGGGTAAATAATAAAATGTACTGGTTTGCTGTGGTACAGGTGGGTTGCTTTATCAGAGGGAACAACAAACCAACCTCCTTTTGAAGTCTTGTCATGGACATTGAAGAACCAGCAGTCTGGGGATGCTGTTTCTTAAATGAATCACTGTTCCTTAGTAAAAGGCAGTCACAGGCTCCTTTGCTTCTTGCCTAGGTGGACGGCAATTACAGCAATTAAATACATTTACCTGACCTTTTGAGTTACAAGTCAAGATGCCCTTACAGTATTATTTTGAACAGTAGTGGTAATGCTTTATCGTAAAGCTTGGACAGGTTCTTAGCATTGTTGGCTGGGTAGCTGGCACTAGGTTCATACTGGATTTGTACCTTCTCTTATGTTTTCACGTCAGTAACAATGAAATCTCTTTCCATGTTAGAAGTTACAATGGAGGGCTCTTGAAAGAGCTTTCCAGTTATTTGTTTTGAGGAAGCTGGTGTCTAGGAAGAAATCATGGTAAATCACACTAACTTTGCTACCCCCTGTCTTCCAGTTCAGTCTGACAGTGAATCTACAACGGCTTCATCAGGTATGTTTAAGTTTGCTGCCTGTACCCCCTCCCAGACACACTGTCACCCACGCTGTTACTTCTCCAGGCAGGTCCTGGCTAAGCACTGAGCTTTGTCTCCTGGAAATTCCCTTCACCCTGTTCCTTGAGTTAGAAGTACTGGAGAATGACGGTAGTGGAAGCTGAAGTCTTCCCCTGGGTGGCATGCTCAAGAGGGGAGGAACTGGCAGATCACAAGACCAGATACGCTGGGTCAATATTCTGTCATTGCCAGTGGCCAAGACCTGGCATTTCAGAAGGAAATGCAAGAAAACCCATCATAGTTAGCTATGGGGTTGATTGTCCAGAAAAGAAAGGAACTGGATTTGTGTTCTGAAGTGTGAGATTGCAGATCTATTAGAAACACGTCTTAAACATGAAATTACAATTTACATTTTGTTTATTTGTGTCTGTCCCCTTTACAGCATGTGCCTTCTGTATTGAGGATCCCCAGTGGGCTTGTTTTACATTTCACTGAACTTTCCCGTACTTTTGTCTTATGAGGCAAGGGGATCAGAAATGTCTGCTTTATTTCCCTCTTCTCTAAACCAACCCCATCTCTCACAAGAGAGTGGAAAATACAGGCTAGGGGCCTTTCCTAGAAGCCTGGAGGACAGTACCAAGTGATGAAGCTGTAAGTGTGCCAGAACGAGTGCACTGCCAGTGATGCTGGATTGCACCTCTGTGTGTGTGTGTGTGTGTTCCCAGATTGTCGTGAAGAAAAGTTCCCTTGCACACGCCTGTACTCTGTTCACAAACCAGTAAAGCAGTGTATCAGCTACCTCTGTGTTACAAGGTAAGAAACCAGCCCTCCCTAAGAAAAGCCCGAAAAACTCTCCAGAAACAGCACGTCCAGTTCAGCAACTGTTTCCTTTGAAGACTAGAGGTTCCCTCAGGGAACCAGTTGGTGAGAGGAATCCTATCCTCAGAGTGTCCTTTTAGGGTGATTAATTAAAACAGCACAATAACTATTATCTGTGCAGCACTAAGGAGCTGTAATGTGCCCTATATCGTAATCCATATTTAAGGTATTTGGACATTACATGAAGTCTTGACAAAGATTACTTTCCTATTGACAACAGCCTTATTCTAGACTAACTAATCCTAAAAATTTAGGATTCAGTAAATGTTTATTGCCTGTATCCCTTTTTGTTTCTTTGGGTCCCTGTGCCTTTTTCTACTGTCCTTGGCGTGTTCCTGGTGATCCCTCAGTGTGCGTCGCATGTACATAATAAACAAGGAGGTGTGCTCTCGCATTGTCTGCAAGGAGAATGAGGTCATGCAAGGTGAGTGATCGCACAAGCTAGCCTAGAAGAATAGCTGCACCCATCTGATAGAGTCTCCAAGCTAACTAATTACCCAACCCCAATCCATATGTAGTAGTTTCCCCGGACTTGGTTTGGGGGAGCTCTAATGCAATGCAGCCTTGCAGCCGGTATGCATGCCATGAAAAACACTGGGAAGTAGATGTTGTACTACCAAGAAGTATGAGAGCTCTGCCTTCCTTGATCTTGATCACGCTCTACTAGTCCCAGACACCCTTACTCAAAGTTGCATTCCTTTGAGGTTAGAGAGTAACTCTCAGTATTTCTATTCATGAATAGAAACAGGATCCAGTCTAGATTTCTTATGCAGTCTTTGTTGCAGCAAGGTATGAGTGATTTTAATACTCATTGTACACAAATAAAGCCAGAAGGAAATTAATAAAAGCCTAAGGACTTGTTCACTTGCCTCATGTATATGAGGATTCAGCAGTTCCAACAGTTTCTGTAGGTGTAGTGAAGGATGTACCTCTAACTGTTCTGGTGGTGAAGAATTTGAAGGAAGCTCTGGTTATCTGTCAACCTGTGTGTATCTGCTATGTCTTCAGATGAGATCTGTCGCCAGCTGGCTGGCCTTCCTTCTCGACGTCTCCGCCGATCTGGGCAACCCCTGCATCTCCCTTGCAGACAACTTCTGGAGCAGCAGCGCAAGAGGCCTGATGCTCTGTGAGCTACCAACAGTAGGAGAGAAAAAGGAAGGGAGAGAAGAGAAATCATCATCCACTATCTACAACCCAAGACAAGTCCTTCTAGTTTCTGATTTCCCCACCATTTCCTTGCTTCTCTGCCTTCCCCCACATCCTCTTATTCAGGTGCTACAGTACACAGAGTCCCCTCTCTGCTAGTCTGTCATGGTGGCTGTTGTCATCTTCTAAATCTGTTGCTGAGGATGCGAGATGCTCCCCTCTTTTCTCTCAAACTCTGTTTGGCAGGCCATGAACTGCTCATTTCCCAGAGGTTCTTATAAATATGCTGCATCTTCTCTTGCTTCGCCTCTGCAGAGAGACATACATGGGGACAGGATGTAGTCCTCTCCAGTGGTACAGATGCCCTAAGCTGCGTCTCATGTGGAGGAGTGCAAACCTTTATGCCCTAGGACTCCTGGCCTAGGTTTCTTGCATGGCATCAGTATGAGTTTGGATATGGTTAGCCTGAGCCTCTCCGGTCCTCCTGAGCCACTGAGTTTGCTGTGTGATAGCACAGCCTCCTCCTGTGTCTGCTGGCCTCAGAGAAGTGACAGAACTGGGAGATGAGCTGTCCTCAACCCAAGGCAAACCTCATTGTCCCTGTATGGCAGCAGATAATTTATAACTACCTCTGGGAAGCTCTTTGTCTCAAGCCCACTGCCTCCCTCACACATAACTGCTACCGAAAGGAAGAATGCTGGATTTAGTATGGCATTATATTTTTCTCAAAAAGATTATGTTGGAACAGAGTGCTGCCTCTTTTTCTCCCTCCTCTCCTCTCCTCTCCCCTGTTCTGTCCCTCCTTTCCCGTTGAAGAAATCTCTTGATGCCCATTCCAGGCAAGTTCCAGGGAGCAGTAAGAATGGCTGCCTCCACGCCTAAGCCCAAGAAAGCCCGTGAAGAACCTGTGTGTCCTCACAGTACTGGGAACTTTCAATGAATTAGCTTGTCCTAGTGACTTGTCTTGGTCTGGCTACCTCCACGCTCTCCAGGTGCTGAGCCTGCTTTCAATATCTCCACTTGAGTTCCTCCCTCCCGAGCTGGGAGCTCCTGCACAAAGCAGAAAGGAGTCACAAATTGGAGTGGGATGTGGGAGGAGAATTGTCATCTGGGATCCCTGGGTTTTTCTGCAGGCTCTCTGGCTGTGCTGACCTGCACAGAGCCAGGTGCTGGTGGGGAGGTAAATGTATCTGCAGGTATAAGCACTTACAGAGGCAAGACAGCCTGGGGAAAAGAATTCACTCTGGTAGCACTGGATGTCTGTGGTCTGCTCGAGAACTTCGTTTTCCAGATATATGGAGAAGATTTCCAGGTATATGGGCAGTTTTCTCTATGAGACTGGGTAGGGTAAGTGGGGAAGAGCTGTCTGAACTGTATTAATCACTCTCTGTGGCTCTTAGTGGCACGATTCTGTGGGGCAGTGGAGCCGAGCAGCTTAGCTCACTGCAGCAGAACATTAGCAAGATCCTGTCTCCAGGATCTCTAAGCATTGTTCCCCACTAACAGAAAGCCAGTTTGCTGGAGTAGGCATTCACCCCGTCACATAATATACTCTGCTGCTGAACTGAGTAGCAGCATTCAGTCTTGCAGGAGCACTGATCTGCTGCACAGAGCCAGGGTCACACAATATAGGGGACAGTTTGCTGCACAGAGGCAGATGTCTCTGAAAAAAAGAGCAAAACAATTAAGGTAAGAGCCTCTCCCCAGGACTAAGATTTCTGCTGTATGCAGCAAGAAGCTGGTTACATCCTCTGTGTAGGGGAAGACACCCTGTGCAGACACAGATTTGTTCCGTATAAGGTCAAAATTGGCCATAGATGGTCAAAATCTCTCTGTATTAATAAAGTATACAGGAGAAAGAATTCCAAGTTATGTGGTGACCGGAATTTCATGCTATACAGCGGGGCATTGCACAGCTACACAGAGGATGATGCTCCTCTTGCGCACTCGAGGATCCTGAGACTAGGGATGGAGGAAGATTTTCTCTGTACTGAGAGGGTGCACATTTCTGTAGAGAGGAGGGCACTGAGAGCTTGATCTCAAAGACGTTCAAGCCACTGGCAGCCACTGCGTTCTGTGCTGGGATACCTGTGGAATTTGCCTGTGTGGAGGAAGGTAGGATGGAGATGGGATGTTAGAGGGAGGTCTTGGAAATTGGACTAGGCCAAGTCTCCACTCTGTATTTAGAGTTGAATGTAAGCTGATATAGATATGGATATAGATATATAACTGTATAACATAGCTACTGTACAGTATATAGAAATTTAACATTCATGCAGTTTGGGGAATGGTTAGAAGCCTTTCTGTTGCTTGCTTTCAGCAGGGACAGGAAGAGATGATCCTCTCCAGGAGAACACTGTCTTAATGCTAGAGATCATATAATGCACAGAACTATATTAAAAGAAAATTTATTTCCTGTTGTTCTTGGCAACTCTCATGTGCTTGGGTTTATTTGTCTCTAGCTATATTTCATCCAGGTTTGTGGGCAGACTTGACTCCAGCCCAAATCTGTCATTTGGACCTCTTTACTCCCTGCTAGCCCAGTCCTCAGCTGCCACCCTCCCTTCTTCACTCGTGAATCACAGGTCTTCCTGGGAAGTCATTATTTTTTCTAGAGATACAGAAAATTATCTTCAGCAATTTTTTTCTATGGATAGCTGTGCTAGATTTTCCTGACGGTTGATAGCTGCTGAGCACAGGGATAACTCCTCCCAGCCCATGAGATTTTCACTGTATATGTGCCACGACTTGCTGGTAGAGAATTACTATCTCCAAGTAAAACAGTAAGATGGCTGAAATAAGAGGAGAGCTGTGATAAATCATCTCATAAGCAAAGAAGAATTTCTTAGCTAGAGACGTTTAACTCAGTAATGGGAATAACTGAAAGACCACATTAAAAATTACACATCTAGGTCAAAAGGATTAGGAAAATTTCTCTTTCACTGAATTTCTGACTTTTGCATAGATTCGTCAGACACTACATCATATTTTGGTTGAAAAGATGGAACACTCACAGCATGGGGGACTCTAAGCAGTGTCTTCACGTGCAAGCAGTTAAGTCTGCATTTAGATGGTATTTCTAGAACAAACGTGGATGTGGCCTAAATTACCCATTAAAATGCCTCCGACAGTGTCCCATAGTTCTTCAGGACTAAACCACACAATGCAGGTTATTGCACAACACTGTCTCCTAGAATCAATGCTCCTTCCTGGCCGACACTGAGGTGTCCCTATTTCGGACTGTTATAATGAAAACAGCGTCAGCCCAAGTGGCTGTAGAAGCTGCTCCCATCTACACAGGCCTGACCCTGCTCTGACTCACGAGCTCTTGGCCTTTGAAGTGTCCCTCTATCAGCACATTCTACCATCCGTGGGAGCAAAGTACAATATATGCCATCGACATTTTGTAATTTGGTTTATTCTTCCCTTTCCTTACAGTACTGGAGTCCGCAGACAGGCTTCCCCATCTTCATTAGCACTTATCCCATACACAGATTTATCTCCCCTGCCATTCCAACCAGAATTGTCATGGTGCTGCGTTGCTGGTCTCTGGACATCGCCTTCTCTTGTAAGCTGGGGAAATGGTTTTAAATATAGCTCCAGCTAGGTCTGTTCTCATGAAGTTGGACTAGCCACAAAGAAAACTGCCAGGAAGCTGCCCATTCTAGAAGCATGATCGAGAGTTTGTGGCTGATTTTCATAAACTCTTCTGACCCAAAGCGGGAGTTAGGTGGCCTGCAGCCACTTCCCACACAATGGTTGTTCTTGCTCATTTTGCTGTCAGGGCTCCTGAGTACTGATCAGCGTTGCCAATTTGAAGGCTGCTGTTTCAAGGCCAGTGCTCTGATGCCTGCTCCCCAGATTGAAGCAGCACCTCACTTTGCTGGGCATATGGAGCTGGAGCTCCCTGCAAGGGAAGCTGGCCACACCAAGGGCTCTCCGCTGCACCTGGAAAGCAAGGGTTGTTCCACCTTCCCATCTCTCCTTCTCCTCTTTGTTCTATGCCTCCATTTTCCCCAACTCTTCTCTTTCTTCTCTGTTCGTATGTTCATCTCAAAGCAAGAAACATGGTGAGGAGGACAGCGGGGCTGAAGAGGGGCAGGAGGAAGGGTGTTTAATGAGGTGACACACGGCATTGCCAAGTGGGGCTGGGGGCAGTGCTTGGCCCATGCCAGTTCTCCTCTTCTCTTGCCCTCGGGTTCTCACGTGCTGTGGCTCCCTCAGCTGCCAAGCTTGGGATTTTCTGAAGGGAAGGACATGCCAGTCAGAGCAGGGAAGGGAGAATGTCACGTCAGGTCAACTTGTGCACTGTGGGAACAGCAACCACATGTCTTGAGGAGGCGGCCACTGGTTGCAGAAACAAGGCAAGGAGGAAGGGGACCGCTGTGGGAAAGTATGGGGAGGCTGTTGGAAGCAGCTGCCATGTCACCTGGAAGCTCCGTGTTGCCTGGATCTTGTCCACAAGAACCTGCAGCATGAACAAACTGTGTTGTCAGGCCTCTCAGCTTGGAGGGATCCCTCAAGAGCATACTGCTGGCTGGCACGTGGGCTTGTCCTTCACAGAGGGGAGCGGTGCTTGCAACCCATCCAAAAAGAGTGCCTCTCTTACGTAAAGAGTAGCTGGGTTGAAACCAAAGGGATTTTAGTCTAAAATAAATTAAAAAAAAAGTTATGTTTTTTGTTTGTTTTGCTTTGTTTTTTAAAAGAGATTTTAAAGGTGCATGATCCCATAACGTTTACTCCTAGCACCACATGGTCTGACATTGTTTGACAGTGTACATTTGTCCAGTTGTGAACAGCCCCTTGACTGGAGCACGGGAAATCTGAATTCCTTTTCTGGATCTCCTCTTCACCTCCTGCTCTCAGATCTTCAGCGTATTGTTTCGTTTCTCTCTGTTCCCTGCCATCCTTAGCCCTTGTAATGCAGCAAGCTGGAATAAACTCCCACAAAATAGAGCTGGATTTTAGTCCATTAAAAAAAAAAAATCTATAGAAAAACATGTGTGAAACATCATGAATGAATTTTATTTTCTACTTTTGCTATTAATGTAAATGATTTTTTAACTAAAGATGTTTTCGATACTATAAATTATATCAGTTAAAATGTAAGCTGCATGTACTTGCTGTTACTATGTTGAAGTATATAAAAAATCAAATTGGTGAAAATCATCAGCAGAGCAAAGCTTCATTTAATGAATGAATTCTCTTTCAGAACGCTGTTTTCGGAATCTTACTGAGATTGCAATTTCCATATAAATACAGCTTGTCACAAATTAGACATTAAAAAAAAGTAATAAGTAAACATATGTAATTCAACATGTCTAAATAATAAGTGAGAACTCACCTGCTTAAATATAAGAATAAATGTACATGCAGCTGTGCATTTTTTTAAATAATTGTCCTTATTGAGATAGTATACCTTCCCAGTTAAGATCATAGATAAAATTACGTTGAAAGATAGCAACGTAAGGGCTAACTTCAAAGCTAATCAGATTGCTCAGAGCCTTGTCCAGCTGAATTCTGAAAAATTTGGCAAGGATGGAGCATATTTTCCTGATGTCAGATCAGAAATTCCTTTGTTGCAGCTTTCATCTGTTGCCTCTATTCTTTTTGCTGTGCACCTCCGAGCAAACTCTGTCTCCATCTCCCCTACCATACTGCTGCAGACAACTGAAGAAAATAGCAAGAAGAAACATTCAATTCATACAAAGCCTGAGTTTTATTGCAAAACGAGGAATTTTAATTGTTACAGTTATCTTCCTTTGGGGAAGCTGTGTTAAAAATGCAAAACATGATGAAAAGCAATGGTTCAATTAAAGGATTTACACTCTGTGTCACTGAAGCAGGACGCTTTGTCTGTGCTCATATAGCATCTACGTTTTGTGCACTACCTTCTCAGCCTGAGGCCACTTTCAATTTCTCTGCCTTGGGTTTCACTGTTTTGCCCTTAGCTGAGTCTTTGCCTTTTTTGGTTTGTCAGCTTTCATATTCTCTAAGCTCTTGATTGCTTTCTTGGCATAGTGGCTACCAGTTTCTTGGCTTTTCTTGGGATTTCCTTCACAGCCACAGCTAATCTGGGCTTCTTGGCAGTGCCAGTCAAGGGTCAGGTGGTTCTTGGCCTTTGATGCCTTTTTGGCACCTTCCTCTTGGCTTGTTGTTGAGTTTAACGTCGCTACAAGCACCAAGCCCTTTTGTGCTGCCCTTGTCCAGGCTCCTGAGCCCCAGTCTGGTGCAGCTGTTGTCCTTCTGTACCGCGCAGACTTCAGTTCCCTTTCAGAGTGGGGAGAGAAATTTCTTCTGTGCTTCTTGGAGACAGTCATCTCCCTCATAATCAACCCCCTGGAGTCTGGGGGCTTGCAGGATTTGGATCCTCCTGCCACCTCCTCTGGCTTCTTAGCCGATGCCTTAGAGGCTGGAGCAGCAGTGGCACATGCAGTGGCAGCAGTTGCTTCAAACGTGATAGCCAGCACAGCCTACCAACGTGATGTCCTGACCAAGGTTTTGGTTTCACACTGATGCACATGTCAGTATGCCACCTCTTGTATTGGGTGCCTTGTACCTACAAAGCCTTCCCATGCTGAAGGCATTCCTGTGGGGCTTCTTGCTCTGGCTGTTCCTTTGTAGAACCGAAGTCAGACGGTATTAGAAAACACACCCACTAGAAAATGCTTACACCTCACTTTGTCTCTTGTCTGGTACCCAAATAGCACAGATCAGTTCGAGCAAGCTGCGCTGGCCATTATTATGGATTAACAAATAAAACCTGTTTTCTTCCACAGCCTAGACTTAGCCTCCAGCCTGGTCCTTGCTGTGAAGGAAGGGTTCAAAAGAGGGTTTTTTTTTTTTGCCTGGTGCACTGTGAATGTAGTCGTTCCCGAGACTCTCCACACCATGGTCACAAGTCATTTTCTTATCAGCTCTGCTTGAGCCCAGCACCATCATTACACTATTTCTCTTGGCCATTGTCCATCAGCTGGTATCTTTGTAGATTCCCTTTGGTTTAGTTCAGGAAAGGCATCTGAACTCTTCACAGTCTCTGCCAGCCTCTTTGCCATTACTGTTCCGTGAGAGTCCCCGGCGGCACTGCTTCAGGGCAGATGTTTGCCTCTCCAATCTGTGAGCTTTTCTGGTCTTGTCGCCAGCTTTCCAAATCTGGATGTGCCCAAGCTAGCCACCTTAAAGTAAATGTGCCTCTGTCCTACTCCACCTCTACCTGCACAGAAACGATAGAAGAGATGAGTGGACATGATGTCCCCTTGTTGAGTACAGACTGGACAAAGGGAAATTTACTGGTTGCGTATGTGAATGCAAGAGCTGTATATTTCAGTGACACTTAGTTGTTTTGAGGCCATATCTGAGTGGGAAGCAGAAACAATGCTGCAAAGATTGCCTAAAACAAATGGGCACCAGTGAATTAAAATTTCTGATAATAATGCATAATCAGTAGTTTCCCAGGGTCTTTGTTTCCCCTTCAGATTCTTCCTCTTCTTTCTCTCCTCTGCTTTCTAGGGGCTTCTATCAGCCTTTTCATCCAAGCAGAACCCATGCTTTTGGCCAGAACATGAAGGGGTATTTTCAAACTCTATGAAATTAGCTGGGAAGTCCTCAGACTCTTGGATACCCTCCCCTGCCTGGGCAGCTAGCTCAAGTGTGTCACAACTCTGACCTCACTGCTTACAGCAGAAACTTGGAAGCCTCCCATGTGGTCATGGCTAAAGAAATAACTGATGCTAACAGTCAGCACCACCAGGCATGGCGGTGCACTAGCAAGGAAGGAAGACAGCAGAGATATCACAGCAAAGGAGGAGATCTTTGTCATGCAATAAGAATCACTTTTCACCCTCTTCTCCCTCTCTTCATTGGCCTCAGGCTGGGTCTCCCATTCCACCCCCATTACCAACAACACTGGGTCCTCTGGAAGAGGATCAGGCTGTCGCAGGCAGATCCTAATTCTACTGTCTGACACTTTGGCATTGGGGAGTAGAGGTTAGTGGTGGCATCTCACAAACCTTCTGGATGTGGCCACTGAGGAGAGCATAGGAGCAGCTCTGAACTCTGCGGGGAGGAAGACAAGAAGTAGTAAGGCTATCTTGAATCTTCTGAAAATGCTTGCTTTGTTGATAAGAAAACTTTGTACGATGCAATAACGCTGCTTATGAGGACCTCCAGCCAAGGAAAGCTTGTACAACTGCAGGGAACTCAACACATGACTGCAAGGCAAGGAACATGCAACATGCTGCTCTTTAGTGAGCTCCCAAGCACTTCTGTGCCAGCCTCTCCAGCAAAGGACTTCTCCAAAGACAACAGGAAAATTAAAATCAGGACTTACCACGCAGGCCACAGGTGCAAGCTCTTTTTGCACGGAGTAGCATGAGCTGCAGCAACTGCACAAACAGGAGCTAATAACAGGCAACTTTGGTCTGTGAAACCATAACCACAGCTAGAAGGTGAGTCTCATTGTGAAAAACTGCGGTGCAAAACGGAGTTTCTCCCCGTGACTGGCAGATGATTGCAGAGATATGGAGCCAGTGACTTCCATTGCGGAGGGGGAAGATGTGATTGGGAGCAGGGTCTTGGGTACTCAGACCAGAGGGCTGAGCCATAGGAAAACAGGGGAACACTGGAATGCAGTTCTCTGTTTGCCTGCAGCTCCCTGTGCAAAAAGAGCATGTTCTCCAGGTCTGCGCAGCACGGAGTCAGAAGCCAGGTCAGATGGGCAGGGTGCGCTGGAGGCTGGAGCTGCATGCACTGCTATGGGAAGCAGCAAGGTGCAAGCAGCTCTGGTGGGTACTTCCCCACACCCAGCTCTCAGCATGGGGAAGGCGCATTCTGCTTTGATGACAGATTCTGTGTTTTTCTTAGTGTAAATGAGATAAGCTGCCAACCGTGTCACAGCCTCAAGCTAGAGAAGACACTTGAGGACATTTAGTGCAAGTACTTGGACTTTGGTCACACTTCTTGCCTGCACTCATGCTGGCAAAACCATTCACTAGGTCTCAAACTCCTCAACCCAACCCAGCCCCTTTCCTCCCTTCCTGCTGGTAATCCCAGCAGGTGTCAGCCACTGGTAGCAAGGGATGGAACTGCTGCTGCCTATAGACATGGTGGGGCGAATTAATACAGACAGGGAGAGAAAAATTTGAGGGGTCACACAGGCAGGATTAAGGGTTGTTAGTTCCTACGAGGAGCCCCAGGCTGGGTAAGCAGAGAGCTGCAGGGCAGGAACGAGAGGCACTCACAGGACTGTGGTTGAAAAATGTGTATTCAATTCAATAGTTTCGCCCTAATTTGCCTCATCCCCCAGCACCAAAACAAGTTCAAGAGTGGAACAAAAATAAACTGCAAGTCAAGTCTCCAGGTAAAGATTTTTTCAGTGCAAGACTGGAAAACCAAATTACTAGTAAAACACATGATAATGTATAATCTTAGTGTGCGCCCAGCAACCAGATGCCCTCAGTTCTGCATCAGTGGCATCATCTGCAGTCCTGAAGCACACAGCAGTGCACAGCATGGAGGTCCAGCTTTCATAAACCCACTCTCCCAGTGGCACTCCCACACATCCTGAACTCCCGCCTTCTCTCCTTCCCACTTCCCTCTCGTGACCTGGGATCCCTGCTCTCGTCTAGCATTGGTGCAGCCTCAGTGACAATCACCTCACAGTGCTTTAGATTTCTGTTTGCAACCCCGCTACCACACATACCCCTCCTGGTGATGTCCACCCCAGGCAGACCTCATACACATCTTCAGGTTTCATATATCTCTGTAGTGCTGCATATTCTGCACCGCGAAGGGCAATGCTTCATCATGCAACTGCTGAAACCTTCTCCGCAGGCATGGCATCCACAGCTGCATCACAAGATGAGTTGGCAGCTCTAGGAACAAGGCCCTTTGCCCCATGTCCTAGACAGCAAGCTGCCTCTGCATCTAGTGTGGATTTTTTTTACACCCAGGACTGGAGTAACGGGAGTGGTCTGCCCGGCAGAGGTGCCTGAGCAAGAATGTTACCTATGTTCTGGGTCTGTCGTTCAAAATAGGGTAATGAATCTTTGTGGAATGAACAGAGAATATAACATAATATGCATGTAATAAATAAGCACTTTAATACATGCTTGTGCATAATATATGTTTATATTAAATAAGCATATTACATTACACGTGCTTATGATAAATAAGCACATCAGCTTATTTGCCTGTGTCTAACTGCAAGGAACTCTACTGTTCCCCTGCTCAAGGTCTCTGTGCAAGTCGATGTCCGTGGTGCATCAGCACTTGTTGAGCAGAGAAAGTTTCTCTGCTTGAGGTTTTCGCTTGAAGCGAGGGGAAGCAGGTGTCTGCGTTTCTTGTGTGCAGCGTAAGAACCAACCAACTGGTGATGTCGGCGCTTGTTTCAAAATGCAATTTCTGAGCAAAGGGTGAATGGAAAAAATAAATATGTATTTATATCAGTACACACCAACACACGACTTCCTGTTGACTAAACAAGCAACCTCTCCTCTGCTTTGGGGCTAGGTAATTACTTTTAATTATTCACCACATTTTTGCTCTCTGATTTCTTAGCAGTTTGCTTTCTGAATCTTTAGTAACAGTAATGGCGATATTCCTCCTCCCCCCTTACACCTGATCACTGCTCTTCAGCCTGCTGTTATTTCTCCGTTGTTCCCACTTCAAGACAGGGAATAGAGCCCTGAGCACAACAAACCTGGAGGGATGCGAGGACATCCTTCTGTGTTCCTGCTAAGCTGGAGCAGTGTCTTTTGCTAGATAACACTCCAAACACACCAGCAAGGGGACCCTTTCTAGCCTTCCCCACTAGCCTTTAACTGACCTGGGCTTCGATCAGAAACAGAGATAGAGTAATCTTGAGTAAAATTGTTCTTCTCTCCCACCCTCAGACTGCTCTCCAAGTAAGTCTGCATTGAGCAGAAAGGAAGGAAAACTGGAGTGGTCAGCATCTCTCCTCATGTATTAGCTCCGAGCCAAAAGAGTCCCACCGTATATGAAAGATTTGGCAATTTATAGCCAGGGAGGAAGCTGGACTAGCAGCTAGATCAGGGATCAGCAATGTTTCCATGGTTTTCCAAGCTACTTTTTTTTAACCAGAGCAGAGATGATATCTGCTAATAAGCAAGACCTTGCCTTGGCAAGAGACTGCAGCTCCTGCTTTAGGCAGAACTGCATAGGAGCTAAGGGTCCCTCTTGAAATGTCACCTTAGACGCATCCCCACCAACGCGTTTCTGCTCTGGGGACTAGAGCTAGAGGCAGAGAATTGCTGCCACTGACTTTGTGCCCTCGCACCTCCAGTGTGAGGAAAGTTACCAGTCTAAACAAAGGGCATTAGAAAGCCTACATCAGTATTTAGACTTGAGAGCCCTGCCAAAGAGTAACATAAATATAGCTCATCTGTTCATTCTTTCTTTTTTATCTCTGTGGAGAGCAAAGAGGCTCTCAACATTCAAGGAAAAGAGCTGATGTTTTAAACATGGAAGAATGAATTCCACTTACAGGCAGGACCAGAGGAAGGATCTAGTTAAACATTTTATGAGACCTGACATGTTAAACCTTTGAGGAAATCATTATGCACAAATTTAATTTATGGGGAAGACCAGGCTAGCCATGAAGATATTTCTTTACTCCTTTCAGAGCAGAAAATGTTATCTAAAACTTTCTGCAAGATTTTGGCTATAGAAATTAGGAGCCAGAACAAGAATAAAACTGAAGCTACCTTAATTTATCAGATAAAACACAAAGAGTTGTGATCTCTAAGAAGCAGATTTCCCAGGGTGTGTTGCTTTTTTTTTTCTTTTCCTTTTTTAATGTGCTGTGTAACAAACATCCTCCTTGCGTTATTAAAAGAAAAAAAACTAGTATGAAAGGGGGACAAAATGACTCTTGGTCTGACCTAGGAGATAAGTCACAAGGTGCTGCTAGGGCAAAGGCTGAAAGGGAACAGCTGTTTCATTAGCAGGAGCATCCTCTTTGACTCTGTTAAATAGGACAGGGATTCACAAGGATTGCAGGCTCTCCTAGCTTTGGTCAAACACCAGGAGCCAGATACTCAAAGAGGATAATTGGCACAACTCTTGAGACCAATGCAGCTGCCAAAATGTGGATTCATTGAGCATGTGCACTACCCAGGCGTTTCCCCAAGGAGTAGGACAGCTCAGCCCTGGACCTTCCAGGAGTGCTCTTCCTTTTCCTGACGTGTACCATGCCAGCCGCTCTCAAAGACAAGTACTGTCAAAGTGCTGGGTTAGAGTCATCTGCTCTGTTCTGGCAACTCATCTCTTCTCATGTTTTTGCATATACTGGTTTCACACAGTCCTAGCATGCTGAAAGCCAGTAAAATTAATAAGCAAAGTAAATGAAGCAGAGAAAAAACAAAGAACTACCCTAGCGTGAGGTAAATAAAAGCCCTGTTTCTCAGCCGTAGCACTGACCGTGCCCCGCTTGAGGCAGAAATGGAACAAAACATCCCTGAGCACCCTGCCCAGCTGAAGCTGCCGCCCCATCCCTTGGCTGTCCTTCAGCCCTGCAGAGGGGACGGGTCCCCAGGCAGACGCTGCGGGGCCGTGGTGGAGCAGAGCCCGAGTGGTGGAGAGTAGTGTTGGCAGAGCGAAGCGTGCGCATCCTTGAGCATGAGCCCGGGCGTGACGGCATGCAACCACATGCCTGCTGGGCACAGCCGTCAGATGGAGGGTCCCGGCAGCCACCCTGCCACTGGCAGACCGCAGCACCAGTGCCACCTGGAACAGCAGGATCAGGCCCTGAGTCATTGCCCACCAGTCCTTTGTGTACAGCTTTGCAATGCAGGTTCGCCACAGCTCCTGGCGTGTTGACACGGCTCAGACACCTATGACCATGTTCAGGTGCCGAAGTGGGGCCAGGCACTCCGCATCAAACCCCGGGCTCTCACCGGAGCTGGGTACCTCTCACTCTCCTCTTTGGCGTTGCCCCATGCTGCCAAGCAGCTGCTGGGCCTTTCAGGGAGACATGGAGGACGGGGGGAAGCCTGCCAACAATTTGGTGTTCCCTGAGCAACTTCCAGCTGGGTAGCTGCACTATGCAGAGCTCCCTCTGTGGCGGGGCAGAGCAGGGTCACCATCTTCACTGCACAGCTGCGTGACCCGAGGCCCGGAGGGATAGTGTGGTTTTGCCCACATTCACGTTAGTGGTACACAAGCTCCCAGGCCCCCCTCTAACCACTAGACAATGCTTCCTGCCTCGTTATGTTATTGATACTAATTCAGAATAATTTTGCAGGCAGGGAGGGCCCAATAGGGAGTGCAGGGGTGGGGAGGCGACCAATGGGTGCTGAGCATCTTTCAGAACTGATGTCCCTTTGCATCTCAACCCTTTGCTCTTCAGCTCCTGCAGCTCCAGAGACCTTTCTAACTCCTCCCTCAACCACACCCCGATGAAACCCAGCAAGGGGTAGATAGGGGTGAATGGGGAGGGGACACACAGGGCAGTCCACATTTCTGTACATCAAGTCAGAGGGCTGCACGGACGGAGCCTGCAAGACAACCTCCCTGCAATCCCATCACCTGAGAGAGACTCTGGCAGTCATGGACAGGTAAAATGAGTGCCTCCAGTTCCTTGCTCATGTAAGAAATGAGGGTCTTTCTCTTAGAATTAACCTGCTCTCCACTCGGTGCTCACCGTCCCTTTCCTTTCCCTGTCTGACTCAGTGATCTAACTCCCCACCCTGTCCTGCTCTTGCACCTTGCATCTCTGTGTCTCTGTCATTCTTTCTCTTTGACTGTCTGCCACGCTGTACTCTTTTCTCTTTCTGTCATTTCTCTTTCTCGTGACTATTCTCTGTTCCTTTTCGTTCTTTTTCTTTTCTAGAAACAAAAAAAGGTAACAGAATGATGAACATTCAGATGCTGTCTGCTGCTTAAACACCTCAGTCCCTGCCCACTCTTCTCTCCTTATCCATCTATTCTTTCTCTTGCACCAGATTTCTGTCTCACTCCGTTTCTGCTGCTCACACCCTTGTGGTCGTAAGCAAAGACTGTTCCAGCATTGGATTCCTCTACTTTCACTGCAATTACTCTGCAAGTTAATTATCACTAATCACTCTCCACAATTGCATATCATTCACACACTCAGGGACCTTCACTCTGATTTGAGGACTGGCTTCATGAATCTTTATCTGAGGAGGTCTGCTTCTTCAGTGCCCGGGCATAATCACAGCTCCTATGTCCTTGCTGCTTTCCCTTGAGCTTTCCTATAGCTACAGGAGTTGCACGTGTATCCAGCACTTTGAACCTAACTGCAAATTTGCTCAGTTGCTCCCCACAACATCTGTTCATTCATTATTATTCTTCTTGTACCAGTCACGTTCTGAAGTCCTCCCTAGCAAAAAAACCCTGGGATGGTGAACTCCAGAGAGAAGGGAAAACAGGAACTGATGTTAATGAGCATTTCTAGTTGAACAAAGGGCTTCCGTGGTCCAAAATTGTCTTAGCTTTGCTCTGGCACTTAAAAATAACCCAAGTGATCATCATTTTATTTTTCTGGGTTTTGGGGTCATTTTCTTGTTCTTCACCCTTATTTGCATCCACATGCTGCTCCCCAGGGGTAAAACTGTTCAATAGGGAAAAATGGGAAGAAGTGAGAAAGGGGAAAGTTAGAAGAAGAATCAGAAACCTTTTGAAAGCAAATGTTTTTACCCAAAGCTTCACGAAAAGAGAAAAGGGAAAGCCTGTTTTCCCTAAACATTTTGATGTGTTGAAAAGCATTTTTCCATGTGGGCTTTGACGAAACAGCAACATAATTATCATTGTTTTTCACCTGGTTTATATGGTTCTTCAACAACTAATTGCATTTTTCACAATTGCTCTGGTCTGTTTTCTGCCGTTGTGGCACACCCCTGGTAAGAGCTTTGCAACCTGTCATACCTGCTCGTTTCCCATGCCGTTGTCTGGGCTATCCTCTCTGGACAACCTGAGCATCTGTCACACATAGAAGGGAAGTCCCCTCTCCAGCACCTCTGTTACGGAGGAAAGTCTCCCCCACATCCCTGCGATAACACATACCTGAGAGGGAGCAGCCTGAGGTGAACCACTGGTTAACAGGTTTGTGAGGGGACCAACGTGCGTGTGTGTGTGTGTGTGCGTTAGGGAATATACACACATGTTCATGTGTTTGTACAAAGGCAGGGAAACAGGGCGAACCTAAGGTGGTAGGAAGTGGGGCCGCTCTAAGTGTGAGAAATAAATCAAAACTGATGGTGAAGAACATATGGTGCAAGAGAGGAAAGTGGGTATGGGAAACCCACACCCAACGTGACCTGCCAGAGAAAAGGGTGATGAAATGCAGTGGGATCAGTTTGTGCTCTACTCCTGACAAAACCTGCAATCCCAGCAGAGCAGGACCGGGGCAGCGCTTACAGGACAGACTTCCAAGAACTATCTGAGGCTGTTGTTGGGCTGAATAAAATGCTTAGTAGGCATGCTTTGCTCTCTGAGTGTGTGCAGGACTCTGCAGAGCCTTGTCTTTTCTATGGACTTTCTCCTAGCAGGAGATATGCCACAACTCCCACGTGATCTACTTCTCTAGGAGCATATCTGTGTAAAGAGTGGCATAACTGACTATGTGTGTGCTTGCTCTTTCTGTGTGAGCAGGACAGGTATTTTTGCACTGCAGGCTGAGGGCGACATGGCAGGAAAGAGGATGTGTGCGGGTGGCTTGCCTATCTGTGGGACAATCAGGGTAAAAAGGGTGCTTGAGGGAAGAATGTGCCTCTCTGGCTATGCGGTCTGAGGTGCAATAGGGAGTGCTACAGGAGAGCAAAGCACATGCACTAGGTTAACAAAAGGCAAGAGGATGTTCATGGCTATATGAATGAGCACCTGTGGTGCAGTGGCCATGTGTGAAGGTGCACAACAGAGGGAAGCTCCTGGAGGAGCAGAGAGGATGCCACTGTTAGCTGGAGACTAAGTGCTCTGCAATGCTCAGGCTGTATGGTGATGTTGGCAAACAGATGAAGGATGTTTGTATAAGAAACTTTTCCTTGCTTAGACTCTCCGATTTAAATAGAATTTAAATTCCTAAGAAACCCAAATTCCCCTTTCCTACACCTCAGTGGAGACACCCCCACCCCGAAAACCCAGCTCGGTATCACTTAAACTGGCCCCATCTCCCTGCTGAACATCAGCCTGTCAGAGGGAAAAGATGACAAAGGACGTGATTATTTTTAACCCATTCACTTCTGTTTTGCATTGCTGTGGGGGAGGTGAGCATCTCACCTCAATGAACACAGCTGTTCTCAGCTGCCTGTGTACCTCCACTTGGCAGTGAGGCTGTTAGATATGGCTCATGACCACCTTACCCGCCCCATGCTCCTGCTGCCTCCCCCCAGCAGGATCCCTGGGCATGGGAGCAGAACCCTGCCAGTCTTGATGTTTGTCTAATATGGGAACAGTATTTGTATCTGGAGAGGTGTCGGCATGCCTACCCCATTACATATTCTGTCAGCTAGTCATCTTACACGAGCTCCTAGCCCCACGCACTTTCAACCCAGCTCTTCTTTTGGGCAATGCTGGGAAGAAACTCTGTCCAGTCTTCTCTAAAGAGGCTCTAATTTGATCCATCCCTTGTCCCAGTGGCTTTTCAGGGTTTCATACAGCAGAAATAACATTTCTTGATGGCTAAACTCCAGACCCTCTCATCTTCCCCCATCTTCTTAGACACCTTCATCTTTCACCCTCACTGGTGCCCATCTTTTGGATATTTGCAGATATTTTTGTACTCTTCCCAGCCATAGTTGCTGTTTGACTAACCACTAGTAATTCACTTACTGTTTCCACTTACACGGTCACCTGCTTCATCCCCACAGTCACGTCTGCACCCTTTCCCTAACACATTGCATGCAAATTACTGATGCTTGAGAGGCTGGACATGAGCAGGATATTTTTGGTGCTGAGCCCTCAGCAAAGACATGGCCAACGGCTGGCTCCAGGGTGGGGCTAATGTAAATTCTCTCTTGTCTTCTCCTGCAGCCTCCTGATGAAAAGGAAACTCTTCCTCTACAACTTCAAGAATCTGCGCTGGGCCAAGGGCCGGCGTGAAACCTACCTCTGCTATGTTGTGAAGCGCCGTGACAGTGCCACATCATGCTCCCTGGACTTTGGATACCTGCGCAATAAGGTACAGGGAATACCTTGGCATCCTGTTCTTATGTTCGTGCTGAGGTGCATGCAGCTCCAGTTCACCTGGGGCAGCAGGGAAAGGAGGGCTACGACAGCAACACAGGTACCGGCACACGTGTCCATGAGCATGGACACTATGCTGGTACATGCTCTTTGGGGGATGCAGCCTCCAGGTAAACCTGTACATTATGCTACCCTCAAGTGTGTTACCAGCAAGACATCCATACTCCCTGCTGCTTTACCAGTCTACCTACTTTTTTACTTAGCACCCACCCATTCCTCCTGTTGTACGTCCCTACACACCAGTGTGTCCCTGTGTTTTTCCACTTAGATACCACTCTGTGCACTTCTCCCTCTGTGCACTGACCCTAGGGCCTACACCCCACCTTGTTTCTCCTCCCCTCACACCCCATCCAGCTCACACCTCCCTCCTTACCCCTCTTACACCTTGCTGCCCTGTTCCACCTCATGCCTTGTCCCTCTCTCTCTTTCACGAAGATGGGCTGTCACGTGGAGGTGCTCTTCCTGCGCTACATCTCAGCCTGGGACCTGGACCCGGGCCGCTGCTACCGTATCACCTGGTTCACCTCCTGGAGCCCCTGTTACGACTGTGCCCGACATGTGGCCGACTTCCTGCGCGCCTACCCCAACCTGACCCTCCGCATCTTCACGGCACGCCTCTACTTCTGTGAGGACCGCAAGGCAGAGCCTGAAGGACTGAGGCGCCTGCACAGGGCGGGGGCCCAGATTGCCATCATGACCTTCAAAGGTGAGATGTGCAGGCGAGACAGATTTGATGGAAAGATTTGGGGGGGTTAGGGAGACCCAGGAGGGTGGGAGAAGTTGGCCAAGGAGCCAGAGAAGATGATGGCAGGATGTGATGATTTAGTGATCCTAGGACAGTTCAGTGTCCTCTCTGGAGCAGTTCTGAGCACTCTGTAACTCCCCTGTGCCTTGCACAGATTACTTCTACTGCTGGAATACATTTGTGGAGAACAGGGAAAAGACATTCAAAGCCTGGGAAGGGCTGCATGAAAACTCTGTCCATCTGTCCAGGAAACTTCGACGGATCCTTCTGGTGAGGGCCAATTCTCCTTCTTCTGTTGCATCTTCCCCTCAGCTTCTTCCTCTCTTCCTTGCTATAGTTTCTCCCTGCTTTTGCTGCCCATCTCTGCCATCTGCCATTTCATTCATTCCTGTGTCTTCACCTTCCACGTCCCTCATGCCTCTCTCCCCCAACTTCCTCCATATCTCCTCTCCTCATTTTCTTCCCCTTCTTCCACCTCTCATCCTATCTCCTGCCATTCCTTCCTCCTTCCCCATCTTCATAGGTTCCTCCTCACTTGGCAACTGACCTACCATTTGTATTTTGTCCTGCAGCCACTGTATGAAGTAGATGATTTACGAGATGCCTTTAAAACTCTGGGACTTTGACGTGAAAGTCATCAGCAATCGGAAGACTTCACAAACACTTATTCTTTCATTTCCAACTCTCTCCCTTACAACAGATCTTTACTTCTTCCCTCTTTACATCTCTATTCCTTCCAGCCCTGTGTCTAGAGATAAGACTATCCTTACTTTTTCATTTCCAAGGAGAATTAGGCTGATCTTCTGAAGACATTCCCCAGACTCACACCTCATCCATTGCTAGCTGGGAATAGCCAGGACTGCAGTGACATTGCCAGAGAGCAATTTGCCCTCCCTCAGTCCCTGCTGAGCTAATTCAGGTGGTCCTCTAAATGGAGTTCTGGGTTTAGCCTTGCCCAGGTGGGAGCAGACAGCCTGCAAGGCTGTTTACGCAGTTGTGTTCTCACCGGCACCGCACTGATCTGCACATTTCATGAGGGCTTCGGGGAGCACATCTCTTGGCTCTTAGAGCTGCACTACACTGAGCTGCTCTGTGTCCTCCCCTGTGAAACTATTTGTCCTTCTGGATGTGGGTAGGAAGTTGAAAACCATTACCATTTAAGTGGTATAGCCTATGTCCTAACAGCAAAATTGGCCAGTTGTTGGAAAACTTGACTGAGAGTCCTAGACAGCCCAGGTAGCTTAGCTTGAAAACCTCACTTGAAGCCAGCAGGTCTTCTAAGTGGGTTGTGTGCAGGCCCAGGCCCTGTAGTACCTCCTGCCCAGAAAGGGGGGAGCTTCAGTAGCTGTGGGTCCAGGTTTTGTGCCCTAGGAGAGGTTGAAACTAGACAATAAAAGCCTAAAACAAAAGCAGAAGACTCGCTGGCCAACATTTTCAAGTGCAAACTGCAATTCTGTGTGTCCAGCAAGACATTTCCCATGCAGAAATAGGAAGTCCACTCAACTCTTATTAACTATGTTGAAAGCCATGGCAGCGCAAGGTCACTACTGATCAGTGTGTGGACCTCCCACCCAGCCAGGAAAGGAGCCACCAAGGCACTTCACCACTGCAATGTTTTTCTAGCATACATCTACTGGAAAATACACTTCATTTCCACATTGTATTGTCCCTCAGACTTAATTTCTCATTCATGTAGCTTGAGGTTGTGTTTTTTTAGGTGGTGTATTGGCATCCACATTAGTCACAATCTGTTTCTTGACCCACCTCAGGGAGGAGCATCACAGCTCTCACTTCTGGAGTACTTTTCATCCACTGAGCATTTCCTCCTAGATCAGTCCTGCAATATGTTCCCTCCCTAGCCACCTGTCCTCTGCTGGAGGCACCTTAACAGTCCCACAGTCTTCTGTATTTCAGGCCTTTTACTGTCCATAATATGGCTAGATATGGCTAGTTGGTGACTGGACTGAGAGCTGACCAGAAAAAACATCCAGCATGAGCAAAGCTATACAGCTTATAGAGAGATATCTTTTGTAGGGGGCAAAATCAAAGCATCCTCCTGCCTGGCAATCACTGTTTCCACTAGGGGACTCCATCAGCACCTGGTCTTGTGGACACAGTCTTGACCAAGCTGAAGACATGGGTTCGTAGTACACGTCTACTCACCACCACCTTCCCACTATGCAAATTACAGATGGATTGTCCTCTGCAGTCTAACCTCTTGAGGTGTTGCCAAGGCTAAGTGTGTCTCACATTCTGGGGGTGCTTTCTCATTTCCTTCATGATGGCTATGAGTTCTCTGCTCCGTCCTGTTCCTCTTTCTGGGTGAGGCTGGAGACTCCTGTGTCGCTCCTCAAGACGCCTCCTCTGGTGATAGACTAGCTGCAGGAGGTGCCCTGCTCCCACAGTGCCTCCTCCTGCTAGGAGAGGTCACAACTGGGTGCATCACAAGCTTCCTACAACTTCAGGCTCCTGAGGCGCTCTCAGCTCGAGGAATTTCGACCAGGAATAGCGATGAGAGTTCTTTGCAAAGCATTAATTTGCAAGCACGGTGTTGTATATTTGTTTGATAAAGTGCACATTATTTATATAAATAAAGGTCTTACAAATGAGCATCTGGTTTTGTCATTATTTTGGTACCACATGGGTGAGGGAAACAGAAGTTGACATAAAGGATTGATGTGTCATCTATCCTTTCTGATTTCTGGAGAGACAACCTGGCACTATCCTATTAAACTGTCTTTATCCTTTTCCCTTGTTACTTTGAAGTTTTTGACTCGTAATTGACCAATGGGGACACAGAAGTGTTGACTCAACATACTTCAGAAAACAAGAAGAGAAGCAGAGATGGAAAAAGGATCTCTGCCTTCCAACTTTTGGTATTGGCCTGTACAATGCTGTTGTCCTTCTGAGTGAAATTGTTGGAGAGCTGCTAGAAACAGTAGCATTTTCTAAAAAAGCAGTTGAGACACTGGCTTTTGTTAAATGCTGTCAAACATAGACTTGAAGATACTTGTTGAAACATGACAGTTGGTGACATTATACAATTGGAGAATAAATGCAACGAGTAAATGCAAAGAAACATGCACTGGATTCAGAATACATCTTAGGCTGCTGCTTCTGAATCTAAAGCAGATTAAATTCAGAGTGGACTGTTTAGCTAATCCATGTGATTTAGCTGTAGGAATTTAGCTCTGCTGCTATAGAGATCTGTCTTAACTGCACTTTTTCTGTTCTCAAATACCAATTCTTATTATTTGTTACAAGGTATTCTTTGACTTGGCATTATTAATTAATTCAACTTCAAATGCATTAGGTGTCTCTGCCAAGAATAACTCCCTGGAGGATGAGTTATGTAGTAACATTACTTTTTCAACCTAAGATTTTTTACTTGCTTTGTAGACTGTGTGTATAGGGAACGTTTCACTACTGTGTATATACTCTTGAGTACCACTTATGTTTACAGCCTGTCCCTTATGGAGATGGGCCTGTGGTGCTAGCTGAAAACCCCAGGCTCACTTGGTCCAACATCCCATGGCTTGCAGTGATGAACAAGGCACAGGCGCATGCAAATAGCTGTACAGCTGCTGCCCCGAGCTGTGCTTTCCACGAGTGCGCCCACCCCCCCATTCTCTTGTTACTCACACCCTAAGGACTACAGCCACAATTAATGACAAGATATAAAAGATTCTCAGCAAATCTGGCACAAACGTAAGCTCTCACCAGGCCTGCCCCCGTGACTGGGTGTGTAATGGTTTGGGTGCTTTTTGCATGCTCAAGCCTTACACACTGTTACTGTAAGCACACCCTCACGAGCCCCAAGGGGGCTGCTAAAAACTGTCCTGCCCATGGGCTGGGGGTAGCTCCGTCACCCTCACTGAACATCATCCTGTGTGTCTCTGCATGCAGCCACCTGCGTGACCTTTTGGCAATTGGACCCTCGGGACACATCCAGTCTTATGACAACTGGCATTCGCTTTATCACCCCAGGGGCTGGGGTACAGAGACCGCCTGCTCTGTGAAAGCTCCAAATCTGCAGCAGAGCGAGGTACAGGGTCGGTCTTTGATAATGAAGGAAGTAGGATAAACAGGGGATGGGCTGATTATTGGTACAGTGTGGAAAACCGGGCATGGCTGCCATCTCCTGGTGCATGGGGGCTTTTGGAAGCCTTTACAAGGGTGCTGGCTGGAAGGATGTTGTTCCTCCCTGCAAACAGTTCCTGGAGTCCAACTCTCGACAACCTCCAAAACATGCCCATTGAAGAGCAGGACACTGACATCATTCCCACAGCTGCACACAGCATTACTCCAGGTCAGTACACAGCGTACTTGGACATCACATTGCAATAATAAGAAACAGATTACCGTTAAACAATGCAAAGATATGCTCCAGGCCCTTACAAATGCAAGGGGGATTTTCAAAGCCTGTCTCCCCCCTGCATGCTCTCTCTCCCTCTTCTGCATACTTGTACTTGGAAACCAGGACAGAAAGGGGCTTCAGGATCATGAAGTCCAATTCCCAGCTATTTGACCCTTCAGGGGATTTTAGCCTATACGCATTTGCGCCCAACATTGTCCTCTAGCTTGAGTAGTTTTTTCTTCCCTCCCTGGTGCTGACCCTTTGGTGTTCCTATGAACAGAAATGTAATTATTTAATCACATATGTATTAAATACTCACAGCGATGGAAATCAGATTTGGTTCGCAGAAGAAACGTGGAGGGTGTTTGGCACAGAAGAGACCAGGGTTAAGCAGAGCCTCTGAAGGGGAAGGAGAAAGTGGGTTGCTGCAAGAGCAGAGGTCAGAGCAGAACGGTAGGTGCCAAAGTACGGCAAGTATTCTGAAGGCTGCCTTTGGCTTTTAAACCTCTCATACAGTTTTGTGACAGGCAGGTTTCCCTTCAGGCTTCCAAATCCACATAAGATATAGCTAAAACACCATTGTTGCTGCTGTTGCTGTCATTATTATTAGTAAGCATACCAACTGAAGGGCTAATGTGACCTTCAAAGGTGCAGGGCTCATATTGAGAGAGGTAATCTTCTTGCCTACAGGGGACCTGTTTCCTCACATGGTGAGTGCAGGTGGCACCCAAGTTCCAGGGGAGGCATGACATTGATGTCTCCATGCTATAATCTTGTTATTAATCACAGTTAAGAACTAGTCTACTCTACAAGCTGGAACAATGTTTTTACCAGTCCAGAAGGACAGAATAAGATGAGAGTAGACCAGCTCTCTTCTGTGGTTATCTCTGTAGGCTAGCAGCGTGGTAGACGCACCTCTATGCCCTTACATGCCGGTAGCAGCACAGCAGGGATATAGCAGATTGCAAGTTCACTCTGGCAGCTAAAACTGGTGTAAAAAAACTTCACTGGGCTGACTTTGAACTGGCAAGCTTCCAAACAGACCAGAGAAAGCTTGTCCTTCTGCCTTCAGTGAGAAAGGGCTGAGCCTTTCATGAAGAACCCTGCACTCTGGCTAATTCATAAAAATAAGTCTGTGCACTTCAGTTAATCCAGGCACTTCTGTGCAGCTGAACAACTTGGTAATGCCCAGAGCTGACACTAGCAGTAGCAGAACTGTGACCTGTGACAGGGATGTGGGTGCCAGAGATCTCTGCCTCTTTATGCCCCATTGCTCAGCTGTAGCAAGAGACTGTCCCCAGCCAGTTGTGACACAGTTCACTTCAGAGTCTAGGCTCCACTAGGAGTATGGCACCATCACTCATGCTGCCCTGTTCATCATTTTTGCTTTATCATGAGTCCTCTTGCTCCCTTAGTGACAGTCCTACACATTACAGGACCATCACCACTGCGAAGTTTTGCCTAATGGACTAGGATTGCTGCTGAGCAAATGGGCACATATCTGATTCACCCCTCCGACCCAGACCCCCATGTACTGGGGCAGGGCTACAGGACCCTGATCACACTCCAGATGGAGTTGTTATTAATCCCCAAGGCATTCCTCAGAACCTTAAGAGAATCACACCTATCGCACCACCCGTCCCAGAGAAGCTGCTCTAGACAATGCTGAAGAGACCCATGTTAGATGACACTGAGGAGCCTAGTGGGATCTCATTTTCTTCCTCCTTCATCTATAATTTTGTCCTCTGTTGTTTTGTTGCATATCCTGATTTCTCCCTTGCTTTTCTCACTTGGCCACCACCCCACTCTCAGCCAAGGCTGTCTGGCCCCGGGCTAAACAGATGAGTATCAGCTGAAGTTCAAAGCAAGAATAGGGCACCTCTTGGTGTGCCAGGAATAACCCCTCTGTCCTGCAGTAAAGACACTGTCCTCTCCCTTGCCTGCAGGAAAACTATTTCATGGTAATAATTCACTGAGATGGGCCCCAGACTGTCAGCAACAAAGCTGGCAGATTCACAGCAGGGTCTGTACTCACCCTCAGATGATACTACAGGAAAAAGCAATTACTTTAGAGCAGGTCACCATACAGGACTATGATCACCTCAGATGATACTACAGGAAAAAGCAATTACTTTAGAGCAGGTCACCATACAGGACTATGATCAGCTTTGGGCTGGTATATATTATTCCTTACTGGACTACTCGTCCTTTCTCATGTAGAACAATGTGGTTGACACAGCCCTAGCTTCCGGACCATCTAATCTTCCCTTCACCGAGTGCTACTTACAGAAGGCTCCTGTTCTCTTTCTTGGGTCTTCTCAAACAAATTCTCTCTCATCAACCCACCTTCCCCTCCTAATTCAAATTCACATTTTGTTTGATCTCCAGCAATGTCATCATCCTACTCCAAAGACCTGGGCCATCCAACATGCCATCTTCCTCCAGAGAGTTGGAGTTTTAGGTACACTGATTTCCAACCTTTCCAAGGTCAAAGTCTGACTGCATATTTATTCTAAGGTACAGAAACATAGTGACACCTGCCAGCATTTTTAGATTATTTCATGTGAACTAGCACGTGGCAGTAATTTCCACACTGCTATGGGTAAAGCCTTCTCTGTGTGATGCTAAGCTGTGAGCAAGATTCTCCGATGCTTAAGTATTTATGGCAAGAGATATGGATGGGTTTTCAGGTCTTGCAGATTTCCTTAACACTTACAGTTTCCATTTTGTACTGGCCATGGATGCTACACGTTGTTGTATAGCTTTGTGCTGTTGTACTTTTAAGGTTCTCCGATGGGACTCAGCTAACTTCTGTAGCATAATGAAGTTTCAAAGCAAGACACAAATGAAGATGTTTGAAGATATATATGTTGATCAGACTCAAATCCAGTTGCCACATTCCACAGCAGACCAGTAACTTACAAGTTATGTTGCTGAATAGTTATGGATACCAGTGTACTGAACTACATGTTGATCAAGTGATTTGATTTCTCCCTAAGGAAACAAAGAGCTATCACTAGAATGGCCAGAAAGAAGGCATGTGACATCCAGCCTGAGGATCTGGACAGGGGGAAGAACTTTAGCCATACTATACATTGCTTGGAGTAATTTTATTTGGTTAACATAGGAGACACTCCCCAGCCAGCTGTGCTCAGCTTTAGATACTCCCTCAGACAGCAGGAGCTGGAGCTGCTTCCTCAGCCTACAACTTTTCTGCCTGTCTTGATTGTCTGCTAAACATCTGGAGACTTTGTCATGGCCAAAGAATGCTATAAGCATTAATCAGCTAGAAGAGATAGGCATGGTTCCCACCAGCCCCTGCCTTATTCTTCAAATAATCATTTGAGCCTGCATGTTGCAGATCCCAGAAGCAGAACTTTCCCCAGTAGGATCACACAATGGGCCTCCTGCTTGGAGAGGTTGGGAATCATGAAACATGGAGCTCCCGACATGATTCATTCAGATGTTTTGCATTATTTGCAGTGCAAACTGAAAACTGCTGCAAGGCCCAACACACCTGTATCTTCTTTTTGACTTCTGCCTGTAGAGATAGCTCAGAGTTTTCAATATCTCCTACCTCACCATTCCACTCTGTGCTTCCAGCTGGAAAAGCAGAGATTTTTTTTTTTTACTGTGTTCCCCCAGTTTGTACTGAACAGCTGGGACTCTAGAGCATGGAGTGCACCCAGGAACTGAACAAGAAAAGCAAAGTTTCCACAGAGTTGACATCTTTCCTTTTATTCTGTTGTTTCTACAGTCATAAAAACAGGGAAAATAAAACCTTAAAATGAAGCAATATAATCCTTAGTAATATAATTGTATTATATTGTAATAAAAGCAGTAATATAATAATATTACATAAACACTAATAGCATGAAGTATTTTCTGAAACATACATACATAGCCATAAAAGTGATCTTCATAAGAAATTCTCAAAACCAGAATGCATTGATCTGATTACTTCTTTGGAATAGATCAGAGCAGGAAAAATGTTACTCCCTGGCCTCTCAAGAGGGTACTTGCAGAACCTGACTGCAGAATCAGCAGACATGAAAGCCCTGATCCTGGGGCCTGGTCCCCATCTCCACTGGACTCTCAGGAAGCCTCATGAATACCAAGTTCACTGTGTCCTGGCTGCCTGGCTGCATCATCCGAACTTCCTGATGGTTTGTCATGTGCTCCTTCTGCCATGTCCAATACTTAGCAATGCCCAGCCAGTGATGAGTCTTCTCTGGTGACAGTATGAAGCTCATAGTTCAAGGCTGTAGTGGGGAAGACTGCCATGGGCTGGTTTTTCCAGTCTTGTAAATAATGTTATGGTGCACAAAGTGAGCCTGAAAGCATGCTGCTGATGCTTGTTAGTATTCAAGGTTTGCCAGCAATGGAGGAAGCCCCTAGCAGGAAGGAAGAAACATGGACATTAAAAATTAGATGCCAGAAGCAGAAGTTGTCTCTTCAACATGATCCAGAGTTTGAAAATACACCATCTTATCCAAGAGATCACTCTGATCCACCTTCAGCATGTCAGATAATCTCCCTTGGGACACAGCTTTCCAGGCAACAGAGTAGTACCTTGGAATTTACTGTGTTGTGTAAAACCCTCCTAAAATGACAAATCACTCAGAAACAGAAGCATTTAATAGGTAGCAGATTGCATAGCTGAATCCAGGGGAAGTGAAGCTAGGTCCTGTGGAAAGAAGAATTTTTAGGGTTAGAAAGGCCCTCTAGAGGTCTCTAGTCCAGCAACATGTTTGCAACATGCCTAACTCCAAAGCTAGATCAGGCAGCTCAGAGGAAAGTTCTCAGTGACTCCAGGGGTGGAGGGGTCACCTGTTCCAATACAGCACCACTGTCAGAGGAGACTTTTTCCTTCTGTCCAGTTGGAATTTCCCTTGTTGCAGCTTGTGCTTGTTGCCTCATTTTCCCTCTGTGCAGCTTTGAGGAGAGCCTGGCTCTGTCTTCGCTGCCTTTACATAGTGGAAAACTGCAGTTAGATCCCACTTAGCCTTCTTTTCTTTAGGTCTATCAAAGCCAGTTCCTTCAGCCTCTCCTTTTCGGGCAAGTGCTCCAGCACCTGACTATTGCAGTGGTACTCCATCAAACCCTCTCTGGCTCTCAGTGCCTTTCTTGTGCCAGGGAGGCCAGGACTTGACACAACAGTCTGTATTTCTCTGAGACATGTGCCTGGAACAAACTTTCTTCATTATACCTCTGCACTCAGGGGATCTTGGTATGCCCCAAGAATTGTGTTAGCTGGCAATGGTCAATGAGACTTATCTGAACATGCACAATTAGTACAATGGGGCTGGGTGTTCACAAGGACTGAGCGCATAGACTTTCCCATTCCTTCTGTGGAGGGTTCGTGGTTAGTCAGACCTACTGATAATGGGCCCTGTTCACCTTCATTTTAGGAGTCGCTTGAGTTTGGCTGAGACAGCAAAGCAACTGCCTGACTTTCAGCATGAGTGTCCCAGTGCAAACTTCCTAGCCACCAGGACTCTGCAGTAATCAACAAGGTTGCCAGGGTCACAGGGAGGGACAGGTCATTTGTTAGCTGACAGTTTAAGACCAAGTCCTGAAGGGCACATTTGCATTGTACTGCTGCCCAGGGAACTGTGCTGAGTAGGTTGTAGGTACTCACAAGCGTTCAGCACACAGCTCTGTTTAGCTGCCTGGTAAGCATCACACTGTGCATTTGATTGCGCATAAGCTGCTAAATTATTTAATTATCTCAGACATTAGGAGACTCAGGAAGGCTGAAAGACAAGGGAAAAATATCTCCTAAACAGTTACATTGCATTACTGACCTTGTTAGATCAGCTGACTGACTGGGTAATGCCACTGACTGTGTATCCTGTCACCTGAATGTCTTCTTCAGACAATTAGAATTAGAAAGGTCAGGTCCTGAGGTATTAAAAGACCTATGTCAAGTTTGGGGTGGATAGAACTGAAATTAAGTCTAATGTGTACCTTTTCCTCAGTCAGAAATGAAACAAGGCATTTATAGCATCCTACAAACAGGTTAGTTTTTCTCCTTCTAGACTTTACGTTCCTGTCTGCATTATGTAGTTCTGTGCATCCCTTCCTCTATCTCCTGCTGTCCATTCTGCTAGCCCACATTCTACATATAGGGACCAGTTCAAGCAAGAACTGGCTTGCCCCACACAGGGCGGCTGAGACAGGAAGTTAACTTCAGTCCTGGTCTTCCCTCCTGTTCAGTAGACCACCTTCTCTTTCTTGTATAGTAGGATATCAGGCCATACAAATAACTTCTGCAGTGGTATGGATTGCAAGAAATAGGGATTGCAACTCTCAGTCACATGATACTCTTACGTGTAAACTCTTATCCTGAAAGTGAATCCACCCATCTGAGCTTTTGAACTTGCTCAGAACTTAACTAAAATCGGTGGCCAAAAGAGGCAAAAAGAGTATACTTGAATCATGTTTAGACAGCTGAATGAGCTTTTGGGATCAAATTGCTCCAGTAAGCTGCAAGCTAATGAACTTGTAGCTGATCCATGTAAAGAGTTGAACTAATTTACCCTTTCCCTAGTAAAAAACCTGAGTATTGCTAAACCTATCCTCTACTCCTGGCCACAAAGGAACAATGTAGCAGCATAGTCCTTGGCAATCTCTTGCCCGCTTGGCGCTCTGTTCATGTAGCATCAAGCCCATGCTTATTTTTCCTACTATTGTTTCTGCTAACACCATTGTCAGGATCCTCCAAATCTCCTTGTCCTAGGATTCTGCATTACTTTTCACTCTCAGTGTTTTCTTCAAGTGCCTACTAACCAAAAGGATACGACAGAGCTCTGCCGAATTCAGAAAGATGTATGGAGTGAAGCTCCGGGGACAATAATCATCTTCTCCATGTTGGTATGCAACAAATCTTTTCCACCAGTAAGTGTAATCTGAGAAGAGAGATATCCAGTCACTCTTGACGAAAGGCATGCCCAGTTCTTTCTTCATGAATATGTCAGTGAGTCAAACGTCTTTCTCGGTAAGACAATGGTAAAGGGCAGGAGAAAGATATTCATCTGAGGGTATTCATGCAAGGGACCAACAATGACTTGCAACTACACAAATAAGTTAGTGGAAAGGGGAACCAAAACTCTACAAATAGCAATATATCTAAAAAGGGGAATTGCCAGAGAGAGAGGTCGCTACAGTGGCTTGGGCAACCCCTATCGCAGATAGCACATCAGGGCATAAAGCCAGAGCACGTTGGCCAAGGGAGAAGGAATCAGTGAGTGGCAGGCTGCTTCTGTGGGAGGGACTGTAAAGGGAAGCAGCACAAACTTCTGGCAGCCTTGTGCTTGATCACAGCAGCTTTGGGCAAGACAATAAACTTGTTGCTTCAGTCATGAATCTGTCTGATTTATCTCGATGATCAGGGAAAGCCTAGAGTGAACATGCTAACATTTAGCAGTTTCATATTGATCTTAGTGTTGATAGGATGGCCAGAGCATCTGTCAGTGCTCTGGTGGTGTAATCCCAGAGACAGGTTCCCCAAGATAAGCAATGTCCTTTAAGTTTACATTTGACCTGGTAAGTTTTATAGCCATGCACTCCAGTAGTAAGTATCCAAACAGGT
Organism: Morus bassanus; assembly: GCA_031468815.1. Classification (NCBI taxonomy): domain Eukaryota; kingdom Metazoa; phylum Chordata; class Aves; order Suliformes; family Sulidae; genus Morus; species Morus bassanus. The sequence goes on along the minus strand of CM062571.1, from coordinate 900,864 downwards.
ATGTGAGATTCATCTCTTCAAATGTACATTCCTCGCTGTGACCTACTTGTCTGGACTATTTTTACAGCCAAGCATCAACAGGCAAGCAAGATATACACACAAAAACACACACATGCTAGACACAATTGTCCTCTGTGATGCATCATCTGAAAATCTCCTTTAGATATGTCTCCTTCTCTTCTCCAGCTATCAAGGGAAGCCAATTACTTGCTGCAGCTGGCAAGAAGATCTGCATATATATGCTAGGAGGGGCAGTTCTGTCTTACACTCAGGATTTTTCACTGTATATAAAGGAGGCATGGATGGCTAGAGAAAGACATAACTCTCCTTGTTCAGATTTGGCAGGAGAAAATTACCGTGCTGGTCCTGTTGCTGTATGGGATTGGGGAAGAAATAAGGCAGAAGTGAGTGGCATTTTTGCAGTCACTAGTCCTCCCCAATGCCAGTCATCACCACTATTACAAAGCACACCTGCTGAGAGTGCACATAAGCCCAGAACTTTCAATCCACACCTAGACAAAGCCAAAGAGTATTTAGGTTACCTTCAAGATTCATGATACGTATGATGACTCCACTCATCGCCAGGTTCCTGAGACCTTGCCGGTTACGTGTATCCAGGTGCTTGAACAGCTTGGCTGCATGTATTTCCAAGGTCACATTGGGATGTACCCTCAGGAACTCCAGAATTCTTCTGGAGCATTTCCCACAGGGGGTAGTAGATAGGATCCAGGTGATGGAACAAGAAACTGATGGCCTGGCCCTGAAACAATTTTCCAAGAAGTTGACTTCAGCATGTTGGGTAGAATTGTTTGAGCACCAGTTCCTCCAGATGGTACCTCTTCTCCACCTGATTTCATAGAGCAGGTACACCACGTTTGGATGGCGGCCAGGCAAATAATTTCTTTTGAAGTCACATGGCTGTACCTTCCACCTGTGACAAAAGTACCAGCAGTACTATAATCCCAACACTTCAATGATGTTTGGTCCCATTGTGCATTGCCTGCTCTCAACATCAGCCAAGCGTCCCACTCTCAGCCTTTCCCATCACAGATGAGCAGCTTGAAGAATGTTACAGTCTAATGATCTAAATCAGGAAGTCGATGAAGGCTCCAGAATTATTCCCCTAGAGTGGCCCCGGTGAAACCCTTGCTGCACCTCCTTGAGAGGTGTTGGGAGGGTAAGCAGCCCCATCACCACTCTGAGATCAGCACTGCTCAAAGCAGTGAGACAACTGGAAAAGAAGATCAGCGAAAGGGATGGTAAGAGGAAAACAAGGCACAAGGCTTCTTAGCTTTGCCTGTCTCTGGAAATTGCCATGGAACCCAAGCAGCACATAGTGATAGAACTATATCTCTTACCATTGATTGTTCTCTCTGGGTGCAGGATCTATACAGAAAAGATTTGTGAATCATTGGGGATAGTAGATAAGAAAACAAAATTTCCTCTACACCTCCTGTCCTGGCCCCTTTCAGTCTATACACTCCCTGCAGAATCTTTTTATCTAAAAGGGCTTCATAAGTAATCCCTGCACAGCAGGATAACCGCTCTGGGATGCAGGAGTGGTGGATTTCTACCTGGCAGCTAAACTTGATGGTTGTTTAAACTATGCTGTGCGTGAACCCTTGCTCACTTTAACACATTAGGGTTGACTGTGATCTCACTCAAGTTTAACTTCCCTGATTTCATCAGTACTGAATCTGCTTTTCCGTGACTAATCAAAAGAGCAGAATCAAATCTCTTCTCCCTTTGTATCTTCCAAACCAATTCTACTAGGCAAAACTTGAGCTATTTTCCTGTTGATACTTATAATGTCAATCTAGACAAAAACATTTTCACAGCCAACGGTTCTTTCTTTTCTTAGTATGAAACTGTTTCAAAAGCTGAAAAAATATCAGTGCCAAGGAAAAAATATCAGTGCAGAAAGGTCATTTCTGACTAACAAACACCTATGGGGTGGCACCACAGACCTGCCTGATTATATACATTTTACCTCTTGTGGTAGCAAAGAAGTTTGATCCTTTGACTCATTCATCCCTTCCCAGCTGAGGGTCTAGATGAAAACAATTGCAGGTCATCAAGGCTAGTTATTTCTTTTCTGAAAGTCCATCCATAGCAAACTTAAGGATCTAAGAACCCTCATTTTATTGAAGAAAAGAATTAATTTACTTAGAATTAAGATACTAAGGCACTTTTCCATAGCTCTTAGCTCTTTAAGATTAGGAATTATGAAATATACACAGTGAAATTACATTTCAGCATTGAATTCAGGGTTAACAAAATTATATTAATATTCTGAAGCTGGACCTAAGACCCAAGACACAGTAATGCATTCAAAGAGATTACACACACAAATCCACAAGTGTCTCCTGCGTACCTTCATGTGCTAACACACAAATTTGTCTGTACTCACCAGTTCCTTAGATAAAAGTACAGCAAATATCTACACTGAATATGGAGAAATAGACCTGCTTTTCACATACATTTACTTACCTCTATCAGTGACAGCAGCCATGGATATTTCTGGATTTGTCTGTTGCCTCTTGGGTGATGCATGTCCCTTTATTAGCCTTACATTTGTTTCAGTTTCAGTTCCCGAAGACTGAACTCTGGACGTTAGTAATGTTACTCAGCTGAATATTTCCTCAGGGTGACTTGCTCTTACGCAAATAAACTACCCCACTGGGTGAAACTGAAAGCAAGTTCCTGGCAGCAAAAGGCTGCAAAAGAGGGTGAGACCCATTCAGAAGTGGATCTAGGGGCGTAGACAATGTTGCCTGCCAGAAGCTGGAATTAACAGGTGAGCCGTTTTTTCGCAGTGCAGAACAGAAATTATATCTCTTTATTACCACTAGCCCCAGAACAGAAAAGCAACTCTTCTCTAGTCACCCCAGTGCACCAAAAGAGAAAGAGCATCTACACAAATGGCATCAAATCACATAGCTGTGGCATGGCAGATAACTTTTCTGGCACCCAGATATCATCAGAAAGTTGAGCAGAACTCGAGGGAGAAAGGAAAACAGAAGATGTAATCTGCAAAAGCTTGTGATTTTTATGGATCTCCAGCCGGTGGTGATGGTTACTGCCATTTTCCTTCTTGGGACCATTCTGTGGAGTTCCAAGGACCACTCATACACCCTTGAAGCTGGGTCTTCAATGAAAGCAAGGAAGACCCTCAATGTGTGTGAAGACACATCTACAGCTGTGGCCAGTGACTGGGCAGACTGACACTCTCAGGCTAACTCTAAGCAAGCTGCCCAGCATCCAGGAGGGCTATGGCATTGGACAGCTTGTTGTGTTGGAACACCCAGATATTTATGAAACTTCACAACAGAGAAGAGCTCTGTACTCACGTGGGCGTCCTGAGAGCAAGACCTGAGCCAGCTGGTGAGTATCTGCAGAAGCTATTGGTCATGCCAGATCAGTTCCCTGATGTAAAATTAATGGGTTTTTTCCAGTGCCTTGAGAAATCTGCTCAGCATTACCAACTGGGCATCACCTTCCTATGATCCATTCTGTAACTCATCCAAGATGCAGGAAAAAATATTTCCCATTGAATCTGAAAAATGAGTGAAACAATGCTAGTTGCTAGTGAGAAGCTCTTCTCTGACTGACACACCCAAAACTGGCTTGCAGAGCAAAGGCATTACAAAAGGCTTCTTCATATGGCTTAGCTAGAGATGACAGTGCTGAGTCCATCTCTACCACTTTCAGTTTCCTCTGGTTTTGTGACACAACTATTTTGCGGCCCGATGCAAGCTGCAGAAATGGATCCCTGGTGAGCCATCGTCCAGTAACATGCACTCCCTGAGGACAAAGCCATTGCCTTTCTCAATGCCAAGTCTGACTGGGAATTGTAAAGCTAGGGGAGAGATTTATTTGTATTCTCTGTGGCCAGCCCTCAATATTCTATTGTCAAAAAACATTCAGTTTCCTGCAAGGGCAAAACAAACAGAAGAGAACATGAATGGTGGAGTACAGAGGGAGGAGGGATTCAGGCACTGGCAGGACCCTCTGTGAAGGAGAAGGCTGGTCATGGCAGGTTATTGGGCAGCACCGTGCCAACACAGCATCTGCCTTCAGGGCCTCTTCTGCTGCAAGGTCACCACTCATTTCACAGCACAGAACTCTTCCCTAGTGGTTGCATTAGTCCATACCTTAGGAAGAGTGAATGGGATCAACTCACTCAGAGACTTCTTGAAACAAATAAAGAAGTGTTTGACAAATGTGGTTTTGAGTTTATGGACATGATACTCAGTAAGGCCAGAAATGCATTGATACTATAGTATTCTCTTCATTTCCTCCTCTCTGCAATAGATAATTATGAATATGCAGTTGTAAATGAGGCTTTGAGGTGCTTAGTCTAATCTGCAAGAAATGGCTTGATTAGCAGCAGTGCTCAGTAGCAGTAGTTCCCAGTATAAAACCAGCAATGTGCCACAGAAAGCAGAGAAAAAATGAGCCCAAGCAGAAGCAGGGCATTTGCAATGCAACATTTCCAGGGGTCTCCAGGAAGCTGAATGTGCTCTATGAGATGGTGAAAAAAACAAAATTTAAAAAAAAAAAAAAAAAAGGAAATGTCATTCTGTTGTTGCTGCTAGCCTAATGTGAGGAGAGGAATCCCTTCCAAATCCGGCAGCTGGTTTAACCCTAAAAAAATCAGAAAGACAGGGTTACCACACAAGTGAATTTTCATGCTTCTAGAAGAACTTGCACTTCCTGTTTACAGGGACCAAACTTCGGTGCTTCAGAGGATGACGATAACCCCCAGAAGGGTCATATATCTGGGTAGGAAAACTCCTTCTTGGCCTTTATGAGAAAAGAGCAGTAATCCAGGTATGCCTTTAAGTTGCTACATGTCTGTAGCAAGGGTCATATATATGGCTGGGACCTCATATTACTCAAACAGCTGTGACCAAAATATTTTTTTCTATTTCTCATGCTGTCAATTATCTCCCTTTGCAGAAGTTGCTTGAGATAATGTTAGAGATAAATGTGAAGGTGGTTTTTAATGCTGAACTATTGGTAACATCTGAATATATCTCACCCACTCCAGCAAATAGATTTTTTAAAAAATAACCACAACCCTCATATGCATACCTCCTGAACATAAATGAATTTTGGAGGAACATACACAGCAAAGGGCACACAGAATGGTGGCCATACACTCACTCATGTCTTCTTTAGCCACCAGGTCCCTTAGACCTTCACGATAATATTCCCTTTTGTAGTAGTAGAACCATGCTGTATGCATATGACCAGATTCAGCAGGGGTAATCACGAAACTTCACAGTTCCTTCAGAACACTTTGCAGAGGGACTCCAGGATATACACTAGGTGATCGAGAGGTGGGCAGAGCAACAGGGAGCTAGGTCCCTACAGATGTCTCCCGGGAAACAGATTTCAGCATAACAGTCCTGCAGCATGATGGTATTACAGTACTACTGTCTATTGGATATACCACTCCCTTAATTTATCTCACTAAGCCAGCTGTGTCTCGGGAGGACAGGCACGTAGTTTGCAATTTTTCTCAAATGTCCTTTGGTTTATCTGACACTTGAAACCCAAAATATATGTCTGATAACACCAACTCCAGCATCACACTGAACAATTTTATTCAGCATAAAACACAAATTTGGAGTGAGGTAGAAGCCATAGAAATGGAAACTTATGAAAGAAATTAGGAAAGACAGGCAGGTTAGAGAGAAGAAAGAGAAGTACAGAAGAAGGAGTTAGATCAGACATCACAGAAGACAGAAAGTGACAAGGCTTGATTCAGCCAAGACCCCAATTTGCAAATCTCTGAGGATTTTATAGGTACTGAGCTTTCTATTCCCTGGCTGGACAATCTATTGGAAAGAGGTGAGAATCACCCAGTGGAAGTCTGGAAGCAAGGGGGAAGGCAAAACTTAAATGTGACTAAAAGCTTGGGACTTATACCACAGAGGCTTAGGTCTCAATTTCCACTTACAAGCCGCCTCCTGGACTTAATTTGTAATGGTAAATTTTGTGTTAGTTCAAGTGTTCTGCTGCTGGCACATTTGACAGTAAAAGGAAATCTACTGTATGTTTGTTTGGATTTAATGGAGTTTTCTCATTAGTTATCGACATTTTTATGGAAAGAAAACACACACAGAGCCTTTCAAGATTTACTCTGTGAACTTCAAATTTGAAAAAGGGCTAAAACATGTCTCTGTGTGTATGAATATATATGTATGAGTACACACTCACACAGATATTTACATATATATGTATGCATAATAATGCAACAATGCATATAAAAACAAGCTTGTAGATACACAAATACACATCCTTAGCAGGATATGAGTTTACAGCTCTGACTGAAAAGCACACCCACCCATGGCCTTTTTCTCTTTCCCAGCACCTTTGCTTTTGTTTCCTCTGCAGGTTACACAGCATCATCATACTTTACTGAGACTCTTGTTCAGTTTCCATACCTGGAAACTGAAACTTAAGAGATTAAGAAAACTGATGACACCCTGCTACTACTGGGTGAGTTTTATGAGTCTGACTCTGAACAACAAAGTGGAATGTCAGCCAGTCATGAGGGTGTGTGAGCAGAGCCCTAATCCAGGCAAGGTGGAGAACAGGTGGTTAGTGGGAAGGACTTACCTGTGTGCTTACTTCAGTATTAATTTTTCTTAGCTAAACAAAACATCCCAATATCCTTGTACTATAATTCTTTCACGTTAACTGGTGAGGCTATAGAAATCAGAGAGGTGGATCAAATATATTTCATGAGGAGTCAGTGTGAAAAAAGAAAAACTGCAAGTGAACATTTCTGTATTTTGGACAATGATTTTCTACTCTAAGCAGTCCTTCTACAGTCATCTTGCACTACTTTGCATCACAGAAGTTCTATATATTTGTCTTTCTGATTTTGTCTCATTTCTACCTCTTTGTTTCAATGCATATGCTGTGTCAAAGCACTTGGCAGAACAATAAGTACCCCAAACCCAGTGGACATCAGAGTGTCCATACTATCTTTGAGAAGCTGAGTCTGCATACAGTCATCACACAGATGGCAGGGTTTTAAATAGAGAGGGGGACAACAAAACCAGGTGGACTTCACTTGAGAGAAAGCAATGATTCATCTGTTCCTTTTCTATGAGTCATACCAGGGAGTGTTCAGAGCAGCTCTAGGAACTTTCAGCACTGAGCTTTTCTTTTCCAAGCACTCAGGGATTGCTCAATGACAACCATATGGTTAAAGTCTCCCCAGAATTCACCTGTAAGCTCTAGCTCCCATGGGAAGTAAAACCTCCATCAGAAGCAGCAAACATCTGCCAGAACCAGGCATTGCAATCATTGGGCACCATCAAGGAGGGAGTTAATTTTCTTCATAGCAGCCTGTATAGTGTTGTGGTTTAGCCCAGTGACCAAAACAGTGTTGGTAACACACCAACATTTTACCTACAGCTGAACAGTGCTTGCACAGCATCAAGGGCTTCTCTGTTTCTGACTTTGCCCCTAAGTGAGTAGGCTGGGGGTGCGCAAGATGCTGGGTGGGAACACAGCTGGGACAACTGACCCAAACTGACTACAGGGAACTTTCATATCATCTAACAGTATGCTCAACTACAAAATGGGGGGGATTTTTTTCTGAAGTCACTGTTGCTCGGGGACTGGCTCGTCATCAGTCTGCTGGTGATGAGTGGTTGCCTCTGCAACATTTGAGGTATCTTTTCTTTTTTCCCTTTCACTTATTAAACTGTCTTAATGTTGATGCATGAATTTTCTCACTGTTGCCCTTCCAATTCTCTCCTCCATACCCATGGGGCAGGGAGAGGGGAGAGCAACCAGCTGTGTGGTGCTTAGCTGCCTGCCAGGGTTAACCCACCTCACCATCTCATGTCCACAGGTAGGCTAGAAATCCACCCTACTTGGGTATCCACAGGTACGATGCTAAAGAGGTCTTGTAAGAAGTTTTCAGAAGACTCCAGAGATATGGGGTTGTTCTGCCAGGCTCTTCATGATTCAGGTCCTATGTTACTATCTAAATAGTCTCCACATCACAGCTAACACTCCTTCTACTGTCATTGGCATGGAGCGGGACTGTGAGATAGGAACCTGTGTGTTTAAACACCAGTAAGTGCTTTATGATATTCCTCATAGCAGAGGCAGGACAATCTTCAGGGGACCATCTATCAGTAGTCTTGATAGCTTTGAACTTGAACAGTCATAGCATGTGGTGCAGGTCCAGGGGACACCTGGTACAGCTGTGAGATAACCCTTCAAGGGAAGGGATTTAGGGAATACAGCTGAAGCGGTGGTCCCCCATCTACCTTTTCTTGGGTTGAAGCTGTGTTGCTTAGGCCAGTCAGCAGTACAAGGAGGAGCCACACCTGCTGCAGTCATGGTTATGGATTGTGTTCATTGCATCTGAGCAGACCTTAAGAAAAGTGAGGGATTAAAGGTGGATATGGGGCTACGCAGTGTTTGTGAGCAGCAGATGGCAGAAGTAGTAAACAAATCACGATGTAGCAGGGAACTGTGAGGGTGGAAGGGCAGACCCTACATCCAAAAATCCAACTGAGCGATCATGGTTCTCTCAGATGAGTCAATGGTGTCAATAGTAAATGCTCATCAGATCCAGCTATGAAAGTGGCCTGAAAATCGTCTCCAACTATCCAAATAGTCTTGGCCCTGGTGCTATGGATTAGGCATTCATTGATCAGGATGCTGTTATGGAAAGACCTCACTATGGCATAGACCAATAATCCAGATGGTAGTGGGAAGTAGAGGGAATTATGATACCATGTCTCAGCAATCTGCCCTGTAATAATTTTCCTACCTTAGAGAATTCATGCATGATGCTGACAGGCAAGCCCTGCCAGATCTCACTACTACAGTTAATACATATTGCAATTTCTAGGCTAACACTGCTTCTCTCGTAAGACAGGCAGGGCTGCAGGATGAATATGTCCATCTGCATCTCCTTTGCCACAGCCTACTGCCCAGTCCACAACCCACCTTCGTCAGAGACACTTAAACTGAGACACTCTGCCTCCCACCACCATGGCTAAGGTTCAAGGACGAACAGACATTTCATTTGCAGGAAAACTGCTTTTGGTTTAACCAGACCCATGGTAGCAATGGATGCAGCAGAAACAAGGCAATGCCAGTGGAAAGCACTGTGGCTCTGCATCACATATCTGGGGCTGCAGATCAGGAAGCAGAGCTGAGCCAGGCTCCCAAAGCCACTCTGGGGAGATAAAATTCTGGCTGCTCCCTGGGATTGTTCAGAGCTCTGGGATGCCACCAAGTACCAGCCACATGCACAGGTGGGGTGGCACATAGAGAGCACGCTGACATAGGAGCTCTGATCTGCTGAAGTAAAAGTCCAGGTCAAAACAGTGATGGAGCTCCAGCCCCTTCAGTGCCTGACAGATCTGATTGTCAGCAGGGATGCTGCAGGGAGAGAGACAACAGCTTACAGCACCTTTGTCCAGTCAGGACACAGACTGCGAGGAAAGCAGTCATCACGCTGTGTGGCAGGGCACAGGCTTCAGCTGGAGGTGGAGAAGGTGTGAACAGACCAGGCAGCGAGAATGGGGTGCTGGATGAGGCCTTGCTCTACATATCATCCATAACCTCTAAATGGCTGATTTTAAGCACAAATTTCAGTCTAAATATCACGTGCCTCAATCAGGGAACAGAAAGGCCACAGTGCATGAGAGACTAGCAGTGATGGTAGAGGTGCCACTTGGGACTGGATTCAGGCCCTTCTGTTTCTCTCTGTACATGAGAACTACAAGACATGCAAGTAGAGAACATCGCCCCTCAGCTCCCAGATCTTTTTCCCAGCCTCATATGCATGTGCCACATGGTTAAATGGCAGTGGTTCAACCAGCTATGGCAGCAACAAGAGTATTCTCCTATTCCATGGCTTGGCTTTTGTCTCTGCCAATTCAAGAGAGACGTTTTCTGATTTCTAAGTTACTATTGAGAAATATTGCTCGGTTGCATCATTGATATTTGGCCTATCAGGTCTTTGGTATGTTTATTTTTACTATTACATTAGATACAGCATTCTGTATTTCATTTCCTTTTTCTCCCACACACACAAACCGAGGAGAACCGAGCTGAATGTGAGGTCTCTTCTTGCTTACTGTTTTACCACAGACTGATTTGCTGGGTAAATGCAACTCAAAAAGAATGGTTTGAAATAAAATTTTCATCATAGTATTATAGATAAGCAGAATCTAGACAACTGACCAGGTGTCCAGACCCACTGTTTTCTGTGACCAAATCACAGCAGCTCTTGCCAGCCACTGCCAGGGTGCAGCAAGGGACAGCTACTCCCTAAAGCATGAGAGGTCAAGTCAAGCAAGATAAAGTAGACAGCAAGGAAGGAGCCTTGCTAGCCAGGGCTCATCCCAGTGTACCCAAAAAGGAGAGCAAGGCAGGCCCAGGGCTAGCAGCTAGGATCAACCAAGAGTCCAGATTTTCAGGCAGGTTCATGCTGACAAGGCAGGTCCTAGGTCCTAGGTCAAGCTGGGAAGTCAATCCTCAGGTCAGGATCAGGTCCTGTGATGGCAACCAAGGTCACATACAGACACAGTGATCACCAGGCTGGTCCACAGAGATGGAACAGGTCTGAGGTCAACCCAGAAAATCAATTCACAGGTCAGGAAACAGATCAACAGGATCTATGGCTGGCCGTGGGCATGGACATAGACATGGGTGTGAAAGACAGAGACAAGCACACCTACGCCGTAGCTCAGGCAGGGACTAATAGCACAGACCGGAGCTTAAATGGAGCTCCTGGGCCACCTATGGACAGCGTGTCAGCTGAAGTCCCAAGTGAGGGTGGTCAAGGCAACTAAGGTTTTTTTAATGCCCTCAGGGCCCTGAGAGACACAGACCATAATAGTTGCCTTCAGTTTTTATTGTGAAAACTATCTGGGGTTCTGCTTGCTTGTGACATAAGAATGTCACAGCCTTGCTTTGGCCAAGAGCTGGTTACAATGCAAAAAAGGGCTGAGTGTGGTAAGCCAAGGCCAACAGGACAATGTAAACAAGAACTAAGCATAACGAGCCTTGACATGGACAGTGGATCAACAAGCAACAGAACCATCCCCAAAGGTGCTGGGAAGATATACTGTGATATAATTTGATTGGCAGCCTGTGCCAAAAACTGGCTACAAAGACCTTCAGCAGTAGAGATTGCAGGGGGACACTTGGTCCACTTCATAAATCAAGCTTAGCGGTTCCACATTGTCTGTGTTTCTCTTCCCACTGTACAGCTTGTATGATGAATTTTCTCTGCCTCTTTAAGACCAGCTTGAAAGCATCAGCTCCTGAATTTGTAAGACATAAAACCCATATCTAAACAAGATGACACATCTACCAAAGTGGACATTACTTAACTGAGGAGTGCTGCCATTTTGTGAGTTATAGATTGTCATCTCTTAGTTTCCATAAGCCAGGTTCTCTTTAGGCTAGACTGGTCCAAAACTCCGAGTAATTCTATTGACTATGTTAAAAGATTAGCAGTACAAATAAGAGAAGAATCAGGCCCAATCATAGCTTTAGAATTTAATGACTAAAATGAGTATAAGTCAATGAATATTTATCCTAGTCTTGCAAAAATAATCTAGCATCAGGAATAGGGGATGGAGAGACGTTCTATTCCCAAGCACTCAGTACTGACAGCGGGGCTTGTACCTCTGCACAGTACAGAGGAGCAAACAGCCCAGCTTGACTACCGCAAGGGATACAGCTGCATTCCTACACATCTTTGTGCACCCTAATGTGCCTTGCTTTTCAAGGAGTTTCCAGTGGATACATCTAGTGGTCCGATTCCAGGATGGGCTTGTGGATAAAAATACTTTCTTACTTCTTTTAGCCAGCTGAGTGGAGCTGCTGAAATACAATGACCATGGATACTGTAATTATCATTCCACAGTCACACCACTTGGTGGATGGAGAATTTGCTTCTGTTGAATGGAGCGTCTGTGGATTTTTTAAGTTGCTCTTTTAAGATCAAGTGCTGCTGTCAGTTACATGTTATAGCTCCCACTGAACCAGTGGAAAATTCTCTAGGCTAGCACAGTCTTTCAAATGCAGACAAGTGTTTCAATGATTAATGATGAGACATTAGTACAGCAAGAACTGGCACTTACTGTGATCAGTTTGAAACAGAGACAAATACTTATTTACATGGCAAGCTGTGAACTTCTGGAATCTGCTGCCCCAGTAAACTGTGGACACAGATGGAAGGACAGGGTCAAAAGAGATCTGAGAAATTCATGGTAACAAGTCCATAAACAGACACTAAAGGGAAGATGCAGGGTTCCCAACCACAGTCTTTGTGGGTATTGAAGTAGTGTGACTGGATCATAATGAACCACAGATAGCAGCCAGGTTTGTCTGCTTTCCCTAAAATCATCTGCTCCTGCCACTACTAGATACAGTGTCTGGACTGTGCTCTCTACCCCGATGGGGCATTTTCTGTGGTTTTAGGTTCACTTTTGATCCTTTTGCAGCATGAGGTAGGAGACAAGGCTAGCTGAGAGGACCACAAGACTCCAGAGATGTTCCTTCTGGCATCCTGACTTTCTCTTCCCAGAGGTTCGTTTTGCAAGAGTCAAGGAAATAGCCTGTTTTCATCAAAATGCCTCAGTTGAAGTAAGTTACAGTGAATTAATCAACTGTTTGAGTGCTAATTTAGCAGTCCTTTTTAAGTACACTTTTCCCATCAGCCTCTGCGCCACTGGGCCACATCAGAGAAAGAATAACGTTAGCAGAGTATTGGACCTGGAACACAGTTCCCCATTCTGGCTGCTATCTGCCTCCATTTCCACATCCACAAGTTTCTCATCAGGGATATTTAGCACTGTCTAGTATACTCAAGAATCCCAGTGACAAGCTCTCTGTCCAGGATATTGATGGCTTTTAGAGACTGAGGAATGCTAGCAACATTTTGTGATTGTTATCTTCTACATAGAAGCAGTAAGGCATATAGCCATCTTCTGTGCATGAAATCTCTTAGTACAGGATCAGAGATAACATTGATCCGTTACTTGATGAGGTCGGTCACCTCACAAATAGGGATGTAGACAAAGCAAAGATGTTTAATACCTTCTTCGCCTCTGTCTTTAACAACAATGATGGGCCCTGGGATCCCTGGAGACCTGTTGGAAGACCATGACTGGGGGATGATAAACTCCTAGCCAACCCTGACCTTGTTCGAGACTTGCTGCTCCAGCTGGATGCACATAAATCCATAGAGTCTGATGGGATTCATCCCAGGGTACTGAAAGAGCTGGCCAATGTTATTGTAGGACCTCTCTCCATTATTTTTCAATGGTCTTGGCAGCCTGGAGAGGTCCTAATCGACTGAAAGCTGGCAAATGTTGCTCAATTTTTAAGAAGGGTAAGAAGGGAGACCCTGTTAATTACAGGCCTGTCGGTCTCACTTCAATGCCTGGTAAAATTATCGAGAATGTTATTCTGAGAGTTACTGAAAAACCCTTGAGAGACAATGCAGTCATTGGTCATAGCCAGCACAGGTGCACGAGGGGAAAGTCCTGCTTAACCAACTTAATTTCCTTTTATGACAAGGTCACCCATCTAGTTGACCAAGGGAAGCCAGTAGATGTGGTGGTTTTGTTTTTTAGCAAAGCTTTTGATATTGTCTCTCACAGTATCCTTCTGGATAAAATGTCCAGCACACAGCTAGATAAGTCCATAATACGTTGGGTGAGCAATTGGCTGAAGGTTGGGCTTAAAGGGTTACAGTAGATGGGGTTACATCAGGCTGGTGACCAGTCACCAGTGAGGTTCTCCAGGGCTCAATTTTAGGGCCAGTGCTCTTTAATGTTTTTATAAATGATCTGGATGCAGGGATCAAATGTACATTAAGTAAGTTTGCTGACGATACTGAACTAGGAGGAGCTGTGGATTCCCTGGGGGGCAGAAAGGCCTTGCAAAGAGATCTGGATAGACTTGAGAGCAGGGCAATCACCAGCTGTATGAAATTTAACAAAAGCTAGTGCCAGATTCTCCACCTGGGACAGGGTAATCCTGGTGCTGATCTCCTCTCTCTGGTGACCAGCGACAGGACAGGAGGAAATGGAATGAAGCTGCATCAGGGGAAATTCAGCTTGGATATTAGGAAAAGATTCTTCATCGAGGGGGTGGTCAGTCACTGGCACAGGCTCCCCAGGGAAGTGGTCATGGCACCAAGCCTGTCAGAGCTCAAGGAGCATCTGGACGATGCTCTTAGTCATATGGTTTAGTTTTAAGTAGTCCTGTGAGGAGCAGGGAGTTGGACTCGATGATCCTTATGGGTCCCTTCCAACTTGAGATATTCTATGGTTCTTTGATTCTATGATGGAAGATCCTGAAATGAAAATAAAAATATGACATTTAGATCCCTTAACAATTGCACTTTGGACTTGCTGTGATTTGAAATGGACATAGCACGAGAAGTCTATTACTTGTAATAGACCAGAATATTTCTTTTCCACGGATGCCATATAAAATGGATTTCCCAGATTCTCAATGACCTACTTAGCTATATTTCTTTCACTCTGTTTCACTAAAAATAGCATTTGTCAGAAAACTCTAATACATTGAAATCAAAATGCTGCAGAACTTATATAAGTTTTGCTGGATTTTTTTGTATGCAGTTCTTCTAGGCCAAAGATGTGGACCTGTTAATTCAAGCAGGGTGTCTTGTCTCCAGGGGCACAAACTTTCAACACTGTAGGTGAACACACTCTTTCTTCTCTTTCCTGTCTTTCAGAAGGTCTGGCACAAAATAAAAACAAAGGTTGCATTTTCCCAGGGGACAGACATTTTCTTTTGAACAGCATTTCTCATCTCACAGAAACTGTACCCTTCAGACCAGTCAAGGAAGTTGCTGAATCAAATCTGGAAGGGACTTTAATGAAGTATGTAGGGGCCCAGTGACTGGGAGGGGGTGTCAGACCACTGCAGATATTGACAGAAAGAAGCTGAGTAGCATCATCTGGTGAACAGAAAGCTATGCTCAGAACCAGATTAGAAAGGAATCTGGTGGAGGGTTTCTGGTATGAGGCTGGAGTTTCAGCTGATAATCAAGGGATTTCCCACTCTGGAGCCTGAAGGAGAAAAGCTGCGCTCTTAGTCTTTGCTTTGTAATATGATGGAAGAAAATCCACAGTGCTTCTCTCCCAATGGGACAGGATAGTTCCTATGATTTTACTGTATTACCTTTTCCAAAAGCATGCTGCAGCACTCTTTAAATTCCATCTGGATATGAACAGCTTCTTTCGTGCTCTTTACAGCTCAGTGACCCCAGACTGCAAATCATTTCATGTAGTTCCCCCTATCCCTCAGAGTCTACTAACCTTAAAGACATCCTTCAGCTTCAAATGATTCCTAGTTATCTCTGATTGAAAGCCCTCAGTCCAGGAATAATCACCAGCATCTCCTTGGGTAAAGTTTTTCTGACAGTAAATATAGTCTGGAGAAATGGAAGCAAAATTACTAACCTGAGTTTATTCAGAAACCACACAAGCTCAGGGAACAAGACTTTTTAACCTCTTCCTTGTGCCCATGACACATAGACAGCTTGGCCGTGGACAGGCCAGCTGATGGATGCTGTCCACTCTGTATTTGGAACCAATGCCACCCTCTGGGCATTTTTTTTCCCCTCTCTTACCAGCAGAAGGCCCCTTCAGCCAGCCTTATCCCAGCAGCTGCATTTAGTCCCCTAGGACAAGGGAGAAGCACCCTATCCCCCATTTCCTCAGGAGTGACCAAAAGATGGTGTCTCTAAACAAGGGAGAATTTTCATACAGGTCTGGTTGCTAAGAGCCCTGTGCCCCTTCTCCTGCAATACCAGAGCATCTTTTTTTTGGATATGACACTCAGCCACTGAATGGTGATGGATGTGCCCCCAAAGAAGCTGGGCAGAGCACTGGGCACCGAAGGAAGCCCATACCAGATTCACCCATGCACAAAGTTCACCAGTTCACCCCTTCCCAATCCCATAAAGCACAGGAAACCTTGCCTTCAATTTCCATGGCAGCAATGGTTACTTCTGCGAAGCTCACAAGGTTCTTCAGACCTTGGCGGGTTTTTTCATCTTCTGTGCGATAAAGCCGTGCTACATATATACATATGTTCACATATGAGTGCTTCTTTAAGAAATTCAGTATTTTACAGCAGCACTTGTCACAAGGGCTCCAGGACAAGTACCAGGTGATGGAACAGTTAATATTATTATTGGTTCTTCTCGTTTTAAAGATCTTCTCCAAGAAGTAGACTTCAGCATGGTAACGGTCATTTTTGACCCAGTGTATCCAAGGCACGCCAGTCTCACCCCACTGCAGTTCGCATAGGAGGTACGTGTCCCGTGGAGCCTTATAGGGGTCAAAATGATTCTTTAATGCCTTCTTAGATATATGCATGCTGAAATAGAAAAGAAACTTCAAGGAATCACTGTTTATAACTTTGTTTTCAGTAGTTCTCCAGCACACAAAAAAGGGGGAAGGTGGAGGAAACGAGAGGAGAACTGAGAAGGGCAAAACATGGGAGAGCAATGCAAGGAAAATGGAGAGGTAGGCACCACAGCAGGGTAAAGGAACCAAACCCTGAACCATTTAATGCTCCCTTTGTTTGCAATTGCACACAAAACTTTCACTTCCTCACCCATCCCTATGGCTGTGGTCTTCCTCATCAGCGTGAGTATTTCTAAAAGCTTTCTACACCTTTTTCTGTGTCAGACATTTTTCCAGGGCTCCTATGTAGACCTTTTTGATATAGGGAGCTGTTGTGAATTTTGTAAAAAGTAAAAAAATAAAAGAAAGGAAATAAAACCATTGGTAAATTGTAAGGCTGAGCATTTCTCCTTAGTGGATTCTCTTGCTGTTTGTATTTTCATAAGGATTAGGGCAGGCAGAACAATCCTACATGAAAGAAGGAAAAAGAAGCGCTCTATACAAAAAGATGCAGCTCCCAAGAATGACGTTTTCTGACAGATAGTCCATCTCTTAGATCCAAATGTATTCAGTTCAGAACAGACCTCCAATTATTGTCAATTCAGTAACTATACAAAGACTGCCAGTGTTGGTCATGAATGTATCCTTTATATTAGTAATTATCCATGATACATAAATAATATATGAAGTCACCATTAGCACTTTGTAGCCTTTGTAAAATTGCTTTATATAGACATTTATATGAGAATGCACTTCAGATATGTATTTTTCCACGTTAGAGTAATTCAGAATAAATCTAGTAGACAACTGGACAGACTCTTAACAGAGGAGCAATAAGCCTGTATATTGTTTTATAGATTAGCACCCACCAATAACAAAAAACCCCACTATCTGAACTAAGAACAAATGAAATCTTGCAGATCAAGGAACTGTCACATATTCTCTAGCTGCAGGACCCATCACCTGTGTAAAAAAGCATCTCATTTATCTAAGTCAATCAGAAGGCTTTGTCTTCCTACCCTGTCTCTTTCCTCATGCCAGCCTCCTACACATTAAAATACATTTGCACATAAACCAGTTTATAAACCACAGAGTCTATCTCTGTTTATTTTCTCCATGTAAACTCTGTGTATATAAACCACAGAAACTATTCATGCAGATTTCTTTATAAGAATTTCTACTGAATTTATGTAAATGTAGCAAATGTAAATGTCACCAAATGTTTAAATCTGGTACAGGAATAACTTTTTTATTATACTTCATTCCTTCAGTATGTCGTTAAAAAAACAACAGGGAGAGTCAAAAGTGAAGCACAGGCTCAATTTTTATTTTTTCTCATTTGAGGTGCTAAAAGAGATGTATATTTTTCTATTTCTATTATGTTATTTGGAATTTAGTGCCTATTAGCTTAAATTTCTTTAAAACTTGTTGATGATTAGGGAACATATATATATAAAATATATAATATGTACGTAATGTGTGTGTGTGTGTGTGTGTACATACAGTGACAGTGGTTGAAGTTGTCCAAAGAAAATACATTGAATTCCCAATACTCGAGCCCAATTAGTTCTTCTAGTTCTTACAGAAGGTATGTTTAAGGTTTTGGAAAGCAATGTTACAATAGATTACAGAGACCTGATTTGTTCAAAGGTATCTGCAGTTGTTTCCAACTGATTATAACATACAGACAAGTTAAAATTTCCAGGTCTTACTTAAACTGGTCTTAAGCACCCTCTTGCCTGTCTCTTGACAGTAAAATATTGCACTTTGGATACGCTATTGCAGTGGGTGCCCTGTGCACATTTTAAGGGACATAAAGACATATCTTTAGAAAAATCTTGCAATACACTAAGCTTCAAGATATAGCCACCTTAAAGATGTGTTAAACCAAGTGAAATTTATTATGTAATCAACTTAATGCAATAGAAACAAAAGTCTGCATTTTTATAAATATGTGCTACAGATATAGGTTGCTAATTTTTAAATAATGGAGTAATATAAAGTTAAACAGCTCTAACAGAACAGACAAGAAATTTTAAAAATATGATAAAACATTTCCACACTATCTATACAAAATCCCAGCACCTGTTCCCTTTTCTTCCTAAACCAGATAGGAAAATGCTTAAAATAAGTTGTGAGTTTACAGATAAATTGCCCAAAGCCATGCAGTCACTTTTTTTTTTTTAATTTTTATAGCTATCACGAACAGTCCTTGCTGTTCATCATTGTTATGTACAGTACACGTACACACATGAAGCCTAACTCAAAAAATTCAAGAACTTAATAGCTGGTTCCTCAATACAAATATGAGACAAAATTAAGAGTTAGTAAATAAAAAAAAGTCCTAAAACTTTCATTTTCTTTCTAAATTTGGTTCATCGGTCTTACGAAGGTAAACTTTTATCCCTTCCAGAACTTAAGAGCTGGAGAGAAATAAACCAACTGTAAAGACTGACTGAGTATTTGAAAGGTGAATTGCACCCAAAAATAGTTAGAGGAGTTAGGGGAGAAAATTCAGAGGGGTGACAGCCAACATAACTGTCTCCTAGGTTTTACCTTCTTTTCCATTAATACGCAGCTGCTATGTAAATGTGCATCAAACCTTGAAAACATATTGATTTATTACAAATATCTTTTAAAAGGTGTTATTTATACTTTTTCTATTGTCTCATCATCCATAACTTGAACAGGAATGCAATGGGTTTATTTTAAAATGTACTAATTTTATGAAAAGAGCTCCTAAAACTAATATCTCTCTTATTAAAACTTTGTGTAATAAACCACACTGTTATCGATATTTAGTAGTTTTCCTTCCTTCCTCTAATACTTTTTATTAGAAACTATTTAAAATTTGGCTCATTACAAGATAATAATAGTAGTAATAATAATAATAATATCTAAAAAAGTACGAGCATAGAGGTGTCAAAAATTCTTTAATCCGCGTTTTTCCTCCAACGCTAACGCTTTGCACAGCTGATGCACTTCTTTACTAAACTTTGCGTTAGAACTTTTTCTTTTCCCCTCTGTTGGACAGAAATGTCTGGTTCTACACTTCCTATTTATTTTGTGGCACAACAGTCGTTTCAAGACCTTGAAACAGTCAAGCAGGGAAAAGGCACTTTTGGATTCTCTTGCTGCCAAGCACTGGAGTGACCCAGCTCCTGCCTTAGCTCTTCCCCAACCCACCCCCATCTTTCACTCGTTTTTTATCGGCGCCTTTTTTTCCCCTGCCATTTTATGGCTCCCGTGACAGTTTTGTGCTGGTGGGAACTTCTCCAACAGGCTCAGACATCGGTGTGGCCCCTGGCAGTTACACCAGGGACCACGGCTCCGATTCGGCTACACTGGCACCAGTATTGCCCTCACCCTTCCCCAAGCAAGGCAGAGACTTTGCACAGACGGAAAGCACACCCCTTTTACCCTCTCAGCTTTTTCTTGTACATGGCTTCTCCTCTCCCCGTGAGCCCTCCGCCACCAATCCTTTTCCTTTGGTGCTCTC
Organism: Morus bassanus; assembly: GCA_031468815.1. Classification (NCBI taxonomy): domain Eukaryota; kingdom Metazoa; phylum Chordata; class Aves; order Suliformes; family Sulidae; genus Morus; species Morus bassanus. Next base: position 880,911 of record CM062571.1, on the reverse strand, counting down.
CTCCTTTCTGTTTCTGTTCCTGCAGACAGGGACTCCGTGCGCGGCCGATGACGGAGCACAGCCCCAGGCTCCACTGGTGAGGGGTGATGTAAAAGGAAAGGGAAAAAAAAATGGTTTGACCGCAGTTGCTACCACATAATGACACGTCTTTACAAGCCTGCCCTTAGCAGTACTCTTTCCTTGCCCCTTAGCTGGGGAGTGAGGGCTGATACATATTTCCGGTTAAAAAACATAGTAATTGGACAGTCTCTTTGAAGCCTGCTTGTAAGTTTGAAAGGGATGATAATGCTTTGTTGGCAGAAAAATTATATTTATTCTTCTATACAGGAAACTCCTCCCAGTGGTGCAGCTGTTTTGCGTGGCGTTCAGGCCTTTCCTCCGAAGCACCCGAAGCTCAGCTCTGTGAAAAGCACGGCGGTTCGGCCTCACGTATCGCGAGAGTTTTGCAAGCTGTCAGAGCTTTGTCAAGGGCCAAGTGCTCACAAATACCTCTGATGATAGGCTTTGCTCGCAATATCAGCAAAGCTCGCTCACCTTCCCTGCCAAACCCAGAAGGTCGAGAGTTCTCCAGACGAAGGAAGAGAGGGGACCGTGTGTTGGGAGCCTTGCAGAAGACACGGCATTCGAGGAGCTGGTGATCTCTAACAGCCCACGTCTGCTCTCCTGAGCCTTGCACTTAGCGACGGAGAAGTCCGTATGTTCCTAAGGTAATCTGTAATTTGTACGCACAGGTCTGTGGTGCGCCGTGCTGCATGTGCAGTGTGGCCTCCAGGCTGTGCCGTGCTGCACAAGCCCCTCGGCTGCAGGATAAGCTTAGCTGGTGGATTGTAAGAGAGGAGCCTGCAGGCAGCTCCCGCCTGGCGCTGGTGATTGCACAACCAGCCCAGCCCTGCAGGCCAGCAACAGGAAGTTCGAACATCCTTTTGGAACAGAATTGTCTTCCTGTAAGAAAATATGTAATAGTTCAGATGACCAAAAAGGGGGAGTTTCCCTTCACGGACAGGAGGTGCGCAGTGTGCTGTGGTGAAAATCTATCAGGGGTCTGTCCAACGCTGCACAAACACGGGGTGCCCAGCACATGAAGGAATGTTAGATTTACTCGCTGTCTCTACTCCTCTTCTTATCCTGTCTTATTAAAACAGCTGTTTGTTGTCAGGCCTTTCGTACTGAGATCCAGTAAGTACCTTGCACCATCTCTCTCGCACGTAAGTGATCCTGGCCAGGCCACTGAGTTGCACACATCTTGGTGCTGGTCAGTATACGGATAAGACAGTGCAAGGGGGCTAAATCCATTTATTTTGAGATTTGTAAAATAAAATCACAGTCCACTTCCTTAAGGTCTCCTTGAGTTTTGTTATACTAATTCCCTATGGAGACATTTAGGAAAGATAGTAGCTCCCAAGTCCAACGGAGTTACTACTGTCGCCTAACTGCTACACTAGAACACAGTGCAGCTCAGCAAATTTGCCAGCCCCCTTCTGAAAACACGGCCAAGGCAAAACTAGCAAGAGTCACAATCCCAGGGTGACAGTGAAGAGCAGCTTCATTACCAGTCACTCGGGAGCTCATACTCTGCTTGCACTGCTGCACTATGGATGCAGAGAGCTTAGCTGGCTCCATGCAAAGTCTGGCTGGGTTCATTAGCTGTGGCACAGCACTGCCTGCTCAGGTCTGGAAATGTTACAAATACTCTAACAGAACACCAAGTCTAAGCGAACAAGGACCTGATGTGTCTAGAGAGAGTGCTGCAGAGACTCTGCGGACATGCTCCTGAGGCAAGGAGCCCAGGGGAGCAGGGGGCAATGACACTGGCGTGACTCCTCATAGACCCATGAAGGGACCAGCTCTGCCTCAAGGTGAGCTATGCCACACTCTGTGGCCCAGGAGGGTAGCTTACCTCAGGCTCAACACTGCTGGATGCACAGAGCCAGCTTTGGCCTAGTACAGTGACAGAGCTATTTGGCCCTCCAGGAACCGGCCTTGGGGTTTTTTCCATTACCTGGGGTATCCCCAAAATCCATGACATGACAATATGAGGATTTTGGTTTCCATTTCTCTTTTTATGGAGTACCTGAAGAAAATTGCTGAGCCCTGCCCCTTCTAAGAGACAAGGATCTTCAGTGATTTCAGGGCTGATGCTGGAGCTAGTGCCAGATGTTGACACCAACTTGCCAAACTCTCTTGGCTTGAGCACTGGCTGCCTCAGAAACCACTTCTTTCCATGAGGGACAAAGTGAGCACTGTGTGCTATTGGCTAACCAATGTACACCACCCTAACCTGATGGGCAAACTTTGTGTGTGGCTTGGAAGAGGATGTAAATATGTGCATGACCAGTGTGTTCATTTTGACATGGTTGGTTGTGCATGCGTTGTAAGTATCTGTGGTAACAGTGCAACTTTCTGAAAACTGGAAAGAGTCACAGATACTACCAGAAAAGGTCTACTAGGAATGCATACATGTGAGGTATTAAATATGCTACTTCTGTCATAAAAAGCACAACTGGAAGTTCATGGTGGAAATTCATGAAGCTCAAGGTTGTGATAAATTTACCCACCTCTGACTGAAAACTTACACTACTAAGGAGTAGTCCTCTTTGGAGATTTCAGATTGAAGTGTAGAACACTTTTAAGGTAAGATGGTGACACTCAGCCTGTAGTGGACTGAGTGGAGATTTGACAGGAAAGTTTCCTGCAGGATAATGTGCAGTACGCATCTGTTTACATCATCCATTCCAGCAACCCTGCTCTGACAGCAATAAACGTCACCTGAGATGAAGTCAAGAGATGGGAAGGTACTTTCCTAAACTGCAGAAGCTCTGTTCACTAGAATGTGCCTGTCAACACCTTCCTCCAAAGATGCACGTGGTATGCGATGGGCTGACTGTAAGCAATGCCTATATCTCTACTCCAGAAGCCGTTTCCCATTCTACATATTACTTCACCTCTAGTTCCACAAACCATATTGCTTCTATCTGTGACCCCTGAAAGGCCATAGTGGATGGACACACACTCATTGCAACAGCTAAAATTTCTTTAACCTGTGATTCTCAGTCACATACCCTCCACTATGCAACCAACATTAGTGAATGACACAGGGGTATAAAACTAACACAGCTTGAGACACAAGAACATAGCATTTCCTAGGTCAGGTTCTCTTTCAGTCTTCCAGAGACCGCTTTTCCTGCTCCAGGTTTCATCATCTCCTGTGTACTGCAACAGCAACACGGCATGCTGATCTGGATTTCCCACAGCTTGGGGGAAGAGATGCTTTTGCTGTGCTGTGGCAGCTTCACATCGTGTTGTCAAGCCAAAGGTTAACCTTCTCTGAATGAGCTGGAAACAAAAGGCTGGATGATGAGGGCTTCCAATTTCCGAACACCCAGGGCTAAAACTGCCTCCTGCTGCTGCTGCAGTGTCCTAGGACCGATGAAAATGACGTACTGCACTGCTGAGATAACATGACAGCGCTCCCACCAGAGAGTGGGTAGTCTTTACTTAAGGCCATATCCTGTGGTGGTGAATGCTCTCAGAAACAGCCAGTCCCTTCCTGGGAAGCTGCCCAGACACCTGCTCTGTGCAACAGGGGTGCATCCTTGCAATGCACAGCACAAGCCATGCTCAGTACCACCTGGAGCACCAGCTTCACACATGCAGGGCATATGCTAGCACAAAATCACAGCTGAGGGGAGTCAGCAGGGCCCTGTCACAATGTGACTGTGGGCTAGCCTGAGCTAGAGCAAATCTGTGGCACCTACTGATGACCAACAGCACTGCTTGGGTCTGGCATTAATGGTCAGGGGTCTGCCAGGTAATTAATAAGTATTATTAATTACAGGGGTCTGATGGGGTTATAGAGGAAGCAGGTTAGGTAACTAGATTGGTAGATACCCAATGAAGAAAAGAAGAAAACTGATGACTTTGATTGTTGCCTTTTGAGCACTCTGGTCATATTTGTTGTTTCAGTGAAAGACTGGATACCACAATGAAAAATATGAAGTGAGATCATCAGCAGGTAGGTAACGCAACCAGGAAAACAAAACATCTTGTTCTGACAGTCATGGGACATATGAGTCATAACGTTTTAGTTCAATTTATCTCATTCAGTATGCTGCTCTTTATCACTCAATGAAATAGAAACCATAACATAACTGCATTTCTGTGATTCATTTTCCTCTTTTAAAAGCTTACAGAGTATCAGGGAATATTTCCTATGCACAGTTTCGATGTTGGTCCCCCAACAGCTGGGCCTTTCCGTCCCCCCGCGTCTATTTGGAATCTTGTCAAGGAGCCTTTATCACCTCCCAGAGTTGAATAGGATAGGAGAATCTGTACAAGCCAGGAGCTGTATAGGAAACAATTGTCACCAAAACCAGTGTATCACAAAACTACAGCACTCCCTAGCACATCTCTCTGTAGCCTCTTGGGTGTTGTTGACCTTTGCTGTCAGGTTCTGAAGTCTTTCCTTACATCTCAGCCCCTATAGCCTCAGACGTGCATCACAGCCACTCATCTGACATTATATATTTGTCCAGGCCCCTGGGACAAAGAACAGGAGGGACAGTTCAGAGCTCAAAAAACAAGAGGCAGATAAATACCCCAGGAAAATTACCGATCCCTGTTTTATTAAGCTTGTTTCCTTGTTTTATAAGGCACATGCTGCCCTAATGATTTTCAAAGAGTTTGAATTGGATGATAATGGGGGCAGACAGTAAAATAGCTTCTGTTTTGAAAGCTGGTGTTTGAAGAAAGAAAAAGGGAATGGGAAAAGTCTGCCTGAGCAGTGCAATAGCATGAAGGATTTCCCTCACTCTTTAAAGAAGATCTGTCTCTTCCATGAAGATCTCACATCATCCAAACACTTCTCACTGCCAAGAGACTCCCCTGAACGGTGACACTGCCCTCCACATCAATTAGCTGGTCAAGGAAACTCTTCCCATAAAGAGGGAACATGAGTCAGAGACAAAGAAAGCCAGGCTGGGATACAACACACCTCTGTGCAGCTTTAGGTGTCCATTTGCAAGGCCCTTCCATTACCAGAGGAATTTCTTGGAGGCATTTATGGTAACAGAAGCCAGTCGGCCCCTCAGCACTACCCAGCTTCTTCCTCCATGCCACCCCAGAGGCAGCTGCCCACGCATCTGTGGCACGGCAGTATGAGGGATGGTCGAGCAGAGCTGAGGAGACTCGGGCAGGATCGGCCCCTTCTACTGCCTGTGGGATAGCCTGCACCTGGCACAGCTGGTGGGGAATCTGCCTCTGCGTGCTGGGGCCATCACTGCTCCTATCCCCAGCCTGAAAATGCCCCATCTCATTCCAGCCCATGGACAGCCCTTGGCTGCACCAGCACCAATAGCTCTGGGGAAACCCTGCCTGCCCCATGATTCAACTGTAATGTCTGCAGGCTGCTTTTCAGACACAAGTACATGAGCATCGCAGAGGCAATGTAGCTAGGCAGTAGAATTTGTCTCTGATCTCTGTCCCCAAATCAGCCCTGTGTCCATCTCCTTTCTTGAATCTGTGTATCTCCAGAAGGAAAATTTAAGCTTCAGCAGTGGGTAGTAGATGAGTGAAAGGAGATGTGGGAATAAGGAGGTTCTCTAAGGGCATGATAGCTGTGCAGGAGGTGGTAGGGCCAAGGGTTTTGGCAAAAGCCCATAGCAAGGGAAAAAATCCCAATTCAGGTGAAATCTACTGTGAGACAGTGAATGAGGAAAACATCATTTTCTTCTCTCTGGCCCCAGGTTGTCCTGGACCTTTAGCCTCAGAAAGATACAACATGAGCCAGGACAGCTTTGTCTTGACTTTAAGCAACAGACTGTGTCTATACTGGGATTTTGTAGTGATGTGTAAAGGAGAAGGAGCAGGGTGAGCTGTGAAATGGGCTCAAGTCCAAATCCCAAAACAAGAGTCAAAGTTGCTTTATTGGGCTTGCATCATATCTTTGCAGATGGTTTGAAGCAGGATAGCTCCACTTACTACAGCACAAATTGTTCACAGGGCTGCAGCAGGTTTATCCCTGGCTGTTATTGCTGTTCTGCTGCCAGTTACCACCCTTGCAGCTCTGTTATTGGGAAGGACAGGATGAACAGTCTCCTCCACAGATTTTTGTTAATGTTTAATTCTAATCCAGTCAGTTCTGCAAGAGGTAGTAAAAGAGCTTAGAGAGCAGTTCTGCAAAAGAACAGGTGGATTTAGGCCAAAAATAACAAGGCCCGCAAGCAAACCAAAATGGAAAGTTGCAATGTGATACGAAACAAGGCATCACAAACTTGGGAAATTCCATTTTCCCAGAAATACCTTTCCCGACTGACTTCAGCCAAGCTTGAAGACAGCTGGCTAGAAATCAGTGATTCTGTTTCCTGAAAAGCGTCACCCAGACGAGATGTTTTTATTCTGACTCACAGCACAAACAGGGTCCCTCCTTCCCTTCCCTCCCAGTCTCATTGGCTTCTCACCCACACACTGTGTTGTCCTCTGAAACAACTGATAGCCTGTGGCATGCAGCTGGGATGCCACTGAGCAAGGTTTAAAAAGGGGTATGAACCCGAGTCTCACACAGGAGTGGCCACCCAATTAAACTCCTTCTTTTCAGCCTGGAGAACCCTTCCCCAAAAAAATTTAAAAAAAAAAAAAAAAAAAATGAAACCCAGAACTTTTCCCAGAAACCTTCTGGTTCTGTCCAAACAACCTTTCTCTACAAAAGCCAAACAATCCTGGCCAGCTCTGCTCTCATTCCTGCACACACTGCTGTGTCTCCAAGATAGAAACCAACTCAAAGGGCTGCAGAAACGGGTTGTCCTTAATTGAGGAGAACAAAAACTAGCACTAAGCACACGCGGGTAGGATTTACATCCTGACAGCTTCATCTTCAGAAGGCTGAGGCTTTTCTTAAACACAGTATCGGACTCCGCTGCTGTAGCCAGTACAGGTTGTACCTTTTCTTCTCCTGCTCTCCCCCACCCCTACTGTCTGCTGCTGCTACTGGGGCAGGAGGGCACTTCCCTGAGGTGAGTCCCTGAGTTTTAAGTAAGGAGTGAGCACTGTCAAAGCCAAAGGGACTGCTGAGCTGGTTAGTGTCCATGGCACACTGAAAATAGTATGGATATTCAACATGATGATGAGGGAAAGTCATCCTGCCCTCAACCATGAATGGCCATGAACTCCTAAACCTCACGGTGCTACAGCGACAGAACCTTTGCTTTGTTCGTGCTAATGGATACTCTTATCTCCTCCAGCCTGAGATCCTGTCATCCTTACCATCAGGCAGAAAAGGAGTACCTGTGAGGCTGTGTGGCAGCACACCAGATAGGTGCATAGGGCTTTCTTCTAAGACACAACATATTCTGACACAAAAAAACATTTGCATACGTGCAAACATTGACACACCTGGAAGCTGGAGATTAAAAAACTATTGTTACTTCAGCTCCTGTGAGCATGCAAAGAAGCCTGAAGCAATCTGACTGTGATTTAGGAGACAGAATTGGAAAGCAGATGAAGCTGCCAGGTTGATTGGTTTGCTTGGAGAGATTGCAACCGTGCCAGAGAGACTGTCACAGTGGCATAGTTGGTGGAAAGTTCTCAGCACTGATGACCTTGACAGTGCCCTCAGTGGTGCCAATACCATGCATGCTGAGAGCACCTCACTATCCCCACAATATAAATGGACAATAATGAAGGAGGAACATAAAACAGAGCAAGATAATTCTCCCTCTCCATTTAAAAAAAAAAAAAAAGGCATTAATAAAAAGAAAACAGAGCAGAAAGGGGCAAAGCGGAGGTCTGGTCTACACTGGTGTGGTGCCTGCATTCTTGTAGCTGATGGCAGCTACTGTTGCAGTCATATTGGTGCAAGCAACGGGTATATCAAAATCAACTCAATCAGCAGCTATGTTTGTCATCAAATGACGTTTGCTTTGGTTACTGGCCAGAGCCTGCTGCACATCACACAGGAGCAAGGAAACAGAGCAAGGAGATACAGAGTCATGAAGGAAAAAAATACAGGGAGATGAGAATTTAAAATGGCAGGCCATCTGGAGAACAAAATGAACAGGAAAAATTGCATGAGAGAAATAAAAGCAAATAAGAGAGAGAACAAGAAGAAGCAGAAAAACCTGAGGGGAGATCAGATACGGGCCGGGCACAGGAGAATCCCCTGGAACGCCATGCTTCCATGCTGTCTGTGCGAGGGGAAGAAAATGGTGGATACCCCACGCTACAAGGCTCACTCATCTCATGCGCAGAGAAGCATGACAGGAGGCAGAGGGGAAGGAAATCCTTCCTCTAGCTCAGCTGAAGCCTTTAAACTTTGCCAGCCTGGCTTCTGGCATATACCCCAGCCCTGCCGGGAGCTCTGTTAGCAGCAACATCATCCTAAAGCAGGGGAAGCTCAGCCTCATTTCATGTGGCCTGCTTAATTCCCAGGCTAATGAGCCCTCCAGGAGCTCAGGCCACGTACCCTCACATTTACACCCTACAGATTAAGATCTTCAGAACCCATTTTAGCTGAAGGGCTTATTTGCACAGAAAATCTCTCCCCATTGTAGCCTTTATCGTACAGGTATCTGTCTAGTGGAAACTCTAGTGCATGAGTCACTTACCTGCAGCACAGGTAGCAAAAACAGCACCTACAGAGAATTTGAATGGCCTGCAGCAAAGCCAGGAGCTGGTAACTGTGTCGTGCTGAAAGAAACACAAGTAAAGAGTAGCAAGTCTCAACTACCCCTGAGAAGAGAACAGCTGAGTCAACACCTCTGCAAGATTTCTAGTGACATATTCAGTCCTTCCTTTGCAAAAAGATAGTTACAGTCTGGCATGTCACCCTAGAAAGGATGCTAGTCTCTTCCTGTGCACATAAGCAAAGATGTGCATTTTGCACCGATCAAGCTAGGCCCAGCTTCCAGCCAGGTAAGTTGATGCCAATGCAAATAAATAACAGTTTATAGACGTTGTATCTGGGACTTGCTGCCAGCAACAGAAATCATGTCCAAAACACAGGTGCAGGTAAGTGCTGTGAGCCTGAAGAAGAGAAATCAAGCTGGGGAAGAGCAGAAAGGTGCAAGAATGGTTGTGCGGGGAGGAGGGGAAGCTATGTTTTCAAGCTTTTATTTTGGGTGCAAAATGAGTCAATAGACTTTCCTGGATTTATGTGCTGTCGCGGCTGATATCACTGCATATCTTCTTCAGGTTCACAACACTCTCTGGATGTCTTGTGAAGGTACCTGAAATTGTCCTCTCAGGAATAGCCTTCAGGAGCCAATCCTGTTACGAATGAATAGGCAAAACAGGAGGAGAATAAAGGAAGGAAGCTCATGCCACTAAATTCTCCAAGATTTTACTCATGTGATAGCAGTGGACAATACTGTGAGAGAAAATGCACAGCATTCCCACTTCTGAGGAGAGGGACTTCTTCATCTGGATGATGTTTCCCCATTTGTCCTGTCCCTCAGCTGCAGCTCAGCTCTTGTTTTGAGGCCTGAAAAGAATTGTTTGCATGTGGGAAGAGAGGCTTAAAAGTCTGTAAAAGGCCTCTGCAGTTCAAGCCTGTCTCACCCTATGTCCAGGGCAGCCGTCACGTCCGTGGTGCCTTGCTGCGGTGTTCACAGCAAGCCGGTGACCAAAGGAATTTCTCAGTCGCTGAGGCAGGGAGTAGTTTTCCTTCATGGAGCCGCCAGCTTGCAATCTCCTGGAGATTGTCACTGAGAGGTGGGAAGAAGGGAGGCAGGACAAACGCCCCCAGCGTACCTCAGTCCTGGGTCTCAAAAGGTGCTGGGGCATCCAGGGCAAGCCCACCCTCGCACGGAGCTCTCTGCATCCACTGCTCGCTCGGAGGGGCAGTAGTTAGGGGGGTAACCTACCCCGCCTCAGCCCACTGTCCCTGCTTGCCCAGTCCCTCTGCCCCCTCGGGAGACTGCCAGCTCCCAGTGCGCCCACCGGCTTTGCCTCCAGCCCCTGCCCACCACACTTGCCACGTCCACTCGCCACCTCTGGGGCTTCAAGGCCGCCGGACACCCCCCACCACCCCGCAGATCAACGTGGGGGGCAGGAGAAGGGACGGGGACGGGGACGGGGACAGGAACCTCCCCCGGCGCGGCTGCCTGCTGCTTCTCAGTGGCCGCCTGAGGGTGAAGCAGGGGAGAACCAGGGGACCCCGTGCCCCGGCCCCCCGAGTTCAGCCTCACAGAAGCACAGAATCAACCACAGAATGGCAGGGACCTCCAGAAATCATCCCGTCCAACCCTCCTGCTTGAGCAGGCACACCCAGAGCAGGGGGCACAGCACCGCGTCCAGGCAGGTTTGGAATATTTCCAGGGAAGGAGACTCCACAGCCTCTCTGGGCAGCCTGTTCCACTGCTCTGGCACCCTCACAGTAAAAAAGTTTTTTCTCATGTTTAGGTGGAACTTCCCATGTTCCAGTTTGTGCCCATTGCCCCTTGTTCTGTCGTTGGGCACCACTGAAAAGAGTCCGGCCCCATCCCCTTGACACCACCCTTTAGCTATTTATAAGCATTGATAAAATCCCCCCTTAGTCTTCTCTTCTCCAGGCTGAACAGACCCAGGTCTCTCAGTCTTTCCTCATAAGGGAGATGTTCCAGTCCCCTGATCATCTTTGTGGCTCTCTGCCGGACTTGCTCAAGCAGTTCCATCTTCCTTGAACTGGGGGGCCCAGAACTGGACGCTGCACTCCAGATGTGGCCTCTCTAGGGCGGAGTAGAGGGGGAGGATAACCTCCCTCGACCTGCTGGCCACACTCCTTTTCATGCACCCCAGGATACCATTGGCCTTCTTGGCCACAAGGGCACGTTGCTGGCTCATGGTCAACTTGCTGTCCTCCAGCACTCCCAGGTCCTCCCCGGGATCTGTCCCAGAAACCTGCTGTCTGGACCAGAGGATGTGCTGGCTTCCCAGAAGCGACCTGTCTGCAAAACGCTGGCCTCGGGAACCTTCTCCAACCCATCCCCCTCCCTGTGTCCCAGGCATGGCTCTCCCTCACATCAGGGCCACAGTCACTGAGTCTGGGTGGGTTCCAAGCCATGGGGCTGGTCTGTGGACAGGGTTACACCTTCTTTGTATCAGGTATGAGATGGAGCTGATTGCATAGAGCGGAAACCCCTTAGGAGCTGCTTACTTAGGTCAAGGCAGTTATTTGGGCTAATGTGAAGTGACTCACTCTCCACTTGAAGTGGTGCTCCCTCAAAGGTTTGAAGGGATTTGAGTGCTGCAGTGCCCCAGCCTATGTAAGGCCAGGCTGCCCTTCTCCCTGGGCAGCAACACAAGGTGGGAGCACACAAGGGAGATGCCACAGCTCTCTGCGGCTGTCTTTCGGGACAGGGAGTAGCCAGCTTCCACGCCGCCCTCCTGGCTGGGGTCATCCACCCCAGCAGCCCAGCAAAGGTCTGTGGGAGAAGCTGTCTTGTATGTGGCAAACGCAGACAGTCTCCTGCCCCACTCTGTGCGGTGCCCACGGCTGGGGCACAGAAAGCAGCAGTGTCACAGCCTGTACACTCTTTCCCTAAATACAACCAGCAGTCTGGGCAGGAGGCATTGCCAGCCTGTGGTCCTCAGGCCAGATCTTCACCTCCTCTCAGCCTAAGAATGCAAGGTGTCAAAGACACGTGAATCACCTGATGCTTGCTCCAGGCCTGGCAGGACCAAGGGGCCTTGAGCCCCAGTGTCCTGGCATGTGGGGAAAACAAAAGAAGTAGCAATAGCAGTTATGCACTGCTGTGTGCGCTGCTGGGGGTGGGGTGGGGAGGTGGGCAGACACCTCTTTGTGGGAAGTGATTAATTAGGACCTTATTTTCCTTTTGTCAGCTGTACTGAGGAGATGATGATGTGTTATCTCCAATCCTTCCCCTAACCGGATAATTTATGTCACACTAAGCCAGGCCGTGGGTAGATCATTTTGCCACAGAACTACTCAACGTAATTGCATTGCATTTGATTGCAGTTTGGACACTACTCCTTCAGGTCACTGCCAGAGTACCTAACTAGCGTCTCAGCCGGGTTTTACAACTTCTTACCTTCAAACTGTCCAGACTCCACCATTATCCATAACCAAGCCACGGAGTTAAGTGCTGGCTTGGAGATGGACCCCAGAACAGCAGTCCCTGTGGTAAGGTAAGGTCTTTCCCTGATATGAAAAACTGTCTGGAACTGAGTCTGCTGATGAACATGGATTTGTGATGGACCCAGCACAGTGGGATGGTGGAGATCACCCAGTTAGCCTGGATATCTACTGTATTCTGAGTACACCACTTCTTAAAGATCAGACCAGCTGGCCGGTTATCTTTCTTCTGACAATTCATACAAAGAGAAACTCTCCTCCCCTCCCAACATCAGTTAGCAAACAGTGTTGGCAGCCTCCAAAGTCAATTGACTACAGCACAAGGACAGGGCTAGGGAGTGTTTCCCCCACCCCCGTTGACCTGCTTTTCTTTGTATCTAACCCATGTTTTCTGGCTGAGGCTGCCCCCTGCTTACCAAACTGCCCAGTTCACAGTCTCCTCGATGTACACAGCAGCCTCCGACCACCGTATAGAGACTCCTTTAAGGCTCTGAAGTCAACAGCTGGCATCTACTGGTGTCGGCAGTCCCACTTTACTGGTACAGGGGAGCTCTCTAACCCTGTGAAAATCTAGTCTAAGCAGGAGGCAGAGTTGTCTCTGGGGTCATAGTAAGGCTGTGCTACAACGTACCCCAATCTCACCGCTTTGCTTTCCAAGTAGAAGGTGCACTTCTCCAGCACACACCTCAAATACAAACAGCTGTGAGCACGTTATGAACAAGCCCTAAACCAAGCAAGCTAACCCAAAGTGAAATACTCCACAACACATGCAGTTCTCTCCCCACGGAGAGGATGAGAAAGAGACAAAGAACCACATGTGGCAGATCTGAGTCAGGGCACTGAAAACTCCACCGGAAAATGCTCAGACACCATAACGATGAAGGCAATCTAGGAACCTAGGTGGAAAAGACTGGTTTTCTGTTCTCTTTTTCTCTTTCCTCCCTTCTACTTAATGTGGCCCACCTTTTTCTCACTGTGTTTAACTTTATTTCTTTGTCCAGGAAGGCATGTATTGCCACATTCAAATAAAGGGTCAGATTATGCGCTCAGGTACGCTGTTACAAGCACAGAAAAATTTCAAACCTCAGTGCTGCCCAAACTAATGTGAAACTGCCTTTGACTGTGATGGGACCAGAATCCATCCCTGCTGAGGAATTCTCCCAGTTACGCAGAGGGAACAGAAATCAGCACCTGGTCCATTCGGCTAATTCCCTCTCTTTTGGCCTTAACTTCAGGAGGTTGAAACCAGATGTTCATGTGTTTCACCATAAGGGAGGTTTTAAAGCTGCAAAGAGGATGTTACATAGAACAGCCTGATTCTGAGCATTTTCTTTTCCTCCTGTTTCCTGGTGCTATAGCAGATTGCTGTTAAGCAAGCTGCCAGCAACCCTTGGCATTTCCATGGCTGCATCACTCAGCACTGTGAGGGACAGGTTGAGGCGCTCCGAGCAGCTCTCTCAAGCCACTGGAATGTCAGTACATGAATGACAAATGCAGGGGACAGGCACTGAATCCCATGACCAGCATACACTTATTCCCTGGGGATCAAATCACAGGAGTGCAACAGGGTCTTGGCCTTCATCGCTGAGCTGTGCTGGGGAACATGCTGTTCAATAGCCTGCTCTGGCTGTAGGGCAACGTTGCTGCCTTGTCCCCATACTGGGTGCAGCTGGTGGGCAGATCAGAGATCAGACCTCCAGCTGGGGCCAGCACATGGATTTGCAGAGCAGATGGGTACTGATAGAAACTGAAATCTTCGGTGGTTTGTGTCAACGTGCTGTCTGTGAACTGCAGAGGCTGAGGAGAGATGAACTACATCCGGCTTGACCATTTCTGCTGCAGAGGTGGGGAAGTCTGATGGGTACAGTAAGTGAAGAGAGACAGCTGAAGTCTTACCATGTCAGAGGGCCCTGCTGGATCACAAGTCAACACCTGCATCTTTGTACCAAAGCCGTGCAACACTCCGCAAGATTACTTTGCATCTGCAGGCCCTTTGACACTATTCTTAGGCTGTTTACAACTATAGCGAAGCAACTTAGTCATGAGTGGGGTTAAGAGAAGGTTTTCTCAGGCCTGCCTTAGCCCCAGAGTTTGCATGGAGGACACAACTGGGGTTAGAACAGGAATTTTTAGCAAGATGTTGTTCCCAGCACAGGCAGTCATGGCTGCTCCTCCTTCTTCATGACTAAGCTGTGCTGGGGAAGAATTTTTATTTTGTCACAGCAGAGTCTGGGGGTCTGGAGTTCTTTCACTGTAGGATTCTGTGGTTTTTGCTGACCTTGCAGCTGGGAAGAGATGCGGTCAATAACACAGACTCTTTGTTTCTTTGCTGCCCCAAATGATGTGCTTTCACAGCCTAATATGAGCTGGTTCTCCATGGACAATCTGAAGGAGATGAAGTACAGATAATTTTTACCTTTATGCCACTAGCTGATGTCAATCCTATGTTCCCCTCCCCAGCCTCCACCCTTCACTGAATTCAATTCCTAGGCAAATGACATCCAGTTAAAAAAGCTACAGCCTCTCACTGTTCGTCTCTTCTTTGTTTCTTTTTCTTTCCATCTCAGCCAAGTCGGCCATCTAAATATTGTTAGACAAAAGCAAGTAAATCTTTTTCTTCCGTCAGTCCCAGACAACATCCACTTGCAGATCCCATTCCACAGCCCTGGGCTTCACGGCTCTACCATTCAGATGTAGAGCAGGTGCCAGCCAGGGAGCCTCACGCTCTAACACTTGCTAATTACTCATGAATGCATGTGCAAGAGCCAGTCTTGGAGAAAAGGAGAGGGCGGACCGGTGGGGGTAAGGGCCAGGCAATGTGGGGATCCCTGTCTCAACCCCTGACAGATTTGAAAGATGAGCACCCTTTTCCCTAATCCCAGCCTTTCCTGTAATTAGACACTTGCCTCACTGGTGATGGGTTCTTATGGGGATTTTCTGGGGCCTAAAAAATCCAGATGGCACAGTGACCTGCCTGAAAAGTATGTGCTAACTGGGAAGAGCTTGGTTAGTGGGATGTATTAGCAGCGCTTGCAGGCGGTGTGCCCACTTACAACCTGCACAAGTGTAATTAGAGTCATCCACTTGGCACATAATCCTCATTAGTTCTGTTCTGATATGCATTAACAATGGTGAAATACACGGGATCAGCCTCAGATGAGAGACGTGAAAGAAAGCAGGTGCCATAATGCACAGGGAACTCGAGAGAGCCTTCAACACGCATGGAATCTAGCTACCGCTTCAGTGCCCCGCTCAAACCAAAGCTCTGGCAGCTATGGATTTTGCAGAGACTTTTCCCACTGGGTGAGTTGTAGGAAACTGTCCCCGTCAGAATGGGGAAGATAAGCAAAGAAGCCTCAGGAAAAAAGAGCTTCTGTTTCATTTCAACGTTCATAAGCAGTGTGTGTTTGGGGAACAAAAGGCAAACTGCCTGATACAGAGCATCCTTTTGGAGGAGAGTGCGGGAGGTGACTCATGTTTTGAGGCTACCTAGGGCCTTCCTACACTGAGAAACACAGGACTTGCTATTACCCTCTGGTGGTGGAAACGGCAGAAAGCATTTGAACACAGCTACGTCTATGCTGTTTGCTTTCAGTAAGCGGACATCTAACTGAGCCTGTAGGAACAACCGTACTATGGCTAAAGGGAAGAGGGGAGAATTCGAGCAGGGAGGGTGCTTGGAAGGTCTTTGCCCAATATGCACAATCCCTCCGTGTTCCCCAGGACTTTGCACAACGCTGGCTCCAAACTGTGCTGCTTGCAAGTCTTCCCTTGGGGAGAGTATTCCATATTCCAGAGAATGGGCACTGGTAGGAATGCTCGAGAGGAGTGCTTACAACTATAGCACTCCAGCATCATGTGCGTGGCAGGCATAGGTGAAACGTTAGTAAAGAAAGAATAGACCCATCAAACCCTAGAAATTTGGATTGGCTCGCTAGCCTGCTTCCCACCTGTTTTTTGACGCTCGGCTTTCCTGCCTTTTCAGGGAGTCGCTTAGTTTTGTGCCATGGCTCCTCTGCCCCAGTCTGCCTCTCCCCTGCTAACAAAGGGCCGCATCATCCAGTAATTCTCAGGTGATTGAGAGGCTGGGCTGTTAATGGGAGAGAGAAGCTTTGTCCTTTTCTCGACCTGCTCCCCTAAAGAGTCAAGAGAAAGGAAAACTGTATTTTCATATGAATGAGGGTCTAATTTTTGTTATTCTTTCTTGACCGCCTTCCTTCCACAAACATGACATCTTGGGCCCAGACGGTGAGCTGTGACCACGCTACAGGGGGCAGGCTGTCCGGAGCCAAGCGCTGGGCGAGTACCGAGGGCTGCAGGGCAAGAGTGTTTTCTTACACCTAACTTGAGGAGTGTTCAATCTAAGAAAAAAAAAAAAAAAAGAAAGGTTCCTGCCTGGGAGAAAAGCCAGACAAGCTCAGCAGAATACAAGGGAGGGATTTCTGCTTGCCTTCCCCAACCACGCACATCCCTGACAGAGAATGATGGCTCCCAGGGAAACCTCCGAGGGGCAATGGGGCTCAGGCCATGGTTCCCTATTCACTAATACCAAGCCTGCACCCTGCCGCCTCGCTGAGCCCCATGAACACGAGCAGAATGACACAGCGACACTCAGTGACACTTCACAGTATTCACCAAAACACAAATGACCTGCGTTTGAGCTAGCTACAGGAGGACAGAAGAGCACCTGATCTACATAAAATTTGAGGCAGCCTCTACCGCGATAACATCAACCTGCTGATGAAAATGAGTTTAGCAATGTTCTGAGGTAGGAACCCATAGCATTTCTGACCCAGTAGCATGAGCTCTAGAGCTGGATTTACAGTTTCAACCAGCTGCTGCTTCCCCAGCTCCAGTCTACATAAACTGTGTTTGCATCACTTCAGCACAAGGTTGAGCTCCAGCCCTCTGAAGGTAGTGACCCTACCGACACTAACAGGGGACCCCTTGTAAGGGGAATTCTCTCTATGAAAACCAGCCACAGTCCTGTCTCACCTGTGCTGAGGCCAAGAAGCTAAGACGGCATTTAGACGTGAGCATCTCTCTTTGCTGCCGAAGGACTATGGAAAAGTCTCCTTACAGCATGCTTCAGCCCAGTGGGTGGCTACATCCACTTCCATATGCTTAATGGGCCAACTTTTGCTTACTTGCCCGACTAATGCTCCACTGCATTAGGCACGTAATGAATTGAGAACTACAAAAGAGGGTGGCCACTACATGAAGGGAGAGGGGGACACAGCCTTGGGCCAAAAAACAAATTGTTGCTGCTATTTGGCCCTGTTGGGAAGAACAGGACTAGACTAGATCTGAACTGTGTTGCTGTTCCAGCTGAAAACAGCTCCAAAAGGAACATGAGTGGATACTTGCATCTGCTCTATGAGTCATTCTCAACAGGTATTTTTTAAAAGCACATGAGCTCTAGATGTTCATGGGCAGTATATCCAGTTTGCAGTCTGAGGGTGCCACAGGGCAGATGTCCCAGACCTAGCACCCTGGGGAGCCTCTCAGATGTCCACATCTTGCCTCCCATAGCATCCTCTGTGCCTGTATGACTTCTGGATTTACCTTCCCAAGATGTTTTTATGTATATCACTTATTTGGGGGGAAATAACTGGATTTCTTTTCCTAAATAAATTCTGACTTTAGATGGTATGGTTTTACACACTCACACAAGTCTTGTTTCTCTCACAAAGACATTAAAAAGATATGTTGGCCACCTGAGTAGAGGTGTGGTTGGGGAGAGGGAGCAAATTATCCTCACTGGAGGAGATATACGAAAAAGAAAAGAGATTTGGTGGTTAAAGCATAAAAACAAAGGGAATGGAAGACAAGTAGGATGAGAAAATAAAAAGATGACCAAGGACAGGGAAAAAAAAAAAAAAAAGGAGAGGGGGAATTAAATCAGTTCCCTGCACACTGCAAAGCAGGTCTGTCTCTGGGAGGGAATCTGATCTACACCTGAAAACCGATCTATATATGAAAATTACAAACTGTGAGCAGTTGTGCTGCGTTTCCAAACACACACACACACAAAATTCCCGGAGGGAGTATTTGCCGGCGGAGGCGGTGTTTCTCCGGCTGTAAAATGCTAATCCCTTTGCCGCGGGTGTCCCTCGCAAGCCGTGTCCCTTCCGATGCCTCAGTGGTCCCCGCAGCCTGTGAGCCGGCCGGCAGCGCCTCCGGAGCCCCCGGGAGGGGGTTCCAGCCCCAGCCGGGTGCCCTCGCCCGTAGTGCGGTATCAGCGCAGAAAATTATTTCGCCTGGTGCGCGGTGTGGAGGCAGACGCGGGGCGCCCCTGAAACTGTCATTGCCGAGAGACAACCAAAAACAAGGGCTTTGGTCTGCAGACGCAGACCACCCGACACCCCCCCAGCCCCTGCAACCCTGCGTTTTTCTCCGTCTTCGCAACGGGCTGGCTTTGGCGATCACGGAGAGTCCCCGCGGGGAGCACGCGTGTCCCTGGGCACAGGGGGCCGTGGGGGCCGGCGGCCCTAGCCCCCCCAACGGGCGGCACGATGGCATCGCATCCGAGGGGGAACGGATCCCTTTCCGTGCGTGCATCGGCGGGGCTGGCGGCACCGAGCAAGAGACCGGCCCGAAACCCCGGGCCGGGGCTGCCGGGGGGGGGGGGGGGGGGGGCTGCGGGCAGCCCCCCCCCGCCGGCACCGCTTGCTTCGGGGCGAGCAGCGGGCTCTAGCTCCAGCTCCAGCTCTGGATTTCACCCCTCTCCCCCGATTATAGCCACTTTCCCCCACGTTCCTAATGGTCTCTCCGACTGGGCCCCGGCCGGATTCTAACTGGGAAACGAAATCATCGTTAATTAGGAGGTGATCAGGGGTGGGCCCCAAAGGACCCCTCCGGGCGAGCTGCGGCGGCGGGCTCAGGGCACCAGCTGGAGCTCGTTTCTCCTGATGACTCAAGAGGGGAGGAGGAGATATATGGAAGTCAAGGGAGGCCCCTCTCTGTTATCTCCAAAAGATTTTTAACAGTGCAACAGGTTAGTAGCTACTCCCCTGCCTTTGTGCAGGTACCCCGTAGGTGCCTGTGTCCTGTTTCCTTGCACTGGGGGAGGTGGGAAATTTGCTTGATGTGTCACATGCCCTCATTTGTACTTCTTCCAGGTGGTTTTCCAGATTTTGTAACCCCCCGGGCTCTGAGATCCTCCCAGTAAGCTTTTAATTTCCTTAAGGGAAGGAGTAATAGTTGGGGCGGGAGTTTATCTTCCCCAAGCAGACTGTAGACCCTGGCTTCAAATCCTTAATATCTAATAAGGCTGTTTTATAGCTGCACTGCTCTTGTTTCCTTTGGGATCTGACTGGGTGATTCCCACCTCTCCCTGGTGCGTAGCAAAGATAAACATTTTTAAGCTACTACTTCTTTCCAAATGGGGGGGAAAAAAGTATCAGACGGCAAAGGGAAGAAGCTTGAAAAAGGTGAAGTGCCATTTCTCTGTGCCCCTGCAGAACAGACCTGCCTGTCTGAGCCTTGGGCTAGCCGCTGCAGAAGCAGCTTGCTTTTCTTTAAGCCCTCCTCCCTGCAATACAGACACCGCTCCGTAGCGCCGTCCCCCCTGCCCCCAGTCCGTATTCACTTGCGTGGAGGTGGAGGGCTTATCTGCTCGCAATGATGTTTGCGATCTGCAATGCAGACACGCAGAGCCTCCGCATGCCCCCGGGCAGGCGCTGGGCTCCCCTCCATTCTTTGAATTTGGGTGGGGACCAGTGAGGAGGCGGAGGTGGGGTGAAGGAGTGTTAAATGGGGGGGTGGGGGTGTCTGCCAAGCCCTGGCCAACTCACCAGGTGGCTCTGCTCAGGCCTTCTGGCCCCGAGGGGGAACCAGGCTCTTCCTCCCACCCCCCGGCAGGGAGGGGTGTGCTGCCAGCCTGACCCCCACCGCCGCACCGAGGAGCCAAGTCGGGAAGCGGGACCTGGTGTCCCTGCCCTCCCCCACTCCCTGAATACCCCCAAAGCCCCTCCCCTCCAATCAACTGACTTTTAACATGACAATGGCCATGACAATCCCTTCTAGCCAAGGCCAGGCTGGGGAGGACATAAAGCATCCCCCACCTCCGCCTAATGGGGTACCTGCCAGCGGGCTGCCCGCAGCTTCCAGCGCCAGCTCGCCGCTCGCTCGGGGCTGGGGGTCCCGGCCTGGCCATGAGTGCCCACCTGGCCATGCTGCCCTACCTGCCCTACCCCGGCGAGGTCAGGCGTGGGGACTGTTACTGGCTCTCCCCAGGGAGCATGGACAGCGTGCCCGCCGAGGAGGCTCCGGCGGCGGACGCCCTCCCCTTCCCCGCGGCGGCCAAGACGCCCAGCCACCCAGGTACGCGCCTGGCTCGACCCCGGGGGGGCCACCGGGCTGCCCCGGCGGTGTGGGGGGGGACGGACGGGTGGGGGGTGGCCGTGACCCTCATGTCCCTCCTGCCCCAGGGGCGGGGGGGCGATGCCGGTGCCGCCCCGTCGAGGGAGAGCGAGCCGACGGGCGCCGCTCGGCCGGCTGCCCCGCTGCGAGCCCCGCTGCGAGCCCGCGGCCCCGGTGCCCGGACGGGACGGGGCGGGGGTGCGAGCCGGGAGGGGTCTCGGTTCCGCTGCCCCGAGCGAGGGTGCATGTGCCCACTTCTCCGCGCCGCGTTGGCTGCGGAGCCTCTGCAAAGTCCCCAGGGCACCCGCAATCTTAAATTCTCCCGAGAAGCTGGGCTTCGAAGTCTTTTGAGCCTTCTCCACCTGATCCTGCTCACCCCAGTTCTCTTTTCTCCTTAGATGTCTCTCCGGCTTCCTCCAGCTCTGGGACACTCATCCAGTACACCCCCGACTCTGCCACTAGCCCCACTGCAGAGAGCCCATCTCCCCATCCCTCCTTCCAGAAGGTCAAGGGGGAAGGTGGGGGTGTGGTGAAGAAGGCCAAGAGCCGCACAGCCTTCTCCCAGGAGCAGCTGCAAATTCTGCACCAGCGGTTCCAGAGCCAGAAGTACCTCAGCCCCCAGCAGATCCGGGAGCTGGCTGCTGCCCTGGGGCTCACCTACAAGCAGGTTAACATCTTGCTCTGAGCAGCTGAGTCGCATCCCTGGTGTGAAGTGATTTTGTGAGCAGGGGTTTTTTGGCGGTTTTCCTTTTTCCTTAGACCCCAGAGATGAGTTTCTTTCATAGTCTTGTTTATTCCATTGCTTACATGAGAGAGCAGAGGGTGTGAAAACTTATGACTCAGTCTTCCTCTTATGTTTGGTTCCAGCACTATCCACCCACTCTGTGCAGGTGTTTGAAAGTGCATACAGAGCAGGGCTATGCAGAGTCAGGTTACTGTTCTGTGTGGACATGTGCTGCCTCTGAACATGAAAAGTCAGATACTTGCACGGCTATGCAAGCTGCCCTTCTTAGTCAGAGTGGCACCTGGGTCACTCCCAGGAGAGGGGGTCCTTGCCCCACCAGCTGCTCTGTCTGACTGAAGGAATGACTCACTCCTGAGTCAGCATTGCTCTTGGCACAGCAGTGAGATGCTGCTGCTGGACAAGCTGCGTTTCTGCTGTTGTCTTGGCCTGTCGTCCAGGTGGGGTTTTTCATGTCATGAAAGATCGCGTGGTGATCTGAGAAATAAGTGTTAGTTTTCAAGTCTCAGCTCTGTGATTCGACGGCTACCTAGGTCTGCTGCATATTGTTAGCTGCTGAAATTATGTACAGTATTAGAAGCCAAGCAGAAACTGGATGGTAGTAGAAGGCAAAACATCTTTACGATCCGTGGTAAGCTCTGAGAATGTTTCTAATGCCCTATGTCCTTTCCCCATCACTTCTAGGTGAAAACATGGTTTCAGAATCAACGGATGAAATTTAAACGTTGCCAGAAGGAGAGCCAGTGGGTGGAAAAAGAGGTGTATCTGCCACAGGTGAGAGAATTCCCCCTTCCCCCATCACCACCAGTCACCATTCCTCTAGCCTGTGGGGAGAAGTGCATCATGTCCAACCTACTAACCCGAACAATGCACAGGACTCCATATTACCGAGCCAGTTGCATTTCTCATAATTGGGCTTATAGTAGCGTCTGTTTTAAGCTGCCCTGGCACTGAAAGAGCTTTGTTTCCAGTCCACTAATCTTTCCCAGTTGAGACTAGACAGAAAACAAAATAGCCAAAGAGGGCCAGCAAGGCTACTTGTGCTGGTTTTCTCCCCAGCATGCTGTTCCAGATATGTTGAGTCAGAGGTTAATAGCAGAGATGACAAGATATTAAGTTAGCATTAGTCTATAGTGAGGACCATGAGTATGAAAAAGACACTATTGTTTGGCTTGGAGGAGGGGCAGGGGAGAAAGGAGGACCTGCCCAAAAGAATGGGCACAGTCAGAATGTGTGGTGCCCTGCATTACTGAACAGCCTTCTCTGTCTCTCCTAGAATGACTTTCATCAGGCTGCATACCTGGATATAACACCCACATTTCACCAGGCCTTCCCCGTCGGTGCCAACAGAAACCTTCAGGCCGTGACCAACGTGCACCACCAGGCTTACAGCGGTGGCCAGACTTATGGGAACGGGCAGAGCCTGTACTCGTTTCTGGTTGTGGAGAATGAGGGGCTCTTTGGAAAAGGTGGGACAAGCTGCAATACCCAGCAAAGCATGGGTTTCTTAAGCCAGCAGATGAACTTCTATCACAGCTACCCTGCCAGTATGGATTATGTCAGCCTGGAGTCAGAAGACGTCAACAACTTCCAGACCACCTCTGACAGTGTCACACCATTCTCGAGCTCTCCTGTACGGCATCAGTACCAGGCCCCTTGGCTTCCCCTGGGTACCCAGCATGGTTATGAGTCTTAGGTCGAAGTAATTTTTTTCTCCCTTCTCCTGTTTTCTCTCATGGGGTTTCTGGGGTCTTGACTCAGGGATCCAGTTTCTATTCCTTTCTCTTGCCCCTCCCCACCTACTCCTGTTTTGACCATTGGTGGGGCTCAGCACCCTGCTGCCTTGGGCTAGTTTTCTGTGTAAGGCACCTGTCTGTTCATAGCTACCCCTTGGCAAGGGTGTTTTGTGTGTGGATAGATGAAACTTCATTCATGGAGGGGAAGGTGCAAATGCCACAGCCAGGAGCAGCAGAAGTGGTAAAGGTCTGTGTTTGCTGTCCAAGTCTCACCTCCCTCTGCTGCCCCTTTAGTAGGTGATCTCTGATCCTTGCCCTGTGTGTCTTGCAGCAGAGCTTTGCTGGAGAAGAAAACCCTGTACTTCAGCATATTTCTGCTAGAAACACCCTGTTGTAGCCCAGAATCTTTCCTGCTGTCTTGCCTATTTCTGTTGCTACCTCAGTCAGCTAACTGCTAATAGGTTCTTCATCTGCATCATCTCCTCCCCCACTGAAAAGCTGCATGAGGTCACCTGATTTCAGATTACTTGATCCGGTTACTCTCAGCAACTCCTCCTGAAGGGGTCAGCAAGCACCTGCCTACCCCTTGCCTGCTGCCCTCCTCTGTACCTAAGGCAGTTGGGAGGAGGGGAGTAGCAGAGGAGAGAAAGTGGGGTAGAGTATTGCCTGTATCTCGCATGGAAACATCGGTTTCCAAAGCTGTTAAATTACTTGTGCCTGTCAGCTCATTCAGGGTGGTGTCTCTGGGACTCTTCCCACCCAGTTTAGATCTTGCCTTTCTACATCTCTCTGCTGAGAGTCTGTTGACTTGTCCTAGCTTGCAAATTGCAGCAGAGGGTAGCCCAAAGTGCCACTGTTGGAAGTGTGAGGAGCGGCTGAGCGTAGTCACCTTTGGAGCGGTGAGAACAGTCTGCTTACCAGTACGTGATGGTCCCCTAGCACTTCACAAACAGCACTGCTACAGTGCAGCTTTCTCTGGGGTAGAGGTGGGCAGCGAGGTAAAGGACTCGGTTATTTCAAAGGTGAAGTTTGATATCACTTGTCCTGGAATCTGGATGTTGGGGGCAGAGAATCCTGTTGGGTCCCAGTGGAGTTGTCATCCAGGGGACTAGAGCAGGATGGTTTCCCCACTCTCTTGTCTAGTCCTGGTTTTAAGAGTGTAAGCTGGTAGGGTTTTTGTCCCTTCCCCAGGGCTTAGTTGGGTCTCTTCTGCATTCTGCTGAGAAGGGCCCTGGCTGCCTCATCTGACATAAGTATCCAAGCTCTGGAGGAGGCGAAAAGTTTAGAGAAACCTAGTTAGACAAAATGAGGAAAATGCCAATTAAAATTTTCAGTTTCTTTTTTTTAAAATAACTGAATCATCCTTTCCAGAATGGAGAAACTGGAAGTCAGCTCCAAGCTACATGAAACTTGACTTTTTTACAAGATGTTGAATTGCAGACTCCAGTCTGCCACTGCCCGAGAATACAAAATGGCATGAGCTGGCAAGAGTAAATAAGACTGTAAAAACATAAATATTTCCGTGGTAGAGGGTTGTTTTGGTTTTTTTTTGTGGTTAGTGCACAACTTTTACTGCAACCCTGTCTTCAAACGTCTGCACAAGGGTTGTATGTTGTAGTTAAACTTTCACTGCAAAGGAGGCAAATATTTGTTACTGTTCCAGATAAC
The DNA here is from genome assembly GCA_031468815.1 of Morus bassanus. Classification (NCBI taxonomy): domain Eukaryota; kingdom Metazoa; phylum Chordata; class Aves; order Suliformes; family Sulidae; genus Morus; species Morus bassanus. The sequence goes on along the minus strand of CM062571.1, from coordinate 856,337 downwards.
TTTTCTTAAAGTGTATTTTCTTGCAGTGATTTGAAGCATGTTTTAGGTTATGTGCATGTTGTCTTTTATTACTTTGTTTCTGCTTAATGTTCTTACAAACTTGTTTGAATTGAAAATAAATTACTTTATTTTAATGTTGAAATAGTGTCACCAGCTTGCATTGGAACAGCCTGCCACAAGAATGGTTATTCTGCACGGGTTAGGCCAGCAGTACTGAGGAAAGGAGAAAAAATGTCACCCTACTGTGTTTCTCCCAGAAGTAGGATCGAGCATCTGTTTAAAAGGATCAGCCTTGTGTTTTAACATGCAGGTGTGTTGCCTAGTGCAAGGGGGGCTCCAGGGGTAGGCAACTGGCCTGCTAGCTGCTGGCTTGCAGTGATGTGCAGCCCCATACATAACATGCTTGTATTAGTCCTTAAACTGCAGTGCTTCAAAATAATGAAGTATGAGGGCAGGAGCAAAGAAAGTGTCTTTTGAGATTGTTTGGCCACCTGCTGCTGCTCCAGAAGGTCACAGTTAAAGGTCTGGAAGTCCTGCCTCATTGAGGCTTGCAGCGCTCTCAGGGTTTTTGTGCTGACCTCAAACGGCAGCAGAAGTTTGTGTGTAAGTAACTGAGTCCTGCCTCCAGCACCAAAACAAAAACTTATTTCTTTCCCTCCTTTGCCCCAAGACTGCATTTATCTCCTCTTAGCAGCTGGGAGCAACATTTAAAAGGTATTGGAGCATGTGGGACAGACACATTGGGACTGAAGCAGTGCATCAGCAGCCACCAATTCAGAGACTCAATGAACCTCTTTCTGCTCAGTAAGCTTTGGCTCATCAGAGCCTTGGTTTCCATATATACCTCTTAGTTTGAACACCTGTGCAACTTGCATGCAGCCAAGGGCTGCAAGTGTTCATGGTCAGCAGCCCTAATGGAACAAAGCAGCTCTCTGTGTTCAAAGGCTGATGCTACTGCTGTGTCAGCAGAGCCAAGCTCCTGTTAATAGCCATAGTTTAAACTAGCAAAAAATTATCTGTTTGGGTTTAATCCCAGGTTCCTTAAACTACAGTATACCATCAAAGCTCTTCATCTGTCCAAAAGGGATAGTTCAATAGGTACTCCCACTGAGCACAATTAGCTAAACTGGCAGCTGACTGCTCAGGCCCAAACTGCCACAGGTCCTTTGCTGAGCAGAACTTGGCTGTGTGGGTGCCAAAGCATGTGTGCTTTCCTTTTGCAATACTGTAATGCTCTGCTTCCTAGGGTGAGGTGGAATATGTGCAGAAAGGAGAGGGACTGGAAGTTTGAGCCTGTAGAGGAGGAAGAAAGGCTGAGTTGTCCATGTGTGGGTTGCCAACCTTCAGTAGAAAAACATAAGTCTGGCCTGGAAGAAGGGGAAATGCCAGGTTCACACGGTTTCCTGTATTATAAAACAGAGATCCTTTCTCATCCTGACTTGAGTCTCATGTCCCAACATCAGCTTGGATGAATTCTGGGTAATGCTCTAGTAGTAGTGTTAATTTCAACAATTGCCTTGAAAAAACAAAGCTGAACCATATACCTATAAAAGTCATAGATACTAAAGCCTTGCCTTTCAGCTTTAAAATTAGCAGCTTCCCGGTTTTTTTGGTTGTTTGGGTTGTTTTTTTTTTTTTTTTTTGGATGCAAACTAAATATACACAAGGTGTGCAATTCTTTTGCAGAATGATTGCAGAGGATGCTTGCTACGGATTATCTGTGTTGCTTGGGCATGTTTCACTTTCGTGTTTCTGCCACAAGGGTAAGGAGGTAGCCAGAGCTCTGCTGGCAGATGTCCTCCTGCCGAAACGGATATTGTTGCTAAAATAGCCCTGGCACTGAGATGACTTGCTCTGCATGCTGTGGTTTGTGTTACTGCATTTACCGTGGGACCATTCTGCAGAAATGGAGTGTTCCTTCATGGGTGGTGTTATTCCCCTGGTTGCTCAGCCTGGGTTGCATGCAGGCTTGGCAGGCACACGTAGTGGCAGAGCTGGGGGGAACATTCAGAGTGGCTGTTGGAATTTTGGCGTGTGGGCTGGAAAGGACCGCTAGTAGTTCAGGAAGGGTTTCTAGAAGCTGTGGAATGAAGTACAACTCTGCCTTTCCGCAGTACCGGAGATCTCCTCTGTTACCTTGACAAGCCTGAGTCACTTCATTATGTGAAAATCTGCACAGGTAATTGCAGTGCTACTACCAAAACAACTAATCCTTCCACACTCATACTTCCAAAGGGATTTATGTCGGTTCCTCAGAGGAAGTAAGTGTATGTCAGCAAAAGCCCTTTCTGCTGGCATACATTACGTCTGTTAGGACTGCTGCTTCTTGTGATGGTGCTGTGTAACAGTGATTTCTACACACTGCAAACATCATTTGCCTTGCCAGTAAATCCTTTTAGGATCAAGCTGTAAGCTCCTGTGGAGCTCTTTATATGTATTGTAGCTTGTGGGAATACGCTGCACTTTCACAGTATCTCTGCGGTGTCAACACTCCAGTTTGTCAATGCTGCAGAGCAATGCAGCTCCAGTGGTGCAGAGAATCCCACCCAAACAGAAGAAATTAGATCTAGTACAGACTATGTAGGCTAGGGTTTATTCTCTAGTTTACTGGGTTCCAGGCTTTGCTGTCCCATAGGCAAAACACCAAGCAAGTGCAGTGGTGCAAGCAACCTCATTCCTTGCTATCCGTGTCAACGTGGCCTGTGGCAATGTTTTACAAGCTACACATTTCTTCTGAGTGGCCCATGAGCAAGGGCTCACAGCCCCAGTTTTCTCTCCTGTGCAGATAAAAGGCATGATCTTTGCTTTAATAGGCTCTTCCCTACAGGCATGTGTAAACGTTATATTTAGTTGTCTTAACTACACTGTATGACTCAAATGCTGAGCTAACAGGGTTTCAGAAATTTTCAGTAAAGCATTGCCACACATCTCTTGCTTGGCTCATCATCAGTGGCCAGCAGCATCTTGGCTGATACTGAGCAGTGAAGAGGCATGAAGGAGCCAAAATGGCATTGGTCTTATACAACAACAAAAAAAACAACCAAACAAAAAAACCTAATTTCCTTTCTTGTGCGGGCCATGTTATCTTCATGCTGTCCAAAGTTTTGAAAAGCACCCTCAGGTCATATCTGTGAATCTCATAACCAGGCTAGAATTAATTTCTCATATTTCATGGAAGTCCATCAGTTCAGACAGGGTGTGTCTCTAGCAGCTGGGCTATGTCTGGATCACTAAATCTTTTACAAATTCCAACATTGGGACTGCTGTCTTGGGTGAGCCTCACGACCCATCTAAGTCATTGCTAGATACTGGGGAAAGAGCAGAAGAGGAAAGCAAGGCCCCCCTGTCCCTCTCTGGTTGGTGGCGGCTGAGGGACTGCCTGTAACAGGAGCTGCATTCCTGCTGTTATTACACAGAGCATTGGGAATGCAGCTCCTGATACAGCAGACATCAATGAACTCCCTTCCTGGAAGTTGCCTGTTTGAATTGCTGCAGGCTTTTTGTCTCCAGAACCACCTGTAGCAATAAGCTCTGTCTTTGAACGATGGCCTCTGAGAAATTTTATGGGTCTGTTGAGGAAACTGCAAGATTTGGTAGTGTTTGTTAGCACAGCTTTGCTAAAGGTCAGTAATAGGGAGATCTCAACTGTTGCTCTCACAGCCAGCATCCTTCTGCAAGCCAGTCCCAGAGACTTCACACCAAGATCCTGTCTGTCCTAAAGCATCTCTAGAGAATTATTAGTGAGGAGCAGTCACAAGCTCAACATTTGCACCTACAGCAGCCTTTGATGGGGTGGCATAGAACAGTTCCAGATGATATTCAGGTTAGTAGCAGCACTGTTGGTTCCAAAAGAGCTGAAAAAACTCCTCCCACTCATGTGAGAGCCCTGATAATTGCCACTATTGTAGTCCACCTTCAGATGTTCCCCAGCACCTTTCAGTTAAGCTAACTCAATTGATCCCCACCCCTCTGATCGTGCAATGGTTGCAAGAACATGTCTTTCCCAAGCTTAGGCACTTGCTGGGTGTAGGACATGCATGTTTGAGCTGTGCTTTAAAATGGATCGCCAAAACCGTATGACTTGGAAATTTGCCCTCCAAAAGGCCCTATTTTTCCCCAAATTATGCTGGTCATACAGTTTATAGTACAGTTCTAGAAACAGGGTAGCTGAAAAATGGAAGGGACAAAGAGTGGCTGTATGAGGGAGTGGGGGTGGGAATAAACAGCTGTGAGGCACAGGGACATAAATCAGCTTTACCAACAGAAGACCATGCCTCTTATTACACCAGTTGCAGACACCAATTACCTTCAATTTTATGCTCATTTTTTTAACCATGACAGATACTTCATTGTATTATGATAAAGTCATTGTTATCATCAAAGAGTGATAGAAAACCTGTGACTCATGGAACTGGGGCTTTGTTATTAAATATACTTTGGTACACACATCTGTTTTTAGCTACCTAGACACTTATACAGTATTAAGTTTAGAAATGATGGTATGTCTATATTTTAGCCAGTCCCAATATTATATAATGCTGGGTAGGGGAAATTCTTAAGGTGGGTGGTAGTTACTCACCTCGTCCTTTGACTCTAGATATCTGGCATGAAGCTGATCCACTAATAACACTGAAAAATCAATAGTCAAATCAATAATAACAATGGCATATGGTTGCTATAGCTATTTATGCTCCATCTGGATTTCATTTTGCAATGCTCTATTACAGTGGAAAAAAAATACATAAAAACACGTAATCCACCTTAAAAATATTTTATTATTTGCCAAATTGAATGCACTGTTTGGTTTTCTTGAGGGGAGGCACAGAAAGATACAGACCAGAGCAAATAAACAAAATTTCTCACTTTGATGCTTATATGATCATCTTACCAGCCTTTCTGCAAGCTACTTGTCACATGTCCCTTCACTAGACACTTCATCAATTCTATACCTTGTGGCTGACCTACAGAACTGGTGGTCTAACCATCAGATGGATGCCTGGTGTGTGACAATAACTTCTCCAACTTCAGTGAAAGGTATGTGACCCACACCTCTCCATACAGCCCACGGCTTCATCTGTTATTTATACACAACTGTACAGTGATATGTATAAATGAGATCCCCAAGGGAATCTGTGCCTCCTCTGAGACAAGTTACAATAATTTAGAAGATCCAGGGGATAATCTAGGTAGCCAGATCTTGGGTCTTGCTATAAAGGAACTGAGTTGTCTGTGCGAATAAAGAAGGGGATGCATGTGTGCATGTGTAAGGGTATACAAATGAAGGGCTGTACGGACATATATGGGCAAACAGGTATCTGCATGTTTGTGTGTCTGTGCATGCTTGCAGGCACATATCTGGTTGCCAAAACAGGTTCAGCTATATGATGCCCCTGAGTTGGAGAGCACATGAATAACAGGGAGAGATGAGAATAAGATTTGATTCCCAGGTGCCCACGTACCCCACATCCACAGTGCTTAGGAATGATAGAGATGGTGGCCAGCAGTGGTTGGGAAAGGAGCCCCCATGGTAGCTGAGTGGTGAAAGTTACAGCCGTCACCTGTCTTTGTGCCAGGGTATTCCACACTGCCAGGAAAGCTGTGGTAAAAGTCTACTTTGTGCTGGGGAATGAAGCCCACTGTCTGCTGGACGCTGCAGGTGCCCCCACCTTTTCCAAAAACTCCTCCATCCTCGCTGGTCATGACTGTGTAAGCGTTCTGCCCTGCTCCGTAGTGCTGATGGGGGGGAGGCATCGTTTGGATGTTACTGGCTGCAGTGATCGGGTAGGCCTGGTGGAATTTGGGGTGCACGTCCAGGTAAGTACTTGGCTGGAAGCCACTCTGAAAGGGAACGACAGTGAGTCAGAACACATAGCTTCTCCACTGACTCATACTGGGGCTCTGTCCCTTCACATTTCATGTTGTGTCTTGATCAGCAGCAACGGCATGGGAGGGCAAGAAGAACCGTATCCATCCCCATAGCTCAAGGGTGAATACAGTCATATATATATGAGGAAAACAGCTTTCCTCTGGAAGCATCTCAGTGGCATTGTCAGCCCATTGTTAGGCTACCTACAGAACACAGAGTCATGCCAACTCTCTGCCTCTGCGCTGAACAAACCAGAAGGCAGGGCACACTGATACTTGTATGCTTAATTTGCCCCCACGAAGGAAATATATCACAGGACTTATCTGCCCAGATAGAAGGGCCATGCTGGGCCATGTGCTATGTTCTTACTTGCGTGAGGCACTGAGCCCGGTCAGTCCACAGGCTATGCTTCTGGCACCTTTTCAGCTTCATCCTCCGGTTCTGGAACCAAGTCTTCACCTGGGTGGGGAAGGGAGAGCAGAGAAAGCATGAGCAAAGGAGAGGGAAGAGCAAATGTTATCAGATTCACAAGCAGCAAAGAGTGACCAGATGGCATAGATATAGGGGCAGCAGCAGATAAAGCCCTTTGAGAGCTCCCTGGGGTTGTTGCCAAGGAGAGATGTCTGTCTAGCAGCCTCAGCAGGTGGCTAGTGCATCTGCATGGCGGGGGGAGGGAGCGGCATTATGTCCACGGGACAGATATAGCCGTGACAAATTGATTCATTTGAATCATGGAGATGAATGACTTGTGCAGATTAGACCCACCTAGGTCTCTACAAGCCCCCCGCACTACAGGCAAACTTCTAAGACACTGTTTCTGCATGCTTGTGAGTGGAGAAATGAGAGGCTTGCTCTTTGTACCCAGCAGTTCCCAAATTCAAAGCTCCTTGCTGGGGTGAATTCCAGAGCCATTTCCCCCCAGGGCTGTGTCTGCTCTGTGGGAGCAGCCTTTGCAGGGATGTGGATTGAAGGAAAGAGCAGATTGTACCACTGGTCTTGTTCCTGACAGAACCAGTTCGGTGTGTGCATGCGTATGTGTGCACCTACAATGCATACATGACTTTTTTAATCCCGGGGGCATCCAGACGATCATGCCCAGCTCCGAGATCCAAATTCCAGACAGATTTTGGATTTGTAAACTGCAAGCACTTGTGCCCCATTGCCCAGCCCCCTCTGCTTTAGGAAGGCATCATTTGAGCCAGTACCAGTTTACTACGCACAAACTACCTGGCGATCAGCAGAGACCCTGAAGGTCTGCAATGTATGAGCCTAGCAGTACCCACATGGAGGGGGGAGCAGGTGTCAAGCAGCCAGGCAGTGCTGAGTGTGGGACATTATTGGATATTGGACAAGATCAGCCCTGGGAAACATTAGCAATAGCTTTCAGCATGTTGCAGCCCTGGGTTTCAGAGACCCCATGCATGCCAGGGTTTCTGTGAAGTTCACCAGTGCATGGAAGAAGTCTGTGAAGTACTGTCAAGCCCAGGGTAGAGGATGTTTGTGGCAAACAACATATTCATCACTATGTTTGCAATTCCACTACAAGTGCTGGCAACAGTACCCTTAACTGACTCCGCACTGGGGAGTCCCCAATGAAGTGCCACTGACTCTGCTGTCCCCCAGAAGTCCTTCTGATCTCTGGGCATGAATAGGCGGGGAAGCAACTGTTAGCTGGCACCTTTGCCTCTACTCTCTGCTGGGGACTCATCTTTCCATCCTGTCACTGCCTTATGTGACCATTCAGCTGCTGTGTGACAGATATACCATGGGTCAAAGTCTCTGTGTTCACCTGCTTGTAGGTGAGCCCCAGGGCAGCAGCCAGCTCCCGGATCTGCTGGGGGCTGAGGTACTTCTGGCTCTGGAATCGCTGGTGCAGAGTTTGCAGTTGCTCCTTGGAGAAAGCCGTGCGGCTCTTGGCCTTCCTCACCCCCTCCATGCCATCTTCTCTGCCCTTCTGAGACTTAGCCGTAGGTTGTGGGGATGAGGACACCGAATGTGGACTGGTGGCTGAATCTGGTGTGAATTGGCTGAAATTCCCAGAACTGGATGAAGCTGGGGATACTTCTAGAAATAAAAAGACAATGGGAAAATGTGTACAAGACATAATGCACAGCTGTATGGGTATGAGCATGATCCCTGCCTGCTGTAGATCTCCTTGCCTACCAGACAGCGGCTTTCTTGAAGCAAAGGCTTGTGTCACCCTCCTTCCTTCATGGATCTGTGAGCACAGACAAGTCCACTGACAGGGAGCAGCTTCCCAGCTCAGCTCTCTGGGATGCCCGTGACTCCCTTTTGGCAGGTGGAAAACTCAGGGCAGGGGATGGAGGATGGTGCACATTAGCTCACAGTGTTACTATCCTCCTCCAAAAGGCCCCAGCAATATTTCGGTCTTAGTGTGGTGTAAAGAGGCCTGGTCATGACTGCAAGCATAGCTTTGGGTTGGTGACTGGGCTCACTGAAACTGCCTCCCAGCAAACTCAACGTACTTGAGAGACAGTGGCATAGCAACCTCCAATGAGGGTGTAAGGTGGGGCAGAGCGGTCGGAGCTTACAGTGATGGAGTGGCAGATGGAGAGCATCAGTCAGGCCTTGGCTCACTCCTGTTTGCCTGTGGCTCCCACCACAGAGCATCCCACTGCTGGAAACACATGTACAGATGGAGGGACATAATTGGCTGAGAGGGGCTTCTGGCGAAAGAATGGAGAGAAATTTGACATGGAAGTGGGGAGGGAGAAAGGAAAGACGGATGATTGGGATAGGTGAGAAGAGCCAGTAATCCCATACCAGGGACATGGGGGAAAAAATTCAAGAGTGCAGAGGAAGGTGTCCAAGCCCCTTCTCCTTTGTCCTGGTACATGTCTTAAGGGAACTCTGTTGAGGACAAAGTTGAGATAAAGATCTAAAGGAAAAACTTCCTAAACAGTCTGGGCTAGTAGTCCAGACAAAAGCTGCCAAGATGCAAAGTCATTCAGGCTGTCTGAATAGGAAAATGTTAACAAGAGAGATTACCCCAGCACCTTTCTGTCAGGTGCCTGGTTGCTGGGGTCTGTGAGAGGCTGACTGAAGGACTGCGATGCCAGTCTCCCCTCTTCCCCATAACTGCAGTGATAAATCTGTCCATCCCTCCTTCCTCCAGCTACTCCTCTGCAAACCCTTCTGCATGGTCCGTCCCTCTCCTCCTACTGACATTTCAGGAGAGAGGGGGTACAGTGAATGGTGCAGTGCCATTTTCAGTACACAGCTCCTGACTACTGAGCCCAACCAGTAGCTCCCAATCTCCTTCCTAGTCACCCTGAGAGCTGTGACTCTGAAGCCCACTGAGACACCCTCTTCAACCTCCCGAATGTATGTCCAATGCAAAGTACTGACGCCCTCCTGAGGAATGGGCTCCCCGTCCACCCTACCAAATCCTTCCTTCTTCTGTCCTAAGCTGAGAGGCTACTAAGCAATCACTCAAAAGCCTTGAGGTGTTGCTGGGCCTCAGAAAGGTGGCCATGTCTGCAGTGTCTTTTCCCTCGTTACCCTCCTGGCAGAGGCACGCCTGTCTTTGTGGTGCCTGCCACTCTAGGGTTGCCTGCTCTTATAGGCCTACTCTTAGCTATTTCCCATCCCTAGGAGATGATAACCACCCAGAGCACGGGATATGTGAAGAGGCAGGTGTATAGTGGGGCAGGTTTCTGTTGCTGGGGAACAGGGCAGAGAGGATTACAAAGAGATTCTGCCTACAAGGCAGAAAGGGGCTGTCAAGAGAAGAGGTGCGAAGGCCTGAGGTGTTGTGTGCATGGGGGTAGACTGCAGAGCCTGAGAGGGAGCTGAACATCTGTGACCTGGCTGCAATGGGAGGATAAAATTTCGTGTGGGACCACAGGATGCTTGGCTCCTGCAGGCTGTGCAGTAAAAACCTTACAGGTAGGAAATGAGCATGCTGAGATTGTGGGCTTGGAAAACAGGAAAGACTTCTGCTAGACAGGGACCACAGCGAGACACCATAGAGCTAAAGCTCCCACACGTTCCTGCTCCACCTGTCATCCCAAACCCCCATGTAACTTACCACCTGCAGCTCAAGCTCAAGACAAAGGCACTCCCTCTCCCACGAGAAGAGAGTGAAGGAAAGAGGAAGCAAGAGACACAAACAGCAGTGCAACAGACATAAACACAAAAACCTGACAGACCCATTCCCACAAGCCCTTGACATCTGTAGGCCTTTGCTTCCATGACAGGGCTCTCTCTGTAGAGAGTAACAGCAGAGGAGAGTGTTTGAAGACAGGTTTTAAATCTATATACCAGGCCCACTGGGGGCACGAATGAGTCAATCTGCCTGCTGCCTTTGTGGAGCAAACGGCATGCAGAGAACCGAAGCCTTTCTCCAAACTGCACGGCAAGGAACCACGTACCAGGCAGCCACTAGTCACTCTGCCCCAGCCTGTAGCTCTCTGTAGCATCTGACAGCACTCCAAAGGCTCACCCTCCTCCCACCCGTTAACCTTACAAAAGCGTTGCCCTGCTGACCATACAATGGGGCTGGGCGAAAACCTGCTCTCATCGGCCACTCACTGGAGTGGGAGAGGAATGGCAGGAACAGAAAATGCCACCACGGTGGGGCCTGGGAGTTTTTTGCAAAGAGGGGAAGGCAAGGCAACAGGAGGACGGAAAGGAGAGAGAGATAGAGAGAGAAAAATGGCAAACTAAAAATGGTAAACTAAAAGTAAAGTAACAATGCTGCATTTAAAGGGAGCAGATTTCCTGTCAGTGATTCAGAGCATGCCTTGGCTCAAGTTCAATGAGCACATGAAGGGCGCAAGGAGTTTGTAAGGGGATAAGGGATGCCACGAGCAGAATTACCTTCAGGATTTGTTTCTCTCCATAGCACACACATGACAGCATTTGACTAAAAGGAGGCCCAGACATTCTTGCCTTGAGAACCATGAACTTCCACAAGACCATGTTGTCACACTGCCCTTCAGCCTGGAGCACGGACCTGCCAGTGCCTGGTCTCTCACAGGCTCTGTTGAGGTTTACCGGTTCACAGTCACCAAAGAAAAGTAGCATGGAAAGGTGGTGTGATGGCCCAAGGTCACCCATCCTCCTTGCCTGCCACACTGCACTTTGCCCAGCTCACACATTAGGAAACCAAGGCAGGGAGGGACAAAAATTTGCTCAAGGTCGTTAAGCGAGTGGCTGACCTGGGACCACAGGTATCCTGGGGATCAGCTCTAGGACTCAGCTGAAATGCCTTACCTGCCGTCTGCCTCTTCCCTCCTGCATCCGGAGACTGACTGGCACTGGTGGCTCCTGCTGGCCCAGCCGAAGCGGGGGCATGTCCTGCCTCCCCTGCCGAGTTCCAGTAAAAATCCAGGTACCCCATGCCAGTCCCGCTGGGGTAAGCCTGGTAGGGGGGCAGAGCCAAGTGTGCACACATGGGGGGTAGATGAAGGAGTGGCTCCCCTACCTCCACTTGTGGGGCAGGTCCCACCACCGAGCTGAAGCAGCCCCGAAGTGTAGACAGGTAGTTACCTTTATAGCTGGGCATACCCTGCCTGGGACTGCAATATCCACCATTGTCTGCAGCTTGAGGCTCTTTGTCATGTTAAAGAGGCTGATTGGTGGGGTGGGGACAGAGGAGGGTGGAGGGGGGGGAAAGAAAGCCACACATGGGATCAGAGCTAAAATATGTCCCCTCTGAATTCTTCCCATTCTGCAGGTTCCTCAGGCACGCCTGAGCAGGGGTCTGATCCAGAGCCCCAGGAAACCTCCTCCTGCCTGCTTCTTTGGGGTCAGGTCAAATTGTCCCATCACAAAATAATCCCATGAGTGCAGGTGTCCTGTAGAAAAGAGCTGTTCACTGCATTGGGAGAAAAAAAATCCAACCAATCTCCACCATATGAGAGTGGACAGGAGATAGAGCTGGTGCTGACCTGCACAGTACCATGCCGAACAAACCCAAGCCCTGCTCCAGGTTACGGGGAGAGTTCTGAGAAGTCTGCTTCACGGCTTGTGTCACATTGACACCCCTACGAGACCCGCACACACACATCCCCACACCCTCCTGACCTGGCAGCACTTCCCACACTCTTGGTGCAGATGTCAGAGGTGGAGCAAGGGGGACCTGGGGGCTAGAAACTACATTTTTCTGAAACTGAGAAGGAATTTACTTCACACAGGCATTTGAGGGAGCCAGCTGAAAATGTCTGGCCCATCTTCCACATGTCTGTGCCAGAGCAAGCTCAGAAACACCGGACAAGTCACATGCAACACCAAATCTCATTTAGCAGAGCAGACTCAGAAATCGCAGGTGACTGGTCTACAGAGGGACAATCAGCAGAGACTTTTTCACTATGGAGGTAGGAAAAGATTTAGTGCAGATAAGCTCCACAGCTAACAGATTTGCTCCCCCATGGCCTTTCAAAGACACATTTCATTTGCATAGTCTTGGCTGCGGCCTTTGCCAAGCTGTCCCAAACTGTCTGGAATAAAGAAGTTGAAGTGTTTCCTTTAAGGTAAGAATAAGTGTTTCCTTTAAGGTAGGGTTAGCTGATGTTTGCTGTCATATGGCCCCCACCCAAGGGGGACAGGCGCCTGCAGAGCTGTTCATTAAATAACCAGAAGCGAGTGAGCGAGCCACAGAATTCAGCTATGGGCCTGCAGTTTGGTCTGCTCTATGGGCTCCAGTTCCTTCACCTCAGGAGGTTTTGCTCTGCCTGTGTTTAGGAAGATTTGAGTAGTTTCATCTTGAGAGCTGTTGCGAGTCGCCAGCTAATGTCTGTATTTTTCAGTGCACAGACAGAAGCCCCACAGTTAATTCAAATATTTTTTGGTAGAACTAGCCCTGCCTTGGCACCAGGACATGTGCATGTCTCATGTCAGAAGCTCAAAGATGAGGGTGCAGATCCACAAAAGTGTAAAATTATTTAATCTGGACTGTCCCTGCACCATTCTGTGCCTCATTGCTCCACAGGTGCTTGTTGCTGCCTTCTTCCCAAGCCTGCGCTAGCACCCAGTACCTGCCCAACAGGCCAGAGAGGGGAACCTCTTTGCTGTGAGAGTTCAAGTATCAGCAGGAAGAAGAAACAGGCAGGTGGGGGTGAGCAAGCCCATAGGAAATAGGATTTAGATCAGTTTAAAAGGATGTAGAGCACCACTTCTACCACCACTTCTGCCACTGCTCTGTGTCCCATGGCAGATTACTAGTCCCAGCTTCCCTGTCTGTAGGGCAGAGGCAACTCGGAGCATTCTGATAACGCTGCATGGGAAGCCAAAAGGAACTTCAGGACTGGCCTGTGAGTGAACCTGAAAATCAATGCAGCTGCTCTTGAGCCATCATGGGCAGACTATTCAACTCAATTGCCACATCACAGCATGATTCTGCTGCCTTGGGACCATCTACTTTCCCATAAGGTACGGACCGGAAGGAACTAAGGGCCTGGCTGGGGTCTCTTTAACATGCATTCAGTATTACGTTTTCCATTTTCATGAAACACTTTTCTGTGCCTACAAACTGCAGGGACTGACATCCCTCTGCACAAGAAATGCAGTTTTAAATACGAAGTTAACTTGAAAAACTGAAAGCAAAAAAGGGCTTTTGAGAACATCTGCCCTGACAGAATCCCAAGAGCATCCTGTTGCAATGACCCTGCAACAGGCTTTACATGGTGGTTTTGGCTCGTGCCTCACTTCTGAATCATTCCACGATTCAGAGCTGCAGTGCCACAAGAGCTCAGATCACAGTCCCTCATATCTGCCCTCAGTCCCTAGCTAATTAAGCAAAGGGAGAGACACCAATGACATGAGCTGTACAGAGCTTGGAACCCCACTAGGCAGCTCCAGTGCCACCAGGAGTGTCAAGGAGAATGACATGTGCTCCTTCCTATTCGTGTCTGACAATATGTTGGTGTTCAAGTTCTCATGGCCTTAGGTGCAGTTAGAAAATTAAAACAAGGGAGTAGCCCTGGAGGATATCGATATATTTACACTGTTTACACACTGTTTAATCTGAAGACCTGGCAGAAAACATGGCAGGTGCTGGCATTAGTGGCAGTGGGTATCTGCGGCTTCACCGTACTTGTTGGGAGTCTGACTGGCTGAGCACTTCGCACTTGATCTCCTTGATTTCAGCTACTTCTGAAGGTGTCTGGGATCTTTCTTGCAAAGTGCCCGGAGGCCATAATAAACTAGTATAGTCACCTGCACTACAAAGTCCCGCGGGGCAGAAGCCAGGGAGGAGGGTGGTGCTGCCCCTGGGAGCAGAGCCACCCGCCCAACTGGACCAGTGAGTGGGGCAGCACAGAGGCAGTCACCTCCCGGGGAGCAGGAGGGGGACTGAGAGGCAGAGGAGCTCTCACCGGGCGGCTTATCTCCCTGGCGCAGCGCGTGACACAGCCTGTGGCGCGGGGAGCAGCTCCCTAAATCCAGCACTGCAGGCAGCTGACACATGTGGCTTGGCATCAGGCTGAGCCAGACCCTGGTTGGTTTGGTACTGTGTTATTCCAGGCTGGGCCTGGCTGCTCACTATTATCCCACAATGACCTCCTCGAGAGACTTCCCTGGCTCATGCTCTTGGCTCAGAGGGCTTTCTAGTATCTTAATCTTTATTTGCTTTTCTGTACGATGAAGCTGAAAGCACACTCCAATAAAAAGAGGGTAAATTCTTCACAGGCGTGTTAGTAACATGACCTTTCATCCACAGCCTTTCTCCGACATGGCACTGAGCAGAGCAACACTCACAACAAATTAAACAGTAGCTTGTAAATGACCAGGTTTCCTCCATAAAGGTAGGGAGGTAGGAAGACTAGTAGAGAGACCAGGAAGGAAGAGGAAAAGTCCTAATCCTCTGTCCCCATGCCCTCCATGATGTGGCTGTAGCTCATGCTGACTTGCTCAAGATAGCCACAGACTAGAGAATGCAGGTGCTACTGACAGGGTGACTCCAGCGACATGGAAGGCAGGAGAGGCTGCAAAAACAATCTTGAAAACTAGGCTGGGATTATGGACATCATTCAGGAGATGCACAGGCAGAGCAGAAGAGGGTCAACATGCTCATGGAAATGGCTTCTGTAACTAGCTCCTCTCACTGGCACAGTCCATATGGTTGCGACAACCTGATTTTCTTATAACAATCCCATCCTAGCCATGTTTTGTCACGGCCCCAATGACTTCTACACCTTTTGTAGGTAACCGCAGCAAAATCATCCTTCCAGGCAACAGCTTTTGATTTGCTTGGGGTTTGGGTTTTTTCTTTTTTTTGCTTCTGCTTTTCACTGAGGTTTTAGGTAATAAATTACCTTTCAGACCTCTTCATTTGTCAGTTGCTGCTCTTTTCTCCTAAAAGAGGAATCAGACTGGGTCAAACGGGAAAGCTCAGATCTGGATAAAGACACTGGACAGACCTGACTCTGAGATGTCTGTGTTCTGGCAAAGTGTCCCATGACAGCTAACACGCAAACAAGGCTTGACGTGTACAGCGTGGCCATAACAGAGCAAGAACTGAAGGTTAAAGCTGACCGCATCCTGACTAGGCTAGGCTCCGATGTTCAGTCACAACTTGAGCCCTCGTGGTTCACCTCTTGTTGGTGTAGCTCTGCCCAACAGCCTCCTCAGTGAAGTTACAGCTGATGCCACCAACAGGAGTATTGCTACATCTGCATTCGGGTTTAGCTGGCAGAACTGTGGCAGTTCGGGCTGCAACAGTTTAGAAGTCCTTACTGCTGCCACTATACCAGGAAAACGCCAAGTTTCTTGGAGGCTTGGTCTCACCACACCCCACTTGGGAGGTGCACGGGGGATACCTCTCCCCAGAGGGACCTGCGCTGCAGGCTCACTGCTAGCAGCAGGCGAGCACCTGGCAGCCCTCCTGAGGTTTCCTGGGCCATACAGTCTCTTTCTGCGACTAGTAATATTGGCAAACAAGTGTCCTTCTTCTGTCCAAGTTGGCTTTTTAAAAAAATTATGGTTTTCAGTCCTTTAACTTGTTGAATGTTGTTTTAGTTAAGTATTCAAAGATAGTTAATGCAGCTGTTTTAAGAAAAAGACTTTGACACTCTTGTTTTATAGCATTTCTCCTTTCTTTGAAGCCTTAAACAAATGCCCTGTTTTGTTTGAAGATTTGCAGGGGTTTTGTGATTGACATTGATAGTAATGGCTTAATCTAAAGACATTTTTAAAAGCAAAAAAGTGGAAAAGTAATACAGTTTGAATGATGGGAAGCAAAGTAGCTAAAACATTCACACATTCCAACATTCCCACTCTGTCCCCCTTTAACCACTTAGTTCAGTGTGTTAATTCTTTAATTGTAACTTGACCTTGAATTTACTTCTCTTAAAGCACCATATCTTTTTTCAAAGTCTTTTCTTTTTTGGTGATTGATCATTTTCTACATTTTTTCTTTGCTTTGTGTGAGACTGTGCTGTAATCTAGGCAGATCCATGTGTTTGCCTGTTCTCACAACAGCCTTATCCTCCTTGCAAATACTGTTAATGAGTCTGTACCAGAAAAGGAGGGGGGTTTTCCCCCTAACATATACTGTTTTGCTGTACTGAGGACAGGCAGTGGAAAGGAAAAATCATAAACATGCTGCTGTTTGTTTGTTGCTTTTTTTTTTGTTTTAATGTGTGTCATGTTGGGCTGAAAAATTTCTGAAAGGGGTAAAATATATTCCTAGTGAGACAATATAACCAAGTTTCAGCTGGGTAGTAAAAAAGAAAAAGGAAAAGGATTCCCTTTCTCTTCTTAGGCTGCTCTGGACCCAGAGCTAAATAGGGTCAGAGCTGGTACTTCGCTGTACATAGCAGCCATCCAGAGCCACAAAAAAGCAAGTTAAGACCTCTCGGGGCTGGAAGATGTAAGGGGAGCTCTGGTAACACCTACCTAAAAAAGACTGGGGGAGGGGCTAGGAAGTCTGCAAACCTTAAATAACATTCATCAGTATTTCCTAGCTGCCTTCCATTTTTCCTTCTGTAAATGTAATTTAGGAGTCAACTTCCCATGTTAAGTGGTTCATGAAGGAAGGGGACAGTCTGCAGAGGCCTCTTCTCTTAAATTAACCAGAGTAACAAAAGCCCAACTTATTTTGCTGAGCAAAACTTTTCAGTAAAATCAACAAAAGGCAAAAGTAAAAATGTGTGACACACACACACACACACATATATATATATATTTAAAGCCTCTCTCTCTTAAAATCTGCCCAGTGGAAAAAAACATAAGGGCCAAGACATGCATGAGCTTAGTTTCCAACAAAGCGGTTTAGGACAAGCTGTTGATCATTATCATGAGATGGATTTTTCTGCTTGTATATCCTTCCTGAAGTCCTTCACACAGTGAGGCCCTCCAGGAGAAGTGTAACTTGACCCTGATGCCAAGAGGAAGGAGAAATTGGAAGAAAAGAACTCTGCCAGCATTGCCAGCACTCCCACAGTCTCCCAGGCCTCACATTTAGGATGTTACTTCCCTGATCTGCTAAGAAAATTGTGATGAGAGTAGGCTGAAAAGAAGGCCCTGGACAGTGTCACCACGCCTACCACTTTCAGCCTCATTCCAACATCTCTTGAAATGTAGTATATGACTCCTCTGTTCTCACTGATCATTCACAAAGCTTTTTCTGTCTACCTTCTGTCTCTTGACTTCATGTTTAAAAGGCATCTGTGGTAACTGGCCAAAGCAATTTCTCTTGCTATATGGCTACAAGCTTACAGGCACTGTGCAAGTCCAGCAAATTCTCGGCCAGCCTGATGCTTCTGTGTGTTTCCCCCTTCCCAAAGTGCCTGTCCATACAATGTGTGTGCCACCAGCAGAAAGTGGTGAGAGAGTCCAGCATCAGAAATGGAAGGTGCACTTTCCTCCTTCGTTGGTTTTCCTTACTCAATGTGTGTTTTGTCTTTGAAGAAAGGAATTTCTATGTAAAGTAACAGCAAGGTCCATCATGTCTAACTTCCCTAGAATAATGGATCTGAACTGTTGTTAATATTATCAGTGGTATATTTTCTCCCTAAAAAGAAAGGGGATGAGGGATTTTTCTAATACTGACATTTTTTTTTAGTACTTGAACTCTTTCCCCTTTGCTTTAACAAAAGCTATGAAGATTTTCAATGGTGGTTATTGCCATGACACCAAGCTGTCTGAGGTCTTGAAATCTCAAATCTCATTTAACCATTTCAGAGCACTGAGTGTAATGCAGAGCATTTTAATCAAAAGGTATACATAGAGAAAACCCTCTCCCACCACTGGAAACTCCACTTGGTCCTACAGAGATGCGGCCCTTTTGTGACCCCCCCAACTTGTTCCTAGGCAAATCTTCCAAAGAATTCCCACTTAAGCCCAGTTTGCAAAACTGTGGGTCTCCATGTCCCCTCTTCCAGCTCCGCTGTCAATACCTGGGAACCCATCCCACTCATCCAGCCCTTTGATATTAGGCTTGTGACCAAGATATTTGAGGTAGGCTACGCTCCAGCTAGGCTTTCCATGCTGCTTCTATGGTTTTCACTCATCCTTCCTCATGACCAGTGGATCAGTGCACAGTCTCATAAAGGAATGGTGAAAGGGTCCTCGATATCTTGTGAGCATGTGGCACACAAGTAGAGGATGAGCTGGCAGGGAGATCTGCCCGCAGAACAAGGCAGGAGGAAGAGAAAAATGTGGTGGGACACCTCTGCAGGGGTTTAAGATACAGAGAGAGCAGGTGATGGATTTTGGCAGGTGGAAGAAAGTTAGAGGTTTCTCAGTTGCACTAAATGCAGACCAAAGCTGTCTTAAGGGGCTTATAGGCCCTGGAGCATCAAAACTTGCAGACTCTTTGACATATCTAAGAGTGGGAGAAGAATGCAGTGTGCTCCCTTTCCAGTCACTGGGCTCTGGTATCTGGGATTCCACCAGCCCAAATGTGCCAGGAATTAAGTCTCCCCAGACAAACAGAGATAACATAGCAGAGCTCTGATCAAGGGACTGATATCAAAGGAGCAAATCTCTCAGCCCCGGGGATGAATCATCAGAGCAGTTTATTCCAACCTTTTCTCCTCCTTTCAAGTATCAGGTTCAATTGCAGCAACAGCAGCACAAAAGGCTTCATCATTCTAGGTGCTGCAAAGACAGGGAAAACACAACCAGGAGGAATGGAATTCACAGGTGATACAAGGCTGGGAGGGTGTTGCAAATACCACAGAGAACAAAGAAATAATGCAAAAGGAACCTATCTTGCTTGGGCAGGGAGGAAGAAGGAAAGATGGAGGCTAGTCATGCACCTGGGGAGAAAGAATCTCAAAGGTAAGTAATCAAAGGGAGATGTCTAGAAAGCACAGCATGAAAAAAAAAAAAAAGGAGAGGTAAAAGAGATGCATGTTTGCCAGCTGATGTATACTAAATTCAAGCAACAGCAATACTATTTTGCAGGCATGCAAGCACTTGACAAATATCCATATAATCTCATTTTTCATGGATGGGGAAACTGAGGCACCACATGGGCTCAGTAAAGGGCCTGTTATTGTGCAGCACCGGCCACACCTTGGCTGGGCAGAAACACCAGGTTGTCAATGCAGAAAACTTTTGCCTTAGAGCTAAAGGGCAGTATTATGCACAGTTATGGGGAGACGGCGCGAAGAAGGTTACGTTCCTGTTTGTGTGCCCTGCAAAATGAGGGGGACGAGGAGGAGGGGGAGGCCCCAGGGAAGAGCAGCAGGCACAGGAGTGTTATAAAACACAGCTTCTATCTGCCAAGTGAGTATCAAACCAGAACTGCATCATCCCATTTTCTCTGGTTCTCAGCAACTTGTGGAGCTAATCTCTGTGTACACATAGGGGCAGATCTGTCTGAAGGCATTCCCGCTGCCAGCTCCACTCCAACTTTGTGGGTTGCCCTTCCCACAAAGCAGGTGAGGACAGGTGGAAAGGGCTGAACTGGCAGACACAATACCAGAGACAGGGCTGTGATGAGAGTAAATAAGGTTGCGTGTCACTTCAGCTCCACCGGTTCTTCACAATCTTCTCACCTGTGTATCAGCCTACTCTGTAAGAGACAAGCCAGAGGGCCAAGCCAGGTCTGGTTCTCTACTCATCACAGTTAGTAACAGTTATGTTGCGTGATCCTCCAGCAGGCTTTACCAGGGCATCAGTCTTATCATTGCTGGATCTTAATAAGCAATGCTGTTAATGGGTTTGCTCCCCCCCCGCTGTGAGCTGGGTTAGCTCTGCAGGGCAAACAGCAGCAAGACTGTCATCTCTGTAGAAAAATCAGTTGATCTCTGAATCCTCTGGCTCAGGCTAAGGTGTACACCAAGATCCACAGAAGTGCTGCTGAGCTGTAGTCTGCCGTAGTCTGGTTTGGGTTGTGGTTTGGAGTTTGGGGTTGCATGTTTTGTGGGGTGGTGGCATGGCATTCTTGTTTCAGAGTAGCCCCGTACTTTGGCATGTCAAGATTTACCTCTTTGAGCTACCAGTTGCTGTAAAAAAATTGTTATTGGTAATTACATTGCAGATGAATCTAAGCTTTGCAAGGAAAATTGAGGGGTGGGGGTGGATGGCAACCATCTACATGGACTATTTGCTAAGGGTGAGGCACCTGGGAAATACACATGCTGCTAGTGTGTTGCCACATAACCAGGCATGTTTCCATGCTACAGACAGGGTAACACAGAGTCAGCACCCTCCAGTGAGGCTGCACTTGGCAGCTTGTGTTTCCCTCTGGGCACTGTGCTCTAGCAGGAATGAGAGACCTCAGGAGCAAGGAAGCAATTAATGGCCCAAAGTACTCAGTTTTGGAGAGGTAATATTAACTCGTTGGGAAGACAACAGAGAGAGTGGGTGGCCTGTGGAAATCTCAGCATGAAAAAAAGCAGGAGAGAGTTGTTAAGAGGTTGTGATATTCTTTTGGAACCCAGGTAAAGAAATAGCTTTTGGTGACAGCAGAAGAAGCATGTGGCAAAAGTTGCCTGGGCTCACTACAGAAAGCAAAGCCCTCAGGTTTCTCGCAGCCCCAGGCTCGAGGGCTTTACTGGAGCAGTGCCTGAGGAGCTGCAGACTGCAGAGCTACCTGGGTGGCATGGCCACGCAACAAGCTGTGGGGTCAGCACAGCATGCTCCTCTGCCTCCAGCGGCAGCCCTGCCAGCATCCCCGCCGGGTATTTCCGTCTCCAGCACAGCAGAAGCCATCGTAAGGTGACCTTGCACTAGGGCAAGACTTGAAGTATGCAAGGATGGCAGCAGGAGCATCCACTGGACCATGGTCCCTGTGAGACAAGGCTTTGCCTTGGATGTAAGCTCAGCAGGTCCCCTGTGTCATGCAGAGTTTGGGATGGGATTAATGCAAGTTTAGTCACTGCCGAGGATAATGTGCTTCAAACCGCCAAGCCCTCCCCCAGAGCGTTGTCCACAGGCCTATACATCTTGAAGAAAACCTGAGGCAGGGGAACGACAGTAGCATGAAGCAGGGATAAAGAATGGCTCTTTAAGGGGAGATGGGGAAGAGCAAAGGGGAAGCAGAAAAGTGGGGAAGAGCAGGAAGAATGGCCTGAAACATCAGGGAAAATGCAGAGAATCCCAAAAGCATGAAGGATTGTAACACCAGGTCACGCTCAGCTCTATATGCAGTCAGACCCTGCAACACACGGCACGAGGCAGAAGGAGCTACAGAGGAAATGGGGCCATCAGAAAGCAGTGGAAAAATGCCATGTGGTAGAAGGAAGGACCAGGTGAGGTTCAGGGGCACAAGAAAGATTTTGAGGTATGAGAGAGAGCCCAGAGCTGGCCAGGTAATGCAAGCCCATCTCCATCCATGCTTTCAGTCTTTCATCTCCGCCCTTCCTAAGGCTGAGAGATGTCAGCCTAGTGAGAATGAGCAGTGATCATCCCAAAGGTGTATTGATCCCTAGTTCTGGGCATGCACAAGTAGGTTCAGAGACAGATATATCAGAGAGCCTGTGAGGAGCAAGAAAAGCCACTATGAGCTGGAAGGAGGAGAGGAGGTTAGCAAAATTCTAGCTACTTCCAAGGCCCTGGGAGATCACGGAAAGGAGAGGAAGGGCCCTGTTGGTGCCAAGCAATGTGCATTGTGTTCAGCTTATAGTGACTCTAGTAGTGCTTGCGGGGTTGGAGAAAAGACCCTGCTCAACTGAATGGAAGGAGAGCCTCCACCAGCCCCTCTGCGCTGTTTCAACCCTTTTTTTGTGGTAGCTGGGCCCCGATCAAGACAAACAATCTAAGACAGTGTTAGCAAAAAGAATGTGGTCTTTTCAGTTCTGGCAAGAGAGGCTTCCACATGGAAAGACACAATCTCAGGTCTCTGGCTGCTGCTGGAAGAGAGTTTGGCACTGCATTGCACTCTTCCTGCAAGTCACCACATACATCAGAGGTGAACCACAGGCTCAGCAGCAATTTTGTGGCCCCCTTGCCAGAACGACCCACCCTGACGGGGTGTGATGTGGGCACTAGGTCATCACTGAAGCTGGGTGAAAAACCTTGATTCTCTCTGCTGCAAAGCTGGGCATGTGTGCATGGCTGCATGATTCAGGTTTTGCCTTACTTCCTGCTGCAGGAGAAAGGAGGATGCAGATCCGCAAGATCTCTCACAAGGTCTCCCTAGAGCTCTCTGGTTGAGTCTGTGGACACTTTGCACCTTTTCATCACACTACTCGGGAGAATCAAGCATACTCCATGTGTGCAACCAAAGTGTTCACACCCACAAACCACACATCATGGTCGTCAAGGCTATGCTCCAAAAGCTTCCCGGGAGCACCCAGTTCTGAGAGCCTGGCAGCAGCGGACACATCACCTTTGGCTCCCAGACCTTCCCAGTCAACCAGCACCTCCTGCAGCCCTTTGCACTGGCACCAGGGACAGTACAACTGCCTGCCTTTGTGCCCCTCTGGCACCACCTTGCACTTCCATGCCAGGCAACACGGGGGGATGATGAATCACAAGCCGTGCTATGCCTCCGCAGTCTCCTTGGTGTCGGGGCACTGCACATGCAAACACCCGGTGTCTGTGCACCTGGTGCGCATCACTCCTTTGAGATTTCCCACAAACTTCAGATTTTCTCAGTCTCTGCTTTTAAAGCGTTACTAATTTGGCCTGACTCTTCCCTCAGCAGAAGAAAACGTGCGCTCTCAGCTCAGTTTAGTTAACAAAAGGTTAAGTCCCAGCAAAGGAAAAAAAAAACCCAAACTATCTATCTTCTCAGGAGCCACCACTGTGCACTAAATCTTTGCTAAAGCTTAGTTTCTAGCCAGCCCTAGCGTCTGTGCTTTGGCTGCTCTGTCCTCACACACACAGCCAGTCAGGAATTGGACTTTCCGTACCCAAGGAAAAAAGTATCTCTCTGGCTGCTTCTCTTTTTTTTTTTTCCTTCTTTTTAGTTTTTTTTTATTTTCTTTATTGGCTTCAGTTACACTTGGAAAAAGAAATCAGACCTGCTCACACAGAAAAATTGCCCTAGACAGTGTGTTTGGAAACACTGAAGCCTTCCATTAATGCTCTTACCTTTTTGTTGTTGTTGTGACCAAAACATTACAACACACAGAGTTACCTATGAGCTATGTATGACCAGCGTGATGTTATTCTTGTGTCAGAATGAGAAAAAAGCAAAACAGTAAAGGCGGTGGGATGCCACTCCATCACTCCCAAAAAGTTTTGTCTGTGGCATGAAATAAGGAAGCTGGAAAGCATTTCTTTCAACGCTTCTGCACTGACAGTTTCTCTGAGATGGATGAGCCCCTGCAGATTTCAGTGCGGTGGTGGTATCTGTCCAAAGTGGGCTTTGCTGACATTTGTCTTGACCGGTGCTGTTTGTCAGGACCTTGTCTTGCATTGCTTAATGCAGTTAGGAACATACCTTTGCTTTGTGTTTATGGAAAGTCTGCTTCCGATACGCTACTCTGCTAACTTTAGTCTAGCAGAGGCAGCTGTATCTTGCTGCCCATCATTTTTCCCTGGCTGTGGCACTTAACAGGTCCTGAGCATTTACCAGTTTGCCCTGAGCCCTTTATGCATCTTGCCCTGAGTAACAGCTGACAATAAATTCCAGTAGTTGATACTGTGTGAAAAGTATGTGTTTTGGTCATGTTTCTCCCTGGGTTCATGTGAAATAATCTCATTCTGGAGACAATCGGGCATCCTAATTTCTAGTCTGTAAAATGTGAGTACTTTCTGCAGAGGTTCATTGTTCATATCCTGTGGGACAGTTGTAATCTAGCCTACACGGAGGGTAAGATACAGTCTTGAAGGAGTTGCTTTCATAACCCGGTGAAAATATAGCTTCGGTGTGCTTAGTGTAAATTTTCAAAGGCCACCCATCATCTCCCACTACACCCTTATCAGTGATGGTTGTTAAAACTTGACAGTGCTGAATTTATCAAATCAAGTGCAATTTCTGTGGGAACATGATGCAACTACATGGCTGTAGAACTCCGCTGTGATGTAGCTGGAGATAGGACTGGGACAGGTCCTTTAGGAAGCCCCCAGTTAAAAAGAACCACAGCCAAGAAAAATGTCATGCCTGTGTGCAGAAACTCAGCGAGAAAGACATGGAGAGATCCAGACAACATTTGTCCTTCTCCCTCCACCAGTGACCACCAATCTGAGTGTAGCTCTGCACTTTTATTTGACGATGTCAAGATTTAATTTAGATGGGCATGAACTTAGCTCACCGACTTCCCTAGGTCGTCATTTTCTTCATGAAAAGACCCAGGTGCAAGGAGGGGAAGTGGTTTGCTCAAGATCACTCAGACGGTCAGCAGCAGAAGTGCGAGCTTCTCGGCTCAAAGCCCCTGCTCTGACCAGGAGATGGCACTACCAGCTTTTCCGCCTGAAGCTGGCAAGCTTTTTGTGCAACCACGCAGCGCGGCCAGCAGTTCCAGTTCGATCCCTGCATGCCAAGCACCACCCTGTGATAAGACCTGGGTAATCTACCTTGTTCTGTTTGCTAAACTTCCACCCTGATTGTCCCTTCTTCCTGTGAGGTTGCTCAGGTCAAAAGCCCAGAGAAGAAAATGCACACTGGCACAACGTTTTGCTGCACCCAAAATACCCAGCCACCACTCCTCTTCCTGTCTACGTCAGCCCCTTCCCTGTCCCTGTTTTCCCCTGCCTCTCATCTTAGACCTGTCAGAAGAAGTGCATAGACACTTGCAACAAGTGCTGTGTCATGTAGTATTGCTGTCTGCTTTTAACCAGCAGGCTCAGCGCTGCATTTGCATAGCCAATGTATTTGCAAGAACACCCGTGTTTCCCCACACTTCTCATCAACTGCTGTCAAGCTCTGCTTTAGCCACAGGATAAAAAGGCCCATAGCACATTGAGTCCTGTTTCTAGCTCCTGAAACAAGATTAGCCTTCAGTATACCCCTCACTGCAAAGCTGTCTGCATTTATTTGTTCATTCCCACCAAATCACTATGCTTGGCAGCCATCTCTTTGTACCCATAGAACACCGTTGCATGGGCGTGAAAGAAATGTTTTGGATGGAGCGTGGTGACAAAAACACAAAGACTGCTGGGTGACAGCAAGTGCTGACCTGCACATTCTTGGAGGTTATAGGCTAGAGTTTATTTACTTCCTCTGCCTCACAGTTGCCTGCTCTCAATCCACCTTGTAGTCATGATCCCATGACTAAAAAGTGGTGTCTCCTACTGAGATTCCTAATAGCTAACTAACACTGCCTGGTAGCCACTCCACCTCGCTTCATTCAGCTCCCCTCACAGCAACACCATTTTCAAGGATTCTCCCATACGAGGTCTTTTCAATCACTTTTGCCTTCAGAGTCCTGACCACTCTTCACTGCATACTTCTTCCCTCTCCTTATCACACACAGCTTCCTCCTGCCTCTTGCTTTAACTGCTGGACACGTTGCCAGCAAGTGACATGCTCTGGGTATATAATAATCCTCCTGGTGAGTTCACTACAGTGACCACCTCCTGCCTGCTCTAGGACTCCCTTCTGAAGTCACTCGCTGTCTCTGCCAGGCCTTCTGCTGCATCATCTCTCAGTGCTTCACACCATTCCATCCTTCCTTGGGTTCCTCTTGATCTGTTCCCTAAACATAACCTTCAATTTCAGTTCAGCCTTGCCCCTGCTCCACCAGCTCCGCGTTGCCTCTCTGAGCCTGATGTATTCTTTTGACTGCTCTGAGACAGTGGGAAGTGCTTGCTGGGCTTTGGGAATGAATTGCCCTTCAGCATGGACAGCCTCCCTTTTGTCCACGTTCATGTAACAGCAGGGAAGGATGGCAGGCAACTCCTTGTGTCCCAGAAAGCTGTAGTTCTGGTTGTGGCATCAGTCACTCTTCCACTGATTTGTAGCATCAGAGAGTTGTAAAAAGACAGCGACATGGCAGCAGCAGCTGTTTGTCCTGGCCTAACATCTTGGTGGGGACATGGACATGAGGAATGAAAGGCAGCATCTTCAAACCATTTTGTTGCAGGGTCTGGGAATTTTGGACAAAAGCTATCCTGGCTAAGGAAGGAGTTTTGCAATGAATTCAAATGCGAAAAGCGTGTATGCAAGAGGTGGCAAAAAGGATAGGCTATGGAGGAGGAGGACAGAAGCACAAGTACCCTTCAGGGTACTGAAGAACAAAATCAGAAAGGTCTCTCAGAGCCCAAATGGAGCAAAAACTTGCATGGGACAGGATGGGTGAGAAGATGGATTCTGTAATTATCCTAGTAGCCAGTCCAGGGAATGGGGGACAAACTAGTGATGGATGCCTTAGCCTTAGAAGCTGAGGTACTCAAAGCCTTCCTTGCAACAGTCGGTAGAAGCAAAGCCTGCTCCCAGATCTCCAAACATATCATAATGGTTTGGAAAGTTGAGGGACAGCCAGGAGTGGGGCAGCAGCAGGCTCAGTACTGCTTAGAGAGCCTGGATATATCACAATGCATGGGATTGGATAGGATACACCTCAAAGCTGGGATACATCTGACGCTGCTGAAAGAATTGCCAGATGTGATTATGAGGCTGCAGTCTTTCACCTGTCATCCCTGACAGCTGGAAAAAGGGCGACATTGTGCCCAACTGTAGGGAAAGCAAGCAGGATGACTTGGGGAACTCCAGGCCAGCCATCCTTACCTCAGTAGTACATCCTCCCAGTGCCAAACGTGCGAAGGACAAGAATGTAATGAGGACAGGTTCATACTGGTTTACCAAGGGAACACTGACTGCCTTGCAAAATGAAAGGAGTGGCTGTATGGATTCGGGGAGAGTGGTTGATGTAATGCACGTTGACTTGAGTTACACTGTACGTACTGTCTCCCACAGCATACTTCTTTGGAAGTGAGGGGGAGGTATGGCAGCAAACCATTGCTCAGCATACTGGGAGACGTAAAACTGGGAAGATGTAAAATATCCCAGTGAAGGAGAATTACACCACCAGTACACTAGCTCTTCCTAATTCCATGCTGGTGTCTTGACAACATGACATTGCCCAAGAGTGCCCTGGGCAACCCATCACACTCTTCAACACCCTGACACAGGGTAGAACACAGCAGAAAGACTAAGCATAGCACCTACACCAGCTGATTGTCTATTAAAACATTTTGTAGCACTGACAGTTGAACTGGAGGCAGAGGAAAAGCTAGATAAACTATACAAAGCCATAACCAACTGACCAAATATTAGCAGATTTCCCCCAACTTTTCATGAGCAATGTCTGGAAATGGAAGAAGCATCCCACATCTATTGCCACCACTTACTTCTGATGTTCTGCTGATGTACATCCACTAAATGTTGTTTTTCTTGAGCATGTAATTTGTAGGGATGCATTTGTCCATAAAACATTTGGCAGCTCCATGAGGCCAGAGGATATGTCAATGGAGAATTCGTAACCAGGGAGACAGAGTGAGGAAGAAAGGCTTCACACTAGCTTCAGCTCAGGCATAATGGTCATGGGCTATTCCTTAAGAAAAATCCAACAGTGCATCTATCTAGGCACAAACTGCTGGGCCCACTAACCTGTTCTGGTGGGACAGCCACCAGGATGCTTCAGTGCAGAAGGCAGGAACTAAGCAGGCCATACAGGTTGACTAGCATTTTTCTGTGTACTGGGGTTTGGAACAGGCTAGAGCAATACTAGAAGAGGTGGGTCAGACACTGTGGGGTAGAAGGGCAAAGAGCAGCATGCCAGTATCTGCAGGTTAGTATGGACCTGGAATGGCTGGAGATGGGACCCCATGGTAGCTACTGGTCCGTTTTCTGACCCACATGACAGGGGGCTTCAGAGAATAAGGCACTGTTGTTTCCTTACAGCAAAGAAACCCTGTGCTCAGATTTCTGTCCCAGTCCACTGAGAATGAGGAGCTGGCATTAAAGGCACAGACAAGAAATACGGAGAGGAGGAAGTTTATGGCTCCCAGTTCTAGGATGATCAAGGTAGAATGGAAAACCCCAGGTAGCAGGACTATTTTGGAGGAACGTTTGATTTTAAAAGGCAAATAGGGAGGAGGAGGGAGAGCGGGGTGATGACAAAGTCTCCAGTGTTGAGATCTCCCCACAATTCACTCATAAAACCCCACCGCCTGTCCCTCTTAAGCTTCCCTTCCAGAAATGCCACTTTTTCTTCATAATCAGCACAGATCTAGCTGCTGAGAACTCATGTCCAGTCCCTCCTCACCCCCTGACACACCGCTCCCTCTCTGCCCACGAGACCACTGGTCACACCACAGCCACCTACAGCATTGAACCCTAACAGTGCAGTGTTGGCACTGGGGCTGGAAGGGATGGTGATGGGCCACATGCAGCTGGTCTTCATGTCTTTCAGTGTGATTGATTCCTCTGTTGTCTCGTTTACCTCCTCCAAGAGGACTCTGGCACCTCTCAATCTCCAGAGTTCTGTAAGAAAAGAGATAAAAACAGTTCTGAGGGTTTCATACCTGTCTGTCAAGGTTTCATTGTGGATCAAGGGGGCAGATGGGGGAACATAATTTCAGATGATGTTATTTCAAAAAATGGGAGAGATAGAAAGTCTGGTTTAAACACACAAACATCTTCTATCCCAACTACCTTGGCCTGCACGTTTAATGTCCTAACTTAAGCAAGTAATTAATCACACTGTATGTGTGCAACTAAAGTGTTCACACCCACAAACCACACATCAGATATTTTTCTAACTAAGAAGAAAGACTTGGCCTCTAATATGAGTCTAAACCGGATTTTGCAGTGTTGGTGGGAAGCCACTTCAATCACAGTTATCATGGCTATGCTCCAAAAGCTTCCCGGGAGCACCCAGTTCTGAGAGCCTGGCAGCAGGGGACACATCACCTTTGGCTCCCAGACCTTCCCAGTCAACCAGCACCTCCTGCAGCCCTTTGCACTGGCACCAGGGACAGTACAACTGCCTGCCTTTGTGCCCCTCTGGCACCACCTTGCACTTCCATGCCAGGCAACACGGGGATGATGAACTACAAGCCGTGCTATGCCTCCGCAGTCTCCTTGGTGTCGGGGCACTGCACATGCAAACACCCGGTGTCTGTGCACCTGGTGCGCATCACTCCTTTGAGATTTCCCACAAACTTCAGATTTTCTCAGTCTCTGCTTTTAAAGCGTTACTAATTTGGCCTGACTCTTCCCTCAGCAGAAGAAAACGTGCGCTCTCAGCTCAGTTTAGTTAACAAAAGGTTAAGTCCCAGCAAAGGAAAAAAAAACCCAAACTATCTATCTTCTCAGGAGCCACCACTGTGCACTAAATCTTTGCTAAAGCTTAGTTTCTAGCCAGCCCTAGCGTCTGTGCTTTGGCTGCTCTGTCCTCACACACACAGCCAGTCAGGAATTGGACTTTCCGTACCCAAGGAAAAAAGTATCTCTCTGGCTGCTTCTCTTTTTTTTTTTTCCTTCTTTTTAGTTTTTTTTTATTTTCTTTATTGGCTTCAGTTACACTTGGAAAAAGAAATCAGACCTGCTCACACAGAAAAATTGCCCTAGACAGTGTGTTTGGAAACACTGAAGCCTTCCATTAATGCTCTTACCTTTTTGTTGTTGTTGTGACCAAAACATTACAACACACAGAGTTACCTATGAGCTATGTATGACCAGCGTGATGTTATTCTTGTGTCAGAATGAGAAAAAAGCAAAACAGTAAAGGCGGTGGGATGCCACTCCATCACTCCCAAAAAGTTTTGTCTGTGGCATGAAATAAGGAAGCTGGAAAGCATTTCTTTCAACGCTTCTGCACTGACAGTTTCTCTGAGATGGATGAGCCCCTGCAGATTTCAGTGCAGTGGTGGTATCTGTCCAAAGTGGGCTTTGCTGACATTTGTCTTGACCGGTGCTGTTTGTCAGGACCTTGTCTTGCATTGCTTAATGCAGTTAGGAACATACCTTTGCTTTGTGTTTATGGAAAGTCTGCTTCCGATACGCTACTCTGCTAACTTTAGTCTAGCTGAGGCAGCTGTATCTTGCTGCCCATCATTTTTCCCTGGCTGTGGCACTTAACAAGCATTTTTAATACCCACCTTCAAGCAAGGGGAGCCCCAAATTTTTGGACCAAGAGGCAACGTCCAGCTGCTAGGAAGGCTGTGGTTCTGAAATAGCTATTTGTTTCAGCTGTAATGGTTCTCATGGGCATTCACGGTGGAGAGAACACACGTATTTCCTTTTCCTTCAAGAACTGATGACCTCTTGCCTGTGAGTCATAAGCTACCAGAGTCCTATGAGGCTTCATGTTATTTTGCATGCAGCTCAAGGGCCTGTACTTTGGAGCTGTGGCTGTCACCTTTCTACCACACGTTCTTTTCAGTCTTTCTCTTCCTCCCTCTCTCACCTGCTTCTGTCAGAGTTCATACTCCTCTCTCTCAGGCCCTGTTCTACCTTCTCACACTTCTGAATGCCTCACCTTCCTTCCAGATCTTGGGTAGTTTTTTTTTTTAGTTTGCATCTCATTCCTCCTTTTCCTGGAGGTCAGCAACCCACCGTTCTGTTTTTACTGATTGCTTCAGCACATCCTCATAATCTTCACCGTTTCCCTTCTCTATTCAGCCTTCTACAGGCTCTTCCATACATTGCAAACTTCTCCAGCCACACTGCTGCATACATATCCCTTCACACCTTCATCACTGCTCCCAGCTTTCATCCTCTGCATCCCTATGCTTTCCTTAGCAGAAGATTATTCTGGTGACTCTGTCTTAAACGCTGTGGCTCTTTAGGTCATTGACTTACATCATAGTCTAGACTTAAAGCAGAGCTATGGGGTTAAGACATGTCACTGAGATATTTGATCAATATCAGAGAGAGCACTTAGAAAGAAATTAGCAAAGCAGAGGGGAACAGAGATAGTCCAGACCCTAAAGTATTTAATGTATGAATACCAGTTAAAAACAAGATAATATACAGTCTAGGTGACAACAGCAGTTGGTGACAGGAATATAAAGGAAGCAATAAACATCTGAGTACTTGATGGCAAATTTGTTCACGATGGAGAAGAGAAGAAAACAGGAGAAACAGAGACCAGAGCAGAGATGAAAGACTGGGTGATGTTTGGTCAGGTTGATTACCACATGGACGACCGGTTATTTGTTCACTACATGATCTGCAATGGTCCCACACTGTATGCCACAGTGACTGGCGCACCAATGTGACTGCCTTACACAAATTCATGTGACCATTTGCTAAACAAAAAATGGTTGTGCAACACAAACAGAAAACAGACTTAGTAGGTCAGTCATGTGTCTATCAGACATGCTGAAGCTGTGTCTCATCGAGAAGGAAAAGACAATTCTTGTAAACACTATGTATTTCAGTGGGGTATAGCACAGAATCAAGGTTTACCACAGCAAGCGAATTGTTTAAAAAGTTACACAGCCTGCCTCCACTAGCCATGACATACATAGCACTAATTAAACTGTGTTAATAATATTTTTTTAGGAAACAAAATAATTTTCTTTTCCAGTCTAAGCAAGCCTAATTTCCCCGAGCGCCCTCTCTTCCCAGCAGCATACTATGAAGACAACTGTCTCTCGTCTGGTATCTCACATTGTAAAGACAGGGCCAGGCTAAAGCATAAGCATGACAGACCCCATGTACCCCAGGTTTTCCAATCAGCATCTCACATGTCTTCCAAGAGTCCTTCTCAAAGCAAAGAAAACCTTGGAACTGTGTCCTTGGTCTGGTCTGCAGAAAGCCTGAAAAAAAAAAGTCAGGAGAGGGGTATATTTTCTGTGCAATTCCATGTGTTTGATCTGCCTGCTGGCAGGACCTTTCTCACTACATCTACAGCAGGAGAAAAGGTTGTAGTGAGTGTTCCTCCTGCTGCTCCATCATGGCCCCACAACAATGGCATCAGCAGTGTCCACACCTTCCTTCCCCTCAAATGAAACAGATGACGGTGCAGTCCCCCACCAAACTAGCAAATGTCCCTTCTTTGAGGGCTACTTAGCAGCTTTGCTTGGAGGTAAGACTGCAGCACTGCTTGGACTCTCGCCCAGGTACCTTCCCAAAGGAGAAGCATCTCCATGATCTCCCCAGCTACTGAGATGTCTGGAACTTAAAGGGAACACAAAATCAGATATAAAGATTCACGCACAGGGCATGCAGCAGTGAAATTTACCTCCAATAAAATGTTTTTTTTTTTCACATTTCTTCTTACAGATATTAACTGCTTTTCTTGTCTGGTACACATATATGTTCTTGCATGTGTTATTTCTGATGAAGTGACAAATGTTGGCAGTGATGTTGTAACACTCTTTGTCATGCTCCAGCCTGTAAAATGGCACTGAAACCTTTGATGTAATTGATGTCACTTGTGATTCTTGGCGATCTTCTCTTGTCCACTCAACAGTAGTTTCTCTCCTAGAAGGGTTCTTCAGTGATCTAGTTACTCATAGACAACCCAGGGCCTTCTGGTTCCATGGACACCTCAAAACTTTCCATGCCATTTGGGATTTTTCTGGTGGTAACACCTCTGCCAACCGCTGCTCAGGTGGGAATGCACTGGAATAGAAATGGAATCCAGGCTGGTCCAGACCTGGCATGAACTCCATCTCTGCCAACAACGTGACATCTGAGAAGCTACTAAGAAGCTCACAGGTTTTGTAATGTAGGCTGTTGGGCAGAGAGGGGAAGTGGCAAAGGGAGGGGAGTTCCTCCAAGACTTATTCTCCGATTAAATTTTCACTTCCTTCATTATCACATTCTCCTTTTGTACTCCCTTTCTCCCTTCTGTTTCAGATCCAGTGAGGGATGCAGACTTGGGGAGTTCTGCTTCCCACCAGAGACGATACTTCACCAGCTGAGTATACCCAAGAGGTAATGCAGGATATTAGCAGGAAAAAAGCCCACTGCAGCTAAACTTTAACCTCACACACTGCTCTGGGGGCTAGCTTGTTTTTCAGAAGCCAGTGCCATGCTTTGAAGGTCTCTGCAGTGCCACTCGCACACAGCGAACCAGAGCACAGTTCTGTGAGTAGTCTCAAACACATACCTGTCCAAGAGAGCTCTGCCATACCTCCGAGTTGAATGACATTTTTGTGTGGGATCATAGCAGCCGTAAGAACTGCCTGCATGCTCACTTGAATGTGATGAACAGTTTCAGCTGAAAACAACCCATCTTCAAGCATTCAAACCATTTAATTGCACACAGCTTTTCCTTTTGAAGATTCCTTACAATTTTCAGAAATAACCACATCTAAAACAAAGACTTATTCCCCAACCAAGTTTATCAGGAAAACTACTAAAACAAATTTAGGGCTCAGTGAATCATGTGCTTTGGCCCTGAAAGATTTTGCTCTCCAGTTCCCATTTTGACAAGAGAACAGAAGTGTTAGAGTTAAGTCTGACCTAGATATGCTTATGAATTTGGATGGCTTTGGATGTTTATTATTTTTTTCTGCTCAGCCCGAGTTGAAAAACAATCATACACAGCTTGGCCCGGAGCACTCCCCAACTCTGAGGTTGGTTGCATAGCAAATTTTGCAAAAAACACAGGCACGAGCGAGGAACATGCAGCAGTCAGTAATGTCAGGCTTCAGAAAGCCTGCACTGGCTCTGTGTTAAGCAAACAAAAGGGTTTGGGCAAACAAGTGCCAGGGAAGCACATCTTTTTAGTTTCTAAGGAATAATAGTAAGGGAATTTATTAAGATATGCATGGAGGCTGAAAGAAATGGTCATTTCCACTAGACTGAAACAGCAAATCCAGGGTGCTGGGCTAGCCAGAAAGATTGCAGGGCAGAAGCTGGGGACATTCCAGGATGTAGTCCCAGGCTGTGATAAAGGAGTAAGAAACAGAAGACTTACAGGGTAAATGTAAAATCCAAACCAGATACTTAGTTCTATAATTTTTATTTTAAAAACAGGAAACAACCACATTAATAAGCCTATAAAACCCATCCAAAATATTCACAATGCTGTTACAGAAGAAAATAGAGATACCATGTGAGAAAGACCTACACGTTTCAGTCCAAGCCAACACACATCTCTGATGCAAAGCTCTTATGCACAGCTGTAGGGGGAATTTCTAACATATAGATGCCCATATAGAAATGTCTTGTCTGGAAGTGCTGGAGGGTCAGAGGAAGGGCACAAGAATCTGTATAAGTGAGCCAAAATATGAAAGTTGGGAAAGAAGTAATATATAATACTTCTGAGAATATCTGGCATGGAAGCCTGATGATGATGGAAGCTAGGGGAAACTAGATGTAATAGGACCACATTACGCAAAGCTGGAGTATTTCAAATGGAGTCATCACAAGTAGTATTTCCCAGCAGCCAGTTTTACTGTTTCTCATTAGGGAAGGTAGAAATGTCATCACTGTAGTTACTGAAAATGCCAGATACATGCCCCCAGAATATACATCAATGGGAACTTCTCTGACCTGCTCTGAAGCAGCATGTTGTCAAGAAAGCTTGGGCTGTCCATGCTACAACAATTTTGCTGCCATTCCTGCCTTTCTGCCTTTTACCCACCTTGGAATCTGTAGGCGCCTGCCTCTCTTCTAGGATATCCATCGATGAACTCCAACATGAGTTTGCAGGTAGACCCGAGTTTGATCAAGTCTGAAAACGCAGATCTTGGAGCGGGAGTTTAAATTGGACCTACCTCAGTGCTACATTTAGATAGCCTGTGGACAGACACAGGCCTGGAGTCTCTCTTGTCAGAGTGCTGCAGTCAGTGAAGCAAAGCTCCCACCCCTTGATCCCAAGTATACTGTATGCGCTACTTTTTGCCTTCTTAAACTGAACTGTGCTACCTTGGCAGCAAGGGTAGGTGTATACATACCCTGGATTCCCTAGTAGTATGACAAGCTGGGAGACCAATATTTACTGATGTACAATTACTGTCTGCCATATCCCTTTTAACAGAGGCACTATTACAGAGCTGTACACATCTACATAGCATGCTGCACGCTGGTGAGCATCACAACATCATGCAGATCTTCCAGAGAGGACACATGGGCAAAAACATCTGGCCTGCAACTAGCCAGTAGACTGAGCACTGCAGACCTTTCACACTGCTATGCTAGCAAGTTCCAGTAGCTCTGGTCTCTAGTCCTGCATCTCTACCTTTAGGAACTTACACATGCCGTAACTGACCATGCCTCTGTCCAGAAGGGTCATGCTACATGCCTCTGTCTAATATTTATAAGAACAATTGCTAAGAAAACACAGCTTTGGAAAATAATTTTTGTCCTCGCACACCTTTAAGTAACAATCTGCAAATTTCAGACTTTCTGACCTACTAGAATACAGCAGAGAAGCAAAAAAAAACCCCCACAAGTTAAGGAAGGAAAAGTTACTTTCTGGTTTGCAATCGCCACCCTCAATCATCCCATACAATGCCTAACAACACCCATTTGCTGCAATACCACACTTTCCAATCAACACTTGGCAACAATAGTTAAAATTGCCACCCAAAAAATACAAATAACAGATTTTGGTGGACAAACAAACATACTTCTCACTAGTACGCAATTCTCTGAATTTCTTTCCAGAGGGCACAAGTAACTTAAAGGTGATGTGCATAATTGGCTCTGTTGTTCATACCATCCAAAATGCCCAATCTCCTGTTTAGTACCACATTTATCCTTTACAGTCTTATTGCACTTCCGGTCTACAGCATCTTTTGTTAGAATAGCTATTTCCTTAAACATCTTCAATTTCATCTGTACATTTTTGTACACCATTAAAAAAATAAATATCTAGAAAGTGACATACAAATAAATAAACTCAAGTAAAAGTATGCTTTCAGTCTGTCTATACAAAAAAATAAAAGAGCAGGAAAAATATCGACGTAACTTGGTCCCCTTTTTCCTGAGGCTGAAAAAAGTGCACACTGGATAGGAAAAAGCAAGGAGATGGCTTTTTGGTAGGCTTGTTAAGTTCCAGTGTAACACTGCACACACGCGCACAGAGTGGACTCAAAGGGCCGGGGACTTGTTTAGTGGGTCACTTCAATTCACTACAAAAATAGTAATTAGATTCAAATACATAACGGTCACCACGTGCATAAGATGTTAACCCCAAATAGCAATTACAGGTGAGAAAAGCAAAAATATTGCCAGCTCTTCTCTGTTCTCCTGATGTTTGTGACAGGGAAGATGGGATTATTTTTGCTGTGCCATGTGCCTTCCAGTACTTGAGAATGGGATCACCCATATCAGATTTGCTTAATAGCTGGTAAGCCTGGCAGAATGGGCGAGTATGTGGGTGCAAAGAAGAAGATAGCAGCAATTGAGGGAGGGGGAAAAATGTCCCAGTTCTCATGGTTTTCTTTGCTTATTCCTTTAATGACTCCTTAAGCATGTAAGAGTCAAAGAAGGGGTGTGTCGTGAATCTTAGGCAACTTCTTTGTCAGGTTGTATGCTATTCAGCTCCACCATGGGGTTCTTCTCTACAGGTGATGTGGGGCTGGCTCGTCCTTCAAAGCCCCTGGAGATGTCTTCAAAAGTCCTGCCCTTGGTCTCCGGCACTTTGAAGAATGTGAAGACAAAGAAGATGACCAGGAAAACAAGGAAGATGAGGAAGACATAGGAGCCACATAGTTTCTGCAGGGAGGAAAAAAGCAGGAGGTTTTTATTTGAAAAGCTCATAAACCTAAATGCAACGTCATTAGAATTTTGACCTGTTAACAGCAAACAGCTTTCTCCAACAATGGCCTAACTGACTTTTTCTCAACACAGCATTTTTTTTAAATGAAATCAGGTTCCTGTGGGCTTCTGAAATGCTTCAGTGTTCCTGAGGGTGACCAAAATTGAGGCTTGATTGGCTAATTAAGATGGCTCTTCCAACTATTTGTAAGCTACAGGCAGTTAAGACAGCAGAATATAAGGTGAGCCACAACACTCTTAACCTTCAGTAACAATCAGAGCATAGAATCAAGGGACCTCTGGAAGACTGACCAGCCCTCTGCTCGAAGTAGGGAGGAACTTCAAGGAGAGATCAGGTTGTTAAGGGTCATAGAGTCATGTTTCCAAGTCTCCAAGGATGGACATTCCACAACCACCCTGCACACCTATTCCAATGCTGCAGCACTCTCACAGTGCTTTGCAAACTGGGTCCTTACCTCTGCATAGGGGAAGAGCATTCCCACCAAGAAATTAGAGGTCCAGTTGGAACAACCAGCCACTGCCATGGCTGCAGGCCGTGGGCCCTGGCTGAAGAGTTCTGCCACAATGAACCAGGGGATAGGGCCAGGGCCAATCTCAAAAAGAGCCACAAAGCCAAAAGTGGCAACGATGCTGATGTACCTGATCCACTCGACAACGTCCTGCAAGGGAACAAAACATGATCAGCTGCAATTTTGAGGCACACATGGCACAACACCACGCCATCTCTCATGTCACAACTTTCTCTGTGAGCACTGTGCCACAGATTCTGCAGTTAGGAAGTTGTGATCTCCACTGCACACTCAGCTCTAGCCCCAGCTGTACCTGCCTGCAGGGCAAGGCAGATATATAGTCTTACAGGTCCCCTGCTGGGGTCAGCCTGGACAAGAACACTAATTACTCACCTTCAGAGCTAAAGCGATGGTCATAAGAAGAGCACACACAGCCATGCCACCCAAACCAACTAAATGGAGGGTCCTGCGCCCTGCACGCTCCACCAGGAACAGCTAGAAACATGGCAGGAGGAAAAAAATCCATTACTTTGGCAGCAATAGCAGAAGAGGCTCCCTTGCTCAGGGTGCCCTGCACCTCTTATCTGCCTGTAGCCCTCAGTGCCAGTGGTGATCTCAGTGCAGGTCACCAGGCTGCTCCATCCTTGGCACAAGTTTTTCCTCTCCAGTTATTGATCCTGCCTTTGCTCATCGTTCTTCTCTCCCATGCACTCCTTTTCACCCTCCCTTTCTTCTAAAAGGATAACAATACCTCTTTTTTTCCCCTCCTCTCCTCCCACAATGCTTTTAATGCATTATTTTCTTTGCTCTTGTAGGCCATTGCCTAGCCCAATGCTTTGCCACAGCCTGGCTACTTGTCTTCGGTCACATCTCCCAAAAAAGCCCAGGCAGACAAGTTATCTCTCACCATAAGGCCCTGTTCCACTTACCGACACAACAGTGAAGACAGTGTTTACCACACCAGCTCCAATGGTGGCATACACAGGCTGTGTGATACCAGCTCTTTCAAAAATCCCTGTAGAATAATAGAATACCTGGGAAGAGAAGCAAAAGTTGGACACGGTCACATCTCCAGCGTTTGAGAGCATGCCTCTTGTTCCCTGCCTAAGAGCTTGCAGGCCCAACAGGGAGTTTCTAGGAAGCACTCAACAGTAGAAAACAGTATGCTTCCAGTCAAGGGTCATTCACTTGATGCAAGACTGCAATGTCTTGCTGGGGTGTGTATGGGAAAAGTGAAAGCCAATATATAATCTCCATCTTCCACCTTAGCAATCTCTGCAGTTATCACAGAACAGTGACTTCCAGCCAAGGTGCAAAAAGGGGTGTTTGGAAGCAGTTCTCTCAGCATTAGTGGCAAGTGCATGTGTAGCCAGAGATAAGGGAGGCCCAGTAGATGGGACAAGATGATAACTCACAGCATTGATGCCTGAGAGCTGTTGGGAGAGCTGCAGCATGATGGCAATGATAATGGCTTGGCGGTAGTTTGGAGAACGGAAGAGCTCTGGCACAGTTGCTTTCCTTTCCTGGGACATCTTAGCACTCTCTTCTTTCATCTCCAGGATGTCTTGAGACACATCTTGTGTACCACGGAGCTTCTGGAGAACTGGAGGGAAGAATAAAAAAATGCCAGGTATAATACATGCACAGCCAGTAGGTTCCCCCCACCTTGCCCTGCTATTTCAGGCAGGGCACCCCGGGAAGACTGGACCACCTGCCAGTCAGTGTTTGGGCCTGCTGCGTGGGAAAGACTGAGCCTCTACACGCAGCCTTGCACATCTTTTTTCAACCCCGAGGTCAGGGTGCTGGCATCAGCATGGAAACCAGGCCCAGGCCCTGCTCATGTTGCTTGATCTCCAAACTTACGTTTGATCCCTAATTCTGTTCCCGTGCTTGCCAGAGCTGACTCCAACCCTCTGCAGTAGGAGAGGGAAACACCCTCCAAGCGCCCCGTTAAATGTCAGCCTATTTCTTGCCTTTCAGGAGGAGCTGACAAGAGCTGCGGCAGCTGGCCCTGCTACATCCCACCAGGCCAGGTGCCACTCCTCATGTCTTAATCCCACCTGGAGTCTCTGTTGGGATGCCAGGTTTCTCACACTCCCTGGCACTGGTGCAATCTAAAGGATGGGAGGGTAGGCATAGTGCCCTCTGGGAATCACACCCTGATCCACCACAGGCTCCAGAGTCAGTCCTGGCCTCCCACTCAAGTTCAGTGCAGGCTGGGAGCCAGAATACAGCCCTGTCACTTCAGAGATGAGTTCCTACCTGCTTGCGCTTTCTCTTCCTCCATCTTGTTGATCAACAGGAAACGGGGGCTCTCCGGGCAGAAAAGAAGAGCCACGCACTGCAGGACTGCTGGGAGAACAGTGAACCCCAAAAGCAGTGGCCAAAGTGTTTCAGTCCCCATGATTTCCTTCAGACCAAAGATCTACAGCAAGAATTGGAGAGAAACAGAGTGATTTAAATACTCCAATTCCACACCCCAACACCAGTGAGTATGATAGGACCACATACCACCCCTGATGGCAAGTGCAGCCCACCTCACCCTCCCCCAGCCCCCCTTTCCCCTCAGGGCAGGATCAGGTTGTGTCAAGCCTACCTGGGCCACCAGGATGCCCACAACAATGCCCAGCTGGTTGAGTGTGCCAAAGGCTCCACGGAGGCTGGTGGGTGAGACCTCACTGATGTACATGGGCACAAAGCCAGTGCAGAGACCACAGAAGAGGCCAATGACAAAGCGGCCAATGATCAGCATCTCCACTGACTTTGCCATCTTAGAGAAGGCCATGAGAGTGCCACCAGCAAAGGCCAAGGTGTTCACCAGAAGCATGGAGTTCCTCCTGCCAGGGCAAAGATGTCAAGACTGAGCTTAAACCGGCAATACATTTGGAAAATCACTGGGAGAGGGGTAAACCCACCCATGACCTCCCGGTCTCAGAGCTGGGAGGAGAACAGAGTAATTCCCATTCAGCTCCTGCCTTGGCCTGCAAACCTTTCTTTTTGCAGCCCACACATTCTTGCTTCCTCCCCAGCCGCCTCCTCTTCCTCCCAACACTCCATTGTAGAAGGGAAAAATTCCCTAATGGCTTGGTTCCCTCTTTCCAACTTACCTGCCAAATCTGTTGACAAACAGGCTGACTGAGAAGGAGCCAATCATACCTCCTACTGAGAAGATAGCCACAGAAAGGGACCACAAAGAGGTGAGGAGCTCTGAGGAGATGACCTCCCCACTCCGTTCTGACAAGGTTCTGTTGAAGAACCTCTGGATGATCTGCAAGAGAAACCAGGTGAGGACAGAGTTACAATCCAGTGGGAGGCGTTTTGCAGTGGGGAGAGAGGAGATTACTTCTGAGGTCTTCCTTCTGTTTTCATGGAGGCAAGAAGCAAGGACAGACCCCAAAAATTCAGTAGGTAGCAACAAGTTAAACAAGGGGAAGATGAGGGTGCAGAAAGAGGAACTTTCATTGAGAAGTTCAGTAGGTGGTAGCAGCGTGATGAAGGAGGCTGAGCCCATGATGATTAAGGAAAACAGGCTTATCTTCTGAATGTTTCTGCATTATGTGAGCACCAGTGGCACTTGGGGGGCCGGTGCGAGACAGCTGGAAGGGAGAGGGAACAAAAAAACGTGACCAGAGAGTGGAAGAGAACATTTCTGGTGATACCAGAACTCTGGCAGCAGAGACAGGCTTTCTAGGATGGAAATACTTTAAGAGATACAGAAAGTTTCACTGAAGTAAGCCTGAAAGACTGCAGCATTATGCAAAACAATCCTTCATTGTCCCATGGGAATGTGATGGGGCTGTGTTGCCCATTTCCAAGGCATCCTCTTTGCCAGTGAGGGAAGTTCTACAACAGCTGAGCGGGGCATGGCCTCAGAGTGTCTGCCCCCAGCAGATGGCAGCAGGACATTAGCTAGGGAGAACCCCCCGCCTCCCACCCCCCCAATGCGTGATGTGACATCTATTCTCGGAGACAGCGTGGATGTGGTACTGGTGACTCAGTTCCTGAGAGAGAGGAACCATCTTATAGCTACAAGAAAACCGCATCTCTTGGGTTGTTTTTTTTTTATCTCCTTTTCCTTCTTAGGCTACAGTCATGAGATGATTTGGTTAGAGTGTCCCAGTAACAGCCCTTTTAGAAGCACTGAATCTATACTTAACACAAGGAATGAATAGACAAATAAAGTAGCCCGAGATGGTCCCAGAGATAAACTAAGCTAGAGCAACTGTAATCCTTACCAACCCTCAACTGTTTTCTGCATGCTGCTCTTTACATTTCTTCTGCCATGGCTGGTTTATTCTGCCTCAAAACTGAAGTGGCTCACATTCCTCCGTGCACCAAATATAGACCTACCAGGAAATGGCAGATGGACACCTCCTGCCCTAGCCAACCCCCTTCGCTCCTAATTAAGATAGTTAGCCT
Source organism: Morus bassanus (assembly GCA_031468815.1). Taxonomy (NCBI): domain Eukaryota; kingdom Metazoa; phylum Chordata; class Aves; order Suliformes; family Sulidae; genus Morus; species Morus bassanus. The sequence continues at coordinate 814,546 of CM062571.1, read as the reverse complement.
CTCTGCTTGCTCTCTCTCCTCCCCAAAACTTTGCCCTTCCTGTCCATTGTTTTAGTGGGGAGGCGGTTTTGAATGTCTTCTTTCCTTGACTTAATAAACCAGAACCAAATTGGTAGCTGCTTGGAAGACAGCTCCTCTCCTTTCTACACCTTTGTTTTCTCATCAGCTCCTCATTTATACCACCTCCCCAGCTCATTCTCCCTCTCACCTTCTCAGGAGCATTGATGACACCAGTGTTGTACCCAAACTGGAGAGATCCAATGGCAGCAATGGAAACAGCATAGATAAGGGGTGCTGTGATCTTCTGTGGAAAGAGAGAGAAAACAATTTAGTTAATTTGGTTATTCACAGTTTCCACACAACTTGAGTTTCTCTTCAGCATAAACAGCAGCTGCAGCTCATAGGTGCCACGTGCAAGTGTGCCAAGGGCAGGGAATGGGCTTTTATCCAGCAAGGGTGGGTACCACTAAGAGAGACCCTAGAAAGGGAGATGCAACTGTACACTGTGAGAGAAGCAGGAGGGCCTGTTAGGACCTCCCCTTTATTATCTCCTGACCTTCATCAACTATTCTCAGCTCATTAGTAATGAATACACTGGCTGCATTAGTGGCTGTTATTTTGGGTTGATCTGCTTTACAGAAAAGCTTTTGCTGATCTCTGGCATGTCATGAAACAAGGGTCTGACTCTTCCCCATGCCAGCTGACAAGTTCCCATAAATTGAGTCTCAGATCTGCCCAAGAGCTATACTGGCAGTCACTCCTAACAGTTAAAACACGCACTCTTCAGCAACAGGCCTGCTTTTCCCAGGCTAGGGCTTCCCAACCCTGCCCCAGGGCACCTGGCACGGCAGCCTGCCTCACAGAGGCGGAGGCAGTGCCGCCAACCTCCCCATTTATTTTTCTAGATGCTGTGGCAATACTTGGTATTTTACACGAAGCACGGTCCCTGGACTTTGAGTATATGTGAATCTCTGTTTATTAAAATAAAATGAGAAACTGCTGAGCCCTCAGAGCCATAGAGGAAGCTTGAAGGTCTGCCCTCAGAAGTCCCACAGACAGAAATTTAAGTGTCCGTGAAAAGCATCTGACATTTTCTACATTTTTAAAGCTTGTGGCATTTAAGCCAGCTCTGTGTTAGGGAGGTGCGGGGAAGCAGGTGTCTCGGGAGTTGGCACTTAGATGGCCAGTACTTGAGTTGGCACAATTTGGAAAGACCATGTTTCTGTCTCAGGAGGGATCGGAAGCTTTTCAAAAAATATTAACAGTCCCTTTTCCAAGGCTTTCCAGTTATTGTCCTAAGGCTGTCAGGGGAGAGAAAAGTACTCCATGAGGCCCTGCTGTCACCACTCTTCCAGTCTCTCGCCTTCTGGCTCCACTCCAGGAGCAAGGGCTCCCAATGCTGCCAAAAATTTTTGCCAATAACCTTCTGCCAGTGCTCACACCACCTTTAACCAATTTGTCAAGGCAAGCATGTAGGCGCTTCTGGCCTGCAAAACCGTCACACAACTACAAGTTACGCCCCAGTAAACAGAAACTGGGGAAATTATTCTCAGGCATGGTTTCCCCCAACCTACATCACATAAATGTCTCAGAACGAGCTCTCCTCCTGACGAGGTTAGTGATGGAGACAAAGGGGACAAGGTCCTTTTCTTGCAGGGGGCTGATGATTCTCGAGGCAGCGTTCACACCTAAACACACCCTACTGAGGTGATCTAGGCCTTCTTCTCCCTGTGACCACTCCCTCATTTTTGTCGCAAGGAAATTTGGCACAGAACCACAAGGACACAGCTCTTTCAAAGCACCTGGATGCCTGTAAAAGGGCATTAAGACATCTAAGCACTTTTAGGACTCCAGGCCAGGTCGTCCCTAGCCAGCAGGTATAGCAAAGCTGAGGACAAAACCCAGCTCTCCACATTTTCACAGTGACTCAACACAAGCGCGTATTTCCACCCAGGGCTCTGCTTTGTCATGGCCTGCAGTGGTCACAGCTGGCCTTTCCCTTCTGGGTGCAGCAGGGACTACAGGGTACCTGCTTTGTGGGTACCCCTTCCCTACATGGTATGTACATAAGCTCTAAGGAGGTTAGTTCTTCTACCCTCTTTCATACTGCCTTCTCCTGGCTGTTGCCTACTATTCCATCTCCTACCCAGTCTCATACCACCTAGACATCACATGGCCTGACCCATCCCCTCCAGTGAGCCAGACTGTGATCTAATGTATGGATCATTTGTTACTGCTGGAAGTGCCTCACTTCCCAAAAGGCAAACAGGGAGTTCAGAAATAGTACAGCTACACGCCCCCGCCCCCATCCAAAGGCTCAAGGCTGAAGTCTGTACAGCGGCAAGGAACTCAAACCACCATCCCTCCCCTCTGACCACAAGCATCAGCAGCGTTCGTCATCCAGGAGATGCTTCTCACCAGCCCCCCCCCGCCCCCTTGACCGACTGGAACCCCAGAGCAGTACAACTTGTTGAAGGCAGCTAAAGCAGCCTCTCAGCCCTCCTCTGAGCGACCTTGACCAGATGCTCTCCCTTCCTCTGCCTCAGCTTTTCACACTACCCGCATCTCCATCAATATGGCGGTGAGGGCCGCGGGCTCCCCCGATTCTGCTGTTCCTGGGTAACTGTAATCCCCCGGCATCCTGCACCGGGTCCAGCTGCATGTTTGCTCTCTCTCTCTCTTTCTCTTTCCTCATGCCTGCCTGCTTTTCCCCCTTGATGCATTCAAACGCACGCAGGCATTAGCTCACTCGGAGCTGCAGATGAGCTACGGTACCGAGAAAGGCTCTGTCCCCTGCTCTCCAACGGTGAGAGGGGAAGGGATGTGCTTTGCTTGCTTCTTGAAGTTTAAAAATACCCTTATTATATAAGCCATACCACCACAAAAACGCCTTGAAGAGCGACTACCCTTTTAGCATCACGAACCCCGGGACAAGCGAGCGCTGCCCTGCCAGCGAAACGAACCTCGCGATCAATACAATAAAATACGGAGAGCATCGCGCCGCAGGCAAAACCAAATCAATCTCACGACCTGCAACCACCCCACCCCCCCGCCCCCGAGCAGCCCGTGCCCCCCCAAGGACCGCGGCCTGCCGCCGCACCCCGCTTCACCGCGGCCACCAGCCACCCGGCGGCGATGAATCCCGACCAGCCGCCAGTCGCGACCGCCCCCCCGCCCCCGGCGAAGCCCCCGGCGACCCGAGCGGCGGCCGCAAGGCTGCCGGCGGCCCCAATCCGCGCTCCCTCCGTTACCTTTTTAGCGTCCATCGTCTGCGGCGAGCGACGGGCTGCCGGCGAACGGCTGCCGCCGAACGGCCGCCCCAGCTAACGGAACGCGCGAGGCGGCCCCGCTCCGCTCCCACGCCCCGCTCCGCTCCCACGCCCCGCTCCGCTCCCACGCCCCGCTCCCACGCCGCGCCGCGCTGCCGCGAGCCCACGCCTTCACCCCGCAGAGGCCCGGGGATTTATGGCCTCTGTTTCGGGAGGGGGGCTGGTGGGAGGGGCCGGGGAGGAGCTTCCCCGGCATCCCGTAATTACAAGGCGGGGGGGGGACCACAAAAAAAAAAAAAAAAAAAAACCACCCTAAAACGAAGCGTGCGAGCTCGCTGACTTCAACCGCCGCCGGCGTGCGTGCGGCGCAGCCGGCCCGCCATGGTGGGCGGCGGGGGGGGGGGGGGGGGGCAGGTCGCGGGTGGGGGGGGCGAGGAAGCGTTTAGCGGGCGTCCGAAGCCGGGCAGATGTTAGCTGCTGGTAGAGCCGGGCCGGCGGGCGGCGCGGAGGGAGCTGCGTGGCATGAAGCGGCTCTGAGCCTGGAGGTGGTGAGCAGCGAGGCAGGCGCACACATAGCGTCAGCCGCCGTCCGCCCTGGATGCTCTTCCCACCGCCCAAAGCTGGGGATGAGGCACGGCTCTGGATGACCGCCTTTGGGGGATTTTTTTTTTTTTTTTGGTTTGTTTTTTTTTTAAATATATTTTTCCTACAAAGCTAGGATCTATGGGGGCAAAGCTTGAGTTGTGACTCTGCAGCTGCCTGTGCCCCCAGATTTGTTCCCTTTCAACCAAACTGCGCTACTGTGCTTCATATTTATTTGTCGTCCGTCTTTCAGGTCCAAACAATTGCCACGCTCTTCCAGGAGAGTAATAAAGAGTTGTGCTTTGAATCTCGGCAAAACCACTGTCAAACAGTAAAAGTCTTCACTGAATTAAGAATCTGCCAAGCATTTTGACTCCAGAGAACGGCAACAGCTCAGAGCTGGGGCCGGGCGCAGGGGCAGGAGGAGAAAGCTGTTTTATGCCAGATTTTCGTTGCTTGGAAAATTATCTTGGGACCAGCCATCACTTTCGTCACCAGGTTCTGAGGAACTGGAACGATTACATTTTTAATTTCACTTCTGCTGTTTATTTGGCACGGTCGCCTGACCACACATAACTGGAAATAAACGGGTCAAATGGGGTAGCACTTGCTCACTTGACTCAGGCCCTTCAATAGGTATTTCTGTGGTGGTGTTAACAGAAAAACAGTTGTGTAAAAGGGCGCAGGCTTCCCTTTCTTAGGCTATGTGACAAAAGCTCATTCGCATACCCACAAAGGAGCACAGAGAGACAATGGCAGGAGAAGGACCCCAAATAACACCCTCCCCCAGCTACTCCCAGGCCCATCACAAGAGCCATCAGCACATCAAAGGCCCCATTTTCACATGCCCGGAGGAGCAGAGGCGCACAATGCCAGGTGGCAACCCAAATTAAGGACTGAGAGGAAGGGACACCCTGCCTGGGCCCGCCCCTCCCAGGGCTGTCCCAGGAGAGCCATCAGCCCCATTGTCCGGGTGTGAAACCCATCACGAAGAGTCAACGGCTGGAGCATCTTTTAGGCGGGGGCGGGGTTGCTGCGTACAGGAGCACCGGAGGCATTACAGGGCGCAGGGGAAGAGCATTTTGGGATTGCACAGGACTTACTCTGGGATGTTTAGGGGAGGAATCAAAGAGGGGGCATAAGGAGGAAAAAGGGCCAGTTGCATGTAAACTGTTGGCTGGCCAGCACACGTGTCCAGCCTTGCCCTGCACCTGATCAGCACAGTCTGTCCTATCTTGTTACTAAATTGAATTTCTAATTCTTTTCCTGGGTGAGGTACTCTTCTGTTTGGGGGTGGGGTGATGTGGTGTGTATGGAGGTCTGAGTGCCAGGCCACAGGGGCCCGTGGGCCCGTGGGGCAGCGAGTGCGGGCGTGCAGGTGAGGCTGTGAGCGCTAGTAAAGATCCAGCTGGACCAGCCGGCAAGCAGGTGAAGTGGCCTGCTAGTGGGGGGTGCCTGTAAGGGAGGAGCTGCCCATCAGAGGGACCAGGACAGTCCCAGCCAGCTGTCAGAGAGACCGAGACCGTGAGGTCTGAGGGTCTACAGGGGTGGGACCCACTGGTGTCTGTGTCTCTAAGGGTGAGGCCATGGCAGGTTAGCTACTGGAGGGACCAGGGGAGTCCTGGCCAGCCGTGCACGTGCACGCGCTTGTGAGTGTGTGAGTGACGGAGTCTGTACCAGCAACAGGAGTGGGGCTGCAGCCTTGGGGTCTTATATCCACATGTGCCAGCAACTGGGGAGACTGGGATCTGGGGACAGACTGAGTGTCTGAGCCCAGCTCCTGAAAGGATCCACCTTATGCGTGCGTAGATATGTACATAAACGTATATTTCCCATTACTGGACCTCCATGCTGCTCAGTCTGGGAGGGGAACAGGATGAGGCCATTGGTGCTGTTTGCGTTTGTGTAAATGCTCTGTGACTCTGTGTAGATCTGTGTGGTGGCCGTGTATATATGTGGTGTATATGTGTGTTTGTGAGCATGCGCCTACTGAGAACGATATCCTGAAGTCGGGATAACAACAATACGTACTCAGCCTTGCTACTGGTTGCACCTGGGAGGCAAGGAGCTGTGGCAGCCTTGCCTCTGTCAGGCTGACAGACCCGGCCCTAATTCCCTAACACTCTTTGTTTGACTAATCTTGGCTCACATTTATTTTCCTGTTTCCTACCTTATTTACCATTTGTTTCCAAGCACAGCAAACTCAACCTTGAATCTGATCACCCAGCTGTCTCAAACCCTGGCATTAGCTCTGGAAATATTCATTTACTGGTGAGTGTGGGAAGTTGCCATATTTGAGGAGGCTCTAAGCATATCCGAATTTCAGAGGCAATCTCCAGAGCGTGAAAAGTATTCTTCTCAAATGGCCTCGTTCCTAGCTTATTCTTGACCCACATGACTCTGTTGTAAGTGCTGAGCAATCCAAACTTCAAGATTAGATTAAACACATACGTAGCTTCCAGTCCAACTTAGAAGTATAAGAGTTTAGCTGAAAATTAAATCTGTAACACATGATACAGAACACAGCGGGTGGCACTGCCTTATCTTTACTGAGCTGGTAGAGTAAACAGCAGCGAGGAAGAGACACAAGTTCAAAATGCATCACAGAAAAACAAATTTCCCTAAGGAATGTGGGGACAATACCCCACCCTCCCATTTCAGTTAGTTTTGTCCCAGTCTGAATTCATCTGCTGGTGCTCAAATATTTGAAGTTTGCATCACATCCTTTCCCTCCCAAGTATCAGTTTTGTCTCTGTCCTAGGACACACACATACCTCCCACATCACAGATAATTCTGAAGATCAGCTGTTGGGGGAACTACTGTAATACCTCCTTAGCAGATACTATCTGATACTGCACCAACTAAAACTACCTAGTCTTTTTGTGAATATAATACTTGTGTATTATTCAAAGTGCATTAACTGCACTAGGATGGAAGCCCACTGCAGGTTGCCAGTGGCCAGCCAGACATAAGGTTTCTAAAGGAAGGGCCAGGCAGGACCAGCCCCAGGTAGAACTTGATGCTGGCTGCCCCACACTAAACACCAGTATCCTAGTCACGGAGCTATGGCAATAGGGAAAGGCCCATCTTTCGCTTAACAAGTTTTTTCTTTTTAGCTTTGAGAACACTTGCATGTCTAAACTAGTGCATGCCAACTAACATTTCATTTCCAGGGAACTTACATTTTCAGAGGAAAGCTGTTTTAATCAGAGAATGCCTATTTAGCATTAAGCAAGAGCCCCAACAATGGGCAAGCCTGTTCTTATCTTAATTTATCCTAGAGGTTGGAGCTGGCAAGTGACCCCACAGAAACACCTTACTGTGGCTTTTTGAGAATGTCAGTGGAGCTCCAACAGGTATAGTTCTCTGCCAAACACATTTTGTATACACAAGGCCTTGGCTCAAGGGACAAGTGGGGAGAATGCACAATGAATTGGGTGGTAAAAAAAAAAAAAATAAATTTGATCTTGTCCATGCCTCCACAGCCTAATGGCAGCAGAGACTGATCAACAGGGACTGATCAACCACAGGGTCATTACTCTGCTGTCCAAGCTCCTGGCAAGCTATATTTCACCTTACACTAGCAGTTTTGTCGTATCTGCCGAACTTTCAGTTCAGTGGTGCTGCCCCATACCGTGAAGCTCTTTCCAGCCTCTCTCTTCCCCCTACAGGTTCAGTGAATCCTTTCTCATGTTTCTTATTATTTTGCCCGGAGAGCAAATTCTTCAGAGATAAGAGGAGCAGGGACAAGGAGGATTATTATGCAGTGTTTGCCTTGAGAGATGATTTTGTGCTTTTCTGTTTGTTGTGTTTATAACAAAAGAGCATTCAGAACAAAGGAGAGAGAATGAGAGCCAGGATGGGCCATATGCTTCCCCCACAAGCCATGAGTAACTTCCATTGTTGAGAGGAGCTGAGAAGGAGTGGGAAAAAGGGGGAAAGATAAAGGAAAAAACAAGATGATGGGTGGAGAGTAGGTTGGCCCACAGACAACAGGAGGTTAAGAGAGAGAGGAGAGAACCAATGGAGAAACAGAAGGCAAAAAGGAAAATAAAAGAAAAGGCATAATGAGGCGAAGAAAGAAAGCACTAAAACAAATTAGAAGGGCAAGGCAGAGGAATAAAAGAGAAAAGGAAGGAAAAGGCAGCAGCAAAGTACCAGAGGAAAAGGTGAGCAGATAGAAAAGATGAACAGAAACAGAGAGAGGTACAGGAGGAAATTGCAGAATTACCCAACTAGGAGAGCACAGACACAGCACTGGAGAGATCATGGCATTAAACCAAAGTTGCCTTTAACCTCTGCCCTCTCCCACGGTGAAATGTAGGTTGGAGCTAATGTCTCTGAAAACTTTACTAATTAACCTGGTAAATTAATCAAATCACTGAAGCAAAAAGTTTTTCATATTTTAAAAATCACTTGCAAAGGGGAAGTAACCTTTGTAGATTCTGCAGAAACCAGCACTCTGGAGAGTAAACCACAAGCAGTAGCATCATATTGAAAATTCTGTTTCCTGTCTGTATCTTGATGCTACGCGAGAGACGTGACAACCCCAGAAAGTCATCTACGGTTCCTATAACACTTCAGGCCTTGTCCTCTTCTTCTGCTCTGATTGGAAAAAGACTCCTGCCCAGCATCTAGGCCACAAGCCTACTTTTTGCTGATTGATGTTGCCGGGGTAACCAGGCTTTCTAGCAAAGAGGAGCTATGTATCTGTGCATTTGCCTTTTTCTTGTGCTATCTATTTATCTTTTTTTTATTCTAATATTGGTTCACATCTAAGAACAGCAATAATGAAGTACATGCATGTGACTCACAGACATTGCTGTAAATATATTGTTTCCATAAGCAATTGCCCTTCTTACGATCTCTCTCAGTTTCTGCCCCCTTTTCTCTGGAATGTACAGGCAACAGGTAAACTATATCTGAAACTGCCCCTAAGCCCACGTTCCAGTCCCGGACTGGGATGCTGCAGCAGCTGGGAAGGTGGAGGCACCGGCAGAGCTGTGTTGGGAGCTCAGGGGTGAGCTAGCAGGAGGCTGCAGGGCAGGAGTGAGAGGCTTTGGCCAAAATACCTGTGGTGAGATTTTCTTTATATAACAGCCACTGCATCTTGCTATGGTTTTCTCCACTCTGAGCAAAAAACTGAATGTGAAGGGCAATGTAAGAACACACCCTGGCTAACAAAGTTCAATTAAAAAACATCAGCATAAGTAGAAAAATAAAACTGTACTGAGGAGTAAAATTACAAAGAGAATTTCCTAGCAAAGTCCTGAGCAGCAGCATAGCAATAGGAAAATACACCTGGTTCAGGAGAGTGTTTGGGCTGGGGGTCGGTTCATGAAGTGGCCTAGAGAGGAACAGTAGGTATGGGATAGAGGGAATCAGGGCTGCCGTTCAGCTGAGACCTCAGATGATCCTTCCCTCCTTTTCCCGAGCACATGCATAAAAAATGGTTTGTTTTTGATGAGTCTTCACAGAACTAACATTTACTTCATATTTCTGAAAAAAAATACTATTTGCAGATGGAAAAATATTATTTCTTAAGGAGGGGAAACAATTTTTCTCTGGAAGACATAAAAAGAATTCCTCTTTGGTATGCGCGGGGCACTGTGCCAGCCCGACAGAAGGATGATGGGAAGTTTGACAAATTCAGCTAGACAATGTTCTCTAGCTGCTTAACCAGCTGCAGTGTTTCAGTCACACAGATACCGATCAGAAAGCATAGGCTTCCTCACAGCAGCGTTTTATGCCTAGCCTGGTCGATCCAGCACCCGTGCAATAGGTGCTGGGGCATGCTGCCTGCTGGCACATGGAGCCAGTCTGGGCCTGCACACCATGGCATGGGGTGGAGGCATTTCACCAGTGTAAGCTACCTTATCTCACGTCCCCATTTAGGCATGCTTCTCACACCCCAACATTAGTAAGAGAAAACTACATGGCACAGCCAGCACACACACATACAGCATGCAGTCGAACCCACCCACTATACACACACACTCCCCAGCAAATACGCACATCGGACACACACATATATATATATATATATGTAGACACAGCAGCTCAGACACAGAAACACGCTGACATAACTGGGCACAAGCAGAGCTGCAGATTCACAAACTCCAGTCCTAGAGGCATTTCTCATCGAGCCACATTCTGCTCCCAGGTACCCGCCCGAATCCCACTACATTTTCTAGCAATGGCCTGAAGACTTGTAGCATGGGGTGGGGAAGGGAGCAGAGGCAGTGAAAATGGCTCACTGAGATCACATGTGATTACAGCACCGGGATTCACAGGAAAGCAGCAAAGCCCCTGGCTGACTCATCTCCGCTCCCCTCACTGTTGTAATCTAAAATTAGCTGCTGTTGAGCTGGAAACACTCAGGCAGCAGGATTTGAGCCTCTCCCTACAGAGGCTTGTTTCATCTCCTGGGCCAACAATGGCTAAGCCAGTCTAGCACACAGGGGTTTATCAGTCCTCTCCCAGCAGGAGATGCTCTGAGCTGCCCTGTGGCAGTGCTGCCCCCTCCCCCTCCACGTACAGCACCCCACACTTGCTGCTCAGTAGCACGTAGCACAAGGACCAGCCGATGCAGGACAATGGCAATGTGCGGAGTGCTCCAAAACACAACACACTGCTCCTGTGCTGAGATCCAGGAGGAGCAGATGAGGAAAGACAAGATTAAACCCATCTTTAAGAAGAGCTGCCTTATGCAGCCAGTCCTACTCTGTATTGCCAGCAGGGTCAGCTGCCAGAAAGGGGGCAGGAGGGATCCCGGCATGCAGTCTTTTCATCCCGTCTCGCCAGTGCTGCCCTGCTCCCCTTTGGAAACGGGGTGCCAGCAAGCCAGGGTGGGCATCTCCCCTAAATTGCCTCCTCATTTTATACAGACTCTTTTCAGGGCAAGACCACACATTTTCTGATTCATGCTGTCTTCTCATGTCTCTTCCCCAGCCTCATTCCTCACCCTCCAGTGATGCCGCCCTGCTCATGGAAATCCGTCTGGCTCTTGCACTGCTCCCTCTGGTTGCTCCACACACCCTTCGTCCTCCCCCAGGATCATTCCTGCACCCTTTCACGGCTCACTTGCTCTCCTACACACACGTGTATCTGCTTGCCCGTGGCCCTCCTCATCTTTCTGAAAACTAGGGTCGTTACGTTCACCTAGCCTAGCTGTGTGAGGATGCTGTGTACACAGCTGCTCAGGCATGCTTCTGTGGGCAGGTGAAGGATTCTCCAGGGCTATATTACACTTGCATTTCTATATAAAATGTTCATATCTGAGTAACTTCATGTTCTGATACATAAACAGATACGCAATGTGTGCTATTGCATGCCTGTACAAATAATAGCATGTCTGAGATTACCAGTGCATGAATTCATAATATTAAAATGTGTACATATGTATTACTTTATGTCCATATATATAGGCACATGCTTTTATTGCTGAGCATACCTTTAAATAACTAAAGATATTTGCACACATGCTGCTCCATACATACAAAGGTACGTACATACGCACGTGTTCATATGAATGTATATAGCTGTATTTTTGTTTGTGCTTGCTTGCATTCCTGTATCTACTATATTCATTTATATGAATGCATTTCTGTGTACCAGTATTCCCTATATGAAAGCCTGTATTTTTATTGTTTATTTCTACTGGGCACAGTTAGTCCAAAACCAAACATTGACTTTCACGTTAGCATTCACATTAACAAAAATAACAGCAAAATAAAATCCTACACGGAAACTTCTGTAGGTAATGAAAGAGGGGGTTTTTTCTTAGTATTTTGTTGTGCAAATAATATCCCTCTCTGCAGTGATAAGGCCTCAAAACCCAGAAGAAGACAGAGCTTGAACAGTAGAGATAAAGAGTTTTGTTGAAAGCATTAAGAAACTTAACACTACTGACCAAATCCTCGAAAGAAATCTGTACTTTTCCAACAAGATGCGAAGGGCAACACTTTTAATATTTTACATCACCGTTTGCAACAGGGTAGGCCACAACTGCTGTTCCGCACAGCCACCTTTTGCTTTACACTTAAGTGTAAGGAGAGGTCCTTGGTACTCCCCAGTGGCAACTCCCAGCAGAGGCTGCTGTGGGAATCACACCGGCACTGTGGCTGCTGTGTGCCAGGCCTCTCCCAAAGAAGGCTTTGGAAATTAGAGAGGTCATAGTCCTGGCTGCACAGCTCCCTCCTTCCAATCCACACTACTCCAGCGAGAGTCCTCCCCCCAGACTATTCTGTTTGCTCCTAAACAGCTCTCACTGTGGCCCTGTTTCTCAGTAAGGAACAGGCCAGCTGCTGAGAGGTCAGGGACTCCTTCAAGAATAGGCTTAGAAGCAGAGATGGTTTAAATATCTTCTCTACTGAGCAGCTTCAGATTTGACTCACCCAGAGAGAACACACATTGTGGTACCACTGGGAGGAAACAGGCTCAGCACTGCTCGGTGGCTTTTGGTCTATGATAGCAGCTTCTTAAAACATCTACACCACTTGCTCCAACAGGGGCTTCACTCTTGGAGTCATTCTGTCAAGGGATTGGGGTGGATTGTACAGGTACGTATTGCACAGAAAACACCAACACAGTTGGCTCTGACCCTGCTGTGATCTGCCTGAGCAGACAGGCAGTGGACGGTGGGGATGAGCTGTTCATGCCACAGCTCCAGGTAGGGCTGAGGTGGCGTTCACAGGGGAAGCCATCAGACATCTTTCCAGGAGGGAAAGTGCTTGGCCTCAGGTCAGTGCTTCTGCACAGATTTGTTCCAGTTTAATTGACCAGGTGGGAACAGGGTGCACTTTGTTTGAAAGAGATTATACTCCTGAATTAGCTCTCCCGCCAAGTCTGTTATCGCTCTGCAAACAATGTGAGTATGGGGAAATGGACCTGGGAAAGCAGAGATTGGATGCATGAGGAAGAGCGTAGATTCCTCAGTTGATGACACAGATAAGTAGAGCTGGCTCAGCTCAGAAATTAAACTAAAGAAATGAAATGGCAGGTCCAGGATCGCAAAGAGCCATAGTGCAGGGACTACATGCTGGCCAGTCCATTAACCCTGGCTACAAGAGTGCTAATGAGGGGACATACAGAAGAGAAACCACACACAGGGAAAGACCAAGGGATCCATCCAGTCTTTAAACCTGGTCTTTTCAGCCAGCGGTCTTCTCCCCACTAAGCAGCATTTTTAAGCATCAGTAGTTCCCCTTCTACAAAACTCTGCCCTAGGCAGGGTCAGATGCCATGTTTGTGCCCACTGGCTGGGTGCCTTGGTTTTGGCATGTCACATAACCCTCCTCTAGCCAGCTCTTGGCACCTCCTGTATTCATGCCTTCTCCCTGTTAGGCCATCTCTTGTCTTTTTCCCTTCCCTCTCTTTCTTCAAGTGTCCTTCCATTCCTTTGTGGTTTCATCATCTGTCCTTTTCCCTATTGCTGTTTCTGTTTCCAAGCAATTAACATTTTTCTGTACACGCCACCCTTGACATGTATTGCCTCTTCGCCCTGCTACTCATCAGTGGCTCCTCCTTTCCCCAGCTGTGCTGCCTCTCGTCATTCCGTCCCTCATCATTTTTCACTGCCTGTGACTCCCCATTTCTCTCCCAGCCTCTGCAGCTGTACTTCCCTCACCTCTGTCCCAAAGTCCCTTGGGAAAGGATGCTATGGTCACCACAGGGTTAAAAGCATGAGCGGGGATGGGGGGCTGCCCTTCCCTGTCCTTGATTAGTGCCATCAGCCTTTTGGGAGACAGAAGGTGGCTGGAGGGAGCTGGGCTGCATCCTCGTGTGGTCTCTCATGTCCTCAGCACACAGGGTGAGTGCAGCAGCCCTGCTATCAGCTGTGCCAGTGCCAGGCAGAAGGGAGGGAGAGGGGCCAGGTAAAGCAGGCTTTTTGGCAGACACAGCCAGTACCACATGTGGAGGCCTCAGAAACATGAGGATTGACGGGGACTGGTATGGTGAATGACTGCTGCTTTTTTAGACAGCTGGAGCATATTCAGTGTCATTGTCCTTGTGCTCAGCCACTGTGCAGAGGCCCCTCGGTCTTGCATGCTGCTCATGTGTTCCTCTAGGCTGCAATGAGGCTCCTTGTCTTTGCCTTGCCACAGTATACTGCGGAGTCCCTCAGTAATCCTCGCTTCTCACCCACCTAGGTATGCACACAGGCACACTCACACATGCATACGTACATATCTCAGCCCTGCAACCCCTAAGCAGTTGAACTTCTAAAGCAGTGAATACCTCACAGCAGTCAGTCTGACAGATGTCCCCCCTGGGAAACTGAATCTCCTTGGCAATGGAGAGAGTGAAGGAACAGACATAACAGAATGGGATTTTTTAGAGGTAAAAGCAAGGAGCAGACATCTCCCATCGAGACATCCACACACCCTCCACTCAGAAATACAGTAGGAGAATTTAGGGGGTAGAAATAAAAGAAATGCCAAAACCAAAGAGGACCTGGCTGAGTGAGACTGACCACGGGAATTTAGGTGTGAGGGACTGTGTCTTTGAGCCAAATGTCCCCAGCTGAAGGACTGCTGGGTTATTCCTGCTTCTGGTACAGCCCGTTGGAACCAGGCACAGAGCAGTATCTTGCCAGATCCTCAGTCTTCAGGTGGTCACAGAACAATATGTCAAGTGCTTCAAAATATGTCACTAATCGGATGCCCCCCTGCCATCCATGAGGCGTGTAGTGTATGCATATGCACCACTTCTGCAGCACTGTAGGATATGGACACCTCACAGCCTTGATTTTTCACAGCACCCCAGTGAAAGGAGGAAAGAGTCTTTTCCGGATGCAGAACTGAGACAAAGAGAGACTAAAAGTAGATCCCAGACTGAGATGCCACAATGCTGAGCACTGCAGCATAAGTACTTTCTCAGTCCGTAAATAGAAACCAAAAGCCCGGAAGGAGAGATGAATGTTGCTACTATGGATCCAAAAAGCCAGCACCCAAGAGAGCTGTAATGCAAAATGGCACAGAGGAAAACAGTAAAGCCCAGCATTCTCCAGAGGGGACCTGCAACCTGTGCCTATCTGAACCCGCACTCACCCCTCTATTTAATCCTAAAAAAGCAGCCACTAAAGAACCTGCTCTTTCTCTCCATTGACAGAGTAGCTCTATGGCTAGTGCAACACCCCAGAACATGAGACCTGTGTTCAGCTTCTCCGTTTAGGAAGTCTTTTTCTATGTTCCTAGACATGGCGTTCATGGATCCACAAGTTGCTATTGGAGGACAAACCGACTCACCATGCTGCTCTGAATGCCTGATTAGGTCTCATAACTACCTGTGGTAGTCCTTAAAATATACGTATGATCTGCCTAATAAATTCAAACATGCTCATGGTGAAAAAAAGACTGGAGCAAAAGCTAGAAGCCAAGATCACCTGCTGTCTGTGCCTATGCTGGGTAAGGTAGGAATCAGGCTGCCTCGTACCTCATACCCAGTGCATCCTTAGCTATTCTTTGTATGGGGATGTGTCCTGACCCAGAATTTGCGATCGCTAACTTCTTAGGGCCTCCACCACTCCAGTTGCCTCCAGTGGTGAGAAGGGCTTCCCAGGGAGGCTTTCTTACAAAAACACGCTAATCACCACTGCATTTCATGTCATGTCTGATCTAGTACGGATGCAGACAGTATTTTCAGAAATAAAGCAATGACAGAAATTTGCCTCCAGAGTATGACAGCCACTGAGTGCGTTTTTTGGGGAACATGTTTTTTAGGTGTAGTTGCCTAAACACTGCCTATATCCCCCTTCGGATTCATAAGCCCCTGTACTGAAGTCTGTCTTAAATAACAAGCAGTACGCTTCCTGTTTGTAGAACAAGCAGCTGAACAAAGAAAGGGTCGGTGAACTACGACAGACTTTGATGTGGGTCTGGGAACCTCTCTCAAGGGAGGATGTTGTGTGCATAGGTGGTGGTGGGGTACAGCCTGTTTAGACCTACTTCTTAACTTCAGCCAGTGTCCTGGCACTACAGCCACCGTAGCACTCCTTTTCTCTGACTTTAACTCCCATCTGTTTTTCTCAATCTTCTCATGGTAGCACAGTGACTGAGACAGAGAAATGGAAAAGAGGATGAAGAACTGAAGCAAAAAATAAGGGAAGGAAATATATGTATTACAGAAAATGAAGGAAGGACAGGAAAAAAAAGTGAGAGAAAAACAAGATGCTGGTTAAGAATATAAGAAAGGAATAGCTGTGCAAAAGAAATATAGTTGTGAAAGAAAGGGCAAGAACATTACAAAAAATGAAGCAAAGGATAAATAGAAACAGACAGCTGATACAGAAACATGTCTCCTTCTAGTAGGTGATACTCTTCCGACTTTCAGAAAGTAACTGGGTACAAGTTGTATGACAGCGTAAGGGAAGGATGTTCTTGCAGCATTTTTGTGTGACGTGAAGCAATTAGTGCAGCACTGAGCAATGGGGACAGAATATGCGCGGGATTCCTCCACTGCCTGCAGAAGGATTTTCTTTTTAGTTGAAAGCCCACTACTTCAGCGACTCAGTAATTTTCAGGTCTTCAAAGTTTCTCTTGGTCAAGAAATATCTCCTGCACTATCCCTGATATAAGGTGCAGGCTCTATACAGCTTTTTGTGTCACAAAGGCACAGGGCACCACAACCATTCAGCCTAACTTATGCCAAGAGTTCAGGTTTCCCTGGGAATTTGGGACGATGAGCCAAACCACCTTTAATAGGTCCAAAGATTTATCAGATAACACATTCTTCAGCCTTTCAGAAGAATCACTGGATCAGAGACAGAGAGGACAATGTACTAGTCACATGACACCCTAAATCCTGAACTGACCTAAAAATGCAGTGAAGCTCAAAACTCCATAAATAACATATTTATCTGCAACAGATTCCTAATCAAGTGTTGATGCAAGATTTTTGGGAACACCTTAAACTGTGGGGTGAAATGTAGTAGTAAAATACATGTCTGACTACTGTTGGCATTATCTGAGACAAACAGATGTTCATACAGCAGGCCCAAGCCTCCCTGAATCCCATCCCATTCTGTGCCAGGCTGTCTAAAATCTGGAATTACTTCCCCATGGCAGCCACTCCTCCAATTCTGCCAGTTTACCCCACAGAGCTCAGAATATTGCAGAAACCAACAAATGAAACTACTGATGACACAATCTTCAGAGCGTGGAGCCACCTAGGGATGGATAGGACTAATGAGTCCTCCTAAAGGGTCCAACTTAAATCAGGATGACACTGTAGAAAGCACTGTATATAAATAGTAAGAGATAGCCATATCCTGAAGATCTATCTCAACACCTACATACATAAGGGAAAAGAATTAGTATTAACTCTGTTTTGCTGATATGGGAACCAGGTGTGTAGTGATTGCATGGTTTGACCCAAGAGAAAATCTGTGATGGAACCATAAACCAAACCCAATATCCAGAGACCCAGGCCAGTGTTTCACCAGCTAGGCAATCCACAATCTTCCTCTGGACTAAAAGCAGACACCATGACACAGGTGGCTGCTAGGTCTGCTAAACAGAGCCACTACAAATACTGTATTTTCAATGTGGTTCGTGTTCATCCTAGATTTCATGCTCCTTTACTTACTTAATTTGCTGGGAAGCAAGAAAGTGTAGTTATGGACCATAAACCCTCACTTGCCCACCGGGAATACGCACAGCCGATGCTATCAGGGGAACCTACACATGTCAGAGTCTGCCCATCTAGCCCAGACCAGAAACAAGAAAATATCCTTTAGAGTTGCACTCCAGATTTTTGTGCTTAGATGACTGGGAAACCGAGGTTCCAGTAGGATACTCACCCTAAACTGGGAAGAAAAC
This sequence comes from Morus bassanus, assembly GCA_031468815.1. NCBI lineage: Eukaryota > Metazoa > Chordata > Aves > Suliformes > Sulidae > Morus > Morus bassanus. The sequence goes on along the minus strand of CM062571.1, from coordinate 796,874 downwards.
CAAAGCCACTCACTGGGTGATGTATGCACCAAAAGAAGCTGGGGTACAGTTCTTGGGATATTGCTGCACAGAACGTGAAAGTATTGTTGTGACTGCCTATGAGAGCCCAAGCATATTCTTACTTTTTACTGAGAGGAATAAGAGCTGCTCAGTACTGTGACATGGTTCCTAAACTGTTGTTGACAGTAGACAACCTGGTCAAAGAGAGGACCAAACTAACACTGAAGAATACATACCAAAAATACTCTTGCAGCCCTATGGCCTGTTCTCCCCACAGGGACCTTCAAAAGGCTAAACAAAACCTTGGTGGCTTGTAGTGCAGTAAAGACCTGCCTTGACCCCAGTCACAGAGAATTGACATGACATGCTCGAATACCGTACGTCTTTTTCTGTCTCTAATTTTGGCTCCCGAATTGCCTAATTTCTGGACCTGATGTAAACTGCTGTGCTGAAGCAGGTTTATATGAGTTCAGTATGCTCTACGGAGATCCTGCCAGGCAGCAGGTGTGGACATCAAACCTGCCCAGCCCCTTCTGCTGATCAGTTTTTAAGGTGCCTAGAAGACAGCAGGGAGGTCACTTTGGGTCCTCTGTTTTCTAGTACAAAAAAGGCTACAGAGATCCAGAGAGAGATGTGGTTGACAAGCACACATGGCTCTCAGGCAATAAACTGTGCCCACGTTCCCTGGCAGACACCAGCCTTCCCAGTTCCACTCTGCTTTCCCTCCTCTGTCACATGCTCAGCTGGTGGGCAGTCATGTTTCTACCCCCACCAAAGCAATGAAAGTGTTTGAGATACCTCAGTGGGTTAACTCCACAGGCAGAATCCCCGATATGGGGACATTTTCTCTTCCAAATTTCCGTTTCAGGCTGACTTATAAGGCGGACAAGCTATTCCCTATGCTCCACTGCAAGCTTCCATAATGAAATAGCTTACCCTCCTCTTCTGTTGCCTTTGTACCCCTTTCTGCCATCCTTTAAGCAGGGAGGCACAATTAGAATAGAAGCAAGTGCATAGGTACACAAGAGTTGGGGGCACATTAAACAGTGGGAGTAGGACACATGGAGCAGATATGGATTTTATCCATGGCAGGGAGGATCTTACAGTTGCCCTAACTTCACTCTGGCTCTTCCCCAGCTGGAAAGATGCTGCAATATCTGGCAGCAATCAATGGCATTCAAGTATTGTGTTCTCCCCACTCTGTGTTCCCTGTATCCCCACCTTCCCTGCAGCTTTGGACCCCCACCAGAGCTGCCCCACTTTGTGACCCGCCACTGGGAATCTGTCAGCCTCGACCAATGTGAAATTAAGATGGACCCACAGCAGTTTAAGCGATTATAAATTTAACTCCCTTTCAAAGAGAACAGAAAAATGCATGTCACCTATCTCACCCACTGGACAAATCGTGTGAACACAAGTTATTACAGTCCGAAAAACTGGATGGAGACTAAACACAGCAATCCAACACAGACAAGCCTGTGTCTACTCACCCCAGATACCACCTCTGTCACTCCTACCTTCCAACAGCTCTCCCACAAGCCTCTTTCCCTTGGCCCCCTGCCCTGCCTGCAGCATCCCTCTGTTACACACCCAGGTAATCCTCATGGAGGAGCTCTGTTACCATTTGAAATCTTTGCCCTTACTGCCTGCCCTATGACATTTTCTTCAGCTGCCTTCCTGATGCCCTGACACGCAATCACCCTCCTACTTTCCAAGCACTTTCCTCAGTGCAACACCTCCCGCTCTGGAGACTGTGATACTGGTGCCCCCCCAGGCTTCCAGCCTCAGCTGACACAGCTTGATCTCCAGCTTCCACATAGCCTACCAGCCTCGCCTGCCTTCACCAAGGAAAATAGGAAGGTGGAAGGCAGCCAGCAAGAGGAGCAGCTACCTCTAGGTCAGCATGAAAGCTCTGCTGCCTGCAGGACTTTGCAACCCTCTGATTCCAAGAGATCCTCTCCCATTCTGAAGAACAGAGGGGCTGATCTCTTTCCACTTGTCCCCTAAGAGACTGTTTGCTGCCCAGCCACAAGCACTGACCAAACGGGACTGCTTGTCCTGGTGAATAGAAGGCCAAGGGAAGCAGGATATGGCTGCACTGGAGATAGTAAACCAGACTCCAGCACTGCTGGGTCTCAGATCCAATCCAAGATCAGACCTTCAGGACCTCCTCTCCTTTGCCCTTTCACTTGTTCCTTACTTCCTTTCCCCTCACCTCCAAAAGGCTGGGGCAGAGGTGTTGCCAAGGGGTTCTCACTGTCACAGCCACAGACCAGTGATCCCCGACAGACATGGGATCTGCCAGCTCTGCAAGGTCCTTCGGCTTTGCTGTTCCTTCCCTGTTCCCAGGGGGGCTGGAGGGACAAAGACACAGACCCTGCAGAGCCAGCCTAGCTCTTGACATCTGAGCAGGCTGCAGCAGTTCCCTGGTGCCTCTGGGCTTGCCGCAGGGCACAGCGCAATCTCTCTCACCTCAGCAGCTCGTCTGTTTCTACAAAACCCTGGAAGCACCATAGGGCACTTCCTCCCCTTTCAAGCTTGCCGATTGTTTTCACAGCTGAAGCAATCAGGTGTCCTCACTGGCTCCACCTGGGACCAGGACTCTGCCTTTAGGTATACAACAACTATGACCACTTCAGAGTTACTCTGGCTCATGAATTTTGTAAAAAGCTGACAGTTTTCCTTCTTTCGGACAAGGAGTGTTGGTATCTGTGACCATGCTAAAATATTCTGAGTTCTTCCACCGATGCCTCCTTCGACCCCATCGCAGGCCAAATAATCACAGAAAATGTTTGTGATTTTTCTGTTGTGTATTGGATCATTTTAGGCTTTTTATCTGCATATGTTAAAGTTCAGGTTACAAATGGGCAGCTTCTGAGAAGTGTAAACAAATTCCTCTTGTAGTTTTTCCTGTGAGTCATCTTGTCTTGGATCTGTTATAAAATTCTCTTATCAGCCTGTTTCACAATGAATGGTTATTTTGATAGTAATATGATCTGTTTCTCATGTGCATGTTGTTTCAAAGTTCTACACTTTTTTCCAGACTAAAAATGGCTTTGGAAGCAGGATACTTATTACTGAGTGAGGTAGTTTTATTTTCTATAAAAGCAGATGTAGGAGTAGCCATAACAGAATAACTATCCCACTGAGATGAACACCAGTTTATTTCCCCTCATAAATAAGTATGGCTAGATTCAATGACAACATGAGCCATTGTAGCCAGTAAGGCCTTAGAACAAGGGGATCTTGTTGGGCGTATTAATATCTCTCCAGACAAAGTCAGCCTTGATTTGCCATTAAGTCCTTTACTCAGAACACCATGTTAAGGACTGCACAGAGAAAGTACCACAACAGTGGCAACTAATATTCCCAATAGTTTACAAAGGTCAGAGTTATTTAATGCCCTTGCCATATGACAAGGGTCAGTCGTGCCAGACCTGGAAATAGACTTCAAGCCTTCTAATTTCACCATCCCATTATCCGCTGTTCCCCACCTCCACAGCAACTGGAATTTCTGGCCCGTCTTCTGTTCTCTTCCACCTTAGCATCTCTGCAGCCAAAGCTCCAAGAAGGGTAACATGATGGCAACGTGCAACTGGATACCCCAGCCTCCCCTTCTCACCACATGCTCACGCATCTGCCCCATACTCGCTCTCTAGGACGGGTCCCCTTTCACACCCAAAATTCTTGTGCACCCATCACAGCCCATCTCCCACATTCCCCCTCTTGCACGTTACACATCCCCCTTGCCTTTGCAACAGTTATCTTCTGCATCATCTCTTTGCAATCATCTTTCTCCTCTCCAAACTCATTTTTCCCAACACCTACCTCCTCCTCTCTTTCTCAGGCTTAATCTAGATTGAGTTTAAGGTGTGATGTTAGCCACAAAGGATAATCTGGTCATTTAACCAGTTTAATATGGACACAGCAGACTGGCTTTAAGTTGTGTTAAATGGATCAGGTTAGAATCTAAGAGGTACACTTTAAATCCTAACTGAGGCAAGAAATCCATGTTTCTTTGCATATCTCTCAGGTTTTATCAGTTTCTGACTCTTTCCAAGAGTCTCTCCTCATTTTTGTTCTGGTCATTGTCTTCTGGAACCTGTCTCTTTTTCCTCCCTTTCTGCCCCAAAGAGGCTCCTTTACAAAACATCTTCATCACCCTATACAGGACATAAGTATTGGTTTTCCCCTTCAGACTCAGCTACCCACAAGGTGGTTTTCTACCCTCTTTTTCAGGGTAATCTAATTCATAAGTGAATCTTACCCTGATTCACTCTCAGGTGAATCACATGGCTTTTCTCATTTAGATACTTCCCTTTTGTATGTGTTTATGTTAATATGTATGCGCTTGCTTCTCATTCCATGTTTATTGATCCTGCCTCAAAGTCAAGGACAGTGTTTTTTTTTTAGAAGAACTTCTTTTCCGTCCTAGATATATGTCCTGGTTTTGGCTGGGATAGAGTTAATTTTCTTCACTGTAGCTGGTATAGTGTGTTTTGGGTTTGGTATGAAAATAGTGTTGATGGCACACTGATGTTGTTAAGTAGGTGCTAAGTGTCGCTAAGTATTGCTTATACTAGTCAAGGATTTTTCCAGATTCCCATGCTCTGCCAGGGGCACAAGAAGCCAGGAGGGGACAGGGCCAGGACAGCTGACCCCAACCGGCCAAAGGGATGTCCCACACCATATGGCGTCATGCTCAGTGTATACAGCTGGGGGAAGAAGAAGGAAGCGGGGGACATTGAGGGTGATGGCGTTTGCCTTCCCAAGTCACCGTTACGCGTGATGGAGCCCTGCTTTCCTGGGGACGGCTGAACACCTGCCTGCCCATGGGAAGGAGTGAAGGAATTCCTTGCTTTGCTTTGCTTGTGCGTGCAGTTTTTGCTTTACCTATTAAACTGCTTTTATCTCAACCCAGGAGTTTTCTCACTTTTACTCTTCTGATTCTCTCCGCCATCCCACCGGGGGAGGGGGTGGGGGGGGTGGAGTGAGCGAGCGGCTGCGTGGTGCTCAGTTGCTGACTGGGGCTAAACCACCACAATACAGATAAGGTGAGGCCAGGATCTGGGAGGACTGTCACTAATCATACAGGGAGGCAGAGAGGGAACAAAAGAGAGAGACTAGAGAGGAAGGCTGGAGTGACAGCATGAAGGCAAAACGTTACAGATAGGACTTAGTAACAGCTAACATCAAGAACAATGAGGCGGCCTGATTCCACTTTCCCAGCGGTGCCTCTGGTACCCAGGAGAGGGCAGGTAGTAGCAAAACCCGAATTGCATAACAGGAGCCAAGCTACTCGAGCACTCCCATCTGCTGGGCAGTGCCCAGGGACACCGGACAGGGCGAGCTCTGCTGGGGACAGGGTGCTCCACATTGCTCCCCTTTGCCCTGCGAGACAACGGGTCCCCGATGAGCGCCAGAACCTTCTCTCGTAGCTGAACCACAGCATTATTGGGGGAACCTTACCGAAATTCCAGCTATTTATTTTGTGTTAGTCATTCAACTTTAAGGTCAATTAGTAGGTCTTTTATGTCTGTAAATGAACACCAATATACTGCAACACTCTTGTCTCCTTATGGCACCTAACCGTTTCCTCCAGTGACCTGGATTTTCTTTTCTCGCTGCTGTTAAAAGAGGGCAGAAGCTACAAGAAAATGATAAACAGGAAGCCTTAAAAGGCCAGATCATTTACAAAACAGCACGTAGGCACGCGTATCCATAATGTGTTGTGGATAATGTTAAATAGCATGAAAAAGAGTTATTTGTTTTGCTGTATCCTTTTGTACCTAAAGGCATACTGATGCATGATCTTGATTTAACCAGCATAAAGAGCTTCTTGGCCTGCTCCCCAGATGTGCACAGATCTGTAAAATTTTCTACAGCTTTTCTGTTGACAGTGCAATACAGAAGGCACTATTATTTGGCCAGAGCAGAGCTCCTGCTGTTTTGTTGCAAGGGATCTGCAATGTACGTCATGTCTGTTGCATGTGTATTGAAAAGAGTTTCCGATTTCCTTCCTGTGCCGTAGGACTGAAGACTACAGCCGAGTCCCATTTTTCCTAAGGTTCCCAGCTCCGGGTCTTTCTGCAACTTAAAATTTCCTTTATCTTGCTTTTAGCTACAGGTTTCAAATGGGTTTTCTGGGATACATAAATCTTGGTAAGCATTCCTTTCAACACATGCTCACTCCCCAAACCTCCCACCTGCGGCTGCGTCCCACTCTCATATCTGGCACCCATCACGTGGCTTCCCGGCTGCCCTCCCAGCCATTCCACCCGGCTGCCTCTCCTCACCCCAGCTCTCCCACCCACTCCCTCTTTTTTTCTTTCCCTGTTTCTCTCACCAGTCTCCCCTCCTTCCCTTTCCTTCCTTCCTTCCTCCCTTTCTCTTCCTTTTCACATTCTCTGAATGACTGTAACGCTGCCAGGACTTGGCAGATGAGCCGCCCCGTCTCCAAATTAGCTAAATTAGCTATATTAGTTACATTAGCTGTGTGCGCTACAGGGAAACCCTCTTCTGCAAGCTCACCTCTGCCAATCCTGGACAAGACAGATCCATTTTTAGGGGGTTCAGTTTCCTGAGGTCATTTAGCTGTCTGACACCGTTTGCTTCTGAAACGAGCCCTGGCACCCAGCCAGGGCGGGCTGCGAGATGTGCGCTGATGTACTCAAACAGTTATTTATGATGTAAAAATGTGGCCGTTGCCCCTGGAAACCGTCTCTCCCGCTCATCTCAGGCAGGGGTTGCTAAGCAATGTCCTTGTGCTTGGCGGGTAGCGGAGAGCAGGGCTAAGGTCTGGCAGCACTTCTCTTAGGAGTGACCTGTTGCAAAATAGGAGGGCTGGGACAGGCAGGACCACCTGCCGCTTAGCGGCAGGGGCCTCAGCGGGGATGGCTGATTTATTGCAATGTTTGACTGACAGCTCGTTGCTTGCCAGAGACAGTAAGTGGATGGGATGGAGGGAAGAGCAAACCGGTTCCCATGGCAACCGCGCTAAAGTCATCTGAGGTCAAAATGATGGCTGCCAGTGGAAATGAATTTTGATGCGAGGATAAATCCCACAGCAGTGACTGTGTGACTCCGTCTGCCAGCTCTGGGTGCCTGAGGAGCCCTGCCCCTCCCGCACCGCCCCCAAACTGGCCTGCATCGCTCCCTGCTGCAGTGCTCCTCGGGGCTCTCCCAAAGCCTGATCATCTATCTCAATGCCTGTCCTGAATTCACCCCTTGCTATTTTTGTTTCTGGGTCACCGAGAACACATCTGCATAGCCAGCAGAGGTTGATTGCAATGTGGGCTGGCACAACCACACTCCTCTTAATCACGAGCAAGGGCTGCCCACGGCAGGCTCCGGAGATGACCGCACCAACCCACCATCAACTGTCAGGGAAGGCTCAGCTTGCCAGTCACCACTCCTTCAGTGTCCTCAAGTACCCAACTTCATAAAAAAACAACGTATACATGCCTAGTGACGATGAAATCACGTCGGCTTGTTTCCTTCTTTTTTTTTTTTTTTGTAGGCAGGCCGCCTTTGCAGACCTCCTGCAAACCCTTCAGCCAGGAAAGCAGCTGGAATTGAGCAGTCTCTGCAGAATCCTGCTGCGCTGAAACGGATTTTGGTTGCCATCTGGTGGCAACTGAAGAGCACCTGGAAACGTAGAATAAATACCAAGATCCACCCTGCCCGCCATTCTCCAAGCGGGGCTTGTTCTCCTCCATTTATTCCACAGGCCTTTACTCTGGCCACATCACAATTTCCTCACTTTAGAAGGGAGCAGGGGAGAATGTTAATGCTATTAGAGTTTTTATTTATTTATTATTTAATCTAATCTAGATTCCAGGTTATACCTGTCATTGCAAGCCTTCTCCACAGTTTTCAGTTCAACACCTGCAATTTTCTTGACTACTCCACATGCTGTAGGCAAGACCCTCTCCTAACCTCTGAAGCTTGCAGTTTAGCTCAGCCTAAATTAGAAATCTTCACTCTAGCCCCGAGAGTTGCTAAATGAGTCATCCACAGTGGGTCAGTTAATGAACGTAAAATTACCAACCCCATCTGCCTGTTGCAGAAATCTCCTTACAGGATTGCACCCCTGCTTACTGAGGAACATACGAACCACCAGCCAGCCACAGACTCCCTCTCTATCTAGCCCAGGGCCCCACTGCTGGCTTAGGGTCAGAGGCCTCATGGAAGGCAGAGATTTCACGTCAGATGGTTTGCCCTGACACGTTCCTTTCGTGGGCACTATTGCAGCTTCTGCTGGTGCCGGGCTTAAACTGCAGCAGAAGAGTTTTTGCAGGTAGCCACAAATTCACCCTCTTGTCATCTCATTATTCCCTGGTAGAGAATAATTCCCTTCCCATTTAAGGAGGGCACCAAACCCAAAAACTTCACGGATAATTCAGAAGCAGGGCATCCTGATGGCATCTGATTGTAGTCATCCTTTGGTTTTTGCTCCCACCTATGCTTAGCTCCTTGTTGGAGCCCCGCCTTTGCGCCTCACCCCGTGCCAGCCTTGCTCTTGCCCCTGTTCCCTGCTCCAGCCCAGCCACATCTGCCTGCTGGAACCACCCAACCTCGTTCGTGACCACCTCGCCTAAACTCCAACTTTACCAGTCAGGCACAGAGCCCCCCGTGAATTTCCCACTCCAGTGTTCCCAGAGGCAGGGATGACTCATGACATCTTGTCACTCCCAGTAACTCAGCTGATGAAATCCCAGGAGCAGCCAGCCACACTCCAGCTCCGTGCGGATGTTGGCGCTCCAGCACCAGCTTCTGCCCCATGTGAAACTACCTGTGGAAGCACAGCAGTTCCTTCACTAGCCCCATGTCAGAACTGAACATTCCCTTGCCACGCAAAACTAACGAAGACCACCAATGTTGTTTTGGTACTGTTCACCTATGTCACAGGTTGTTTTTGACCCAGTCTCCCGTGTGTGCTGCTGCTGGTGTCACGAGGGCTCCAACAAGCCCTTGGCTGCAGAAGGTGGTGAGGCATTTCTTTTAACGGTGTATGTAGACCCCAGGAGAGGACAGTCAGCAGAAGCTGTGCTCACAACATTGAAGCAAAGGCAGAGGGACTGGGTGGGGAGGTTTGGCACTACTGTGACCCTCAGCGTGGTCCCAGGAAGGAGCCCTGCAATGCGGCACCCCCACTTCCAACAGGGGCCAACTGGAAAAGTCCTGATGCAGCTGTAAATATCCTTCACTTTAGGTAATTTATTTCTTATTCTCTACATCAGTACTGACATCCACTAGCAAGACAGGAAGGCTCAGTGTTTCAGAGGCTCGTAAACAGCAGTGATTCTCTCACCCAGCTCTCTACAGCTTCATGTTTCAGCTTCATGTTCAGTCCAGTGCATTCACAACTGTTACCTCAGGCCACAGAGCAGAGACCGGCACTAGAGAGTTGTTTGCCATCACGCTGCTGGAAGGTGGTGGAGGACAGAGGGTGGTCCTCAGCCATTTTGAGTTAAACACCTGATTCCACAGCCGTGACAAACCTAGGCAGTCCAAGACACCCCACCAACCTGTCAGCCCTCTGCTCTGCTCCAAAATGAGGTAACTTCATCCCACCACAATATGATGGCAACAGGCCACATGGGTGTGAAAGACACAGGAATCTCTAGAAACCTCACAGACATGGGATTTTATTAAATTTTTTTTTTTCACAACCTAGGCCAGGAGCAGATCTTTATTCACTCCAAACAATTTTGTGACAGAGATTATTTGGTTACACAACCACACTAGCAAATGAAACGGTGGCTGGGACTGTTCCCCAGCACCGGAATTTGATGTTTAAAGTTTTGTAAGCAGCCAACTAGCAATCTTCCCAACAGTTCTGCTCATGGTTTAGGAGTCAGCACACGGCAAGGAATGGTCCAGAAGGAAGTCTGCATGCAGCCAGCCTGTTAGGTAGGGTAAGAGAGTTTAACAGTACGGCCACTCCACGCCCATTAGCCTCAGAGCCAGAGAAGGGTCTTGTTCAATCTACTACCACAGAGTCAGCCTTTCTCTCTGAGTGGGCTCTGAGCCAATTTACAGACACTCTGTTCACTTTTCGTACTTCCCAATTACTTTAGGCTCTCTGCATGGCACTAAAATAATTTGGGGCAAGGGACTAATGCAGTTTAGGTCCGAAGTCATCTTTCACTAGCGTGTCTCTGCATGTAATGCTTGATTCACTCTGATGACAGAGCCAAGTTTATTGATTTTTTTTTTTTTTTAAAGTTGCATTGCCTTTAGAAAATTAGAGCTTGTTGCTGGTTTTCAGGATCCAGGTTACTGGAAACACTGGTTAATAGGTCAAGTGCATTGCTCTGCCACAGAGTCGTGCTTTACCACACGACTCCCATTGATCTGATCCCAGACACAAAGACTCCCTATCAGAGCCAAAGCCAATGCTGCTTTGAGACAAAGCCTTAGTATAGGGTTCCTGTGTTCTCAGAGCTTCATCTACAGATCTCCACGTTCTTTCTGAGCTGGGGAGGAGAGCTTCCTTAAATCTTGTACAGCCTATCAAGAACTGAAGAGGAATACTGGGAAATACAAGTACCTCTTTCATTGCATCCCTGAGTTACTGGCTCGCATGTGGCAAAAATCACTACAAAGCTAGAGTTGGGGAAGCATAGAAGTTCTAAATCCAAGAGGAAAGAAATGGTAAATAAGTCTTCCAGGCCAGAACTGGTCATTTGGAATATATGGTTACTCATCTTGCCGACAGTAATTCTTCCAGAGGCTGCGGGCTAACTTGGCTCTGAGTATTTTGCATCATCACCAAGTGCATGTCGTAACTGCAGCAATGCTATTTTAAGCAACCCAGAGAATAACTGCTGGCTCACACAAATTCTTAAGAAGGGCTAAGGGTGATTCACGTAAAGATTTCAAAGCTCACAGACCGAACCAAGCCTACTAGCGTTTATGGACTCTGCAAATGTTTATTACCAATTTGTTACCAAGTAATCTCTCTCCCTGGCACAGACTCGTTAAGCAGAGGGCAGTATTTTCAGGACAGCAGCCATTCAAAAATCCTTTGAAAACCTTACACAAGCCTTTGTAATAATTTTTTTCCCTTCTATTCATACTGTGTCTCCTCAAATGTTTGAGACAAAAATCTTCTGATTACACATAGGAACACAGTTATCCCAGTTCCTCGTTCCTTGCACATGAAGGCATCTGATGCTGACTATTCCTACAAACCAACAACTTCAGAACGTAATTATCAATTTTGTCAAAAACTCCTGTAAGTAATTAGGGCCGCGTCTGGCTAACGGTAACACCATTTGTGTTTTCAAATGTGGACTGATCAGAAAGCTTTAACAGTTCAGAGAAGAAACTGAATTAAGTTCAAGTTAAATGGCCGTTTCCTTTTCCTGTTTCCACTCTACCACCTCAGACTAGGTGGAAGAGTAGGACAGCAGATGCCTGTCCATGAAAGGAAATGTTAGTCAGCCCCCTTCTTCAGCTCCGTATCTTCACTTTAAATTCAGTTATGTTTCAATGTGACTCACACACCTTTGGGACATCCTTCGCTACGGTTTCTCCTGAGCATCAGTCACTTACCAGATAATTCAGCATCCTCAGCCAGGATGCTCCCCCTCACAACATCTCAACAGCTCGCGGGGACATAACCCTAACAAATACCCCTGTCCCAAGCGTATTGTCATTGATGACAGTGCTAGACACTCATGAGAGCTACATAAATGTCTGGTTCTTTCTGAAAGCTAGTGCAGTATTTGGCTCAACCACTTCCTTAGGCAAGGAATTCACCAGTGTAATCTCATGATATGGAAAAGTGTTTCCCCATTTTCACTCCCCAGTTTCATTGAATGGTCCCTTTGTTCTCATGTTATGATACCGGAAGAACAGAACCTCTCAAGTCTACTTTTCCTACTCTAGCAATTATTTTATAAACTATCTGTCCACTTTTACATCTCTCCTTTCCAAAATAGCAACCTTAGTTTTTCTAATCTCTCCCCAGAGTTTTTACATGCCTTAATCGCTCATGTCACCATTTCCTGAAGTCTCCTCTTTAAGGGCAGACTTCTGTGTCCTCCCCAGAGCATTGCCCACACTGGCACTGAAATCTCAGGCCTATGATTATTGCAGAGTTAATTTAAACCCCAGAAGGGGTAACATCAGCCCTTGCCGTTGCACTGAGACATTGAACTTCAGTTACTGTTGTGGGCCCAGTCACCTTCCCTGCCGAGGTCTGACCAAAGTCTTCCGGAGACCTCTCTAATATGGCTACTCTGAATTACTTTGTCTTCTGCAGAGGTTATTGCTTCACTGTTCATTTTTCCCTCCTCTTTCCAGATGAACAATAAAGAAACACAACACAGGGCACAGGATAAATTGTTAAGACATTTTGCTTTTAACCTTTTGCCATGACGAAAATTAATTGTTCAATTCTACCCCTTGCTTGCTGCTTATAGGACAGTTCTTGTTCAAAGACAACTCTTCTCATCTTACACTGTAATGCCTTTTTTTTTTTTTAATTTTTTGTTTGCACAATTTGGGTAAAGCCGTTTTGGAAAGTCTTGACATAATTCTGGAATTTTTTTTTCTACTGCTCAGCCTAACTTTGGCCAATCTATACCTATTTGTTCTTAAACTAGCAGTGTCCTTCCAATTAAAAGCTCCTTTCCCTACCTGTTGCTTACTGCCAGGTGTGTTTGTGGCCAGCCATCAGATCTCTTCCCAGTCTCCATTTTACTAGGCAAGGTTTTTAAGCCAAAGTTCTGGTGATAGGATCTTCATTCTCCAGAAAATCCTAGAAGCCATTCTTACACCTGTTTCAGTTTGAATGAATCTTTATTGAGAATGAATGATCAGAATTATTCACAATATTCTATAGGAGATTTTTTTAAACAGAAAATTCTCTTGATACTTTCCTGGATCCCATTTACCTTTTAGCAGTTCACGGTGCGTGACCAGCTAATACTCAAAGATCCTGTTCCTCCTTCTCTCTCATTTCCAATTGGTGAGTTCCCAGGAATTTTGCATACCTGAACCTCATCCAAGATTTCATTTCATCCAAACCTCTGAGGTCTTTTCAGTATTTGTTTATAACATCCTGATCATTCTGTCCTTGTGCCATCAGCAAATCTCATCCAAATGCTCTTTTTTTATTTTTGCCAAGGCTGTGAATTCAAACATGAAACAAGATAAGGCCCCAAAGTGACCTACATTAGTAATCCCTTCTCCCTATCAAAATTCTGTCTTTGTGGAGCAGTCTCAAATGCCTTTTAAAAATCTAAATATATTAATGTTTCTCTTTTATTAACTTCTTTATTGACACATCCAGAAAACCGAGAGAGGGATTTATGAGATACCCTTTGCTTAAAGAATTCATCTTGGTTATCATAGTCTTCTTGGTGTTTTGACATATTTTTAATTACCATTACAACCAGCTTTCAAGAAACAGATAAAAGTTTCACTATTATTCCCTGCTTCATCCCTAGCACCTTTTTTAAAATTGTGGGTACAGTCTGTATTGTCTCCCCTGATGCTCCGGTACCACGGCAGCTTTCTGTGAGAGACCACATATTTTCCTAACCCAAGAAGCCAAGGTGCCAAAATACTTCTCACTCTAAGTTCTCTGGAATTCTTGGAGGTATGCCATATTATGTTTTAAAATTATTAGTTTAGTCCAATTTCTCCTTATGACATCTCAATCTCCAAAAGCTGCTTCATTGTAAAAAACAGAACAGATGCAGGACAAGAATATAAAAGCCTCCTATATCCTCAAAACCGAAGGTGGATATGAAAAAGCAAACTTTTTCTTGATGGTCCTCTTTAACCTCCCTTGATCCAACACATCCACTAATTCTTTCACAGGCTTCCTGGTTCTCACACCCTGTTCTAGCTTCCCTCCTAATTATTACATGCTGCAAATTCAAGCTTCTCCCTACTGTAAATTTTGAAGAACCTCTTGCATGACTCCCAGTTTCTCAGAAATTATAACTTAAGTCACACGGGTATACCATCTTCCTTTTGATCCACAGGAATGCCTGTCATCTGAGACTATCATTATTGCTGATATCATAGGTATCCGCAGCACTTCTAAGGATTTTAATCTTTTACTATTAACTCTGATGTCTGCTGCTCAGTCAGAATGCAACGGCATGAACTGCTCATTAGTTTGAGCTATTGCGATCAAACTTTATATCCTGCCTGCATTTTCACACCATCTGCTTTTGAAGTGGTAGACAGACTGTTAATCAGACTTACTGTGCTTCAGTGTCTGTGAAGTGTAGTGGCTCTTTGAAAAGTGACTTGAGGTGGTTCTGCGTTTACTGTTTCACAGCAACTTCCATGCGTACTTACAGGCAGACAGAGCCTTCCTAGCTGCCAGTCCTGTGATGTGACCACAGCTTTCCTTCCCTGGCACCGTTGCCTTACACGAAGACCCACACTTTGATGCACAAAACAGGGTTTTCCTTTAAGGACAGCTAATAATTAATTTTTTTGTTTGTTCACTATAACTATCTGAAACTTAGAATACAATTTTGTCAATTCAATTCAGGAAGGAGCAGTATCCAGCTTCCTCTCTCAGAGCTATTTTAATTCTGCAGGGCTAACAAGCAAGAAAAACAGTAAAAATTGTTTCAGCCCATCAAGTCAGAAGATTAGTCAGAACGCACCCAAGCATCTTAACTGCTGAGTAAGAAGGTATGTTTTCACGTACAGCTTTTTAGCAGAGAATCACTTTATAACTTTGCTGCATTTTGCTTTGTACTCGTTGAGCCTATAGTAATGTAACGTGTAACAGTACCACTGTGAGCTTCTGGGCCCTAGAATCTGATATTCATTACCAGTTTGTCTGTCTGTCTAACTACTGAAATGTCTCACTTGTGAGACATAACCCTTAACGTAGTAACACTACGTAAACCTTCTGAGTCAGGAAAGTGCAATTATCAAGGAAATAATTTTCTCATGGAAAACTTTTTAGATGTTTTACACTGAAGGAAAAACAATATGAATTGAAAATGTACATAGAACAAATTCACTTCATACACTGACACCTGCTTCTCTTGCCAAGAAAGCTCCTTTGCTTCATCCAAGTCTGCTAGAATAGAGCACAGCAGACCCTAGGCCACTGAAAACGCTTCAGAAGACCTTGACACCCTTGTCTGCCAGACCGTGACGGCCAGGAATCTCATCCCCAGGGGTCCCCTGCTCTCTAGCCTTATGAGCACCGAAATCGCGCAGGAATCTGCATTTACGTATTCCTTATTCTCATGTAAGCACTTGCTGACTCTTGTCAGCTCTGACTTCACCCTCCAAGCTTTTCAGCTTGAACAGAAGCTCCAGAACAAGACTCCTACGTATGATTTCCCCCCACCAATCTGTCTAGAAGGCATCGCTCCCGGAGGCCCACTCAGTGCACATCTCGGCCACAGGGAACCTGTAGGAAGGGCTGGGACAGACCAAGCATGTCATGGTTAAAACATTTTCCCCAGCCTGTGGGAGATCTGGATCCCAGCTCCTGCCTCCCCGCATTGCTTTCTGTCAGAGATATCACAGTCGGAACATGCAATTAAGTATTCTGCAGTATTTGTCATTTTGTATCTCCCTGGTATCTCCCATATACCGACTCAATGTCCTGAAGACAGGGGTTTATAACCATCTATTTTTGTCTCTGTGAATATTTAATCATTCACAAAAAGAGGAAGACCTTCAAAAAAAAAAAAAAAAAGCCTTAAAAAAGCAACTGCCTCCAATTATTCAAAGCTGGATAACAAAGAGCATTTACCTAAGATACGCTGGCATGCCTCTCTTTCAAATAGGGCATTCGACCTTGGGCAGGCACAGGAGCAGTCTCCTTCTGCTCATGATCCTTGGGATCTGCTCTGATACCTACCTACAGCCACTAACCACTGTCTGAAAGGTCAAGGGAAAAGCAAGTGACCCAGGTTTAAACCTTTGCTATAAAGCTATGAGAAGAATGAAAGTCCCTTGCAGAGATCTAAAGAACCAAGAACTTGTGTAGGGTTCATGAAAGTAAGAGACCAAATACAGAAGAAAGACTATTTTTGTCCTTGCAGAGGGAAAGGTCATGGTACAAACTAAAGACTTAAAAGGCATAAGAGAATCGGAATGAAAAGAGACATTACAAATGCACCAATTCGGGGAAAAGCTTCAGTTAGAACTTGTGCCTTATCAGTTGTCAAAGAATCCAATTACGAGACCAAAACTGATAAGGAACCAGGCTTTGTTAGTTCTGCAATTCACAGAACTACCTGCTTCAAAGCACATTAAAGTGCAGCTGTAGCCTGAAAAATGACTATCACAACCACGTGCAATGGCTTGGAGCCTGCACAGAGTCAGGCTTGGAGGAAACAAAGAGCAAACCATCAGTCACTAAGAAATGAAGGCTAGGACTTCCTTTCTTTTGAAAAAGACCTTCTGCATTGAAAGCACAGCCAACTTCCCTGTCTTAGACTTCTGAGGGTTTCAGGGAAGGGTTCGTATAGTTGCGGGTCCTAGCTGAAAGCAGGGGTGGGTGGGCCAATGGCAGAGACAGGATAGTCCATGTAGAAGCTCTACTTCTGTGGGTGGTGAGAGACAGAAGGGCTTCTGTCCACCCAAAATATTCCATTCTCTTTCCCAGCAACTAAAACCCCTGGAGCAGGGCTGATCTGATTTTGTAACGTAGCCTGGCAGGGTTACACAAGCACACTCCTTCAGCCGACGTGGTTGTAACAGATAAAACAGCTCCAGCTGAGAGCACGAGTGGAGTTTAAGCGGGAAAAGGACACATTTCGCCCTGTGAATTCAGTCGTACCTGCCGGGCAAGCGACTAAATTAAATTTAACGGCTTCTTTTACTCCTTTTACCTCTTTTACAGCTTCTTTCACTTTTCCAGTGGCACGAACACAACTACAAGAGCAAGAGGGAAGCTGCGCTCCCCCGCGTATCATCACCGCTACCCACCCAAGCGCTGCACGCTACGTTTGACTAGATCACGACGCACGAGGAGCCCAGCCTGGGCGCCCGAAGGCCTGGCAGCCGGGCACGGCCCCCCTCCGCTCGCACACGTAACAGACCCAGCGTGGGCGCTGCTGCGACACACAACATGGAGCCCCTTCCTGCCATTTTGCAGGCGCCGCTCCGCAGGCGTGGGGGCGGCGGGAGCGGGGGAAGGGGCTCCCCCGCACGGCCCCGCCGCGGGGAGGGGCAGGCCCCGCCGCAGCCCGGCGGTCGGGCCGCGGGCTCCCGCGGGAGCGCCGCCTCCCCACGGCCGCCGGACCTGCCGCGCCGGCGGCGGCCCCGTGCGGGAGGCGGCCCCGTGCGGGAGGCGGCCCCGCGCCGCCCGCCCGGCCACCGTCCGCGCCGTGACGCGCCGTGACGGGCCCGGCGGCAGGCGCGCGGCCCGGCGCCGCCACACCCGCCGCGCATGCGCCGGCCGTTGGCCAGAGAACAGCGGCGCCCGCCTCAGGCCGCGGAGTTAGCCGGAAGCCGCCGGCCCCGGACAGGAAGTGACCCCTGCGCACTGTGACAAGCAGCCCCGCCGCCGGGGCCCGCTGCCCGCGCCCCGCTCCAGCCGGCCGCGCGGCCCTTTGTGACTCATTTGACTGACACGCTGGAGGTGACCAATGGGAGCTACTTCTCCCTTCCCGTCTGGCCCACCCTCTCTCGAGCCACGGCCAATCGGAAGGGCAAATTCTCCTACGTCGCACTCGCCCTTTGATGGATGGAGGCAGGAGCCAACCAGACAGTGGACTGGGGGCTAGCCCTGCCCCCGCCTCCCGCCAATGGGCGCTGCGGACTGAAGGCGCTAGCGGGACCGGGGGAGGGAGGGCCGCGCCAGGCGCCCCCGCCCCGGCAGAGCCGCCGCTACCGCCGGCTGCCGGCCGCCCTCGAGCGCCCCCGCCTCCCCTTCCCCCCGCCGCGGGGGCCTCCCGGCGGCCGCGGGCCGGGGCGGCCCCGCAGCGGCTGCGCTCGCCCGCCACACGTTCCCAGGCTGGATGCGACACGGGGCGGGGCGGGGCCGCCCGGCCGCTGCCTGCGGGGGCTCCCCGCGCTCTTAAGGTGGCCCGGCCCGGCGTGGCGCGGCGGGTGCCGCGGGCCCGCCGCCCTGCCCCGCCCCGGGGGGGGCCCGCTGCGCCGCGCCCGGCACCGCCGGCGGGAACGGGGCGTGCGGCCTCTGCCCGGGCTGTCCCGGCGGCCGACGTGGCGCAGGCGGGAGCTGCCCGGTGCGAGGGCGGCGTGCGGGGCTCCCCCCCCCCCCGCCCCGGGGAGGGTGACCCGCGTTGCGCTCAGGCCGCGGGGCCGGGCGGAGGGGGAGGCCGCCCCTGGCTGTATGCGCTGGAGGTGAGAGCCCGCCGTCCCACCGGGGGAACGGCAGCGGGAGGCGAAGCCGGTGCCTGGGCGAGCGCCCGAGGCTGGGCCGGCGAACGCGCCCCTCGGTGCTTGTCCGCCCTCTGGAACCCCCGAGCCCCCGACAGGCCCGGCGGGCGCTGGCGGAGGTGGGGGGCACGTAGGCTTTGCTGTAGGCAAGGTTCTAAACGAGTCTTTAAAGCACCCAGCTTTAAAACACCACTTTTAGCTTCTTGGTCGTGTTAGACACGTGGCTACCTGGGGCTACCCTGAAAAGGGAGCAGATACGTCATTTCCATATAGTACTTCGGGAAGTGTTACAGGGGACGTAACGTGAGCAGCTGGAGTAAATTTTTACATATACATTTACACACAAATACATACAAAGAAAGATTTTTCTCCGGAAGAAAAATACGTTAGGATACCTGTATGTTACGCTGGATCGCTGAGGTGCTTGTTTATTACTCGCTGCAAAATGGAAGGAACAGCCTTTCAGCCAGGATGTGGAAGAGAATTCTTTCCCAAATACCATAAGTTTCAGTGTCCTAACTGCCAAAAAACAAAGCCACCTCCTACACCTTCCTGGATACCAGAAGCCCCAACTGCCCGCTACCCATCTGTCAAAATTTATAGCTTTCCCTAGACAAATATTAACAATTCAGTCATGCACAAAGCCAGTGGCATCTTGAAAAATTGGGAGAAGGATAAAATACATTTAAGGTAATGTAAAAATAAGTTACATGGTGACTGGTTTACTTTTTTTTTTCCATGTCTCCATCTGCTAGCCCCTATATTCTACTTAGCTTGCAAAGGCTCTGGAATAGGTCTTTCTGTTTTCTGAATACTAAATATGATAATGGGATCACGATCCATTCACTTCTGTGCATTTCTGCAATGCTGATTCTTTGGCCTGCGTCCCAAGGGCTTTTTTTGTGTTGGATGGCATTTTTGTATTTATGTTATTTCAAGTAGCAGAGTAAGTTAGGTACATCGTATCTTTTTTTTTTTTCCTATAAAAAGTAGAGACTATCTCAGACATTCATTTGGGGGAGAGGATCCTGAAAACCAAAAGGAAAAATAAATGGGGATCGCACATTGGATGCCTGGCATGTGTCGAGTCCAACCGCAGTTTTCTAACACCTCTGCAGTTGGCTATAGATCAAACAACTCACAGATACCACCCAGTGCCTCCCAGCACAATGATGCTTCTGCCTTCTCTCTCAGTAGAGTTAAGAGGAGGCTTTGCACAGTATGGACACAAAGCCTAGCTAGGGGGGAACCAGAGAACTTGGTTGGGGAGTAGCAGGGAGACCCAGAGACCACCTAGCCCAAAGAGAAGTCCAAGGAGAGGCAGAAGGCCAAGGGAAGTGGAGCTAAGGCGTGTACCCAGGACCGGAGCAAGGCTGGGGGAAAGGACAAAATAGGACAGAGCTCTGCCACGGCCTGTGGAGGTGGGAGGGGAAGAGATGGATGTTGGTCCTTGGTAATGATTAGGAACACTGTAATGGGATCTGTAATGAGATAATATTAATAATATGGGAAAAGGGGCAGGAAACCCTCCTTGAGAGGTAGTAGCACAGGGAGAAGAGCTATGGCCAGAGCTGCTGGCATAGTAGCAGAAGAAAGGCTTGGTGTGGGAGAAGAGGCCACAAATCATGCTGAAAGGATGGAGGTTGAGTGTTCGTTCTTGTGACTTCTTGAAACGAAGGCATGGGACTTTGGCATAGCTTTTGACCTGTTGAAGGAATGCGAAGAGTCATTGCAGGTGCATCGGTAAACTAAGACCTGCAAAAGCAGCAAGTCTTGCAACACCCCCTCTACTATCAGAACAATTTCTATATTACAGTTTCCAGAAGACAAAACCCCAAGATTATTTTACTCAGAAAATGCCATTTTCTCCTGGCATGCGTCCTAACCTCTACTCCAAGCCTTACAGCAGTGTTACCATTTAGAGGGATGCAAATGTGAAACTACCCACAGAAAGAAGGGATTATTAAACACAGGGGGTCTTTCAGATAACTGGGGTAGGGACCCCAAGGGAGGCTGTTTCATGGTCGTGCATTTCGGATTTCCATGCAGAAACGGCCTGCCTACGACATCGGTCTCAGATGCAGGGGGATCCCAGGCAGTGCCTGTTCTTTCTCACACACACGTTTTGGAGTATTTGATCTATTTGTTTTATTTCACTGCTCAGTCCCCTGTAATGTTGTAAAATAATGGATGCCTTGGTCTGCAGCCCTAAGACCAGCCTTGCGACAGACCAACACGAGACTCCCAGTTTTCGGCCAACTGGGTGAAAGCCGGACAACGCTGAGTAACTCACAGGGTTTTCTACGTGGTTTTGGCAACATGTCGGACAGATAACCATGAGACTTTTAAACGGGGTTGCGGCAGAAACGCCTCTTAAGATTTGGGGACGATCCTGTGATAGGTTATTGGCAAATACAAGGCGCGAGGGAAGATGACCGGGGACGGAGATATGAATTTTGCGGGGGTGGCAGAAGACTCTGCGCACCCTGGGCCGGAGCAGGGCACAACCGCTGCGCGGCTGGCGGAGGCAGAACAGGCCACCCAGGGCAGCGAGCGTGCCCCGCGGCGGGGGCTGCCAGGCCCGGGCCCGGGCCCAGGCCCAGGCCCAGGCCGCCATTTGGGGGTGGCGTTCCCGGGGAGCGCCCTGGGGCCGGAGGAGCGGCTGTTGCACGGGTGGCCCAACAGCTGCTGCTGCTGCCGCCGCCGGGGGGGGGGGGGGGGCCTGAGGGGCGAGGGCCCCCGGCCGGTGGCCGCCTCCGGGGTGAACCGAGCCCCTGGGCCTGGTCGGGGCAGGGGCGCCGCGGGACGTCCGCGTCCCGACGGGCGGCCGGGCTCGCTCTCCGCCGGGGCGGGCGCGGCTCCCCCAGCCCGGCGCCTCCTTAACCCTGGGAGGCGGGGGCGGCCGCGGCCGGGGGGAGCCGGGGGAGGCGGAGCGCAGGCCGGGGCGGAGCCGGGGCCTGCAGTGGAGCCGCAGCCCGGAGCAGCCGGAGCAGCAGCTGCGGGAGCGGCGGGGCCTGGAGAGACTCAGCGCCGCCCGGCCGGGGCCCCCCGCACCGGAGCCCGGGGAGCCCCCCGGGGACGAAGCCGAGGCCCGGCGGAAGGCGGCGGAGGCGGCCGCTCAGCCCCGCGCAGGCCCGTGAGCCGCCGCGGCCTCCCGTGGTAGCCGGGCCCGGGCGAGAGGAGCTGGGGCCTGGGGGGAAGCCAGGGACGGCCTCCGGGCAGCCGGGGTGGGGGGACACCCCCGTAGCCTGCCGGGGTGGGGGAGAGACCCCGCCCGCAGCCGTGAGGGGACGCCCCGTTAGGCAGCCCCGCTCCCGGCGGGGGGGGGACGCCCCGGCGGCCCCTCGCCGCCCCCGCCCCGCTGGCAGGCCGGGGCGCACCCGCCTGCCAGCCTCCTTCTCCGCACCTGTGGGGGAGCTTAACACTTGCCCCCTTCCCCACTAACGAGCCAAGGGTGGGCAGAGGCCCCCCGCACCCAGCCCTGGTAACGATCTAGAAGCAGGTCTGCTCTTCCTTGCTGCGGAACAGAGCGTCCTGGAGCTCCTTCAGTACCTCCTTAGGGGAGAGGTGTCCTCAGACCCCGGTTTCTGAGGGTTGTGAGAATAACCCTTACTGCCCACTCCCCCGTGCTGCTGAGGAAATTCCTCCCCCAAGCCGAGGAGACAGCCCTTCCCCAGACCAGATAGTAACAGGGGAACCTTCACAGAAGAAACCCCGTATGCCCAAGAGAGGCAGTCCCCAAGACAGAAATAGGCAGGAGCTCCGGATACTTACCTAGTAATTTTAATTATTTACATCTGCTCAGCAGGCAGCAGAGAAAGCAAAACAAGGGAGAGAAAGGAGAGGCAGATTTAGATATTCTTTCCTTTTCCAGTTGCTGTTAACCACTGGAGATAAAGGTAATTTCCAACAGTGACCTCATCCTCCTTCATCCCAAGGAAGATCCCTCATCCCCTAATCCCAAGAGCATTTTCTTCAAATATCCTGTGCAAGGAGAGAAGACACACCTCCCAGTTACAGGGAAAGGAAAAGGCAGATTTTGCTGATAATATCCACAGAGATAGCAAGAATTTTTTCAGAGAAGGAGATTTGCCCACCCTTAAGGACAAGGTGCACCTAGAGGAAAGAGAAGAGAGGTTTACAGGTAGGGGGAGATTGGGGGAATTGATCTCTGAAATAATCTGACAATCAGTGAAAAGGCTGTCTCCTAGGGGAACACCCCTTCAGCAGTTAGCTGCCAAAAGGGAGAGAGGATATCCATCCTGGGATAAAACCAGCAGTTTTAGGGGACTGACAATCCCAAGCAGATTGTTTTAATACTCAAGATCCTGATTTCATCCACAATCCCTTCGCCCTCAAAATATTTCTTGAAGAAGCTCTTGGAATAGCTGACAGCAACACTCTGAGGATGGGTCTCAGAGAAGGAGTGTGAAGGGCAGCACCCCAGAAACCAGCTCTGAAGATAATCCACCTCCCTCCAGAAAATCTTCCAGACAGAGTGAGTGACCACATTATATCACCTCTCTATTCCTAGCTGTCCTTCCCTTTCGCCTTCTGTCCTTGTTTTCCATGTCTCTTGTCTCACCGTATCTGCTTCCCTTTTAATCTTTTCTCTCTCTTTCCGAACCTCTCCCCAGCCTTCTTTTTCTGCATGTCTTTCTCCATCTCTCTCATTTAACTCCCTTATATGCTATATGGAATTGATCTGATTCTTTCCCTCGCTATATAGCTTATGGGAGACCTTAGACCGGTTTAATTGTGAGACACCTCTCTGCCCTTTCCCTTCTACTTTCTTTCACTGGTATATTCATTCTAGGCTCAGCCTTTATCATCATCGGTGTGAAATTAATTTCTGTCATTGAGGGGTCATTGAGAAGGATAATACTGGCCAGAAAAAAGTGGTGAGGAGACAGGAGCAGTGATTTGTAGGGCTAGTGTCCAAGGATGCACCCATGGGGTTGGAGTGTCAGTTGTTCTCCATGTGGGTCCTACTATGCTCGTAACTGTGGGAATAAAATCATTGTGCGATGCAGACCTCGCTGTGCTTGGGAGCTGAATATACAGATCCCAGTCCTAGTACTCTGAGATGTGTGTCCTAACGTACCTAGGGGCTGTGGGATGAATTCTGGAAAGAGTGCCCTTGAGAGTGGGTTCTGTGGTGCTCAGGGGCCTGGGAATGAAAATCCTGCCTGTGGATTTCAGAGCTGGTGGAACCAGCTCTGAAAGCCGAAAGAAGCCATTCCGTTGCCACCAGTCTTCATCTGTGTTTTATGCTGTGTTCAGGGGCTAGGAATGTGAATCCTAATGCTAGTGCTGCGGTGAGCCAAGCTGGCTGCTTTTTGTAAACGAGTTAATTCCCAGTCACAAATGAGAATTCTGACACTAACGTAGTGCTTTCCTGAGAAATCAAGTCCGAGGGAGACTTCATCTCAAATGAAGCCAAAGCAGATTCCCGTAGCAGAAGAATCATGCCTAAGGATATCTCACCTGAGATATTCCTGTTTCTGTTCTCCAGTGAGATAGCAGTGAGGAAATCCAAGATCAAAGGGTCCTTGGCCAGGACAGGAGCTCTTCTGGAATCCATTTGGGAGCACAGTGCTTAACAGGGAGTCCCTGAAGAGGAACTCCTCAGCGTAATTTGTTAGCAAGATCAGACAAAAGATGCCAGGTTCTTCCAAAGCGATTCCCCAATTTGGCAGAGAATTTTGACAGTTATCAAAGTGCCTCTTTCCAAGGGAAGGCTGAACCATGAAGCGTACTTATGTTCTGGGGGTACTGTTAGATGCCCCCCTACCTGTTGCCCTATAGTTATGCAATCAGCCTGTTTTGAGTACAGCTGTGTTATCTAGCACAAGGGAGGAGATAACTGAGGCATTTTGGCCTTTGTACATTCAAGGGGTAACTGACTTTTCATGCTCTTGAGGTTAATTTACCTCGCGCTGCCCCCTTCCTCGCAGTAATGACTTGACATTTTTCAAGTGCTTTTGGCTCTGATGGATGCCAGGGCATTTTACAGAATATATATGCCAGCCTTACAAAAATCTGCTCTCTCACAACAGTTATCTTTCTGTATATGAAATGGTTTTTTCTTCATTATTAATAATAAAGATTTAGATTTTTGTATTTGCTGCCTGAGCTTTAAATATTCGTGACAGACATACAAGGCTGAAAGTCGTATGCTGTAGAGTAATTGTTATTTATTTGTTAATTGCTGACAGGGCATTTGGTGCTGACTTGGACACACAAAATTAAGACAATCTCTGCTTTGAAGACCTCGTAGTCCAAAAGAGCTATACAAAAGCTAGGACATACTGATAAATTTAAAGAAGGGAACAATTTTTAGAGGGCATTGCTCTTCAGTGTGGTCATGGTATTTACATCAAATGTCTGTCACAGGCAAAAATGCAGCTTCCTCTGAGGTGGAATAGTGCAGCTGTTCTGCACCATTTATTTTATACAAAAGTATCCATAAAATAAAAAGGAGAGTATTATTTATCTTCATAAAAGTGCAAGGTACTTCATAGACACATGTAAATGAAAGTGCTATGTCTTTAAGAGTTAACATTAAGAATGTTAAGCCCAAACACCTAAAATTAGACTTTAAAAACCACATTTAGGTACCTAAGTAAATAGCCTAATTCTTGCAAGTGCCCAGGAACATGGAGTTGACTTTAACAGAAGCAATGAAGTCTTCAACATTTGAGTAAGAGGCACTTAGTTACGCGTGTATGGGTTTGTAAATTTAAATTTGGACATTCATGCTTCCAAAAGTTGACTTTTAAAGTTGAAGCAGTCTGATCTTGTCCTGTGTGCGCTCCGCTCCCATCCGAGAACTGTGTGTGGCATTTCTCAGCTCAAGCCCTTAAGTAAAATGAAATGAGAAGGTCTAGAGAGTTATGGGAAAAGGATTACATTACTGAAAGATCATGAGGTTATATTAACATTTAGTGTTCTGTAAGTTCTTGGGTTTTATCTTGAAATCTGGTTCTGTAGGCAAGTTTCTAGGATAGAATAAGGAGTCAGAAAAGTTGGAATGAAATGCAACAAACAGTTTGAGGAGTTTGGATATAATTTCCTAGTCCAAGATGGGGTTGTGACTAGAGTAGTAATTTTTTTTTTTTTTTCCCCCTCTCTCTCGAAAATACAGCTGAATGCCGGTGTCTATAGTGAAGTTTTTTCTTACCCCAGAGGTACAGCTACCTTCTCTTACTACCTCCCCCCTCCTAAAACTTCAGCTGACCTTCATATAGTGGGAGATTCAGCCTGCATCACAGTTTGGATCTTTGGCTCTTTACTTCAAGTGTCAGAAAGGAGGCATGGTTAATGGCAACTGTGATATGGACAGCTGTCCCTCAAGAGCAGGACTGAGATGATTACCTCATTTTACACAGCTGTCAGACAGGAGTTACGTCTCGGTCATTAGTAACCAAAAGACGAAATACTTTTGGACTCATTTTTCCATTTGCTTCTTCCTACCTTGGGTAGAATTGTAACCAGTAAATTTCACACAGAATCCTCTGTGTTTTGTAGTACTCCATTTGCAGAATCTGTTGATGAGTGATGTTTCAGAATTGAAACTTCAAAAAATATTGTTTCTAGCATTTTCCATTTGGAAGACAACTCTGAAAATACAAGTAGTGCCCAGATTAATGGACAGCCTAAAATGGTATATCTGAAATGTTGGAACTCTCCAGTTGCGTTAACTCTGAAGCCTAAAGAAAAGCATTTAAATCTCTGGATTGCTGGCTGTCATATTATTTTAACATGAATATCCAGTTGATGCGTTCAACCTCCAAATGCTTATCATCTTGGTAGGAGTCAATATTGCTGCTTGCTATCTGTTCTGCTGTTGTTGTTTCCTTCTTCCTTCTAAGGGATGTATGATGAACTTAAAAATCTATAACATATTTTTGCCCTGTACTCATGTTTTCACTTTTAAAGGCAGTGTGTGTATGTGTATTACTGAGAGAGAGCAAGCGTGCTGCACTACGTTTTCACAATTAATTAATTGCAGATTTGCATTTTAAGTTTGAAATGAAAATGCAAAATATTGGGAATGTTTCAAAATGTGGAGACCTCACAACAGAGTTTAGGACCCATTTCATGTTGTGTCCTGTGGTGCTTTGCCAAGATTTGGACTAGATTGTCATTTTATCCTTCTGTGTTTGACCTGCCCCATCCTCTACCCCATCCTATTATGAACCTTGGAGTTGGTGTCTTAAGGTAGACAATGACCAGATTTTGCTTGTTCCTGACCTTTGTGAACCCTTTCCTGATCCCATCCCGGGCTTCCTAGCATCTAGTCACAGTCAGGTTCCTCTCCTGCACCTTTAAGGCCCAGCATGTTTCCACCCCGCCTACTTCTTTACTCTCATTTCCTCCTACACCCCACTCCTCCTCCCAGTTCTCTCTGTGCTGCTCTTTGCATCTCATTTTTCCATGCTGTCCCTTTGGCATTCTGTCCTGTGGTCCTATAAGCCTAAAATGCTGCTTCTCTCTTCATCAAGCAACTGTCCCTCATCTCCTCTCTAGGATTCTTTACTGGCAGGAACCCTTTCTCACAGGCCCCGCTCTTTCTTCCACACCTGCATTTTGACCTGTTCTTGGTTTGGCTTTCATTGGATTATATGCATGTTGTCTGAGGTTATGGCAAGAAACCTGTTCTTTTTTACCGCTATATAATAAATAGAATTTTGTTCCTCTGAAAATATCCAGCTCTGCTAGGCTGGGGAATGGTGCTTTGTCTCCATAATCCATCTGACTCATTCATTCTCCCACCCTCCCTTCTCCCCTGCCCCCTTCCTTTCTTCAGGAATAGCCGGATTTTAGTTGGCTAGAATGAAGAGCCCTTGCGTAATGTTCCTTGGCCCCTTCCAGTGCTTCAGGATCTTGGTTTCGAGAATTGGGGTGAACAATTTGTGCACGGTCCAGTACCTCATTCCTCATCTTTCTAAGCTGGCCAGTTTACTTGATGTGAAGACAAGAAATAAGGGAATGTGTGTTCTGTTTTGGCCCTTTTTTTATGTATAAGAGAGACTGAGTAATGAGGGAGAGGGAGATGATGAGTTAGAGCTTTTATACCTCGAGGAAAAAAATATTTGCTTTTTTGTTTTTTTTACAATTAGCAATTCAAATTTTGTTTATGCTCTCTGCTGTATAAAGACTGTGGCTGATTATAGCAGAAATATGTAATTACTGTTTAAAGTTCAAATCTGAATAATTGGGAAGGAATCTGAACTTTTTGTGGTCATAAATTAAAGGAGCAAAGTTTCTGAATTCTCAGTTTCCCCCAAAAAACTATTGTTAAGTAAAACCAAAACAATTCTGCCTCCCCATCAGGAACTTGCAGAGAAAAAGAAACAAGCTGCTAAAATAGTTACCTCTGAAATTCCCTTTATTTCTACCTGAACAAAGCAGGCAAACGTTGCATGTAGAGAACTGGCCTGGGATTTGGGAGATGTGTTCTCTGTTCTGTGTTCTCTGCATGGTTCTGCCACTCCTTTGCTGGCTGACCTTAGGCCGTGCGCTTTTCCATGCACAGCTTCCCATTTATCCTGGAATAGGTTATCGATCCTTTATAAGGCTTCCAAAGTATAAGGATGAAAAACACTTGATAAAGGCTGGCTGTTCTTGCTGTTGATTACCTTAATTACAATATGATAGTGAACTCAAAACCTCTGTATGCCGCTTTTTGTGCCATTAAGAAACAGTGAAAGCATGATGCCCCAGTTAATTTTTCTTTTCATGGAGGGACCGTGACTACAAAACTGAGAGATCCTGTACCATGTCTGCAGCCTAGAACTGTTTTTTAAGTTGACTTAAGTATAGATATTCTGACTCCCTTGAAGCTTCTCCTAAGATCTCTATTCCATCTTCATCCTTCTTGGCTTCCCTGCTGTTTTTGACACTTGATCATGCCCAGTCTTGAAATCTTGTCCTCCCTTGACTTTTGTGTCAGTATTTTCCTGGTTTCCCTCCTACTGTTCTAGTCATTCATTCAGTAGCTTCTGCAATAAGCTATTTACCTTCCTCCATTTATTTTTTTTTTTCTAAGTTAGACACAATGACCCACCTCTGGTATCCTCTCTTTGCTTTTCTTTACCTCCTTCATGCCAGTGATATTAAATTATGCAACTTGGCATACTACCTTAACATCTTTTTTTGAACGATTTGCTGCAAGTTTAAGACCACTGAGGCCAAGATGGAACTCGGGAAAGCTCCTTTGAGATTTCCCTTTCTTTCCTGCTTTCCTCTGTTGTTAGCCTCCACAGTTGGGCCTATAACATGGGATTTCTTGCGCTCTTCTTTCTCTGCACATACAGGATAGGGGCTCATCTTCCAGTTTCATGGCCTGAATCTCCTGCTTCTTATTTCTTAGTCCCTTTCGGTATCCCTTATGCTTTCTCCTTCATTTACCATCTTGGTTACTGCTAGTTCTTCTTGCTGCTGTCTGACAATCGTGTTACCTTCTCGTCTTGTTAAAAACAGTTTCTGAAGCTATCCTCCTGGCATGTTTTCTCAACGTGTTGCCATCTCCTCCTTGACAAGCCTGTTTGTTGGCTGTTGTCCACTTCATAAGGTTCCAACTTCTTGTATTCGCTCTAAGGGGCCTTCCCATTTATGTTTCTCCCCGATCTGTCGCCGTCTCTTCTTGTCCTTTGCTCTGCCAGCAACACAAGCGTGACATTATGCTTTTCCGTTTCTTGCATGAGCATCTCTTCACATTCTTCCTCAGCTGACTCATACCTTGATACATATAGGAAAATTGCCAGCCAATAGAGCCCAGACATACTGGAAGCTACTTATGTGCATATTTGAAAATTATTCAAAAGGTCTAACTGATACTCAGAGGTAGTTGTCTTATTACATGTACCCTCTTCTCCCTGGCTTCTTTTGTAAAGGAGGATGATTACAAAAGTAAATAAAGATCATGGTCAGCAGAGACACAACATCTCAAAGACTAGGAAGGTCAGGGTTGGAGCAGAATAATATTTACTCGCAGTAAAAAGGTGGCAACTGTGGCAAGTATGTGTGTGCAAGAAAGGAGCTTCTTTCAGTACCTGTAAGGAAATGAACAGGAGATTTAGTTTGAGGATGATACACAAAATGGAGCATTTTATGAGTAGGATGCAGACAGCCAAGTAGCAATACTAGCGTTTTAAGCCAGAAGAAACTGTTAATGGGCGTGTGTTCCTTGCTAGTGCGGTTCTGTATACGCTTGACCTTCAAGCTTGGTACAAATCTTTACAAGTTGTGAGCCCGGCTAGGGATTGTCGGGTGTTTTGTCTCCTGGAAGACAGTTCAGTCAGTTTAGTTGAGAATTAACAGCTGACAGAATAGTGAAAAGGAATTATGTTAAAACAGTGGTTGAGACCTGATTTATGAGCTTGAAACCATATTATGTGATTCTTCTGATCGTTCTCCAACTTCAATTTCAGCTGCACTTTGCTTCCAAACTCCTCTTTAGCAGGCTTTTCTGCAGTGCTTTGGTAATCTTAACTCTGGGAGCATCTGCTATACGTACATTTTGGCCATGTGGTATCAGACTGATCTGCAGTCGATACCAATTTCCTTATTTTCTATGAATTCAGTATCTAGTTCTTGCTAGTGCTTGGTAACCATTTCCACAAGTGGGACGGAATGGGTTGTGGCTTGTTTCAGCAACTATTACAGAGTTTATATTGACTAATCTATTTTCAGTGGTTCAGCCTTTGGTGAACAGGTTCTGACCACTTGCAGTCAGATTTTCATTTTCACTGTGCCTGGCTGGCATTCGTTTAGCCCTGGGAGCTCTCTTACATTAGAAGCTTTGTAGTATTACTGTTATTAAACTGCAAGGTTAACAGTCATTTTTCACTGATAGACTCATTTTTTAATGGGAATAAGAACGCAGTTTTCATTTATAAGTGCATGTTACATTCTTTTAACCTGTGTTTCTGTACCTATTTTGCAACAATGTGAAGATGATCTCAGCAAGATACTCTGTATGCTGATCTACTTCTGATGTTGTCTCTAATTTCAGAGACAATCTGGGTATCATATCAGTGTTAGCATATCCTGTACTGAAGGTTTGTACTGGATGTGATTCTGATAGGCATCTAAAACTGAAATCCTTCTCTTCAACCTGGGTGCTCCCACAAGGCTGTGGGAAATACCTTCTCTTAGATAGTTTATCTACCACAGACTTCCTGCTTTCCAAGGGAAAATTTCATTCTAGATATGTGCTAATAAATTTGAATTATTCCAAAAACAATACCCAATACCTTTCTCAGTGTAAGAATAATTGTTCTGTTAATATTCTTAAAGCAAATGCCAAAGATTTCTCTCGCCTGCCTTGGCATATGTTTAGAATTACAGCTCCTGCTTGCAATGGTGAAATATTGAGTAGTGGTACTGAGAGTGGAGGGATGCTGTAGAGACATTTCTGCTGTGATGATGTATTTTCATTGTGCTTCTTCGAAGTGCTTGGTTTACTTTTTACTTCAAATCTGTTACTGGGAGGGTTGTCATGGGACACTTGGCTTATTATTAGAATAAATCTTTTATAGTAGTCTTATTACAAAGAAAATAATTTTTGGCTCAAAAGTATTTTAGGCATACCAGTGTTCTGAATATCATTTGCTGTTTCTTTTGACAGGTGTTACACATTCCCCACTTCAACTTACACAGCACCATAAATAAGCAAACTAATCTTAACTTTGAACACATATTTTCAGACTGTCTGAGGGGTCTCTGCAATGTTTGTGTACTATTTCTCTCTGCATTTTTCCTGCATTTTATAGAGCAGACAAAAATATTTGATTAGTTGGTCTTATTAAAATCTGGCAAGGCACTAGCTATGCTTGATCCCAGCCTTTTATGCCTGTAAAGATACTGTCTCCCTTGACATGAGAATGTTTTAGACTTTGGCTGTAATGCCATCTGTTGATAAGTTTAAATAAGCAGGTCAGGTTTTGTAAACTCTACCATTTTGTCAATCTCATACAAGACGAGTACATAATTGCTTTTGGAATTGGATCCTGATGCACTTCCAACATCAGGGTTTTGGTGACTTTATAGTCCCCACAAGACTTTGTGCTTCATTAGTACCAAGAATGCATGCACAGTCAGTGCCATTCATTCACTAAATTCAAAATACAAAATTACTCCTTGCTCATGCACCTTTCACAAAATGGAGGGAATTGAAAGATCCTGTGTTAAAATGTGCTGTTACGGTATTTATGTAGTTAGTAACTATTATGAAAACAAATTTGTGTTCTTTTTATTTTTCTTTGAGACTTAATATGAACCTTATGTTGTTGAGATTTCTGTTTGTTAAAAGAAAACCATATCTGTATAACAACTTAACGATAACAAAACAATTAGTTCAAAGATTTATATTAGGCTATATACATGGTCTAAAAGTTTTTGTCTTCCTGTAACTCTGATTTTTCAGTACTATCTTAGTGTGCTGTGTTGTAACTTTTAGCAAGTTTCCAGTTCAGGATGCCATAATTACTGTACCACCTGTGTTCTTTTACACAAAATAGTGTTGGACATTCAAAGCCGTTCTGTCTTGCACATGAAGTAGTTTTGAGTAGGGGCATAGAGTGAGACCACTGTGAACATGGACAGGTGCGGGTTGGGGCTGTTCAGATTCGTATGGGTGATACCATGCTGTGTGCTCTTAGGTGACAGTAACTTCCTTTGGTTGAATTCTTTTTTCCTTTGTGGTTCATGACGAGTGAGAACTGCGTGCCCCTTATTACCACATCTGCAAGCCTGTAGTTTATTGGGAAAATGTTTTTTGGCTTGTTCTACTGCTCCCGAAGAAGGGAAGCGTGGTTCTAGGGTACGACGATTTCTCTTACCTCTTTACCCCAGGGACTGGTTTTCCTCCTTTCATATGGCACTGCAGACAGAAGTGTACTTTCAAACTGCGGTGCTTTTCTTTTGGCTTGCTGATATACTAAGATGACACCTGCCACTCCTTCCAGGTTAAGTTTCATTTTATGAACAACACCCAGCAGCCTCTCTCCTCCTTCTGAATTTGATTCCAGAAATGTAAACATTTCCTGAAGGTAACACCCAGCAGCCTCTCTCCTCCTTCTGAATTTGATTCCAGAAATGTAAACATTTCCTGAAGGTTTCTCACAAGTAGTCAGCAAAATCATGGGTAACAATTTCAGACTATGCAGGTAATCAGTAGCCTTTTTTTCTGATTTCTTACAGGAAACAAATATCTCTCAGTGATGATGTTTGCTTGGAGAAGATAAGTTTTTTAAGTGTTTTGTTCCTGCCCCCTTAGTTCACACCTTGTTATTTTTGAAGGAAAGCACACATCTTAAAATGGCAAATTTCTCTTCCTGCCAGATTTAGCAAAATTGATTCTTTTCCCCTTTCTGTATTGGCATAAGAATACAGGTTTCTTGCATGTGTAATTTACACAAGTATGTCAAAATTGCCTTTTTGCATCAAAGTAGAAGCTGTCCGTTTCTCCATGCATGTGGTCTTTCGCTTCTCTTCCTTACTTTTTGAGGCAGCTTCCTCTAACTGACATCCCACTCACCTTTGTGTTTCAGAAAGGTTGCAATCAAATGGTTCTTTTTTGCCAGTTTCTGGGTTTGAGGGTTTTTTGTTTGTTAAATACCTCAGAAGCTAGGTGTATCTCTGAGTATATTAGGTGGATGTTGTTAGTTAGATCACTGGATCTGTGTTTCAGGCACCCAAATAGAAGTGGCCTTATTTTCAGATGTGTTCTACAGCAGTGTCTCTCACTGCTTGGTTGTCTGTTGTGCATTTCTTCCTTCTCAAAGTTTATGTTGAGAAACCTAAGTTGAGTCTGCTTTGAATGTTTTCCCAGTAGTGTTTCACTGGATTGGAATAGCAGCAAATAAAGCAACAGTGAAAGTAAATATAGAAAATTAAATGTAGAGATTTATTCTAGAATATGCATCTTCTGTAGGCTGTGCACACCGTAGTTTCATTCATTGTACGACTCTCTGCTTCAGTCGTAACTGATTCTGACTGGCCAGCCTTTGAGTTCAGCCTTAGAGAATGTTTCAGGCTATAAATGTTTATTAACTGCATTCAGTATGACCCTTAGAGTGCTGTTCCCCACATTTCATACATTTTTCAGTCCTGATATATAAGCAGCAGCGATCTTGGATAAGATCTGACTGGCTTAGAGCAAGCATTTGCAAAATAGCAGGGCAGGCAAAGTACAGATTGCTTCAGTCCAGCGGCAGGGATAGTACAATCTGATAGACAGAAGGCTGCCTTGCATTTTCAGCCTGAGGTTCGATTTGCTAGTTGCAAATATTCAAAGTAAGGAAGTAGCTTTCCTGGAAAGCTGTAGTGAAGTATTACTGGTCTCAAGTGAATTAGTGGTTATTAAAAGGTATTCAATGCTAGGATTTTCTTTAACGATTAATACATTTTCCTTATGAATTAGATTCTCATCTGTTTAATTGTAGTTTTGGATCAGTGCTTGGCTGTCACTTTTGCATCTCTCTGACCTGTCTTGACCTGGGGTTGTACTGGAACTAGTTAGTGCTTGAGAAATGAAGACTCTGCAGTCAATTTCCAGCTGTTGGTAGTGGTTATGACTTGGCTACCTTACCCTTGGTTTTTAAAGTCAGCCAAATACATAAACAGATACCATTTACCATGTAAAGTTACAGATTATGAATTCTGGTCTTTGACTTCCTTTTTACCTTTTCAAAGTTAATTCTGGCTTGCTAATGTGGTAGCTCTTTTTTAAAACACCCTTGATTTCAGTTCAATGTGTTTGTTAGTCATTAGGTGGTGTTGTTTTTTTTTTTTTTTTTTTCTTTGTTTGAGTAGGATCATAAGGGAAGAGTTTGAAGGAAGGTTTGCCAGGCAATAAACTGGGAAGGGAAAGTTGGAAGAGTCATCAGCTGCTCTGGTTTGGCTGCAGTCTTGTTTTATGGTACCATTAAGTAGTATCAAGCTGGTGTACTGCTTGGATCAGGTGAATGAGGTATGCAGCACAAATTATAGCAACTATTACTGTCATAGTAAGTATTCTTTCAAATAATTTAGTAGCCAATTGCACCAAATTATTTTTGCACTGACAGTGTTCCGGAATTGGCATCTTACCTGAATTTTGACTATGCCTGATTATTACAGATCCCATATTGCCAAGACACAGACCTATAAATCCAGTAGCATGATCAAGTTTAAACTTGGGGGGGGGAAATCTTACTCCACTGCTTTGAAATTTCCCATATGATTTGTATTGGGTCTGAGTCTTCAGTTTCTGTCCTAAATTACTGTCTAGTGTGTGTGTTCTTAAAAAGATGCTGTATTTTACTGAAAAGTAGTTGTTTCGGTACTGGGTGATTAGTGCATATGTATAAACAGATTTTTTTTTTTTTTTTTTTTAATTTAAGATTTTGGGATTTTGTTTTCTTGTCAAAGATTTTTATAAACCGGGGAATGAAAATATTCAGATTCTTAGTGTGGGTGTGTAATGTGACCTAATTCTAACCTTGCTTGTCTCCCTGACAAGTGTATTTTACACAAATACACAAAAGCTTGTATATTTGACAATTGGCGTGGGGCGTATCAACCTGACATTTTATTGCATAGCCAATCATCCCAAATGCTCTACTGGCATAACCTGGGCAAATCCGAAGCTCTGTGAAAGCTACGGTGTTTTCTTCTGCTTCTTGAATTTCTGGTGTTTCAGATTGGTGTCTTAATCTGCCATAGGCTTTTATAACCTAATTTTCTTGATTTCTGTGCTTGTTGTAAAAAAACAAAAGAGGGGGTGGCTGGGAGATTTGTGTTTATTTTACTTTGGATTTGTATTGTTAGCACAACTGATATTTCATAATGGTTTAACATGCATATGATAAGCAGCAGTAATTTGTTCTCTGATTGCACTGTGGAAATTAAGATTTATATGAGGCACACTTACATAATTAAGCATTCAACTGATACTTAGTTCATGTTTGTTTTCTCCCAAGTCGAATACTACTTTTAGTGAGGGCTGTACCTGTAAAGCTACCATGCAAACGTAACTGTGTGTCAGTTACATGGACACCTTAGTCTGTCCATCCCCCACTGGATAAAAATACGTGGTTGCTTTATCTTTGTATAATTCAGGAAGGAATAGTGCTTTTTTTTTTTTTTTTTTTAATTTAAAATGTTTGAGATCAAATCAATTCAGCCAAAAAGAGCTATACTCAATAAACAACAGCTTGCGGAGGGTGGATAATGGAAAGCCTTTTGCAGCTCTGATCGTCTAGTTAGCTGGGTAGCAAGTAGTCATCGCTATCACATGCGATAGTGTGGCAGATGAGTAGATAGATAAGTTAGTAGCAGTTGGGCTTTTCCTTTCCTCCACAGACAGAAAAATGTTTCCACTCACTACAGATACTGTAGTGCTGCAATTTTACTTTTCAGTCTGTGTGTGCATATGAGTGTGAGTGATAATGTTAGCTGTGCCAGTTAGGAGGTGTTTTTGAGCCCAGGGCTTTGGAGCCACTGCTTGTGATGGTGGAGGGATGGATTTTGTTGGGGTATTGCGCAGGTGTTGGAGCCCTGCGAGGTGTGATGAGCACACGCATGAAAATGAAAGGTTTAGCGCATACAGACGTGTTGGAGTGTAGACTCTTAAGTGCTTTTGTGCTGTGAGAGCACTTTGGTGCAGAAGTGCAAGGCATAATGCGTATGGTTGTGGGGGAAGAATGGGGAGCTTCTCTGTCAAAGTGCTGGGTGCATCTATCCTCTAGATCTGTGCATCCACACTGTGTTATTGTCAAATACCTATTTTTAGAATGAGTATCTAATTGGTATTCATGCAGATGGGTGTCTCCCTGTCTCATCTGATCCACTCATCTGAGTGATGCACTTGGTGGGAGGTGTCTGCTGATGAGTCTTTCCTAAGCAGAGTGTGTTCATGTTGGTCTGTTCTCTCTTACATGTATGCATATGTTTAATTTGTTACATGAGTGTGTACATAAGTATGTGCTGCATGTTTGTGCGTTTACCTTTTGTATGCACTAGCCTGCTCAAAGATTGTACCATCTAATCCTCTAAAAAGATTAATTTCAAAAACGAAAGGTGCAGAACTTGCAGCCCTTCAAGACATGATTCTTCTCTTTGTGCAAAGAATAAGTGCAGAGCAGTGCAGGTTGTGGCCATGGAAACTTAGCTACCTCGGTCCAGACTTCAAGGGATTGCTCCTGGTATAGCGATGCAGCCAATTATGAGTAAGAATGATGATCTTTCTGCTGCCTTGACTACTACAAAAGACAGCATACAAGTTTGTGTGCTAAGTGTACAAGTTCATACAAGTTCATGCTGTTAAATATTTTCTTCATATAAAATAATTGGTAAGTAGAAAACCCTGGGTACAAATGCTAGCCATGTTGGACAGGTGTGTTTTATTTTTATGAGGGGAAATATATAATATTTATGAGAGGAAAGATCCTGAGTCCGTTTCCACCCTGTGGCAAACTTGTTGTGTAACTTTGGACAAGTAAGTTTTTCTTGTGTCTCAGATTTGGGGAAAATACTTGTCTGTTATATTTTGCATTAAGCAAGATTTAGTTAATAACATGACATGTATATTTAGGAAAAATGGGTTATGGTAGGCAAAGCTTTAACTATTATGAGCTTAATATAGTCTGTTCCACCTCGACATGGTAGATGTAATTATCTATATATAGTATTATGCATGATCTTGGTGTTTTAAAATGAGATATGTAATCCTAGCTCTAAGGAATAGATTCATTATAATGTCACCTGATGCAAAAAGAGAGGCTAGGCCTTAGAGAGAAGTTAATTTCCTCCCAAATTAAGATAGTCACAGACCTGACTTTTCCAGGTGATCTAATAAATTGTGGTTTGTATATGGCATGAAGGAGTATTCCCTTTTAGCTCTGATCTTCCTCTTACCTGACACAGTAAACCTACTGGATTACAGGTAATCTTGGTGAAGGGTCCCAACATTATATTGCTTACATAGTAAAGGAGTGAATGTGATAGAGCTGCTGAAAAGGCTCCACTTCCTTTGAATAGATCTTAGTTCTTTACCTGGGAACAGTTGGGATGCTCTGGGTAAGACGGTTCTAGCAGTGTTACCATCAGCACTGTCCCAGCTACTATCAGCAAGGATGGTCCTCCCAGAGACACAGTCATAGGCCTTTTGGATGATTCTGTCTGGCCATGAATAAGGTATATGAAGTAGGACGATCTTCACACAGGTATTTGTGATAGGGGGAGGAGCAGAGGAGGAATGCAAATGGATGTTTCTGTTCTTAGGGCTCACCTTGTTTGCATCTCAGGAGTTCCCTTTCTGCTTCTTTCTCCTCACAGATACTCCTGCTTCCAGCATCATGGCCTCTGACCTGGAAAGCAGCCTCACTTCCATAGACTGGCTCCCACAGCTTACTTTAAGGGCTACTATTGAAAAATTAGGGGGTTCCTCACAAGCAGGACCTCCAGGGGCTGCCCGAAAGTGTCCCCCAGGCTCACCGACAGATCCCAATGCCACCCTGAGTAAGGATGAGGCTGCAGTGCACCAAGACGGGAAGCCACGTTACAGCTATGCCACTTTGATCACATATGCCATCAACTCATCACCTGCCAAGAAGATGACGCTTAGTGAGATCTACCGTTGGATCTGTGACAACTTTCCCTACTACAAAAATGCTGGTATTGGTTGGAAGGTGAGGACTTGTATCGTGCAAGTACCCTTTTTGTCTAATTACAAGACTTATTTTCTTAATTCTGTGCAAAATATCCTCACTGGGCAAAACAGAAAGACAGATGTGAAACTAAGTTGACCAAGTGGACAAAATGCAGGCCGGAATTCCCATTTTCTCTGGGAATTCTGTTGTATGTATATGGTGGCTTCTTAAGAAGGAGCATGTAAAAAAACCCACCACCAACAACCAAGAAAAACAAAACAACCCCCTCCCACAAAACCCTCATCACTACCAACCTCTGTATCACACTGATACTATTTTCATCGCACCTTCTGTAGACGTACAGGTCGTTTAGCCCCATATTATTCATCCTAATCCATCCCTCTCCTTTCCACAGCTTCTGTTCTGCTCCATTCCAGGTATATGTAGTGAGCTTTGGCTTTTGAGTAGGCACCATCCTTCTATTTTCTCTACCTGCTCCCGGGCAGACTCAGACAGCTTTATGTTTTTGTTGTAGCACTTACCTGTACCTCTTAATCTCTCACCAGAACTCTATTCGTCATAACCTCTCTCTGAATAAATGTTTTCGGAAGGTGCCTCGACCAAGAGATGATCCTGGGAAGGTAAGAAATCTGCATGCTCCTGGGTAAGCAATTTAAAACTGCAGGGAATAAGCCGGGGTTGCCCTTTCTAACTCATGGTTGGAATTTGAAACCTAAAGTGTAGGCAAAAATGGAAGCAGTAGTAAGATTTACTGCGGTGCTTTGGCTACAGAAGCATTCACTTAAAGGGAACCTGTAAAGGGGCCATAATGGTTTTAGCAATTATTTTTTCTTATCTGTGATATTTGGTTGACTTAAAAGATACTGGAAGAAGGAAAAATGGGGTTGAAGGTACTTTATTAGTCTTGCTTCTTTTTCTTCTTGATCTTTATGTGTAAAATGTGGGCCTAGTCCAACCTGTTCTATTACGAAAGACTATAGTGGCTGCTGGTGAATGGCAGGACTATGATGTGACACCATGGGTTTCATGGAGGCAAGATCCATGGAATTGAGAGCAGAACTACTACCTATTTAGACTGCAAAATATTTGGTGTTGGGAAAAAAATGTCACCATCAGATAGTTCAGACCTGTAGAAATCATTTACAAGTAAAACTCAAGAATTTAGAATTCATTGGCTAAGTAAGGGCTAATAATGCTCTGGTAGTATATATAGATTGTAAAGAGGAATTGCTAGCAAAACCAAGACTTGGCATCTTGGCATGCAGATATTATTATTTTTAAAAAAACCCCAAACAAACAGGAGGAGATGGTGGGGACAAGAAGCTTTGTATTTAGACAGAAAGATTGTCTCTTCTCCCCCATCCTAAAGTTACCAGAAAGGGCTTCTTGCTCAGGCCTTTTATTTCAGGTTATATTTAAAGGACTAGGTGGTGCTCAGTTGGCATCCATAAATGGAAGTAGTATATCTTTGAAGATCACTGCTCAAAAATACCATTGATTATATGGCTTATTCCAGGAAATCCTAACTGACTTCGGTGTATATGTTCACAGGTGTTCATGGGCATGTTGGGCTGGGTTTATAATGAAAACCTGTCCTGTGCTTGTCACTGATTATTCAGATTTCAACTGGAGGTTAAAACGAGCTAAATCACACTCTAGAGTTCTCTTTATACTTACTCAGAAAACAATAGACCTAAATATAGACTATTTTATGTTGAAAGGGACCTCTGGAAGTCAACCCCCCACCCCGGGACAATTAGATTGGGTTGTTGAGGTCTTCATTGAGTTTTGAATATCTCCAAGGATGGAGATACCACAACTGGGCACTTGTTCCAGTGCTGCACCACCATCATGGTGAAGAAATTTTTCTTTATATCTGATTGTAATTCCCCTTGCTAGAATTTGTGTTTGTTGCCTCTTATTCTTGTGCTGTGCATTTTTGAGAAGAGTTTGATTCTGTCTTCTTTATAATCTCCTTACACAGTTGAAGACAGTGGTTAGATCCCCTTAGCCTTTTCTTGTCCAGGCTAAACAAACCTCTCTGTGTTAACTGCTTGTATATCATGTCGGGTTGATGGCTGGACTTGATGACCTTGGAGGTCTTTTCCAACCTTAATGATTCTATGGTTCTATGTGTTTTAGTTCTTAACCATCATGGTGGCCCCTCTTTGGTTGCATTCTAGCACATCAGTGTCTGTCTTGCACTGGGAACTCCCCAAATGGGCACAGTACTAGAAGTGGAGTCTCACAAGCATGGAAAAAGAGCGATCCTTCTAGCTGTCTCTGCCCAATCTGAACATTGAGTTGCTTCTCCTCAGTCAGTAACAAATTCAGGTTGTGAGGAAAGTACTGAAGGGAGTGTGCAGGCCCGAAAGAGTTGGCCTAGCTTTGATCAAAGCATCCGTTGCTCTTCTTGGTGTGCTGTCTCAGTGTGATGGAAATGTAGTGTTCTGCCTTCCACCAGTAGCATCGTACCTCATTGTTCAAGACAACCCAATGCAAGAGAGGAAACTCTTTCCAACGCCCAAGTCTCGGTTGTCTGATGTTCTGGAGGGTGGTCCTTGTGGTCCTAATGTTCAGTTGGTGCTGCATTCTTTGAGTCAGTAACTCCCTGCTTCACGAAGCTCTTTGATTTAATCATGCATTCACCAATGGGTCTTCTTTCCAGGGCTCTTATTGGACAATAGATACGTGTCCAGATATATCTCGCAAGAGGCGGCATCCTCCAGATGATGACGTGAGTGTTGTTCCTTCCAGTCAGCATGGAGCAGGAGGGGGAATTCCCTTCTTGTTCCAAGGAGTCCTTCCAGCACCAGACCATGGTATCGTTTTGGGGGCAGGGTGTACAGATGGGGAGACAAAGGTTAGGACTGAATGGTCTAGTGTGTACGTCCTGATGATTGACTGTTGCTGCTGCAGTTCAGTAGCAAAGTTAATCTTGTTTCAAGTCCTGTATCCTGACTCTTCAGTGACTAAGGCCCAGTCCTCCTCTTTTCTAAGCCATGAACTTCTACATCGGGGGAGGTGGCTTCCCATCTGCAGTTTCACTTCTCCATCTGTTTTTGATTTCTGCTCCTTTCCTTTTCTCTTTCT
Source organism: Morus bassanus (assembly GCA_031468815.1). Taxonomy (NCBI): domain Eukaryota; kingdom Metazoa; phylum Chordata; class Aves; order Suliformes; family Sulidae; genus Morus; species Morus bassanus. Next base: position 755,763 of record CM062571.1, on the reverse strand, counting down.
TCCCCATCCACAGATACCACAAGACTCCCCAGAGCAAGAGGCAAGTAAAAGCCCCCGAGGGGCTGTTCCAGTCAGCACAGAAGCTTCTTTGCCACCTGAGGCCACCCCTCAGCTGTCGCTCCAGAGCACCACCCCTATTGCCAACTACAGTCAGGTGAGCAGCACGGAAAAGGACAGAAGCCTTATGGTGGGGGAAAAGGAGAGGGGGAGGAGTGCATGAATGGAAAGGCAAAGTGGTGATAAGAGAGGGAATTGTGAAAATGGTGATACAGAAGCAAAAATTAAAAAAAGGGAAGAAGCTGAAAGTGCAGAGATGGAAAATAAGGAGGAAGTGAATTTTAACCAAGGGCTGGACGGGGATAAGGATGAAGGCATAATGGTACTAGACAGCTGAAGAAAAGGCTGGAGTGTCAGTGTGCTGCAGAGGGAAGGTGGTGGTTGATATTCCTCAAGGAAAATGGCATTTGGGAAGATTTGTTGGGAGATGAGCTGAGTGATATGCGATATTAGGGCATGTTCTACCTGTATCTAGTCTCTGGATCCCTGTCTCAAGTTACGAAATCTAGTACAAGCTAAAGGCCTTACTTCTACCTTCCTTAGCAGGGTGCAGGGCCTGTGGATGTTGCCTCTACTGTAGCAGGGGGGCAGGGCCGTGAAGGAGCCGATGTGCCACCCCCGCTGTACAGTGCCAACCATGACTTCAAGTTCTCCTACTCTGAGATCAACTTCCAGGATCTTAGCTGGTCCTTCCGAAATCTCTACAAATCCATGCTGGAGAAATCATCTTCCTCTCAGCACGGTGAGTAACTATATGCGTCATGTGGGGTGGGCAGGTATCTGCCCACACAGTCTTGTCCACTGATCTATCCTTGGTATCTCTCAGATCTTTCCTCGTTTAGGAGCCTGTGCAAACAGACTTTCCTTTTTTGGCACGCTGTAATTAGTTCTGCCAGGAGCAGATAAGAAATCTGCATGTCCTTTATCTACTGCTCCCCCTAGTTCTCCCAGAATAAAGAGGATAATGATTTAAAAATACCTTGTGTTGATACAAAAGCAAATACTAAAATGGCAGAAGCGTAGAGAAATGAAGTCCTGAAGAAAAGCACGTCAGAGAAGTATTCACAATCTGTCAGGCTAGAAACTATAAGAGGGGATTGTTGCATGTGGAGTTTCTCCAAAAGGAGAGTGGAAAGTCATCATTGCTCAGATCTGTTAAAACTAGGATTGTACAAGGCTTTGGAGAATTGAGCTTTGTGGATTGAGAGTGCGGAAGAGAGAGCCTACAACTCCATTCATAACTTGCATTTCTGGGCTTGAGGAAGCAGCCACCAGAGGGCAGAATCGCTGTAGGGATGAGATGAGATGTCCACGGAAAACACTTCAGAAAAAACTTTCCATTGTTGTTCCTGCCTTTAAATGCTCTTCTAAATACTAGTCTGGTGTAAAAAGGAGTATATGATTAGATGAGCCTCTCACCTGTCAGCCATCATACAGTGCAGGCAAAGTTTGCTGCTCTAGGAGGAGCTTCCTGAACTTGTAGGTTCAGTGAAATAAAAATTTATTACTTTTACTGCTTTCATCATGCTGGCACTTGAGATTCCTAGTAGGAGCCTGTTGTGTGACGTGTTGTAGAATGAGCAAGCTACAAAAATGTGGAGAAGATCCTTGACTCAGTGTGTGCTTCTGTTTCTAAAAGCTTAGCAGTGGTCTGTTTTTTTGTTTGTGGGTTTTTTGGTTTGGGTCGTGTCCCTCCCCAGCAAGGTTTCAGCTGTAAGGTAGTCAAGGAAAACCTGCAGTTTTTGAGGAAATTTTGTGGGCAGCTTTTGAGTCAGGATGGCAGTATTCATCCTTTTGCCCCATCACAGTAGTAGGATGCTCTAAGGGTTGACTTTGGATCTAGTGAAAAACTGAGGCTTGCTTGCAGATGGTCAAGGAATGGGTAGCTCAGGTTAGTGGCATGTAATGCCCTTCACTGTGATTTTTCATGGAGGTTCTACGGTATAAGGGGAGAATGAACCAAAGAAGCAGACATAAGAGAGATGCTGAGCTCCTGATGTGGGGAAGAATGGAGAACACCTGATGCTCTTGCATGTAGGGGATGCCTGAAATACAAGAGGATAGAAATGACGCTCCCAATGAGTCAGGAGGAATGAAAGTAATAAAGGAGCCCTGATGCATGCAATGTGCTCTGTGTACAAAAGCAGTAGAATGTGTGACCTCCAATGATCTGTGTGAAAAAAATTGTGAAGGTTCCCAACCAAGCTGCTTGTAAGATGGAAACCGAAGGGAGCTTTTGGAAACAGCAAGTCAGATTTATCAAGTTATCTGTTTTCTAAATGTCTTGTTGTTAAGTTTGTTTAATGGTTATTTCTAGGAAAACAACACATACATGAAATTTCAGGAGAGCATGGGTTACTTTGATAAATACAGGAAAAATCCAGGGAGGAATTTAGTGCCTAACTCTGTACTAGAAGTTTAAATCCTGCTGGGGCTCTGTTGTAGAGCCTTCTGTTTTGGACAGAATCTGGAGCACAGTGAGGGTGTAGGTGCAGGTGATAGTTGTTGGCAGCCTGCAGAGGGCACTCCAAAAGCTTCATAAATAACAGAATGAGCAGTGTGAAATTAAAGATGGATAATTTAAGCAGAGGTCTGATCCAGGCAGCTCTTAAAGCTCCCTCCTCTTTCTTTTTACTTGGCAGGTTTCTCTTCTCTCCTTGGTGACATGCAGCCCTCCAACCACAACTACTACATGTACCAGCAGCAGCAGCAGCAAGGCCCCTCATCAGTGGGTGCTGCTCCCCCACTCCACACTCCAACCCCAGAGGGTTGCCCATCCCAAGGGGGAAAGCAGCAGGGTGGTGAAGGTTATGGCCCTCCACCAGTGATGTCCATGCATCCACCCCCAATGCAGCATGGAGGCTACCACCAGCATCAACAACATCACCCGCACTCCCACCCACAGCAGCAGCCACATCAGCACCAGCAGCAGCAGCAGTCACAGGCTTCAATCAACAATGCTGGCTTTGGTGAGTCAGGGGTGATGGAAGGAACAGCTGGGGAAAAGGGAGCAGAGAGGAGCCCCCAGACGGAAATTCCACGAGGGAGCTTTCCCTAAGTAGTGCCTACGTTGGGTGTGGAAAAAGGGTGAAAGCCAGTTACGATTGAAATCTGAGAGGGAAATTGCTGAAGGAAAGGAGGATACATCCACACTGGGTTTGGGATTCTGTTTAGAGATGCAGGATGAAGTCAGGGGCTAAACAAAAAAGGAAGCACCATCCCTGGTCTTCCAAGGGAGAAAGGATTTTTAGCTACTGTAGCATCAGGCTCTTTGGCAAAGAGGGGCCAATCATTTTATATTAAGGGGTGGAGGGAAGGAGCGGTCTGTATTGGAATAATCTTGTCCCCATTTTATTCCAGCATTTCCCCCTGATTGGTGCTCCAACATTGATTCCCTGAAGGAAAGCTTCAAGATGGTAAACCGGCTGAACTGGTCTAGCATTGAGCACTCCCAATTCTCAGGTCAGTCTTGGCCTAGTGACTAGGTCTAGTGACTCAGTGACTAGGGCTGTAGTCTAGAATATGAGAGTGCTGTGCCCAGATCTTTTTTCAGTGTAACTGTGTCAAGTCCATGAGTTTCTCAGTGACTCGACTCTTGTATTTATAAAATGACGTGTCCTACTTCATGGGTTCTGTTAAAGACCCTGAAGCATTTGAACACTGCAAGAATTTGGGGCGGGGGGAATTAATTCATAAAAGTATGTCAGAAAGCTAACTGAGATTTTTCCCTCCTACTCTTCCCTCCCCTACCTGAGTCAGTGAGACAGTATCCTAGATATGGAGCTCTCCAGGAGTTTGGTGACAGATTCGAAGCAATGAAGTTGGGTTTGTGGGGAGAAGGTAGGATTTAGGGGTAGGAGACAGAAACTCTTTGCAGGGAAGACCACAGCTGAGTGCTCTCTTTGACATTGTCCTTTGTCCCCTGCAGAGCTGATGGAGAGTCTGCGCCAGGCTGAGCGGAAGAACTGGACGCTGGATCAACACCATATTGCCAACCTCTGTGACTCCCTTAATCACTTCCTTACCCAGACTGGTCAGCTCCCTCATCTGGTTGGCCCACAGCAACCCCCCCGAATCTCTGATTCTTGCGCCCTGAACAGTGGCAAACAGGAGCAATCTATGAACCAAGGTAATTAGGAAGGAGACTAAAGTGACATGTAAAATGAAGACCCAATTCTGTGAATATCCTAAACTACTTGCTGCCTTGTCAGGCATGTAGCACTGAGCAGTGCAGGGCTGGGCTGTCAGAGCTGTTCGTAGCAACTCGGCTTTCTCTGGCTTTTAAAGAATTAGGATATCCTATGTCTGTGGCCTAGACAGACCGTTATTATGTGATGCATACCATTGACAGGCAACCTCTCCAGGCAGAAATACATTTAAAAGGTAAACCCATAAAAGGAGAACGGAGTGGTGGGTTTTGTAGGTGACCAACAGAAAGGGATGGCAAGGTAGAGGGCTTGTTGTTCCAGATGGCAGAAGCTGTAGGAGCTGTAAAGAAGAAAGCTCTTGCACCCATGTTGGAGAAATACTGACTGGACAAGGAATAGGAGGATGCACTCTGAGGAGAGCACAGAGGATATCATGGTCTTGATACCACTGTGATGGTGTGTGTCATCTAGTACTGACCTAAATGGATGATATTGAGCCAGCTTGTGGTGTTTCTGGATGAAAATTTTCTTCTTTTATAATAATAGAGAAACTCCTGCTGGTTCCAGGAACAAGATCCCTGACCAAGCTATAGCTTGCAGTTAGAACCCAACAGCTGAACATCTCCTCAGTATCCCGTGGGTCTGAGTGAGTTGCTCTGTGGCTGAGCTGCCACCCAGTCAGGGCCAAGACAGCTGACCAGAACGTTAACAGTTGTGTTTGGTTTTTTTTTTTTTTTTTAATCCTTTCTTTTCATAGTGAACTCCTATGGTCAGCCCCAGCCTCCCCATCTCTTCTCCGGGCCGTCTCCTATGTACCAGATTTCCACCCAGGACTCTCCAGGATATAATCGCCCAGGTAAGGGGTGACATTAAGGCATATTATACCAATGAACATTAAAGAACCGGTTCCCAAGCCCTTTGTGCATTTCTCCCAAAGCACTTAATAATCAAATGGAGCACTGAGGGTAGAGCGAGCGCCTGGACTGCAAGGGACCCTCCGTTTAGGGCTCTGCCATAGCTCTGGCAAGGCTTAGGAATTTAGTGGCCTGGTCTCTTTCACTTCACATAAATAGTCTTCTAGCTTAGCCTCACCCCTCACTTGGCTGCTTGAAGGGAACTTTACATGAAAAGCTTCTGTTGGTGAAGTCCTTTGTGCTCTATTAGCAGTCAGCTGTAAGGAAGTTAAGAGGCTGAAACTTAACCTCTGTAGAAGCTGCCGTGGAGAATTTCACAGCAGACCACCTACAGACATTGGCAGTAATGTTAGTGCTCGTTAGACTGTTGGAAGGGGGGAGGCCCGAATCCCTCTTGCTTTCTTTTGCCCAAGGGCCCACGTGAAAAAGCGTGACATTTTTTATTCTAACTGTTCTCTTTATTTTCTCTTCCTTTTGTTTTGTTTTTGGCTCAGCTCACCATCTGGTCCCTCGGCCTCCAGGGCCGCCTCCAGGCGCCAATGAGGAAATCCCTGATGATTTCGACTGGGACTTGATCACCTAGCGAGTTACAGACTTGATAGCCCGTCCTTTGTGAAGGACGCGGGAGGGGAGGGGGACATGGGGTGAATGGTGCCAGCACCACCCTCCCCAGCCTCCCTGCCTTGCCTGTATATAGATATATATCTCTATCTCTGCCAGAGAAGCCACCGCAAGATGCTGCCGAAGATAATCCTTCCTTGCGTCCTGTTTTATCTTCTTTTTCTTCTTTTGTTTATTATTATTATTGTTATTATTATTATTATTACCAATAATTGAGCACAGCCCTCCCCCTCCTCTGGTGGCCTCAGATGCATCAGATCGGCTCTTTCGTGTTGCGTGGTGCCCTGTGGAGGGCGGAAAGATGGGTCCTTGGTGCCATGAAAAGACCTCGGAAGGCTGAATCCTCGAGTGCATCTTTCTCTGCCTCCGTCATTTTGCGTTTAACAATCCCTCTTTCCCTTCAAGGTGGCCGGTGAATCTGTCATATTGGCTACTGGAGTGAGAGAGCCTAGCGGACCCTGGGAGCCTGTAGTTCTGTTGTTTCGTAAATGTTGTAAAGGTCAGGGGGCTAAAGGGACACTGGAGGGGTGATCTTAGCTCTGTGAACTTTCTCGCACCAGCAGGAAAAGCAAGAAAAGAAGTAGAGTTCCCGAGTACGAAGAGAGGGTAATCTCTGTGGTAGGGAGGGCTGAGCTGAGCTGGGAGGGTAGACCTGAGTTTGAAGAAAGGAGAATGTAGCAGAGATGGTACTTCAGCAGAGAAGTTGGGTTTCAGAATGCAGTGCCATCTGTGAGGACTGAGAGATGTTTTGAGGGAATCCTGACCTATTTTCTACACTGCCTTTTGCAGTCTCCAGGTGAAGCCTACATACCCATCAGGTGAGAGAAGCAGTCGGGGTGTCACGTGTGATTCAGCAAATTCTATTTCCCAGCAAATTCACACCCCACCCCTTCAAGCCCTTCTTCAGAATATGTAGTGAGGCTCTTACTTGCATATGCAAATTTGGAAGATTTCTCCCATCAGTATTTGTTCAGTTGTTATTTGGCCCTCTGCCCCTCGTATCTATTTGGAGACTGTCCTTGCCTGTGGTTGGAGAGTGCCAGCAACAGGAGTCTTGTTGCGTTAGGTGCAAATTCTCAGTCAGTGTTTCCCACTTTGTGAATGAGCTAATGGTGGGAAGAGGAAGCCGTGGCTCAGAGTGGAGGTGAATTAGGGGACTTCTGGTCAAGGGGCTGGACCCTCTGGTCAAGTAACTGGGAGGCCCTTGCAAATGGTTTTCGTAAGAGGTGTATTAGAAGAGAGAGGACGAAGTGGGGCAGATTTTTAAACCAAACAGCCAAAGAGTGTAGTATAAAAGGGAGGAGGGTGGGTCAGACCCCTTGCAGTTCAGCTGGGGAGATGATGGAATCTAGTGTAAATCCCAAAGGATGAGTTTTGTCAGCACTTGCAAATCAGGAAGGTGGAAAAGGTGCAGGAGCAGGAGTGAGTGTTGAGATGCCTCTTCCCCAAAGCTGTGTCCTGTGTTCCCCTTTTTTCTGGTATGGCTCTGTTCTGTCAAACCTCTTGTTTCCTCTTAATATTTTTGTAAAGCATCCCCCTAGCCCTTATTCCCTGTTTACCAGTGAAGGGAACCAAGATGGAAATAAAACATCGTGGCTGCTTGACAGACCAGGGGCAGGGGAGTAATAACCTCTACTCTGACTGCAGGAAGGTGGGGAACTAGCGTTGCTTTTTGAATTTGCTGTAGGGATAAACCAATTGGATCTTTGTCAGGGAAGTGGACAGAGTCTCATTGTGTTGGGGGGGGGATGACATTTCTGGTTTTGGTTTTGGTTTTTTTTTTTTTTTTTTTTTCTTTAAGTGTGTGTTTGGGGGGGGGAGTTCATCATTGAGTGTTTCCAAGAGAAATGAGGAATCCCTGAGCCAACTTCAGCATGGAGTCAGCTGTTATCTCTGCTGCCTCGGGATGGGAATGATACAGCTTGGAAGCATGTGTGATGGGCTTCTGTGGAAAGCGGCACCAGAGACAACCACAAGAGACAGCCTTTGGTAGGTGCCAGCTAGTGCATTGCAGTGGCTGTTACTGAGAGCCGGCCCTGTGGAAGTCTGAAAACACCACCGGAAGAAAAACAAAACAAGATGGCTCCTTCTGCGTATCCAAGTGCTCCTCATTTGCATATTTGCCTCATTTGCGTATTAAGTTGCGCCTCATTTGCATATGTAAATACATGCCGGTCAGTGTGCAAATTAGCCTCGTTCCTCTGCCCCTGAAATAAATGTGCGTTGTTCGTGCGTGGGAGGCATCGGGTGGGCGGCGTGGAGCTCTGCAGGGTGCGCGAGTACTGGCCTGCAGGGAGGGGAGGGATGCCAGCCTGTCCCGGAGAGGGGTTCTCGCAGGCCCCCCCGGCGCGGCGTGGCCCCCCGTGCTTTGTGTCAGTGGTCAGGGAGAGAGGGGCGTGGTCTCACGAGTTTATTTTTGTGCATGCTTTCTTAATAAAAAGAAAAAGTGAATGTTTATGGTTTAACTCTTTTGGTGCCAGTATTGAATTCTTTTTCAGCGGCGCCCGTCAGGTGGGCTTGGTTCCCACCTACTGAGCTCAGAATTTGGGTCTGGACATGGCCCGCACCTATATGTACTTTACGACTGACAGTTTTTTAGGATGTCAAGAGAAAGACTGGAAAATTCTCACAGCTGGCTGTTCTCAGGGCACTGACATCAGTGAGTCTTCCAGCTCATGCTTGCCAGAAAGGCAAAGTGAAAACTACACCAGTGCTTAGTGGCTCTTTGTCATACCATTTGTTGACCGTACTCCTTTAAGGAAGGACTAACATAAAAAGCAGATTTTTAAACCACTTCCTTAGAGTACCTTGTAAACATACTAATGCTTTTCAAGAGCAGGGAACGTTCAAGCTTGGGAAACCCCCAAGTAGCCGGACTGGATGAAGTTTTTATCTTCCTCCACCAGAAAGACATGAGAAGCACATCTCTCTTGTAGAGAGCGGGACATGGCTGTGCCGCAACAGGCTTGTTCCCCACCTTCTTAGGGTCAAACCAGAGGTCATCACTTTTTAGTTCCAAGGTTTTACCAAACGATAGTCCAGCAGCCACCTAATCTGGTTCATCAATGACTGCAGTTGCTCAAATTCTGCTCGTGTGCCATCTTAAAATGCAGTAGGTACATTTGGATCATCTTGGACTGCTTCCGAAAAGGAAGATTTGGGACTCTGGTGGTGGACGGAGCGTTGGAGAGACAGCGAGTGAGTGCATGCTAACGAACATAGCTACAGCATGTGCATTAGACCAGTTACTGCTGTACGGTGATGTATTTGCTGGGACAAAGAAAGATCTCGGGCATCTACCAGGGCATGACAGTCAGTTCAGTGCAGCTGACTGGGGCAAGTGCTGTTCTAATGTTCTAATGCTTTAAGAAAATGTAGCACTACCCTCTAGGGAAATCTTCAGGAGAAAAAAAACCTCAGCCCCTACATATAGTCAAAGGAGAGGAAAGATGGGATGACACATTCCAAGGAGAGACATCAGAGTTTTACCTGCAGTTTATCAGAGACAGGAGATGTAGAACATAGACATATGCAAATAACTGTAATGACATTCTCATCTAGCACTTCAGAGGTTAAACTACATGATCCCACCACACATCATTCTGCAAGCCTGCTTTCTTCCTTAAAGGTTAAAAGTAGTCTGTGTCTTCTGCTTCACCAGAGTCTTCCCTCAGATTATTAGTCTTGGTACTTCCAATGTCCCACCTCTCTGGAGTAGGATATAAAGGGGGTTAGCTGTTCTGATCTGAATCACTTCGGTGTCCTGTGTGTGGATCTGCAGATTAATCAAATGTGTTGGAGCAAAAAAAGCTGTTAAGTGGACAGTGATTGACGTGCAGGGCCGTAGCTCGCTCTTTTTACAGTGGTGACTGAAGTCCTGCATTACACTGTGCTGCTAACGTCCTTGTCTGTTGAAGTCTTGCTTCTTTCAAGGGAGTAAGGGCTCAGACGCGTTAGTTCCTCAGTAAAGGCACCTTCCAGGATTCCTTGCACCGACTGCCGTGCCTTTGCCCTGAAGTCCCGTCCCACAAAAACATAGAGCAGGGGGTTGATGCAGCTGTTGGCATATGCAAGTGCTGTAGAGAGGTGATCCCAGAGGATCAATGACTCCCTCGGTCCTGTTCCAAGAGTAGGTGCAAGGGACAGAATCCCAACTAAATGGTATGGAGCCCAGCAGATGAAGAATGCAGCTACCACAAGCACAATTGTTCGCAGCATCCTGTTGCGTGGCTTGTGAAAGTGATTTGCACGTGTTCTGAAAGCAATAAGGGCATAGCAAACTGCCATTATGCCAAAGGGGAGTACAAAGCCAAAGACAAACCTAGTGATGTTTATTACCACTGAGGCAAGGGATACAGGAAAATCAGTTTCATAGAAATTTCCCCATGAGTCATTACCGTTGTAGGCTAAAGGTGAGTATTCTTCCAGTAACGCATTTACAGAATCATCCATATAATCTTCGTCATCTCCAAAATTGTACCCACACTCAGTATTGCCATCATGAGTGCTAGTCTCACGGTAGTGAAAGACAGGACAGCAGAAAATGAAGGCCAGGGCCCAAATGCCACAGCATATTAGTGATATAAATTTCACTGTTCGATGATTTTGACACCAGACAGGTTTCATTACAAGGAGGCACCGGTCAATGCTGATGGCCACGAGTAGGAAGACACTAGCAAACATGGTGAAGATTATGACTGATGGAATGACTTTGCAGAGGAACCAACCATACGGCCAGTGTTCATGGAGGGCCAGGTGAACAATGGAAAATGGCAAGGACAGGCAGCACATGAAGTCAGCCACAGCAAGGTTTAGGAACCAGACAGTGTTCACAGACCTTTTCATTTTCAGACCAGCTACCCAGATCACCAATCCATTGCCTAGGACACCTATGATGAAAACGATGATAAAGATAGCAATGGAGACAATGGTTTCTGACGCATAATATACAGCATCCTGTTCATGTGAACTGCTATTACCCAGGAGTCGAGGCATTCTGCAGCTATAAAACAGAAAGCATATTATTAGGCAACTCACACCCTCCTCCACAAATTCTTCTCTTTATCGATACTGAAGTGTCTCTGAGACAGGTGACAGTACAGAGCTGTCAGGGTACAAAGGCATCAGTCTATACAAGTTTGTGCTAAAGGCTTACTAATCCGACCATTATACACCTCCATCATTCTCGTGGTGGCTAAGCTACATAAGCCCCACTATTCAAACGGGGGTTGCATACACTTACGTTCGCCTATCTGTCATCCCCTTTGCTTTTAGTCTGGTTCTTTTTAGTCTCCACTCTGAATTGGAGCTCTATTCTTGTATGCCCACACTACCACCAGGTGTCTTTCCTGATTGACTTCCAGCTTTGTATACACTTCTTCAGAAAGGTAAGTCAGCATTTTAGTTCCTTTTCCCTTTAAAACAAGTGATTTCTTCTGGCATAAGCAGTGAAATAGGTTTAGGCTGAGAAAGCAATGCTTGTCTTAATGAAATAACCCTGTTCCACTTTTTGGACATTAGAAATAGAACAGACAGGACAGCAACTCTGTTTGCTAAGGGGTACTTTTAGGGAAGTCTCAGTAAGCACTTCCTTTTCCCTGCTTTTGTTTTGAGCTCTCTGCTGGTTCCTTAGAAAGATAGTCTTGATGAGGAGAAAGGCAAGAAATGAATGGTTTAGGAACAGAGTTAGTTGTAGAAAGAAAAATCAAAATAGAGAGTAATAGTGGTAATGGTCTTGAGCCATTTTAGGTATAAGAAAAGGTGTCTTATTGCAAGACAATGAAGCTGAGCCACAGAATACTTAAGTGACATTTTAAAACTATGAGACTAGTAGTGGAAAAACTTTAATTGCTCAGTTATTCTTGGACTTATATACTAGTAAATTTAGAAAGGAAAGTAAAGGAAATCTAGCAAAGTCAAGCTAGAACTGAGAAGAAGAGCCTGATTGTCATCCTTTAGGCATTAATAGAATTGGTTATAAAATCCCTCTTAACTAAACCCTTGCTGAACCAATGAAGACAGTTGTGTTGCTGAAAGGTCCCTAAAAGCATTACCAGAATGCAAGGCAACTGCACAGGTAAGGGCTGAATACAGCCTGCAGACGCAACTGAGGAGACATGAATAACACAACCCAGACTGAATCTATTTCAACCTCTGTTATGCCAGTACTTAAATGCCCGTCAGGGACTGTTACGTGCCGGACTAAATATCAATATTATTAAAAAAAAAATTCCAAATCATCAATCTCTTTCTTGCATAACATATAGTCTAAATGAGGAGCGAAGCATAAGTGTTAGAACCCCTTCACCACGAAGAAACTGAGATAAACAGTCGTAACAAACATTGTAATTTACCACTTTTTGGTAACAATCACTAAGAGACTTTTAGGTGAGGGTGACCTGCAAGGAAAGCTATGAAAGAAGTCACTGCAAGGCAGCCGGGGACTTAACTTAAAATTCTAACAAGTTTCTTCCATTTCCTGTGGTCCTGCTGATATACGCAGAAGTGACTTTTACAGGGACAATTGGAGAACAGTGCTGCAAGAGCTGAATCCTGCTGCTCCCCCATGTAGCTACAGAAGGCAGTATGAAGAGGACAGGAAATCAAGGAATACTGCTGTAAAGACAGTAATACAAATCCTACTCCAAAGCAAACTGAGGGATGAATCAATAAGATACTGCCCACACTATGTTTTCAAGAGTACTAAAAGGGCTGCTATGTGTTTATGAAGATGGAAGGGGGAACTGGAGGGGAAAGAGGTCCTCAGGAGTGAAGAATAAGAAATTGCAAGTTGAAGAGGAAAGCAAGGTTCTGCAGCTTATTATACCTACCCGAGTGAAGCAGATATTTCGGTGCGTCAGGGAGCACGTTCCATCAGTCCTGCCTCTGGACAGACTGAAAAAAGAAACTCACACGACGTTTTAGGAACTGCTTTTTTTCCTGTATGTGCATCTGTGTGCTAAGTATGTTCTTTCACCCTGACAGAAAGACTTAAAATGATTCATATTTGAAGTTTTAGATACGATCTGCTGATAAAATGGACAGTCAAACCAAAAGAAGCTGCCTCAATACCATCAAAATAAAATAGTGCCCTGAGTCAAAGAATAATAGAAAGCAAGGGAATGATAAGCACAGACATATACTTTACTATAGTTTCCGTAAGACAACTGAATCAGATGTCTTGCCTGTTGGCATAATGCTGACCTTTTCTTGATGTAATTCATAATTCCAAACGCTGCCATGCCACCATCAGGTGTCTGACCTGTTGTCTTGTAGCCACTTCCATGTGGCTGCTTTTATCAGACCAGCACATTCACCTGGCTAATCCCATTTCTGGGATTCTTACCAATCCGTACCAGCTTCTGTCCCAGCTTGAGACAGCTTAATTCACCAAATACAGAACATTGTACTCAGCAAACCATAACTGGTCATGTCAAAGGGATTTTAATCTGATTTTTGACTTTTCAGTGTATCTAAAGTCTTGTTGCTGGGTTTTTGTTTTTTTAAAGAAGGAACTTGACTGATGAAAAGCTAGAAGTGCTTAACGGAAATGCTGGTAGCACAAAACGTGGCAAGACTATAAAAAGAAAAGACAACTAGGGCAAGGCATTTCACATGTGCAACAACAGGGTTCCCGCTCACCCCTCCCAGTTTGGGAAATCAAGACTGCTAGCAGAAATGACGGGGCCCAGACATAGAAGAATCAGCCTCGGTATTTTGGTTTTGGTCTGGAAAATGAACCAGGACGGAGCAGAGCTCTGCTCCTGAGCACATCTCTGTGAAACACACACATGCGGCCTCCAACACAAAACCCATGAAACCAGAAACAGGAAGGCAGGCCAGGGCTGGGCTGTACCCCCAAAGACGGACAGGCTGTCAGCAGCCTGACAGGAAAATTCCTCTACCTGCATCTTATTCTCAGCTGCCATCTTTCCTGGGGGACCCAGACAGAAAGTGTTGATAGGAGGGTGCTCCTATCGGCTCCTGTTGGCCAAGGGACGAACAGCCTTTTCACCACCGTATGACTCACTAGCTCTACTCAAAACCCCCTTTGCAAGAAGGTCCTTTTCCACCAGTTGGCCAGCTCTGATCCTCCCAGTTAAAACCTCTCCCTGCAGCCAACCTTGACACAGCAAGCACTTTCTCTTTAGTCCAGCCAGCTCCCCCTGGACAGTGATGAGATGATGTGGTACCTCCCTGTATAGGTTTCCAGATCAATGAACCTTTTAAGCAGTTTGACTAGTGAAGTGTTTTGCACCTCAGCATACAGGGCCTAATGATGTAGACACTCGAAGGAGATGGTGCAAGGAGGAAAAAGACATTCTGTTACTTTCGTAAAATGGTTGCTTAGAGCAGCCCAGAACTTTGACTTGCAGCTTTGATGGTAATCCCAAACCACCACACTGCATTCTTCTCTTCCTTCCCCTCATGATAAACAGACTGAGATAAACAGCTTAAAAAGGCTCTAATTCACAGAATCACTGAATAGTTGAAGTTGGAAGACTGTCTGGAGACTGTCTAGCCCAACCCCACTGCTCAAAACAGGGTTAGCTAGAGAAGATTGCCCAGGACTGTGTCCTGTTGGGTCTGAATATCTCCGCAGAAGGAGACTCCACGAACTCTCTGGGCAACCTGCTGCAGTGTTCAACTACCCTCACAGTAAAACCCTGTTTTATTGTGTTCAGATGGAACTTCCTTTGTTTCAGTGTGTGCCCATTGCCTCTTGTCCTGTCACCAGGCCCCACTGAGAGGAGTCTGGCTCCATCGCCATTAAACACTCCCATCAGACAGATGATAAGATCCCCCTGAGCCGTCTCTTCTCCAGGCTGAACAGTCCCAGCTCTCCCAGCCTACCCTTGCATGACAGGTGTACCAGTCCCTTAATTACCTTGGTGGCTCTCCACAAGTATCCCTCCACTATGTCCATGTCTCTCTAGGACTTGGGAGCCCAGAATGGACCGAGCACTCCAGATGTGGCCTCACCAGTGCCGAGCAGAGGGGAAAGATCACCTCCCTTGACCTGCTGGCAACACTTCTCATCTAGCCCCGGCAGCTATTGGCATTCTTTGCTGTGCAGGCACATTGCTGGCTCATGCTCAGCTTGTTGTCCACCAGGACCACAACATCATCATTCTCTGCAAAGCTGCTTTCCAGGTGGTCAGCCCCCAGCATGTATTAGTGCATGGGGTTGTTCCTCCCCGGGTGCAGGACCCTGCACTTCTTGTTGACCTTCATGAGGTTCCTGTCTGCCAAATTCTCCAGCGTGTCCAAGTTCCTCTGAACGGTAGCACAGACGCCTGGTGCATCAGCCACTCCTACCAGTTTTGTATCATCTGCAAATTTGTTGAGGGTGCACGTTGCTTCATCATCCAGGTCATTAATGAAGAGTTAAACAGTACTGGAACCAGTGTCAACCACAGCTGGACACCACTAGTGACTGGTCTCCAGCTGGACTTCCTTCTTCTGATCACCACCCTCTGAGCCCAGCAGTTCAGCCGCTAGTCAATCCACCTCACCGTCCACTTATCTAGCCCATACTCCATCAGCCTGTCTATGAGGATGTTCATACTGAAGTTTATCTTGATGTATAGACTCAACTGGCCACCACAACAAAGCGGCTAATACCTTACTGCAAGTTACCATTTATATTGCCGTTTCCGGTTTGTTATTACAAAACTGCACCAGTCTGTCAGTTACTAAATAGTTACACCCATATACAATTCTAAAAATGTGATCAGCATATTTACAAAAGCCTCCCTCCTGCAAGAGTATGCAGGTTGTCTCTAAAACACTTTGGCAAGAACTGAGAATTCCACTTGTATTTCATATTTCTACTACTTCTTCAGTAGTTCTGTAAAGCTTTGCAGGCTCTCTCAGATCTCCCATTTGTTTCTCTGCAGGTGGAGTGACTAGATAGCTATGATCTTTCACAGATCCTGAATGTTCCTTGTCTATATGGCAAACCCATCTTCCTGAAAAGCCTGTCCAAAAGTCTCCCTATAAAGCTTAGCCATAACTAGCACAACTGTTTCTCTGGAAAGCATACTGCAGTGGTCTGGTGGCCAGTCTTTGCTGTGCACTTGTTTTCATCGTCACAGCTGTGCATTTAGTTTCATAGGGACCCTTCAATGACACCAACTATCTGCAGGGTTGCCCTGCACTGGTATTCCTCAGACTCTCCTCCTTAGAAAATCCACTGAATGACCCCAAGGCATTTTTGTACATTGCTGAGTAAGCTCAGGTAAGCACAAGCTTTTCACACCAAGCAGGGAACAAAGCTCGGCAAAACTGGTACATACATAGGTCATACATAATTAAAAAGTAGGTCTTCACAGTAACAGGTTCTCAGTACTGGGTGAGCGTTCAGGTCAGATGTTTTGCCAGGGCATTTTCAGTGAAGGAAGCACCATTTGAAATAGTATTTGGACTGTTTTGTAAAAATGCTCATCTTGGGATTAACCTTTACGTTATCTAATGAGTCATTTTGTAAGACTGGTTTCCCCTGTACCTTCTGCACAGAGAAGGAAAATTCCAAATGTTGGGTCCATCCAGTAAGTACATTCCTGAGCGACGCCCTTTTTTTTTTTTTTTTCTTAAATAAGCAAAGCAAAACGCAAAGCAAAACCCCAAATGATTTTTCTGCATGGTTTATTATCAGGATTGGCAAGAACTGTGCATTTTACTCTACTTGTGTAGCCCTTTTTATTTACACACCTCATACAATTGAACATTGTGGTGTTCCATTCATTCATTGAAGATTTCGATGTGGGAAGAGTATGGATCCTCCATTGCTTTCATAGTCTGATTTTAAATATATTCTCCTTCAATATTTCAACCTCACTGTCTAATCCTTTAAAAAAAAAACTAAAAAATGTTAGCTATTATTGGCAGCACTTTTTATTTTCTTCGTCCAGAGATGCTTGTTTGAAAAAGAATGTTATCTCGTCTGCTGGATAAGTCTCAATGGAATTGAATGGGAGATGTATTCCTGGTGTCCTGGTGCTGCCTGTGCATCTTTCCTCACATGCCTCATAAAAGTTGGCCCTTTGCCACTCTCTCGTCTTCGATGCTCTCCTTCTAGAAGAACTGTAGGAGGATTGTGGCACACTGAATGACAGCACAATAAAGAGGCAGGCAAAATTTAATATTGCTAGTTGTGAATTATTGAATTTGGAAAAGCAACCATAACTATACATACAGAGTGATGTACTCTAGGTAAGTTATTACCATTCAAAGAAAAAACTTAAGCAGTCACTACAGGAAGTTCTATGAAAAATCATGTCAACACACAATGCTATTCAAAAGGTAAATATAACGGGAAGTATTTAGTTGCTTCTTGAATACTGAATGTTGTGATGGTCCTTGATCTTAAAAACAATTATGGAATCAGAAACGATACAGAAAGTGATGACTGGACAGCCATGGCTCAGAATGGCTTCTTTTGGTGGACAAGCTAAATAGACTTGAATGCTTCACCTTGGGAAAGGGACATCTAAGTGGCAGTACGAGAGACACATGGAGAATGTGACACATGAATTCTTATAGCACGAGAACTAGAAGGTATCAAATAAAATGATCAGGCAGAAGTTTGAAAACAAAAAATTACGCTTTTTCATGTTGCACAATTAGATTTGTGGCTCCAGGGATGACAGGGGTAACCAAAAGTACAAATAAGTTTAAAAAAAGCAATTAAATGAATCCATAGAAGGAAAGGCTATGAAATATTGCTAATAAATGCACACCAAACCGCTGGCCCACAAAGCCCTAACACTACAGATTGCTAGGCTAGTGTACTAGGAAAGTGTAATTCTGCACTCTTTCATAGGCTTTCTTTAGGCAACTCCGTTCTTCTCCAACGTTTGCCTCTCATTAACCTCTTTGCCTTAACTCTGGCAGCCTGGCAAGCAATGTGACACTGGCACATTGCAAGCAGGGAGGCAGAGTCTTCTTTTACACTGTGGCACATAGCTGCATTAAGTATCGGCGCTGTGTATTCCTACTAGGTCTTGCGCAGGCTGCACGAAAGGGTTCAAATCTCTCTTCCCAGGCAGGTATCTGCTCCAGAGTGCAGCCTGGCAGGGCACCCACACAGCAGAGTGTGGGCCCCTGCTCCCTGGGGCATCAAGATTTGCCACAAAGCAGAGCGTGTCAGCCCCTCCCTCCCGCTGCAGGGGAAGGGGAAAAGGAAGCTGTGCTTTTGCATCATTCCGTATCTGTTCAGGTACTTAGCTCACACCAGTCATGTGTCTTTCCTCTGTATCTACTCATACAGCTGTCAACGTAATTTCTGGGGAAAACTAGGCCAGTTACATTTAGATAGGCTAGTTAAATTACAAGTATCCTACTTCGTTAGTCTTAATAACCCAAGGGTATTCCTGTCATTGGCTTCAAAATAGCTTCACTTACCAGATCTATGGAATCAGCAGTACAGACCCCCTTTCTTTATTTCTGGACCGGACACTGTCAGAGATACAGTGCTGGGCTAGTTGGATGTTTGGCCTGACAGGACAGCTTCTTTGACTGCTATGATTGAGGTTCATTACCATCCTGTTCCACTTATCTCTGGAAACAGCAAGAAACAAATCTCCAGGTACCATTTCAGCTCTCACTGCATTAAGTAACACTGTTCCCTACCAGAAAAAAAAAAAAATAATTCCTCAAACTTAGGGCTGTTTCATTCACTTTTTGCTTTACCTTCAGCAATAAACTGCGCTCACTCAGTCTTCCACGGGTAGCTTAAATTACTTCCTAGCACAATTAGCTCATGCTGTGCCTACCTCTGGCTCTGTGGATATCTAGCTCTGTCACTTTTCTTATGCCTCTTCTTCCAGTTTTCAGAGCAAATATTTAGTACTTTTAGAGACTCAGTCACAGGCCAGTGCAGAGCAGCACACTCCAACACCAGTCCTCACTGGTTTAAAGGTTTAAATGCTACTAATCTCATCATATTTGATAAAGAAACTAGTATCTATGCACTTATTTTGGCCACATTTCTGGGAAGTCACACTCCTGAAATTAACCTTTACGTAGCAGGCATTTTCACCACCTCCAGCTGCAAAACTTGCGATGGTTTGTGCTGTGTTTTCTCTTTGGTTTCCTGTTTTACCCAAGGCCTCCTGATCCCAGCACCACAAGCCACGCGAAAACCCAGTTTCACTTAAAACCCGGGCTTTGACCCAAGGCTGCAGGAAAGGAAACCACGCGGGGGTGAAGCGAGGCGCCCCAGCCCGCCGCCGGGGGCACGCAGGGACCCACGAGCGCCCCCAGGTATTTGCGTGGCGGCACAAAACCCGGCACCTCCCTTCGCCACGGCCCAGCCCCGGCCCCCGGCCTCCCGCCTCCCGCCTCTCGCCGTGACACCGGCGCCCTCGGCCGCGCCGGGCCCTGCGGGGGAACTGCCAGGGTTCAAGATGGCGCCGGCTCCCTCTGCTGTGTCAGAACCGGCTCCAAGATGGCTACCTCCCCGCCCCCGCGCTTTGCTGCCAGGACCCAAGATGTCTTCCTCCATGCCTTCAACGTGGCTCGCTTCCCGCCCGGCAGCTCCAGCGGCCCGAGGCGGTGTCTGCCCTCATCAAAGATGGCGGTCGGAAGCGCCCCCGGTTATTAGGCTCCCACCCCTTGCTCCTCGCCGGCTTGTCGGGGTTCGCGGCTGAGATGGCGGCGGCGGAGCTGGAGTACGAGTCCGTCCTCTGCGTGAAGCCCGATGTCAACGTCTACCGCATCCCGCCGCGCACCTCCAACCGCGGGTACAGGTGAGGGCGTGCGGCGCCCGGGATCGCCCGGGCTTGGCGCGGCCCAGCCCCCGGCGGCGGGCAGGGCGGCCGGGGGCCGGGCCTTGGGCGGCCGCGGGCAGGCCAGGCCTGTTCCCTGAGGCTTTAGCCCCCGCCGGCGGCAGCTCTGGGGGACGCGCCTCCCGTAGGGGCTCCGTGACGCGGAGGAGCGCGGGCCGCTCCGTAACCGGGGGCGGGTGGCGGCTCGCTCCCGCGCGCAGAGCCGACCCCCGCTCCGGTGAGCCCCGTTCCCCGGGGCGCGGCTCGGAGCGGTACGGCGGCGCGCGGGATTCGGCCTGTCGGGGCTCGCAGCAGCGGCGGCGAGGCCGGGAGTTCAGCAGGGGTGTTAAGAAGAGGTTGCAGGACCGGGAGTTAGAAATGCCTTCTCTCTCTCTCCCGTTAGCCGGAACCGGCGGAGCGTTGGCTCCGTCAGCTGTGCCCGCAGACTTCCAGGAGAAAGGGGCTCGTGCTCTGAAGCACAGCGGGCATCGTGGCACTCGCCGGGCTTGGCGAACTGTGGCCGCTGTGGATGCTGCGCCTGGTTGCAGGTGTTTTGTTTCCAGCTGTAGAACCCTGGAGGCTGGGGTTTGTTCTCCTCCCCGCCCCCTCCTTTTCTTTTTTTCCCTTCACAACAGCAAAGAGTTTGGACTAGTCAAGATGGCTGGGTGTATGATGACCTAGTGTAAGCTAGCTGACTCTCGGTTCGGAGGTGCTTGGTACTATTTTACATCAGCAAGGTAGAATAATGGAGTGGCTTTTCAGCATGCTATTAGTTAATTTTTAATTAATTTTAATTCATTTTCCCTGATGCTCACAAGTCACTTATTAGTCACCTTTGGGTTTACTCATCCAAGTGAGTTTCTGGGTTTCAGTCTCCCCTCTTCTGTAAGGTGATAAAAGTAAAGACAGAGTTGATGTTTTCTGGACTGTATCTACTTCCCTTTACCCAGAGGAAAGAGAGGCCAGTCAGAGCCATGTGTGTCGATTGGCAGCAAGGGAGAGGATCTGAGATGTCATATATTGTTTGAGGAGAGAAGTGGAATAAGGCAGCTGCAGGTGTTGAAGGCTTGGGAGTAGAGACTTTTGCTGAGATGGTTGGGCAGAAGTGGAGGGGTTGATGTACGGTCAGTGAACAGTTGCTTTTCTTTTCAGGGCATCTGACTGGAAACTGGACCATCCAGACTGGACAGGGCGGCTTCGTGTCACCTCCAAAGGCAAAACTGCATACATAAAACTGGAGGATAAGGTTTCAGGTAAGTGAAAGGCTGTGGCTTGGCAAGAATGGGACTATGATTGCTGCTTCTGAGCCTGTTCTTCTGAGCCTGCTCAGAGCTGTGCATGGCAAGCCGGGCCACACTTTAGCAAGAGGCTGCCCTCTTTAACACCTGATTCTTTGCCTGCAGGAGAACTCTTCGCTCAGGCTCCTATAGATCAATACCCTGGCATTGCAGTAGAGACTGTGACGGATTCCAGCCGCTATTTTGTCATTCGAATTCAGGATGGGACCGGTGAGTTGAGGGGTCA
Source organism: Morus bassanus (assembly GCA_031468815.1). NCBI lineage: Eukaryota > Metazoa > Chordata > Aves > Suliformes > Sulidae > Morus > Morus bassanus. The sequence continues at coordinate 734,730 of CM062571.1, read as the reverse complement.
TGTGTGCGCCAAGTGCTAGGGGTGGAGGAGACTTAGCCTCATGGAGCTGGGTGTATGCCAGGTGGATTGAAATGGTGTTGGGAGTGCTGAAAAGGCCGGGTAGTGTGCTTGGAGGGGTGGGAAGGCAAGGTTAACAGAGGAGGGTTTTCTACATTGCACAGAGTTCAGGGGCTGGGAAGGAACATTCAGTTTCTGAGAGTGCCATGTGGGAAGAAGGGTGCATCCTGAAGGCTAGGAGCAATGGACTGCTGTGAGCTGCTGGTGTCCAGCTGCAGATGTGTCAGAGGAAGGTAGCACAGAGTGGTTTAGGAGAAGCAGAAGGGTTTTGGAGTGAATGAACACAAGGGCCCATTTGCAGGGCACCTCCAGTGACTCCTCCTGTCTCCTTGCTAGGACGAAGTGCTTTTATAGGCATTGGCTTCACGGATCGTGGTGATGCCTTTGACTTCAACGTCTCTTTGCAGGATCACTTCAAGTGAGTTGTGCTTTTCTGGAATGCTGTTTTTCCTCTGGCCTGTAGAACATGGCGGGTGGTGGTGCATGTTCGTTTAGTGCAGTCTTCCTTGGGATGGTCATGAAGCCCTGCTCTGGCTCCGTCAGGGATGCTTGAATGTGCTGCCAACTGCCATGCAAGCTGAGAGTCCTCCAGGGTCAGATCTGTAAGTGTTAAGCTTAGGTCCTGTGATGCTATAGGTGCAGTGTTAAGTTTCTTGGGTTTGTGGTGGTCCTAGCTTTTTGCTGTACTACTCTGGGAGTAGGGAGGTAGCTGGTTAGTCAAGGCAAGGTAGTTATTTGGCTGGGTGGGGAGAGGAACCATGCATTTTTCTAAAACCCTGTTCCCCTTTGCCACAGGGTCTTATGTCCTCCTCTCTTCTTTTTAGGTGGGTGAAGCAGGAGACTGAGATTTCCAAGGAGTCCCAGGAAGCTGACACACGTCCCAAATTAGACTTAGGGTTTAAGGAAGGGCAGACCATCAAACTGAACATTGGGGTAAGCAGCCCAGTTTACCCTACCTCTTTCTCTGGATATGCCAATGGAGACTATTCCTCACTCGTCGTTTCTCTTTATACAGAACATGATGACAAAGAAAGGAGGAGCAGCCAAGCCCCGTGTGTCTGGATCGGGGGGCCTAAGCCTGCTGCCACCGCCACCAGGAGGAAAAACTGCAGTCCCTCCTATACCTCCCCCTTCTTCCACAGCCATTGCCAACCATGTCACACCACCACCCTTGCTGAAATCTAGTAATGGGAGCAGTGCAGGTAAATATTAGCATAGAGCAAACAGTCTGTCAGACACTAGTAGGTGTGTAGAGAGGACTGAGGCCTGCTTCAGGGAACTGGTGTTCAATCTAATGCCAACAGTGCCCTGTGAGACATGATGTGTCCTGAGGGCTTTGCTCTCTTTGACCTGAGGATCTCCATGCTTGCTTAATAATACGTGCTTGTTCTCCTTGCAAGGAGGACAGCGTTGGAGCTCCTGTCCTTGCAAAAGGCGAAAGCAAGCAACTTGGTCAAAATGATCTGGAGGGGGCTGTATGAAATTTAAATAGTTGGATTTTTCTGAACTTGTATGTGCTTTAGGGGTACTGGCAGAGCTGTGTAAGGTGTCCAGGAAAGTACTGCACAGTCACTTGCTTTCTGCAGAAAAATACAGATAAACTTGTGGTTGTTGTTGAAAGATGCAGGAAAAGCACTTCTTGAGTGGCTTTGAATAGGGAGAGAGGAAGAGGTGCAAAGTATAGTGGGATTGTGGGCATAGTGGGTTATTTTAAAAATATGTATATATATTTATATAATATATATAAAATAATAACATATCTAAGATTATATATGTTGAACTTCACACATGCATATATATATATATATATATACACACACACATATATATATGTATGAAGTTCAACAAGGCCCAGTTCAAGGTCCTGCACCTGCGGTGGGGCAGTCACCAGTGTCAGTACAGACTGGGGTTTGAATGGGTTGAGAGCAGCCCTGCAGACAAGGACTTAGGGACACTGGTGGATGAAAAATTGGATACGAGCCAGCAATGTGTGCTTACAGGTCAGAAAGGCAACTGTATCCTGGGCTGCAGCAAAAGAAGCGTGGCCAGCAGGTTGAGGCTTGGGGAAACCTTGGTGCGGCCTTTCAGTAATAAAGGGGACTTGTAAGCAAGATTGAGAAAGACTTTTTGCCAGGGCCTCTAGTGAATAGGACAAGGGGCAATGGTTTTAAACTGAAAGACTGTAGATTTATATTGGATATAAGGAGGAAATTCTTTACAATGAGGGTGATTAAACAGTGGAACAGGTTGCCCAAAAAAGCTGTGGATGCCTTGTCATTGGAAGTGTTCAAGGCCAGATTGGATGGGGCTTTGAGCAGCCTGGTCTAGTGGAAGGTGTCCCTGCCCATGGCAGGGGGTCTGGGCTAGATGATCTTTAAGGTCCCTTCTGACCCAAACCATCCATGATTCTATAACAAAGAGGTTGCTGCAGTCTTCCGGATGCTGTACATGCTTTTAGTGTGACCATACAGAGGTGTCTGGAGAGCCAATGATACTCTTGTGAAGGCAGAGACTTTAACAGTGCTGTACACAGATCAGAGTGAGAAGAAACCACAAGCTTCTGAATAGGGCTAGGCTCGAGTGTGTGATTTGTACTGTTACGGTGATGCCTGCTTGGCAGCTGTGATGATTGCTGAGCTTGGGCTGTGTCTGAGCCTTATTTCTACTGGAGGAGGTAACATGTCACAAGTCTGCCAGTTGGTATGCTAGGTGGAGACTGAATAGATATTGAAGACAATGTACCCCTGTAGTAGGAGCTGGAGGCTTAGTGCACATTCAGCCAGAGGAGCTGCTGTTATAACAAAATCCTTAAAAAGTCTAACTTCCTTCTTCTGGAGGGAGAGCTGGAGTCACTTCAAAGATTCTCTGCCCCTGCATCCAGCAGTTTATGTAAGGTGACAGTTTAAATGCCTGTGGAGTTTTCTTCTTGATTAGCTTGATTTTTTTTCCCTTCTTTTTCTCCCACTCTGCCTTAGATATTCTATTAGACTTAGATGCTCCTGCATCTGCATCCAAGGCACCAGCATCAGCCAGCACAGACCTCTGGGGAGACTTCAGCACTGCATCCAGGTAAACTGTGGTGAAGGGAAATGCACACAAGAAATGTAGTGTCCTGATGGGCGCTGGAAGAGCCATAAGTTAAGAAGTCATATTAGATCTGCTCCTTTGATTGTCCTTTCTTTATTTCAGTGCTGTTCCCAATCAGGCTCCTCAGCAGTCCAACTGGGTCCAGTTCTGAATGGTCAAAGCAGTGGAATGGGACAAACTGATGACCAAGAGGCTCTAGAGGCACCAAATGGGATCAGAGGGGGCACAAACCTCTCTAGTCTTCAATCAAAAACAAATCGGGACAATCCTTCCTTTTTAAACCACATCTTCACTTCAGTCAAAACTTACTATTCTTGATCCCACAGTGAAACCACTGAACCTAAAGAGAACATAATGTCTCCTCACAAGGTGGGCAAGGAGAAGAGAGGTAACTTCATCTCTTCCACTCAGTTGGCCATTACATGGTACATCCTAGCTCTTTTTGCATGTCTTTCCATACAGGGAAAGCAAGAATCCTGAAGAAGGTGGGTACAGGAGGAGGCTGGGTAGGTGCCTCTGGGTTCCTTGTCCTTTAAATTTTCTCTGGTTAGACTGTTGCTTTTTGTGGCTGCTACCAATAGTGGCTCAAGTCTCTGCAGCTTGGCCTGCAGTGCTGAGGGCAGCTGCATTTGGTTGCAGCTTGTAGATGGAAGCTGTAAGGAGATAGGTCTTGTCTCAACATGAAACCCTCTTTGATTAATTACATCTGTGGTAAGGAGTAAACCTCCCCATGCACGCACTACTCTTCCTCTCTTTGGTGCAATTCTTGATAGCGTTGGATGTTCCTGTGCTCCTGTGGGAGGAGTCATGCAAGTCCTTGAGTAGACCGGTGGCCATTGTGCTGTAGCTCCAGGTGGGCTCCCCATCCTGAGGCTCTTTGTTTGGCTTGCAGGTTCACTGGAGGAACTTCTCTCATTTTCACTCCTTTCTCCCTCCTGCCCCATGCAAAGGCCTCATTGTCACTGAGCTGGTTTAACTGGAAATAGCTTTTTTTTTTTTTAAAAAAAGCCTCTTTTTTATAATTTGGTAGTTACTTGCACTAGATGACAACCAGGTAATCCCATCACTCAGCATTTCATGTTCCTGCATCACTATCCTGAGCCCTGGCTTTGTGTTGTGACTTGTCACTGTGTTACAAGTATTGCATATCCATGCCACAGTAAGAACTATGGTGGGACAGTGGATTATTCTCTGGTGAAGGGACAATCTCCTTCCTCTTTTCAGCTCATACTTATCATTTGGGCAAGAAACATATAGTAGGCCCAATCTTGAGAACCGCGGCAGTGAAATTCTCCCACCTGTGTTCCTTCTTGTGGATTTTCTCCTGAGGCTAACTTTTGAGGAATGTGAGCTGGTTTTTGTAACGTGGATATTTTTTTAATTTTTAATGTGCCCCAAACCCCCTCTATTTCCTGTGTAATTTAGGGGGTTAGAAAGAGGTAGAAGGTCCTTACTCTCTGCTGTTCTCTTTGGGAGAGTTTCCTGAGGGCCTTTGATCTGGACACTATTCCATCCTCAGCAGCTATGGATGTGATCTGGGGAGTAGGTCTGCTGATTACTCTGTGCAAAGCCCGCGGGCAGGCCAGAAACCTCACAGTGCTAGCTACCCTCTGTGCTAGCTGCTAAGTTAAAACACTAGCTGGGAAGGTGGTCTTTGTGACTCTTCTACAGCTGTACCGAGTTACTAGAACACTAGGGTTTTGGTACTTCACTGGAAGGCTTCTTGTTTTGAACACTCAACCAGCAGCAATGCTTTTGTAACAGGGATATGCTCTGCTAGCACACCTGTGCAAGTAAATTTTTCCCTTTGGGCAAAGATTTCCTGGTGAGGTTTTTAAAAGAGAGTAGTTAGCTGTATGCACCTTGTACTTGCAAAGGTCTCTTGTCCTTTTTGTCTTAGTATGCTGAGGGCATTTTGGAGACAAAGTTTCCACTTAGACCATCCCCCTGGAAAGCAAAATTCTTGAAAATAGCTCTAAAGCTGCTACAGTTCCACTTGTGGAAGTGGGGACCAGACTGCTCTTGGATGTATTTTAAGTAGTCATTTAATCCTGATCCCCTGGCTCTCTTGGTGTTCCCCCTGTTGCCCTTCCCCTGCCTTTGTAGTCACTCCTGCAGTCTCATTGTAATTAAACTCCCTGCCTTCTCTGAATTTGTGGGTGGCTATAACCTGTTAGCGAAGTCATGGACTCTGCTGGTTGGCTTTTTGTTTTCTTTTTCTTTTTTTTCCCCTCAAATCACTGTGAGGTCCTGTCATTTCAACTATGTATCAGTTACCCAAATCAAGGAAGTTCATGGCACCAATTAACAACTAACTAGGAGCCTCTTCTGTATTGTCTTATTTAGTGTTTTGGAGATAATATATTATGTATTTGAAAAGCTGAAGAAGCAAAAATTAAAGATATATGTATATAAAGCATAAGATGTACTGGTGCAAATGGTAATTAAACAAGTAATATTGGGAAAAGGATGTAATGAGTCTTCTAAGTTGTCGATTTGTTGTTGCTTTGGAAGCCCTGCAGATTGAAGGTCTTTATGTCTCCAGCAAGATCCTAGTAGCCTACTTATCCTTCTGCAAGTGTGTTAGGGCCTGCAGACTGGACCAGAACAACTTGAGGAGTGAACGGGTTCAGGCTCTCTCTGGGCAAAGTAGTAGGAGCATGGAAGAAGGACATAAAAATGACCTATGGCTATTCCAAATTGGGTTTAAAAAAAAAAAAAAACCAAAACCAAACCAACCAAACAAAAAAACAACACCCAAACAAAAAACCCACAACAACGTGGAAACGGGCCTGGCTGTAGGTTTGTGTGTGTGATGCTTGGTAAGAATGTGGATAAAACTAGCAAGTGAGAAGACTTAGTTGCCCTGCCATTTAGCATTTCAGACATTAGAGGCTTCTACACCCTGCAGATGTTTTCAGAATTGATTCTTGCCACACTTGTAAATGGGAAGCAGTCTCTCTCCTGACTGCAGAGCTGAGCAGGGGTGAGCTGAGTGGGCCCTTCGTCAGGGAGGAGCAAGAGTAGGCTGCTCTGAAAGAGAGAGCAGGCTGGAAACTGAGTGACAGCAAAGCAGGCAGGGGCAGCGGCCTCACCAACAAGGGAGCAGTCCCACAGTACCTAAGCAGGAAGATCAGAGTGGGTTAGGATGAAGATTTAGATCAGCAGGGTACATGGCCAGGCACGGGCATGGCTGTACTAGCCATGGGATGGCAGGGATCAAGGGTGAGAACCTTAGCTGAGATGAGCTCGCAGGCAAACCTTCCTGAGGTTTCTCAAAGCCAGACACCTATATTACCTATATTATTTAAGCTGGACATGAGTCCAGGCAGCAAATCCTCCAGAAGATGGAGAATATGCTCAGGGCCCTGACATTCTTCTATCAAGCCTGCTCACAACCATATCTTCTTGCACAGCCACGCTTTCTTCGTGTTCCTCTGCCACACAGCAAAGCTCTACATATGATTGTGTTGAAAGTACAGCAGAAATCTTGCGGTCTGGGTAAAGATGAGAAGTCTTAACCTTTTAAGTCAGCTGTTTGAATGACACCAGTAAATGCTGGTGCCGTTGTCAAATATTCTAGCATCTGTGGGGGCCAAAAAAAAAAAATCTCTACATTTCTTCATATCCAGGAGCAAAGCTGTTACCCTGTTTTGGTGAATAGGGTGGATGTGTTGCGTAGGTCCTGGCCAGGCAGAAGGGGAAGGGTCTTGTCTGTGTGCCATGTGCCATCAGCTTCTCTGATTTTTCAGTAGGTACTTTGAGCAAAAAGGGTTGAATAGCCTAAGAGGGTATTTCTCCAGAGTAGGAGGATTTTCAGGTGAGGGTGTACTTAAGGGAGGTGCTCGGCTATACTCATGCTTGTGCATAGAGAAGCACAGAGAATTGGGAAACGGTTCATGAAGGAGAGCTTAGTCCTCTCTGGAGATCGTCCTGGTCCCCATGTCTTTCCTCACAGTAAGGCCTGCTAGAATGCAACAGCTTGGTGTGTCTTGTGTAAATCCTCCTCCCCTTCACCCTGGTGACCATCAGGAACAATCTTTTTGTCCCTGGTGGGAGATGCTGGCTGTGACAGTAAGTTACTGGTGAAATGGCTTGGCCTTTGACTGGACTGGCTGAATCCTCCCATCTCTTCTTGCGCTTTCTGATGCTGGTGGTTTCTTTAATGTAGCAGAAGCCAGTATGCAGGCTGCTTGAGGCCTACAGCCTTGGATGTTGCAGACGGTAGCGTTCTCTAGGTAAAGGATTAAGGCCAGGCCTTTAATGTGGATCAGCAGATCAAATGAGCAATATCTCCTGAAAATTTATTACGTTCCACTTAATAGATCAACTGTTTTCCTTAGGCAGCTGGGAAGCGCTGCCCTCAGGCTGAGAGGGACAATGGTCAAAGGGGGAGAAAATTTCATGCCAAATGGGGGAGAGACTGTAGCACATAGAAAGAGCCAAGAAATAAGCTTCAAAGGGAAGATCCCAGTCTTGCTGGTTATTGTTAGCTGTTTCTTTTGCAAGAGCTGTAGTTGAGGTGGGATGTGAATTTTTCCCTTCCTTCCCCCATTAATTCTGTTCTATGTTCTGTGACTTAAAGCTCCCGTCTCACAGCCGTGCAGTAACTGGTCCTACTACAGCCACACAATTATGGATTGCAGGCACAAACTTGCTAGCTTTAACAAAGCCCTGGTGCTGTGTGTGGACTCCCGAAGAAATGGAGAGGAAGAGATGTCCGTTGGAGGCAATCAAGCAAAATAAAAACCAAATGAAAAACCAAAACCCCAAAGTCTGCCTGAGCTTTGGTGATGAGGGAACAGGATCTGAACCTGACTTCACCCTGTTAAATCAGCATAAACCTACAAAGCTTTAGGAGGGAGCACAACTGGGCTGTCAATGCATAAAAACAGAGCACTGGGCCTATATAGTTAACACACATTGTAATGCCTGAAGGTCTAAGCAATCTATTGAGTGCTCATTGCATTATGTGCGCAATGGATTCTCAGTCTAGAGACTGTTTTAGGTCTTTTTCTTCCACGTTAATAGCTTTGTCCATGCTAATAGTCAAGAAAAGCATACTGCAGGTTATAGTGCCCTTCTAGTTTGATAGCTTAATTTTGCCAGCTGGCATTAGCTATAGCTGTGTGTCCTCATCCAGAGTTGGGGCTCTGACAGACATTCCTTGAAGCTGCCTCTGAGCATGGGAAGATCAGTGAGCAGCAGCTGGTGCCTGTAGTGGCTCTCAACCAGAGCCATGTTTTGCCAGCTGTCACTGCTGGGAGCCTGCGATGAACTTCTTGCATCGCTTGTGTTTGGGGCAGGCCAGTCAGGTAACTTGCAATGGTCTGCTTTCCCCTTTCTTTCCCAGGCACTGTAGGACGGCAGCTCCTGCATGTTGGGACAGAGGCAGCTGGCTTGCTTAGGAGACCAGTTTTTTAATCCCTGAAGCAGTCTGAAGAGGCATTCCCTGAAGGGGAATGTCCTCCCTGAGGGAGCTGCCTGTAACTTGCAGCCTTTGTGTTGAGTCTTGTGCTTTAGCGATGTAAAGAGGTGTGGCACTGCCCTGCCCTCCTAGCGTGGTCTGTAAGCCTGGCTGGGTTGGTGACACCTGCCACTAGGGCTTGCAAGTTCAGTCTCACCCATGACCATGTGCTGCTACCTGCTGCTGAATCCCCTTGTTGCGGCGCTTCTGGCAATCGCTGCGCTCAGCTGCCATCTCCAGCAACCGGCTGGGGCCCCAGCAGTCGGGAAGTGGGGGATGCAGGCAGACGTCACCTGGGACCTGGCTAGCACTGGTGGTCTCTGAAAAGAAATTGCAGCTGGCATCTGTCAGTAAGAGCACGCTGACTCCTGGGTTGGCTGCCTGCAGTGACCTCCCCTGGGCAGGGGAGACCTGTGCCTGAGGGTGGGATGTGGGCAAGGGCTGGACCTGGGTATGGAACAAGCCACAAAGCAGAACTGCAGCATCTGGAGGTGTCCCCAGGAGCATCTGAGATGGAGGGGAAAGGAAAGGGTGCCTTGACTTTGGCACACAGGAGGCACAAAGGAGAAGGAGGTAGGCAACCATAAGATGACAGGACAAGGACTTTGGTGGATCTGGTTTAAAACAGACCAGAACAGCTTTGAGTGACAGCAGAGTTTCTATTGGCTTTTATTGAACGCTTCCCTCAGTCCAATAGCAGCTTTGCCCTCATGTCCACCAGTATCATAACTTGTCATTCAAATGCTTTCCTGAATGATTTAAAACTGACCCCGGTCAAGTTTGTAGAAGCAGTTTAAAGATTTTTTTTTTTCTCTTCTTCTTCCTTCTTGACAGTTTGGCAGTAATGGAACTGGTGCTTCCAAATGCAGACATGTTCTGCTGTACTAATGCCCTCTGCAATTCAATGCCCTCATGCACAGTGTAGTGTAGGGCTTGGAATCGAGATGTCCCAGTCTTGTGGTCTGCCAGTGCATATACATGTGTGTCTTGCATTGTCTTTAAAGTTTGGGCCTTAGGAACTGAACTCCCAGTCTTTCCTGAAGTGAAGTCTAAGCACTTGTCCATGAGCTTAGGGTGTTAAGCAAACGGTTCAAAGATGTGTGGAGATGCTACATCAGTAGTGCTACACAAACTGTTGCTTTGGTTAGCTGGCAGGGACAAGGAACTGGATTCCAGTGAGCAGCAGTACCAAGAGGAGAGGGATAGGAGATCATTTTTTTTTGGAGACTCTGTGCTAAGGAGCTATAGATATGGCAGCATAGGCTGCATGTCTGGCCCAGCATTCGGGGCTGCTGTCACTAGTACCTAATTCTGAAGTCAATACCGTGGGAACATGTACAAAACATGCTTGGAAATGACCGCTGGATACTTTTTGGGTAAAAAGAACAGGAAAAGTCCTTAAGCAATATATTCAATACAGAAATAGGATTTCTGTAAGCGGAGAACCTAACCTGAGTAGTCTGGTCTAGCTTCAGAAGTAGCCCTGCTTTGAGCAAGGGTTGAACGAGATACCTCCAGTCTGAACTATTTCCTAGCACAACTTTTGTGCTTGGCTATGGTGAGGTGGGACCTGCAGTGCACCAGCAGTGTCCGGTGAGACGTCTGACACGGGGGTTTGGTAGGTGGTGGGGAATGCTGAGGTCTGATGGTGATCCTTCAGCTCAGGAAGGGCAGAGGCTGCACAAGGACCGCTGTGATGTGCTGTGCCTGCCCAGTCTTAAAATGCTAAATACGCAAATAAATGTGAACTGGAGGCAGAGTCTAGGAGACATGGGCCACTGTGCTGCAGGCCAGCGTGAGTCAGCAAGGAGCACTTTGCCCTCTGCCTCAGTCCCAGATGGCAGCTCCAGGGCCTGCAGGGAGTCAGCAGCAGCAGGGACCCTTCGCCCTCTGAGTCAACGCCAGCTCTGTGCTGGAGGCTGGCACCCTGGAGTGCCGTCTGCCTGCCCTTCGCTGTACCGTGCCAACACTGACTTCAGTGCCCTAGTGCGGTAAAAGTGGCTGACATGGGCACCTGGGGAGGAACAAAAAGTGTCCTTCCCCATCTGACCATGTTGACATCTATGATGTGAGGAGGCTCCTGTGTGCAGTTGAACCCAAAAGCTAGAGAGCCCTCACTGCCTGGCATTAAAAACTCCCCAGCATATTTCAGCGACAAGGTGTCAGGGAGTGTCCAGCTGAGGTGGCTGTGCTCCCTGGGTTTAATTCAGCTTTCTGTGGTTGTTTCCAGATGGCTTTTGCCTTGTCCCATCCTGACTGGACGCGAAGGATGGCTGCGCTGCTCTGGAGGCAGGTGGTGTCCCTCGCCCCGCTGCCGCCGGTGAGAGCGTAGCGTGCGATGGGTGCCGAGGCTCTAAATGGCGTGCAGGGCTTTCTTGGCTATAGGGCGCAGGGTGAGGGTCAGTGCAGGCCATTTACATCTTCCTGATAAATTACCCTTGAGGCTGGGAGCAGCACGGGGGAGCCACACGATGCCAGCGCTGAGGCAAGTGCTGCAGGGCCTGGGAGGTTTGTGCTGCTGTTCCAGTGCCATCTGGTGGGACAGCCGAGCCAGTGCAGCAATCCCCAAATCCTCTCTCTGAGAAGGCTTTGCTGCGTGTGCATGGATGTGGAGGGAAACAGCTTGAGATCAAATACGAGTAGCCCTAAGGTGACAGCATGGGTCTGGGTGACCTTACCCGATAGCCCCCATGCTTGCTTGGTGGCTGTGGTTGTTTTCCATTTTTGTGCTTTTCTTTCCGCTCTTCCTGCTCCCCCTTCAAAAGAGGGAGATGGGGTGCATTCACCTCACTGGGCAGAGGTGTAGCCAAACTGAATTCAAGGCCGTTGAGTTCTGTGTGATCCTTGGACAGAACTGACAATGAAGCATGAAGGATTGCTTCCGTGGGGAGGTGTTACGTGGCCACAGCTTGTTCATGCAAATCCCATGTGCCCACCCTAAGAAGCTTAACTTCACAGCCCTGCCTCTGAAACAGGCCACTGGGTCTGACCAGGACTCGAATCTGGCCCAGGGTTGGAGTCAGATGTGCAGCTGTGACAAGCAACTGCAGTATCTAGGTCTGATCTCCAACAATTTCTAGCCTTGAGACTTGTGGCTCAGACCCAAAAGAGGAAGGGGGGTGAACGTTCCCAGTAATGGCATAAAACAAAGCTGTAAGATAATGCATCTAAATGTGTCCTCTCTTGGATTTGGTTGGATAATTTTATTCTCTTCCGAAGAAACAATCCAGGTTAATGGTATATGTAAAGAGGCGGGTTGGTGCTTCTTGTCTGTTTGAAGGTTCCCTGGATACCATTCTTCCTTCTCTTGTTCATTCTCTTATACCTGAGGCATTACGGGAGCCTGTCATCACAGGTGAGCACACGACTTTCCTGTTCTGAAGCTAGTTGAGTTTGAGCACCCTCAGCTCAGATAGCTTTGGGACATGGTGCGTTCTGCTTGAAACCCTCAGCTCTTCCTAAAACTTGGCAGAGATGTGGGTGGGTGAGGAACATCGCTTTCTCATCTCTCCTACTTTTCTTTCATTCCACCTCGTTCTGCATGGTACTGTAAACATAGCATTTTGGGGAGATGCTGGGCTCTGTCAAAGTGCTAGAGTGCCGCTCTAGGTTGTTTTGTTCAGGACACAAAGTGTTGCTGCTGACTCAGGCCTGCCTGTGATGATATGCTGCCACCTGCCAGAAATTAGTGTGGCTTTGCAGTGCTACCTCCTGTTTTATCCCTCCCAGTCTTTGCTCTTGCCTCCCTTTCTCACTCTCCTTTCAGTTCTTCTCCGTTTCCCCTTCACCCCTGGATGCTCAAATGCCCTTTTCCCTGAGCTTTCACAGCTCCGTATAACCCATTTCTTCCTAGGTCTCCTAGTGCATCTGTATGGCAGCCTGGTTCACCTTCTGTCATCAGCAGGGGTGGCTGCCTTCCAGAAGAGGTCTCTTTTCCCTGCAGCTCTGGCCAGTGTTGTCAGCCATGCGTGAGAAGGGCATAGGATGCTTTTCTTTCAGGTCCCAGCAGGCTGCAGGGCTCTCACACTGTCCCTTAGAGCTGGGGGAACTCGGCTCCTGCAGTGAGAACTGCAGCATCCTGCCCCTCCCTTCCCTAGCCAGCTCCTTACAGCAGGGTTCACAGTGGAATCACTTATCGCTAGATCCCCTCTAACCAGCCAAATCCCTCAAGACCTGTCAAGGACCTCTCGCTGCCTGAATCCCTTTGATTAGATGTCTGCCATCCCTTACTAACCGCTCAGTGCCACACCTTGGGGCCCCATTCCCTGTGCTTCAGTGCCTTTTTATGCTCTTCCCTTGGCTGCGAGGGCTCTGCTCTGCCTTTATTACCTCCATGGCCAATTCTGCCTTAATCCCTAGGAGATGAGCAAGGTGACATGGAGAGGGAAGACCAAGAGGGTGGTGTGCATTCACTTCTGATGCTCTCCTCACCCAGGTGCAGGGACAAAAAGCCAGGATTGGGTTTAGGCTGTCTTTATCTGAGTGACCTGGAGAATCGCACTAGCTAGAGGTGCAGTCCTGATGGCAGGACTGTCCTATCAGCAGGCAGCTAGGATCCTATTACAGATGTGGTAGGGTTCTGTAGGTGTTTTCTGTCCTCTCAGGGAACTGACCATTAATTCCTACCCACTTTTCCTGTCTACTTACCTTGAAAAGATCTGCCTTCTTATCCCATGGCTTCCCACTTTCCTTAGAAGTGTTTGCTGAGGAACTTCACCTTTTCATGCATATGATTATTGAGCCCTTCTAAGAACTACAAGAGGCAGGATTTTCTTACAGGAGTTACATTGACTCTTCCTAAAGTACATCATACTTATACACGTCTGTTATAATTTGTTATAATTTCTATTAACTTGGCCACTACAGATGTCAAACCCTTAGCTTCCTAAATCTCGCTAGACTTCTCCCCTCCTTCCTCTTTGCTGTATTCCTTGCCATTCAGTCATTAAAAGGCAGTTTAAGGCAAGAGGCCATCCACTGCTATTAGCAACTGTTTCACCCCCAAGAGCGTTAGTGTCTCTGCTTTTTGGGACAGTTAGCCAAATGGTGCCTGCACAGCTTGCAGAGCAACCATGTAAAGGCAGCAGGTGGAGCATGAGTAAGCAGGGAAAGCAGGACCATTGTGCTGAGCAAACATACGAGTCCTAGGAAGGAGCTGGTGCTTGTGAGCTATGTGGGAGTTAGGAGCGTGGGAGGTACCTAGCAGTGCTCAGTGGGGTTGAGCTGAAAGACATCTATGGGGAAACACAAGCACTGTGGGAGGATGAGGGTGTACCGCAGGGGGTGGGCAGAACACAGGTGGAGGGGGAAGGGAGGAACTGAGGAACAGCAGTGGGAATGCAAGGAAACAAAGTGCAAGTTTTGGGTTTTTTTTTTTAAGCAAGGTTTTCTTTTTTCTATTTTCAGCCCCGCAGCTAACTGCTGGGCTCGATTCTCCCTATCTCTCACCCATTTACATGCCATCAGTGCATATGAAATTCAAAGCACAAATTTTACCCTCGGGAATATCACCTCACTGTTGCACAAGAGCCCAGCATTGTATCCTACGGAAGTATTGTTCAGAGTTGAATTTTGACAGCAAGTAACAACTCCAATGGCCGAGAAGGAAAAATTGAGCTGTACCCTGATGTTTGAGCGCAATCTAGTGTATTTTAATAAAATCAGCAGCTAGATCCTGAATTTGCATTCAGAATGGCTCAGCTGTGCTTGGAGATGCGTTTCAATGGCAAAAAGCTCATGAAGCTACACTGTGACTTCCTCCTCTGTCTGCTGATTGTATTTCCCATTTCTTCATGGTGGAAAGTTTGAAACCCTGCCCTGGCAGGGCTTTACTTCAAAGTAAGTCTTTTTCCCATGAGACTGTGAGTCTGTTGTGGCTTGGTTGGCCAGAGTTAGGGAATAAGCACGCAGAGAATCACTCTGACTGAAATATCAGCATGAAATTTGAGGGCATAACTAGGTTTCAGGAAACACTTAGGGAGGCTTAATTCCAGTGAGAGGGCCAAGCCTGAAGACAAAGGAAAGTGCTGGAAGGATGTTGGAAAGAAAAGCAGGCAGCATGCATCTTCTCAAAGGACCAGGCTTCAGCTACTCTTCTTGTATAAAAGTCACCCTCTTTGTACACAGTACAAAAAGACATGAAGCCAGGTCAGTGCACACAAGACGTGAGGAGGCTCCTTAGTAAAGAAATCCAGCTACATATGCCCCACTCTGTTTAGGAGCAGTTCTGCATAATCTGTGTTCAGATGTCCACCACATCCCTCCCTTGCCTTTTACCTTCTGCCACATTGTTCTTCTCTGTTGTCTGATGCGTGTTCTTCCTTGCACTCTCGTATCTCTCCTCCAAATCTGCCCTGTGTACCCTCTGTGCTAGCTCCCTGGATGTCCTGCTAGTGTGTCATTCTGGTCTGCCTTGAGGAAATTCCAGCTAGCCAAACTAACCAAGCAAAGCTTCCTCCTTCTTCCTTCTGGTTGTTTTGGAGACCTGATTGTAGCTTTTCAATACTTAGAGGGGGCTTATAAGAAAGATGCAGAGAGACTTTTTACCAGGGCCTGTAGTGACAGAACAAGGGGCAGAGTTTTTAAACTGAAAGACTGTAGATTTACATTGGTTATAAGGAAGAAATTCTTTATGATGAGGGTGGTGAGACACTGGAACAGGTTGCCCAGAGAAGCTGTGGATGCCCCAAAGTGGGCAAGGCCAGATTGGACAGGGCTCTGAGCAACTTGATCTAGCGAAAGATGTCTGTGCCCATGGCAGGGGGTTTGGACTAGGTGATCTTTGAAGGTCCCTTCCAACCCAAACCATTCTGTGATTCCTGAGTCCTATCTGCTGACTGAACCCTTCTCACCCTTTTTCTCCAGGGTATTCTGACTCATTGGCATTTCTTCTCGGAAGTCTTTCTGATTCAGCTTGTATCACAGCAGCCATTTCCCTTAAATGGCTCCTTTCAACATCTGCCCCAGCTTGAAATCAGACTAAACAGCAGTCTGACATTTTCCCCAAGGTGATATCAGGGGCCTTTACCAGAAAGCAGAAAAGAGAGATAAATGACAGTGTTGGAGCAAAAAATATAAACCAGCCCTTTTCAGCCTCAGAAATGGAGCCTGACTCCCTGAGGCAAGCACTGCTCTGACTTCCACAGGCTGTAAATCAGGTTGTGATAGAGAGGTCTCTGTGTACGCTCTTCCCAATAACCTCTCAAACCATCAACACAATTTTTTTTTTAATCCACTTCACTTGTTCTGCCTGGCCTCATCCTTCTCTGTTTCTCCTTGGATATATCAAAGTTCTGATTATTTCTATTCCTCTGCCCAAGGCTGTAACTCCCCAGTCTCACTTCTACAGGAACAGCTCCTTGTTTGAGATTTGTTCTAGTGCTAGCTGCCAACTGGGGCTGACTTCCCAGGATGAGACATAGCATGCAATATTTGATGTAGCAAATGCAGCTTGACCACAAGAGACAAGTGAGGGCAGAATGCATTTTGTATTAGGCTGTGCTGCAGGTTAAACTGGAATAAGACCCATGATAGCTGCAAACCTAAAAGCAATGGCAGAATTACTAACAGACAAAGGCATGAAGATAAGGGAAGGAGAGAGAGTAAAAGAAGAAGAGTGAAAAAAGAAAAAAAAAAAAAAACCCCAAGAAATCTTAAAAAGGAAACCTGTCAGCTGAGAGTCTGGTATGGGGAAGGAGTACCACTTCCTTTTCAGTTGTTAGGTTCTAATTTTTCTTTTCTCTCTCAGAAGTTTCTGTAGTGCCGGGGCTGATTTCCTGGGCTAAGAAACTGAAGATCTGGCCAGACCATTTCTGAGCTCCCAGGAATTCTCAGGCTATCGCCAGTGCTTCCCGTGTTCAGCACAGCCTTCTCTGACACACAGTGAGTGAACGAGCAGATGGGAAAGGCTCAGTAACTTACTGGTGTCTCCCTCCGGAATCAGGGACCAAAAAGGCCCACCTTTTACATAGCAAAACTAAGGACAGGGATCAGTGATCATTCTGTGATTAAATGGCATCAGAAATCACCTACGCTGAGGTGAAGTTCAAGAATGCATCACCGGCTGCAGCGGTCAAAGGTAAGGAATGGGTGGGTTATTCAAGGGAAGGGGACCGGGAGGGAGGGGGGCTGAAGAACAGGGAATGGAGACTTTTCTTTCTGTGACTGGTTTCTACCTGGCCTTGACAAATTGGTGGGAAAAAGGAGTTGTCTACCGCCACATGAGCAGGAGATTGGAGGAGTTTTGAAGAGGGTCAAGGAATGTCTACAAGAGGAGAGGTGGGAATCTTTAGGTGGTTGGAGCTGCAACATGAACAAAGATGACTACTGGGAACACAAACAGTAGGTTTCAAGTGAGCATTCAGCAAGGAATGTATTTGGGCTCCCTTAGTCCCCTGGTTGCAACACCAATAGTGGTGAATGGTACAGGGTCCAGGATGCATGCTTAGCCCTGGCACTGTGCAGGCAGTAGCTGCCTCTCCATATGTTATCTAGTCTTGGGTGAGAGAGAGTAATTTTTGGACAAATACTGAGTACCAACAATAGAGACTATGGTTTATTACAAACAATCTGATCTGTCACAAAGGTGGAGGGGCTCCTGGGGCAGCAAATAAACCCAAGCCCTGGCTGCTACTGCTCTTGCCTCTGAGAGAGTGAGGCAACAGATTCCTGCTTATGGAGACAGCAGGAGCAGAGAACCAACATGCCTCCTTACAGCAGAGCAGTCAGTTTCCCCCTGCAGCTGCAGGAGAGGCGGCACTGGCTGTAGAAACTTATAGCCCCATTGTCCTTGGTTGATTCAGAAATGGTCCTTGGAGAAGAGAGACCCAAAAGTTAAAAGGAAGAATGGGCTTGAACAAAACACCCTAAAATACACAGAGGAAGAATTATCTAAGATCTGGAGGAAGATCCAGTTCTGTGATTGATGTCCACCACTCCGGAAAAATAATTAACACACCAAACAAACAATTTTTTTTATTGCTTTTAAAAATCATGGTTGTAAAATGGTGCCTTTACTAGGCTTTGTACAAATTTAAGACATGTTCTGGTCAGTATGTATTCTGTAGTTATTATGCCACAAGTAGGAACACATAGAGATGTTCCATGTATGGCTCATTGCTTCCACCCTTAGATACAGGACGCTACACAACAGCAGGTTCCAGAGGGGTGAAAGTATGTGTACATAAATGAATGAATGAATAAATAAATAATTATTGCTGCTAAGGATATTAGCTTTCCTATTTACCGCTTCACCTCAGTTTTACAATCCCAAACACAGCAGGCATCAGCTCCAGGTTATTCCTGGCCTGCTCTAAGGCATGAGTCATGGAAATAAAGAATGTACATACTCCTGACTGCCTTGAAAGCTCACTGTTTTCAGTGCACCAAGATTAGCTGGTTCTGGTTACAGCTAGTATTTCCATCCTGGTGAGGTGGAGGTGGTGGAAGTTCCCCACTGTGTTCCCAAAGACCTATTCCACAGACACCTTATCCTGTCATGTTTGCCTGAGCTGCTGATGCCAGGCTCATGCTACAGGTCTGGATGTGAGCTCAGAGTCTGCCTTTGAGTGCACCTGTCCAAGTGCCTATACGTTGAATTCAGAGAAGTGTCCAGTAGTACCACTGCACACAGTGCTAATGTCTCTCACAGCCTCATGGCATGCTCATAGGATGAGAGTTACAATTGAAAATTATTGAAATATTGAGGGAGTCTCGCTGCTCTGTTGTCCTTCTGAGTGGTTACTCTGGCCATGCAGACTCCGTGCTGGTAATGGCCAAGCTCACCTGGGTTTTCCCTTCTGTAGCCTCTTCTAGTTGGGCTCTAGAGATAACAAAATTGGCAGTTGTTGGAAGATAGAGAGCAGCTAATCAACATATAATCTGCAGCAGGAGGTGGCAGAGACTACCGGGGTGGGTTTCACGCCAAAGTACAGTTAGGGTTCCTGCGTTTCCAGACAGGATTTCCCAGGCAGAAACGTAGGCATCTGTACTGCACAGCACTTGTTGCATGTGCCTAGGAGGTGTTGGATTTACATGCTGAATAACGAGCATATGCTCATCAGATCTGTAGCGTTGTGATCATGCTGGACACGTTGCATGCATGCAGACTAACTCTAGGAATCATTTTGCAGGGAGATTAACCCACTGAGTATGCACAAAATCTACTGCACTTCAGTTGTTGGTGAGGTGCATGCATACTGCCAGTGCTCTCTGTGCCACCTGGGTGTGAGTGTGGGATGTGCAGATCTGGCTGGGCACAGATTGAACAGTCAATCTGTGGACATGCAGCACATCAAAAAATCATTTGGACTGGTCAGATCTATTGTCTGAAATAGGTGGCTGGACTCCAGATCATGATCCAGGTCCTTATTTTCACTACAGACAAAAGCTCTGGCTAGAAAAACATGATTTGGCCAGGGAAATGTGGATCTTGTCTGTCTATGAACGTTTTCTCTTTTGATAATGAAAGATGATGCTTTTTGCCCTGCTCTAACAGCCTTCTCCAAGCTTTTGGGTAGTAGTCAGACGGCTTCCCCAGACAGCAGGTTTCTGGAAGTCTTGTTCACTAGGCATGGCTGGCAGGCACATGTGGCTGCTGGCCGACTTGGGAGTTTCATGCTGAGCAATGAATGAGGTCTCTGTAAAGCTTATCATTAATACCAGTCTCTCTCAAAACTTCTTTACTCCTGTCCTGCAGTGAGTGCTGCTGTCTCTTTACCCTCCTGTTTGCCCTGACTTGTGTACCTGCCACAACCTAGAACAGTCTCCTAACAAGTGTTTGCTTCTCCTTCATGTGACCCATTTGCCTGTCTGCTCCCAAACCTCCTCAGCACTGGCAGTATTCCTCTAGACAAAAATCAGGCCCTGGCAAGTCTGAATCTGAGTGGGATACTTTATTCAGGCTGCTGGACACAGCCCTCTGTTCTCCCAAGGCACCCAGCCTAGCACAGCCTAGTTTTACTATAGCAAATCTCTGAACCCTGGGTTGGAAAGCAGAGATGGAAGGGAAAAGGAATTTCTTTTTCTCTTCCAGTGATTCTGTGCCACCATCGCTTTACACGTTTTTTTGTCCCCTGCCCTCATTCAGTTTACACCAACCTTCTTCTTCAGAGAAAGTCCAAAAAGCTAAGAAGAAACTGAAGCAGGCGTAAAAGGTTTTCTGAGGAGAAGTCAACAGGAACTGTTTGTGTGAATGCCTCAAGTATCACATAGACAATGTTGTATTTGGCAGCTCTGAGCTGAACCTAGAAAGACGTGGTTTCACTCCAGATTTTGAGGCCATGTGAAGGCCTCACCCCCAAACACAAGTAATTAGCATTGCTAGCTCACCAATGGGGCTGGGGCTGTGAACAGTGTCGCTGACCCTGACCTTCTCCAGAGAACACAGGGATCCCCTGCTCTGTCCCAATCTGCCCCTCTCCCAAACTCTGTAACTTCCACATCAGAAATGAAACTGCATTTTTTTTGAGCAGCTCTCCCTTGAGTTGTACATCCATGGTATGTGGGCTGACTGAAGCATAGTTGACTGTGGTGTTGTGTTTGGTGTGTTCCTTCACTTTTAGTACCTCCTGAGATGAAGAAGGATGAACACCACCCCCAGAAATACCCTCCTTGGCTCCCATGGCTGATCTCACTGCTGCTCCTCTTGGTGTGCATTGCCCTCATTATTGTTCTCCTTGGTGAGTATCTGCAGGCTAGTTACAGGAGAGAGGTCTGGGGGAAGTACTGGGAGAAAAGCAGAGGAATCGGAGCCCAGAGGGGAACCAGGAGGGAGCTTTTACTCAGGAACCATTTATGTCATGAGAAAGGATGCAATTGCCAACATTTGGGCTTGGAAAACCTGAATGTTGAATATTTGAAAGGTATGTTTAGAAGCAAAATCTTTCCGGATTACTTAAACATTGGGGATTTAATGGTAGGTACAGTTGCAACATGACACAAACTTCTCTCTTGCAGGCCAGCTAAACCAGATGTTTTGGCCAACTGGTATGCAGGACCTAGGACTACCACAGCATAATGCCAGATGGTTCTGTTGTACATATCCTCTTTCTTAGAATGATGGGAAGAGTTAGATTGGAAGGGACTTCTGGAGGTCCTTAGTCTAATGCCCCACTTGAAGCATGGCCATCTTCAGAATTTCAGGGTTGCTTGGGCTTTCTGTAAGGTCTCAGGCTTTTCTGCCCTGACTTTGTACATGTCTGCATACATCCCCCAAATTTTCCACTGTTTACCCCGAGGCCTTTTCAGTGTTCCCAGATCGTACATCCCCATCTTGCACAGCCTCTTTGGAACCATGGAACAATTCTCTACCTGCATACCACACAAAAAGAACTTAACTACATTTAGCAGAGGAGAAAAAGCCTGGAGATGGAAGCACAAGTGTCTATAAGGCAGCTGGACCTGCACTTCAACTCTCTAGGGTGCTTTGACACACTCCATGTCCTAATAGAAAAAACAGCTTTTCACAGTTAGTCCTGGCATCTCCAGGATTAACTGTGCAGTGCAAACTCTCACACCTTTTTAGTATTAACCGCATTCTACTAGAAAAATTCATTAGAAGTGATTCTTGTGCACGCAGTTTGTGGTGATTGTGATCACTGTTTCATTCTTGTTTTCTGCTAAGGATCATTCATGGCATGTTTGCACAAATTGTCAGTAAAGATGATGGATTCTGGAAGAAAGCATGTTGTCAGGCTAAATTGCTGCTCTTCCTTTTGCTGTCATTAGTTCCCAAGTCCCAGAAGTCTGTATTGCTTTGTTTCCAAAAGTATTGTTTCACAATATTCTGTTAAATGGTTGGGGAGGTTTAGGGAAGGCTGTTAGAGTCTAATACCGTCTGGCCAGGTTCTTTTAGATACTCAACAGATGGAAGGTTTAATCTTTAATGGCAAATTTACTTATCCAAGTTAACTGATGTTACACAGGATTTCGATTTAGCAGAGTGATACAGCAATGCATTTCAATAAAAATGCAAGTACAAATTGCACTTAGCAGAGGGTAACAATTGCAATGCACAGTTGAATCACAATACAAATGTGATTCTCATTACCAGTCTCTGCAACATGCTCAACATCAAGACACTGGGTGTCCCCAATAACCAAGAAGGAATAGGTGGGCTAAAGCCAGCTCAGGCCCATTGCTTTCTTCAGACATGTTATTGTTAGTCATTCAGGTTTTTACACTCTTTTGGGCTGAGCCACGAATACACTTGCCCCATGCTGGTCTGGCTATCTTAGGAAGACATTGCCCTCTTTTTGATCTTTAGAGGGATGACCGGTTACACAGCTGGTCAATGCACTCACCTGATAGCACTGGTTGATTCACGCCCCTGAACTAGAAAAAAGGCCACCACCTGGTCCCCTTCTATTGCGATAAGGTCACCTTTCTTTGCACGGGTGTGGTCAGCCACGCATCGCCCTTGCCCATCTCTGCTGAGCCTGCTTCCGTTATAGGAATTCACTCTTCAGTCACAGAGGCCACTACTATTACTCTGCCCTCCTCCCTAGTAACAGTATTTCTGTGTGAAATGGTTGATGAAAATAGACATCTGTAGCACACCCTGATGAGCTTCCAGTCAAGATCCCCGAGTGTTTGAGTTAGTGATAACTCTGCAGTCCTTCAAGTTGTGGATGTGGCCTGCTGACACCTGTCACCAACACTGTATTATTCCCCATAAACTGGCTAGTAAATCCTAGGAGTTTACCTTCCACCCTGGTTTCAGCAGCTCTAGCTGTATGTGATTACCTTCATGTGGACTGTCTTGGCTGCTGATGAGATAGACCCCTCTGATGTGTTACTCATCCAAACTACTGTTGATGTCTATCTTAGGAAGAGATAAAGTGCATCACTGAAGTGCTGCTTTTTATTCACTGATTGTAAAGAGACGTAGGCAGGCAGCTTGGCTGTAGGTACCTATGTGGTAAATGCCTGTGGTTGGGTGGAATCAATCCCACCCTGCCTGGCATGTCCTCGGTGTGATGTCCTTCCAGTGGTCCTTCTGCTCTCTGACGTGGGAGATTGTCTCTTTGTGCCTGGGAAGGCAGCCATACCACTTGTTTGGGCCAGTTTTCTCAGAGCCTGGGACCAGGGATCCACCAAGCCCACACCTTCAGCTCCACAGCACCCAAGGGGGCCTGATGTCACCTGCTCGGTGCTGGGGCAGAGTCTGTTGACAAACCACAGGCTGGCTATGGCCACCAGGCACTGCTTGGGTGTGTCTCAGGCTTCTCTGGCTTTGTTGGCCAGGTCATCCTGGCTAGATCTTGTCAGTCATTGGGCGGAGGAGCCCTTGTGGGCTGCTGTGGGATGGTGGCAGCAGAAATGCCTGTTCCCTTTGCCAAGAGGGTGGCAGTTACCACTTGTGAAATGGAAAGAGACAGCCCGAGGAGAGGCGATGCTGAGACAGTGCTCGGTGGGGAAACGGGGCAAAGAGAGTGAAGCCCAGAGATAGTGTGTGAGGAGCTGGGAGGAAGGGGTAATCCTGCTGCCTTTCCTCTCCCCTTCCAGTCCAACCCTTCTCCCGTAGCGGCGACCAGCCCACAGCCCTGCAGCAGAAATTCATGGAGTGGCGGTGCGTCTCGGCAATGCCGCAAGGGAAAGGTCAGTAGTGCTGGCAGGGGTGCAGGTGGTCTTTGGGATGGGGACGATGAATGTTGGGGTCTGCTATGACAGCAAGCAGCAGTGGGAGCAGACTGCAGAGAGGCAGACTGCAGAGGAGAGAGGTGGGGAGAAAAAGGATTTCCTACTAACAGCTAGAGGGAGAGGAGAGGGCCATGCCAAGGATGTCCTGAAGGGCAGGGTGGCTGTGAACGCTGACAAAACAAAAGGGACAGCAATACAGCTGCACAGGGAAAGTTAACAACGGAGCAATAATAAAAGTGCTGCTCTAGTCAGGGAAAGAAGCAATATTCCCTGTTCCCTGGGACTAAGCCCTGAAGGAGACTGTACAAGGAGAAGTCAAACCAGATCACCAAAATAACTTTGTCTTTGTCAAGACCCGAGATCATGTTACAAGGATTACCCTGCATTTGTGTACACAAAGCTCACTGTCATACCCCAAAGCACTTGGAAGAAATATCTGTAGTATCCTTGTTTTTTTCCAAGCCCTTTCTGTCAGGAAAAGTGATCTCAGGAGGACATGAGCATTGTTCCTGGAGAACTGGGATCCTTGCAGTCACCATCTCTCTTGTTATTAGCATTCATCTCTGCGGTCTCTCCCCACACAGGGCGAGGATGGACGTGCTGCCCAAAGGGCTGGAAACAATTTCAAGGAAAGTGCTATTACCCATCAGACGATGAGATGTCCTGGGAAGAGAGCATGCAGAACTGCACTGGGATGGGCTCTCACCTGGTGGTGATCAACACCAAAGCAGAGCAGGTACGTGCAGGGCTGAGAGAGGGGCACAGCAGCTAGAGACACAGCACCAGGCCCTGGAGGGGACTCAGAGCCCCTCCTTGCTCCTGCAGGGGAGGGGGGATGTCCTTTCTGCACCCCTTCAGCACCGGCTCCCCTCTGCCACCAGCTCCACCCCACAGGGACTCCTGCCTCCTCCCTCTGCTCAGTCCTGCTGCACCTGATCGACATTGTACTCTCCCTGATTTCCAGGATTACCTTACTAATGTGCTACGACTGCCTTCATCAGCATGGAGTTACTACATTGGTCTGAGAGCAGAGGTGGTGGGCCAGTGGCAGTGGGTGGACCAGACTCCATATA
This sequence comes from Morus bassanus, assembly GCA_031468815.1. NCBI lineage: Eukaryota > Metazoa > Chordata > Aves > Suliformes > Sulidae > Morus > Morus bassanus. Next base: position 710,406 of record CM062571.1, on the reverse strand, counting down.
ATGAGACAGCAGCGTGAGTATCCCCGGACGGAGAGTGTTTAGTGTGGCTCCTGGGAGTGCAAGAGAGTAGGAGAGATGTGCGGGTGTCTGTCGGTGCATGAGAGGGAGGTGAGACAGATCGCTGTGAGAGGACAATGACGGAGCAGGAGAGGGCTGTGTAGGACCCCAGGTTCACACAGCCCCATCCATGCTGGTTAGTGGTTGTTAGTTAACTACCGGTGATGTGGCCATCAATGCTGCAGGCACAGAAGAAGCTGCATCTTGCCAGCAGGAAGAACCTTTCAGGGATGACCAGCCTTGCCTAACCTCCATACTGCCCCCACCATGCACATGTGCACGTATATGCATGGGCATGGCCAGTGCTGTGATGCTGTGGGAGAGATGGGGCACAGGGAGAGATCACCAGGGCTGTCCTTGCTGCGTCTCCTTCTGGAGGACAAACTTGCGCTGGCGGCAGACACATGCCTCTGCTGGGTGTGAAGTGCATGGGGTGAGCGGTGGTGAGCAGCTCCCCCCACCAGGAGTGACTGTTGTGTTGGCTGTAGGAAGAAGGCAGGTTTCCCCATGGCACCGGTGCCAGTGGGATAGCAGAGCGGGAGGTAGGGTACTGCTTCCGTCTGTGAATCAGCACCTGGAATTTTTCTCTCCCCTCCAAGCACTGCATCATGCTGTGGCCTTTTCTGACAGTGCTCTACAGGGTATGCTAGGAGTAACCGTCTGTCTCTATCTCAGGTTCTGGCGGACAGGGGAACCGAGTAACGTGGATGTTGAGAAGTGCGTTGCATTTTATCCGCGTTCAGGAATGAGTAACTGGAATGATGTCCGATGTGAGAGGCATTATCGAATTTGTGAAGCGGCAGCAGTAACTGTGTGATGGAGCGAATCTCATTCTGAGTAAAACTGAGGGATGAACTGGGAACAGCTGTGTTGGGAGGGATGGGGGGCTCTGGATCCTGGATCTTCACTCTGCTGGGTGGGACACTCTGAGTGGAAGTGATACTACCCTGCGTACAGCATTCCCAGTGCACGTATCAGCTCAGGGAACACATGAAGGCTCAGCATCATCAAAGCAGGTCCTGGGCTCTTGTGTCCTCTTCCCTCTGAGCGGGTCTGTCAGCCGGCAGCTGAAAAGAGATTGAGTTCTCCAGGAAGAAGACACAGGAATGGAAGACAGATGTTCAGAGCTGCAATTTCCTTTCTCTGCTTGAGCAGAGGTTTCTGCTTTTTCTTGGGGCACACAGAGAATGTCCTATTCTTGCATTGGTTTTGCTGAACAAATACTGATTTCCTATACAAGAGAAAATACAATATTAGACCAATGAAAAGGGCCCTGTGCTCTGTGTGTGTGTGTGTGTCTCTCTCCCTCTTTCCCTCTCTAAGCTGCAGGTGTTTTGTATACGCAGGATCAAAACATGTTGCCGTGCCAGGATAGAGCCTCATGCAAGTACTGCAGCAGACGTTGCATCCACCCAGTGAGAGTAAAGCCCTCAGAGACAACCTGGCTACACAGTCCATTGCACACAGCCAAAGCTCTGGAGGGGACTGGGCACGAGAAAGCAGCCCTAGGGATATAACAAGTATTTGTTTCCATTGCTGAAAGTCTTGCCCAGGAGAGTAACAGGAACTTGTGTCAGGAGTCTGACCTGCACATAGTTGACCAAGTATGAGGAGAATTCTCTCTCTGTGTCCCAAAGAGAGGGCAGAATTTGTACTGGAGACAAGGTGACCAGGAGATTTGCCTTCCTAAGCCAATCAATGGGAGTAGTTGTTTGAACGGCGGTGTGTGGTGGCAGGAACTGCTGAATCCAGCCCAGCAGAGCCAAGGCTGCTGCAGCTCCGTGTCCCCAGCTCCAGCCGGTAGTGAGACTGAACGTGCATGTACAATATGTACATATGCAAATACATATAGGAGAAAAAGAGTATGTACATATAAGCAGCCACCCAGGTCAACCCAGACAGAAAGCACTGATGCAAACACAAATGCACATTGTAATCCACTGGAAGGCAGAAGTACACCAGAGCTGGCACAATCTTCCACATGAATGAGAGCCATTGTCTTCAAATTTCTGAACCTGTAGCATCAACCGTCTGATGGAGGAAACCTCGTCCTGAGTAAAACTGAGAGACCAGCTAAGTGACCTGATAAGAACACAGAGGATTATTTGGAACAGGTGTGAATGCTGGAGTCTGCATCTTCACTCTGCGGGGTGGGAATACGTGAGTGGAAGTGATACGGTCAGGCAGTTGGTGAGCATCAACCTTCTCTTATCCAGGCTGAACAGTTCTAACTCTCTCAGCCTCTCCTCATATGAAAGATGCTCCAAAAGATGCTCCATTTGCCTTTTCAAGACATAAGAAACTTCCCTCAATTACTGCAGCCTGGCAGAGATACTGGCTTTGCAATGAGATTGGCCTTCTCCTGTAGCTTATTTGGACAGGTGGTTAGTGGCATGGTCAGCTGCCGGGGTAACAACGTGCAGAGAACAATCCAGCATTGTCCTCATGACTTCGGTGACTCTCCAGACAACAGGCCATATTCCCTCTCTGTCCTCTTGGTAGCATTCAGTCTGTAGCCTGCTATTGTTACTAAGTGCAAGGCTGGATGTGCTGCATGATGGCCTGGAGATGCTTTAAAAAATGCTGCTACTACATGTTGGCAGAGCAGATGTCCTGGAATGAAAGCAAGGACACCAGCACAGCGTTGGGGTCCCACATGGTGGTGATCCATACAGAAGGAAATCAGGTAAGCAGGAGTCTTTGCATGGGAGTCTTCCAAACAGATCCTCAAATTGGCCAGTGTCTGCTCTCCTGAAGTCTCTGGTTGTGATCCTGGGTTTTGCCCTGCTCCCTCCTCACAAGTTCCTGAACTCCAACATCTCATAGTCACCACAGCCAAGCCTGCGCCCCCAACTTTATATCCCAAAGCAGTTCTTCCTCATTTGTAAGTGTGAGATCCAGCAGAGCACATGTCCTCATCAGGTCCTCCATAACCTGTGTCAGGAAGTTATCGTCAAGGCATTCCAGAAACCTCCTCGATTGCTTGTACTTTGCTGCTGAAAACAAAGCTTGGAAACTGCTACACAAACTGCTAAGCCTGCTTGCTGCCTCTGTTAGCTGCACTCTCATACGTACTGCTGAGGCTCAGGACCGTGTAGCTGGTCTTCAGTCCTTGAAAGTGCAAAGCAAACAGGCACATTGGGAAGAACTTCCTGTGGGATTAAGTCTCTCTTCCTGCATTGTCACAGCTGGTAGCACTTGCTCTGTGTTTTCTGCCTTTCACTGTCAGTAATCCCTTCTAGACTGCTTGCCTTTATTTGACTGTTGCAGATAAGTCTTACCCTTCAAATCATTCTGAATTCAAGAAAACTGGAAAGCCAGACTCCCCAGGAGATTCAAGTTGATGGAGAAACTGCCATCAGCCCCTGAGAATGCGTTAACTAGATCCAACAAATTCATTTCTGAACATGAGCACACTTGCTGTTCTTCGTTAGTGCTTGGAACTCTCTCTTGTATTCTCCATCCTGCTTCAGGTGGCTGGTTGCTTCTAAAACCAGGCACCCTCAGTACTCTCAATGTGTGGTTCCCTGTGTTTCCACCTCTTAAACAGAACCTGCAACTGACTTTTGGCGTGGTATCATTTTGCAGAAAAGCTGATGAAGTTTTATATTCCAGATCCTGGCTTTCAGCTTCTCAGATCCTGAGTACCTCTGAGGGAAGTTGCATTCTATGTCTTCTCCTGCAACCTTGAGTCCTGCAAGACACCCTGTAACTGCAATATTTTCCTTAGTTCATGTCTGTCCTGGTTTCAGCTGGGATAGAGTTAATTTTTTTTCATAGTAGCTAGCATGGGGCTACGTTTTGGATTTATGCTGAAAACAGTGCTGATAATGTGGGGATGTTTTAGTTGTTGCTAAGTAGTGCTTACACTAGTCAAGGACTTTTTCTGCTTCTCATGCTCTGCCGGGTGCACAAGAAGCTGGGAGGGGGCACAGCCGCGACAGCTGACCCAAACTGGCCAAAGGGATGTCCCACACCGTATGGCATCATGCTCAGTGTATAAAGCTGGGGGAAGGAGGAGGAAGGGGGGACGTTTGGAGTGATGGCGTTTGCCTTCCCAAGTCACCGTTACGCGTGATGGAGCCCTGCTTTCCTGGGGACGGCTGAACACCTGCCTGCCCATGGGAAGGAGTGAAGGAATTCCTTGTTCTGGTTTGCTTGTGCGTGCGGCTTTTGCTTTGCCTATTAAACTGTCTTTATCTCAACCCAGGAGTTTTCTCACTTTTACTCTTCTGATTCTCTCCCCCATCGCACCAGTGGGGAGTGAGCGAGCGGTTAAAGAACGTGACCATCAACTGGCTTAACAGTAACCAGGGAATTAGCGAAAGGCTTTTGAGACAGAGAAGAATCAGTCTGAAAAAAAAAAAAGTTTAGAATAAGAAAGAACACTTTTAACACAGAGAAGAGGGAGAAGTGGGAAGGAAGTGGCAGTCAAAAATCTCGTTTGACAGTTGCCCTGAAACTTTGCAACCTCTGTCAGTAACAGAACATCCTCCTTGTTGGATGCCATGGGTAGTCTGCATTCCTGGCAGAAAGGGATGCAACATGTACAGACCCACAACTTTGGTATGCATATGTGACCTTGTGCTTTCTCACTGGCCTGTGGGTTAGCAGACTGTAAAAAGTGGCGTGGATACACATGAACCCTACATCTCCAGCAGGAATTGTGTGAGAACAGGGGAACCCCTGCTCCCCGAAAAGGGGATGTGTTCTTGCAGCCTGCACTTCCTGTGGCAGGGAGTGGGAGGTTGCACAAGTAATCATGTGAACGTGTGTGTATGTAGGGCTTTTGGGAATTAGTTACATAAAGAGGTTTCGAAATTTATAGGTGTTTATTAATATTTTGTGTCTGGTATTGTGCTTTATCTGTTGGATTGCTGATACTGATCCTGAATATACAGGTCATGGTTTGTCAGTTAGTTACATGTCATGAATAAATTGGTAAATTGCTTAGATCCATCCTGATTAGATTTAAACCATATGAACTGAGCACATTTTCCTTCTGACAGGTTTGCACCCTCTGCATTCTCCATACTGATCAGCTGAAGTGAGCTTCCCACCCATACACACAAAAGCAAGTATATTTTAGAGCAATAACAAATACAATGCATTCTCATTTTTGTGCATCTGTGGTTCAGTTCAGTTCTGTTCTCCAGTGTGATGGAACCTTTTAAAATGTCACTTGAGAATCTCTCACTGCGCTGTGAATCCAGTAGCTAGTGCCTTCTAGTAGCTCATACCTTCTACAAGAATACCAACAAGCATATGTATGGACCATCTTTCCAACACAATAGAGCTGTTGGATGGTTCGACCCTGCCTGCAGCCTGTTGTGCACAAAAAAATATACTTAGAGGATATTTTCTACACACAATTTAGGCTTGTCCTCATTTGTAACCAGTTTTGTGCCCTGGTCTTTTGAGACTTCAACCAATATGCTTGTGCTGTTACGTTTAGTTATCCTATTCCTTCCTCAGTGCATCCATGCATGCCTCTTCACAGGGGGAAACTAGCTGATGGCACATGGAAGAGCAAAGGCTGCATACTCACCCTGGTCCATTCAGAATACAATGAGATCCAGTAGGGATTCTTTATCCTTAGGGGTATCCTTAGGGAGACTTTATGATGGAGTGATGGAGGGTCACTCTATGACGGAGTGACTACATCAGTGGACAAGGGAAGAGCTATGGATGTCATCTTTCTGGTCTTCTGTAAGGGCTTTGACACAGTCCCCCACAACATCCTTCTCTCTAAACTGGGGAGATATGGATTTGATGGGTGGACTGTTCGGTGGATAAGGAATTCATTGGATGGTTGCATCCAGAGGGTAGTGGTCAATGGCTTGATGTCCAGATGGAGACCAGTGACAAGTGGTGTCCCTCAAGGGTCTGTACCGGGACCAGTACTATTTAATATCTTCCTCAATGACACAGACAGTGGGATCAAGTGCACCCTCAGCAAGTTTGCAGATGACACCAAGCTGAGCAGTGCAGTTGACACGCCAGAAGGATGGGATGTCATCCAATGAGACCTAGACAAGCTGGAGAGGTGGGCCTGTCAGAACCTCATGAGGTTCAACAAGGCCAAGTGCAAGGTCCTGCACCTGGGTTGGGGCAACCCCCAGTATCAATACAGGCTGGGGGATGAAGGGATTGAGAGCAGCCCTGCAGAGAAGGATTTGGGGGTACTGGTGGACGAACAGCTGGACATGAGCCAACAATGTGCACCTGCAGCCCAGAAAGCTGACCTTATCCTGGGCTGCATCAAAAGAAGCGTGGCCAGCGGGTCAAGGGAGGTGATTCTGCCCCTCTGTTCCGCTCTGGTGAGGCCCCACCTGGAGTACTGTGTCCAGCTCTGGAGCCCTCAGCACAGGAAGGACATGGACCTGTTGGAGCAGGTCCAGAGGAGGCCACAAAAGTGATCCAAGGGCTGAAGCACCTCTCCTACGAGGACAGGCTGAGAGAGTTGGGGTTGTTCAGCCTGGAGAAGAGAAGGCTGTGGGGAGACCTTATTGCGGCCCTTCAGTACTTAAAGGGGGACTATAGGAAAGATGGGGGCAATCTCTTCAGCAAGGCCTGTTGTGACAGGATATTTACATGGGATATAAGGAAAAGATTTTTTACAATGAGGGTGGTGAAACACTGGAACAGGTTGCTCAGAGAGGTGGTAGATGCCCCATCCCCAGAAACATTCAAGGTCAGGCTGGACGGGGCTCTGAGCAACCTGATCTAGTTGGGGATGTCCCTGCTCACTGCAGTGGGGTTGGACTAGATGACCCCTACAGGTCCCTTCCAACCTAAACCATTCTATGATTCTATGATTCTATGATTCTTTAATCTGCAGGGTTTTGAATCAAGTCTCCTTGAGCAGTGCTAGAACAACCACATATGGCTGTGCCTTTTGTTGTCGTGACCAAGTAAAGCTTCATGATCTGTAATGCACAGGGATTCTGGCACCGTCTAGTGATCCCTTCTGATCTCCAGCTCCAGGTCATATGCAATCCCTCCACTCAAAACTCCATCATCTTTTCATAAGCAATTAGTTAAAAACAGTGTTGGAAAGTTCTTTGTTGTGCTCTGGGTTACCGGGCTCAGGCTTCACATGGGGACTTGCCCAGACTGAGTCACAGATATGCTCTCCTGCCACTTTTTGACTCCCTTTTGCAGGACACTGTGAGTGGGTTTAGCCCTTTGCTAGCAAATACCAACAGTGTAGGCATTTTCACACACATACTCACTCACCAGGGAAGAACAAACACCAAAGAGGTAAGGCCAGTAGTATGTCCTGTGAAACTGCGAAACTGCTTGAATATGTGCAAAAGGAGGTTGTCTGAGCTGGAATGATATTACTCTTCAGCTGTTTCCATTTGCCTCTGATTCTGTGTTGCGACAAGCATCTTGTGAAATGTCCTGGCAGAGAAATGATGAAAATTACCCCATCTCCATGTGCTGTGGGGAACACCCAGGATACAGCTTTTTCTGCACACGGAATTAGAGACTGTGAAGGCTCCTCACCAGTGTGGGAGCTGCCCTAGTGCAGTCTTCCGTGCAGGAGAAAGTCTGTATTAGTGGCCATACTGGTAATGTGGACTCTTGGTGAAGAATGATACTGTGGTAGAGATAATGAATCGCCGAGGGAGAGTCAGTCCTGGAACTGCAGGTAACAACAAAGCCTTCCTTTCTGTCCTCCTGTAGAAGAAGGAGGAGGTGGGGGAAAATACAGGGCTGGAATAGATAGTGGACATGGTGCAGTGGCTGGCTTCATACCAGGAGAAGACTTAGGACAAGAGCAAAGCAACAGATAAGGGAACTGGGGAGTGCCTGGTCTAGGAGAATGACCTTTTTCCCAGAGCCAGGGGGAATGAAAGTCCAGGCAGGCTATGGTCTGCCATCCCCTTCAGTGGTTTTGCTGTAAACGATGGGCCTGAAGAGTGCTATCCTACTGTCATTATCCAGGTAAAACTATCTGCATCAAGCTAAGCACAAGTTACTGCTCCCATCTCTGGTGTCTCTAAGGGAGGGCTCTCCCAAGAGCTTCAAAGTGCCTGTTTTTCCTGTGGAAACAATCTCTTCTGTGTGTCTGCCTCTGCAAACACTGAGCTGGACAGTCACTCCTTTGACTGACTATACACTATTGCATAAAAGGGCTTGAGGGATAGAGCCAAGATAAAGGTAGCTGAGAGAAAGAAGCTCTAAAGAGAGATGAAAAGGAGGGACGTATGGAAAGAGCATTCAGTGAAAGACGGGTAACGGAGGCCAACAAGGAAGATGTGTTGAGGAGAAAGGAGGTGTCACAGGACAAAGAAAGGAGGAGTATAGTTTGGGAAGAGTACAAGCAGGGCTTGTGATTAAAAGTGAAATAAAAGAGCAGCTTCAGGGCAGCCCCCATGTTGCACTACTCTGTGGGTCTGACCCACTGCTAATGACAGACAGCAGGACCTGGTTACAGCAGGACCTGGTTACAGCACCTGTGGGGCTCCCCAGTCCTTGGAACAAGGGTACCAGCATGTTGTTGTGGTACGGAGCCATCTGGCTTATGCTGCCACCGACTCTGGGCTGGGGGATTCCCACTCTTGCCTGGTGTTTTTCAGCTCCAGCAGACAAGAGAAGATGCTCCTGGCTGAACCCCTGGGTCTTCCTTGTTTCTGTCCTTGCCGTCAAAACTGCCTTTGTAACCATCTGCCTTGGTGGGTTCCAGAGTCTCTTAATTCCCCTGGGATGAAGGGGGCAGTTGACTGCCTTTTGTCAGATGGAAAAACAATATCCTAGTCTCTGTGCCAGCAGGCAAATGCCCTTTGCCAGAACAGCCTGTTCCATTGCCCCTCTCCCTCCTCTGCCCTCTTAGTCAGGTAGTAGGGTCCCTTCCACAGCTAAGGTTCATTCCCTGGCGGGGCCTTCCCACTTTCCCACCTGCCTGAATAAAGCCAGTCCTTGATGAAACCAGTCAGTTCCTCCCCTCCCACCAAGAGCTGAGAAGTCTCTTTAGTGTCAGAGGGCATCTGAGTAGGTTCCCTGAAGGCTGACTGTTGGATGTGGGTTCTCCTGACCTGGTCTCTCTCTCTCAGAGCTCCTGGTGACAATGTTGCAGCCAAGAAACCAGTGTGATCTCCTTGGAAATACTGGTACCAGGCTGCCCATATTTTAGCAGGGTGGGGGTGAATCCATCAAAATGCTCCGGCCACGTCACACGCACACTACCAGGACCAACCAAAAGGGAAATCCTTTGCTTGTACTGTCCTGGAGTATCATATTGCTCTGTGACGACTCTTCTGTGCTTCTTCTTAACTCCCTTGGGTGAGGCCTTAACACTCAACAATTCTACCCCTTCTTGATAAGGGTAAAAGTGGTGCTCTAAAGCTGCAATGCCCAGTAAGATTAAGAGGGAATGTATATTAATATTGCGCCTTTACTAAGGTTATCCCATGACTTCTTTGACCCTTTCCTGACCCCATCCTTGAAGGATGTCTAAGCTGGGAAAATGAGTCTCTCAGCCAGCAGAGGTGAGAGGAGCTCATCTGATTAATGCCTGTTCAAAGGAGGGAGTGACCGGTAGTGGGGGAAACAGACTGCTGTTTCTCATCTCCTTGTTTAATACAGATTTCAGAGCTTGTCAACATAACAGAGTCTCTGTGGGGGCTCTAAGCTACAAGGAGGAGGAGGAAAGGATGACAGTAGCACTCTACTTCTCTTTCCTCTCTTCCCAGTTGTTTTCCTTCAAGGAAGCTATGGCCAGTACAAGACTCTGCTCCAGAATGCTACAGAGTGGCACTGCATCCCCACCATACCTGCAGGCAAAAGTGAGTGATGCTAAGAGCCTCATAAGCAACACCAAGAACCTTACCAGAATTTACTCTGGTGTCAGTCAGCCTTTGAGGTTGGGAATGTGATTGTCAGCCAGAGCTGGATTGTTTTAAGGAAGGAAGCTGGAGAATTGAGGAAAGAAAATGTTGTATTGCACGATTTTACTTAGGCTGCTATGAAAACATGTTCTGGGCCAGTGGAAGAGGGTGGGTTGTTCCAGACCTACCTTTGACTACCCTTCCTACTCTTCCCCTCTCACTGGCCCTCACACAACCCCTCGACTGCTAGTCCAGTTCACTAATCGAGCTGGAAGTGCTTCATCCTTTTGTAAAGGGCTGGTTCAGTACAGCTCCATTCCCTGTGTTGGCTCACTGCCTGTTCACACAAGCATCATGGTCAGTGTGAGGGACAGAGGTAGGAGGGGTAGGAGGATGTTGTTATGCAGTTTAGAGTAGCTGGAGAGCTGGGCTGCAATCACACAGGAAGTGATGGCAATGGCAAGTGCCAGAATTCCTGCAGTGCAAATTCCCAAACTCAGTTCAGAGATCTGTTCTCTCTTTTGCACTGCATTCAGAAACAGGCTGCAGTTTGCACAGAGGCTAAACCCTACACCTTGAGTACACCTGAGCTAGCTGTTCAGACTCCCTTTACAGTCTGATAAAAAGGTGTTTGCAGGTATAAAATAGGCATGGTCCACCTATTGTTATGGTGAACATCAATGGAAAGATAGACAAGCTGTGTTCTACACATGCTCAATTTGCTGTTCCCTGTAAAAAAAACCCTGCCTTGCTCCACAAGGCACAAGCATGTTCACTGAACAGCAGACAGACCCTCCCAACCAACACACTTAAGAGTTCAGAAGAAGTTATCCAGCACTGCTTAGTCATGTGAGGAAACTTCAGCTTTCATTGTGGAATTAGGAATAGATGGAAAAGTTTTGCAGAGTATGTGATGGCTACAGGCCATCCTCCAGCAGTTCAGTGAAAGATCAGGGTGGGCAGCACAGAGACAGAGAGCTTCAAGTTCCTTAGACTGCTTGAACTTGACTTTGCATATTTTCTGATGCTCTCTAGTGCCACAGTCTCTCTCTACAAAGGTACATAATGGTACACCTTGAGTGGATCAAATATATAAGAGCACAGGTAGGTTAACGGAATTTTGCTAGCTGTTCCACTCACTGGACTCTACTCCCTCCATTTGGTGCCAATAACGGGATGTGAGGTTCTGTGCTGTGCAGACAGCTCTTGAAGGGCACAGGGTTATCTGGCTCCACCTTGTAGTATGAATAGGATGTGCTTGCTTGCTGTGGGTGGCCTGGAGCATTGGCTTGCCCAGGCCATCGTCACCACCTGCAACCCCCTAAAGAGCTCCTGACTGGGAAACCCAAGAAGAGAGCCCCTTTGAGGTCTGAGATCCAGAGCAAGCATCTAAGGTAGCACATACAAGGGTATATTTGTTTGTGACTTTATTGGATGAACTTTTCAGCCTGATATATTCTATGCAGAGATATATTCAGAGTAAAATATATACAGCTCGTAGATATAGATACATAGCCTCAAAGCGTGTAGCCTCATGTTTTGAGATAATATATCTGTGGTTTTTTAATCCATCGTGTGACTTTCTGGCTATAAAGCAGATCTCTAGGAAAACCCGACTAGCGTAAGGAACTGCCTGTGGTGGCAGCAAGGCTGTCAGAGCAGTTTTCTGTACATGTCTTCAGCCTGCATGACTTGAGAGCTAAACACTTGGACAACACGTCTCTGATGGAAGTGTTCCCAGGGGAGCGCAAGCCAACTACTTCCCATCTCACTTCCTCAGGAAGGGTAAGGCAGAAGCTGTGTCCCTCCCCAAACAGGTGTTGCATGGACATGGCAGAACAGATAGAGAGAGGGAAAGGCACTTCAGGCAGGGGCCTTGTGACAGGAGCCTGTCAGGCTGTTGACAGCTTTACCTGTGGAGCATGGAAGAGAGCGTTTACCTCTGTCCAGATTACAAGTGTGGTTCAAACAGCTCCCCTAACGCTGGGACCCTACATTGAGCTCACTAAGATGAAGGACAGCACATCTTGTTCAAAAGCAGGATTTTTTTTACCCCACAGAGGAGAGCAGGATGTGCTGCCCAAAGGGCTGGAAACAATTTCAAGGAAAGTGCTATTACCTGTCAGCTGATAAGATGTCCTGGGAAGAGAGCATGCAGAACTGCACTGGGATGGGCTCTCACCTGGTGGTGATCAACACCAAAGCAGAGCAGGTACGTGCAGGGCTGAGAGAGGGGCACAGCAGCTAGAGACACAGCGCCAGGCCCTGGAGGGGACTCAGAGCCCCTCCTTGCTCCTGCAGGGGAGGGGGGATGTCCTTTCTGCACCCCTTCAGCACCGGCTCCCCTCTGCCACCAGCTCCACCCCACAGGGACTCCTGCCTCCTCCCTCTGCTCAGTCCTGCTGCACCTGATCGACATTGTGCTTTTTACAGGAATTCCTCTTCAACTTGGCAAAAGGTGTATTTACTAATGCCTATGAAACAAAATACTACATAGGCTTAACTGCTTACGAAAATGGGCAATGGCAGTGGGTGGATCAGACTCCGTATAGGAAGGCAGACACGTGAGTATCCCGGCAGAGTGAGGAAGGTACTGTAATCCCCATCCCTCAGTCCAAGTGACACTGTGTAAGGCAGGTGTGTGTCAGAGAGGGGTCTCTGTCCCTAACTGCACTATAAGTCAGAAAACTTGACTAGTTTTCTAGTCAAAAATGTGACTAGTCTTTGCCTTGCCAGAGCTCCTGATGTCTGTTACAGTAATCTTCCCCTTTCCCTTCCACAACTGTTTCAGTTGACTTCACTCCCCCTGTCGAGCATCTCAGTGCATTCCCAATAGAGGAATCTTCTTTTACAGGTTCTGGAAACCTGGGGAACCCAATTTACTCTTTGCAGAAAAATGTGCTGCAATTCACATCAAGAGAAACAGAGATTCCAACACTTATAGTAACTGGAATAATATCCTTTGCTTCACAAGTTGCTATCGAATTTGTGAACTGGCAGTCAGATATGTTTGAGGAAGGAAACTCCACTTTGGATGAAGGACCTGAAGGAGTATCCTTGAGAACAGGCAGCTCATGGAAGAGCTGATGAAAAGCTGGTCTGAATCCACACAAAAGTTTTATCTTGCAATGTAGGATAAGCAAGCCTGCCACAGACTTGCAGCTCTGAAGGACCTCAGTTCCCAGTGTGTGCCCCTGCACCTCTTTCCAAGCTAAAGATCAGTCCTGGATGAAATCGCTCAGGCTGATATCAAGGACCTACTGTGCCCCTTTTCAATGTCCTACTTCATAGACGGGTGCCCTGATCCTCCAGTACTTTCCTTGACTCCAGGTCCAGTTGATATCGCAATGATGAGGAAAAGGCCCTCTGTCTGTTTCATGAAAGGATACTGGTCCTACAAATCACTGAAGCAGAATTTGGAAGAAGAGCATTCAGTGGAGTGTGCTTGGCCCACCCCTGAAGGGAACAATTATTCATGGATTATCTTCAATGTTACTTTCTTCCTTCAGCATATTTTGTGTTGATAAGTTAAAAAACCATATCAATAAATTAATTCTGCTTCTTGCATGAGGCTGTCTTCTGAGTGACAAGTCCCAGCCCCTCACCAACCCAGCCTCTCTGCACAGCGGATTTAACTTTTCAGTGTGTTTAGCACCTGCAGGTGAGAATATGTGAGTGTGCTGGACTGGCCAGGAACAGGAACAACGTAGTGTTCATCTGCAGAGCATCTCCAAACATGTGAGAAAGACTGTGAACCCTTTTGGAGAATCACATGTGTGGGAAGCAACACAGCAGACTGGGTAGTAGTCAATGCCAACAACTGTTTGCCTAGGATGTAGCAGAAAGGAGATGGATTTTGCAGATCCTGCTGAGACATGTGGCAGGATTAAGCATGGCAATGAAGGGGAGAGAAAGCAGCCAAATATCACATGAAGGATAAAAGCCAGAGTCTCCCCAGGAGGGATTTCTAATGCGAGAAAAGGGTAGAAGATCCCTATCAGAGGCATCAATGCAAATCAGACACACAGTCTTGAGCGGGTGCTCCTCTTCCCCCAAATTCCCCAAACCTCTGTCTGTATATTCCTCCCCTTTCATCAATGATATCCATACTCCCTGAAGAGCTGTGAGTTTCCAGTTTAGGACTAAAAATACACCCTGAAAAATCAGTTCTGGGTGATTTTTTTTTTTCCATCAAAAAATCTGAGCATAATTCTGTGTCATTTCCACCTGAAGCAATGTATTTCCCAGCTTACTGTTTTAGCCACTGGACCAAAAGCTTGACTGTTGCAAAGTCTCCATCTCCTATTTTCTAGAGTTGCTGGGATCTTTTCACAATGGAGAAAACTTTGTTGTCTTGTGCAACAAGACTGCAAACAAAAACATTGCAATGGATTTGTCTTTTCAATTTCCCCCAACTCAGTTCTGGAAACCACAGCAGCAAGGTTTTGAGGAAGAAAATGTGGCAGATAAAACACACAGAGCGTGACCAGTGTTTTACAGGAGGTTTTAGAGGCAGCTGCAGTTCTGGCTGCTGGGAGGTGGTATGGGACAGAGCAAAACTCACACCAGAAGACTGGTTTACAAGAAAATGTAACTTGATAGAAACAGTCTCCATGCCCCAAATTCGGAACACAAAGTTTTTCTTGAGACGTCCTGACAAAAGAGGGATCTTGGGAGATGATACTGGGTTTGCTTGCAGAACTGCTGAAGGGAAGTTCCCGATCCCATCTCCCTGCAAACACACACACACATATACTTGCATACACAAGTACAAACCCATTCTTTTACATTAGTTTTACAATACAGTAAATGAAGGTAGACAGAAGAATTGGTCCCTGTCCCTGCTTTGTGCAGCCATTGTTGAAGGGTAGGTGGTAAAACTCTGAGCAAGAGTTTCAGTCATGTCTGAGTAAAGCCAATGCCCTCGACTAGTCCACCCCAATAGCAGCACTCAGGGTTTAGGTGGTGGTGGACTCCATACACAGGAGGTGTTTGCGCAGGTGTAGAATAAAGCAAAAGCCTTCCTCTTAATGTGTTCCTCTTTGATACAGATTTATCAGAAAGAGGTACTTTTCTCCAACATATGAGAAACAGGCGTTATGACTCAAGTCTGTCTTGATTCAGGAGGCAGCAGATGTCATAGCAAGAGACAGATGTAAAGATATACCGTCACTTATAGCACTTTTAAAAAGCTTCAGAAGGACAATCCCTGTATATTGAACTAGGAAGTTGGGTGGAAAGGACAAAAAGTTTATCAGATTAGCACACTTCATGATGGCATCTGTAGTTCTTGTTTTCAGGTGGGCATCCTGGCCACATCCCAGCTGTCTGTCAGAAAAAGACCTGGATGCTCACTGCTCCTTGGCACATTAAACTTTTCCTTTGGAAAGGAACTCAGGTCTGCGAGTAGGGAAGGATCCACAGTGACATTCATTTATAAGGATATATACACTGAAGACATGGTCTGACTGCAGCAAAAAAATTCTGTTCTGGTTCAAACCTGAGCTAGCTTCTGGTTTTCCTCAAGAAACCCTGTAATGCCCAGTCTTTGAGATGCTGTTATCATCTGGAAAGAACATCAGAAGAGCCATATTGGAAGGACAGCCTGGGAATACACCTCATTCTCCTGCATATTGCGTCTTTCTGCAGAGGAGAGCACAGCCAGTTCTCCCCACTCCCTCAATCCTGCTCTGCAAGTCACTTAGACATTTCCCAGTGGGAATCTTGTTGTGGGGGAGGTGGTGGTGTGTCCTGCTGGTTTTGTCCCACCTGCTCAGACAGCAGCCTAGGCAGAAAGGGATGTTGTTTTCCTTTCTGCTGCAGGTAAGCACTATGTCCATTGATGGCATCATCAGCAAGAGACAGAAAGAAAATGCCAGGCATCACTGAGGAGAGAAAGAGAGAGAGAGAAGCAAGAGTGGGAAAGAAACATTACTGCATTCCATTTTCAGAAAACGTGATAAAAACATGTATCCTGTGTGAGCTGGTGGGGAAGAGGACATTCATTGTGTCCATGGATGGCCTTAGGCAAAAGGCAAGACCAGTGCATGTACTGTCATCTGGCTTGTAGGATCTCATGGAAGAAGAGTGGTGGTGCAGGAGCTCTTGCAGTAACAGTGGATTCATCCTCTTAAAAAATTCCCTGTTGCCTTGGAGAGCACTGGCACATGCTGGCTTACCTTCCTTCTCCCTGTTCTGTCAGCTGATTCTTCTTTATAAGATACACCTGACTGTCTCTAATAAACGATGATCCTTGCCAAGCCAAGTGAAGAAATAAAGTGCAATGTATGTAGTTTGCATGACAGCCACTGTCTTTTTTTTTAAGGACTTTTCTATAAATTTTTCCTCCATGGGCCTCTGATATTTTTTTAACAAAGCAGGGATTTCCCCCCTACTCTTTCTCCTCTTACTCACTTTTTCTCTCTTTTATCTCACCTCAAATTTTTCCGTGTTCCCTTACAACATTTATTCCTCTACTTTTTTATGTTTCTTTGCACTCCTGCTGTCTCTCATACTTTCCGCTTTTATTCCTTTTCTTTCCCCTTTTAATTTGGTTTCTTTTTACGTTTTCTTGCTAGACCACAGATGAGGATCATACAATGTTGTTTTGAGAAATAAAAGGGAGAAGTGGCATTTAAAGGAGTTCTAACAGTGGAAACACATCTGTTCTGGATTTTAAAGGTTTATAAGAAAGAGGAAAGAGGAGATTACTGAATATGTGAAACTTGCTATTCCTAGATACACTGTTAATGAGAAATAACACTCAACCAAAAACTTTATTCTGCAGTGATTTGCTTTGATGGTACATGGGATTTAACCATTTTTCCTTTTCTCCAAACTACTCCTATAGCTCTTAGAGGCCTGGGTAGGTCCCCACAGAATCAGTTAATAGATATACCCTTAGCAGAAGTCAGAAGGCAGTTCCTGCCCCAAAGACCTCGCAGTCTAAATGCAACAGAAAAAGTAAAGGAGATGAAATATAATGACCAATTGAACAGAAACTGCTATTTCTGAGCTGTAAATTAGTGAGTGACATAAAGGAACCACTCTCCTGTGAAAGGGCTTGTGTTAGGTAGGACGAGCTTCCTGCTGAACTGGAGTTGCTACACCAGGAATGATGATTTGTTACCGTGCTGCAGTATGCTACAGAAAGTAACCATCACTCTGATAATTCACCCTCCTGAGCCACTGGCACCTTCTGAGCAAGTCCCAGGCCAGGGAATAGGATGTCCCCACAATGGTGGGCAGCAGTGCCCAGCAGGAGCTCTGTCTCTTTTGACCCCCTTTGCGTTAGTCTGTTTTTGCTGTGCCAAAGAGTTCTTACTGTGCATCCCTGAACAGAGCATCCCTGCTGTGTCCCTTTCTTGTTAGCTTGAATTGAGTAGTGAGTTGATTTGGAACCTCCTGTTGGCTGTAAAAATCCTCCTTGTACAGTAGGTGTGTGAGCTCACTTGTGGCAGGCTGGCCATGTTTGCTGTGTAACTTCTTAATGCCAAATTGTTCTCCAGCTGAAGTCAGGATTGGATGAGCTAATATGGATGTTATCATGACAGTGGCCTGGCCACAATACCTCAGAATTACTGGGGATTTCTGCTGCATGGTATGTCTGCATATATTCCTTATCTTGAAAGGTCCATCATCTGGTACAAAGTAGAAGGACTAGACTAGTAAAAGCTTTAAGTCCCAGAAAGATGCACCTATGCCACACAGAAATATGCACAGCAATCACAAGTTTTCATGGTCAGGTCCTGCATGACTGCACCCGTAGCAGACACATTTGCCTTGGAGGCTTTCTGCCCTGGTGTGTGCAGTGCCCGCGGATCAGCTGCTCACAGGGTTAGGCTGGCTGAGAGACACTGTGAGGCCTTTTGCATGTGACAAACTGAGACAGAATTTGAGCTGGCTTAGAGGAAGGCAGGCTGGACAAAATTCCTGAGTAGAGGCTATAAGGCAGACCTTTGCTTCCTTGTTGACATTTTTCAGATTCATTATAAGATATTAGAAACTACTGCTGTCCCCAGCTGGAAACATGTACATCTCCACTGGGGCCAAAGCAATTAACAGTTAGACGTTTCACCCTTCTTTGCCTAAAAGTTGAATCTCTGCTTTCACAGAAGGTTTGCAGACAAGAGGAGCTACTCCCTTATTCCTATTTGGACAAACCTGTTGGATTCACAGCATTCATACAGAAGATGCAAAGTTTAGCAGTATGGGTGTCATTTGCCCTGTATCATTTCTCAAGAAAATCTGTGTCCAAGGAACCTCTTCCAGAACATGTTTCAATATTCATAAGAAGTCTCTACACAGTAGGTTGGCCACCCTACACTGCCACATCTTAAATGTTTGAAATTTGCTTGAAGAATAATGCTTGTTTCTTGACTTCAAGATAGCGAACTAGGCCACCTCAGCCTCTCCTCTTTTGGCATAATAAAGGCCAGGATTCAGGGCTTCCCCAGGTCCTCTCTCATCAGATTCCCTCAAGAGAGCCAGGGTGGTCTCTCTTGCTGTAGTCCCACACCCAGGAGACCCAACAGATGTTTTTCCAGAGTGTCACAAATGTGACAGGCTCTCAAGGAAAAGCAGGCAATTCCTATTTCCACTCTGGTATGTTATTCCTTTCACAAACATAAGAAATCCTCCCTGTCTGTACGATTAAGTACCTCTAGGTACCAGCCTCTGCAAGAGGGAAATGTCCTTCCATCAGAAGGGAATTATTAAACTTCTCTTTTCCCTACCTACCAGTCATGTCGTTGCCAATTCCCAAGCCATTGGGTAGCTCCAGCCCATAACAGTATAGGAATCAGTATAGACTGTGTTAGTTCTGGCTTCAAAAGCTCGTGCAACAGCTAGTATCTCAGCTCATTGAGTGGCACCTTTTATTTCCTCAGTTAACTCTGCTTTCCTGTTTGCTGAAATGGCTGCAGCTTTACCAAGCCAAACACGCTCTTAGTCATATGGTTTAGTTTTAGATAGTCCTGCGAGGAGCAGGGAGTTGGGACGCGATGATCCTTATGGGTCCCTTCCAACTTGAGATATTCCATGATTCTATGATATTGCAAAACTGTACCTGTAGCTGTAGCTGGAGGGGTGGGAAGAGTCTCAGAATCATGCAGAAAGGTTTCTCGTTTTTGCCCTGAGAGGAGTTGATAGTTTCTCCCAACACAGTCTTTGCTGTGGCAGCAGAAAGACTTCATTCCAAGAACATGATCTCTTTCATACATGCATCAGCATCCAGCTGCACACGTGACCGACATAATCTTCAGCCCTGCTTATCTCTGGTGTGCTCTGACAAATAGTTTCCATTGTAGAGCATACACACATTGCAATGTGGCATGCCCAGTGGCTTTAGTCTTCTGCCTTGTCCACACCCAGACCAATGCAGAAGTTTACTTCTTTGCTGCCTGTGACAAGTACTTACAGCAAAACAGGAAAGGAAATCTTGCTAAAACATAAAATTAATTCTGCAGTAGAGGCAGGGCTTGAGCAGACAAGAGACTCTGTGGGTTGGCCATGGGACTGAGGGCTGAAGCAGCCCAACAGAGAGGGTCCAACTCAGGAGCAAGGTGGGAGGTGCAGGATCCCCCCAGGGTTGCTGAGCTCTGTAGTTACCTTCTCAGCACCTGTACAGATTGGGTAAAGGCCCATCCCATTGCAGTTCTTGTTCCCATTGCTGGGACATTATATCAGACAATACGCAGGAGCAGCTGACTTGAAGACCTCTCCAGCCTATTAGACAGCAAATCCTTCCTCACCCTGGGTGTGGAGGACAAGCACAGAGCACACACTAATGATTTCCATGGGATAACCCATAGTCCCTGGGAACCACACAGGATCATTTCCTCCCTATGTCTAAGGATTTGCCATCTTGTGTTTAGGCCTTTGCCAAGGCTGGTACAAAATACGGGTTATGAGAAGGTCTTCCTAAGAGAGCTTCTAAATGAAGCTCTAGCTACATTAGCAAGCTGATTATTGTGGATCTAACTCATGCAGAAATCTGCCCCTGGAGAAAACCAGTAGTATCTCAGTGTAATCAGACTCACCCCTGTCACTATTTCTCCACCCCCTGACTTGAAATGCAGTCTGTTGCTTTTCCTTGTCCCTATGTCCTACCTCATAGTTGACTCTCCCGCTGTTTTTAGGAATAAAAATTTTGCGTGGGGGCATGTGGGAGCAAGTTAACCACCTGACTAACACAGGAGGTGTTAAGAAGAGGCAATCTACATTGTTCCTGGTGAGCAACTTTTGCCACAGTCCTCCATTCTAAGGTACTGCAGCAAAGCTTTGTGCTCTTTGCAGCTTTGATGTCTATCCAGAAGATATGGAAGAGGACAAGGAGAGGAAAAACAAAAGGGAAGAAAACTTTTTTTTTTATTAACTTCTGTAGTTAACCCAATGTCCTCTGGCTATGTTACTTGCAAAAGTGCCATGCATCACCTCCCTCAGGAGGACCCTGGCGCGGCTCATCTTCCCTTCTTTTCGTGCTGGCTGTTGGGAAGCCATTCTGCTGCGTGACACTGTTCACCCTGTTAAAGAGGGACGGAAAACTGAGGGTAGTATGGGGCAGGCTGGGATGAGCATGCTGTGGGACAGATTGATGTTGTCCTTTCCCCCTGCCTGAAGAATGGCTGATGTGGAGGCCATATAGTGTGGCTGCACCCAGAGCCAAAACATTGAGTAATTTCTGAAACTGTGAGACTGTTTTGCAGTTCTGAAAAGCAAGAAGTGGTGGCTTCCTGTTTCCAAAGCACTGCCGGTTTTGCTCCTGGAGTGTTGAGGTTTCTGGCCATCCCCCCACAGCTACTGAGCTCATCAAAGAGTTATTAAAGGAAATGAAAGCAGTGGATGAAAACTGTCCAAATAACAAACACTATCATACTGTTAATGGGAGCATATCTCCCCTGCTCTGGGTAGTTCCAAACAATGGAGTTATTGATGACTTGGTTCCACAAAAGAACAAGCATCTGTGCTTCCTGCACAAACATTCAAGTACCGTACAACTAAACAAACATAACTCCATGAGGGAGGCTCTGCCTATGCCAAAACAGTGCCTGTACTGCAGTTGCAACCCCATTCTGTCCGATTGCCTACTCATGTCTGTGAACTAGGCTAGCAGTTCAGGCAGTTCTGGCAGGAAGAAGGCAGAGCGAGACAGTATGTATTGCTTCAACAAGGCAGCCTGTGCAGTTCTAGCTCTCCTGCAACTGATACTTAGCAAGGCAACTACAGAGCTGACACTGTCATTTATTTTTCTTCTGGCACAGCCATATGGGCAGGAGAATATCCCATATGTCTGCTAGGCATGTGCGTTGAGTGGTGGTAGAACACTGCTGGCTCCATGCAGGTGCAACAGTGCTGGTGTGTTGAAGGGCACAGGGGAGCTAGATCTTCAGGCATCCTGGTGATGTCCCAGGACAGCTGCATTATTAATGTCCATCTACCAAAGTAGTACAGAGCTGAGGTGCCAACCTGCTGCTGCGGTTCCCTTTTGGATCTCCTAGACAGACTCAAGGTAAATGAGAAGTTTTCTTGAAAGTGGTCTTTGGATCAGAAGGGGTTGGATCATCTCTCCATTGGGGCCACCTCCACCCCAGTGGACAATTCTCTGCTCCAGGGAACTGAGGCCCTCATCTGCCAACGTGATACATCATCTAGGCAGGTTTGCTGTTTGCCAGGGGCATGCATTCATGATGTTGTGGAAAGATTGATAACACTTGTCCAGCCCTCAGATTATTACTCCCTGCTGCTCTTCCATGTGGGCAACAATTAACCTACTGGGGGAGACTTGGAGCATATCAAGCGGGACTACATGGCTCAGGGAGCAAGGGTCAAGGGCATGGGAGCCCAACTGATGTTATCCTTGATCCTGCCAGTGACGGGGAAGGGTCTGAGGAGGAGTGGATGGATTCTGTGGGTCAACAACTAGTTGTGCAGCTGGTGTTAGTGTTTTTCACCAAGAAGTGCTGTTTTATTATGATCCCAGTAAGAAAGGCACTCAGACTCTGTAAAGTACCAGTTAAAATGCTATTTATCAGAGATAACACTGTAAAGAAAGATTGGATAGTACATATAATCTTATGTCCCTTCGGATGCTGGGAACCCTGCACTGTGCAGCACTGAATGGGCCTCCAATCAGGTCACAGGATGCCAAGCAGATCCCATCTTTGCAAGTGTTACCCCATTTTGTTGCTCTGAGCTCTTAGAGTATTTTATTACAAGGAAGACAATTCTATTCATCGTTTCTTCTGTCCAACAAGAGGATGTTCACATGGGTATTTCTTGCTGCAGCCTTAGATAAAGGCAAGTGCACACAGTTGGTGTAATTGCTAGTACCGAGTGGGAGCTGCCTGCAGGCTCCTGTTAAAATCAACCAGCCAAGTTTATCCTGTGGACAAGAGACATGGGAAGCACAACACAGCCTGAAAGCTACACTGTACACACATCACAGAGCAGCACAGCACAGACCTGCACCTACTCAGATTAACTGTTATGTGGATCACTAACTCTTCATTGGTCTTCTGGTCAGGATCACTACGGTCTGCAACAGGGTTTTGGCTCTTATGACCATGGGACCCCTCTGAGGATCGACAGCTGCTTGGAAGAGATGCTTGGAAGAGATGGCATCCACCTAAGTGGAGCAAAAACATCTTTGCCAACAGGCTAGCCAAACTGATAAGAGGGTGGTGATCACTGGGCCCAGAGGGTGGTGATCAGTGGCACAGGATGTGGCCGGGTAAGTGTACTGACCAGCAACCTGTTTACATGGGATTGGTCCCTCTTATACCCTTTCCCCCTCTCTTTTCCCACACTTCTTCCTCCCCAAAACACCTTGATCCTTCCCTTCCCCCACCCTTGGTTCCTCACCTCACCATTCCATAAAAAGGCTCACACAATCCCAAAATGCTCTTCCCAGCATCCCATAATGTGTCATATACCCCTGTAGGCAGTAAAAGCCCTCAGTCTGCCAGGTGGTGTGGGGAGCCTCTCCCATTGAGTCATCTTAATGGGTTTCACACCTGGTCCATGGGCTGATCATTGTCCTGTAACAGCCTCAGGAGAAACCAGACAAGCATATTCTGTTTCTATGACTATGTCGCTGAGGCTCCCCTACCTGCCATCATTCTTCTGTGCTTCACTGTGTTTGGCGAGAAGATCCTCTAATCACTTAACCAAACCCAATCCCCAGATGTGGTGGATTCAAAGCTCTCTGATTTCAGGCATGGTTACCAAAAGCACAGTTCATTTGGAAGCAGGAAGCTACCAGTCAGAAAGGCATTTTCCTTATACTTGCTAGACATCTCTAACAGGAGCGACAGAGGAAATCACAGGTCGTACTGGGGGAGCTGGTGGCTAGTGCAAGAGTTAGGATGTTGGTGACCGAGCCAATAGGTGAGAAAGCTGAAACCTGCGAACTACAGAATCTCAAGTGCACAGTGGCCAGTGTGATCATCATCACCACTCAGGAGCAGATACCACTGGTATCTGTTACCCTCAGGTGAATCAAGCGAAGAACAGACTCAGGGACAAACCCTGGGACAAGTGACTACGATGCTGCTTTGCAGGGGTGAGCTTGGCCCTCATAAAACTCCCTAAAAAGAGGAGGAAACTCCTTGTCCAACAGCGGTTCTCCAGGGGAGGCATATTAATTCTAAGGCTAGATGTACGACAGGGGGAAAGAGGTAAATTGTGCTGTTCTGCTCACAGCTAGAGCATAGGGCTTAGCCAGAGTCAGAGAGGAATGGGATGTATGAAATTTTATGGCAGGGTTTGTAACAGCCACTGGAAAATATATTGAAGTAATCAATATTTGTAATTAGCCTTTCCTACTTCCTTTCCTGGCCATGTAAGAGTTCAATTGTTATCCCCTTGATCTTTTTCTTTAAATTTACACTGTAGACAAGTATGAATTCACAGAAAATAAGTTAGTAGTACATAAACCCCCACCAAGCACTCCAGTCACAGAGACTGCCTGAATCACTTATTAGAAATGGGACACCATAGCCATTAGAAATGGGACCCTACAACCTTCTTAGTTAAAACTTTGCTTCTTGCTACTTCTGCAACATCTATCCACATGGCTGCAGTTTTCTGTTCCACAGACAATTCAGAGTGTGTCCAGGTGGCCAAGAAGGCCAACAGCAACCGGGCTTGTATCAGAAATAGTGTGGCCAGCAGGACTAAGGAGGTGATCATCCCCCTGTGCTCGGCACTGGTGAGGCCACACCTTGAATACTGTGTTCAGTTTTGGGCCCCTCGGGACAAGAAGGACATTGAGGTGCTGGAGCGTGTCCAGAGAAGGGCAACGGAGCTGGGGAAGGGTCTGGAGCACAAGTGTGGTGGGGAGCGGCTGAGGGAGCTGGGGGGGTTTAGCCTGGAGAAGAGGAGGCTGAGGGGAGACCTTATCGCTCTCTGCAACTGCCTGAAAGGAGGTTGTGGTGAGGTGGGGGTCGGTCTCTTCTCCCAAGTAACAAGTGATAGGACAAGAGGAAATGGCCTCAAGTTGCACCAGAGGAAGTTTAGATTGGATATTAGGAAAAATTTCTTCACTGAAGGGATTATCAAGCACTGGAACAGGCTGCCCAGGGAAGTGGGTGAGTCACCAGCCCTGGAGGTACTTAACAGACGTGTAGACGTGGCACTTAGGGACATGGTTTAGTGGTGGACTTGGCAGTGTTAGGTTAATGGTTGGACTTGATGATCTTAAAGGTCTTTTCCAACCTAAATAATTCTATGATTCTATGAGTCCAAGGCAAAGTAAGAAAAATGGTGAAAAGAAGTCTGTTAAATAGGACCTGTAAGAAAAGATGAGACTTGGCACTGGGAAAAAGCAGTTGCAAGAGGGGAGGAGAGAAGCATCTTAGCCACAAAGAGGCTGTGAAGAACACAGTTGTCATGTTCCCACCAGAGGACACTGGAGGACATTAACTCAAGTGGCAACAGTGAAAGATTTTCTTCCACATGAGATACACCACTGTCTTGTGAAGCTGGAGAGGACCAGACCCCTGGGAATGGAGGCAATTTCCAGCACTGCACTTCTCCAGTTCCCTGATACCACCACAAGTCTCTGCTAACCACCGCTTTCTGACAGCTGTCTGTGACACTGCTTCACGTTGGCTTGTGTTATTGACAGTGGAATCCTGTGGAATTAAGCCAAATCCCTACAAGTGTCAATACTACACTGGTGGAAATATCCCTGCCAAGCAGTGGGAGTGGCTAGTTTCCAGAAAAGGACTCCTGAATCTGCCCACCTGTCAGATTATGTGTTGAACAACATCAGGCAGTTATGAACCCCAGGAACGACATCACTGAAAAAGGATTAGAGGTCCAGCTGTCCAAGCCAGCTTCCAGACAGACACTGGGGTCTAGAAGGCAGCTACTGGGAAGACCAGAAGTCTTGATCAGCTACCGGAGGCACCTTTTTCTCTTTGTGTCTGGCATGAGACAGAGAAATGGGAAGACTGGGGGATTTAGGGGCCAGCTATGAGTAGACTGAATGAGTAAGCCCTGCTACTGGAGGGGTCCATATTGCATAAGTGTAAACAATTTTTTTTTCTGCTAGCAGGCTTTCATTCTGCTAGCAGCCAGAGAGGGTAATGGGATCAGGCTGCTCGTATTGTCTGTGTTTGCATCAGTGCTTTCTGTCTGTGTTGACTTGTGTGGCTGCTTATATGTACATATTCTTTTTCTTCCATGTGTATCTACATATGTACATATTGTACAGATATGCTCAGTCTCACTACTGACTGGAGCTGGGGACATGGAGCTGCAGCAGCCTTGCTTCTGCTGGGCTATGGGATTCAGCAGTTCCTGCCACCACAGACTGCTGTTCGAACAGCTACTCCCATTGATTGGCTTAGGAAGCCAAATCTCTGGGTCACCTTGTCTTTGAGACACAGAGAGAGGATTCACTTTCATAGGTAGGACAGAGTCGTGCAGCCAGGAGATGCACACCAGTGCCCTGTGGGGAACTGGCACTGTTTGGTCAGGAAAGCTTAGGCAGATGATGTTTCGTGAGGCAAACAAAAGTGGGAGCATAGGCGGTAAGGAAGTGGGAATGGGTGGAGAAAAGGTAGGATCCATGGTGGGAAAAGGTAGGATCCATGGTGGCATATGGTCTGCAGCAGGACATGAAGGCAATTCAATAGGCAATGCACTTCTGGAAGGGACCTCATGTGCAGGAGCAGCACTGCCCCTTCCTGCCTCTTCTGCAGCATTGTTTGGCCTGGGCAGGTATGCCCTTACAGGGACCATTGAGGTTTCAGCCTCCCAGGAAGGCTGCTGCAACAGGTGAGCCTGCGATCAGCTCTGAGTTGGGAAGAAGACTTCTTCCTAGAGGTGGCACTGAAGGTCCCAGTCATCTCCCCAGGAGCTGGGGACAGCTCCTCATACTTGGTCAACTATGTGCAGGTCAGACTCCTGACACAAGTTCCTGTTACTCTCCTGGGCAAGACTTTCAGCAATGGAAACAAATACTCGTTATATCCCTAGGGCTGCTTTCTCGTGCCCAGTCCCCTCCAGAGCTTTGGCTGTGTGCAATGGACTGTGTAGCCAGGTTGTCTCTGAGGGCTTTACTCTCACTGGGTGGATGCAACGTCTGCTGCAGTACTTGCATGAGGCTCTATCCTGGCACGGCAACATGTTTTGATCCTGCGTATACAAAACACCTGCAGCTTAGAGAGGGAAAGAGGGAGAGAGACACACACACACACACAGAGCACAGGGCCCTTTTCATTGGTCTAATATTGTATTTTCTCTTGTATAGGAAATCAGTATTTGTTCAGCAAAACCAATGCAAGAATAGGACATTCTCTGTGTGCCCCAAGAAAAAGCAGAAACCTCTGCTCAAGCAGAGAAAGGAAATTGCAGCTCTGAACATCTGTCTTCCATTCCTGTGTCTTCTTCCTGGAGAACTCAATCTCTTTTCAGCAGCAATGCTCAACTGTTCTCCCCAGTTCACTGTGCACTGTAGTGACCTCCCCTACAGTTTGGCTCAGGGCCCAACAAAGACAGCAAAGTCAGATGCTACTGAAGGTCATGCTCATTAACTCCCATGCACTGTTCTAGTCATGCATCTTGATGTCCGTCATTAAACCCCAAATTATTCTCCTGAATGAGTCTCAACCCGTCACCCAGAACAAGCCTACGATACTTCTGGGACTTGAGGAGCGGCTAAAGTCACTTGGTTTGTTCAGCCTGGAGAAGAGGAAGCTGAGGGCAGACCTCATTGCAGTCTACAGCTTTCTCACAAGGGGAGGAGGAGGGGCAGGTGCTGATCTCTTCTCTCTGGTGACCAGTGATAGGACCCGAGGGAATGGCAGGAAGATGTGCCAGGGGAGGGTTAGGTTGGATATTAGGAAAAGGTTCTTCACCCAGAGGGTGGAGGAGCACTGGAACAGGCTCCCCAGGGAGGCATCACGGCGCCAAGGCTGACGATATCCAAGAAGCACTTGGACAACGCCCTCAGACACATGGTGTGAATTTGGGGTTGTCCTGTGCAGGGACAGGAGTTGGACTCGATGATCCTTGTGGGTCCCTTCCAACTCAGGACATTCTATGATTCTATGACTATTCTATCCTCCCTTCTCTCCCTTCTCTAGCCATTGCTCCCCTCTGTCATGCTCTTCTTTTCCATTACAGTCACAGTCCACATTGGTTGCAGAGGGAGGGTCCCTTGCATTCATGATAACCACCAGCACTGGTCCCAACTGGGTGGTATGGGGGACTTGGACACTGCTCACCTTAGTATTGCTTAGAAGCTGAAGAGCACGGACACCTGTCCAGTCTCCCACCACCAGTTCCCAGAGCCTCATCCCTCCTTGTTCCCACCCTGCCTAGACACGACAGTAGAGGCAATTCCCACCATCATCTGCAGTCCCTTGACTGGGGCTCCCTCCAGGGGTCATCGCCTCTGATGAACAGTTGCTTTTCTCTCTGCAGAGTCCCAGGAACACAGGGTGTTGCCAGTACACAGCTCTCGTATGTCAGAGACAACTACACACAGCTGGTTGTCCCTTAGTGCGGAAGTTCAATGACTTCTGATGCAATGGGGTGGCAGAGGCTTAGAGAACAAGAAGAACAAGCACCCTTTAGAGTAGGGACACACATAATCACTTCACCTTTTGTGCCATTTCTCAGGAGATAGTCATTGCAAAGCAAGCACTGAAAGCCCTGAGCTTCATGCAGCAGCATTCTCATAGAAAGAGAAAGAAAGAGATTGGACAGAGGAACTCTGCATCAGCCCTATCATACACTGCTTGTTCACATTCAGCTAGTTTTACCATGTGCAGTCTTAACCTTGCATCTGTTGGCTTGCTTCCTGGAAAAGGAATGGTTAATAAAGAAAAAGCCCCATTCTTCACTTTTAAAGCTCCAGTTACCAGTTGTGCAAACCGGTGATTTCTGGGCCACAGGCACTTTTTTCATGAATACAAGAGCCAATGGTGAGTGCTAGCTGTGCAGCAGTATCACCTCTGCCCACCTCTTCCCACCAGGAAGGCCTGAAAAGAAAAAGAAAAGAAATAGAAAGGTATCTGGCTGACATTACAGAACTGGAATTTTCCTGCCACTCATCCACTTGTTCAAAAATATAATCTGTTTTTTCTCAGTACTATAATAAAATGTCTTCAGACACCACTGAGCAGAGTTGCTCAGTGTCAAGCTACTGTGCCAGTTACTGTGTCTAGCTTCTCTGTCCGTTGATTTTGGCAGGACTGGTTGTCTTCCATCTTCAGTCCCCTAGCAGGAAAGAGGGGCAGACATTACGCCATTTCTTGGGTGGTTCTGAAACTAGATTCCAGCTTTGCCCAGCAGTCTTATTGTGTCTGGAGACAACAATACCTTAGAACTAAGTTTCATTTCCAAAAGGAAAACTCTCTCAAGGGGAAACTTCACCTAGGATTACCCTACCTGCATGTGGAGGAAAGGGGTGGTACTCTTCTACCTGCCTAGCAGGAAAGAACTTCTCCACCCAGCCTTGGCAGGGAAAGAGTTACCACTGGACATCTTCACAGCAGGAGGAGAAGAGCTCCTGTGAGGTGGGATCTCTGGGAGTTAGGCACCCTAACACACAAAGGCAGACCTGGGAGGGAGCCAAGAATGAACTCTTCTATCACATCTACAATGTAGAGCTGCTTCTCAGATTCATTATAATACCATACCATTCAGACACCATTTAAAACTATTGCAGAGCTCTGGCTTTATCACTGACAATCGCATTTTCATTTCCATGAGCAAAAACCTGCTTAGGAGATATATTGATTCACTGGATCATCTGAACAACTGGGGAAAGAAACAGCCAGCTGCTGGGAAAGGGTCTCCTTGATTGGCCATCCCCAGGCCTTAAAGAAAGGAGTCAAATTCTTCTTCACCAGATGAGAAAAGGTTTCTGCCCACAGATTAATTTTTGAGCCATTATCGTCTGGAAGCTCAGATATATTCTGGTATTCGGAAAAGATTTCAGTGAAGGCTTCCTTTCCAAAGGCCTCTTGAAGCTATGAATCATAAGAAAAGGAAGCAGTATAAAATTTATGTATGGAAGTTTAGAATTACTCTACCTGCATTCTTTACAAAATCTTTTACTAAAATCAGTTACTGATCTTTTCACAGGGTATTTTTCTTTCTTTTTTATAAGTGTAGCTACCTGACAAATTCTAAATGCCTACTGAAGACTCAGAGTAGCCCTTTAACACCATTAGACTATTCAACATGCCTATATTTCTAATATTCACACAAACCCAAAAATCAAGTATCTATATAAGTGCTTTTCATCCTAAAGGGCATGGCTGCACTTACAGGCTTGATTGCTACATTTTTTTTTTTTACAGTTATTACAATTGTTCAAAACAAGATTGATACAAATATCAACCCACCTCTGCATGCTTATAAGTATGCATACTTACAATATCTCTGCATACTTATAATACATAAGACTCTCTTCTCTCAGCACAAAATACAGGCTCCCTGCTTGGTGACTCTGCACTTGGTGTTTGTACCATCAACTAATCCTGGGTGCTACTGAAAAAGTATTGCACCAACAAAACTGAAAGACTGGCTTAAATTTAAAAAAAAAAAAAAAAAAAAGAAGAAAAGAAAAAAAGAAACAATTCTCAATGGTCAGAAGTAACCTTTGGTAATGCCCAAAGGCTGTGGTTTACCATCACATCCCAAACCGGTACATTCCACAGATCAATGACCTTTACACTGTGCTGAGATGACAAATGACTCAAAACAAGTATATTTTTTAGGACTGCTTCAAAAACTTTTCCCTGCAGCCCTGGGTCTCCTGCTCAAGCGTGCTACTCAGAGTCAGATCAGGACTGACTCATGGTGGTTTGTGGAATCCTAATGAGCTGGCACACAGAGACACTGTTGAAGACTAATGGTCACCAGAGAGACGATCTGGGGTAAGAACCAGGTGGTTGCAGAAAGTGAGGAAAAGGAAAGAAGCAGCCCTGGATTAAAATGACCAGTTTCTAAATCTGTTGCAAGCTTAACTGGCCTGCAGATTACCCACAGGCATGTCTCCAGGGCAGCAAATACTTCCCAGTCCTTCAGCTGTGCTCCATTTTCAATGTAATCTTGAATCCTCTTCTTTCTAAGTTCTAGTGCAAGTGCATTGTGGGCCTTATCTCTTGGGATACCCAACACAGCCTCATTCACATAAACAGACCAGAGACTGTAGGTGGCTTCAGTGGTGAGAGGGGGAAACTCGCATTCAGATTGCAGCTGATTGTGGCCCAGCTCATGAACGGTGCCCCAAAGTCCATTGGCTTGGAGGGACTGCACATCTACTCTTTCTGTCACTGACTCCAAATGATGCAGGACTGGGTAGCCAGCATGCATCCAACCCGCAGGGAAGGTAAACGACAATGTTGGCAATCTGTCTGGGAAAGCTTGGGGGATGGAACAGCACAGTGAGGAAAAAACAATTAATTCTCTTTATGTTAACTTATTTTTTGTGTTCTTTGTCATGAGTGGCTGCTGCTCATGATGTGCTTCCACCCCTGTGCTGGACTATCAAACGTATCAACCACAAGCAGAAGTTTAATGTGCATATTTTGTGCTCTTCTGCTCCATTTCCACTCCTCAGCACCATCCAACAGAAAGAGAAAAAAAGGCCAAATTACTTTTGCCAGAGCTACAGACATTGCAGATGACTGTACTCCCAGCTACAGGAGTGGAGAGGAGGTGCGGAAATCTAACTCTGTCTATAGAAAAATTTTCTGTTGACACTGGTCTTTTCTTATTTTCAGATGTGGCGAGGAAGATGCTATTGCCAGGACAGTTTGTATCCTTATATAGCCAAATAACTGTATGGTTTGTGTTGATGAAAATGACCCCAGCACCCTCCCCAGCTCTCCCTGGAAACTCTGCAATGTAAGTTCTGGCTCTGGGGGAAATACATGGAGGAAAAACCTCAGTATAAATATCAGACACAAATGAAGTAGAAAAACGGATTATTTTTCCTGAAGTGCTCCCAAAGAAGCAGCAGATTTTCATCTTGAAGGCCGGGGACTAAAATGTTTCATTGCAAAATTTGTGTCAGGGCTCTCAGTGCACCAAAAGGCTTTAATGGCCTTGAGCAGCCCCACCTGGGGATTCCAGCTGCATTTCAGCTCAGCCCTGGGCCATCAGTCCCTGCCTGAGCTATGTTGTAGGTATGCCTGTCTCCAGCTCTGTCACAGCCACGCCTGTGTCTGGCCATGGACCCTGTTGGTCCAGACCCTCAAACATGCCTCATCATGATGGGCATGCCTGGTAATCACTGGACTATGTCTGACCCTGGTTGCCGTCACTGGACCTGACCCTGACCTGTGGATTGATTTCCTTACTTCGTCTCAAACCCACCTCATCCCTGAAGACTTGTCTAGCAATCTGGACTCTCAGCTGACCCTGTCTGTTGTGCCAGGTCTGCCCTGCTTGCCTCACTCAGGTGTTGTGGGATGGCCCCCAGCTGGCAGAGGCACCTGTCCTGCTGGCTGTATTCCTGCAGTTGCCCCTTGGGGAGTAGCTGCCCTCCACTGTGCCCTGACAAAGTCTCTTGTACCAGAAAGCAAAAAGTGAACTGGGTTTTTTTTTTTCTTTTTTTGTGAAGGCAGCTCCTTGTCAGTGTTTTTAGTAAAGCAGCTCTTTACTATTGAAAAATATTCCATAGTTCACTTCAGCTTTGGATAGAACTTGCTGCTGATGGCCACAGTTACTACTTCACTATAATTGTCATCACTTCAGTTCCAGTTTTGCTGTTTCTCATGCTGTTTGTAAAAATCTTTTTTCAGAAAAGACAAACAGACAACATACTTATCTCCCATGAGTTTCTCAGTATTGCTGACTACCATAATCAGCTTTAAAAATCACATTTCTGTAGCTTTTCATAGGAATTTACTCTCTTTAGTTCTCTTTCTTTCCATGACAATTCAACAGGCTCAATCGATCCTTCACTGGTTTCTTACAGCTCCAGAACAGTGCAGGGAGGATACAGAGCCGTTCACATCTCTGACATGGTGCTACTCTCCACTTACTTCAGCAGGCATGTTAGAAGCTGGAAGACTTTTGTACGTTGGGTTCTACCAGTGTGGCCTCTGGTGGACATAGCTGTCTATCACATGGTGAGTATCTGTGCAGAGGGCTGGAATACATTGAGAAGGAGCCACATAAATCAGTAATCCAGAAGTGTTTGTTTCTGAGTGCAGCTGCACTCAGAGAATGGCAGCTATCTAAACAAGCCTTTCTCGGGGCAGCTTCTCAGTTGGCGCAAACTCATTTGAAAGACCTGATTCACAGCAGCTGTGAAATCAAGTCTGCACGTGTTAAGGGTCATGCTGTTTTTTAACACTCCTGTTTCTCTACAGCTTAAGGGAAGGGAGAGCTAGTGGCTTAAAGTTCATCTGTATCTGTAGACATACAAGCATTTTAAACTTTGGCATTTGGAAATCAGTTCTTCCTCTGCATCAGTAAAAATTACTGCTGAACAGTCACTTGTGTTAGCACAAAACCTACCAATCAGCCTGGGTCATACACGTGCCATGGTTTGCTTACTAGGCTTACAGAGTCAATACAGCTAAAACAAAGCAGGGAAAGGGATGGACTCTGCTCTCTGACATGCACTGCCAAATGAACTGCTTGCTTATCCTTTATACCTGTACAAAGCTACTTAGGACAATTACATTACCTTTGTGTCCCAAGTCTGAATTTTCAAATACAGCTGTCACTAATGGTAAGAACGAATAAGAAAAATATAGTACTCCCATGTTCCTTGTTGAGTTTGAGGATTAGCAGTCACAAAAATTAGCAACTGACTTGTAATCTAAACACGATTGTTGCAGAGTCACTGACAGATTACGATTCATTGTTAAATTCAGAGCCACATGTGGACAGATGTAATGATTCATTACTCTGATAAAATCTTTCTTAAGCGAGGATATGCTTGGAGGACCATATGCAGCATGGAAACATAGCACTTATTTATTCTGGTTATATTTCACTAGTGATTATAATTAACTTGTTATTAATAACTGAAGTGCAAGTTGTTTACGCTCAAGCCAGCCTCTCTTGACAGACAGCAGCTACACCACGTGAGTTAAGCTGCTCGAGCTGTGGATTATTGACAGAGTCGTGGCCTGGGCAGCTGATAATTTATCAATTCAAGTGGTAGAAAACACCTTTACTGTTGCAATCAAGTAGAGCTGAAAGCACCTGCCAATCCTATTGAGAAAAGTGCAATACCTGAACAATGATTAATTGCAAATAATGGTGAGATTTGGCAAACTTGCCTTTAGAAGCCTCCTTGCCACCCATAGTAACAAATCAGCCTGCTCCAGCCTGTTGGGTTCCACTGGCCCAGTGAGTTGTCTTTAAGCAGTACTTTTGTTAAATGACAGATAGCAAAATGCTGCTTACAACAAACTTTTCCCCCAACCACTAGTCTCACTTCCCCACTGATATAAGTGATCCTATGTTGGCTAACATCACGGTCTTATTACATAGTAGGCTGCCTGTGTGTCTATTACATGCCTTAATTTAAGTTTCAAGATCTCATTTGTTCTGCCTAAAACAGCTAGCTTTGTCTCCCTTCTTTCTGTTGCAACTAGCATAAACTCACTCCCACAGTACTAAGAGTAACGTGACACAGTATACACATCATTTCGTGGCCAGCCTGACTCCCTCCACTCTGTTTTACTCTGGGATAGCCTCAAATTTAGCAGCAGAATGTGTTACTTTGTGTACCAGCTCTTGACAGTCACAGAAGATTCTTACTCTCGCAAGCAGTCTCCTTGAATTTGGTGGGATTAACCTCCTGATTTGAGGATCTGCATGATCTTGTGATAATGTTAGTGCCTTGTGTATTTCCCTTACAAATATCCATCACAGATAAAGACAAAATGTTCAAGTTATGATACTCACCATGAGATATCTGGACATCTGCCACCATCCTCTCTGGCCTTGGAAAAGTTGCTGGGATGGCTGCCAGTCTGGCTATTGCATTCATCATCTTGTTCCAGATGGAAAGCAGACTCTCTGGGTTGTCCATGTGGTGCACATCAGCAGCTGGTACTGTCAGGATGATGTTCTCGGTGGCCAGCTCAGCCCAGGGGGCTGGGTGCTGATGGATCATTGACTGCCAGGCAGAGATATCAGTTTCCCCTAATTCAGCATTCAGGTGAAAAAAGGTAGCCAATTTAAAAAGAAGTTTTAAGTGTGAAAAGGGAGGAGATTCACCATAGCTAAAACCCTCTGCATAGCCTCAGAAACACTAAGTTAATCTACATGGAATTGGGTTTTACTGATCAGTGGACAGATCCTGAGATTCTGGCGAGGGGTCCAGTCATCTTTGGTGACCCCAGGTCCACTGTCACTGCAAGGGGTTGATGATATTCACTTTTCAATATGAAGCCACTTTAAAGGTGGCTCAGACATGCTCATACTGGGAACATGGGCAGAGATTAATTCCTAAATGAAAGTCCTATCAATACACTTCCTGCGCCAAGAAATGCAAAGCCTTATGCAAAACCTTTCCTGGGGCATTACTTACTCTGAGGTCTTCTCCATACATGACCACAAAACCCCAGGAAAATGTAGGCAAGCCAGCGATACAGAAATACTTCTTTACTCACCTGCCTATAGTTAGGTTTTTGAAACCACTTACCGAACTTGAAGAATGGAGCCTGCACAGCCTCTTTAATTGTGACTGATATTTGGCCTAATGTGCTCTCCTTTGGCACTATGATGTATATGAGGCCACCCCACAGACTAGAGACTTCCACAGTGGTTTTTTCAACTTCGAACTCCTTTACCGCCAAGGGAGGCCTCTGCAGCTCTGCAGCACAGCTGAGGTCATGAGAGTGACAGCCGATCTGCGCCTGGCAGGGAACAACAGTCACCAAAAGGCACTGCAACTTGGACAGGCTCGGGAAGCTCTGCTCCAAACTCACTGTGTTCTGTAACTACCATAGGCAACAAGACACTCTTGTCTCAGCAGGGAAAGGCAACAGTATGCTACTATATGGAACATTATTCTTCACCTCGGCACAGACATCGATCAGATGAAAGTAGCATGAAAGAATTCAAGGGCAGACTTAAGCCCCATGAAGAAGAAAATGGAAATGCTGGATCAGTTGCCAAAGAAACGTAGAATTCTCTTTCTACAGCTCTGTTCAAAAGGAGGGATTTCACTGGTTTTGAAGAAAACTGAAAGTTGGTTGGCTCCGGTTTTAGCACCCTTACCTCCCACCTCAGCAACCACAGCTGTGCTGCTATAAATGGATAGCTGTGGTGGGTTGACCCTGGCTGGACACCAGGTTCCCACCAAAGTCACTCTATCACTCCCCTCTTCAGCTGGACAGGGGAGAGAAAATGTAAGGAACGGGTCGAGATAAGGACAGGGAGAGATCACTCACCAATTACCATCATGGGCAAAACAGACTAGAGTCCAGGAAATTAATTTAATTTATTACCAATCAAATCAGAGTAGAATAATGAGAGATAAAACCAAATTTGAAAAACACCTTCCCCGCACCCCTCCCTTCTTCCCGGGCTTAACCGGTTCCACTTCATTGCCATCATCTCAGGCACACATCTTTTCAGGCTGTTTTGCCCACAATAACCTTTGTGGAGCCCATCTCCAGCAGGTAGGCACACACAGGTTTAACAATTGTCACTGAATGAGTGAGAATAGTCCTGTGGCTGAGGATCGGAAAAAATAGAAATCAGGTCACTGTCTCCCAGCTGTACTGACTCTGCAGTACATTCAGGAGGGAGAATGAGTAGCTACATGTGAGTCAAAGCCACTGCAGTCAGCAGCTCTGCCTCTTAACACACCCAGGCAGCAGAAGAGCTGAGTGAGACAACACCAGTTTTGAGAGCAGGGAGGCATCTGAAAGGGTCAGTATGGTTTTTTTTAAGCCCTGCCCTACCACGTTTCCATTGTGATGGAGTCACTCACAGTTACGCAAGGGTCACAGTCATTTAACGCCTTACATATGTTTCCACTCTGGTTTTAGCAAAATAACCTTGAAGGAGCTGACATTGCTGCTAGAGGCCACTTGTCTCTTAGCCCTTGAGAAGGCCATACGGCAATGTACCTACCAAACGAGATCTGAACATCTGTTACAATCCTCTCCGGACTTGGGAATTTTGTTGGTATGGCTGCCAGTTTGCTTATTGCCACCATGATCTCATTCCACAGGGTCAGCAGCGGTTGTGGGTTCTCCATGTGGTGGATGCTGTCAGATGGCACCATTCGGATGCGATTCTCAACAGCCAGTTCTGCCCAAGGAGCAGGACAGTGCCAGATACAGGTATTCCACTGGCTTTCACAGGTCTCCCCTCATCAACACCACAGAAAATCGGTTAAGCACAGCTCTGACTTTTGAGCATGCTCCCAGAGGTCAAGCTGGAGAAAGAGACCACAGTTGTGAAATTCTCTTGGAAAACAGTATGTGGTACTTGCGTGACTGGGGGTGGTGGCTGTTAACTAGTTAATCCTCATCCTGTGCTCGGGAAGTCTCCTCAGGCTCTTTTATGGATGGGAGACAGACAGAAGAGGACTGGCATATACCAGAGTAGTAGCACAGCAAGAACAGATCCCTGTTTTCCGTCTGAGAACAAGAAGCATCAGGTTTCTCCAGCGTCTCTTGATGATCTCATTTCTTCTTCTCCAGCAGAGATTTGCTGTTTCGTATAACAACCCTGGTTTTGTGTAGTTTGACAGAAGAGCAAGAAGAAATTGCATACGGGAAGAGAAACTTGACAGAAACACGGGACATTCAGCAGAGATTTACTGCAGGCACTGGAGATGGCCATGCGGGGGCACAATAAAGCTGGGAGAGCGCAAGGCAAGCTTTGTCGTGGCAGCAGCCAGCCTCTCTCCCTCCAACACAATGGTTTCCATCGGAAATGACAACTCCAGCCTCCAAGAAATGTCGGTTTGGACAAATCCTGCCCATTTTGTCACAGCTCCCTCACCTACTTCCTGCCACGTAGCAGGCAGAGAGTGACTAAGTGACTTACCCAGAATCCTAGACGAGCTCTGTGGCATGAGAGAGGTCATCCGTGTGACACCCAGTCTGCACCTGGCAAACAGAAGGGTAGGGACAGCTGGTCAAAGGGCTCCAAGTGTGACCTGGCAGACCGACCGCAACACCCTGAGCTGCCTGCTGCAGTACTGTCCCTGCACGGCACTCACACGTAGGCAGCCTTCTGACTCCAGCCTAGTTCAAGGTTTCAGCCTGTGGTGACCAGAAGCAGCAAAAAAAGTGAAAAAAGCTGGTGAAGTTCACTGGTGTCCCTGTCTCAGGCAGTCTGACAGCTATACTCCCATTATTACTCGGTCAGCTACATCCTTCACCGCCCGTTCAGGGTACTGCAGTGACTTCACCCTTCACCAGCATCAAAGTCA
The DNA here is from genome assembly GCA_031468815.1 of Morus bassanus. NCBI lineage: Eukaryota > Metazoa > Chordata > Aves > Suliformes > Sulidae > Morus > Morus bassanus. The sequence continues at coordinate 672,624 of CM062571.1, read as the reverse complement.
CATCCTGTAACACATATGCGTTAGAGAGATGTGATCACTGCTGGCTTCTTTTATTGTGCCTCTGCCTTGGTCCTCATACAGTGAAGCAGACAGCATGTGCCTGCATGATCAGACAGAAACACCTGAGTTAGCTTTGCATTTCAGCTGCAGAGAGCTCACTGCAAAAAATATCCAAGCAGGTAAACATTTATCTGCTTCATACTTTGCAGAGAACAGGATCCCAAATAACTAGTTACTATCGGATCTGGATACATCTACATGAGCAATAGTGACAGCACTGTGAAAGTACCTTATGAGAGCTCTTGAGAGACAGAACTAAGTTTGGTGCTTAGAAGGGCCCAAATACTTATCTTGGGCCTGAAAATCACCTTGATCAGTTCTCTTTGCACGACAGCAAAACAAATACAGCTGCCTTCAGGCAGCAGCCATACTCAATTATCCCACAAAGAAATAAGAGGAATGCAACAGAAGGGCGTGGGAAACAAGGTGGAAAATTATGATAATGCATTGAAAGTGCCACAGGGTGGCGGCAGTAGGAAAGGACTGAAAAGGCAGCAAAACCAATAAGGAGAAAACCCTTCCGCGTGCTAGTTTTGAGTGCTCACCTGACAAATACATTGGTGTAAACAGAAACCAAACTAAACACACTTTACCTTCAGACCAGCACCGACCATCAGGCAAGGGAATGTTAGAACTGCTGTGGGCCCTCCAGGAAGGTAGAGTCCCGTACTCTTCCAGGCTGTCTTACCTAAAGGTGAGTGAACAAAGAACAGTCAAGCACTTCTTCAGCCTGACATTGCAGATTCTGGAGGTTTCAAGCTGCAATAGAAGAATCTCCCATCCTTTTCTTTTCCCCTGCTCTACACTCACAGAACTGTCTCACATTTTACCCAACCTGTCGGAAATACAGTTTTAAAGCAATAGGGTAGCAACGTGAACAAGATCATCGCACCATTAGCAAGCAAGCCCACCCAAATTTGAACTTCTGGAAATGCCAACCTTAGATGTGTTTACTAGTATCTTTTAAAAATAAGAAGAAAAAAAAAAGAAACCAAAATGCCAACACCTCCTCCACTCAGATCCTCTTACCCTAAAGCGTGCATACTGTGGTGGTATTAAACACGGTTGAAGTTTTAATTGTCATACAACATGTCCTAAATAACAGACTGACAGCAACATCGCATTTTTCCTTACTGACTGGTCCAGCACAAGCTGGGGCCCACAGAAATTACCATTTCTAGCTGACTGAAGTTATAAGAAGGCCTAAAAGAACTGTCCTATGCTAGATGTAATCATAAGATGGGTACCCCACCATACCACTATAATTCAGCATGTTTCTAGACAGTCTTCCCATGGAAATGCAAGTCTCCTCCATCTAGATCTCTGTACACAGTGCAAAACTGATCCATCTCTACTGTACTGATGAGGCAAAACTGATCACTCCCTAGTTCTGACATAAAGTTTACTCAAGCATATTTCAACACAAACAGCAAAAGTCCTAAAAAGAGCTGAACTGTCATAAAGCACCCAACTTACAACCTTTCCTGTTCTCCAAGAAAGCAGGACCAGTTTTGTCAAGCAAAACCCAATCCAAGGAAAAATGCAAATTAGACCATATCATATTATTTCACCAATTTATCTCAGTTTTGCTGAATTTGCACCAAAAGCAGTTTTGAAATGGTGTTCAGGGTTTGCTAGCATTTCTATCTTTTCTGTTTATGTGAAATGACACAATTGCTGAATATTTCTGGTCAAGCAAAATACTGTGTTCAATCCAACACGTTCAGTTCAGCCAACCCTAACAATTTTCCCCTTTTGTCCTGACTCATTAGTGTTAAAACCAGTGAGCAGTTATTCCGCAACTTTTCTCTGCATATCGTCTGCACTCAGACATCACCACTCCAGAACAGTCTCCTTCATCTCATTAGAACAGTTCGGAAACAACTCCTCTCAATCGTATTCCAATGCAAAAAAGTCAAGATTAATCTGTTTATTATCAGGGGATAATACCTTACTAGTGGAATTTCACCTAGAGTTTAAACATATCAGCTGTGAGCAGGAATCTCAGCAAGGTTGTATAGGTACAAGGCCTAACCTTAGACAAGTCATTCAGGGTATGATTATCAAATACCTTGGCTTCAGTGGCGGTGTCAGCTCAAGAAGTTCCCACCATGCTTCCAGCCTCTTGTTTTCACCCCCAGACAAGACCCTCACTCCATCAACTGTGCCGACACAAGTTGTGAGACTGTGTTATAACTCAGGCTGAAATTATCCAGACAAAACATTTTGTTACTAATTCCTACCTCTTGGTAGGATGGCCCTATAGACAGCTGTATCAGCACAACTATGGCAACAACCTCCAGCGTAGAGCCCAGGGTTTCTCAACAAAGCTTTCTTGCCAAAGCCATTGTGCTGTGCAAGTACCCTGACATGCCTCTGTTAGGTGGCTCTTCTCCCCCAAGTGCCTGTGCACCAACAGCGAAGAAGCAGGACTTTCACGGGGTGTTTCAGAGCACTGAAATCAGGGCTGGCCACAAAAGGAGCCTATCTGCCACTACACAGAGGTCGGCCTCCTCACAAGCACATTGTGACATTGCACATCTGTGCCCATGTTCAGACATACACAGACACATGCACACTGAGGACAGGCACCCCACTGATGCCAGCAACAGGATGCCTCAAGAGGAAGGGAGATACACTCCTCACCTGGGTTTGTACCATCGATTTCCACAGGGACAGGGAGAGCACAGACCCCAGCAGCAGATTTCTGCACTAGGACTGCACTGTCCATCATGGTGAGGGACAGCTCGGTCGCCATGCAGAGAAAGATTGCCTCTTTGGAGTTGCTCTTGACAGGGCAGTGCCTGCTGACTGATGTGTGGGATCCCACTTTTCCGAAGCACTTCGGTCAGGATGCGGTGGAGCAAGGCATACGCAGGGCAGCCATGGGCTGGGACGTGCAGAAAGGCAGTGCTGTTTTGTGCTAGCTTCGCAGCCAGTCCTTCAAGGAGAGCCTTGAGCTCCTCATGCTTATCTACGTGCCTGTTGAAAAGAGTAAGTGCCTTGCAGAAGTAGTTGTGCTCCCCAGATCCCATGGCTGGGTGCTTAGCTGCCTGGACGCTCTGCCCCCAGATGATCAGCCCAAAGTGGTGGAGGATTTTGCTGCCTGGATATTTTGCCACAGCAGCTTTGCTGCGGTTCTGGGAAGCCCAATACGAGGCCTGGCCTCCAAAGAGTTGGCCATCTCCCTCTGCCACAAAAGCGTGAACCCTCTCCGCCTCTCTGTTGCTGTAAGAAGAGCCGCAGCACCCGCTGGTGTCACCCATCAGCTGTGACACCTGCAACTTCACCTTTTCCTGAAAGAAGAGGCTACACAGCTTCTTCAGGCTGGCATCCGCACCCACCAACCCCTTTCTCCCAGCACCCAGCCATCGGATAGCATTGAGCAGGAATCTGGTGAGCTTCGGGGAGAACAGCTGGCCCTCACGGGTCGCCCACAGAACACAGCCTCGGCCATTGCATGCCACAGCGAAGAGTCCGCGGTGCAAGCCCTTCCCGCTCCAGGCAGAGCGGGAAGGAGGGTACGCTGTGCGCTAGCACGATGGAGGGTATGCCCCCTGTCACCAAATCCAGCTCCGACATACCACACAGGAGAAACTCAGCATCAAGGCCAAGGTTGGCCTGGTGCCTGCAAAACCAAGAGAGCTCCAGGTTAGCCCCTGTCTCAGAAACAAAAGGCCACCTTGTCCCTCCCTGCCTCTTCCTAGTATATCAAGTTGTCAGTTAAAAAAAAATCCATCAATACCTCATTTTTCTCCTTTTAAAGCCTCGGTTTTTGCAGCCAAGCAAATCTGTAAGAATCTCAGCACTCATCTGAAAAAAGAAGAGAAAGAAGAGGTCAAAAGGAAGTTTCTAGACCTCTGGCTTCGCAGGGCAGCTTGAAAATCTAAATACATTGCAGAAACTCAAAAATCAGAAGACTTTTCATATTTTTTAAACAGCAGGTTTAAACTGCAAATGATGTGGGACTTGGCACATCCCCTATAACAGAAACTTTCTCCGTTTACCCCACCCTCATCATTATCAGCTAGGCAAGCTGAAGAGATTTCTCTGCATCTTCTCCCAGCCTCTGCCACTGTTGAGAACTGAAGAAAGGACAGCTAGGCCAGATGGGCTAGATAGACAGGCAGACACACAGCTAGACAAATAATGAGTGAATAGAAGTTGAATCAGGGCCCTAACACATAGTCCTCACATTACCACTAGTTGGTGTCCACAATATAAAGAGATTATACAGTGCAAGGCCCTCTTATCTCTGCTATTTCCATACAACTCCTCTATGTCACTGTGGAGAAAGACACGCTGAATTACTCTCATTTGCTTTGTTTACACTTTCTCCTGGTTCTGCCAAACAGTATTCCCCCAACACCTGGAAAGAATCTGTTGTTATGTGGCCATTGCAGCCAACTTAATAAGAATAAATGATGCTGCCTTTCTGCACACCCATAGGACAGGAATTAAATCTGCAGCTCTCCTTTGGTTATGACGTTACTGAGACCCTTTGTCACAAAGAGTATGTGCCCAGGCATATGGCACAGCACCTGCCTTAGACTGCAGTCTGATTCTCTATGGGTTAAGCAAAGGCCAGCAGGAAGGCCCAGATGCACAGAGCTGCTGTGTTGCACAGAAATTAGGTATCTAAATTTCTCTGTGGCTCTGGATCCAATCAAAATCACCACATAAGCACCCTAAACAAGGTGTAATTCACCCTTAGTTACCATTTAAAGTCTTGTTAATTGCTATGTAATTTTTCTCTGCTGAATTCTCCGTCCCTCTCCCTCTTCCCTGCACTGTGCGTGAGGCAGTGGGAGCATGCCCGTGCACTGCAGGTGGGAACAAGAATCAGTCGGTAAATTTTAAATAAGTAACTTCATATGTTAGCTGTGTCCTAAGCACTTCGCTGAATTCAACAGCAGAGCTTTCGTCTACCTTTACTTGGAAAAAAATTGAGCATCCAGAAAGTATCAAATCCAATTATTTGTTTGAAAATATTAGACGTTTATATATCCACAAGGAAAAAGCTGTGAAGGAAAGACTTGCAGGGAATTTTATTGTAATTTTTGCAGCTTCCACTGCAGTAAAATGAAGATGCCACACAGAGGAAGCGCAGCAGCACTCATGCTCCTCAGAGAACCCGCTGTGCCTTGTGCAACTCAGCAGAAAGTGGGGGAGGCACAGCATGGCACACCCACTGGCAAGGGGAGGTGGGGGAAGGTGACAGATCAATGCCCAGGACTCCGCTGCCTGGTCGGCTTTGCGATACAAGTCACAACACCTGCTGCTCCAGGACCGAAGGGGCCAGGCTGGAATAACCTCGAGGGAGGTTATCCTCCCCCTCTGCTCCGCCCTAGAGAGGCCACATCTGGAGTGCTGCGTCCACTTCTGGGCTCCCCAGTTCAAGGAAGATGGAACCGCTCAAGCAAGTCCGGTGGAGAGCCACAAAGATGATCAGGGGACTGGAGCATCTCCCTTACGAGGAAAGGCTGAGAGACCTGGGTCTGTTCAGCCTGGGGAAGAGAAGACTGAGGGGGCAATCTCATCAATACTTTTAAATATCTGAAGGGTGGGTGTCAAGAGGATGGGGCCGGGCTCTTTTCAGTGGTGCCCAACGACAGGACAAGGGGCAACGGGCACAAATTGGAACACGGGAAGTTCCACCTGAATATGAGGAAAAACTCCTTTCCTGTGAGGGTGCCAGAGCAGTGGAAGAGGCTGCCCAGAGAGGCTGTGGAGTCTCCTTCCCTGGAGACATTCAAACCCCGCCTGGACGCGGTGCTGTGCCCCTGCTCTGGGTGTGCCTGCTCAAGCAGGGGGGTTGGACGGGATGATCTCCAGAGGTCCCTTCCAACCCCTGCCATTCTGGGATTTGATGATGATTCTGTGATTCTGTGGAACACCAAACAAACTGGGAGCGTGGAGATTTCCTGCCTGCAGCCTGTGTTTGAAGCTGAGAAGGGAGGTGGCACCCAGCTCTTCGCCAGCCGCAGGGTTTCACTTGCAGGAGGTGAATTTCTGCAAGTAACAGGCTAAACAGGTTTAACAGCTGCCAGCCAGAGCCTGACCCAAAGGGCTGGCCTGGTGCTCTACCTCCAACCTGGTTTTGAACTGTGGAGAAGTTGCCCTGAATGTACACACACCTGGGGAGAGGAGTTCCTCCTGCTGTCCCCTTTCTGCTGTGTGTGCACTCAGGCACACTTGGTCAGGCAGACTGCTCTAAAAGACGGCTCCCCTCATTTCCTTCCCCTTGAATGAATTCCCCGGGCCTGGCTCAGCTGCCCTGGAAACAGCCAAAGACACCATTTTTTCCAACTGCAAACAGCATGAAAGTCCCCCTTAAATTGGGAGACAACAGTTGCATCCCATCCTGGCTATTAAAGAACAAGCATTTGCCATCACCGTTATCTCTCACCTCAAGAATCTTCTATAAACAACTCACCTGCATAACCTGATCAGTTGTTTAAATAGAGAGCAATTCAGATACTCACAGGACAATTAACGGGATCTTGGGAATTTTCCTGGCAACTTTAAAGATGCCTGTCTCCACAGCATTTCCTGCGAAGTACATACCAGCCATGCCGCTCACCTGGTTCCCAAGGATTTCAAACAGCACCTTCTCCTTGCCATGTCAACTAGCCCAGTGCCAGGCCAGGCCACCAGTGAGCAGCCCTGCATCCCCCTTTACAAAGCTAACCAGGTCTTGTGCCTGCATGCTGTCATAGGCATCCATAGAGTACTTTGGTGCCAGCCCCGAGCAGCAGCTGGGAGAGGGAATCCAAATGAGGACAGATGCCAACCAGGGCCTCAGGGGAAGGCTTGAGCCACTCCATAGCATTTCTGAGGAACTGGGAAATTTGGAGTCCTTCAAGATTCCTTCATGGGAAACAGCCACCATCTGGCCCTTCCCATACTGTGAAATGGCAATCCGAACCTGCTTCTTAGAGCTCACAAGCACAGGGCGGACATCCTCTCCAACACGTAGCAGCTCACAAGGAACAAAACTGCCAGTGAAGTCCCATGGCCCAACACTGTCCACTAACAGCTCATAGGTGGCAGCGGGTTTCATCTTCAGGTCACGCCTATCTGGTGGAGAGAAGACCAACATTTATTACAGCATGGCTCAGCAGCATAGAACAGCTGTAACAACTCTATGGGGTCATTTCTTTGTGGTCTGATAGGAACTCCAAACAAACGGGAATCCTTTACTGGAAGCAGCTTCGTGGACACAACTTTTTCAGGGATTTGGGGTTTTAGGTTTTTTTTTTTGCTTGTGTGGCTTTGTTATCACACTATTTACCATTTAAACAGAAGTGACAAGTAGACCAAGATGATGGCTGAAAAGAAAATGACTGTTTCAACAAATTCTGCTAGGCACCATGGAGGAGAACAGGGAAATAAAGGTATTCACTTTCCCATTAACAATTTATTTGGAGAGGGAGAGCGCCAGAGGCTCCAGGAAGCCTAGTAGGAACTTGCCTGGTAGAGGTGGTTTACATGGAAATAGCCAGAAAATGAAAGGACCTTATCAACACAACACACAGCATAATTCAAACATGCAGTTCACATTTTCGTTCCTAATTGGATACGTACAGAGCTACACACAGTTGCTGCAAGATGGTATTCCAAAGTTGTAGTTTTCTACCTCTGTAAGCCCTTGCTTAGTATTAAAAAGTGCAGCGAGGTGGAGGAGAGTCAGCAAAAATGATGGGAGACAACCAGCTCCCCTGGAGTAACTGTCAGTTTGAGTCACACAGTACCTACGAGAGCAGATCTGGGCACAGGAGATTCATGCCCTAGTTCCCTGATCCACAATGCTGTGTGATCTCAGGGAAATAATTTCCCTTTTCTGTAGCTTTGTTTCACCTGTTTTCCCACCTACGAAGTACGGAGAGTAGTACTGACCTCGATTGCCAAGCCCTTTGTAGTCTATGGGTGACACGTGCTCTATTTAGGCTCCCTCAGTTTGAAAGTTTGTCTTAGCTCTTCAGCAAAATTCTCTTCTGCTGAGCTGGGGCTGCTGTGACTGTGCAAACAGGAAGGTTTTGAGGTAGAGCGTACGACCCAGTCCCACCCAGTTCCTGTCATTCAGGATTCACAAGGCTGACTTGGAGCACAACACCTATGGCAAGGGAAGGAGCTTCTCCGGGGCGGGCCTGGCCCTTTCCCTGGCAGCATCCCGTGCCAACATTGGAGCAACGTTCTCTGGTCTTCACATGCATTTCATATTTGGCTACCCTGAAAGCAAATCCTTGGCATACAAATACAGGATAATTGAGAAATCCTGGAGAAGCAGCATCCTTGATTTGGATTTGTCACAAGCCCCCGGGTGCTCAGAAACAGCAACCTGATCAAGAATGACCGTATCATTCCCATTGCTTATCCTCTGGACATGCCTGGGAGCTCCTGTTTTTCACCCAAACTGGAGTGAGATTCCACTGTTGTTTTACATATGATTTACAACTCAAAGCTGCTGATTAACACAGGATAAAAACTACATCGCCCAGTAATTTAGTGCTTGTTTGCTGGTTTAATCTGAGTTCTAGCTTTGTTTCTCTAGGTTTGAACAAGCCCTATATTTAAAGCCAAATATGAGGTCTAAGTGGTCGAGGTTGTTTTACCAGGAATCATACAACAAAGTAGTAACACAGCTTGGGAAAATACAAAGGTTTTTTTGGTGGCTTCTGTGGATTTGATACTAATGTACCTACACTGACACACCAACCGTGGTGTAGGGGAGAGGAAAATCAGGTGGATAGTTTCAGCAACTCATATTCTACCTGAGGACTACCCTACAGGACTAGGTTTGAAGTAAATTCGGTAAAAACCAACCCTTATTTCAGCCCCCACCCTTCTTCTTATCACAGGATTTGAAAGCTAACATCCTAGACTCCGGACCCATGAAAGGATAGGTGCTCCCTGGCTTTTGTCCAGAACAAGGTGTGGCTGTCTTGGGAAGGATTTTAACTCTCTCTTAACTGAATGCAATTATCACCATATAACAGAATTCCCAATTTCTATGTAATGACAGTTTCTCCATTTCCATTGTATTAACCATTTCAGCATGGAGAGAAGGAAGGAAGTGTACTCATTAGACCCAAAGCAAACACTGCTACAGGCAAACTCCTCTTTCTAGAGAGAGAAGTGAGAAGACACAGCAGGGACAGAGAATGCCCACATCTAATAAGAATTGCAGGAAGCTGCAGAAGACTGAGCTGTATGTCTGTCCTGTCAATCAGGAGGAAACTACTCCTCGATCTGGGCACACAGAGAGAGAAGGGGAAGATCTTGGCTCCTAGCTGCCTCCCTTATTAACACGGTAGTGCAAATTCTCTGTGCCAGTGTCTCAAATGAGTCAAAGACTCTCAATTCCTTGTCTTCCCTCGTGCCCCTTCCACCTCTCACTTCCAGACAGTTCCCACTCCCCGCAGAGCTGAGAATATTGAGAGTAGGTATTGGAGCATATATTTATAAATCCTGGGAGATGACTAATTCTCTTCTAGCCTTTCTTCTGTCTCTGGAGAAGGGACTGGGGCTTCATTAAATGCAGATTTAAGATTCCATAATCTGCTTTCCAGAAGCCATCACACCCAGGCAAAAGGGACGTGGTACAAAGGAAGGAATACCCCTTGGTCCACTCCGGAAGATCATCTCTGGGAGAGAGATGACCTGGTGGGGCTCTAAGGGAGGATAAGGGAACAGACTTTGTGTGTCAAGTGCTCAGTCACTTTAGGGTGGGTCTCTAAGGTCCCTGTAAAGCTTGTGAGGATCTCCGTGAGTAAAAAGTATGGGATTGTGCAATATCTGAGAGGAACAGGACAAGAAGCACAGGACAGCCACTGGGGTGGATCACTTGTTAAGAACACAGGCAGCCTAAGTGAGTGGGAGACACAGTTCCTAAGGCTTTGGCTGCCCTTCCTAAATAGGGGGGACTCATGGGGTTTCCGGTCTTTCCTCTCTTTCACATATACAGTCTAGCTGCCTGCACAGTAACCAAGCGCCAAGTATGCTGCCAAGTCTGTAGGCAGTGATGAGTCGGTGGGCTCTTGCTTCTTAACATGTTTATCAACAAATTGAGCAAGGAGAGGAATGCCGGCATTTGGCATTTGCTGAAGAGACAAAAGTGCTTATATTCATTATGTCTGTTCATCATCACCAAGGTTTTAAACTGAAAGAGGGTAGATTTAGATTGGATTTCTAACGTTACCTAACAAAAGTCAGAGAAACAAAGCTAAATACATCAAAGGGAAATAGAGCCAAAGAAGTAGATTAGGTTGTAAATTAATGACAACTCTAAAATTAGGTCAAGAAAGCCATTACCAAAGGAAGTTACTGTGGTGTTTTTGTTTTTTTTTTACAATTACAGTGTTAAGAATTATTAGAAAACGCATTGAAAACCGACAAAAACTAAAAAAAAAAAAAAAAATAAATTTTTCAGTAAAAGTGCAGCAGAATCAACCAGGCAACTGCCATCTGTAATTACTGATATTGGTGTTATTTTCATATGGCACTTTACAGCAGTGATTATATATGATAACAGATTACAAAACACTACAATTTCCAAGCCGAGTAAAACGCTGCTGTGTTTTAAGGAAGAAAACCAGAATTTGCCCATCCTTTCTGGTGGTGTTAACATGCATGCATTAGGTATGCTCACTGGCTAACACGATGCAAAGAAATAGAAAACCTGAATGTCTAAACATACATCTGTCCAGCAATCTTAATTGCTTTTAAAAGTAAGGCAAGGGAAGAACAAAATGAAAGCAGCTGATGACACCTATCTGGGTATTTTAAAATAATTTTGCATTTGGAAAGCTAATTAACATCGTAATTAAAGTGAATTTTACTAACTTCCTATTAACTGAAAGCAGGCTGATGGGCTATGATCAGTAAAGACAGGGATAAACTGAATCAGATGAGATGTCTATACCAAAAAGTGCTGTTTAGTCTTTTTAAAAATCTACATCTGTGATCTAAAAAGGACAGCACATACCACATGAATGAAATTACCACATAATAGAAAGTAATGTGCAGAAGCACAGAAGAAATCATAACCTTACTAGACAATAATTTAAAAAAAAAAAAAAAAAAAAAGAGAGAACTTGCCTAAATGCAAGTCCTATGGCTTGTAGTTTTAGAAAAGTGACATCTGTTGGTGAACAAGGAGCAGAGCAGCTCAGAAATCCCCGGGATCTGCAGACAGAGCCCTTTTCCAATCCCATGCTGGAGGGGTTGAGTCTCATTTGTATGCCTGCTATATAACCGCTCAGATCATTTCCCTTTAAACGTGGCTAGGTTTTAAAGAAGAGAATGAGTGTAAAACACTACCGTTTTAATTTGAAAAGGAACGGAGAAGAGGTGTAATGCTCTTTGCATGTGGGCCATGCCAATCTACTATAGTCTGCAGTGATGTGGTAAAGGATAAGGAAAAACAACAACTTCAGCTCTTCTAAACTGAAAGGACAGCACAGGACTTGTTTTGCTCTGTACGGCCGGGGAGCGAGGGAAAGCAGGGACACTGGGACAGCTCACTGAAGCTGCGAATGAAGAACAGGCAGGGTGTAACTCAGGTGGCGGGCATCCTTAATGGCCTATCACTGACCATTCACACAAACTAACGGCGTGGGGTCAGACCGATGAAGGTTTGTGCCCTGCTGTGGACTTCAAGGGTAGCACCGCTTATTGCAACAAAAAAAAGTGCAATTCACATAAACTGAACATTGCGTCCTCCTCATCATGCACCATTATATTTTATAATGCAACAAGCAGAAGTATTACAAGCTATCCCTGACCTCTTAAACCATGTTCTATTCCAACTCAGTGTAAGTGTGACATACCAACAGAGGAGCATCTGGGGTTTCTTTCGGATTCTGAGACTAACCAAGCAATCACTCAGAAGAAATGTATGCCAAGTAAAAAAAAGTAACAAGTGTACTTAGTTCTTTGTTACTGCAGCTAGATAGATATTTACAATCGATGTTTTAAAGCCTTATTTCAAATAACATGGCCGCATGAATTATCGCTCTCGCCCATGTCCTGTGAGCTATCCCTCCGGTATTAGTTTCCCCAGGAATGTCCTCACTGCACTTGAGCCACGCTGGGTCAAATCGCGTCTTCCCTGGCAGCTGGCACCAGGGGCGTCCCTGCCGATGGCTGCGCTGTCGGTCCACCTGCCAGCTAGCGCTAAGTCCGAGTCAACACAGAGTGTGGCTTCTGTCTTTACTCCCTTCTTATGCCCCATGCTCGGCCCTCTCAAGCCAATCAAGCGTGAACCCACTGCCCATGATGAGCTTGGGTTGAGTTCGTGTTCCAATCACAAATGAATATTCAGGGTCATTCCCTTTTTGGTTTTTCTATTTGCTGTTATCTTGTATTGTCACCTTTGAGCTTGTACAGACCTGCTTTCCTCACGTCTTATCCCAGCTTGATCCGCACAGCTGGGAAAGTGAACCTCCAGGCCACAGCCTGTCATGGCGGGGCTTTGGTCAACCTACACAGGGTGGTGACTTGAGCCATGACATACCCGGGAAGCTGACCCTTTGACAGCACCCCAAAGGTCCTTCCTTCTTGGTGGGCTAGGCCACCCCGAGTCCTGCCCTTGCCTGTGCAGAACCTGTCAATAAAGCTACAGCTGAGCTGTGTTGCCCTACACCATCTTTAATGTTTTATGTCCAAACCTTGTTATCTCTAGCAAGTCTTTATATAAACCTATTCATAAATCTGGCATGTTGCAGACCAGCTTTAGACAGGCTTCACGTCCTGGGAGGCTGTCCAGGCTCTTGCTGCAATTAGTTGTTTTTCAGGACATTTTACTGCTCAGGCTATTCTCTGCTATTTTAGGCAATCATCTCACTTGTCTTTCACTCTGCCTGAAAGCTACTGCCAAAATTTTCATTTTCACCTCACTTAAGTGTATCCATCAAGTTCTGAAATCTTTCCTTTGTATTCTCCCCACCATGCTTAGTTACTGTCTTTAGTTTCAAAATTGTCTCTACTGTATATCTGCTGAAAACAGGCCTGACATGACATTAAGGCTCCTTTCCAATGCTGTGGGACTATAAACATGCCTTAAAAGAGGCTTAAAAACACAGAGGAGACTCTTCTGACCTGCCTTCCACGCATACATACCCTAGTGACAGCACTATGGCATCGACATCCCCTAAAAGACTTCCTTTTTTCTACTCTCTCTGCTCCCTTTTCCAGAAAGCCCTCCATATCCAGCCTGCTTTCAACTCTGGTCTGTTGCACCCTAACAGAGGCCCTTAAACAATATCTAAGCACTCTTTGAGAAGTTACTAAGGAACACAACCTGCAGTACTGGGTTTAAATTACTTATGTAAGAGTTTGCACTGTTGTGCTGAAAACAGAGGAATGGCTGAAAATGATATCTATAACACCTGTAAGAGATCTCCACTAAAAGACCTCCTTTCCTTTTTAATATTTATCACCCTTCTAAACTCGGTTCTAGCAACGTCTGGCAGTTGTAGCTTATTTGGCACTATTTATACATACCGCAGTTTTTAAATGCGGGATTATGGTATACAACATACAGCTGAAAAAGTACTAGTCCCGAACAGAAACTTCGTTGCCAAACATAAGTCAGATGACAAGCAGAAACGTATTTTAAACCAACATATAGTTGGTTTATTATTAGAAAATCTAGGTAAAAAGAGAGGTCAGACCTGATGAATTGGGAGTGCAGAGAACTTGTGTGTTACTGCTGACTGGAGGACATAAATCCAGTACCATACCGACTCATTAGTCAGGGCACAGATGACAAAGGATCTCCCATGTTTGCTCTGCCTTCCCTAACAAGACCTGCTAGAACAGAACCAGCTTAGATGCTTCTGTGTTCCTCAGTGTATCAGGGTCCAGGGTCTATGCATAGAACCAGCTTTGTACCTCCTACAGATTTAATCTGCAACCAAATAACTCATCCGTGTTAAATTGCAAATTGACAGCAGCTAGAAGCTTCTAGACCAAATGCACCCAGAAACTACAGTTGTTTCTTTCCCTCTCCACCTTCCCCCACTTACTCAGCTTGAAAGTGCACTAAAGCGTGTTTGCTTGGGGTTGAAATGCATGCTTTTTTCAGAGGAAACCTATAGATTTTGCAGTTTACACCCACCTGCTGAAGTAACTACAAGTTCTTTAGCTAGGCTCTTTTGATACTACTTTCCTTTGGCATTGGCAGAGCCATCCTAAGGCCGCCGGAGTGACTGTGCACAGATGCAGCTTTACACTGGCACAGAACAACTCCAGGTTGCACGCAGAGTCAGGAGACACGCAACACGCGTACTCACAGAGCAATCTGACATATCGCTGCCAAACCTTCCGCAGCCTTTCCGGGGACCCCTTCTGAACTTAGAGGTCTGCATTACACGGGCCCGTGCCCCGAAACGGCAACACGGTTCGGAAAAGCAACTCTGGAAACACTGCACGCCAGCCTGTGAGCGTCTTCCCTTTCACCTTCAGCGACCAGTTTTGTTCCCGAAGGACCAAACATGAGGCTGAAGACGCAAAAGCAGGCGGCGCGCAGCCGCCCCCCCGGCCCCGGTTGCGCAGCCCCAGCTCGGTTTTGGAGCGCACGGGGCGGAGGAGGGACTGCGGCAGGCAGGGACGGGAGGGAGGGAAGGAGGCAGGGAGGGAGGGAGGCAGGGACGGAAGGAGGCAGGGACGGAAGGAGGGAGGGAGGGAAGGAGGCAGGGACGGAGGGAAGGAAGGAGGGACGGAGGGAAGGAAGGCAGGGAGGGAAGGAGGGCAGGGAGGGAAGGAGGCAGGGAAGGGAGGAGGGAAGGAGGCAGGGAAGGGAGGAGGGAAGGAGGCAGGCAGGCAGGGAGGGAGTGAAGGAGGGCAGGGAGGGAGGGAGGGAAGGAGGCAGGGAGGGAGGAGGCAGGCAGGCAGGGAGGGAGGGAAGGAGGGCAGGGAGGGAGGGAGGGAAGGAGGGAAGGAGGCAGGGAGGGAAGGAGGCAGGGAGGGAGGAGGCAGGCAGGCAGGGAGGGAGGGAAGGAGGGCAGGGAGGGAAGGAGGGAAGGAGGGCAGGAGGGAGGGAAGGAGGGCAGGGAGGGAGGGAAGGAGGGCAGGGAGGGAGGGAAGGAGGGCAGGGAGGGAGGGAGGGAGGCAGGCAGGGAGGGCAGGAGGCAGGCAGGGAGGGCAGGAGGCAGGGACGGGAGGAGGCAGGCAGGGAGGGAAGGAGGCAGGCAGGGAGGGCAGGAGGTAGGGACGGGAGGAGGCAGGGAGGGAAGGAGGCAGGCAGGGAGGTACCAGCCCGCCCACCCAGCGCCCAGGGCCCGTCGGGAAAACGGGAGGAGAGCGGGGAAAGGAAAGTTCAAGAAGGGCCGGGAAGGCGGCCGCCGAGGCGGGGAGCCCCTGGCCGTGGCTTGCAGTGGAAGGGTGAAGGCGTTCAACGCGTTTGCTTTAGTTATTTACGCTCGAAACGCTTGACGAGGTCCCGGTCTGATTTTACATCATTGGAAATGGCCAGCGACTTGGCCAAAAGTAGCGCACAGCCCACGAGACTCGTGCAGGTGCTGAGTGAGCCCAGAACGTACTCCGCTAACGCCCCGCGTATTCCGAGGGGGGGCATCTCGTTCCGCTGGTGCATCCCCACGTACCCCAGCAGCAGGTCACGGCACCCTCGCCGGTTCGGAGAGGGAAGCCACCGAGCTCACACCGTGCCCTAAGCGCGCCTTCCCCTCTCCCGGCCCGGGGTAACAGAGCAAAGGCGGGGGTTCGCAGGGGGACGCCCGGCCCGCCCCGGCGAGCCGAGGGACGCCCCAGCGCGGGGGCTGCGCGCGCGCTCCCGCGCGTCCTGCCACGGCGCCGCCCGCGATCGTCCCCAAGCGCGCGGCGGGCGAGAGCAAGCCCAGCGCACCTCGCCGTAAAGCCTCCCCCGCGGCGGGGCGGGGCGGCCTGCGAGGGGTGGGCGCGCGCGCCCGCCCGCCCTCCTCTTCCTCTTCTTCGTCCTCCTCGTCGCCCCCCCCCCCCCGCCCGGCCCGGCCCGGCGGCTGCCGCCCCCCCCCGCCGCCGGCGACAGCCTCTCCGCCCCCCGGGGCGACGCGCACTTTCGCGCCGGTCCCTGGCGCGGCCGGGCGCTTTGCGGCAGCCCGGCTGCCTCTCTAGAAACTTCTCGGCCCCGCCCCCTCCCTCCCCCCGCCCCTCCCCCCAGCCGGCCGGGGGCCGGCACTGCGGCGAAGGCAGGGGCGCAGGAGGCGCGCGCGGCGCCCGCCTGCGCTGCTCGGAGCCGGAGGCGCCGCCGCGAGGCCGGCCCCGAGCGCCGCGAGGCGGCCCCTTCCCCGCGCAGCGGTGGCGGCGGCGGGCGGCATGACGGCGGAGGAGATGAAGGCGGACGGGGCTCCCTCGGCGGGGGTGGACATCACCCCCAAGCGGGATGAGGGCGTTCTCAAGGTACCCGCCGCCGGCGGCGGGCGGGGGCCGCTCCCATTCCCCACCCCCCACCCCGCGCGGACGCGGAGGCCTGGGGGGCGGTCGGTTGGTCGGTCGGTCGGTCGGTCGGTCGCGGGCGCTGCGCGGGGCCCGCCGCCTCCCCCGCGGGGGAGGGGAGGAGGCCGTCGCCGGGCCGCCCGGCAGGCTCGCGCTGCCCTGCCGGTGGCGCGTTAGCGGCGGCGCGCGGCGAGGGCGGGAGGCCGCCTCGGCCGCGCACGCGCTGCCCGCCCGCGAGGGCTCCCACGCGGCGGCCGGCGGCTCCCCGCTCCCGCGCCGGGGGGGGGGGGGGCGCTCGCTGGGAAACCCCGGTGTCACGGGGGGGGGGGGGGCTGCGGCGGGGAGCGGCGCGCTGCGGTCGGGCTTTACCGGGGGGGGCTGGGCCGGGCTCTGGGCCCGGCTCGCAGGGTGCGGCTCAGCCTGCGCGGCTCGGGGGGGGGGTGTCCGGGTCCGCCCCCGCCCCTCCGCACGTGTTCGGGGGCTGGGGATCAAAGATGGTGCCTGGGCAGATGACGCGCGCTTGGTGTACGTTCGCCGCCGGTGCAGAGCAGCGCTGCCTCCTCCTCCTCCTCCTCCTCCTCCTCCTCCTGCTTGTGTTGAAGACTCTGCAAACGGGGCGCTCCGTGCCGTCCCGAGCGGGCTCTTAAACCCGAGACGGGGCGCTGCACGCGTGGGCCTGATGTAAATGCACCCCGGCGGCGGGAGCCGGAAAGGCTGCCCGGTGGTTCGGCTTCGGTAGGCAAACCAGTTATTAATAAACTGCAGGTGAGGTGGCTGGTGGAGCTGGCCGCGGGGCTGGCTGCAGTCGCGGTTTGTGCCGTGTGTTGAGAATGCTGGTAAGCTGGCTCCTTCCCTTTGTACTGGGAAGTCAGTTGATAAGGGTAGCGGAATTTATACCGTGAGGGGGAGTTGCACTGACTTCCTCTGTCAGATATTTCTTATTTCCACGTCTCTAGAAACTTCTTTAGTCTCTCTTAAAAATTTGAACAATCGTTAGAAGCATTTTTTAATCGCAGTGAGATTTCAGAGCTCCAGCCTTCAGAAGAAGAACAGCAGCAGCACCACAGCAAAGACAAAATTCTGGTTCGAACCTTCAGAGCCTTCTGGCTTTAGTTTCTGGGTTTGTCACAGAGGCACCGTCCCTGGTTCAGGAAGGGCATCGGGGACCAGATGAAAGATGTGCACTTGCCTTCTGTACGCTGCTTTCCCATGTTTCCTGCTAACGTGCTTTGGTGAGAGTTTGTATTTTTCGCACATAGCACAGTATCGGGTTAGAATTCTCATCTGCGTGGCTGCCCAGGAAGCTGCCTGCAGGTCTCCCACATCTCAGATCCCTGAGCATGGTAAAAGGCAGTGGGTGTCTGCCTACTCCATGCAGCACCGCCCTTTTGATGATGCGGAAGCAGCAGGTAATTTTTTTTTTTTTTTTAAAAGGAAGGGAGGAGAAAATATTGGCAAAAGAACTGAGGTTGTGAAAACCTCAAAAAAGGTGAGATTGTGAATTCATAAGGCAAAAGACTGTAGAGGTCGTGAAGTCCAGCCTTCGTGGATTTTATTTTTCTAGTGATTGCCGGAGTGCAGATGACACCCATTGTAATTAAGGGTCTAACTCTGAGCTGATCTGCACCAATTTTGTCCTGGTATCATTATGCTGATTCTAGGAGAGGTTTTTTTGTTTGTTTGTTCATTAGCTTTGTATCGGAATAGTATCCAGAGGTTTTTACCTGGTATTGCTGAATGCTTGCACTATTTCTGGTCTAAGTATTTAGGTTTAGAAATAGAACTATTTGCAGTCACAGTATGAACAGAAAAATCAGGTTTCTCCATCTGAAAGGGAAATGTAAATCCTGTGGGAAATAGGGTTGCCATATTGAGTATATGAAAAAAAGTGAAACTTGAGTCTCTTGAAAACGAAATAAATGCAAAGGAACAATATTGTATAAATACTGAAAATGAGATCTTATTTTCATGTTGGATAACTTGGCATGACACTACAAGAATATGGCATTTGGAAAATCTTAGAGATTTCCATTAAATGCAGCTATTATTTCAAAGTGACTTCAGATTGGCTGCTTTAAAATTACTAGTTTGGATCCACTTTAAAATAGATGCGTGTGCCTATACGTATATAAAAAAATGTATCTCTAAGCATGATGTAGTTTAGGTTGGTTACCACATCCACATGATTTTCATGTCTCTGTTCCCTTATCTCTGTGAGAGTGGTTGCTTGGATTCTTGCCTTCCTTGGGGGAGAAATCAATAGATCAGTCCTGTAACGCTAATAACTGCTGTAGTGCTGAGGTGGTGCAGGGTAAGGGGACGGTATGCTGTGTGAGGTCAGGCATTCCTTTTCAGACGGAGCATTCGCTCTTTCCTTCCTGCGCTCTTTGCTTCCTTTGCAGCCAGCGAGGTGCTTTCAGCTTGTTAGGAGTCTGACAGAAGCTGTCCACATGGCCTCGGCTTTGGGTGGAGGGTGCTGGCATTTCAGTGGTATAGTCAGTTGCAGGGATGGTGGGAGGCAAAGTAGGAGATTGACAGCGGTTGGTTGCAAGAAGTTGGGATTTGGGAAGGAGGCTCCCAAGGGTCTGCTTCCTTTAGTGAAAAATGTGATTGGTATAGAAGCATCACATTTCTATAGCTTTTCTTTAAAGGAGGGACACCAATTCATACTTCTATATAACTGCCCTGGAACAAATGTTTGTCTTGTATGAGCAGTATGTTTTCCAGGTCTTTGTAGATGCAAGCAAATAGGGTCCTCCACTGGTTCCCTTTTGCCTAGCTAAAGTAATGCAGAGCTTTGGCTCGGAGCTAGGTGGTTTCAGTCAGTATTGGAGAAAACTCAAATTTGAACTTCAGGAATCCTGTTACAGGCAAGACTTTGTTATCCTTGCCCCTATGAGATATGTCAGTAGTATTCCCTATTTTTATGTAGATTTCAAATGAACACCAGAGAAATTGGCTGATCTTGCTTTTTGTACAGTGCGGGTTTAGTTGATACTGGTCTTGCTAGTTAGGCTGGGGACCTCTTGAGAAGAAAATCAAATCTTTGCAGCTGTATGTGAAATTGGGGTGCTGGCCATCTGTGTCAGAGTTGTGGGAGACAAAGTTAATACAGTACAATAATTCCTAAGTGTTACGGTGTTGGCTGCTAGAACTAACCTGCATTGGGGTGAGATTCTGTTAACCTTTGTTAAACTGTCTGGTTTAACTCGAGTAATTTCAGAGTATATGTTACAATAGGCTTTGCATGGAAAGAAACCAGCTCATTTTCTTGTTTAAATGCTTTGCCTAGAGCACCAAGCTCAGGGTAATGATAGAGCGGTGGTGAGGTAAGTACTTGAATAAAGAAAAAAAAAAAAAAACGCAACCCTAAAACCTTGCTTAATGCTTTACCTGACTAAGTTTCAAGAACATTTAAAATCTTCTTGAGGAAAGGTAAGTGATGTTTAACTCTAGATGCAGATATCTCTAAGCTGGTGCCAACTGTTGCCAATTAAGTTCTCGTATCACAGCAGAGCCATCTTGAGGTTCCTGAATTTGCAACACTGCTAATCTGTAGACAGAATAGTCAATCCATTTCCGGGGAACTGTAATAAACCTGCAAATCCTTTATCTACTGAAGATGGTAACGCGTGCATCTAAGTAAATGGAATTAATGTCCAATAGGCAGACTTTGTTTTCATCGTCTTAATGTTGCTTGTTCTTTTTCTCAGGTTGTCAAGAGAGAAGGCAGTGGGACAGAGTCTCCAATGCTGGGTGATAAAGTGACCGTCCATTACACAGGATGGCTTCTTGATGGCACAAAATTTGACTCCAGTCTGGACAGGAGAGACAAGTTTTCGTTTGACTTGGGGAAAGGTAATACCTTGTGTTTGATATTGATCAGTTTTGGTAATAATTGAGATGGGATTTCCTTGCATGTGTGGCTTCTTTGCATGTTAAAGTTGCTATTTAAACTTGTTTTCAAAGCTTAAGGTTTATTCTTTTAGAATGTTCTGATCAGTACAGCTTTGAGATTTTTCTGCATCACAAAAACTGTGTAGCCCCTTGATGAGGCCTGCTGAAGAATTCATGGGCCTCAGACAAAGCACTCCTGGGGAGCAAATTTGCCCTCACGCATAATGATATAGGGTAGTTAAATAGGTTTTTTGGCAGAAGACTTAAATTCAGGAGTACTTAATTGTGGCCAGACACTGGGACAGGGTGCACGGGGGCAGCTGTCAGCTGCAGCATGATGAAACGTACTCCCTTTTTCCCTAAGTTCCCAAATTAACCCAAATATGAATCTTAGTGCAGAGATGCACTGCCTCATCAAAAGCCTACATTTTCTGAATGCAAAAATCCAAACGTCCTTGTTCCAGCAGATCTTATTACTCAGTCTGAGTTTTTCCCTTGTAGTTCCTTACCTGCCGCTTTTTTATTTGGGAGATGAATTCTGCAGTGCACTGAAGTTTGAGATGATACAAAGTGTATCTAATAATACAAGACTAACAGAAAGGCTGGCTGCCTGATTGAGCTGAAAGGAGCAGCAAGTAGGAGAGCCTGAGTAAGAGATAGGATTTTGTTACTTGAGGTTCCAGCTTCTGTGCACTTTTGGCTTTAGAAGGAATACTACTTCTCCTGCTGTCCTCCCCCTTTCTGTTACAAGTGCATGTAACTTCTAGTTGCCACTCGTGCTGGTCTTTGCCAACTGATAAAGTACAGAGAGAAAAGGCTGCTGTTTTGGATTTTTTTCAAAATATGAGGAGGCAATCTCTCACACCAAGACCTTCCTCTTCGAAGAGTTTATTGTTATTTCCTCGCACTTGAGATTGTGCCAAGTGCTTCAGCCTGTGTCTGTGTTCAGATTACTTGTATTCTCTGTAGGCGAGGAATTAAGGGAAGGAAAAGAATCTCTACACCCAGAATGAAGAAATGTAGCCAAATTTGGGTCTCCAGGTAACTTTATAATTTGATTAGGGTTAAAACTGATGTACTTAAACTGGAGTTGAGCACAAGTCTTTCAGTATTTCTGCTCTGTCTTAGCTTTTGTATACTAAAAGTGATGATGCTCAGTTTCACAGCTGATCATGTCTTTCGTGTATGCCTATCTATGACTGAAATTTGACTTGCATAGGTGAGGTGATCAAAGCATGGGACATTGCTGTGGCGACTATGAAGGTTGGTGAAATCTGTCGGATTACATGTAAACCAGAATATGCCTATGGCTCAGCAGGGAGCCCCCCAAAGATACCTCCAAATGCTACACTGATTTTTGAGGTAAGTGAGAGATGGTCACTAAAACTGTACGCTTGAAAAACAAACAAGCGAAAAAACTTATTTCACTGTAGAAAATATGTGATGTAATGTCCTGTCAAAACAGGAATGTTAGGTTTTCCAAAGTTTAAAATATGGTCAATTAGGGTAGTGTGGGCAAAGCATAGAGTTCTAGTCTGGCTGCTACTGATCTGCAGTGGCTCAGGTTCCCCGTATGTTGGAGTTTTTAAAATATTTGAATGTTTTCCAGTGTTCATAGTTCTAATTTTACAGTTATCGAATGATTCACTGTAGGAGAGTGCAGGTTGGGGAGGGGTGGGGCAGGGGAGGGGGGACTGTCTCAGTGGCGGACTCTGAAGTAGGTGCAAAAATGAAATCTTTAATTCTCTTTCCACTTCATAAGATTCCGAGAAATGATACTTACATTAAACTTTTTGGAGTTTTCAACAACAGAAAGAGCAATTAATGTCCTCAGTAATATTTTTCATACTTTTTAATGTTGTCTTTGCAATGCTAACACAATCTTTTATGAGCTCTTCAGGGGAGAAAAGAGATAATTACCCCATGTAAACTGCTAGAATATAAAGTGTATTGGAACAGCCCTGCAACTATGAACTCTGTTTTCTATAGTGTCGAGCATTTTAACAAGCCTTAAAGCACCGTAAAACCAGTTTGGAGTCAGGTTGCTCTTTGATTACCAAAGTCTGTCTGTGGATCCAGGCTACACTGGTCAATCTTACCATCATAGAAAGTCATTTGTACACACTTAGTCCCTGTCACAGATTCAGTAGTCTAGAGTTTGGTGTCTGGGTAATGCTGGTTTTACAATTCACTTGGACAGTTGGTCTCCTCGGAGGTGAACTGCATGTCGTGGTGAGCATGGAGCCAGGTAGCATGGATATTTCTTAACCTCACCAGCAGAGGACAGAATTTGTTTCCTAGTGATCTTCAAGGCACCTTTCGCTTCCCTCACCCCCGCCTTTCCAAAAGGGGGTGGAAAATGGCAGCTGTCTCTTGTGTATTATTTCAGTAGCGAGAGTGGTTGCTCAGAATGCAGAGGCTCATATTTGATTTTTTTCCATAGAGGAGGATATTAAAGCTGTTCCTGGAGCATGCTCTGTGAAACAGTCTAAACAGTGTTTTGGGAGGATATATTTTTCTTACGGTTGAAACATTTCAGTTTTCTAAGAATTACTTTAAAATTAATTGCACCTGAGAGAAGGCAGATGGACTCTTTCTAAGTGTGATTTTTAAAATTACTTCGTTCTAAAATACTTAGTCAATGGAATGGACTCCTACGTTGGGGGTGGAAGGAAAGTTTTTAAACTCTGATGATTGCTCTGAGATTGAATGTTTTAGCTAATACCTGAGAAAGGTAAAAAACAGCTCATGGAGTAGGGATGAAAGCCTATTTAGATTTTAATAGAAACAATGAGCATCTGTTAAGAAAGATAAATTAAACATAGTTGGATATTGTTTTTGTATGACGCTTGGATAGTGTATTTGCATTTCTTTTTGACATGAAATTGTGAGTAATACCATTAAAGATGTATCTTGTGTGGAAGGATTCAAAAGATGCTGCCAGCAGGTTGTATCCCAGGCCACTAAGGGATGAGACCTTACTCATTTCAAGTACATCAAAATGAATGCCATTATTTCTGCAGCTGACTGCTGAAAAATAGTATCTTGTAAAGCTGTTCTTAAACAGCATTTTTTGTGTATAAATCTGAAGATACTCATGGCTTATCTATATTGGATCAGACTACACATGCTGGAGTGCTGTGTGCTTTGCACAAATGCAGGTGATACTACGTGTAATATAGGGTAGGATTGAAGGGGGAGGTAAAAACACTAACATGTATTTACTGTGTTCTCACCTGATGATTCAAATGCAAACTCTGCTGGTTTTTTGTTGTGGTTTTTCCGCTCCCCCTGCCCCCCAACTCTAACCCTCCACTTTTTTCTACTCACTTCATTTTGGTTGAGGGAAAGGAAAAACAAACAGAACTTCAGTGTAGCAATTATTGAAGATGTTCAGCTTCTCTGCTTTTTACTGTCCATGCACAGTGTCTCAAAACTCAAGACCTTCTGCCTTGGCAGCATAATAAAGCATTCTTAAGGGCTTAGCACTAGTACACAGAATGCTACATCGTTGTCCTGCAACGAGATAATACCTAACCTCTTGAGAAATAAAAGCACTAACTGCAAGATGGGATTTGTTTAATCAGGGTACTACTGAGTCTGTCTGATACACTCATGCAGATGCTTCACTTCCCACTAGGTTTTTCTTAATGATGCCAGTCTGACCTCTCCATCTTCTAGGTACTGTTTAGATAAAAGTAGTGTTTCATTCATGACCCTTTATATCCCCTAATGCCTGCCTGAGCAGTAACGTTAGAGGAGAAAAGGGAGAAAGGAAAGCGCTGAAGCTGCCCATGATGGTTTTGTGCTTACCTAACAAAATGGCCTGCAGATGACTGGCTACAACAAATAAGCAGTGCCAGGTATGTCTTGAATTTGGGGGGTAGGATAGACCTTGGATCCAGAAAGTTTTAGTTAGGTAGGAGTGATGTCTGCCTAGTATGACTCTCAGGCACTGAAAATCTCTTGAGTTTCCACTTTCTTTAGTCTTGCTCCTATATTTCGTTTTTATTATTTAAAACAACGTCAGCATGGTTCCTTTGCAAGTGCCATCACCATACCAAAATTTTGTATGAGTTGCCTTAAAAAGGACCCTCTAAAACTTACATTAAAAGATTTTTTAGCTGTGTCATCACCACATCAGCATTTGGTTATGACCTGAAATAATGGATGTCTTATTCTTAAGGTGTGTTTTGTTTTTTGGGGTTTTTTTGGGTTTTTTTTTTGTCTTCCTCGTGATTGCTTTTGTTGAGAAACATAAATAGATTCTTCCACTGAATACTGTTGTTCAGGTAAAAAAAAAGAAGAGGGGAAACCTGTATGGTCATCAGTGGGATGTTCTGGTGTGACTTAGCTTGTTTGAGACAGACTGAAGAGAAAGACCAGAATATTATTTGTTATTAGGTATCCATCAAAATACAAAGTGGAAATACTCTTTGTGCTGGTGAATACTCAATTCCTTTTGCATTCCAGGTATCTTAAATCCGGTGTCATGAATGTCTGCAGCATTAGCAGTGAATTTTTTTTTTAATGAGGTACTTATTATAATATCAGCATTGTTCAGACTGGCTTGCTCTTCTGTGCTGTTTTTACTATTGTTTTACTCAAACGTGGATACCAAAAGATTTTTTTTTTCCTTAATTTCATAGCAGCAACAACAAATTTCACTTGCGACTAGACTGTTTTTCCATCTTGTCCTGGTACTCCCACTTCAAACTATGATTTGCATTAGAGACTTGGGAGGTCATGTCAAGATTCAGGCTGAATAGTTATCTCCTACATTAACACCAGCTCTTAAAAATTCTGAACAACTTGTTGCAGCAACAAGTTTAGATTAAAGGTGGTGGTGTTCTGTCATTCTTCTGGAAGTATTTTTTTTTTCTGAAATGATCCCACAATACACAGTGATAAGGCAAGACTAGAGGCAAAAACATAATGAGTAAAAAGAGAGCACTAACTCTGTTCAGGCATGCAAGGGAGGATGACGTAGAGGTTTTGAAACCGTTGTCCTGTGGCACAAGAGTAGGAGGATGAAGAAACAGGTGGGCAATAGCTGAAGTCTGAAAAGATGTTCTTGAGTTTGTTTTAATATTGCAGGACAGGTATTTGGAATCAGTTTGGGCTCCGTTCCAAGCACTTTAAGTTGATCTGAATTTGACCATAGATGGAATTAAGGGTATAATCAGGACTTAAGGATGAGGATTGCATCTTTAATTTTCCTGCTTCTTTTGTCCTTGCATTACTTGGAAACCTCCCTGGCCCTTGGATGCAGTGACCCTACTGGTGATTCTACTCAACTGTAGAGTAAGAGGGTGTGACAGCTGCTGCTCAGTGTGGGAGCACTGCAAAGTGGCAGCTGAGAGCAAATTCTTCCTGGCTTAATGTGTCCAAAAGGTATTTTCCCTGATATTAAAAAAAAAAACAAACAAGACCTCAAGCCCAAAAACTACTACCCATATTTCTGCCTGCAGTCATTAGCAAAAATACTATTAAAGAAGCCCATAGAATCTTTTTTGTAGTAGTAGTCCCTAAGCATTGTGGCTCACGTAAGCTTTATTCAGAAGCCAGGTTCAGAGTCCTTTCAATTAAAGGATCTAATCCGTAGTATCGGGAGACCAAGATTGCTGGAGAATAAAAGACATAAAGGCCTGAATATAATCTGAAACTCTTCAGTATGTTTTCATCCAGTTTCAAAGGTCTCTGGAGAACAAATCCTGTGAGTTACTGAATTGATGTGGTGAGAGTAAATGCAAGGCTTCTCTTCCCTCCACAGATAGAACTTTTTGAGTTCAAGGGGGAGGACGTCACTGATGATGAAGATGGTGGCATCATCCGAAGAATCCGTAAAAAAGGGGAAGGCTACTCCAAGCCCAATGAGGGTGCGATTGTAGAGAGTAAGTATGTTATACAAATAGTAAATGGGTTTGCCACGTGAGAGCGCAGAACCTTTTTCCCAGTCTACAACTCCTTGCCCTGAGAGAGAGGAATATGTGGCTTCTCTTCCCTTTACCAAGTAACTTAACAACCTAGAATAAGCTTTCATTCTCTTATTTGTAGCAAGGTTTACGTTTTCTAGCAGCGACTGTGTTCTCCAGAGATGCTGAATCTGATAAAGTGCTTATCTGATCACAGAAGGTAGACGAGTCTAATAAAAAGTATTTCCATATGCTGAGGAACCAAGAGGGGAAGTAGTTCTGGCACTTGCTGAAGTGGAAAAAATAAATGTGTAGATGAATGAAAAAAAGGGGTTTACTAAGTTCAGCAGCAGAAGTTCTATTTGCTGCCGGTAGCCACCATGCATAGGTAGCTGTTAAAAGAGAGAAGACTGTTTAGGAGAAGGCTTTGGCACTCCCTATATTACCTGTACTACCTGCCCCTTACCATACATGGATATCTTCTGATTTTTCTCTGGGTTGTTCTGTTTTTTGTTACTAGTCCAGTTTGAAGGCCAGTATGGAGATCGGGTTTTTGACAGGCGGGAACTGAAGTTTGAGATCGGAGAAGGTGACAGCTATGATATTCCTCATGGTCTGGAGAAAGGAATTCAAAAAATGGAGAAATTGGAGGAATCTGTGTTCCATCTCAAACCCAAGTATGCTGTTTCTGATCTTTTGATACCTGAAGGGCTTACACTAAGCATCTGGCAAGAATTAAGTGTTTTGTTATAATGCTTTTCAGCTTTTTTCAGTGCTGTAGTAAAAACTTGATCAGCCCCAAAAGTTTGATGTATGAGAAGTATGAAGCTAGGAATGCTTTGCCACTAGGTTGTGAAGTAGTAGCACTCCAAAAGAGACAGTATTGACTGTGCCACAGCGCATATAAAGATACCTGAAGAACAGCCTCAGAACAGGGAAAGAGCTGATGAGCCTTCTGAGCAGCCCGATGTGACCAGATAGGTAGTCCTTAGGTGATGTGATTAGTAAAGAGTATCAGAGATGCTTTGTCAGCAGAAAACCTTCACTGGTATTCTGAAAGCCTTTTGGAAAAAGACCTTCAAGATTCCTGTGAGATACAAGGCAGAGTTATATCCAAACCTTGGATCATTATGGGAACTCTCTGAGACTGAGAACAGCTAACCTGAGACGTGTGACTGCCCAACATTGTAACCTTAAACAGTCTTGGATATAAGCAGGATTTTCTCTCTGCAGTGAGAGCACGTCTGAAACAAGTGGAGTTTGCACGGATTGTTTCCATCAAACTTCAATTCATTTCAGTTTTTACTTTTAAGTTTTTTAAACTGGAACTGAACCTGATGGAAGAGGAAAAGCAAGGCAATCTGATCTTGAGGGGTTTCCTGCTAATGTGCAGCTTCTTACTGGAGTTGCAGCACAGAACCTTTCATTTACTGTTAATCAGCTGATTGGCAGTATGTGAAGTGTACAGATGTTCACTTAATCTCTGCATTTATTGTTGTCTTTGCTTTTCTGAGAACAGTGCTAAAATACAGGTGCTCTGAAGGAAACATCCAGTTTCAGACCATGAATATAAAGCAAGATGTGTCTAACTTGAAAGTGTTTTTTTCCCTTGATGGAGAGATAGCTTGCTTTTCCTTCACATAAGCTTAAAAAAAAGAGGAAAAAAAAAAAAAAACAACCAAACAGGAACTGGTAACCTAGAGATTAATGAAATTAACCCCAGGTTTCTCCAGCTTTCTTCTACCTTGTGCTTGCTAATTTTAGAATAGTATCTGAAATTCTTCAAGCCTTTGTCTTGTAATAATGCTGTATAAGCATCTTAGATTTGCATGAGTGTTTTGCCTCCAGCTTCCTATGTAGCGAATATGGCTGGATGGATGGTTTTGGAACTCTTTTGTTTTTTTTTGTTTCCACCCACTCCCCACCCCCATCTTACAGCTATGGTTTTGGAAGTGCTGGGAAGGAGAAATTTCAGATCCCTCCAGATGCAGAGCTACGGTATGAAGTGAAACTTAAAAGCTTTGAAAAGGTAGGAACAAGAGGCGAAGTCCCAAAGAGATTGGGAGGTGGGGGAAGAAGTGTTGAGTGCAGCGTAAACAAGGACGATGGAATCCTTGAACGTTGATCTGAAATAGGGGAGCCACTGTTGTCAGTGGTGGCACACTGGGAGCACTGGGAGCTCTTGGCTGAAATTGTCCCTGTTATTACTGTATCCCTGTCTGTTGCTGTCAGTGTCCCTCCTGCTCTAGCGTGGTTTCCAGTAGCAGTGCAAAACTCTGCTTTGCCAAACCTATCTCTGCCATATTGTTAGTGGGAAGCAGCATAGCCACTTGGTTTCCCCAGAAGTTGTATCATTGACTTGAACTGTTCCGTTTGGGTAGGCTAAGGAGTCCTGGGAAATGAACACGGATGAGAAGTTGGAACAAAGCTGCATCGTGAAGGAGAGAGGCACTCACTACTTCAAGGTAAATTACAGCCCCCAAATAATAATAGCATTTCTTAGTCCATGTCATGAGCTGATAATGATGATTACAGCTTCTGTCATTTCAGAGTGGTGTTCATGGTATATTCTGTGACGTTTTACAGAGAAGACTGGAAGGGAAGGTGTCTTAAAAAAAAAAAGCCTCAGAGTTGGAATATCCAAAGAACTAACTCTGCGGGGAGTTAGTTCCCTCTGTGAAGGGAGTTTGCTTGTACCTACAGATAACTTCGGGACATACGTTGAATAGTAGCAAGGCTACAGTATTTGAGTTCCTAGTGTGAGAACGCTGTGAATGAACAACATTCATTTGGGTAGAGATGTGTGGAGAAGCTGTTTCAAACACTTTGACCAGCTAAAGGCAGACTTTCCCGCTATCTTGATGACACAGCAATAGTTGTGCTGTTCTGAAAAATGCTCCATCTTCCTTCTTTTGTATCAAAAGTTGAATATAATGTGGGAGTTGAGAGTGAAGTATCAATGCTGGCCTATACCCCTAGCGTTAGTGGGGGAATTAGTAGGTATTCCTAAAGATTTTCTGATCCTATGCAGGAATGGCTTTCAGAAGCAGTATATTTTTGATTATAGAAGTTATTTTCTGATTACTCTGAATTATTTTTCAGATCTACTGCTCAAGGTAAGCAGAAGGGGCAAGAGGGAGATAAAAGTTACTGTGATGAGCTGTGTGATAATTGAACTGCCTTGTTTACAGGAGGGGAAATACAAACAGGCAGCATTACAGTATAAAAAGATTGTGTCATGGCTGGAGCATGAATCAGGACTCTCTGAGGAGGAGGATACAAAAGCCAAAAGCTTGATGCTTGCTGCCCACCTAAATCTAGCTATGTGCCATCTCAAGCTGAAGGAATACTCCCAGGCTTTGGAGAACTGCAACAAGGTAGTAAGGGTTTATTTATTCTTAAGCTGCACAAGCAATCTTACAGTTTTTCTTTTGCTTTAACAGTTTGAGGGATACCAGGCCATGTGGTGTTCGGCCTTTCTTATCAGGTGGCAGAGGAGGTTATTTTCATAATTATTGTCCTTTGAATATCATTTACTAACTTGCTGCTACATTGAGAATATTCAAGTATTTAGAAATTAGAGACACTGAGATGTGGTGAAAGTAGTCATGTTGGCAAAGGTCCTTCACAGAGCTTGAATAGAGAGACAGGACTAAATCTTAGACTTGCTGGTTCTCTGTCAAATAGCCTACTACATTCAGTCCTCTTTGTACTTACTTCTACTGTATTCAACTCATTAGGAAACCCTGACAAGACTCATAAATCTACATCGGAAGGTACAGTTTCTAGCAGTCTCTGGTGTTCTGACTGTGTATTTAAAAAAAAAAAATTATTCTTGAACGTGGTTTTGTTTTGTTTTTTTTAATGCAGGCACTCGAATTGGACAGCAACAATGAAAAAGGCCTCTTCAGGCGTGGAGAAGCACACTTGGCAGTCAATGACTTTGAATTGGCCCGGGGGGATTTCCAGAAAGTGATACAACTTTATCCAAGTAACAAAGCTGCCAAAGTGCAACTGGTAACTTGTCAGCAAAAAATACGGGAGCAGCATGAGAAAGAGAAAAAGATGTATGCCAACATGTTCCAAAGGCTTGCAGACAAAGACTTAAAGGTAAGTAACGCTACTCCAGAAGACTATAAGAGGCGGTGTCACGTGTTAGACAAGGAATAGTGTTTTAGGTATTCAGCTTACTTCTTAGTACGGGTAAGTATAGTGGGACAACACTCAAGTAGCTTCCTCTGAGGGAAAAGACTGGAAGTAGCCAACAGTCAGAATGATTAGGCCATCTTGTTTGAACAAGACGACTAGCAGTACCAAGCATTGTACAGAATGCTTTTACTTATTTCAGCTGATTTTGCAACAGACCAGGGTTAATCAGAAAGCAAATGAAGCGATGAGATGCCAACGTGATAATGTTCAAGAACTGAAAAAAGCACCTATTCTCCTTGAACTGATCTTCTAAAGAACAGTCTGTTCTGGTGCCAGGGTGGCCCATCTACTGAGACCTTATGTCTGTTGTATGGATGGTGCTGAGCACCATCTTCCTTCTCATGGAGACATTAGGATGTGGTTGATGCTCTCCAACTCAAACGTCACGAATTGATTGTGAAGTGTCAGAATTCAGACTGAGATTAATTTTTCTACTGTATGGATGGCTTTCCTACTAAGCTTTCACTAGAATTTTAGTTAAATACTAGTTCAGTTAACAATGGCAATATTTGAATACAGATTATAACAGGGGTGTTTCAGCCAGCAAGAAAGATTCAAAGTTACTGGTGAGAATCACATATCCTAAGAAAATGTTCTGTTTGTTTTCCTTAAATCTGATCGTCCAGAAGGACTAGGTAAACCTGTAACTTCCAAGACAAATCTGGGATTTACATAAGACTTGGATTTTCTCAGTAACGTTGGGGAGTGCAGAAGCTTGCATCTTGTGAGATTACTTTCACAGATCTTTGTGTCCACCTTCCCAGACTATGCATGGAGAATCAAAAAAAAAATTGTCAGATATTGGTATGTCAGTTTCCTGCAGTTAACTGTGTCAGTGAGTCTGTCCAGGGGCCCGCTGTCCTCAGATGAACGTATCCTGACAGTTCAGCCATCTCAGACTGTCAGCTGACAATTTCCTACATGAAATGCTTCACAAAAGTGTCTGTCTTCCCCTCCCCCAGTCTTTCAAAATGAGATATATCTGAAATCAGTTTATCTCCCAGAGGCAATAGGGGATGCATTCTGTTCTTCATCTCTTACTCTGCTAAATTAGTCATGCCGTAAACATGGTAATCATGCCTAACTGGATGGTTGGGTGGGCAAGCTGTTCTGTTGTGGCTTTTTGGTTGTGGGGTGGGTTTTTTTGATTTTTCTTTTTTCCTCTTCAAAGAGTAGCAGTAGTTCTGTGGATTTGGTCCTGCTTTTCATGGAGGACTGTAAACAAACACGTAAATGCAGACATCCCCCACTGATTCTGCAATGAAAGCGTCATTATCCATGTAGTTACGTATCTGGCTAAAGTGGCCTGATTCAACAGTTCTTGCTTACTGGAACCTGGAAGAAAGTATTCTGTCCTTTTAGACATTGTCATGTATAGCCACGCAGTACCTTAAGTTTTGGTAGGCTTCAATGAAAAATCTCAGGAAGTTAAAGATACAGCAACTAAACTAGAACTACTTCATTGTTGGGTATCTTCACTTTTGAAATTGCAGGCTTTAATTGCCAGCTGTCAGGCTCTGCTGTGCAGGTTCCTTTCAGCTAGCACAGCTGCTGGGAATCTGGCTTCCTCTCCTAGGTGTGGGATACAGCAAGATCTGCTGTTCAGAGAGAGAGTGGATTGCTGAAACAAGCTATGCTCACTAAAAGTATGAAAGAGCTGCCTTTTGTGCTTTTTAAAATGTACACATCAGCCCTAAGACAGATAGCTGGTAGAGCTGTGTTCTTGGCAAAAGACAGACTCGCAGTCTTTGCAGACTCTTTGGGATACTGCAAAGACGTGGTGCTTAGTTTCGATTTTTCCCATCTACTTCAGATAGAATCAGCTTATAGAGTCAGAGTCATTTAGGTTGGAAAAGACCCTTAAGATCATCAGGTCCAACCATTAACCTAGCACTGCCAAGTCCACCACTAAACCATGTCCCTAAGTGCCACGTCTACACGTCTGTTGAGTACCTCCGGGGCTGGCGACTCACCCACTTCCCTGGGCAGCCTGTTCCAGTGCTTGATAACCCCTTCAGTGAAGACATTTTTCCTAATATCCAATCTAAACTTCCTCTGGTGCAACTTGAGGCCATTTCCTCTCATCCTATCACTTCCTATTTGGGAGAAGAGACTGACCCCTACCTTGCTACAGCCTTCTTTCAAGTAGTCGTTGAGAGCGATAAGGTCTACCCTGGCCCTCCTTTTCTCCAGGATAACCAATCCCAGTTTCCTGAGCTGCTCTTCACGGGACTTGTTCTTTAGACCCTTCACCAGCTTTGTTGCTCTTCTTTGGACATGCTTCAGCACCTCAATGTCTGTCTTGTAGCGAGGGGCCTAAAACTGAACACAGTATTTGAGGTGCGGCCTTACCAGTGCCAAATACAAAGGGACGATCACTTCCCTACTCCTGCTGGCCATGCTACTTCTGATAGAAGCCAGGATGCTGTTGGCCTGGTTCATTCTTCTCCATAGTTAGAAGATCTTGGGAATGTGCATGTGTTTACATTGGTTTTTTTCTCGGAGCCATCTGGCCTACTTCGAAATGGATTTATGTGAAA
This sequence comes from Morus bassanus, assembly GCA_031468815.1. Lineage (NCBI taxonomy): Eukaryota > Metazoa > Chordata > Aves > Suliformes > Sulidae > Morus > Morus bassanus. The sequence goes on along the minus strand of CM062571.1, from coordinate 639,566 downwards.
AGGGATCGATGGAACTGTAAACAAAAGATGCTTATTCCCCAGGTCAGTCTTGGGGATTTTTCTTGCAAGAAAAGATGTTTTCCTGTTAACTGATACATCATGTTGCTTTACTCTGGCTCCAGCAGTTTCTCTATTAGTGGTGGTGGGAGAAGTTCAAGAGTCTAGAGAAGAGGGTTTGTTTACCAAATGTCTTCTGATTGCTAAGAAGGCAGCTTGGACTATAGCTCTGAAATTCCTGACATCTGCATGTCTCTTGCATCAGTAGTTCTTTTCATGAATTTGAATAGTTCACATATGTAACGTGAATTTTTAGAGGTCAGGGTGTTTATCACCTTATCTTAAGCCCAGGATTGCTAGCTAACAGATTTTCTGTGGAAAGGAGACTTCACTGTGCACTTCACAGAATGCTTCTAAGGATGAAAGGTTGACCTTTGATGCCTGGATGTTCTTTGGCTGTAGTTTCTTGTTGCAGCTAAGTTGATGTAACGTTTTAGCTTAAGGATTCTGCCCCTCATTCCCCTCCCCCAACAGTGCATACTTAGGGCCTTGCTTGTTCTTGTCTGGCTCTCATCTAACCTCACAATAAAACAGGTGGTTCAGGGTGCTAGGCTGACAGGTGGAATAGCAATTTCATTGCACTATCTTTTGAGATGAGCAGGACGAGACATTTCTACCTCCCTTTACTGTGTTTGAAAATTGTTGCAAGGTCAAGATGTACTGGTTATGTCCTACTGTAAAAACTGACCTCTGACCCTTACCACATGGCTCTCTGCCTTCCACACCTTTTTATGTGAACTGGAAGGTACAGCAAGGAGAGGGCTTTTAGAGCAGCCACCTTGTCAGATTAGATTTTCTTCCAGCTAAGCTCTTACAGAGGACATCCAAGTGACTCCTGTGGAGTTGAAGTCGCTCTTCATGAAACTTGTTGTCCAACAAAGGTATCTCTTTGTATCTTGAGTCCAAGTGTGCCTCATACAAGTTGGGAGTGGGGCCGTGGTATGGGAATTGCTGAAATTGAATCACATGGAAACGGAAGCAGGATGAAAGCAGTTCTGTGCAGAAGTGTTCTAAATGAATTTCAGTTTGTGGGAGAACACTTTCTTAGTGTTATGTGGCAAGTGCGTACATGCCATGTCACGAATCATAACCAGCTAGCACCAGCATTATTTCTCAGCCGCCTTCTAAACCGCTACTGGTGTCTTAGATTCGTGAAAAATGCAAAGAAATTTTTGGTTTCTCTTGGCTGAAGGTTCTAATATATTAATTCAGTCTTGCAGGGAGACCAGGTATCCTAGTGATAAGAATCAAATAATGTTTGGTGTATTGTCTGCAAATGCGAGCAATTTTGTATAACAAAGGACTATATTTTCTCTGTCTCTCCATTTAGTCAGCTGCTGCTCTTCAGACCAGCCACACTGAAGATGAAGAAATGAAAGATGAGCAGAACGGAGTTGAAGATAAATCGGAAGTTGACACAGAAGCATAAAAACAAACCCTATTCCATTAGTTTTGTAAATGAAAGAATTTCCAGTGAATTAGACCTTTATTTTTCTACCTGGTTGGACAGTGGCTTCAGGGGAGCAGAGGCTGAAGCCACCATGCCACAGTCAATTACAGCTTTATATGTCTGTTGAAGAAGCTGAGTGGCAGCATAAATCTGGTTTAATCCTAGGGACTTTATTTATTCATTCAGCCTCTGTTACTGTTTGGGTTCTGTCTGGATTTACTCTGCTTGGTTTATTTGCATTTTGCCATTGGTGTTTGTCTCTTTCTGGTTCCAGCTCACTTTAATCCCAGGGTCTGCTTCCTGAACTTACTTCCTCGATTTCTTTCAAGTAATCAGCCTTTTCCATGAGTCCTCACATGAGACTTGAGAACAAATTGGCGCTCCCAGTTCTTCTGCCTTGGCATTGCACCCTTCCCCCCCCCCCGTTCAGTAGGAAATCCCTTCCATTAAGTGTTGTAACCTTTCTTGTATGCCTCCTCTTTGCAAATTGCTGAAGGTGAAGACTGTGAAGTCACAGCTTAAATAATAAAGCTCCAATTAAACTCAAGAAAACAGACCTTTTCGTGGGTTTTTATTGGAATTTGCGCAGAATTAAGACAATTTACTGTCCTTCGGTCATTCAGCATTTTCTCATCTGCACAGCTGTACGGCAGCCACAGTATCTGATGATTTTTGTGTTTGTTCATTGCCATAGCAAATCCACACAATAATCAATACAGTATTTACCCATTTATTTGCAAAACGAAAAAATGTTGCTAAAAATTGTACAAAGCAAGTCTGTAACCTATGCATAGAGCTTATTTTCTGTTCGTATTGCTACCGTCCTCTTCACCCTCCATGCTGTAAAACTGGACCAGAAGAAAAAAACCAAAACATTTATTTATACCTGAAGGTGACCAGCTTTGAAGAGAAAATAAGCGATGATGGTTTAACACATTAAAATACTAATGATTCCTAATGAACTGCAAAATTCTGAGTGATTCTAATGTCTGCTTATCCCCATCTCACAAAAAAGCTATTGCTCGATACTCTGCTTCTTTCTGCAGTATGTTGTGTGTCTTGTTTGGGGGCAGGTGTGCTTTTGGATTTTGTGTGAGCTTTTTGTTGGGCTGGTTCTTTTGTGCGCAGGTAGTTTATCCTGTTATGTAGTGTTAAACTCAGCATCTACACCGTCCTGAGACCTTCTAGCAGCAGGGGCGCTTTTTTTGCCTGCTCTGCAGGAGGAATGTAGATAATATGTTCCTTTCAGAAAGAAAAATGGATTTTTTGCAGCGAGAAATACGTCTTGTCTTTCCACGGCATGGGATGGAATTGTTAGTATATTGCAGAGAGCGTCCCTGTTTTGACATGAACGACAACTGAAATCTTAGGTTTAATTCCCTTGCTGAGGCAGAAATAATGCATAAGCACTTACCCACGGGGTTCTTAGAGGCTGGGAGGTTGCCAGTACCTGCCCCTGCAGGAGCGCCAGCTTGGGCCTGGCAGCTGTGTAACTGAACCGTCACCGAAGCGTAAGGCCTGCGTGACACGCTGTCCGGCCCCCAGGCCAAGACAAGTTCACCACCTGCCGCGGGGTTGCAGCTGCTGGCTTAGGGGAGCTGTGAACTGCGCTCTGGGCATGGTGTAGCAATGCCCTAAGCTTCACTGGGGTGGGGGTGGGATAGGAGAAGAGGCAGGATAAAGAAAGTGCTTGGTAGAGCCTCACACTTAAGGAAATGCTGATTTGCAAAATCTTAGCATTGCCGGGGACTGCAGGTACTTTTCATGAGTTCTGACTCTTAATAGAATCAGCCCTGCGTATGTGAAAACTGTTTTGCCTTGTACCAAAGCATGACTACCACTAAGGGGAATGTTCCAGACAGCTTACAAGGCGTGAAGAATGTCTGTCAACTGAAGCTACAAGAGGGGATTTCCAGACACAGAAGAACGTTAAGGGGAGCAGGAATGTCAAGCAAGTAGTCTTTTTCTCCAGCAAGGGAATACCTTGATTTGTTGGGAATTATTTCTGGAAATACGTAGCTGAAACTGTTGTTGCTGTGAAAGTAAGCATAGGGCCAAGTCCGAATGACAAATTTGTAATTCCTGAACAACGGTTTTCAGGAATCTTCCACGGGTATGACAGTTCTTCAGCATGTTTTTGAAAGCAAAAAGATTATTCCTACAGAGCATCTAAAAAATTCCTAGAGTTAATGGTGGATACGTCAAGTGTGAGCAACCTTGAAAGTACTTACATTGTCCTTGTTAACACATAACAGACTGAAATGTTTAAGAATGTAAATCGAGTCAGGACACTAAACATGCTCTGTTCGGGGACCTGAAATGAGGTTCTGTGCCGTCTGTAGAAATGGGTCTAGTTGCCAGCAGAAGGCGGCATGCTGGTGTTTATAAGTGAGGTCATGCATGTAAACTTCAAATACAAACTGTTTGTTATGTTCTTCTAGAAAAGTGCTTAAAATAAACAATTGCAATACCGACTTTGTAAGCCGCGCGCCTTTGTGGGTCTCAGTTCGCAGGTCCTTCGCCCTGAGCAGCGTCCCTGTGCTCGCACGGCATTCTCGGCGGGGCGCCCGCGGCCCGGCTCGCTCCCACCCGTGCAAGTGGCGGCAGCCGCGCCCGGCCCGGCCCGGCCCGGCCCGGCCCGGCGGCGTGAGGGCGCCGCCCGCTGCTGCCGCCGCCGGGGCCGTGCCCTCGGGCCTGGCCGCGAACCGAACCGCTCCTCCGCAGAGCGCGGCGGGGAAGGGCTTTTGCCGCTGGGACGAGCTGGATCCTGTGGAACGGCGGCCGCGGGGCCCGAGCGGCCGGGCCCGCGCTCCGCCGGCGGAAACGGGCGCCGAGGGACGGCCGCGCTGAGGCGGCCCGCGCCGCCCCGCCCTCACGTGGCGCCGTCCCTCGCTCTGCGCCTGCGCGCCGCGGCGGCGGCGTTTGTCCCCGCGGAGCCGCCGTCGCCTCCCCCCCCCCCCCCCCCCCCCGCCGCGGCCCGGCGGCGGCGGGATGCGGTCCGTCAGCTACGTGCAGTGCGTGGCGCTGGACTTCGGCGGCAGCCTCTTCCCGCACGCCGTCTGCCTGGGGGACGCCGACAACGACGCGGTCCGCGGGCGGGGGGCGGCCTCGCGTGGCAGTGGCGGCGGCGGGGCGGGCCCGCGGCAGGCGGGGCGCTGGGCCCGGTTCGGGTGCCGAGCCGGGGCGGACCCGGCAGCGGGCCGCGGCGGTGCCCTCGAGGGGCCGCAGTCGCGGGCTGGAGCGAAGGAAGCTTAACCGGGGCGGGGGGAGGCGCCGAGGGGGCGGCGCGGCTCCGGAGCCGGTGCTGGGGCTGCCGGCCCCGGCGGGGTCGGGGCTCGAAGGGCGCTCGAGCGATGGCAGGGACGCGGGGGTCGGGCCAGTATAGCCCCCAGAGGCGCCCCGCAAACAACGTTTGCTGTGATCCCGCCGCCGTTGGACGTGCTGGGCGCCCTTGGCACGGGCCCTGGGGGGTGAAGAGCTAGTAGGGAGGTTAACTTTGGTCCCAAAGAGAGACGCCCTCCTGGCGTGGCGGTGGGGAGGTGGAGGTGTGGGGAAGCGCTCTGCCGGGGCGCAATGGGTCGCAGACGGGGTAGAGCCAAGTTTTAATGTCTCTTGACCTGTACGATGGACGGATCCGCATCAGGAATGTTACGGTCAGCCCCACAAATGGTTGTTTCTGATGGGCGCGATTTGTCTGTAACTAGGAAGAGGTTAGCTTAACCAGACGTATGTAAACTGCCCCTACTTCTCAACAGTCACGTTTTATTACAGCAATGCAGTAGATGATAAAACAAGTTTTCCCACAAGAAGTTGTGTTATGTGGGGTAATGTGTGCAGGGAGTTATGAAATGCACGCAAGTTAAATACACAGGGGCATGATGCAGAAGATGGGCTAGCAGGAGGAGGCTCATCAGCTGTGGTGGTTAGTGATTTTCAGCAGTCTTCTTTAAAGAAATAATCACCATGCTGAAAGACCTTTACTCCCTCATCAATGAGATTGAACATCCAGTGTAAATCTATTGTGAGTGTTCTTGCAGCCTCTTTCTGGATGATTACATTTTCTTCATTGCCATCATCTTCTTCAGGTGGTTCAAGAAAGATCAAGTCAATCTAGGTTGAAGGATGGAAGATGGGGTGATGATGATGATTAGCAGACAGGACGTTAAAACAGTCAGTGATGCAACTCTGAAACAACGGCTAGAGAAGCGGTGGATAATGGGATGTTGCTCTAAGGAGCCACTCTCCAGCTCTTCTATCCATGAGAGTAAAATTAGGGCAGATTTTTTTTCCCCCCAGACCTTCTCTGTTGATTTGAGGCTGTCTCTGATTCTTGTTTTGCTTTGCTGCTTCTTCCCACAGAGTGATTTTTAGATATGATTTCTGTAATTATTGCTGGGTGGGAATGCTATTACTGCAATTGTGAATTTCTTCTTACTGACCAAATTCTCTTGTACAGCTGAATGAGCTAGTGGTGGGAGACACCAACGGGAAACTCTATGTTTACAAGAATGATGACAGCAAACCCTGGGCTACGCGATCATGCCAAGGAATGGTCAGTTCTTGACAAAATTTTTAAGTGCTTGGGCCTTTTGGTGTATGTGCAGCCAGCTGTCCTTGACCACTGCCTAGGAAAAAGTAGGCCGGAGGGGAGTGGCAGCCAGAATTGGTTGTGATGCCTTTCACGTAGTTATGCAAGACCCTGCTTTTGCCCACAGCTAGCCCTATGGACAAGAAGTGATGAGCAAAGTCCTGAACAAACACAGGAGCTGGGCTTCTGTCCCATCTTGATGCTGGTCCTGTGCACTGTGGATTTTGCCCAGGGCTCTGGGCAGTTGTGTGGCAGATATGTTTGTGTCCCTGACTCTGCTCTCTTTGTCCTTGAAAAGGCTGTTTAGAGTTCAAGAGACAGTTTATGAGAGGGAGGAGGGGGTAGGGCAGAGGCTTATTCCAAAGTGCTATTCTGGGTTGCCTTCTCTCATATATGGCCTTTTTTTCTCTTTCAGCTCACGTGCGTTGGCGTGGGAGATGTATGCAATAAAGGAAAGGTGAGAGCAGCCAGAGTCTTCCCAGCTGTGTCTGTAGGGCATGTGGGAGGTGCTTAGGAGATAAGGGTCATGCCATATCCTCATTGTGGAGGAGGTTGCAGGTGCTTTCTCTCCAGGCTCTGCCCTTACTCACAGAGTTTTAGCACTACTGTTTTAAAACTGTTCTTCTGTTTACATATAACCTGTATCTGTCTGTGAGCCATATGCAGGTTTTAGGGAGCAAGGAAATCCATCCTGTCTTCAGAAAGCACTACTGATTTGCATGTCCACCTGTGTGAGCACCACAAGGCTTTGGTGGTTTGAGGGTTGCTCCTTTTCCTCAGTGGCTTTTGCCCTGCTCTGTGCTGGTCCCTGCTGTGGGCCACGGCCCTTCTGCCACTTGGCTGTGTGCATTTAAGGTCATCTACACAAGACTGAGCCGCAGAATAGTCTAGACTCCCAAGCAAATTCCACCGGGTCTAATATGCCTCCTTTTGCAGGGTTGCTATTTCTGGGGGTTAAACAAGGACCACTGAGTCCAAAAGTCCCAGTTTAGGCACCCTGCCCAAAATCCTGTCGCTATGTGTGCTCCGTAGCTGAAGTGGGGAGCAGAGCTGAAGTGAGCATTGAGAAGGTCACACACTGGGGATTGCGTGCACGCATCAGCTTGATATCCTAGTCTGACAAGGATGAACAAGAAGTTTAGACCCTGCAGTACCTGAGTAGTTTGTCTGCTGGCCAAAACCCTCTTCCCTCTGTAGCAGTCATTGATCTTGATGGATCTACCCTCGTATCTTCCCTTGCCCTGCTGTGGGACAGCTGTTCCAGTCTCCAAAGGAAAAATAAAAAAGTTTTTTTTCTTTTCCCTCTTAGAATCTCGTGGTGGCGGTGAGTGCAGAAGGCTGGTTTCATCTTTTTGATCTGACTTCTCCAACTTCCAAACACCCAGATGCTTCAGGCCACCATGAGTTGGCAGCAGCAGAAGAGCAGAAGCCAGTGTTCAAGCAGCACATTCCTGCCAACACCAAGGTCATGCTGATCAGTGACATTGGTGAGCCAGGAGGCTGGTGTGGGAGTGCATGGTGAGGGAGTTTGTGGGTGTGGGGCGGGGTGGGAGAGAAAGTGTGTGGGACTCACAGAAAGAAATTACTACCTTGCTGAAACAGGTGCTCTAACAAACCACAGCCAAGTCACGGAGGAGAGAAGCAAGAACCTCAGGAATTTTCCTGAAGTGCAAGTTCTTGTTACAGGATTGGGATACTCAGGGATGCTACCTGATGGAAACCAGCACTGTGGTTTCTGAGTGCTGGGGCTCTTGAGGCTATGAAAGCCTGAGACAGCCCATCTATCTCCTTGTATTCCCTGCAGATGGAGATGGGAAGTGTGAGCTGGTGGTGGGTTACACTGACAGGGTGGTACGTGCCTTCCGCTGGGAGGACTTGTCGGAGAATTCAGACCATGTCTCTGGGCAGCTGCTCCTGCTGAAGAAATGGCTGCTAGAAGGTCAGGTAAGGAAACAGGATGTTCGGAGCAGAACTTGTCATACTGTCTTCAAGAGGTGCCTCTTCCGAGGGAAGAAGCACAAACTCAGTCATGTGAACGAAGCAATTGTCATATCGATGGCTTGAAAGGAGATCCACCCGGTGGTTCAGCTGGTGGGTTGCTCTAGGAAACAGTCAGTTGCTCTCACCCAACTAGAGAGCATTAATGGAAAATACTAGTGTGTTCTTAAGTGGCTTTTGGTAGAGAAACAACCTTTTACTGTAACTTTGACATTTTGCTTCTAGCTGAATTTGTTCAGCTCCTGCTCAGCTCTATCAGAAGACTTGCCATATTCAAGCTTAGGTACAAGGAGCACAGTGAACCCTTCTAAGGTGTTTAAAACTCTCAGTTCGACTATCCATCTTTTTCCTCTGCCAGTATAGGTGGACAGCCTCTCTGTGAACCCAGGCCCTGATGGCTCACCGGAAATGATGGTGTCTCAGCCAGGCTGTGGTTATGCCATTCTGCTGTGCACCTGGGACTCTGAGCAGCAGGCCACGACAGAGGGAAGAGACAGCTCTGTCCCAAACAGGTGAAGAGCATTACTGCATGGATAGATGAGGAGATCCTGCTCTAGATGCCTGTCACAAGGGGGCACCACCACACCACCTGTCTGAGGTGGGGGTGCTGTCATTTGTCCTTGCTTCAGTGACCTGCTGTGCTGCTGGGAGCTCATGACTTAAGCCCACCTGCATCCAAGCATCCATGAACACTCTTCATGCCTCTGTCACAAAGATGAATACTACTGCTTTCCTTGGGTTGGGCAAGGAGAGTGGCAAAACCAGCTCACTAAGGAGGGCAGTACTGGGGGCTAAGGCAGGGAAATGAGTGACCTAGATCTCCAGAGGAAGGGTAATAGGCAATCTGGTGTCCTATCTAATGGTGGGAAGGGTAGCAACTGAAAGGCTGGCCCAAGCCCAGTTAGTCTGAAGCCCAGGATTACACTTTGGGCTCATTTCTTCCAGGTGAGGTAATTGGAGGTTTTCCTTATGAGACCCCTGGCAGCCAGTGCTGTAGATCACAACCAGAGGAACTGGGATGAGCAGTGAGGTTATTGTCCTTGATGCTGGAGGGACCCATGTGGGGAATTCAGGTGCTTCTGTGGTGTTCTGTAAGACTTTAAGGCAGACCCAGAAAACTGCAGCAGGAGGGGAGCTAGGCAAGTCTCCATGATAATTTGGAGACCTCAGTGGAATGGTACCGTCCTAGCCAGAAGCCAGGCCCAGGCACGATCTCTGACCAAGCTGTTCAACACCGGGCAGACGCTTCCTGAGTGAAAAGCAACCAGGCTTATGTGACAGTAATGATAAAAACACCTTTCTTCCTTGATTGGAATACATGTTTTACTGATTTTTTTTTTTAGCTCTTTCCAGTTTTCTGATGCATCAGATCATTCTGGTTTTGTTTTTTAAACATTAGTGAGTTCCATACCTGGGGTGGCATGCATTCTTTTTCTTGATCTTTACCATTAAAGGGCTAACCTATGCACAAACTCTATCAGTCTCTGGATTTGTAGAGCTTTGGAGTACACCGCTTTTGAGATTGTTCTGGCACAGTCCCAGACATGGTTCCCTAACCTTTCCCTGATGTCTGTCTGTCTTTTTCCTAGCGAGACGCCTATTCGAGATGTTATTCTACACCAAACATCTGGACGGATTCACAACAAGAATGTTTCAACTCATCTTATTGGTAGCATTGGCCGAGGTGAGAGCTCAGGAGCTTGGGGTCTCTGGCCCAACAGTTGACCCTGATAGTTTTTCAATACATCAGTCCAGCATGAAATCAGATTTCCTGTGGTTGAAAAATAACAGTGGGAGGCAGCTGCAAGAACAGAAGGAACTCTGATTCTGTTAGCCAGCTCCCAAAGAAGGACAGCTGGATGTTTGCATCTGAACTTTCTATAGCCTTTGTCCTTCTCTAGGTAGCTCTTACTCTTCACCTAGCACATCAGTTTCTCTGCAGCTTCCACTGGCCTGCCTTTAGTCATCCTGAATGGCTGCCATGCCTTGCTCCTACAGATGTCCTTGAGCTTCGCTTTTGCATGGCTGCAGCTTATGCCCTCCTCTTATTCCCTAGGTGCATCTCTAACTTCCCACAGCCTTATCTTTATTCTTACTTTTGTGCTTTTCAGCATCCGATTCCCAACACCTGGCAGCTATATCCTGCTCTTTCTTCACCTATGTAGTCTCAACCCCTCCAGAGCTGCTTCCGTATTTCATTTATATCAGTGTCCTCTGTCTCCTTCCAGTGTGTTCTGTTCAGCTGTTGCATCCAAACTCTCCACAGCTGCTGGCTTCTCTCAGCCCTGATGCACTGCTGTTTTTGTCCAGACTGCAACTGCTTCCCTTGTGCAACTGCTTTGTGCTCCGACCCATGCCTAGTGCACCTGCTGAACCCTGTTTTGGTACCTATGGAGAATAAGCAGCTTTCACTCCCCCTTGGAGCATGTGGGCCTAATACAAGAAGGCAGAAAATTCCCAATGCAGATCACTCTCTCTTGTCTGCAGCTGGCTGGAATCCAGCTGCATTTACTCTGTCCAAGTATTACCCCCTGCAGTGCTGTCTGAGAATGATTTAGGCTGTCCAGTGTAATTAGAGCTGGAGTAGAAGAGCAATCTGCTGAAACCCCTCTTCTTCCCCTTCCCCAGAGTACCCTTCCTCCCCAGTTCCTAAGCTTGTCACGTTTTCAGCATCTCAGATGCTGCTATGAGCAACATGGTCAACAGAGCATGAAATCAATCGTTTCACTGCATACAAAGCCTTGCATCTAATGAGAGGTGTCTGTAAAAAATGAAGGCGCACAGAATAAGGGATGAAGAGGTGGTTGTGAAAAGCCCACTGATGCTGGACCGTCAGAATTGAGACAGCTGAAGAGTACCATGCTGACCAGTTTGTAAGGGGGACACAGCAGATCTTTTGGATCAGAGCCTCTCTGGATGAATGTCAGCTAGGGGCAGTAGAGCACTCAAACAGCTGACTGTTTGCTTTAAGCTGATCTGCAGAAATAGGGTAGTCTGTGTCCTGGGAGTGTGCAGGATGTTGTAGCTTGGAGCTGTCTACAGGCAGCGGAAGTAAGCTTGCAGTATTAAGTCTTTCTGGGGAAAACTCCTATTTGCTTTTGGCTCTGCTGGCTTGTCCCTGACTACCAGGTTTCCTGGGTTCCTGCAGACCTCAGGGAGCCAGTGTCTCTCCTACATTGTCACTGAAAGGATTAAATGCATCTGTAGTTCAATACAGCTCCAGTCTTCCCCTGCAAAGTGTGATTCCACTTTCAAAACTTGACCTTGCATGTCTTTTCTGACTGGTAGCTAGGTAGAGAGTGTATTGAAGGGCTGAAGCAGCCTGGTGGTCAGGGGAGTCTGCTCTTCAGATTTAACTAGTCACGTTTGTCAGTGCTGTCCTGCACACAACTGTGATATACAGGCTTTGGAGAGGATGTGCTTGCAGGAAGTTCACAGCTGTATAAGCATAGCCTGAGAAAGCCAGGGCTGAGTGTGTAGATGAGCATGAAGGCACATGTCTAATCTGCTAATAAAGCAAGGGCTCTCTAGTATCTGACCAGTGTTTGCTAGGAGAGGATCACAGCTTCTGTGCAGTTTTGCTGTAGCAAAAACAATAGACTTGGTAGCACGATCTCCACAAACTCATTCAGGAGTTGCCGTGGAGGTGCTAATGTGACTGATGCTTTGTCCTTCTGGCAGGACCTCTCTTTTTTTTTACCCTGCACCTTCTCAGAACAGCTGAAGGCCATGTTCCTGTCCTTGAAAGAAACAGTGAGGGTACAGTTGTAATACTCTTGTTTGGCTTCAGCCGTTCTTCACTTTGTCTCTTGTGATGGTCCTGCCTGTGCTTGTGCATTTCTGGAGCCTGGAGAGGATGTGATGCAGTCCACTAAAATCGGAACTGCCATGGGCCTGCAAGTGCATACGTGGTATAGACAGACTCTGAGGAGCAGCCAGCAGAGCCAGACACGCCTATATCAGTGCAAACCAAAGGTCTTGGGTTTTGAGATGCCAGTGCCCTACAAATAAAAGCCAGCATGAAGTACATATGATTGGTTGCAAGAATCTGCAGATATCTGCTAAGCAGAGTGTCAAGGCTGGGCAAAAAAGGAGGCAGGGTGGATCAGCTTGTTTTGGATCTTTTTTTTTTCGGGAGAGGGAGGGGACAGTGCTCATAAAATGGCATCAACTCCTGTAATTCTGTTCTGCATTTACAGGCTGCTCCAGTGAGAATAGTGGCTCAGGTCTCTTTGCCCTCTGTACTCTGGATGGTAAGTCCTACCACTGTCCTGGAAGAAAGGCCTGTGGGGTGGCCAAGTCCTGTCACTAATTCAAAGCAGGGAACCAGGGGCTTTGTGCTTTTGGTTTTGAAAGAAGGGGGAGCTGGGCTTCAGAAATGCTTCCTGGGTCAGGCAAGAGAATTTGACTCAAAGACTCCTGCTGACATATTTTATATGAAGCATGAAAGCTAAGACAGGAACCAAGGTAAGAGTTGTCACTGTGAGCAAGTCCCCCATAAACCAGGTGTGCGATAACATGCTTGTGCCTGAGGATATGGTGAAACATATTAACGCTGAGCCTGTCTTTCTCTTCCTTACTGAGTTGGGTCTGGTATTGCACAGGCTTGCTCTCTCCAGGAAACCTGTTGTATTTTCTATCTGTTACTAGTATCTGCCTTTCTCTATTCCCCGGTACAGTCTATTCATCTGTGGATTACAAAGCATTTTCCAAACATTAATTACTTGTGTGGTCTCATGGCCTATGGAGGTAGAAGTATAAAAGCCACGCTGCAGCGAGCCACTGGGAAAACAAAGAGGCTGGGTCATTGGCCCAAAGGCACACTGAAAGCTTGAGATGGAGAGTGAGACTAGAACTTTCATCTGCTGACTCCTAAGTTGCCTGCTTACCCAATGGTCAAACAACTGTTTGAGATGCCAGTTCAACAGTGCCATTCGTGTAGACGGGAACCTCTAAACCACAGCGGAGATGTGTCCATGTTACTTGAAGGGACTTGGGTTGTTTCCAAAAGCAGTAAAGGAAACGAATGCTGGAACTTGAGTATTGGTAGAGAAGAGCTGGCCTCACACAGGTCTGGAGCCAGGTTGTTCTGCTGTGCCCCTGACTGAGAAGTGATAGGACAGGCTGCAATAGGACAATGTGATGAGCTGAATGCCAGGTTTCTGTCCGAAACCTGACAGTGTGGAGATGAGATGCTGTGCTTCTCTCTTCCCAGTTAGGCAGCCTGGCCTGTTTGGGCCAGGTGTCCACCTGCCCAATAATGTCCTGCTAGGGAATTTCTGATTATTCTTTGGGCCTGAACTCTGAAGCTTCTGCATCTGGCAAGGCTTCCTGCTTCACTATGATTCACTCATGAGCTTTACCGAGGCTGGAGGGCACTGTGAGGATAGATTCATGTTTATGTTCCACGCTCTCACAGCCAGCTGCTCCCCCCAGTACTTTCACAGTATCTCTGGATGATAGAAAAATGGTATGTGAGGTAGGTGACCAGTGTGGTTTTAGCAGCCAAGAGGCCATGCCCATGCTATTAGCCAGCCAGCTCTCAGCTGATACCTGTCAACGTGCTCTCTTGAGATCACGTAAGAAGCTTCTAGTTTACTCACTGTCTCGTGTGAGATCTGTTGATGTACTGTACTTTGGGAGCCTGTTTTGGGAAGTTTTCCTCATCTTAGAGCATAATACGATTAGCGGGGCTGCTGCTGTTTTTCCTCTGTTTCCAGTTACTGATGACATGATAATGGACTGCTGTCCTTCCCAGAACTGAGACTGTGTTATCTGTTATCAGCCGCAGGCTGTACCACGGGCCCAGTCTTCTGCCTGCAGACCCTAAGTGTTGAAGGAGTGTGCAGGGCCCAGTGTTGGCAAATACCTTGCTCCCTTTTAAAATTTTCAAGACAATCTTTTTTTTTTTCTTCCCCCCCCCCCCCCCCCCCCCGCCTTCAGGGACATTGAAACTCATGGAGGGAGCGGAGAAGCTGCTCTGGTCTGTGCAGGTTGATCACCAGCTGTTTGCTCTTGAAAAGCTGGATGTTACTGTGAGTGTCTGTGAATAGGGCTGGGAGGGATGAAGACAAAAACTCAACATGGCTTTGTGCATATGAATTTAGGAGGGGCAGAGGGAGTATGACTCAGCTGAAAAGGGCTGGGATTATCTCAAGATGGCACACAGAACGCTCTGACTGTGCAGGTGCATTCTGCACTCATGTCAGTCTGTCCACCTGCAAGAGGTTGAGCTGTGTCTGCCTGTTTGCCCTAGTGAGCCCAGCATCCTGCTATGAACTTTTCCATCCCCCAGCTGCTCTTTTATCGTATTGCAAAGTTGAATGGTTTTGCACACTGCTAATACCCTGATTGTCTACAAGCTCTTGTGATACGTAAGGGTTATGACAGAGAAGAGAGAGATGGTCTCCAAGTGCAAAAAGAGCGGACAAATGCAAAATGTCTGGACAGGACATCCAAAAGTGACGTCTTACTCAGACATTAGTGTTCTGTTTCTGAACAAGCAGGAAAAGTTCTTGACTGCCTCTGGGAATAGTTGATGTCCGTGCTAATATACGATCTTATGGTTCCTGCAGGGCAATGGGCACGAGGAGGTGATTGCCTGTGCATGGGATGGTCAGACTTACATCATCGACCACAATCGGACTGTTGCCAGATTTCAAGCAGATGAAAATGTCAGTGCGTTCTGTGCAGGTGGGGAGCCTGACTGCAGAGACAGCCCTCACAACATTTTTCCCTCAAAGCTACTACTCCAGTCTGGGATCCCTGGAATCCTTGTCCGTCTCCAGCGGGGAATGATTTCTCTGTGTATGCTGCAGAAGGCCCAGCTAGTCTTTCCTTTGGTGGCATCTGGGAAAAGTAGGGGTGAGAGGAGGTGCTGCTGAGGTTTGTCTGTGATGGTTTTGGGTTTTTTCCCTGTCCTTTTTGGGAGTGCTACAGTGGTCTCTTGTCTTCCCGCTGCTTTTTTTAATTTGCAGACTTCTAAGCTGTTCTCAAGTGGAAATAATGAGCCCCACGGAACCAGCCTGAGCCTTGGTTTTGCTCAGTCCCCTCTCTGACCTGCAAGAAGCAGCTTGCAAATCCCCAAGCTCCATGCATTAATACCAGTTTAGAGACACTTTCTGGGATTGTCTCGAAGGGGCTTCATATACCCAAGTCCATGTGTGTGCCTCTCGCCCCAGATGCTCGCTGCTTTCTGCTAACATCTTTGGTACCTCATCATGAGAAGTTACCTATTTGCTTTCTCTGTCCTTTTGGAAGTATTCAGATCTCCACACTTTTGCTTTCTGCAGGCCTCTATGCATGCAAAGGAGGAAGCAACAGCCCCTGCCTGGTTTATGTCAGCTTCAATCAGAAGATCTACATCTACTGGGATGTGCAACTGGAAAGAATGGAGTCCACCAACCTGTTGAAAATCCTGGATTGTGACCCAGAGTTTGGAAATCTCCTGCAGCAGCTGGGCGTGGGTGAGTACAGAAAGGGTGAAGGATGTACAGGAAAAGAAAGTGAGGGCTGCTGGCAGGTGACGTACTGGGAACTAGAGTTCCAGGTACTTCTTGGGGAAGAGGGGCTTTCATACTGTCTGAGGATCCCTAACTACTGTCTTTCTTTTCTGTAGAAAGAGGTGACGTTTCTGCTGTCAAAGATCTGATTCACAAAACACTGTATTTTCCTGAGAAACAGCAGCAGAGCAGCCCCTTGCAGTGTCAGGACCCTGCTGGAACAGACGACTCTGCCCACTACACTGTCATCCAGGATCCCTTTTAACAGGTCACATGGAGGCTGACATCTTTAATATCTCTTCTCTGACTGAAATCAGGCATCTAATGAAGACAAGACTGCTCTTTTTCCCATCTCTGTCAAAGCTTCCAGACAGCAAAGGGAAAGAAGGGCTGGGTACAGGCTGGGTTCTGTGGAGGGATGTGCTTGGCTATATGCTTGAGTGAAGGTGGTGGGTTGATTTGCTTTTAGCTGAGGAAGCTACCAGAACAGCAAGAGTCGAGGGTCCTGCTCATTGGCCTTCCACTGCCAGTTTCCATGTTCTCTTCTAGCTAAAGTGCTTTATGGGTGACTTGAAGGAGCACTGAGGACATAGGTGAAGAGAATAGCTGAGCTCAGTCTCTGTTTTGGCCTATTCTTACAACTGCTCTAGTGATTACTTCTGAGTTCATACCAGGATCACAGAGCAGGAGCTGCAGATGGAGGAATTGAGTTAGGGAGCAGGCAAGGGCCTTCTTTCCCATTTAGCTGTGTTTTTAAAGTAGACCCAGGTATTGTTTGCCTTTGCTCTGCTGCTGCTTTTCTACCAAACAGTTTCTCACAAACCACCTTCTGTTCTGAGGAGCTGGAGACGTGTGAGAAGAACCACAACTTGCACTAATAAGGTGTTGAGAGGTGACAGCTCCAGCAAGAGGCATTGCTTGTCTCCACCTTGGGCAGGGTGATCCCAGAGATGGTGTGACTTAGCAAAGCAACTGTGAACTGGGCAATAAGAGGAATCTCTCCTAACCATGGATCTGTGGTGCTGTGAGAGCTTGGCCATTCCATAATAAGCAGTGGAAGTGCCACATTTCCCTCTTGTTGTGGAGAATGTTAGCTATTTTGAGTCCTGCACAACTGAAAGAGGTGGACTGGAGGTCCACTTGCTGGTATGCAGAATCTGGAAAAGGCCATTGCTCACCCAGGCTGCTCATACACAAAGGCCGAGGCAGGGACCTTTCCACATGCTGCTGGTGTTCTGCTTTTCCCCATCTCAGCTTGCCCCTTGCCTAACTCAGCTTATTAGGATAGGAGCAGCAGGCTCACCTGCTGTTCTGCATGTATGATCTCTCACTTGTGTGGTATTTTATTGGACATGCGTAATGGATGGAGCTGTCCCTTCACCCTTATGGCAGCCTGAGTCAGAGCAAATATAATTCGGTGATCTGTCTGTAGCAAATGATAACATTTAAAGATCCTGCAGGCTGTTGAAAACATGCTGTTCTATACTCTCTAAAACATCTAAGGGCAGCCCTAACTGGGAGAAAGAACTTTGTATAGAGGAAAGGAGTGTCTTGCCCTTGGGTCAAAAGGACTGTTATTGAAGGAGCCCTATGTGGTAGAAGAGCAGGATCTTTTACATAATAAGCCCTAGCTTTTCTTTGCAATTTCCATTTGCAGATTTATATAAGCTTTATAGAGGACAGCTTCTTTCCTCTGTGTTTGATAGCTGTGAAAGTTGAAGCATGGAGCAGTGAAATGGTATGACCTGCTCTGTACCAGCTAGCTTGCTTCTTGGACAGCTCTGTCTTCTGACTCTGTAACTACAGTGGAAGTTTCTCTCCATTTTAATGACCTCACTGAGAAGCATTTTTAAGTGTTCCCCTGTCATACTTAGTGCTTGTGTACAACTGGACCCTTCAGGCAGGAGCTCTCAAGTCATAATAGTGCTTTAGTAACAGTGGTGTTCAGACCAGCAGTGCTTGAGTTTGTCAGCTATGGAGAGCTGATAGTGTAGGGACCATCTACTGATGGGCTAAAGCAAGGAGTTGTCTTGAAGCTTGTCAGCTCTGGACTGTAACCTCATGAAATTGTCAGCTCTCGTGATGCTGAGATGTACAGCCACACATCCCAGTGGGCAATCACCACTGCTGGCAGATTAGTCAGTGTGACTCCTTGGGCTGTTGTCGGTCTCATAGTCCTTTTCTAACGAGGATGAATCTTGTTGGGGCTATTAACCAGATCACAGTGTATACACCTCCAGGTTTCTGTTTCCCAAAACCTAAAGGTGCTCTTTCCGATCACCAGAACAAGTAAGGATTCTCCCTTCTCTCCCTTCAGGTGAAGTAGTAGCAGTTGCTACTCTTGTCTCCTCCCCTTGGGGCCCAGCTGAGTTAGGGAGAAGCAGATGTCCCCACAGGTGGGGTGAACAGTTTGGTTTCACTGTATTCTAGGATACTTTCCACCTAGCCCTTTTGCTACTTGATTTTTAATCTTGCACTTCAAAATTAGTGGAACTGACACAAAGAGGGACCACAGTGGAGCAGGACTCTGCAGAGCCGTTTCCAGAAGTGTACAACAGAAATGACATTGTAGGAACGTCCCTGAACAGGCCTGTGTCTTGGCATATGCTGTTCTTCTACTTATGGTTGTGTATTTTCTTGTCCTGTTCCCCCCTGCTCCGCCCCCGCCCCCCAATTCTGTGGCTTCTGTCTCCCCCACTGGGGACAAAACCAGGATGGTTATGAGCAACAGAAAACAGTAATACCTGAATTTTCAGTTGTGGCTCACACAACCTCACATGTGTACTGCTGCACAGATTATGTGCTTGCTCTTCTGCTGTGTGTGTGCTTTGACAAAAACAGATGGAGCCCTACCACAACTTATGACCCTACTCAACGTTGTTTGGCTTTGGGGCAGGTGTTCTCCACAGAATTACCCTCTCTCTCTTGATCCACTGCTGGAACTCCTGCTGCAATTGCCTGGAGCATTTTATTTGCCTGAGAGTTGGGCCAGGCTGACCTAATCTGGTAGCTGGGTCTTACAGGCTACTGCAGTGCTGTTATATTATAATTCCTTCTTAAGGCATAACAGGAAAACAGGATTGTTCTCTGTTAGGAGTGTAAACAACTCAATGCTGTCTGTCCATGCCAAATATAAATCTTTATTAGCAACACAAGCGCAAGGGGGATACAAATGGTTGTATGACTGAAACTTTTATGCCAAACAAACTTTGCCATACAGGTCAAATGATTGCCAAGGAACGAAGGTCAAATTGATCCACTGTTAATTGTTGAGAAGAAACAGGAAAGGGTTAATGGGGGAGAGATGACATTTTCATAAGAACCATCTTTAAAAGAAAATGGGGAAAAAAAACATGCAAATGTTGGACAGGGCAACCTATGCAACCTAGCTCTCTTCTCTTGTTAGCCTGAGGGTAACATTGCTGTGTGCTGTGTAAGCCCAGGCGTGCTGCACTGTGGAAAGCAGAAGTGAGAAGATACGGATGCTACAGACCATCTGTTCCCCAAAACTCTTCAGCTCTTAAAACCATTTGAGAGGAAAAATATTAATGTTTGAGGCTTTCCCTGACAGTTTTATATTGCTTACAGCTCATAATAACTTGCAGATGCATTTTGTTCCTGTGCCCCTTGTGCATAAAGGAAAATGAAAACTGTCTACAGAAGAATTAATTGGAACTTCTGTCCTGTTCCTTGGCCAAAAGATGACTTTCTGTCTTTTTTCATGCCCTAAACTCCAAAGTGACAATTAATAGACTGGCTACAGTAAATGCTTCAGGCTACTTCCACTGGTAACAATTTTTTGTGAAGTGTATGTCTGCTTAAAGAAGGAGCCACATAGGCTCTGTCTCTAGACTGAGGGAGTTATGTTATACTTTCATTCTAACTCATTGCCTGTTTGTCCTTGCCAGCCAACACAAGTCACAGAGTTGGAATTAGAAGTTGTTCCTTCCCACGCAGCAGAAAATGTTGTTTGCTGCATCCTACTCAGTAGCAGATTGGCATACCCGCTGGTGCCAGGAAGCTTTTTGACAGGGCAAGATTTGTAAGACACATTTGTATGTCCCAGTGCCAGCACACAGCAAGTGAGGAGTCCAACAGCATTCACAGACACTGGGGGCGTTTGCAGATAAATGATTCATGGCTTTGGTTGTGACACTCAAATTTACTAGCAAGAAAATAAAGGGAAGGGGTTGTTCTATTTTCCTGAGACATAATAAACCCGCTGGCTGTCCTTGCTCTCATTTATGTGATCTCTTTGCTGATTGCACTTATTTTTGTATAACTCTTAGGTATATCCTGGCATTTGCCTATGGAGTCTCTTGAAAGGAGGACCGACTGCAAACATGTAGGTGGCTCAGGGGTCTTCAGTTCCGTAACTCACCAGCTAGTAGTGAAAGAAGGAGCAGGCTTCTGGGAATATGGATGGCTGGAGCTCCTATTGCATTCAAAACCAAGTGACCCCAAGCTCCTGGAAATGGTCCTGGTTATGGCTTTGGCAGAGTGCATGTTCTCAGGTTTACCTCTTGCACATAGGCCTTGGAAGGGGCCTGAGAAGTCCATCTCCCCATCAGTGGGCAGGGACAGCCACACGTATCTTACACCTGCCATGTAACACTTGCTTCTCTCTTCCAGAGACTGTGACAGACACTTCCCTGCAGACTGTTTCACAACTGCTGTGTCCACTTTGCTGGAAAGTAGCTCTAGCAGGAGCTTACTACCAAGGCAGTTCAGAGAGATTATCCCTAAAATAATAATATTCCATTGTCTGTATTGAAGGGATGGGCCTCATCATGAGTGTTGGACACGTACAGGATGTGCCTTTGCCATGCTCTGAGGTGGCAGTTTGTACTAAATTCCTACTTTCCATATGAAGGCATTAGCATTTTCTGATATCCAGTGGAAAAGACCTTTAGGTAGCTTCTTCCTTCCCTGTGTCCCCAAAATCAATAGAGATGACTGGAGTTGGGGGTAGGGAAGTGTATCTGTATAATAGGCTTTTCCAAAAGAAACTATAATTGAGACAGTCTTCAGCTTTGCCAACCCACTTAAGAATTACTTACTGGGGTCCCTAATGTAGGAAGACTTGAAAATTACCATGTTTGTAGATGGGGTTAAGTTTGCTTCTTTGAGATGTTGCAAGCCCTGTTTTATAATCACATCTTTTAAAGCTAGTATTTCTGTTTTTCACAATGGAAGCTGGGATTCCCATGTAATGACACAAAAATGCTGGTGTTTGGAGAAAACACCAGTTTGGGCAAGAATTCAGAATACGTTTGTTAGGGTCAGTAACAACATGTCATTTAATGTCAAGGAACTTTGGGAGATGGAAACCCACCCAGAGTTCTGTTTGATGATGAGGAAACCAGGTACTGACACTGTAGGATTAGACTGTGATTTAGGGAATGAATTGAATTGAGGTGTCAGCCATGGTGTTATGGCCTGCAGTTCTCATTTAGTCATATACGTGTTTTCTCCCGTAAGCTCTGCCTGCAACAAAGCTTGATGGGGACGTTCCGGGATAACTGTTGGCAACAGCTTCCTCAGTGTCTGGGTAGAAGAGACCTTTACTGTGTGGACCTGCATGTTCCACATGGACAGGAGGAAGGTGAAAAGCGTGTCTTCTGCTCTGGAGCTGATTTCACAGCTGAAAAGAAGAGCTCTCACACAGTAATTTAGCACTTGCTTGGAAACATCCTTTCTGTGACTGACAAGTGGCACAGTCTACATGAACAAAGAAGAAAGGCTGTCAAGATAGTGGCACAACATGAGGGAGTTAGCAACAAGGGTACAGGGGAGTGTTAAACAGATTATCTAAGAAGGCAAGAATTGCTTTTGGAAGAAGCCAGTTTGTCACTTAGCAGTGTGGAAGAATGAATGATTTGCTTGGGGGAATGTAAGGAGCATACAAAGAGGGATTCATTATGCAGAGAAGAGAGGGACCGATAGGGCTGGTGATTTTCACCTTCTGTAGCACGTTAATTGGCACAGGAACCTGAACTATTGGTGATTTGAGAAACGAGGCATGTGAATCACAGAAAGGCTTCAGGACTGGAGGATGTTCTGAAGTTGAGCGAAAGCAGAGTTATTCCAAGACTGACATGTAAGAACAGCACCTGGTGCATTCCAACAGCAGCTAGTGTGCAAGTATCTGCAGGGCTGTAAGTGACAGGCACTAGTCAAAATAGAAATGTCAATTCAAAGTCTTGCCAATTTTCTGTAGGATCCCATCCAGCACCCTTTAAATCGTTGGAAAGAATCCTGTTGGCTTCAGTCTGAGTTTGGGAAGATTCCCACTCACCTACACCCTCACCATAGCCAGAGTCCAGCTCCGAAATGGACACCCTCCCGGCATGGCTCTCACACAGAAGTGGCCTGGACTGAAAGCTGTCGGTGGTCCTCCCCCACCCTTGGCAGCCCTTTCACAGCTCCACCAATGCTGGGCCTCTGCACTTGCTCTACCACCTAACCCTCACCTACCCCCTCACCCTCACCAGAGCTCAGCTCCAAAATGCACACCCACCACCTAAGGCTCCCACACAGAAGAGGCCACGACTGAAAGCTTTTAGTGGCCCTCACCTTCCCTTGGCAGCCACTTGTAGGCACCAGCAAAACCTGGCAAAAGCTGTCAGACGCTCTGGAAGGCAGCAAAGGCCTGCCTGGGTGTCAGCAAAGCCCGGCAAAAGCCCTGGGGTGCCCTGGAGGGAAGCAGGGCCCCTTGCAGACCTCACAAAGCTTGGCAAAAGCCCTGAGGCCCTCTGGAAGGCAGCAGGGCCCCTTGTGGGCACTGGCAAAAGCCAACAGATACTCTGGAATGTTAGGGTTAAGGTAAGAGAGAGGGTTAGGGGTATGGGATAGGGTAAGATTTAAGGTTTGGAGTTAGGTTTATGGTTAGGGGTTAGGGTTAGGGCTGTTGGGGTAAGGAGTTAGAGGTAGGGGTAGGGTTAGGAATTAGGATTAGGGTTAGGTTTGGAGGTTAGGGTTAGGGGTTTAGAGTTAGGGTCTTGGATTTAGCAGTTTAGGGTTAGGGTTTTGGTTTAGGGGCTAGGGTTATAGTTAGGGATTATGGGTTAGGAGTTAGGGATAGGGTTAGGGTTAAGTTTAGGGATTAATGTTAGCGTTTAGTATTAGGAATTAGGATTCCCTTTTGAAATTAGGTTTAGTGGGTTAGAATAAGTGGCTTAGAGTTAGGTAGTTAGATTTAGGGAGTTAGGGTTAGGGTTTAGGGTTTGGGGCCAGGGGTTAGGATTAGTGGTTATGGCCAGTGCTAGGGTTTAGGATTAACATTAATGTTTAGTGTTAGGGTTAGGTTTTGTGGTTAGTTTTTATGTTAGGGTTTAGGGTTGGGGTTAGGTTAGGTTTAGGGGTTACATTAAGGGTTAGGGTTAGGGGTGAGGGATACAATTAGGGTTTAGGGATAGGTTTAGGTTTAAGGGTTTGAGACAGGGTTATGGTTAGGATTAGGGGTTTGGGGTTAGTGTTAGGGGATTAGGTTTAGGGTTAAGGGGGTTAGTGTTAGGCTTAAGGGTTAGGGTTTAGGGTAAACATTTAGGGCTAGGTGTTAGGGTTAGTGTTTACAGGTTAGTCTTAGGGGTAGGGTTAGATGTTTATTTTAGGTTTGGGGTTAGTGATAGGGTTAGGGGGTTAGGGTTAGGTTTAGTGTTTGGGTTTAGGGTTAGGAGTTAGAGTTATCCTTAGGTTTAGGATTTGGGATTAGGGTTACGGTTACAAGGTTAGAGTTTGAGGGTTAGGGGGTTAGATTTAGGTGGTTTATGATTAACTTTCAGGGTTAGGGGCTAGAGGTTAGGACTAGGGTTTAGGGTCAGGGTTAGGGTTAGGTTTAAGGATAGAGTTTGGATTAGGGGTTAGAGTTTAGGGTTAGGGTTGGGGATTAGGGTTAGGGCTAGGGTTAGGTTTAGGGTTAGGAAGTTTTTCAGGGGTTAAGTTAGGGTTAGGATTACTTTTAGGTGTTAGATTTAGGGTCACATCGAGGGTTAGTGTTTAGGGTTTGGGTTAGGGCTAGAGTTAGCTTTAATGTTTACGGTTTGGGTTTTTTTTTTTTTTAAATAGATCGTAAAAGTTGATGAATAATGAGATAATGGACATGGTATCTGTCATTTTTAGCAGATAATTTGCCGTTGTTCCACATGCCATTTTTAGAGGGCAACAACAGTTGGAAGCTAGGTGAGTTGCTGCACATAGGAAAAGGTGTTTCATCTGTTGCAAACAAGATTGTTTCAGCAGAGTTGACCCAGGTACTACGTAGATTCCAGCTGGCACACAGGATGGTTTAGTACAAATCTGAACTGTTATTAAAGACCCCTGCGTTTGAGAACCCAGTCAGATATGCAAGTGATACAAATCCAGGAGGGACTAGTGGTACTTTGGAAGACAGGCTCATCAAGTAGACGTGGGTCCTGACATAAATGAGAGAACTGTTGGTGGCATTCCGGAGATTCATGGAAAGCAGATCATGCAGCCAGATATGATCAGATGCACAAGTAGAAGAATGGCAAAGAAGCCAAGGAACAGATCAGAAGCTGCAAGATCTGATGACTGACAATAAAAGTCAGGAGGAGCTGATGCCAGTCACACCACACCACACACTGGTAAGTGCATCACAGATCGTATCAGCCAGGTTGTAACTCTGCTGTCCTTAGCATGTGTTAAACTACAGAATACAGCATCTGATTTAGGAAACAACTAACAGAAAAAAGCAAAAATGCATACACAAGTTCTTTGATGAGAAGAACAACAGAAATAATGAGCGGTTTGATAAAAAAGGAAGAGAGCCAGTGGTGTTTAATCCAGGAAGAGAGGCAAAATGGGGATGTCATGACATCTGAGGGTGGACAAAGGGACCTTGTGCCGAGTTTGGATAGTGAATCCGTAGCCATGAGGCGTGGAACAAGCCCTGATCTGGTGCATCTTTCCCAGAGCTAGTAAAGAGTAGAGTATGTATTTATCATACAGCTATGCTCTGTTAAAAAATTAAAAAAATTAAAAAAAAAAAAAATTTAAAACCCCAACAGTTAAGTGACTTAATAATCACCCTGGACATCCCAGATGACTTCACAGTTCTCTGACCTGAGCTGATACTGCAAGGAAGTCTAGTTCTTGTTTCATGCAGGAGTAGCAAAGTTGATGGGCTGCAAGGTGCTGGGATTTGAGGCTGATGATGTATCTGTGTCCAATCACTACATTTCAAGTTGAAAGAAAGCAGCTGACAGAGCAGAAGACTCTGGGTGCTGTAATTCATCACAGCATTTAAACTGAGTGGCAGGATCTCTCATGATGCAGCAGAGGTGATAGGAATGTAACTGCAGCAGCTGGAGTGCAGAGAGGAGAGGCCTGGTCAGAAGAACAGGGTGTGCAAGTCTGGTTACTACGTATAACACCAAGAGATGATAAGCATTGCCATTTATATAATATAGCTTAGTGGCCAAGGATGCAGTGGCAAAGCCTGAGCCCCTGTGAGTGTCCACTGTACTCTAGGCATCTACACTCAGCATTTCTGCAAATGTTTCTTAGAATTAAGAATTCTAGAAGTATTCTTGCTGCAAGGTTTCTCCAAGAAAATAGTTTTCTTCTCCTCTGAGCCAGCAGAAAGTAACAAAATCCAGCTTCCCAGAGTACAGGTGAGGAGTCTGGCCACAGAGCCCGTCCCGCAAAGAAAGGGGAGTGGAGTCTGCTCACACTGAGGCAAAGAGAAGGGAAACATTCATGGCAATCTTTGGAGGCTTTTGGAGAAACTGCTGTCCTCCTGTCCACAGAACAGCTGGAGGTTGTTCACAGAGACTCTCTTGTCTCATGAACAGAGAGTATTGTAAAAATAAGTCATTAAAAGGATAGAGTGAATTTAGTACAGAAGCAGAAATTGGAGTGACTCGGGACGGATAGAAAAACAAGAACAAAATGCCCACTCGGCACATGGGGACAAGCAAGAGGGTCCACTGAAAGGAGGGATAGCTCTCAAGGTGAGGCACTCCCAGCAACAACGGCTTCAGCACCCGTTTGCCTTTTTCTCACTCCCCAGTGAATGCCTCAGCCTAGAACTCAGCAAGGTTAGGGGCATGTGAGCCTCACCCTCATCTCTGTCTCGTGGCAGCAAGTCTCCTCAGCCCCAGACATGGGGAATGCAGCCCGTCACTGACCAGGCTCTTCAGAGGCATGTAGAAAAGGCAGCTCTTGACTCAGTGCTTTAAATCTCAAGACTCCTTCCTCCAAGTCGATGCAACACTAAAAAAGGGGAGAGCCAGTTACTTGCTGGACATTTCAGATGGCAAATCTCATTATGTCTATGACTGGGGAAAACATGTATAACCATCAAACAACCCCACTTTGTGTTTGTAGAGACCTTACAGTTCCCCTCCCTGTCCCCCATGCTGCCTCCTTGCTCCTATTCCCTTCAATGGATTCCTCCCCAAACCCTTCACAGGGCCATTGTCCTCCCTTCTTCCTATGACTCCCTCGGAAGTGATGTCCTCACATCACTCAGCCATTCAGCCCAATGCTTTTCCTGCTTTATGAGTCTGACACGTGGCTACAAATATTTGACAGGCAGGAGCAAGCTTGCTGCAGCCATATTCTGAGCCACCCAGGAGCCAGGCTCAGCAGAGCACTAACCCCAAGCTGAGCTGACAAAAGGAGAGGAATCGTTCCACCCGTGTCCAGCTAGTGTTGGACACTGAATGTCATCATATAGCTTCATTTGGCTCAAAGCAAGGGAGGAGCTTGTTCACATCAGCCTTCAAAAGGCAACACAGATATAACTCGTGACACTGTGTGCCTTGCCTCTTCTAGTCTCCTCTTCAGTTTCCTCTCCCTGTTTGCAACTTGTATGGTCAGGAATACAAAGAATGGGGGATGGGATAGTATCCTATTGGGTGATTCCTTTCTTAAAACCTTTAAGAAGGACTTGAAAGGAACCAGTGACTCAGAGCATACTGCAGCCAGCCAGGCAGCTGTGCAACAAGTGTTGCAAGTGGCACCCTGGAGGACATGGCCCTAAGTGTTTCTGATGCTTTCAGCAACCAAATCTTGGAGAACTTGTTGAGAGGAGCCCTGCAGTAAGCAAGAAGCTGTTCCTTACCTTGAGAGACAACAGAGTCTGAAGACCAATGCAAAAATCCAGCATTTCATCATCTGAGAAGAGAGAAGAGACTGATCAGGCTCAAGACTATATATACTGCCCCTCTAAAGAAAGTGTGTCTCTCCTGTAAGAGGATGTGGAATATGAGAGCATCTGGTTCATAACATTATATGGTTATGGTCTATTCAGTATAAAGTAAATAACAAATAACAAGGAAAGTGACGAATTAAACACACAAACATTAACAAGCAGGTGGTAACAGTGACAATAACAAAGACCAGCACTCTTCTGCCACTGACCAATAAGCCATTAAGGGAGCTACTTAGGCACAGCCCTGAGGAGGGTCAAAATGAGCTTTGTAGCTGATAAGAGAAGGAAACCATGATTATCATGAGTATTACGAGGTATTTCAGGGGGGTTTTGGGATTGTTTGAAACTTACTATGAGATATCAGAAGGGGCTTGTGAGATCATGTAAAACTTACCATGGGTTGTGTAGGGGAAGGGCCAAAGGCAGGAGAAGGCAAGCAGCAGGGTGGATCAGGGAAGAATAAGCATGGAAGAATGGAGCGGAGCGGGGGATAAGGGGGCCAGTCACATGCAAGCATGCTGTTGGTCAGTTCACTTGTCTGACTGAACCCTGCACCTGATAGCCACAATCTATCTGATCTTCTTATTAAATAATTTTGTTACGTAAGTTTTTCTGCGTTACCTCTCTATCCTACGTGTAACTGCTGCCAGTCTTACGTGTCAGCAAGTATAGAAGATGCCATGGGTTAAAGGGCAAATAGCTCTAGCTGTCAGCAACCAGAGGGACTGGCATGCAGAAGAGGTGCCGGTAACTGAAAGGACCACAGGCCATAGGGCTCATAGGTCTGTGTCAGCAACTGGAGAAGGGGACATAGCTCACAGGTGCCAGCAACTAGAGACACCAGTGTGCAAGAGAAGTCTGGGTGCCTGTAACTGGGGAGGGGAGCACAGGCCATTGGGCTCACACACCTGGGTGCCAGCAACTGGAGACATCAGCATGCAAGAGAGCTCTGGGTGCCAGCGCTGACCAGGGTCACGGGGGCCTTAGGTTTATAAGCCAGCAACTGGAGAGTACAGGGCATATGTGTGAGAGGTCAAAATGCCACTAACTAGAAAGATTTGGGTGTGTTTATATTTCCCCAGTGAATTTAATCCTATACGCTTGGGGTTTTGTAAACATAATTAGCTAGCAAACTTCAGTCTGGTCTAGCCAGTGAGTAGGAGGAAACCTGCATCTGGAAAGACTTGAGGTCTGCGTCAGTGGCTAGGTAAGGGGCCCAGGGTCCGGACATGGATATAAGACAGACCTAGAAGCTGTGCTGTTATCTGAAGACTCTGCGAATATGAGTGTGCTTGTGAATCTATAGGATCTATACTGAGGGTGTATAAGCTTCTGCTAGTGAACTTCAATGCTGGTCAGCCAGAGAGGAGGACCAGGACTGGGCTATCTGTGCTGCTGTTTATGTGACAGCTGGTAAAGGCACTGCTCTATGTGTGGTAACCTGTGTGGCTGGCTTGTCTGTGTCCTCTCTTTGTGTGCCTCTGGAATATATGTTCAGCCTTCCTACTGTCTGAACCTGCCACTAAGAACATGCAACGGAGTGGGCAAGAGCGACCTCCTGTGTCTCAGCGTCATCCATCTGGACTTCAGTGGCAGGGAAGGAGGAATCCCCAGGACCTGGAGCCTGCAGGGTTCAGCAGCCACCAGTAACATCATTAACACTTCCCATGTCTCCTGGATGCCTGCTTACCCCATAACCAGCGGCTGTATTTTATAATTTATTTATAACCACATAAGCAAGAGCACTGTGCGCACAGGGAGAAGTAAGGCGCAGATGTAGCAATTCTGCTCCTTCCAGGCAGCCATTTCTACAACCCAGCAAACTGAGCTAAATTCACCTGTGCTGGTACTAACACAGTCTCCCCATGCAGGCCAAGAACAAGTAGAGGGGAAACCAGGGAAGAAGAGTGAGCTGGACTGTGGAAGAGGAGGAAGCTCTTTCTAGATGGCTAGGGAATTGGGGAAAATGGACATGAAAAGAAGGAGCAGGAGAGGCCTTGGAAGATGAATAGTAATCATCAAAGATGAGGAGACAGATAAAGGCAAGAGGGTAAAGCTGGAAGACTAACAGAGAGAAAGAACAGGGGGGAAAAAAGACAACTAAGTTGTTTTCAGCATATGCACAGCTTGATGTAAATGCAGAACATGCAGCCTTTCTGCTGTTTTCTGGGTATACTCCAGTGCCTGCTGACTTGACCTTGTCTCCTATGGCTCCTTTCTTCAAAGGGTCCTGCCTCAGGACACCGAGGGAGACTCAGCACTGTGGGGCTACCAGGTTCTTCCAGGGTGCTCCCTGCAGCAGAGGCAGATGAGTACACAGAGAAACACTCTGGGGAATAAGCTGTACCCTCTGTCAGTTTCTCTGATAACTTCCATCCAGCCAAAGACATAAATGCCTGTTCAATAGGACAATATAGGGCACCAGAGGACTAATCAAGCAGTCTGGATAATTTTAAGAAAGGTCCATTTTAGAAGGAAATAAGAATTTTCCACATCCTGTGTTAAGACCAAAAAGCACATCACTTCTCCCCACTTTCAATGTCTTCCGTCTTTTCTGTACTCTTCCTATGCCCTTTGCCTTTGGTTACATTAAGGATATTCACAGCACATAATGACCTCGGCCAGCAGTGGAGGTGACCATGTCACCAACCTCCCACCACATTACATTTTTCCCAGAGATCCTTTTAAATGCCCTTGGCAGGGCAAGAGGGACACAGGAAAACTGGGGGAGAGGAAGGGCCGGCACTCTCACCTACAACCAGTGCTGAACACAGCACTGTCTCCTGGCCAAATTGCAACTCCATATGTTCTACTCGGCCAACAACGCTGGGGATGGGAAGAGAGAGGTCTCCACAGTCCATGGCAGACACTTCTTCCAGCCTGTGGGACACAAGAGGTGTTATTGCCTCAAGTGGAGGAAGAGGAGGAAAACCAGGACTTCTCACTGATGGCAGTACTTCTTGGTCTCATTGGGAACAGGCCCACAAGAGGAGGAATCTCTTTCATACAGCATGTCTGGAGGCAGATTCTACAAGCAAAACCATAAGACACTGTCCGTTTGGGCTCCTCACCACTGAGGCTAACCAAAGCTGGGGCTTTGCCCTGCAGTACACACAGACAGAATGACACAGCTCTGCCTCCTAGTCTGGGGTCTGCACACAACTTTGCCAGTGCTCCTGATGCCTTGCCCTGTAGCCCACCCTCTGCATCTTATCGTAAACAGCCATGTGCACATGCAAACTGCTAGTAATTATCACTGGGGCTGGGAATCAAAAGTGCCTACGTTCTTGTCATAGCTTTTCTTTTAGCCACCCCTCCTTTTCTACTGTGCAAAGACTTACCCCAGCTGGCTTAAACAGCTCTTGGAGATGAGATTTGGTAGACACCCAGTGTTAACAGTCGCTTTCAATACCTGACCTTGGCACTAGAAAAAACAACAACAGATAATTACTGTGGGCTCACGATTGGCACACCCACTCCTCCAACAGTGTGACAATCCCTTAGACCTTCCTTAGCAACGCAGCCAAAGATGTGGTTTTAGGCAGTAGTCAGAAGGCAGGAGACTCATCCAAGACAATGGCAGTCTCCCCAGTGCTCTGCAAACCTCTGCCAAAGGCTTCTTTTTGAATTTGTCTTCTTTAATTTGTATTTGATTGCCCAGACACTTATCTGTTATTAGCTACTTTAACTTAGCAGTATTCCAGTCAAAAGACGTGTGGACTTTATTAGCAGGGCAATAATTGACATGACAAAAGCTTCTAAAGGAATATAAGCATGTGCTACAGCTTTTGTAGGTTTCCTCTCTCCATTTCTTCTGGTGTCACAGGGAACAGTGTTCCAGGGCAAGACGTCTGTTCTCAGTTGAACAGCTTCCAGAGG
The DNA here is from genome assembly GCA_031468815.1 of Morus bassanus. NCBI lineage: Eukaryota > Metazoa > Chordata > Aves > Suliformes > Sulidae > Morus > Morus bassanus. The sequence continues at coordinate 608,913 of CM062571.1, read as the reverse complement.
GAGAAGTCTGTGGGAGAAGCAGGAGCACCCAGGACAAGCATCCCTGAGAAGAGTTTGAATTTAAGGCAGTTCCCAAGATAACTGACACATCCAAGTGACTCTTGAATCCAAGAAACAACCTAATCAAGAGGTGCCTATTTTGTGTGGGGCTTACATTAAGTTCCTAGGCAGCTCTTTAAAGAAATATGACATGAACACTACAACTACAATATTCGCAACTGGTGTCATCTAGCAAAGGGAGAGACTGGATGCCCTGCACCCGAGTCACCTCTGCATGATCTTACTGGAACAATCCCCAGTGCCTTGCCCACTTCATTTCTTCACCCCTTTGCACTTGAAAGGGAACAGGAGATGTGGTTGCCATCTGTTTTCTGTCCTCTCTGCACAGAGGTCCTTAATGGCAGGCCAGAGGTGCTGAAGTAATAGCAGGTCTCATAGCAGGTCTCATATATGGTAAAGGTTTAAAAAAATAGGGTTGTCAAGGACATCAGTAAGAGTTATGTTCAGAAAAAAAAAAAGAGGAGCGGAACAGTAAAGGAACTGGAAAAGGTGGAGTAACTGCCATCTGCAAAATATGGCGTGCACCTACCTATAGTGCCTAACCATACCCATTCTTGATGGCCTAGTTCTTCAAGGCTCTGGCTTGCACCAACACCTCAAAAAAACCCAACCACAAAATTCCCCTCTTGGGAGGCTCATTTTCCTCCTGCTATCATTTGTATTTTTCCTGTGATTCCTTCTCTTCCATCCACTATGGCACTCGGTGCCATGAGCCACTCAGAAGCAGCAAAAGACCTCCCACAGCTCCTCTACCCTTATGCTCATTCCTGATGAGCTTAAATGCTTTGAACGCCTTAAGCAGATCAGCATGACCACCAGTGCAGCACCAGTAGGGTCAAGGAAAATGTCTCAATTTTCTGATTTCTTAACTAAATCTGTTTATGATTATTACATGGGTTAATCATCACAGAGAGCTACATCCAGTATTTCCAAGATTTCGTTTTCAAAAATGTGCTATTTGTGAGTTATTATAAAGAAAAAGGAGAAAACACCTCCAGTGAGAAATACTGGAATGCTGAAAACAGACACAACACCAATAGTAGTTTGAGTACTAATTGCACTCACGGCAACCTCAGAGAGTGCATGCTGGAAACTTCAAGTCTGTTTTGTCTTGGAGCTCTTCCTCTGGTCTAAACTGCATCTGCAGTACATCAATGTAGAGAATTTCATCATTCTGAACATTTAGATACACCATATTCCCAGAATGGCCATTTAGTCTAGAAATTCTCAAGAACTACAAGACCACTGGAGCTAGAGATGTCAACCTATTTTGTTTTACAGAGTTCACCAAGAATTATGTAAGACTCATATATATATATATATATGATGTACATTTAAATAACATCGGTGATTTTAGAAGGATGAGCACTTACCATGTGTGGGCTTATTCAGGAACAAGGAGAGCAGTGCTCAAGAAGTAGCTACACAGAAAATATGCACAGATGCAATGCATATTTTCAACAGCTCCTGATTTGGTTATTATACTTTTTCTTCTTTAATGTAAAAAAGCATGTCTTATTCATAAATAATTATGTCCAGTGAATTAACAGTCCCATGTGACTGCAAACACTTGTGACTTCTTACAACATCCAAGTGAGGCATATAATGCTAAATACTTTAGGAAAGCCAGCGCCAAGACAGCTCTCACAAACTTCTGGCTGCCAGCACTGTGCCTTCCCCATTATATCATGTGCTTCTCACAGTCTGAGCCACACTGGCATCTACATTCAATCCAAGGCTGCTCTTTGGCACATGGTATGGAAATTGCCACAGAAGTACAAAGTCACAGGTTAAGAGAACACAAAACTTAACCAACCCGTTACCAGCTGGACGATTAATGAGACAGAGTCGGAACACAGAGAAACCAGCTGCCAGAAGTTCCCTTTGCAGTTCTTTGCACATTCATTCAGAAATATTCCCCCAGCTCCTTCACAAATGAGCAGTCCCATTTCACTGCAGAGCAGCTTGAACTGCCATCCTACGGTAATACAGATCACATAGGACAGAGCTGGTAGGAGATCCACCCGAGCTGCTGCCTGTTCTCAGAATGCACAGCCGTTCTCTTGCACTTTGTTCATGCATGCCTCCTGCCTCTTGGCACAAATCTGCTTTAAGCAAGTGGGGGAGTGTGCTAGAGCCTCACAGAGGGAAAGAGGTCCAAAGCACTCTATTTACGAGCTCCTGACTTTGGCAATACTTCTGCTTGTTCAAGCAGAAGTAAATTTAGTTTTTACTTTTAGAATAAAAGAATAAACATTGCTGCCATGGCTCCAGGCTGCCTGGCATGTCAAGTTTAAACATTTAGGACTAGGAGTAGTGCCTGCCCATAGAGGTTCCCAAGGCCAACTGGAGACATCCCACCTTACCTCATGACAACAGTGATTTGTGGCAAAAGTTGGTATTACAAAGTCCAGGCTTCTAGAGAGAAAACAGCCTGGAAATTGACTGGACCCAGAGGACAGTCCCTTATCCCTGCCCATGGCAGGGGGATTGGAACTAGATGATCTTTAAGATCCATTCCAACCCAAACCATTCTATGATTCTATGACAAAATGCCTCCCCTTCTGCTGTTAGAGCTCTGTAATGTCTGTGCTGTCTGATCCTCACTGACGCATCAGCCCTGCCTGGAAGGATTGTGGCCAGACTAAGCAAGGCCACAAGGCAAGAGGCAAGATAAAGCACAAAGTGCAGATATATGCTAAGCATCTCCCTCCTCATCCTCTGTAGTGTGCTTCATAGAAGAGGCTTTCCTGTGTCTCCTCACTACCTAAGCAGGTATGTTAGCCATGAGTGTCAGGTCAGGTATGCTACCCATCATTTGCTCAGACTGCAACCTGCCAACTGTCCAGCTGAATCAGCTCTTCCTCATTAACAGACATAGATTCTACTGGGAAAGAGTTAACCATCCCTGTGGCTGGTTATGCAGAGGCCAACTGCTCCTTGTAGCTACAGAAAAGGCGTTTGTATCAGCTCTTCAGAAACAGACGAGGAGTACGGATAGCAATTGCTAGGCAATCACCTTGGGAGCAGGCAGACCTGAGATGCATGAGCTGTTAGCATTGTTGTGATAATAAACCTAAGATGTATGGCTAGGCAAATTCTTGAGCTTTGTTTCAGAGCAGGCTGGGAAAGTTGCAAGTTAGAAATTTGCTAGGATATAACAGGACAGTGATTATTCTGTAGAAAACAACATTTCATCTCATTCAGTGGTAAACAGCCCTGCACGATTATCACCTCCAGCAGCCTCACAACAGCTACCCACCTTCCAGATATACTACTATTTGCCCAGAGAACTCACCAGGAGCCTGAGGAGAGTCCTTGGTCCAGCATACCACAAATACAATGCAGATTAGGTAAGGAGTACACAGACAGCTGATGAGCACTGCAAGCCTTCTTGGACTAATAGGACTTTTCATCACATTACCCACTCTCATGTCTGCCTCAGAATTGTCAGTCTGTTACTACCAGTCACCATTAGTCTTTACCTAAAGGTCAATTTTGGGTATCTCCAAGAAAGAGAAAGAGGGGAGGGGAATCAGCAAGAAACACCATTTATAAAGAACTTTGTTTTCTGAAGCAACGTCAGTTCCAAAATCAAGAAATTGCTTTAACCAACCAAGGTTGCTTAATCCCAGGTTGCTTTGGCACAGAGGAAAAGCAGCCTTGGTCAGCAGTAGAATCTTTCAGCATCTATTTCCAAGTCAATGAAAGACAAGCCCCACCACAAAAAATAACAGCTTGAGCTCACAATGCAGATGCCAGTCATAGCAAGCTTTCCAAAGTGCTTTGCAAAAACTGCCACAAGAAGGGGCAATTCTGCTAAAGTACCGTGTGAGTAACCCACCTAAGTAAACAGGAGGGTGAGTGACTGTGCAGTACAACTATTGCTGTCTGTGGTCTCTGAAACTTAAAAAGGCCTTAGGCACAGGGCACCTATAACCTCTTGGAGTGAAAACATTTATTGCATGAATTTCCCTGTGTCACTGAAGCCTACATATATTCAGCTTTATTTCCTAGTCAAGTTCAGTTACTACTCAGGTGATGCATTTTTTACCACTTTGAAATTTTCAGCATACTTGCCTGAATGTGAATGGAAGCTTTATGCTGGTAGATGATCTTTTCTCAGGAGCTGCTGTCAGAGAGAAGAGACTTCACTGGGGTCACGTTCCATTTCTAATAAAAACTACACCATAGCCAAGAAGTTCTCCAAACTGTACCAGCTCACCTCTCTGGTTAAAATGAACTGGCAGCCTGAGTGCTATTTCCTGCCATAGATCTGGTACTTACGGGCGAAGCTTTTGAAGTTCAGAGAGGTGAACATGAAAAGCAGCAAGACTAAAAAGAAGGGGAGGAGAGCTTCCCTTCCGTCAATGTAAGAAGATTAAGTGTGACAAACAGTGATTGGCTCTTAAGAAGGGCAGAAGAAGAGAGAAATGCCTGTGCAGAAGGTGCTGAGTTCAGGGAGAGTTAAGTGCAGCATTAGATCTATTTCCTTGACTGTGGTGTTCATTAACCTTCCTCTATGAAGGAAAATGTAATGTGTGTGACAGCTGAGGTACAGTCCATTAGAAACACAAAAGGGGAATGAGAAGTGGACTCTGACGCTGAGGTAGCTACTGTCCCTGGGATATATCCCTGTCCTTGTCTGATGTACATGCCTGGCAAAAAACACCCTTTATCACTGAGTTTCCTCTTACAGAACAATACAGAGCGGTGATTAAAGAAAAAGAAACACCTTCATTTGCTCAAAAAAATACTCCAGCTATTTGGAGAAATTACACTGAGAGCCATTCATCCTACTAGTCTGTTTTCCCAGGTATGCTTATGTTAACCTAGCTGCATCAGAGTCTAAAACCCAGGGTAAGCAATGCTTAACTGCAACAGTAAAGGCTGGACAACAAACCAGAAAGCGGCTTTGCATGGTCCTGAGACACCTGATCTGAACATTTCAGGAACTTGCTACCAGGCTGTGTTCATATGATAATTAATTGTGCCAACTGATTTTTCAAAGGTGTTTGTGTTTTTCCTGGAAGCGTAGACTTCACGCTCTAAAATGTGAGATGTTCTTTAGGACAGGTAACTGAAATAAACACAGCTTTAAAATGGATTTTGTATACCAGGTCTATATCTTGGTGAGTCTCATATCTGCATGTTACTGAACAGCTCTAACCATGCAGCCCTCTTTCATGGGGCACGGTTTTTGGATGTGCCACAGGGGCCAGGGAGGAGTGGGTTCTGCTGTATAGGAGGATATAAGAAGAACAAGGAGCTAAAAACACTGCTTCCATCAAGAAATGCAACAGCGCTAATTCGGAGCACAGTTAGCCACTTTCTCAGGACATCTTTTGACACCTGAGAGAATCAGACCAGACTGGATCCAGTAAGTGTAAATCAGGTAGGGGCACCTCTCTTAAAGTGATAAGAAAACATTTCTTGCTTCTGTATGCAGTTATGAAATAACTCATATCATGGGAAAGCTGGCCTCCAAAGGAAGGAGATGTGATTAAGGTAATTTATCTTCAAATATGGACAACTGGAATGCATCTGGCAGAAAGGCTTTCCTCTGTCTATTGGAAGAACTGAATCCAAACTCTAGGAGAGCCCATGTGGCAAATCTGCTCTCTGGCTGCAGCTGGCTTTGCAATTAATAACTTAGCATGGCCCTTGGGATTGGGGCAGCTGGAACTCACTGAGCATTTGCCATCACTGTGAAATCAGCAGCACCATGTTGTTGCCTTACCTGGCACTGTATTAGCAGAGATGAAGTCTCTTTTCTCCTGTCCTCTTCCTTTTCCATCTTTTCATCCTGGTCTTTTGCCAGTGGAGACTGAACCCATGCAGATTGCACCCTGGTCTCGCCCCGCAGCTTGTTCAGATTGCCTTCCAAGAGGCGCCGCTGGACCACACTATGTGGCTGCTGTCTCCATCACAAAGAAAGAGAAATCCCAGCTAAGTATGGAGCTAAGGACAAGGACATCCGCTAGCCCAGGGAAGCAGATTGCAAATGCTTGACCCAATTGATCATCCTGATGAAAGATAAGCTTATCCCAAAAAACTTTCTTTAAATCCCCAGATTTTTTCTGTAGCCACTAAGGTGATGTTGAAGTGTTGGGCTGTCTGTGACAGGCAGGTCTCTGGGATGCAACTGTTGGAGAAGAACATGCCTGATGCATGCTCTCCCCAAGCATATCTATCTGTTCCTTCAGCTAAACATGCACTCAGCAGTCTCATACCTGGTCAGGTACTGCAGTATGCTACCTGGTGGGTGTGTGCTGACGTACAACCAGGTACACTCACACCTTCTAATGTGGGAGGGGATGGGGGATGCAGCATGTGTGTGATGTACGTATGGGTAAGAAGGTAGGACTCCAGAAATTTTAGATGTACAAGCAATTATTTGTAGTGAAGCAAGAAGCTTTCCCTGCACAGCAAACTAAAACTGGCTTCTAATGTTCTTTGGAGTCTGTCTCTGCTCCCCTCCGTCAGAAGTGATACTATTTTGGCTCCCTTCCTAGTTGGGGGAGCATCTAGAAAGCCCTATGTTGTTCACAGCTAGAAGGGAGTGCCATCAGCCAGGTCAACGGCTGAAGGAACTGTATTCCTATCTCATGTATCTCATGTTCCTATCGTATTCCTATCTCCTTTCTTCTGGGTGGAAGAAGAGGAGGTGCACCAAAATGGAAGAAAAATTGTGAGAACCTTCTTGTCCCAACATTGCATACATGCACAGGAAAGTGTTGCTTTGGAAAGAAAGCTCCCTTTGTCATCAGCTTGATGCTCTAGTTTTTGCCCAGTGTTGATCTAGTGACTCCAGTCCCTGCACAGCTACTGAATCAACAATGGGCAGCATCAGTGAAGTAGGCCTGTTGGAGGTACCTTTGTCCTTTCTCCATGTACTCAGCCCCGTGGCCCTCCTCCAGGAGAGCAGCTGCTCAGAGCTGACAATACCATTTTCAGTAACTGCCTATGTGAAGAAAGGCAATGATTCTAAAGGGGCTAATGTGCTACAGCATAAACTGTTGCTTTTACCTCTCTAAAAAAAAAATATTAAAAAATCAACTTTCAGATGGTGCAGCAGTTTGATGCAGGATCTTACCAATGTGCAGGCCAACCATCTGACTTAGACCAGACCTGCTGAGTGTGTGTGTGTGCTTCAGACTAGCTTTACGCTTGGTCAGAGGGCTGAGGCCGGGGAAGTGTATAAATTGCAACTCGAAGCACACTGACTTGTCAGTTTTGCCCAATGGTTGGAGTGGGAGAGCTGTTACTGGCTCTTTGGTTGCACTCAGCATTGCTCTTTGCAAGGTGCTGAGTCCCTCATGCCTCTGTTTCCCCATCACTCAAGCGGCGAGTGTCAGATCATTCACATGCTGCATGAGAGACACTGCAGTAGTTGAAAAAATGAGGTAAAAATATCCCTCTGTTCCTGGTCTTTTCCCAGCCTACTGTGCAGGCCCACAGCACAGCTGGCCATTGTACTTCACTCCCTAAATACTCTGAGCACAGTGCCAGTTTGGCTGCCAGCTCATATCTGGGGCATGGGAAAAGGGCAGGGAACCAACGGCAGGTCTCCAAATTCCCATCCTCCCTCCTGTCTCCTCTCACAATCTGGCATGCAAAGGACCTTTCCCTCTCCCCGCAACCTTTCCCACAGAAAGAACAGGCCCTTCGCAGCTGCCACCTCTGTCCCCTTCCTGTCACTCAGGCTGGGAAGAGGCCAAGCACTGATGGGGAGTAGCGGAGCTTTGGGACTGTGGAGGCATCTGATTCGAGAGCAGACTCCTGGGGCCCTCCCTGTCTTCTGTCTCACCAGTGAGACGGAGAAGTGGAGACTGTTGTCTCTCTTGGGCTGCTAAGACACAATGAGATGAAGGGGATGGTGAGGGAGGACCTGAAGGGAGTTGTGGCCAGCAGCTGGAAGGGACACCCTCTCAGAACTCTTAGAAGGGTCAGAGAACGTTCCCAGTGCAACTTGTAAGGTTCAGGCTCTCCAATGTGAAATCTCAAGGCCTTGCTATGATTAGTGAAGTGGTATGAGCAGGGGATCTTGATTTTTGGGAGGGGAGAAGCCAGATCTTCAGACTGTCTTGGTACTTTCAGAATATTTTAGCTCATGCAGCTACTTTTTTTTTCCATTTAAAAAAAAAATGTCTCATGCTCGTAGTTGTTATAAAGCTGGAAATGTGAGGTCTCCACTGAAATGTGTAATTACTCATTGTTGGAGAAGTGATGGGTGCATCAAATCCCAGACACTGCTGGATGCATTGCATAAGCTGAATGCACACCCAGAATACACAGAAAAGGGGGGCAAAAAGTAACAGCCTGACTTTGACTGTATAAGAAAACAGGTGTTTTTTTTAAATTACATGGAGCCTTGCTCTAATTTTAGGACATGTGGGGCTGCCACAGCTGGCGTCTCTGGCACTGTCAGTGGAGACATGTTTTGGGGAATTAATTAAACTTGCCTCCCAGCGTAAGTGCTATAGGACCCTGCACTGTCTCCAAGATCAACCTCTCTAGCACTTCCTGCTGCTGCTTTGTTTTCAGCCCTGCATTCCTGTCCTCCAGGAGAGAGCCAGATCAGTTTAGGAAACATAGATGGAGTTTTGCATGGGGCTGGAGGAGTGCCTGAAAGCATATTTTGGACTCAAATTTCAGCCCCCAAAACATCACAGTGATATCACAGTGGCCCGTCAAGTTGCAGGGACTGCTGAATTGCTTGGAAATCTAAGGCCTGGTTCTTTTCTTGCTCCAAGGTAAACCAGAAATGCAGGTACTGCAGCTACTGCATTGACCCCAGGTGTGGCACTATGTGTGTGAGCTTGGCACACGTGCTGCACTTTATTTTCTGCCTTCTAATACCAGTGCAAAATTTCCAGGGCAGAAAAGATGTTATGCTTTATTCAGTGCTCCCTAGCTCCATGGTAAAAATGTTTCAGTCATTCTCTAGTGGACCAAACATGAACTATGACCAAATGCCGCGAGGAAGTCTCCTGCCCTGCCTAGAATGGTTAGTTTGACCAGGAGAGCTCCCTGAGGCAAGCAATTCAGACAAAGCCTGTCTCACTAGAGCAAGTATTTGGGGCTTCAGGATGCCAGGCTCTGGAGGCCAAGACTGCCACCCACACTGTGCAGGACTCTCACGGAGGCTTCCGGCTGGCACCACCGTTGTCGTTTTGGGGGCATGGTGTGACAGGAGTCAATTCCAAAGCAAAGCAGGTAGACATGTTTCTCTCTGCCTCCGTGGCTGGGCTCAGCAAACACGCACTAAAAGACTTAAAGGCGGCTCCTCCCTGTGCCCTGCCAAAAGCTGTACAAGGAAGAGCCCGGGGGTACGTCCGGCTGTCCCCTCCGGAGGAGATGCTTCAGCTGCAGGACCGCAGGGCGGGAAGGGCCAGTGCAAGCCTGCCCGTGCTGCCAGCCTGGATGGGAGCCTGCAGGCTCCGGTGTGGCCAGACCTCCTTCCCCGCGGGGAGGAGAGGCCCTGCTCCTCGCTAACGCGACTCTCGTGTGACTCCCCTCTTGTATTTCAGACAGCAACTGGTCAGGGCCAGAGACACTCAAGTGAAAGCTGCGTGTCTGGCTGCGAAGGGGTGGCCGAGCATGAGGCGGCAGCTCAGGGTGACTCTGAGGAGCTACCCGTGACCCTGCCGAGGCAGGGACTCTCAGCAGCAGCCGAGGCGGCTGCGGGGAGGGTGGCGGGAGCAGGAGGGTCCGCCGGCGAAGGTTTCCGCAAGGGGGATAGCTTCCATTCAGAGCCGGTGCCTGGGGCCCTGCCCGTCCCACACGCGTGCGCCCCTGTGTGCGGCAGCACCTCGCTGCCAGCAGCCGTGGGGCCTGCCAGGGGAGCCAGGGAACGGCTGGAGGAGATACACACGCACAAGCATCCGTGGTGTTGCTGCGATGCTCTGAGGATACAGAGGGACACACAGGCTGCAGGGAGGGGCGAGGTCTTTTATGACACCCACTGGCACAGCTGGAATAAGTGGTTGTGTCCATATCACTGGCCAGACCCAGGCCCTCTTTTGGAAAAATGGTTCAGACCTCCGCATCCCTTAGCCGTTAAACTCCACAGCGGACAGGAGAAGTTAGACGGCAAAACTGCCAGAGCAAGGGGAAGATGCGTGCAGTTAAACCAGCAGGAGATCCCATGGGAAACTGCTCTCTGCCTTGGGGAAGTCCCTCCAGGCCACAGACTGCCCAGGCTCCTGGAGCAGATGCCCTCCCTGATGCCTCCTGCTCCATCTCCACAAGGAGATGCCCACAGGCCTCACGCCCGTGCCTCCTCCCAAAAGGTGTTAGCCATGGGTGCTGGCCACCGCGGCTGCCTGCGTGCCTGGCTAGCGCTCCTGCCCTGTGCTTGCCCCTCCAGAAATCCAAAGAGTGGGGGAAACAGAATAACGCAAAAAGGTGACAAGGTCAAACATAGGCCTCTTGGAATTTCATGAACTGTGCTTGCTTCCATCCCTGCTGAGCCCAGGAAGAAGTCTGCTTTTGAGCTGGGTCATGCAGGGATATGTGGGGGCTTTCAGAGACGTCCCACATGGAAACACACGTGTCAGATGAACATATTTACATACCGGGTGAGTGGAAAGTTGGATCCTGGGGCGTCCTTCCAGCCCATGTCTGCCTGCCTCTGCGAGGAGTTTGGTCCCTATGGGGATGCACGGGAAGATGGATGCAAAAAATGGGCAATTCATTCTTTCCCCTCACCCTGACCTGTTCCTAGATGATGCTGAAGGAAAGTTTCATCTTTGCTGAACCCATGACCCTTTCACAAAGCCTGGCAGCAGTTCCCAACTGGTATGAAGGCTATTAGGAGGACCCCTCCCAGATGGGGTCCCACTGAACTCACCAGATCCTTGGAGGTGCCAAGCCTTGTCAAGCCATCCAGGGGCAGCAGGTCAGCAGAGTCCTTGTGCACAAACTGGGTTGCCTGTTTAAGGCGCCTCTTCTGTTGCATAATAGCTTTGTTCCTCAGCTCCACCTCACACTCCTGTCGCTCCAGGTCAGGAGTACCCTCACTCTGCTTTTCCTCCTGGTCTCCTTGCCCCAGTGGCAGGGGGCAGCTCTTCCTCGTGCTCATGATGAAGATTCAGACAGAACAAGTCCTTCTTGATATGCTGGGCTGTTCTCTGCACTTGTCTCCTGGTGTTTGCCCTCTTGAGGCTGACTCAGTCTCTGAGCTCCTTTCCCTTTCCCTTCCCCACAGCTCTCCTTCTCTCCCTTTCTCTGCCTTTCTTCCTGCTCTCTCAGTTACAACTCACCCATGTCTGAAGTGTCTCTGTGCCTTTTTCTCCTTCTGTCCTCTCCACTCTCCCGGTGTCCCTCTGCTCCCCACCTCTTCCTCTCCCTCTCTTCTCCTGCCCTGACTGCAGCTCTGCCTCCTCCAGTTGGTGGGTCCCTGTCGTAACAGAAAAAGCCCCACGTCAGAAACCAATTTCCATAAATTACAGCAGAGCCAGCAAGATGCTCTGGCTGGAAAAATCCAGCAGCAGAAGGATGGCCCCGCTGTTGGGGGCTGGACTTACCTCCCCCCGGGCTGTGTGCACGCACGCGCGTGTGTCTGACTCTGTGTGTGTGTACGCTGCCTGTTCCCCCTGATATGCTGAAGAGACAGTAAATATCCCGGTGGCAGGCTGTGCAATTCTGTGTCTCTGCTGGGGGGGCTTTGACGCATCTCAGTGAATCTGTAAATACTGGCAACAACATGGTTCAGTCTAGGAGATGATGCAGTGCCTTGGTAAATGGGAGAGAGCATCCGCCTCAAGGCTCCTGGCAGGCATGCCCAGTCTCATTTCTGCAGAGTGTCATGCATTTGGAATAGGCTGCACTGAAGGATTTTACTGTGTAGCTTGAACAAAATGCTGAAGGTCTGGTTTCTGCTTCCGGTCAGGGCAAATGTATTGGGCCTGACTCTGCCCTCATTTTCCCCCCTCTCCATCTAGAGCCAAAGTTGCAGAAGGCGAAAATCACTGGCTGGTCAATACCAGTGGACTTGACTCCCTGTTTACACTACAAGTATGCTGACATTGCTGCAGCATGGGATGTCTGGACGAGGGCAGACATCCCTCCTCTCAGGGGAGAGAGGACATGGCAGAGCTCACTTTTTCAGCTTTCTTCCTCCATATTGTCCTGCTTGAAACTGTAAGTTTCAACTTGAACTGAAGCTGCTTTATTTCGATCCCTTTTCACTGGTGAATGCACTGCCCTGTAAGCACCAGCTCTGACATCATGTACAGAGAAGGAAACTGAGTTTTATTCAGCTATGAAGCTGAGGACAGCATTACCTTTCTGTGAATGTCAGCTGGGGGTGAAACAGCTTTCATGTACAACACAGAAGGAATAGCAGCAACAGACTATGAAAGTTACAGCAAAAGGAGGCTTTCTGTTGCTCCCTTTCTTTTTTTCCAGCTTAGTAGAATGTAACATTCCAACATTACTGATACCGATTATTTCTATGTTCTAGATTGTATATAAAAATATAACACTGAGTATGCAATGTTAGGAAGTAAATCCAGTGGTCCATGTACAAAGGTGAGTCCAGTCAGCCACCGTGAGACCTCAGTGTGGTCACAGAAACTACAAAAAAAATTGGCCTTAGTGCAAAGCAAACCGTGTTGTTTACCTTTTACTCCCTGCTAATCATCACAGTGTTAGCGTTTCTCTCGGGATCTTTGGTCCTTAAATATTAGAAGGGAGGCTGGTCATTTTTAGAGTCATTCTAAAATTTGAAGACGTTAACCTTTTTGTTCCCAGTATACTAACTGCTTTATACAAGGTATCACGGTTCCCACAGTGCCAACTTGCAGAACCAGTTTGGCAGGAATGGGAGTAGAAATATATTCTGCTTTACACTATAATGCCAAACTCCAACATCATAATGCAGGCAGAGTCCCATCAAGAGCTAAGCAGAGCTGTTTTCAACTGTCCTTGTCTCTCTGCAAGCCGAAATAAGAAGAGCATTTAAAGAATGGATATTCCCAGGGAAGCTGTGTTCCCACGGTCTCGTTTTCTTGCCTCTAGATTGACATGATTCCTGATTTACACACACTTTTGACCTCTTGTGGCCTCACTGAGCATCCTCTGAGTCTTGTTATCAAGTCCTTTAACCATCCCCATAAACCAGTACTGAATTGTGCACCTCTACTCTCACACAGGACCCTGTTTCCCCTCCTGCAGACTGTGATTATATCAGCAGGCCAGCCTTGACCAGGCAGCTCTGCTTCTGCTGGCAGCGATGGCAGTGCCAATTTTCTTAAAGCCTCAGAACAGACCTTAAAACTATAAAGTAGAACAGAACACCTTGGGACCAGGTCCCCTACAGCCCCTGCCTTGAAACCTATGGGCAGAGTTACAGTTTCTGATGAGGTCATTTCCCACCTTGGATGTGTGGGCATGAAAAGGAGAGAGCGCTCATAGTTCCCAGTCCCAGTTTCTCCTCGGAGCTAGCCACCCTTTATTAGTTGCTCTCGCTCCGCACTTTGGCAAAGCCCAATCAAAATTGGTTTGCCTTGCAGCTGTGCTGGAGCCATTGCTTGAGTAGTCCTGCTTTAGGGTCTGACCAGCTAATTCTGGACCCTAACTCACAAAATATTTCTATCTTACTGCCTCAAAGGGGAGAATTCTTCAAAACTTATTTAAAACTTTCTCCCCTCCTTCATCCCTTCTGCTCCTAAGAGCAGGTCACTTAAATCTTTATATCCTGTGATGTGTTAGTTTCCAGATCTGTCAAAAAGCCTAGCATTTTGGTGGAGGTGGGGTCAGCTAAGATATTATCTTCTCCCTTCAGAGGCATGCTGGGTTCTAGGTCACTGTTTTTCTTCTATTCAGCTATTATGTTTTCCATCCTGTTCTTCTTAAACAGAGTCCATTTACTAACTAGATTAGATGCTTTCAGATTTTTGCAGAATGGACACTCCTAAAGGTTTTCTAATGGAAAACCAGACCACAGTGCAGCAAGTTTAAGTTTATTCCCAGCAGCTATGCCTTTCCCAGTCATCTTTCGTAGGCCCTGGAAAATAGTGTATGACTCACCACAGCCTGTGTTAGAAAAATAAAACTCATTTAGATAAAAATGGTCATATACAATCCCATATACACTGAGAAATTATCTTCCTTCTTTGATCCAGTTACATACAATATTCATAACCCTTTATGCCTCACTATTCTCCATCCTTCATACAGAAATTCTTACAAGATGTGTAACAGTGCTGTTCAGACAATGGAAGAGCCACTCCACCTCCACAGAAGATAAAAGCCCTTCTCCCTGCTCCTGCTAGCAGCTTGGCCTTCTAGCACAAGCAGTTACAAGCCAGTGAGAGCTCTGCGGCAAAATATTCCAACTTCTAACCAGAAAGCCACAGCACCGTATCTGTGTTTGCAGCTGTTAGTCCCTGCTGTTGACCCCCTCCATGTCTGAGAAATGCCAAAGAATTCAGAACTAGTGCCCATATTTCTGAGAAGTGAAAAGCACTGAAAACCAGCATTTTCCAGTAGCCAGTTTGCCCAGCCAAGAAGCAGCAGACAGTCAATATTCCAACCAGCTATTCCTTTGTTGAAGAAATTCATTAACAGTATCTGAAGTAATGAAGGGGAGGAATGGACTCTTTTGCTGAAAGAAGTAATTCCAGATTAAAGAACATGAGACAAAATAGAGATTTTACCTCCCTCTGCCAGGAGCATTAGGGAGCATCCCAGCTGTTTGAGGAGCTGCTCTGTTGAAGGCTCTCACTGGTTTGACTTTAAATTCACAAGCTGAGGTTCTTTCACCACAGATTTTCCTTGTATGTCACTTCTGGGAAGCTTTATCTAACCTCATCATTCCTGTTTAAAATAGTCTCCTACTACTTTCACAACTTCTAATACTTGTTCCCTTCTTAGATAATTCTCTTCAGCTTTGAATTTTTCTCTCTTTCAGCAATTTGGAAACTATTATTTTGTCCTCTTGCAAGGCACTGGGCTCATCCCTTGTAAAACAAACTTAAGCCCTGAAAACAGTGTTTCATA
Organism: Morus bassanus; assembly: GCA_031468815.1. NCBI lineage: Eukaryota > Metazoa > Chordata > Aves > Suliformes > Sulidae > Morus > Morus bassanus. The sequence continues at coordinate 593,844 of CM062571.1, read as the reverse complement.
TCTGTTATGCTTTTCTGCGGTATCTGATCATTTTGCCCCAGACTTAAACCTGAGGACTGTTGAATCTGTGACTACGATGGTCCTTATCCAACATTCTTCTGTTCTTATTTCTCTCAAATGGCCTCAAGTTGTGCCAGGGAAGGTTTAAATTGGATATTAGGAAATATTTCTTCACTGAAGGGGTTATCAAGCACTGGAACAGGCTGCCCAGGGAAGTGATTGAGTCACCATTCCCGGAGGTATTTAAAAGACCTGTAGATGTGGCGTTTAGGGACATGGCTTAGTGGTGGACTTGGCAATGTTAGGTTTACGGTTGGACTCAATGATCTTAAAGGTCTTTTCCAACCTAAATGATCCTATGATTCTGTAATTCTATGTCTCCTGAACCCTGTCTCCATTTGGCTTTTTGAGTCACCTTCTTCTCATCAAGGTCCTCCTTCCTATCATCCACTCCCTGAAGCCCAGTAGAAGTCCCTAGGACAAGAGAGCTCATGTTTGTATGCTCAGCTGCTGGCAGTTGTGAAGAGCAAGTTCACAAAGAAATCTCCATACACTCCAGCAAGTCTGTGCTAGACCACACTCTGTACTGAACAAATCTTTTCTCAGGTTTTAGTTGCCAACTACGTCTCTGCTAAGGCTGTGAAATAGGTTTTTTTAAAGAATGTATATAACGGCCAAAAAATTGGAAAATTTTAATTCAGCTCATAAAAAGGGATACATCAAAGCCAAGAAGGACACCCTGACAAACTCCCTCCACAGCAGGGAGGCCCTAGGTCTTTTCAACAAAACTTTTGCTATAAAACAGGTTTTTTTAACCTGAGCAAAATTCTTGTGCTGTCATTTACAGAAGCAACTGAACTGAATTGAATTCCCTGTGTTCCCTGCCCCCTCCCTCCCCAGTAGAACAAGAATAACTCTACCTGAGACAGATATGCAGTATGCATATTTTCTGCTCAAACAATTCAGGATTCTATGATGGAACCACCAGCACAGTAGTACTGCTAGTACAGAAGTAGATTTGTGTACACAATACACACACAGTGACAAGAAGGCACAGGGTTGTGTTATGACCCCAAGAATTTGATGGATAACAATGATGGTTTAACAATGCAATTTTATTTTAAATGAGAAGTACTGGGTTCCTTTGGTTTCTTAGCCTTTAGGATGCATTTGTACATTGTATCACCCAGCTGTTCTTCGCATTCTTGATGGCTAGGCCTTGGCATGATTTGAATGACAACTGAGATTATCTCATGATCTCCTGACTCCAGCAATCAAGAGTTTAATAAAAACAGCAAACAAATCAAAACTGAGATTCAGCTATGGGAAATGGCAAAACAGCTCTTATCGTTGTAGTATGGAAGTCCCATGGGTATGCATAGCAGAGTGCAGACTGTCAAGCACTATTAGCTACAGGGTGGAGTTCCTGAGACCAGACCATTCTGTGGCGTTGATACCATTATTTGCAAATACTTGGAAAAGGATATTGATGCTGAAATCATCTTCAGTGATCCCACAAGTTGTAAGCAATGTGCTTTGTGGTGTCACTTCTGCTGCATTCCTGACCTTTCTCCTCCTCCTATCATTGGATGCTAAATATGTCAAACACTCTTAAATGTCCAAAATTTTAAGGCTACCTTGTGATTTGAATTCATAAAGGAATGACAAGGGTCCCAAGTGGCCTCTGAAGCAGAAAAAGAGAGTGATTAAGATGTGTAGAAAATGAGAGGAGGGGCTGAGAGGGAGTGGGTGAAGGTCTACGAAGAGCAAGCTTATGTTCACCAAAATCATCTAGCGGGTGGGGTAGGGGTTTGGAGGCTGGGGATCATCCTGGTCTGCATGTAAAGACTTGGGGTTGTGGAGGGAAATGTAGAGACATCTCCTCTCCTGGAAGACTATTTCCGACAGAAACTGCAAACATGAGAGCCCTATTCAGAGGCCTGGCAGGACCATTGACAGCCTGACACATGGAGCACCATGGTTTTTCCCAGCATCTGAGTCCTAACCTGTAACACGCCCCCCCATCAAGAGAGGAGGAAGTACAGGAGAAGATAAACACTGCATATGTAGAGCAAAGATGCAATAGGGTGTGTTTGTGGGGAACCTGGAAAAGAGAAAGAACAGAGTGTCTAACTGGAGAGGCAGCAGCAGCACATATTACGGATGGGCACTTGCAGCCTAAAAGAAGTAGCTTTAAGAGGATGACGAAGCTCTTGACAACAAATATTCTTATTAAAGTTTCATGTACTGTTGACTTGACAATGCCTGAAGCAACTCCTCCTCTAGTTACCTCTCTGTGTGTAACACCAGCTCAGCAGGCAAAACTTTAACTGTCCCAAACAAAAGTTTTTCTAAAGTGAAGCTTAAAGTGGAAAATATATGTTGATAATTCAGGACAGATTATACTGCAATAGTCATATAACTACCCCTAAGTCAAGTGTTTCAAGGCTTAACAATATACATATATTATCCAGAATAGAAATTGCAGTTGGAATTTCATACTGTTCCACAATCCAATATAACTTTGAGCATAGACAAACATGTAATCTCAGAATTCAGAATAAAAAAAATGTAAGTCATCTAAACATGTTACTCTATGAGAAAAGCATAGAGTTCGGATGGGATGTTCTGTCCTGTTGTGTAATGATGTTATCCAAAACTTCGCCTTTATTAAAATTTACACAAAAATACATAAAATGTGAAAGAATACAGTACGCCAAGAAAAGATACCATATTGGTAGTGAAAAAAAAGGTATTCTATAGAAAATGTCAGCAACGTTAAGAGATTCCTCTGATGTCCAGTGAAGATGAGCGATTTTTTTGTCCTGTTGGAAAATTGGTCTACCCATATTCCAAAGAGTCCTGGTTCTAATGAGCTGGTCTCCTGTTTGTAACCACAGATTAGTATAACAAAACTTACCTTCTACAAGTTACATTACTAAATAAACAAAGGCCCTATTGGCAGCAACCTCCTATCCATCCGTGAGAAGGTAATAGAGACCCACAGCTGAGACCGTAAGCCATCCATGTCTGACTGTAGTTTAATAATAATTTGTGCCAACTATTTTGCTTGACTTTCTTAAATAATGTCATTAAATGTTTCGGTTTTTAAATAGGGTACATCAAAAAAACAGAAGCAAACGTGGAGGATAAATCTGATTATATAGCTTCTACGCAAACAGTTTACCAGTGTGCTCTGTATGATGACGGATTTTGAGGTGTGGAATAGAATCTGCTTTGCCTAATCTTTTGCCTGTACTGGTAAACTGTGTATCGGGGTATTTATCGTCTTTATTTTTTCAGGAAAAGTTATAACTGAAACTCAAGGACAAACGCATCATTTGAACTGCATCAGCATTTCAAATTCATGGCCTTTACGTTCTAAAACTCTGCTTGTTTCAAAGCAAGAAACCAGTCTGACTAGTGAAGCAAGACACCTGCTTCTTAATCTCAGGCAGCTAATACTTTGTTATACCCTGAATAGGTTTTTATCCAACTGTAGCTCACCTCTGTTGGAAAAAGGAGGCGGGGAGGGGGGCTATTTCTGTTCGGGAACAAGCTCACATTTTTCAAGCCTGTCATTTTGCTCTCTGAATCCATAACGCATTTCAAAGAGGAAGTCAGGTATTTTACTAAAAAAGAAATTTTCACCTTTGTTTAGAGCTAGACTGGCCTCTGGTAGAAATGAAGGCCTGACACCCTCACAAGAAGGTTGCTGGGTTGTAAAACAGGGTCTCTTTCTTCCATATGGGGAAGGGCTCAAGTTCTTCTCCAACGGCCAAGTTGCAATAACAAAAAGGTGGCAATCGTCTTTACTCACCTCAGGTAAAGGGGCATCCAGTCCTTTTCAGCTGATAAAATGGAGCAGGAGGAACCCCAGTCAGCCGGTGAAGAGGAATCACCTTCCCCTTTGCATCTGTCGCACTTCTTGCCAGGCATAGAGCAGAATTTTCAGAGGAGCGAAACATCCACAGCACTTGCTGGCTCCCTGTAGATTTGCGTGTCCCAGATCCTTTGAAAATTATATCTTAAATTAATGTTTTCTTTCATTGGCTAGAAGATGTTCAACAGCCTGCTCTGTTATCAGAACTCAAGGACAGTCTTGGGATGCTCTTGCACATTACTCAAAGAAGACCTGGGGAGTGCTGCACAAAGGGTGTGAAGAACTGTTCCTACCTGCTCTTGAGCTACAACAGGTTCATGAGAAGACAAGTATAGCTCTGCTGTTACTGAAGGAGGATGGACAGAGGCATCCACCATCTTGCAAGATCACACCCCTACACTATAATCCAAATACTGAGCCTGCAGGGGGACAGGTAATACCTGCCTTCTAGCCTCTTCTCCCTATGTATACATCTCCTCTGTTCTGAGCCCACTTCATTGCTCTGCTCTCAAACATAATTCTTCAATTCTTCGCCCAGTTACAACTCCCTATGCTACACAGACCTCCTGCTTCCTGTGACTTGACACTGCCCTGTCCCAAATGCCTGAAGTACGATCTTTATTCACAAAGCCTTAACCATGTTTCCCATTCTTCCTTACAAAAATACTTCTTTTTCCCTCCTGCTGTTTCTGTCGTGTGGCAGCCAAGCCATTTACCTGGTTACAACCATAGAACTCTTTTGAGAGACACTCTTTTTGACTACACTGTCAAACTGCTTCATTGCTGTCACTTGCTGAGCAAGTGTGACTTGACACGTCCCCTCTTATTCCCAAGCTAGACTAAAGCTTCAAGCGAGCACCCCAGATTAGCAGTAAGGATGGATGGATGTGGTGGAGCTGGAAGAGGTGGTAGGTACAATTTCCAGAGAACCTTTCATTTCAAAACATACAGTTACTCACTGAAAAGGGTGGCAGAGGGAGAAACTGGCAAAAGGCATGGCTTTTTCCTATGGAAATGCTGCTGCTGTTGTAGTGTTGCCCAAGAGCTGTGCTGTTTTAAAGCAGAGGCGTAACAGGAGCATGTCTTTTCTGGGAGAGGTTATCAATACTCTTTATTCTTGGACGAAGCTGCTGTGTTACCTGTTCTGTTGGTGCCAAGAGCTGGTGGGGGACACTTTCTATCCCATGACACAATTACCTATATGCTTCCACCTGTATGAGTCCCCTGTATACAGTGCCCCAAACTCCCTAAACTTCAGTGTATGATCTACTCCTGTACAGGGTGCTGTTGCTGTGCCTTATTGCAGTGCCCTATTGCTTCTTGGTCTGTGTCTGGTGTGGTCTCCTAGTATTTTTTCACCAGCTCCTCACAAAAGGCGACTGTTCTTCCTCAAAGTAAGTCTCAATGCTGTCTCCTGATAATGGGGATGAGGACTGGGGCAAGACCAGGCCCAGCAGTCCTTCAGTGCAGGTTCAGCTGGGCTGAGCTTAACACAGGGTGATTGCAGGCTGGTTCTTGCTGCTTGGAGGCTGTATCTGTCCAAAGGGAAAGACAGTTCAGAGTGTTCTGTTCTCGGACGGGTGTACTTCCGTGTCTTTCTTCGACTCGGCTAGTTTCTGCAGAACAGAAGCTGACAGCCATATCAGTGCTCAGCTCTGAGCACTGAATGTATGCTTTTGCATAATGGAGAGGATGATGGGCTTGTGCTCAAGAAGCTCTCTACTATACATCCAACCTGACTGCAGAAGAATTTCTGTCCTGCTCAGTCAACTCCCTGCTCTGTCCATGTAACTCAAGTTAAATAATTGGCTCCCCATGGTCCAAAATAATGCCTTTGGTTTTGTTTCTCACACAGTGTTTTACTTCTGCCTGGCAGCTCCATCATCTTGTTGTTCAAGCCTTTGGTTCACGACAAATGTTTTCAAAACATAATACTCCTATGCCGCAGCCCCACTTCCACTGTTCCCACCGTGACCTTGCTGTATATGCCTCTAGCACTTGCCTGAAAGTACAAAGTGCTTGAGTTCCAGATGTCTTACTTATCTGTCACTTCACTCCTGAGCAACGGCACCCTTGAACAGTCCAGCTGTTCAAATATAGGATACCTAAGCAATGACCCCCAGCAACAAACTCTGCCAGTTTAACCTGACATCCTCCAAACAGCTGCTTTCCTGAGCGATTAGAAGCGCAGGTCCCCCCTTCTCTGCCTCATGCTTATCTGCCTTCTAATACCTGATCACATATAATCTTGCAGATCTTCCGTAGGCTAGGCCTGGGATATTAAGAGCAAGTGTCCTTTTCCCTTTGTGACAACAGAGATGTGAAACATCTTACTGCTAAAGATACAAATACCCGTGACTTCCACACTTGAATAACTTCTCTTCATAGTAGTTTACGCGATGCAATGACTCATTTCTGTAAATCGTGACATGTAAATACCAGCTGGGAAAAAACAGAAGGAGAAGCCAAGACTTAAAATTGTCAACAAGCTGGCTGCAGTCACTCAGACACTGGTTTGATGGCTTTATAGCTTTTTGTACAACTTTACAGTGGTGAATGTAACGGGATGAAATTAAGGAAAAGATCCAGGCAGAATATCAGGCAAACACTTACAGACGGAGAGAAATAAAGTAGTCTTCCTGATGGCTGCAATGAAATCCTCACCAAGTTGGGCTTTGAATTAGGTTGGGCAAAACACTGGGAAATCTGCTGTGGGATTAGTAAGTAGGACTGCTTAATGGGATTTCTATCTGTTGTTCCCCCACCTTTTTTGATATAACTGCCCTCCAGCAGGGCTCCCACTAGAATACTTAGCAGGAGGGGAAACTAGTTTTTGGCACTACTATGTTCAAAATATGTGAGGTGGCTATCAGAGCACCTCAGCTGACAGGGACAGCAAGAGATCACCTGCCTGGAATCGATGCCATCCCACCATCCCAAGGACAAGAGCATTTAATAATTTGCTAGAGACATGATCCTTAGTTAGGTGGCTCTTGGATGACAGTTGTGTGTACGCATCCTCTCAGGAGCAAGAAGTGAGGTGAAAGGAAGATAAGATGTCTTGAGAAACCCAAGTAGAGCATTGACAGCTGTGTAACATGTACTAGCAGAAAGAGTGCCACAAACCACAAAGTGAGCCTCTTCTGCAGCCTCATGACCACAATCTTGCCTTCTGTCTGCATCTCTTCTTCCCCCTGGGCCTAGATCTAGGTTTATGGCTTTCCCCTTACCTCTCCTCCCTGAAGACAGAGGTGCTGTGCAGCTTTGATCAGTTTTCACAGCAGTCTGTTATGATTTCCTGAGCAGAGAATGATGATTTCAACCTAGGCTGGAGGACACGAACTCATTACTAGAGAACATTTGCAGAGAAGGAATCAAGACCTCCTGCCCTCACAGGCAGTATTGGCAAATCAATCCTAAACAAAATACACTTGAGGCTACTGGTACCCAACAGTTCTTAGTTCTAAAGCTTTCGAAGTCCTTTCTTATTTCCTGTTTAAAGGCAAGGAAACCCTGAGACTCAATCAGAAGTAATGGAACTTCAACTTCCAATCACCGACAAACATCTTCTGGTCTCAAATTCACAGTAAAACATTTTTCACTTGTGGCCTCAAGCTGAGCAGTCATCTGTGCTAGGCAGACAGAAACGCAGATCAGGGAGTCCAATATTCCTTCCCAGAAAAACTGAAATAATCATCATCAACACAAAGTGCCTGAAACATCTTCTGAGGGCAAATAACCTCTAACAAGCACACAAGAAACCACACAAGAGAACTGCAATTCTGAAAAACCACACACATCTAAATCTCATTTTGTGTTTATAGGGGAAGGCAGAAATAGAGATTTTTGAGTGAGACTTGTTTTGCTTTTACAAAATACAGAAACTAGTCTGCTAGTGGTGTTCTGATGTTTGAGGCTAAGTATGTTTCTGGCTTGTAAAGCCAGGATTTACTGATGAACAGCAGAAAAAAGTATATTATATGAAGCAAGGGGTTGAACAACCAAGTCTAATGTTGTACAGCCAACATGGCCTGAGGAATACTGAAAATGTCCTAATGATCACAGAACACACACACATTAGACAAGCAAAAAATCAGTTTTTCATGCTATGGCCCAGCCTGAGCATGCTGCTAAGAGTGAAGGCAGTAATGACAATACTCTGCTGTGTTCCCACAGAAGCTTTATTGAGTATGTAGATACATGAGCCATCATTTGCCTGTAAGCAGAAGGATCAGGTCTTTTCCATGGCAATTTCCTCTTTTGACATAGTTTTAAAGAACAGGGATGAGTTGTCCTATTGCACCAAGCAAAACATACCTTGTGTTTCCAGAGGTCACTTTTCAGTAGAAATACCAGCATTTGCTTTATATGCTCTTTTTTACATTTTCAACTGATGCTTGTAATGAGGGCAGCTTTAACCATTCAATAGAAGTCCATCTTACTGCAACAGTGACTCTACCTAGTCCTCTAAGTACATAATAATAGGACTCTCGAACCAGAAGAGCTTATACAGCTTAATCCAAGCTCTTCTCCATTCAGCCTGGGAAAAGGAAGCCAAACCAAGATTTTGCGCTGCAATCCAGATAACAACCTGTTTCAGTTTGACTGGAGTCACATACAGGGGATTTTTTAGATCTTTGCCGCAGCAACCTTCAGAACAGCCTAGACCATTGTGTTTCTGAAGTCAAAGGGGGTGTGTGTGGGGGGGGGAGAAGTCTTTTGGGCTCTCATCTAGGGTAGAATACAGGAGATGTGGAACATATGGACAACACTAAGTCAAACCCTTTACCAGCCCAAATATTCCCATAACCCTACAAGAATAAAATTATTATAATTAAGGGCTAACTTAAGGAATGTACAGTATTTACAGCCATTAAAACTACACAGAAGATACTAAGTAATAGGAGAACAAAGTAAAGGGAAGTAAGGACAGAGCATGGAGGAGGTTCCCAGGCTCTTTCCTATCGGATGAACTCCTCAGTTACGTACATTGCCTCTGATACCTTGAGTAGCAAATGCCATTCAGGTCCCACCTAGATGTTCTCTTGATAACCTCTCTCCAGGGACTGTCATCTCTAGCACAAGGTTAGAGAGGTTCTATCTTGTTCCATATAAATAGTCTATTGCAGCTTATAAAGGGAGCTCATAGCAGCCAATGGGCCTGTCTCCCAGCTTAGCAGGAGTCAATAATGCCCTCTGTTCCCATGGTTGTGGGAATTAGTCAAAAGTAGACAGTCTTCTTGGACTACGCAAACAGATCTCAGAAGAGTAGAGTGCTTTCTGTAATATCAGAACAAGCCAAATTCAGGCCAGTTTACTTCAGTTCAGGTCTATTGGTCTCAAGCTGAGACCAACTAATGTCTGCTCCTAAGTTTTCATCCTCAAGACCAGGAAAGCTGATATCTAGAAGGATTTTGCTCAGACTGTCATTCATGGTGTCCAGGATCAGGCCCTCCATGAGTGACCGGTTTTCAGTAAAGCCAGAAGCTGGCAGTTCAACAGATGATTGCTTAGTAGACTCATGAATAAAAGCTGGAGAGCCTGTGAGGGGGGCATGCACCATGTCACTGGATTCTGTATTGAGCAGTTCCCGAGGGGACTCAAAGAGGGGATTTTTAAGGGGTGTGCTGTTAAAACCCAGCAAGTCCTGGTTCTCCTGGAGGGATGTGAACGGCAACTGAGGGGTTCTTACTGGACTGAAGTCCAGCTCGTGACTTCCCTTGGCTAAGGATGCAGACTTCCAGGGGTCAAGGCCTCCTAGTGGTGGGGTAGTAGTCGCTGAGAATTTGCTGGGAGTGGAAGAAACTGGCAATTTGCTGAACAACTCCTTGACTGGTGTTTTAAAGGGCCCCTCTTCCCCCTGTGAGCAGCCGAGCTGTGAGACATTCTCAAGAGGCTGGCTTTCCTGCAGGAGCGGGGGGTCTGCCCCTAACCGGAAAGGATCAAAGCCATTGCTTTCTGGCAAAACAAGGACAGGCTCTTCTGAGCAAGGCAGTGCTAGGCGTTGTTTCCTTCTGGATCTGCCCATTTCCCGCCTTTCCCGCCTCTTTATAACTAATGTGTCAGAAACACCCTTAGATGGTGACTTCAGTATGGTGAATTGTTTCTTCTCCTTTGTGGATGAGACTGGGAGGAACAAGCCTGGCTCTTCCTTTACCATTAGGGTTGAGGCAAATGGGGACAGCCAGTCATCCAGTTGAGAGCCTTCTTCCTCCTTTATACAGACACTCTCAGGGAAAGAAGCTGATTCCTCACCAGGCTGGGAGCTGCTCTCCTTTAGAGAATGGATTGGGGGAAATAAACCTTCATCACATTGACTCTCCTCCTTGACAGCAGCCATGGCTAAAGAGGATGACTCTTCTGTAGAAGGTGACATCTACAAAGAAACACAAGTGATATGCCATCAGTAAGCAAGGATCTAACCCACCCAAAATCCAAATGATAGTGGAAGGAAGAAAAGAAAGACTGGCACTTAGGGACAGCAGAACAGGTAAGAGGAAGATCTTCAGAAAGCAGTAACTATAACAACAGATGGAGATTGATCTCTGTGTGAAGTAGATACCAAGAAGCCTACAGATCACATGGGAGGGATTTTAGCTAAGTGACTGGAAGTCACACCCTTCAGAGCACTTCTGCTGCGAGGAACTTCTAGGAGTACAGGCAGAAAAAGAGCTGAATACTTCTGGAAAAGTGTAACCTCTTTGATTCCTCCTTACACTATCTACATGTGAAATAACAAAATGAATGAGGACAGCTTTCCCAGAAACCAAGGAAAAAGGAAAAGAAAAAAAATGAGATTATCAAAAGAAAGAGAACACAGGGGAAAGATAAATCATAGCAGAAGAGAACATAAAGCAGCAGGCACACAAAGGAAAACAGGATTATGGTTAGACAGGATGGAAGAAGTTAAAGCTTTGCGATGTCTAAGCATCCAAGAGCAGTCAGTGAGATGCCAAGAAAGATCTGTTTAACAGCTGTTTTTCTCGAGCCCAGAATAACTGGGAACTCCACAGAATTAGCAAACAGCAGGTACTGAAAACATCTGGGAAGAGGCTACATGCAAATAAATGGTCTTTCAGAAGAAGTTCCCTATGCTATGTGTCTCTTCAGAGCTATCAAAAATCTGACTGTTTGAGGGGCAGAACAAAGCCATTTCTCCAATTCTTATTTCTTCACATCCAAGCAGTAAAGAAAAATTGTCTCAACCAATCCATAGAGCCCCCTCCTCTAGTGAATTAGTGTAACAAGCTTATAGCAAGTCAACTAGCAGGTAACAGTCACCCTAGAGACAGAAAAGGACAGCAAGGATTGTCATTGGCTAGTTCCTTAATATGAGCTTAGAGTTTCAGAGCACCTAGTAAAGATGCAGAAAGGAACCATACGACGAACATGACTCACAGGAGGCAAGAACTATAGAAAAGAAAATAGAACAACAAAACAACCCCCACATCACACACAAACCACCACCACCACACCCCCCTCAAAAGAACCAAACAAAAAAAACCCTCAGAAAACAAGAAACAAACCTTTGGAGCAATGCGCACACGCTTATTGGTCCGGAAAGGTTCTGAGCTGTTGAGAGATGCTCCCTGTGCCGTGGATAAGGGAACCTTCATAGAAGGCTGCAAGACAAGAGGCTGACTCAAAGGAAACTGGATCGGAACCAGGTAGGAGTTGATGCGAGGAAGCAAAGGCTTCATCTTTCGGCCTGGAAGGGAAGAGAATGGACTCACTAGCCTCTTGCCCTTCCTCTACTACCTCTTGAAACCCAGGCATCTAACAGGAAGTCCTTCTAAATACCCCAAAACAAACACTCACCTGCCCTCTCTGCTAATTTTGAGGATACAAATCCCAAGCCAGAAGGCCTGATGAACAAGAAAATTGTCCTTCATACAGATCCTAGCCCTCAAGTCGGGGCAAGCTCTGCTCTCACTCCACTTGAGTACCCAATCCCTGCATCACATCCTCTCTCAGACACAGCAATACTGCCTTCAGCTCCAAACCTGACAGTAGGAAGCCTGAAAGCTGGCAAACCTGGATAACAATTTCTACTTTTATTCCTAAGGGAATCTGGGGATAAATCCCCAGATTTATGGGACTGATTCTCTTTGGCCTAGGCTGATGTAGACACTCACGTGCATTCTGGGGCTCAGTTTTGCTGCTGCTGTTGCTTCCCACGTTCTTCTGGGGATCAGGAAGATGTCGCTTTTGCTGCTGCAGTCATTGCGAAATAAGAAAGAGGAGAAGGAGAAAAGAAAGAGATTTAAAGAGAAGAATCCGTCTGTATTCTGTTGCCTCATTCAGAACTGCGAATCCAGAAGCCTGTGCTGCACTAATACAGAGAGAGCTGCTGTTAGCACCCAGCACTCATGCCGGCTCTATCTCTGTGCCACTTGCTGTTTTGCAGCCATGCCATCTCAAAGCCAGCTGCCAACCATAGCTGTACAGAAAAAGAGATGGCATGACAGAGCTGCTCCGGCTGTGGACACTACTGCAGAAGTCACCTGGTGTCGGTGTCCTCAGTGCCTGAGGAAGGGTGAATAGGATAGCTTTACTGTATATTGGATCTCCATACAAACCGTAGACCAGATAGATGTTCAAATGGAATAGCAGAGGCAACAGAGGAATCGGAAGTCTAAGCAGATGGAAAGAAGACCAGGGCTGTAGCCGTGACAAAAAAGGCGTTTGACTGGCTGCTTGCAAATCTGTCATTGTTAAAATGGCTGAATGCGAGAGAGACAGCAAACAGGTTCATCCTTGAGAGTCAAAATGCAGCTGGGTTCCAAAATGAAAAAGGAGCACAGACAGAGCCTATTCTCTCTGGATCTGAGCCCCAGAACAGATTGGGACTGCTGCCATGGAGACGAAGATTTTACCAGAAATCTCTCTCTGGGCTTGTTCTCTGAAGCCTGTTGGTGCCCGTTGCAGCCTACTTCAGCAGTAGGCTTCTACTTGCTCAAAGCTGTACAGCTCTACCAGCTGTAAAGAGAGCATATCATCCGAAGGCAGTTAACCTTTGGCTCAACTCCTTTCCCCAAACAGGGTGTGCACGGAGCTGTATGACTAGGTGCAGCAGTGACCCAATCCCCCTCCCTGAGCCTCTTGTCCTTTCCTTCAGTGACTGGCAAGAGGAGAACAGAAGCCCATGCCCCGAGCCAGAGGGTAAGTCTTACTGATTCAGAGTGCTCAGGCGATGTTGGTGACCCCAAGTCCAGCGGCTGGTGGCAGCAAGGCATTGAGAGGGAGAAAAATAAGATGAAGTTATCAACCAAAGGGGGAACAAATGGGACATTTTAACCTTGTATAATCTGAGCAAACAAGAGTCAATCTGCCCACCCACTGCAGAAAACACAGAAGAGTCTAATCACACCTATACCAGACTCACAAGCTGTTTCTCCCGCAACATGGTACTTCCTAAAATACGTAGCTGGGATAGGGCAACTCCATCCTCTGACTGTTTAATCAAACAGCATAGGAACTCCTGGTTGACTTCAGTGGAAAGCTTCTCACTAGAAATTTGAATTAGGCCCATGAAAAGAGGTTGAACAAGCTCTCGATTACATTTGGCACACCACCTGAAGAATAAACATATCCCACAGAAGCTCCAGTTCATATGCATAGCCACAGCACCTTTTCTTTCAAATAAAGAGCTTGTCTGTTTGTCAAGAGAAGTGACTGAATCCAGCTTCTACAAAAAGGCTGATGTCAAAGCACTTAACTTTCCTGTTAAAATAAGGTGCATCTGGCTAGTGTGGCATTTCGCAACTGGATAGCCTGTCCCATTTTCTTTGCATGATGTACTCACCTTGAATACCTGGTCCAATGTTAGGCAACGGTTTGCATCAGGGTGAATAGTCCAGAACGAGATTTTACCATTAGCAGATGTCTCACGGACAAACATGTCATGTAGGGACAGGTTGTGCCGGATGGAGTTCTGGGGAGAAAGGAGTGAGGGGGAGGTTGAAAAGCAATAGTTTTGTTATCAGCACAGCAGAGCCTACCTGAGACATGACCGGCAGATGGATTACATTCCAAAGTGTAGACAACATGGACCTTCGTATTCACTGCATACCCAGCCAACCCTATCATCAATCTCTTATTCTACTTAGTCTTGAGATCCCTATTCTTACTCCAGTGGCCAAACATCCCATCATATTGCCGAAGTGGAATGAGAAAAGGGATACAAGAAATGGAACGGGGAACTAAATGGAATGAAATTAATTTTCATCTTGTTGTGCAGGCTGGGGAACAACTTTTCACTTTCATCCAGAAGGCTTATGAGAATATCACCCTGTGGCCCACAGCAACTCGAGGGCCTGCTTGTTACCTTCCAACCCGGTTTAGCCACATGTTTGAAATACGGGAAGTGATCCTCAATCCAGGTATAGATGTCCTTCAGAGTCATACGCTTCTTCTCAGTGCTGTTGATGGCAAACTGGATCATGGCCATGTAGGAGTAAGGAGGTCGTTCAGATACTGAATCCTGCCATGAGGAGGCGGCGGCAGCAACGGTGGAAGGAATAGCAGCAGCAGCAGCAGAGTCTTCTTCAGTCTGAGAGACAGAAGGAATGATACATGAGTGCTCACAAAGTTGACAAGAAGGGCCACGGAACATCCCTGGACCCTCCAGGTTCTGCTATTCAAATCAGTAAAGGCCAAACTCTTAGAGGTGGTGATGCCTACTTCTTGCAAGTCTTCTGATCCACATGGATTACACGCTCTGTTGTCTTCTACTTACCTTCATTCTTTCTCGCAGAGGCATCTGGTTCTCTTTCTCCGTGTCTTGCTTCACAGAGCAGGGACTTAGCCCATCAGATCTCATCTTCCCCAGCCACTGGATGTTAGTGAGACTACTGTCCAACACAGAGCTCATTGTCTCGCCACTGCCTGTTGGGATAACAAACCCATAGCTCTGCTTACTCGCAAGTAACCCTCTTCCCCCTTCTTCTCAAGTGCCAAAAGGAAGGCACTAGTCACACTTCTAAAAGAGGCATCCCTGTCTCAAGATAAGGTCAAGATGGTATTGCAAGGCTAACACTTCTTGCAGAAGGAATTCAACCTTGAATTCCTGATTTCATGTGAATCTGCCCAATTTCTAAAAAAAGCTGCAGCCTTAAAAGTAAACATTCAAACCAGACTATTGCTCTCAACCAAAACAGGACAACGGTGATCCAGTACTTCAAGAATTCAAGTATTTTTAGCTAAAGGATGAATCTAGTAAACAGAAGCCAAGGAAGGCGGTGACAAACTCCAACTGAAAGACCTAGCACAAGACCAAAGTCAGAAGCTCAGATTTCTCCAGGTTTTTGAACTGCAGCAATGAAAGCTAACATAGTTTTGTTATTTCTGGTGAGGTTGGTTGTAGCAATGCAGCTACTGCAGCTGTCTGCGGGTTCCTGTCAGACAGTACGATACTGTGGGACAAGATTTACTGCAGCCCAAAAGCTACACAGCTATTTTAAGTTGCAAATACAAATTTGATCTGAACAGTGTTTCAGAGTAAAAATCCATCTCACTTCTAACATTTATTCAGCAGCTTCATGAGAGAGCCAAGGAGGAAAACAGACTTGCCACTTAGTTATTAAAAGATGGGAATCATCTTTTTCAAAGCTCTAAGCCCGTATGTTTTGTCATTGACTAGGGTACTCTATGTTAGTCTTGAATCAGCTAAAACCCTTTTGCTAAATGAAACTTAGTCTTTTGTTCTTCTAGACTTGACTTCCTCAAGTCAGCCCTTTTTTCCCCAGCACTAAAGGTGCATAGTAAAGCAAAATTTTATGTGCCATCTTCTCCACCAAAAATATACATCCACTAAGATCCTTCAGATTTCACTACATATGCATAGCTATGTAAATTATTAGAATCAAATCCATAGCTATTTTGTAATTAAAAAAATAATTTTCATTACTGCATACCAAGATCCAAGCACTACGCTCGTTGGCCCACTTCACACCTCTCTGTCTCTCTGTCAGGACAAAAAAAAAAAAAGGTAAAGATTACATACCGTTGCTCTCCTGTTCCTGTCCAACCACAGAATCAGTTCCTGAATGCCAGAGCATTGTCACTCCTGCAGGATCAGGTGTCTGTGTAACAGTCTTGTCTCTTTCTTCACCATCTGCAGCCTTGGTTGCTGCACTGGGTTTCTTCTCTGATGGGAGATGCTGCAGTGGTGTTGGACCTGCTGAACGGGATGTGCCCCCACTGCTGATGAGAATGAACTTGTTGGGCCCATTTTTGCCACACTCTTTTCCTTTTGCTGTCAGTGCTGCTATGATGCTCTGGATATCAGCATTTGTAGGGATGGCCACCACTTGTGTATTGGGCATGGTAGGATGGTCAATTATCTTTATTCCTGCTGGGAATTTCTGCAGGCCACAGTCCATTTTGTCTCTGGGTTGGCTGTTGTGTTGGTCCTCCTGGCTGTGCTCCTGCTTAGAGGCCTTTTCGTCCTGACCACTGTTCTCATCTCTTGCTGAAGTACTGGTTGCATCCTTCTGTGGGAGGGTCAGTTTCCTTCTTTTGAGAATTAAGGGCCTGCGAGGGCTGGTCCTCATTATTGATCTATACAGACACTCTCCATTGAAAGGGAGGAGAACAAATCCTGCAAAACAAAAGATACAAGATAAGAGCGCTCAGGGCAGGAACAGCTAGGAAAGGTGCAGCAAATCACCACGGGCCTCCCACAGAGCACATATTCTCAGCAATTGCTACAAAGCTAGAAACAAGGAAGGAAAATAAAAAAAATGAAAGCATTTAATAAGGTTGATGAGGCTATTGGAGAATAGTACTGTACCTCCTTTATCCACACCTTGTATAAGCAGGACAGGAGAGATATTTGCAGAGCAGATAATTTTCATCATAAGCTGGGAGCCATATAGTACATAATAATGATGAAAGTATGTACATGTGCTTTACAGCAAGGGAGACTAAGACTTAGCTGTAAAGTGACTTGACCAGTGTCAGCCAGCAAGCTGGAGGGGTGAGAAGTTAGAACATAGAAATAGCGGTCCTGATTCTTACATCTCATTACTGTAACCAGCAGATCACGTGGCCTGAGAGAAAAGGGAATTCTGTAGATGGTTTAAGATCTGGGAAGCAGAGATTGTCCTGAACACTACAAATGCACACAATAAATGCAGCAGAAGTTAGGTGCTTTAAAATAAATGCAATGTAAATGCTTTAGTCATTCCTTCTGTAGATTTGTCAAGAACCAGATAAATTCGTTGGGCAGCACACAGTTTAAATGTCAAACTCTTGGACAGACAGTTTAGATTATAAAGCAGAAAACTGAGGAGATAAAATGCAGAGATACTACTCTCAGGGTAAGATGCAGTATGCCCCTTCTGAGAACACTGCTTATAAATATCATGCCGTTCAGGAATTAGGTGGAGGCTGTCCCTTGCAGCAAATTCTACCAGAACAAGAACTGTTCGTGTTGTTTATCATTAGGGATGGCAGGCAGAATAGAAACAAATAACAAAAAAGAGGCCTTTTGCATTGGTAGATTTGACAGGGCCAGCTAGTAAACAAGAAAATTCTCAGTAAGAATCACCTGCATAGACACAAACTGGAAAGAGTCCAGCAGACAAAAAGCTGGGGTGATGCCCTACGTGCAGGGCCCCAGTAGATGCCACCAACAGACACGCTCAGCGTTACACACGGGTTGCAGCACCCGGGCACAAGCGTGGCCCTTTGCGACCTGCTGCGCTCCCTTAAAGAGAGATCCCCGCAAGGCAACGACAAAAAGAGCGACCCGTAGCCAGCCCCCAGAAGGCTGCGCTCCTACAGGAGAGCACCGCTCCCTCAGCGGGCCTCGAGCTGCTGCCTCCAGTACGGGGCCGGAAACAACCCTGTGCACGCACGGCCCCGGGGGCGGTAAGGCGGGGAGCGCCCGAGGGCTCCTTCCTCACCCGCTCCAACCCCAGCCCCGCCGCGCTCGCCGGCCAGCCCGGGGCCCCTCCGCCCCGGCCCAGGCCGGGCCTAGGCTTTTCCCCCTCCCAGCCGCCCTACGCTCGGCTCTGGCGGGGTTGCCAGCCCCCGCCTCCAGGCCCGCCGAGAGGCACCGGGGAGCGGGAGGCTGCGGCGGGGGCGGGCGCCGGTCGCGACTCACCAGCTCCCCGGCGGGGCGCGGAGAGAGGCGGCGGCGCCGGCGCTTCCGCACTGCGCTACCGCTCGCGGCAGGGATCGTTTCCCGGTTTGAATTTGGCGCCCGGCGACTCGTTGGCGTCACGTGCCGGCCTGGACCAATGAGACGCGGCAGGGGCGGGGCGGGGCGGATCGGGCCAATCGGCTGCGGCGGCGGGGGATACGGATGCGCCGGGAGGCCGCGCGCGGGGGAGCCGCGCCCGTTCCCGCCTGGGCCGGGAGGCCCGCCGTGTGCCCGGGCACCGGCCGCGGGCCTCGGGCGCTCCCGCCGTGAAGAGCCGCGGCGTGTCGCCGTTTAACGGTTGTCACGTTGCGGCTGTACGTGGCCCGGGGGGCTCGCAGGACTCCCCGAGGAGGCGGCGCGCTGGGTAAGCGGTCAGGCTGTCGCAGGCTTACGCGTTTGGTAAAGAGAACGCCTTTCTCAGAAAGTGGCCTCTTTAAAATTCCTCGTCTGCGCTAAGCTGGTTTTGAATGGAAAATTACATTCGATGTCATTTCGGTTAAAACTTATTCATTAGGGAAAAAGAAGCAAAATTATGCACGATACCTACAGGAGGGAAGCGTCAAGTATGTTCCGTGTTTAAACACTTAAAAATTCCTGAAATTAAAAAGCATAGGTAGTTAGCGACTGGGAGTGGGAAGACTTCTGCTTCCCAGCATTACAAACCAGTTTTATGGATTGATTTGAAAAAAGAAAACAAACTTTTCTGACTTTAAATTCCTAAATCATTCTTTGTGCCTAGACTAGATATTGAGCTAATGGGAAGAAATGATTTCTTTACGTTTTTTTTGATAGGTGACTTGGCATACCTGGTTCAGTAGGCTAACTACTCCCATTCCAATTTTTTTTCTTTTGTCTTGAATTTCCTTAAAATTTCAGTGACCAAGCCTACTCTAAATATAGTTGGTTCTGTATTTCAGTATTTTAGTCAGGCCTTATCATAGATGGATGTCTTTCAAATTACTCCAAAATATTTGTATGAAGAAAAATGCCTATGTGAGTTTGCCTGTCATGCGTATTTAAAATACATAGTTTCATAAGGAACGGATTTTTCCAGTAATGTTGAGTCTTGCCTAAAGGCTGGTTCAGAACTCCTTTTGCAGCTGGGACACTTGTTTGTTTGCCTCTGTCTCCCCCAATTTATTTGGCTATCAGCTTTTGTGAAGCTTTGGAGTGTTCATCTGTTCTGCTCTGCATTTCTAAATCTACCTGAAATTCAAGAGAAGGTTCAAAAACTGCTAGGAAAACATCTGCATAGAGATGTGTACACTGTACTGTTGGCATAAATGTTTTACTTTTGTTAAAAACCAGGTCTGAGGTTCCCAAGCAAGTCTGTCTTCAAGTCATTCATTTGCCTTCTACAGATTTGAAAGCACTTTAGCATCTCCTTGGGGTGCGTTCCTTTTTCTCCAGCTGGCTCTAGCAAACATCATGAGGTTCCTAAGTCGTTTTACCGTATCTTTTGATGCCTCCGAAGAAGAAATGTACCCACAAGGCCAGGAAGGCAGAGCTGGTATTCCTTGAGAGGCCGCGAGAGGGACCCGTCCATTGCCGTGAAACTCTGCTACCTTCGGCCGAGAATCCAAGACGTGTTCCTACAAAACCTCTAGACCAGAACACCTCTGCTGCCTGGGTTGGTATGGATTATCCTTCCCCCTGCACCCCACAGCAACGGTTTTCAAGTTTCTCCCGTATGTCTCAACAGAAAGCTGTCCTGGATACTGAAAATCAGTACCACAGACCTGAATTCACTGTAGCCGCCTAAAGCATAAATAAGTGCTTTTGAGTTGCGCCACCTCCTAACTACAACTACTAAGGTCTTGGTTATTTGAAGGCATAAAACTGTGTGCAGCGCGTACTGATTATTTGTCTTCTGAAAAACTAATTCTCATCAGGAAAACTGTTTTCTATGGCAACTGAAAACCCTGCACATAATAAACATTAGAGGAATTTTTTTTTTATTGGTTTGCTGCTTGAAATAATTGCTGAACTCTAAATGTTACATGTTAAAGTACTAGGTGTTTTGTTTAAATCTGAGACTGCTAAATTTAGAGAACGTAGGCTTTCACTTCAGGATTATTTGTTCTAACCTGCCCTCTTTTCCGTTCTGTGTGTTTTGAATACTTTCTCTCCGTACCATTCTTCTGACAGGCTCCTTTTCTGGTCTGAAAAAATATTCCACAGACTGTTTGCAGTATCCTAAGATACTTCTTATATCATATAATGTAAAGAATTTTTTTTTTTAAGCAAAAAGGTGCTGCAAAGACAGACTGTTCCTATACAACAATAGTCATCACCTAGGGGAGTTCTGTATAAGCATTATTGCTGCTTGACTCTCTGCTTTTCACAAAGCAGGCTCAGGAAGCGTGGTTTCAAACCTGCATGAAACATTCCCTTGTTCTTGGTGATCTGGAGCTATTTTTGTGACATCTTAACCTTGAAGTTAGAACATGTTCAATTTTTTCCTCTAATTTTTTTTTTATGTGCTTGAGGCAGTTAGCTCTATGGCTTCTGAAACACTAAGTAAAATAACTGCTGTGACTAAGCATTCTTTTGTTTGGAAGAGGTGGAAATATCCACACCAGTACTTAGCTCTTTGATTCCAAAAGTACAAGGATTCTAAAATTCGTTTGAAGCTATCAGCACTGAAACTGTTAGATATTTTTCCATTAGAAAATCCTGGTAGGTTTGTAACTTCTTGAAGCATCATCTGCAGAGTTTCTGTCAAGTTGTTTGGTGCCAGCCGATTTTCTGCTCCTTTCTTCTTGATGTTACCCAAGTTTTTCATACCCTCTTGACTGCTAGGCTCCTGCACTGGTAAAGCCTACCCTACATGTTCTCTGAAGCCAGGAAGGGATATCCTCAAGGTCAGTGGCTCACCTATGTTCTTTTAAGTATGTGTCAGCATACAATTATCAGGGAATCATTTCTCTGTTTTCCTGCACAAAGGCTTTGCATTCAAACAGTTCAGTTGTACAGCAGACAATCACTATACTTAAATTGCACTTAGTTTTTTGAGGGACTATGTAGTAACTTAAGAACGCTGAAAAGGATCTGTAGTTATCGCAGCTAGAACCCAGTTTGGTGTGCTCTAAGGAAAAGCAAATTGCAAGAAATGGAACCTAGCTCTTTTTGTTGATACCCAGGAAGACAAAGAATACTGTAATAGAAGGATTTCTAGGTTTTGAGTAACAGACCAGAATCTTTCAAAGAAATATAGATTGTTGAGCTTTGACCATCTTCTATAGAAAGCTGATTTTAGAAGTGGCTTTTGGGTGATCTGCTACTCTAGAATACAAAGATTAACTACGTTTTGAAGTAAAAATGTTCTGGCGGAATATCCTGAAAGCCTTATTAACATAATCTACGGTGGTGGAGCTAAGTGGGCACCCTTTAAATCATTTTGTATTGCTCTCAGTTCAACCTGTTCAGGGAGACTGAGGACGTAGTTCACTGAATCTATTCAGTTGTGCTAAGACACAGAAAGAAACAGGATCCCACTCTGAACTATTTTAAATCTGCAGGGGTTATAGGAGTATACACCAGTTAGACTTTTCTTTAAAACCCAAATCTCTAGTGCTTTTTAAGTTGCCAGAGAATAGCTCACTTGCACCCCAATCACTTTTCAGAGAAGAGTGGCAGAGCATGATGCTGAAGTTCAGAGGCATCTCCTGCTTAGCAGCTTGGTAGTGACTGATCTGTTTTGCTGCAGACCAGATTATCCAGTTAATGAACACACTGAAAAAAGATGGGGTAGATGGGGGAGTAGAATCAGGTTGGCATTCCTTTGTCTGGAGAAAAATGTTGGATTTTCTCATTACTATGTCTTTCGCTTCAGGTGTGCCCACAATTTGAAACAACTAAGTCAGCGGTGTTGAAAGCATGCCAGAAGAAGCATCGTGATCCTCATAAACCCCAGAATCAGGATGCCAACCACAGTTCACTTCATGCAGGAGGAGCTTGTCGAAGAGCTACAGCCTGCAAATTTCCTCCTTTAACTTTTGAGAATCCAGAAGGCTATCATCCAGTCCACCCCTCGGATCGTCCAACTCGCTCGAGGAAGAACACGCAGCACTCTCACAGCCAGCCCGAGAAAGGGACAGCAGCAAAAGCCGACATCCAGGTGAACAGTCCAGAGAACTGTAGAGAAGTACCTTTGCCTCCTGCTCCCCAGCCTGTGGAGCCAGAAGTCTTTACTCCACCGGACGTAGAGACTCCACAGGTGCCTTCCGTAAGGAACTGGAGATGCAGCAGCACTCTGCCACAAACAAGTAGCCACGCCTGGCATCCAGAGGAAGAGCTGGCGTTCGGTATTGATCCCTGTGGGACAGGGGAGTCGGCAGCAGTGCTGGTTACAGATACTCCCGAGCGCGAGTACGGAGTGAAGGTTACTTGGAGACGGCGGCCTCGCCTCATGAACCACCTGCGGGAGCGAGGGAAGCTGAGCGCTGCTGACGTACTGGTGAAGGCACACCCCGAGCTCCCGAGGAGCCGGGCCGACGTCTAACGTGGCAGGAGCGCTTACTGGGTCACGTGCAGGGGCACGTCCAAACGGACGACGTTACTTCCAGGGACCGGCCGGCGGTGCGGCGGCTGGCTGACCCTCCCGGGAAACGCCGCCGGGGCGCGGGGCGCGCTCTCGTGGGGCCGGGGGTGGGTGGCTCCGGAAAGAGCTCTCTAATCCACGGGGCTCCTTGCCGGAGCTGTTGCTGTAACGCCGGGGGAGGCGGCGGGCAGGGGCGGGAGCCGGAGCGGGAGCAGCGGGGCGCCGCCCCCGGGAGGCCCGCCGGCGCGCGCGGCTTGGGGCCGGGGCCGGGCTCCGGCCCGGCGGGAGCGGCCCCCGTCCTGCGCACGCGCGGCGCCCGCCCCTCCCCGCTGAGGGGCGCCGTGGCCAATGGGCGGGCCGCGTGCTGCGCCTTCGGCCAATGGCGCCGCGTTTCAGTACCGGGTTCCGTTGCCAAGGGTAGCGGCGGGGCCGGACGCGGCGGCCGGAGCCCCATAGCAACGGCGGGGCCGGGCATGGAGAGCGCGCGGGGCCGGGGCCGGGGCGGCCCCGCCGGCGGCAGGTGAGAGGGGCCCGGCGCGCGGCGGCGGGACGCGAGAGGGCCCGGCCCGGCCCCGCGGGTTCTCTGCGGCCCGGCCCCGCACCTCGGTGAGGGCGGCCCGGGGCGGCGTCTCCCGGTCCGGTTCCCCCTTCCGGCGGGCGGGCGGGCGGGCGCTGTTTCGGGGAGGCGGCGTCTCCGCGAGCAAAACGAGCCGGCCCGGGGCTGCCGGGCGCCGCGCGCGGCTCTGCCTCGCGTCAGACGAGGGGCGCCCGGGGCCGGGCTGAGCGGGGCCGGGGCGGGCAGAGCCGCGCGCGGCCGGGCGCCGTTACCGGAGCCGCTGGCGGCTGTACCGCGTGTGCGTAACGCTTCGCGTTATGTGTTACGCGTCACCTAAGTACTTGTGGATTAAACTGCTTTTGTGGGGTCTCGGTCCTCTCTGCTCGTTTCCAGGTGCTGCTGTGAAGCGCGCTTGCAGCGCTACTCTCCTGTCGCTAATGAAGGCTGTGTGGTAATATACTCCGTATGGCGCCGCAAGGGCAAGAGGGGTAGCGGAAAGGCGCTTAACTGATGCGATAGGAAAAACAACGGCGAACTTCGGGAAAGAGATTTTAGAAAGAGGTTATGCCTGCGGCACTAAAATAGCTCAAAACCAAAATTAGTTGAAATTAAATGTGAGGATACAGGCAGGCAGTGAAAATGGGTTTAGACAGAATTAGTATGATTGTAGAAACACAGGAGAAAAATATCTTTTGTGGCTGTGGTGTTTGGATGGGGAAAGGAAAAGCAAATAAAGAGGGAAATCTAAGCTTCTAGTAGTTGAGTTATAACGAACACAGTGTAGATGAGAAACAGTATTTATTTATGACATGCACTTGGTAATCTTAGTTAGGGGTGAAAAGAGGCAACAGAGTTAGAAGGGCTCCTGTAATTGCTTGGGTCTACAACATAGGCTGTGAAACATTAGAAGGTGACTTCTTTATGCAGACGTCAAAGGCTGAGGGTTGTGTAGCAATTCTGGAAACAGTTTTTGAAAAACTGATGACCAGATGCACATGCATTTCCTTGCATAGATAGTAGACGTTTAAGTTTGACAGAGTTGAAGCTATGGGAAATGATGCAGCTTTTCTGATAACAATTGTACTGGTATAATTTCTCTCTGCTAAGAAACCTGTTTTGCATATTTTTATAGATGCCTCACAGAAATAGCCTAAGAATAATGGCAGTTCGTGTGATAGCTGCTTCCCTCCCACCCCCAGTTCATTAAACAAACAATCCATTTCCTTTCTTAGTCTCCGTGATTCAAGTAAGAAAACTAGAATACATGAACCTAAATAAAAGTATGTAGTTTCTAAATAGATCCTTAAGGCCTGTTATTTTTAGGGGTCTGGCTCTGAACTTAGAATGCTCAGCAGCACTCTAATAAATTGCAGGAAAACAAACGAGTGTATTCTGAAGAAGGATCTTCTTTTCCTGAGAAGAGAATGGTAAAATTATCCGTAAATCACTAATGTAATCGTTAGAACTCTTGTTTGGTAAAATAATTGTCAGTTGTCCAAACAGTGGTTTGTATAGAAAAAGTAAATGTGATACATAATAACTGGCAGTTCATAGCAGTGAAGATACTACCTACCATCTTGTACAAGAAAGGCTCTGTAAAGTTAAAAAAAACTGTACCTGAGAACCCGTTCGTAGCCTTTTTTTTTTTTTTTTTTTCCTTAGGTGGAATGCCTTTACTATTGAGCAATATGTAAGATACACATTAAGATATAAGAAGTATTTTATTTCTGGTGGACAGAGGCGAAGGAAACAAGTCCAAAATAAATGTGCATAGTTTTGTGAATGTGCTGTGGGATATTTGAGGATGGATGGACAGCTGAGATCTTGGCTTTAGGCCATCTCTGAAACAGGCTGTCCCTTGAAACTATGGTGTTGTGTTTATGGCTTGTCCACCAACACTACCTTCCACTGGAGGTGGCTGCAACTGAATTTGCTCAAGTTCGTTTGAAAGTCTGATTGACTTTCAGGTAGACGTGGCACAACTGTCTTAATGCTTTAGAAAATGATAAGGTTGATAGTGCTATTTCATGGTTTTGATAAGTGCTATACCTTCTCTCTTCATTGGGGAAAGTCCCATTTTGAAATGAAATTAATAATGTTGAATACAGTAGAAACATTCAGATAAAAGTAATTCTAAATCATTGTAAGCTTTTAAAGTATTGAGAAGGGAATTTGGTTCTTATGGTAATATGTATTTTAGAATTTTGGAGGCTGATGAACTTCACCTTTTTGAAGAGTAATTATACAGTGTACAGGAATACTTAAAGCTTTGCACATGCTGCCTCCCAAATTTGCTTCAGTTTCTGACTTGCAGATGCCATGTATAAAAACCATCATTTCCAAGGTGCAGAAATCTTGAGCGAGTCTACAGAGACTCCAAAACTGGGTGTCAACTACAGCAGTCCCTCCCATAATTTGAATGCTTCTTGGGTGACTAGACATGCATGAGTTGGTGGTTTTCAGTCGTGAACTCAGGAACGCTGGGATACTTCCTCAGTGTCTTCAAAAGGTAATGAAGAAAAAGGGCCTCTTGTCAATAAGCTCAATTTTCAAAAGATTATGAGCCCATGGACTGAAAAAGGTTCAAAAGTAATTTCATGTATTGTTGTCCAGCCAAAAGCCATTTCCATACTTGAAAAACCTTGGTGTAGTTGAGGTTGTCAGGAATCTTGGTGGCTGCTGGGCTTGACTGGTTTGTGTAGATGCACCTTAATTATAATTTTGGGGAAAAAAGACAAAATACTTTTGCCAATGTTTTTAGCTATGCTTGTAATCCAGAGGAGAGAGAGAAGTCTAAATTTCCTTTTAAAAGCCTATCAGCATCTCTGTTAGTTCTTGGGTATTTTTATTTGGCCACAGGCGACCTTCTTGAAATTAACAAGCAGTGTTTTTGTAAATTCCAGGATTTATAATTCTGCAAATCTTATCCTTAGATAAGAGAGAATTGGCTTAATATCTCGTTTGCTCCATCCATTTCAAGTCTGAACATTATAACCAAGAAATCTGTTCAAAATGAGATAAGTCTGTAAATATTTTATAAGTTTGGTTGAGATGTACTCCTAGGAGTACAGTTTTGAAAGAAAAGAAAACCTTTTGCAACTGCAATTTGATGCCGCTGCTGTCAGTGTGAGTGAAGAAGGAATCACCTCACTTCCTACGATGTAGACAGCAGTGGTAAGAGAGAAAAGGTAGCGTTACACTTGTCACTCAAATTTCCAAATACGACTTTAAACGCACTTGGTAACTCTTTCATTGTTCTAACAGTTGCAGTTGTCTTAAAGTTGTACCTTGTTTGAATTGTCTCTTCAGTTTCTAAGTTCTTCTCCCATCTCTTACAATTTAGAATTTAGGTCACTGATGACCCATCTTTATAGAGACAACCATTATTTTTTCTCTTCTGTGTGGTTGGGGTTTTTTCCCATTTTTAACCACTGTTGGTGTGGCATCTGAACGAGGGACAAGTGCCCTGATTTCAGCATAATTATGACTTTGTATGTGTGAAAACTTTCTGCAACCAGACTTGCACCGGGATAGCTCCAGACTCTTGTTTTGTCACTGAGGCACAGTTGGGTGGTCTCCAAAATAAAACTGTTGATGGTGTTGTAATTGGGTCATGGGGTGAATTCTGAGTGGGTTTGCTGATACGCCTAGAGCTGTTGCCTTAGACTACTGCAAGAACATTTACTCTTACTCCTAGTGTTGTTTAAAACATTCAGTGGGATGTTAGAACTCCTAACTGCCTGTGTTATTGTTACAGAAGTCTGTGGTCACTTCTGTGCTCCTTTCCCATTTAGCATTCTTACGTGAAATCTGAGGCAAAAAAAGAACAAGAATCTAAATCTAGCAGCAGTATCTTGCTGAGTCACTTAGTTTGGGATGGAAATTAAATTTTGCTGTTTCTATCTCCTTAATGGCTTCCCCTTTCAATCTTTTAGAAATAAAAAACTGGACTGGGACTAAAAGTCCACAGTCAGTTCTAGAGTGTCAGTTCAGAAAACTTCATTTACGTTGCTTCCCCCATTTTTAGTTTGAAAGACTGTAAAACAAGTGCAATTTGTGGCTTATTTTCAGGGAACTTTTGAATTTTGTTATCTAGTCTGGGTTAAGCATACTGTGTGCTACTTAACTGCTGACTTTGTTGCTAGGAGAGAATAGCAACTGCTTTACATTTCACTGGTTTCATGTTGTAGTGTGGTAGACATCAACAAAAGTGATGGGCAAGGTTCAATTCGCAAACAGAAGATCACAGGAGTCAGAATTCTAAGCCCCTGTGCATCTTGCTTTGCTCTTTCCCTGGGTGGAGCGATGTCTAGAAATTAAGTGGCTGGGGATTTGGAGTGTGTAGCTGAGAAGACATTAAATAGAAAGCTGGTGTTCTGCTTATGGAATAAATGTCTCTTTCTTTTCCTTAGCAGAAACCTAAGTTTCATTAAATTCACCTGAATAAACATGATTTTGGAAGCATAGCATTCTGCAGTTGTATTCATGGTTAAGAGCTGACAACTCCTTACTCAAGCGATGTTGTCCATTTCTATCTTCCCTGTTAATGTCAGGATCCCTGGAGTCGCCAGCTGTGAACTCTCAAAGGCATGTGCCTGGCAGAAGATTCCTTGTCTCCCTTCTCTTACAAATACTGTAATAAAAATCCAGTTTAAAAAACCCTGTTTGGCTATGCACTTAAAGATAAGTTTATGTGCATATTCTTATTCTTACAGTTGTTTTCCTCTGTGCCACCGTGCATCCATGATGGCTTTAATGGTTAATGGCCTGTGTGGATTTCTGGCTTCTCTTGGCCTTCCTTCCAGGAAAAGGATACTCCTTTCAGTTTAGGTATGCTGTAACAAATTACTTGAGACTTTTCTGGCTAAGGAAAAAACGAATCTAATTTTTGTTCTCCCAGTATAGTATAGTAGAGAATGACACAGGCTTCTGTTAGCACTCTTCGTTGTAGTCCAGACAGAAGCTAGCTGGAACTAGCTAGAACTAGCTTCTCTCCAGAGAGTGCTGCTTTATTTTCATTGCTCCGTTCTCTCTTCAAGTGGGAGGAGCTCATCTTTGGTACTTGGTGAGTCAGTTTTTGAATGGCCTATGAAACACTAAGCAGTAGGGTAGTCAGAATAGTTCTGAGCTCAGAATTTAACCTTTTCGTGGTGCTTGTGTTCCTGTTGCATTTTCTTGTAACAGCCTGTATTCTTTATTGTCATCTGGTTTGTCCTCTCAGACTTGGGCTCTAAACTATTTCCATTTATCTTGTGATCCCCAGAACCCAAACAGACAGAATCACAGAATTACGGGCGTTGCAAGAAGCTTCTTGAGATCATCTGGTCCAACCCCGCTGCTGAAGCAGGGTCAGCTGGAGCAGGTTGCACAGGATGATGTCCAGACAGGTTTTGAATATCTCCAAAGACGGAGACTCCACAACCTCCCTGGGCTACCTGTTCTAGTGTTTGACCACTCTCTCAGTAAAAGTTATTTCTTGCGTTTGGATAGAATTTCATGTGTTTTAGTTTGTGCCCATTGCCTCTTGCCCTGTCAGTAGGCACTACTGACTTCATCTCCTTTACAACCTCCCATCGCGTATTTATACACATTGATAAGATGCCTCCTGAGCCTTCTCTTCTCCAGGCTGAACCATCCCAGTTCTGTCAGCCTCACCTCATGTGAAAAACACTCCTGTCCCTTAATCATCTTTGTGGCCCTTTGATGGACTTGCTTCAGTGTGTCCATATCTTTCTTGTGCCGAGGAGCCCAGAACTGGACGCAGCATTTCATGTGTGGCTTCACCAGTGCTGAGCAGAGAGGTAGGGTCACTTCCCTCGACCTGCTGGCAGTGCTTTTCCTAATGCAGCTCAGGATTCTGTCGGCCACTGTTGGCCTTGAGGGTGCATTGCTGGCTCATGGTCAACTTGTTGTCCACCCGGGTAGTATCAATCCACTTCTGAAAAAGGAATCTCATCAGACATAAAGATAATAAAGCATATGCTTTATTCTTTGTTTCACCATAACTCAACTTTTGTCCCACAGACCCTTAATTTCTCAATGTTCTGGTACTTTACTAGCAGGTTCCTATTTAGTTCGCCTGACAATCTCCTGCCACATTAGTTCTTCCTATTTCAAGGTGTGGTTGTGTAGGTATGTAATAATGCAGAGCAAATCCCATTGCATTTGTGAGGTGATAATTTTATACTAGGGTTTT
Source organism: Morus bassanus (assembly GCA_031468815.1). NCBI lineage: Eukaryota > Metazoa > Chordata > Aves > Suliformes > Sulidae > Morus > Morus bassanus. The sequence continues at coordinate 564,517 of CM062571.1, read as the reverse complement.
GTGCTTCCATGAATACCATTTTGAAACTGAAGATAGGGGTGATTCTTCTGAGTGGTTGTTTCACCTTGCCTACACGGTTTCATTTTACTATACAAAATCACTGGAACAAGTACTGTAAAGAAAAGGTTTGTGTCTCCTGCGCTGATAAATACTCTTTTCTGCATTAACTTAGCCGCAGTCAGTCAGTACTAGACTGCACCATTATTTACCTAGTAACACTTGGCGTGTGAACAGTCACCCCAAAATGGATGTATTTTCAAAGGAACTCCTTTAGGCCAAATGTAGCGTGTTCTGGCTGAGCTGTTTTAACCTGAACAGCCTGTTACTTTCAGGTACGCTTCACTTACTGTTAGGGCATTGGGGATTTAATGGCATTATTGCATTATGCAAGTATGGAGAACGTGGTGCTGCAAGGATAGGTTTGGATTAAATTCACTGCTTTCTTGGTTTTAGCCAACAGAAATAATTATTAACCTGTTCGTGTTCTATAACAAAAGATTTTTCTGTAGCACTTGTGTATCTCAGATTGTTTTTTCTTGAATTCCTTTCTTCAGCACAGTATTGCTATTGCTTGGAGTTGTTGGGGCAGCTGTTTTGCCGCAATAAAGGCAAAACATATCCATATATATATATATATATATTCTTCGGGGCGCCAGGCTTTTAGGGTGTTTTTTTTTTGGGGGTGTGTGTTTCAGTTTAGGTGTGTTTGGCACTCTTCTAGTCCGTGTGACTTTAAAGAAAAGTACCTGATAATTCAACAGTGAAGTTCCATTTTTAAACTCAGAGGTAGGTAGAAGCAGAAGTTGTAAAGGACTAACTTGCCTTTGTGTTCGTTTAAGATCTTCTTTAAGTTGTAAATCGTTCAGATAGTTGCTGCAAGTTATTGGCAGGAACATGCAGTGCCTAGAGGATTCAAGTGGGGTAGGACATACAGATCTAGATGCTTGTCTTTCTGTTTCCCCACAACACCCTGCTCTGGCAGTTAGCTTTATTGTTCTTATTAGTTCATTTTATACTTCTTTTCAAATATTCTGAGATAAGTCTTATTCAATCTGCATCATGTGGGACATAATTTATATATTAAAGCATATCCAAGACAGTCTTTATTCACAATAATATATTCACTCATTCAGAATTGCTTCCAAAATTAAATGTTCACTGTTGCCATGTCATTGTTCCCATAATATGTTCAGTAGGTGAAAAACTTGCCAAACAAATTTTGTGAAATCTTTCTCAAAACAGTAAGCTATTGGCATTAGAAACCTGTGCATGTTTCTTTGGGGGCGGGGGGAAATCAAAGGTGAAACTGATTTCACTGGAGAAAGAATTCTTTTTGTAAAAAAGCCAGACAGAGGCTAAAACTTGCTCATGTTGAAATATCAACTGCTTGAAAATAACTTAAAACTGAAATGTTGATTCAACCTGAGCTGTGTCTCTTAAAAATGGGTGTGGCATTTTACAGCTGTTTCACAGCAGATCCAGTTTACCTTGGAAGACTTACTGGTAGTTAATTTAATTATGAAGGAAAGAATATCCCGTTTGCCAAAAAACCCACTCTTCTGCCTTCAGCATCCTCACTCATTTGGATGCTGTGTTACACATTGTCCCAGAAATGAACAATTAAAATTGTGTCAGTTGCAAGGAAAGCAGATGGGACTCCTCCCTTTTGTGGATTGGAAGGTGCATTAGAGATAAATTTTGTTCCTCAACCAGTTTCCAAAGGCAGTACTGCAATTTTTGTTTGGAATATATCTTTTAAAAGATAAGAATCCTTCTTCAAATGATCTCTTTTTTTTACAGCTTCTGTTTTCCTTCACAGCTGTAGTTCAGATGAGGAGAACAATTCCCAGGAAAGTTCTTCGGAGAGTTAAGAGTGAAAACCCTTTCATACCAGCTGACTCCACATTTCTTACTGAAGTTGCTTTTACTTGCACTGCTACAGCTAAAAATTAAAACTAGTGGACAAAGATATGTGCCACAAGCCACATTCTTCTCATTCCCTGATTCTTAAGTTCTGGGAGTATTGCTCAGAGACATAACTGCTGCTACCGCATTAACAAACTGTCCTGCAAAGGAAAAAGGGGTTACGTGAGCTTTGTTATGCTCCTGATAGAAGCAGCCCTCTGTGGAGTGAGAAATGGAACATAAGATATTTGGAAGTTTGGGACATTTGTGGAGGAAAATGGTGTTAGTTCATTGTGCCTTGGAGTTCCTGTAAAGGAAATAGAGTGATGGAAACAGTTAAAAATTTAAGGATCTTGATTGTTAATGTATAGGTTCATATTCCCATCAGTAATGAAAGATTGTATTTGTTAAAAGAAGGATTTATGTGTCAGACTGATGTAAAATATCAAGCTTGTTTGTAACAAGATGCAGTAAACTCAAAATCTAGTCCACTTTAAAATGAGCTAAAAGTTTCTGCTGGACATTTTCCCTGAATCTCTCTGCCAAACTACAGAGTATCTGAATTTTTAGTATCTTTGCTAGAGCTGTGCACAGACAGGTGATACTTCCTGAATTTCTCTCACCAAGAATTCAGTGTATATAAAGTGCTAATATATGCCCAAAAGAAGCTTAGAACAGTTAAAAAACAAAACAAGCTATCTTTCCTTCCCCTGGGTCAGATTTTCTTTTACGGTTGGGGTGGGGTCTGTTTCTGTCAGCTAGTCTGACCTGCTTAAAAGAGGCCAGAGAACCTTACTCATGATTTTATCAAACCTATAACTACTTGAAATGCAGAATAGCTTTAGCTATCTGGGAAGCTTTTAAATCTGGAAGGCCTTGCTACATTGCTTGTTTAGAAGGAAAAACTGAGTAGAGTATTTCTTTAGTGGACATATGAGGAATGTACCTATTTTGCTGAACGCAGGAAAAACTATCATGAACTTTTTTCCTTTGTTTAACATATTTCAAATGTGTCTTTCCAGTGAATTCTGGATCATGCAGAACGTTTTCTCTCTACAGGCTGCTCTTCCTGTGGCTTTTCTTGCTTCCTCTGCTTGTTGCCTTTCACTCACAGCTGCAACCAGTCAATTCCTTGGAAAACTAGTCCGTAATAAAGTCGACCTTTTATTTGCGTCTTTACAGCTTCAACAGTCAGTATATAAAGGGGACTTAATTGGTCCCTTGCTATAACTTGAAAGAAGAATGCTTAGCTCTCCCATCTGGGATAACCACACCTGAAATCTGAGGTAGACCGTAGCCTTACTCCATGACAGCAGTTTTAAGCATAATAATATTCAACTTTGATTAAAACCTGTTGTTTTCTGTTGAAAATCCATAGCTCCATGATGTATCCCAATGGTTAATTAGTCACAGTGTTAAATAAAAGTTTTATTTGCAGTCTGAATTTGTTTACCTTCAGTCATACATGACTGGCTTTTGTCGTCTTCTCCTCTCTCATCAATAGTCGTTTGTGGCCTCAAATGCATGGAATACAGTGGAGTGTATTGATTAATTTTCTTTTGGATAAACTGTAGGATGCATTCCAATCTTGCTGAGAGGTACATTTTCCAGTCCTTGGTCAATTTGTGCAGCTTTCTGCTGAACCCTCTTCAGCTCTTGAGAGTCCTTTCTCTTGTATAGACCTTGGACAGAATGGGAAGACCATTTTCAGACTGCTGGATTGCTTTCTTGCCCTATTTTTTATGTTCTCCTGCTTTAATATGAGGTATTCCATAATTCTCAGAGTTGCATTATACTGTGAGTTTGTATTTGGCTGATTCAATTGTAGTTACTGCCAAGTGCTTAGAACATAACTATTTTGGGTTTTTTAAGTATAGTGTATTCAGCAACACGGAGAAGTTGCAATGAAAACAAGAGTGTTAACTCTGTCTAGCCATATGTGTGCTTTACATAGTTTGTAATTCCAAAATTGCAGTGTGTTATTGAAAAATAATACATCCGTTCTGAAAGAACTGTCTATAGATGTAGTGTTCCTTTTCTACAGAAATGAAAATAAACTGCATAAAAATGAAGCCCTAATTGCATATATGAACATCTGTTAAATAACTTGTGAGTTATCGCTTCATTGTGGTTAGTTTGATATTCTGAAAATGCTTAGGAAAGACCAAAGAAACACATCTATAATAAATTTGTCATTCATATTCCTATTGCAACACTTTAATTTCTGCTTATGATACGAAAACAAGGCTAGTTCTGATTTCAGCAGGAATTTGGTGTGGTATCAGTTAAAAATAAAACATTTTGCTTCATGTTGGACTGTGTTGAATCTGGAAAGGGATCTGTGAGGAGGAATGGATCTGTGAACCCCTTTATGTCTTGATGTCTTCTCCCACATTCAGACATGCTTTTGTATCTTCTCAATTGAGTGTTTTCATTAAATAGTTGCTTTCCCACTCTCATTTTTATTCTGTATCCTGGATAATCATTAGTCTTCACTTCTATGTTACATTTTGCATCATTTTTCCTTTCTCTGGGGGATGTGTCCGTTACCCGTCATGCAGCTTTAGTAGGAGGGCTAGTAGATTCTGGTAAATGTAGCAGAGTAGTTCGTGGGCAAGGTCTTGTGTAGTCTGCTCTTCTGCAACAGTTGGGTAGAGGAAGATCGTGACAGGCTACTTGAGTATTTTCAGTTCTTATTTATCAAAAGTAAATGGGCGACTGGTTTGGTTGGTTTTTTTCCCTGTTTTGAGCTGTGTTGTAGCTATGGAAATGCTGCTTATTTTTCCCGTTCCTACTGGATATTTAGTTCTTATTGCATGTAAACCCTTCAAATAGCAAAGCATAGCGAAGAGCAGAGTGGTTTTGCGTGGGCATGTCCGAAGAGCACTTAGATGTACTGGTCTGTGTAGTCAGTCCATCTGGAGGAGGATTCGTGTTTGAAGCCTGCAGCTGTATCAGCATGCTACTTGCATTCTTTAGTGGTGAGCTGTAGGAATGACTCTGGCATAGCCTTTTCCTGTAAGCTCTGTAACAACACCAACCCCGCTGTGGTGGGTAGAAAAAAGTTTGAAGTCTGTGTATGTGTGGGAAGCTCTTTTTTTGTCTGGTTATTATGTTACACTTTCATGATGACCAAGTGCTGGAAGGAAGGTTGCAGGAGGCGTAAATAAAAATAGTGTAATTTTTTTTTTAGTAGCACAGTGCTGTTGGCTTTAATTGTTTGGGGTTTTTTTGGTTGGTGTGTTTTTTTTTTTTTTTTATTTTGCTCCTTGATGAATCCTTGCACTTTATAATGGGAAGGATTGATGGCTGCTTTCATTTTGTAGCCTGCTACAAGGTGGTTTTGGTCTGTGTTTAACAGTAAATTGTAAAAGAGGACACTCTTGTTTTCTTTTGCTTTATCAAGCTCTGTGACCTGTTAGAATCTTTACTACTTCAACAATGTTTGAGTCTCCGTTAAGCGGTTGGAGATGAGGCATCATTTAGCCTGTGTTACGGTCCTGTTCCAACAGTCTTCAGACCTGTCTTTGATGTTATGCAACTTTATTGCAGTGTGGGTAGAAAATAATTTTAAAATACAAAGTAAATAATTTTCACTGAGGATTTCCCTAAGGCACGTATGCACGTCCTAATATTTCAGTGTTTTGCCATCTTCCAGGTAAAAAGGAAAGCCTGGAAACTTACTTCCAAAAATGGTACTGTTTTTCTTTATTTTCTGAAGAAGAGACTCAAATTGTTGGGGATGCATTTTCTATTAGGAAAAGCAACAAAACCATAGACAGTAGCTTGTATCTACACAGGATGTCTTTGTAGTTCTTTTTATTTATATAAGAATGTGTCCGTAAATCTAATATTGATCAGAGCTACATAGATTGCTTCATAACTAACTCTTGACTGCAGTTAAGAAATGTATGTCATCTATTTCTTAAGTCAGTAGGTGTATGAAAAGAAAAGGAACTTTCCCCCCTCTCCCCCCCCTTTTTTTTTTGGTAATGAATATTTTAACTTTTTTGGACTTTGCCAAAGATGGCCTTTTCCATCACCTATACTGCAAATAAAAGTCATGTCACATTTAACTTTATGTTGAAGTTTCATGTGGCAACTAACTTATCTTGCTGCACTTAATAGATATGTCTCTGCATGTTTCTTTCTTAAATTGTGGATGTTTTCAGGTGGAGACAAGTGTATGACTATAACTGTTGCTGGGGGGACACACAATAGCTCTCCATCCCTCTTCAAGACAGACATTAATTTTTCCAGGCCCTCCATTCCCTTTGAATGCAAGGTGCTACGTATTACTGGTCCATGTGAGGAGTAACATCAGTTTTTAGAAGCAAGGTGTTTTCAAGGTCCTAGACCTTGTGTTATGTGATGATACTTGAAATACATTAGAAAAAAATTTTAGAAATAAGGGAAACTGCCAAGTAGAAAACAATGGCAAGTAGAAAACAATGGCAGTGGTAACTTGCTTTAAAATACCGTCGGTTGGGCAGTAAGCATCAATTTTAGTGTATATAAACTGTTATATATGGTGTATATAAAACTTTTTTTCTGCACGTTTCAGCCTTCCCGAACAGGGCCTGTGTTGGCTAGGGTGGTCTGTCTGTAAGGACCTCTGGTCTGTCGTCTGCTTGCCTGGAAGTTGAGTCAAATGTGGATTTGACTGGGTTTGAAAGGGTTAAAGGGACTCTGAGCCCTTTCTCCTCTTGTTAGCCCTATGTGCTGTGATCCAATTTCCATGACATGTGTTTTGCAGAAACCCCACCCCTCCTCTGTCCCTGTCTCTCTCCATCTTTCCAGTTTTCGTTGTTAGGGTTATATTCAGCACTGTCTGCCAGCTTGACTTCACATCATTGGACATTTCTGCATACCTAGACCAGACAAAGAATTTCCTGTTTAAATTGAAATTTTGGCTAGCCCCGCTTTTCTGCATGCCACCAATAAATATATAACGTTTGTCTGTTCCCCCTATTAAGTATCTCCTTCCTGATGCTTTCTTACTTCCAGAGAGGTCTTTGTCGAAGCTGTGTGGGAGGAAAGTGCACAACTGTGGTAGGAAGAATGTGCTGACTTGTCAATTAACCTTTCCCCTTTGTAAGGTTAACTGCTCTAAATTGCACTTTTTGTAATAATTCATTATTGTACACAAGGAAATGGGAAGTCTATGTGGAACACAACTTAGAATGAAAAACTAGAGTTCTTAAGAAAGTTACCTATAAAGCACGTAAATAGTGAAATAATTATTTTTTCATCTCTAGGAGTTAATACCAGGGGTTGCAAATACAGATTCTCTCAAGTATCAACAGTAGTTCTGGGAAGTCTGGCAGGTGGAGAAAATGGTGTAGGTTTGACTCCAAGACAAAACCTCAAATTCTGAGTTAATTTGGAATTGGGTATTTTATGAAGGAGCCGGGACTTTGTTGAATTGGATTGAACTGTGCTAAGCCTTCAGATATAAATTGACTCATAGTCCGCCTCAGTAGTGGCTCATAATCCGTCCATCAGCAATGAAGCCTTTTTTGCTTACAAAATGTTTTCAGAACAGTTTAGTAAGGTGATTAAACTACAGTTTGGTCCTATTTATGACAGAATATGCAGTAGGTTTTATTTTTTAATGCCTTGTAACTTAGTGTCCTCATGGGATAGAAGTTATGTCTTACAGTTGTTTTAAAGTCTTGACAGTGAAGTTGTAGTCTGTGAATATCCTGTGCTCTTATAATGCAAACTATTTACAAGCAATTAATTAATTTGTTTCTTTCCCTTTCCCAGCATCTTTGAGGATGAAAGCACGAAACTACGACAGCTGAAACTAGAGAATCAGGTAAATGATAGTGCTGAATCTATCAAAAATAAGTATAGAAAAACAAACATTAGCCATCTAGAGACTTGAGAAATGGGGGTGAAGTGCTAAAAATGCTTGGTCTAAAGAACACAAAGAACTCCTCAATTGCTAACATTTTTCTTTAAAGATTTTCTTGGCTTTTGTTAGTTAAAGTCAACCTTGCTATGGCTTGTAGGCTTGATTTCTTTGATACATTTATTTTTCATACGTCCTCTCATTTCTTTGGGATTGAGTCACCACAATGCAGGAATGAATCAAAAGAGAGGAAGACTGCAGGAAGTTTCCCCAAGCTATAGAAAGATCTCCTTAACACTGTCGTTGTGAAAGATTTCCAGCATCTTTTCACTTTTTTTTGTTTCCTACAAAGAAAACATTTACAGTCAAACATTTGTCAAATATTAGGTTATAGGACTCATTTTTTAAAGCACTGTTTGCTGGATGCTTACATCACCATATTCTTCAAAGCAATGAAGTATCCATCCTTAATGTTCTTCCTCTATGAAATTTTAAATGCTTATAAATAGATTAGAGGATGTGAGATTATTATGATTCTCTAGCTGGCCATTTCACATGGACCAGAAATCACTGTCTTGCATTAAATTAATCTGTGTTCAAATTAAGGTATGTTTTTTAGAAAAGCTCTTTCTCTCAGCTGAGGATCTTTAAATCCAGACATAAGTTTTCAGGAAACTGTTGCAGTGGATAATAACCCTCTTTACCAGAACTTGTTCATTATTTCTAGTCTGAGTTTGCTTAGCTTTGACTTCAGTGGATTTATTACCAACTTTATCTGTGTGTATATAGGCACTTATCTAAAACACTTCAGAGTCAAGGAGTAAAATTTGTCTTTGGTCGTATTTGTGGAAGTTAGGATAATCCTTTTACCTGTAGGTTATCCAGTAACACTTCTTTTATTTAAAAAAAAAAAAAAAAAAAAAAAAAAGGCATTAGTTCAAGTAATCAGTAGAAGAGCATTTAGTGTCAAATGCCACTCGGTAAGAAGTTCCAAAACTAAGGATGGTCTGACCGCTTGGTAATGAACCTCCGTGTCTGTTTTAGGACTGTTGTCTTGGGTCATAAGCTGGTACTAATCACTGGCTCCTAGTGCTAGGCACTGCGGTTAACGTATGCCTAGTTTCAGACCTTGCCACGGGGATGCATTGCTATTCCACCAAATCAAAGCTGCTGGACTGGGTGGAATTCCCTCAGAGCAGCTGTCAGTTGAATCATGAAGAGGTAACTTTAAAGAATTCATACCGTTCTGCAATTTTGTTTTAGGCTTTCTTGGATTTGGTTGAGACTGCAATCATCTCCAAAATCAACAGCTAGAAAATGTCACTGAAATATATTTTAACACCACCACCCCTCCTTGCAAGTGAGATATGTTGACAAATGCTAACAGTCTCTAAATTAGGATGGTAAGTTTAGGGTTTTTAATATTAACTTTTAAAATCTACTTTTAACTTTTACATGAATAGTACCATGCCTTCTGAAGAAGTAGAGGTCAATAGGAGATCGCTATCAGACATGATGGATTTGTTGCTGGTTGTAGCTGATGCCCCATTTGATTAATTTAATCTAAACATTTCTAGGAATTGGGATTAAAAATGCAAATGTTTAGCATCTTTGGCCATACAGAGAATCTGGAATAAGCATTTGCCACAGCAAAGCCATATGCTTGCCATCCATCTGGTGGGTTTGGAAACCCTGTAATTGCAGTAAAATATTATTTTTGATAAGGCATGACATCAAGTTTCATCTGTGGGCCAGCTCTGCGTGCCAGAAGACTTATCTAGACTACTGCTTTTTCCTTGAGGAGGGAGTGTGTGGCTGCTCAGGCAGTGCTTACTTCCCCACAAGTAGAAGGTGTTTCTGTGTCTTTTGAGGCACCTGCAGCTAAAAGTGCAATGCTGCCATCTCCCTGTGGGTGGAGACCGTGAAGCTGAAGGCATATTTCTGAATGCACCTGGTATGGTACTTACTCTTGACACAACGTTTCATTAATGCCATCATCACTAGCATTGTCACTGCTGCCTCAGCATGAACTAAGGAGGAGGCAGAAGAGCAGAGAGGATGTTTCAGAGCCTACTAAGGTAAGACCATGCCAAATAATAAGTAGTATGGTGTGGCACCTTCAAGGGTGGAGTAGTTGGAACCTTCCTGTATGCCATCTTCCTGTTCATCGCAGTTGTAGAAAGAATACTAAACTAGTTCTCTTATTAGTCTGCTATGATATTTTACTCTGACACATCTGACTTGTTAGCCTGTCGGAAACTCATTAGAACCGGAGTTGGTGGTTTGTGATCCTTTAATCATCCTGTATTCTGATGTCATGCTTTTCTGTGGTGCAAAGAAAATGCTTCTGAAAGTATTTAATACATGGAGTTCACAAAATTCTGAACAAATCATGATAATCTGTACCTGTTATTTATTTAATGGGTTATGTGTTCTGGTGTCCTGTTCATAAACTATGTTAATTTTTTGTTGTAATATTATATGAATTTTTACTGTAACACAGAGCTGGAAGAAAAGGCTAGTTAGTAGACAAAATGAAACAAAATACAATTTCCTTCTATCTACCTCATCCTAGTGGAATAAGTCTGAGAATACATAGTACTGAAGGTAAGGCTGCTCTGCCACCTTATGTAGAGAAAATGAACTGCTACTATCTGTCCTGTCAGTGGGCTTGTAGATTTTTTTTTTTCCATCTCAATAAGCAAAGTAGTAGAGAGAAGCCTTTTTAAAACAAATTAAATTACTATCGAGTTTTGTCACTTTGATTATCCTGAAGTCCTTGCAAGAAGAAGGTCTACCGGCACTAAAGTATATGTTTCAATATAAGCCAATATGATGAAGTGGGATTGGTGAGTCCTAGAAACTCTTTGATGAAACTGAATGTACTATAAAAGAAAAAATAAATTTTTAGACTGGTGAGCAGTGAAATATTTAAAAAAGGTCATCTAATAGATCAGTTAAGTAGCTCTGAAAGCTATTATATCCTATATTGTTCCCAAATTCAATTTCCCATTCTAGCAGTAGCTGTGTACTTTCTTACTGCCTTTAGGATGTGTCTGTTTTATTTTTTTCTTGTCTGTCTATTTGTCAGGTAGAGCAGCCTTGGCAACAATTTTTCTCAAATCCTTATTCTGAGTATAATGTTTTGATTCTTGTTTTCCCTCTCTCCTTTTATTTTAATATTAGAGATTTATAAACTATAATGAATTTTTTTTCTTTTCCTCAGCATTAATTTAAAAACCAAACAAACAACATAAACCAATGTAAATTCTTCTGGAAGGTCCAGAAAATTTCCAGAAAACAAATTTTATCTGTAATTAGCATTTTCTAAGAATTTGACTTCTGCTTATTTTTCTCTTCTTCATATAGACCAATGTGATAATCTCTTTGGAGTTCTATGTAATTTTTGCCCTGCAGGACGATCCTTGCAATTAATTCTGCAGTAACAAACACTATCTGTATTGCAGTCCTGTAGTTATGAGTTTAAAAAAAAATGGTCATTTTGGTTTGGTTTTTTGGTGTTGGTTTTTTTTGGTGGGTTTTTTGGTGTTGGTTTGTGGTTTGGTGGGTTGTTTTTTTTTTTTTTGTGGTTTTTTTTTTTGTTGGTGGTTTTGGTTGGGTTTTTTCTTTTTTTTTTTTTTTTAGAGAAGTGCTTGAAAAGCAGGAAGAATAAAGGACCAAGGGCTGAGTTGTGTTGGAATTCCTCAGGGAGAGGTTGCCTGAGAAACTAACCTCACTTGAGATAAAAAGCCTAATAGGAGAGGAAAGAACCAACAAGAGAGAGAAAAAGCGTAAAAGGAGAGAAAAGGCTTCCAAAAACATCTATGTCTTAAGTTGACTGAATTGTTGGTACTGTTTATCTGATGGATCCTTGGAGACTGAAAAGAATTTGATGGAGAAAGGGTTTCTATAATCAAGAACAGCTTTCAGGGGTTGTTCAGGTACCTAAGAAGCAGGCATGGATAAACTGCATCTACAGCAAGGGGCTTGCACATTGTTTGTGTAGTGGTGCATTACAGAATATTAGAATGTGATTTTTTCTTCTTAATACATCACCTGAACTTCTAAGGATTAAGCGTGACTGGCTTTAAAATGGTGCAATGTCCCCGCTTGCCTTGATTTAAGTTTAGAAGTTGTTTCCATTCTCATGTAGTAGGAAATCATAAGCATCAAATGTATACGTATCTTGGAAAAGTAATGTTTTATTTTTTAACATTTGGATTTATCGTTCTTTCCTTTCAATCCTGAATTGCATGGAGAAATTTTGCAAGGTAGATGAATTTTCCTTTCACTGGATCAGTCCTATTTTAATGACTGTAATCCCCCCCCACCCCCTGCCACCCCCATCTAAGTCTTATCTCTCAACATTGGTTTCTGGGAACTATTTGTTTTCAGTTCTCCCTATAAGATGATAGCTTTTGAGACAAAAGCCTTTTTCTTTGGAAGTCCTGACTTGCTTTTGCTGCACTGTGATAGCATTTATAACTGCAGTGGCAGAGTGAGCCCTGATTAAGGATTTCTAGAAATGTTACGCTAATACAGTAAAAGACTTAATTGCCATATAATGCATAGGGCAAGGGCTCTCATCTTTACTCTGGCATTTTCAGATAGTCTTGGAGATAGTTCTCTTAATACAAAGTTAGCTTAATTGTACAAAACAGGGAGGAAAAATTATACATTCCCTGCATGCGCAGGAAGTTGTTGTCCTAAACAATGGAATGTTTAGTCCAATCATAACTGCAGTGGAAGGAGTGGAGAGTCCTTGTGAGCTGTTTTGTCTACTCTATCAGCTTAAGTAAGTAGGATGCATGGAGTAATAAAATCGCATGAACATGCTGTATATTATAACGTTTACTTTGTGAAATGTTTCGTATTGGATTATAAAAGACTGCTGAATTTGGCTATTTATATTAAGGATTGTTGCAATTTAGACTGGATGAACAGAGTTAAAATTATCTGCTGATGGTCTCAGATCAGAAAATAAGCAAGTGTCCACATCAACCACTGATGGAGAATCAAAGGCAATGTCTCACTCCAAAGACACAGTGATATCTGTGTCCAGGATTTTTGTAAGAGATTACAAGAGTATTTCAGGTTCATCGGAGATCCTGATCAGTGACATGTCATTGCCAATGGCTGAGGCAGAAACGCCTCCCTGGATATGGTTACTCATCCTTATTTCATGCTTTTTCTTTATTTTACAGAGAGCTCTTCTAGAGAAGAAGCAGAGGAAGAAACGTCTTGATCCCTTGATGGTACAACCAAATCCTGAGGCAAAGCTGCGTAGGTCAAAGCCCAAAGGGTGTGAGGAGCAGACTCCTTTAGTAGAAACTCCTGCCCCTTTCCACAGTGATGTTATGTTACATGGTAAGTAATCAACAGGATTGCAACAAATGTTCCCCAAAATGCCAGTGCGTGCATTTTATGTCACAGAGGAGCACCTACATTGGTGTGACAGTGGTCAAGTAGTAAACAAGATTCATTACATTCCTTTCTATGTACAAAACTAAAATTGTAGTACAGTATGGTTGAGCAATACTGAACTGTAAAAACAAACAAAAATCTTACCTTGAATTTTGTGACAGCTGAGACTCTTCATGTGTCTTTGAGTAATCTCTCCCTTCTGTTATGCTAAGAACTGTAGAAATGGGTAAGGAACTTCTGTAAAGGTAGGGAGATACAAATCCAAAGAAAGAGAGTCTTCTGAAGCTGTAGGATAAAGAAAAGGAAATAATCCAGTAGTGACTGCCTGTACTTTTCTTCGTGGTATCATGGTATACTCCTTCTCAAGATTGCGCATGACTGAATGATAAAGTAGACAAGAGCAAAACAAAAGTCTTACGAATACTGAATTAGGTTCTTGCTGGTTTTTACCTCATCTATTGTTTTCTGTGGGCTTCAGGGAGACAATTGAAACATGACCAACAAGCTATAGTGGTCCAGAAAGTCACAAGCACAAAGTGATATCAGAGCCAAAGGCAATAACTCAGTAGTCTCAAAACATTACAGTAAAATAGTGACCATTCTGTTAGGAGTGAAAAGAAATATGTTAGTGAGAGCCTTAAGACTTCCATGTCACAGGGAGGAAAAAAGAGCAGCAATGAAAACCCTACATTCCAGTGAAAGTGTCAATAAGTAGTTTATGAGAGCCAGGATCCCATCAGCCTATCAAGAAAGTAACAGGAAGCTTCCTAAGGCTATTGCAGGATGTTATACCACAGCCATTATATTAATAGGGAATTAATGTATAGAGTGTAATTTAAAACACCCAAACACACCAGTGTTACCTGGTTTGAAGATCACATTTGGAACTGTGTTATCCCCTCTCTTTTGAATGTTTTTCTTGTTGTCCAGATGTCTTTCAGGATCATAGGATGGGGAGGAGAGTGGTGATGTGAATGGTAGCATTTATGTGTTTAAAATCAAGTAAGAGAAAGCTTCTGTTAAAGACACTTTTAAGTCAAAAAGAGAGTGAGAGAAAAGATTGATATAACTTCTAAGTTAGGAAACTTCAGTAGTACTGAAACTACAAGAAAGAAAAATGAAAACTAACTGCTCCCTCACTAGCTTCCATAGTTCTGAAGCTTCCTCAGTACAAACAAATCCTGTTAAGAAGTGATAACAGCAGTAAACATGTTCAGAAATCTGATGACTAGATAAAGCAGTGTAATTTTAAGAAGGAAAACAGTGGGAAAGCAAGAAATCCAAAGCTGGAACTACACTTACGTATTAGGTGCTACACAAACGCGTATTAAGTATTATGCCAGACCCTGACATCAAGACATCTCCACCAATTATGAAGCGCAGTGCACAGCTGTGTTGCCTGTTTAAACATGGAAATTTCTTTTCTACCAAAAAGACAGAGGGCATCCATTTACAGGTTTTTTTCTGCCTGTGGCTGTAGATATTTTTATCAAATTGATTTGTGATGCTCACAGTAGAGCGCTCACTTACTGGCACAGGAGCAAATAAGAAACCTGAAGGAACAGAAAATAGAGTAGTTGCCCATAAATACATTGAAGGATATCAATGTGCATGACTAATTAATTATTTTTTAATTAATTGCTTAAGCCCTTATAAAAAAAGTAGATACAATCACTATATAAATGGAGGAACTGATGCCTGATATGTTTAAAGTAATAGGTGGTCTGTGCCAGAGTCAGGCCTGACTCTTCCCAAGTCTTCTGACAGAAGTTGAACAAGTATACGTCAGTACTTCAAAGGGATGCTTGAGCAAGTGAAGATGAAAAGGACCGTCATCCTGGGATGCATCTTTAGCAGTAAAAAACAGACTTTAGCATTCTGTTTCATTTTGGCCTGCAGGCATTGATGGACCAGCTGCTTTCCTGAAATCAGAAGTGCAAGATTTGGGGACGAAGCTCCAAACTCTCTCTGCTGGATCTTCCAAAACAGAAGACAATGCAGATCAGGAAAATGATGGAGAGGCTCTAACAGACACAGCAGGCAAGCCAGGTCTGCAAGAAATCTTACAGAAACGAGGTAAGAGTTGATAATGGGCAAAGGTCTTTTTCAGGCTCTTCTAGTTCTTATGATTTTTTTTCAGTAGCATTAAAAATCCTAAAAAATATGAGGAATCATGAAAGAAATGTCTGTAGGGTATTAGTTTTAAATGCACAGCTAGTAGATTCTACAGCATGTAGAAATGCAGAACTGCAGTTCCTGCTTAATTGGAACATACCAGTTATGTTTTAAAGGTTTATCAACGTGCTGTATAATTTCTGGCCTTTACAAGGAAGTTGGTGACAAAACGCTATACTTTACATTTTGCTAAAGTTCAGGGTATTTTTATTGCAGATATATTATGTCTGGATATGATGCTTGAATATTTTCACAACAGCAGAACCCTTTATAGCCAGTAAATGGCGTACTTTAACTGTTTAGGAGACTAACAGGAAAGGTGATCTTCCCAAGTCAGAGGCTGTCACAATCGACAGTTTTAGAGTTTTATATTCAACAGTTATACCCCACTGAGTAGTTTCCCAGTGGAGTGTCCATCTCTGTCTGCCAAGTATCTTATGTTGCTGCCAGTACTACCGGAAACCTTTTTTGTCGCATGCAGCCTAAACATTTTGCAGCAAAATAATGGCTAATGTTTAATATGGTACACAGCTTGTTTTTATTTTGCTGAGCCTGTCTCCCGGAATGTTTCCAGTACACGTTATGTATTAAGGTACTAGCATATGTAGAAATATTTCCATTCAGATTTCCAGTCAGATGCAACAGCTGCTTACCTATGGGTAGCAACATTACACAAGAGTTAGGAAAGGAAGCAGGAGAGAATATCCAGAAACTTCAGGGGAAATTAGTGGAGGTAGAATATAAACAGTGAATTTTGAAATTGGCCGGAGTACTAGGGTTAACGCCTTTCCTCTTTCCAAATGTGCTTTGGCAAGTTTACTGACAGGTTGTTAAGACTACTTTTTTCTGTTTCATCTGAGACAAAGAACTTCCAGAAATCCAAAGAATCCCTTCTATTCAGTGCCATGTTGGAGCACAGTTACAATATTGGCTCTCAGAAAATAATTCAGCTTAGCGTGTTCATTTTCTACAGTGCTTTATGTGCTTTTCCATTCTACAGCCAAATTAAAGAATTGACTCACAGAACAAAATGATTCAGTTCCAAGTGGAAGGAAACACCAAACAGTGATGTGTACGGAAGCTCTTTATAAATGTCTTTATCCAGAGTTATTTTAGTTATATACCCGCAGTCATCTCTACATAACTGTGCTTAGGTTAAGATTAAATAAGTCCTGGAACTACTCTGTCTACGCTTCCGTTTAAAAAAAAATCAAATTATTAGTAGTATTCATGAGACCTGAGTTATTGCTACTGATGTAAGAATGGGAGGGGCTCTTACTGAAAAATTATCATATTCCATTTCAGTGTGTATAAGACTAAGGGGAAATGGTAAAGGATGTAACTGTACAGAGTCCAACTGACAGGATAGGTGTCAGCATATTGATCTGGATTTCCTTTTTTTGCTCTCAAGACATGGAGGGCTTTTTGCGTGAAAATAGGCGTAATTAATTCAATGGCAGCATACACTAAGTAATATGTTACATCATGTAATATCATGTAAAATATGTATTAATAAAAGCCTGACAGCTGCTTAATCATCTGCACAGTGACAGCTGCAAAATGTCACTAGGGGTTTGAATTACAAGGCTCAGGAAGCAATATAGCGCATGAAGAAAATCAGCAACAGAATCTGAAACAACAAAAATTAATTAAAAGAGCAAGAGCAGAATAGCTATGCAAGAGTCGTATATGAATTAGCGATGCCATGACTCATGACACCTTCTTTTAGAGGTTACCTGCTTGATCCTCTATTCTGGCAGGAATTTCAGGCAGTTTGAATTTTGATGAGGAGGACACAGAAGAGGAAGAAGCTAGTAAGGGACCAGCATCTCACTCACCGTATCCTGAATCTGAGAGGCCTAGTTCTGCAACCAGCGAGAAATCTCTTGCAGTAAGTGTCTGGAAATCCATTTCTGATACGGGCTGGGCGTGTGCTTGATTTTAGTACTAACCCCTTGAGCACTGGGTTAAAATATAGTAGTTGCAGCTACAGTAACTAGCATATTAATCCCTGAAGGCAGAGGAAGGTCATGATTGTCAGGTTATCTGACTGAAGGGCCATTGAGTTAAACACAAAGACCTGGTAAAGATCAAAGGAACAATGGTGGGCGGAGGAACCCAAGTAGCCTAATCAGTGAAGATGGGAACATGATGAATCAGCTACTCCTATGATCCTCAAAGGAGACAGATTAGGCCATTGTCTCTGGTGTAAAATCCACCAAGATGACTCAGAGAAACTCTGAAATGCCATGCAGACTTAAGAGGGATCACTGCCTGAAGGTTTATACCATTTATTGTGGGATGCAAGGGGGAACAGAATTTTGGAATGGAACAGAGAATTCTGGGATTGGACAAAACTTTTTATGGGGTGTTTAGGGGAAGGGACTCGAGGAAAAAGAAAAGGGTCAAGGTGGATCAGGGAGTAATAAGCATGGGAAAATGGGGACTAAAGGGGGTAAAAGGCACCAGATGCATGTAAACAGCTGCAAGATGGTGTGCTTGTCTGGCCAAGCCTTGTGCCTGATTACTGCAGCATGTCCTACCATCTTCTAAAACTCCATTTCTAACTATTTCCTACATGAATGTGTTCCCGCGTATGTGTGTGTTTGTGTGTGAGAGAGAGACATACACACACACACGCTGACAAACTATATGCTGGACTAGCCAGTGAGGTGGAAGAGACCAGCATCAGGAAGACCCGGGATCTGAGCTAGTGACCAGATAAAGGGCATAGGTTTTGGGCATGGATGCTGGACAGCCTTAAAAGTCTATGCTACTATTCAAAAGACCAGTGTGAGTATACTTGTGGGGTGACTGTGTGCATGTTGTGCTACACCAGTGGGTGAGTAGTACAAGAAGTCTGGGTGTTTGCTGCTTGGGAGACTGGACTATGGGTGCTGCTAGAGATACGGGGTGGCGGGTGCTGGAGGGGGCAGGGTGAGAGCCACTATTGAATTTCAAGTCTGTGTATGTGTGTCTGTGTGTGTATTCACTCAGACTTTGTACTGCTATACCTGGGAATAGGGATAAACCCGCAACCTCATTTCCAAGCGCAGTAAGGGAGGAATCACCTGGATTCTACAATCCACAAGGATTCAGCTCCCTCTAAGAAAAAATGACCTTAATGACCTATACCAGATTTCCATTAGAATTCCTGTTCCTTTGGTGACCATAACTTGCATCCTGACTGTACACATTGTTCTAAGGTTTTTCCAGCATTTAGTTGAGGTGGTTCCACTGTCAGCTTACTCCGTTTCTGCTACTGTAGTGAACCAACATAATCTCAGTCCTCATTTCAGTCACAAAAATCCCAGCCTGTCTTACTGCAGCATCCATCAGTCGAGCTTATCATGCTGCCTATTTCCCACAGAGTGTTTGAAGTTCTAAAAGCAGAGAGGCTCTTTGCTTAGAATATTTAGTGTTTCATCCTATTTCCCCCTTCCTAGCAATTCACTCATCTCTGGTTAATGGGTACTTTTTCTCCCCTCCCCTTGGAGGGCTAGTCTTTCCTCAGAGTAAAAGTCTTCAGCCACTTTCTTCAGAGAAACACAGGTGGTCTCTCTTTTAATTTCCCCTTCCTGCATATCTTCTTGAGTCAGGAGATCTTCTGTTTCAACAGACCTTTCTTTTCTTGGGGGAATACCAGAGCCTCTGATCTGATATTAATTTGCTAATATGATGGTTCTTCCCACAGGAAACAGGTGCTTCCTGTAGTCCATCCCCTCAGGCAGATGCACAGCTGGGAGAAGTAGAGAACTTGGAGGATTTTGCATTACGCCCTGCACCCCGTGGTATTACAGTCAAGTGTCGAATCACTAGAGATAAGAAGGGAATGGACCGGGGCCTCTTCCCTACTTATTACATGCACCTGGAAAGGGATGACAACAGAAAGGTATTGGAAGCAGCACACAGTATCTTGGCTATTGTACTCCTACCACAGAATATTTTTGGTGTAAGGGAGAGCTCCTGGTAAGAAACCAGAAGCTGAGGAGAGCCAGCATGCAGGTGAGGACAGCTTATATTTGGCCAAGGCACTACGGAGGGAACTGGCAGATTTAAAAGCCATAATACCATGAAAGATGAAATTTAAGAAGTTTAAAAATGTCAAGGATAAAGAAGAGCAGGGAGACTGAGCTGCTCCAGAAGAAAAGGAGGGAAGACTAGAAGGGATGGTTGCATTAAATACAGACTGCTGAGTGAGCTGATTGGAGGAATAGGATTTCAGGGGGTGCACTTGTGGAAGAGATCAAAGTTGTGGAGACAGTAATAATTGCACAAACAAAAAGGGGAATGGGTGTGGGAAATGGAGAGATAACAGTTTGGACAGCAACGCCTAGCAATGCCTCTGCGTTCTTACAGAGCTCCAGTCTTGATCAAAGTTTTGTATTTCCAGACATTCCTTCTTGCAGGGAGAAAACGAAAAAAGAGCAAAACATCCAATTACCTCATATCAGTTGACCCAACTGATTTATCCCGGGAAGGGGAAAGTTTCATTGGAAAACTCAGGTGAGAACCACAGATGAAAACTGCAGACAGGAGAGATTGGATTTTTATTTTAGCTGAGTTGGGGTTGCGAATAGCAATCTGGTACCAGTTCAGAGAGAATGAACTCGCATCGTCCTGCTTAATGTAATCTGTATTCACCTGGATTGGCATCCTTTTTTCAGCGTTACTATTCACTGTAGCAATTGAGAGAAGGAAATCTGGCTTGATGCTTTTCCAGGATAGGTTACAGGCTCAGTTCACCACGGGCACTTCGCGGAAGCTCCTTACTGAGCTGCAATAGGAAGATTCAGATGGCAAGAGGTGTGTTTGCACTGTGCTGTACCAATACCTTCAGAACATGACAAAACTCTCCGCTGATGCCTCTCTCTTTCTCTGTCTTTCCATAATCTGACATTAGGTCAAACCTCATGGGAACAAAATTTACAGTCTATGACCATGGAGTTAGCCCAGTCAAGGCACAAGGTCTAGTGGAAAAGGCTCATATGAGACAGGAGCTTGCAGCTATTTGTTATGTAAGTAGTGCCTCTCCCCTTTTGCCCCTTTCTTTTTTGTTGCCTGGTTGCCAAGGAAACAGGGCTTACAAAATCATGCTGCCTGGCAGCCTCCCCCACTTAACTTTGGAACCAACTGACCAATTTCAGTCAGACAGAACAAAGGGCAGAGGCCTCAAAGATAAATTCTTACAAGTTTAATGAAAAAAAAAAAATAATGCCAAGGGAGGGAGAGAGACCCAAACTAACATCCTGATGACCACCTTACCTGGCCTGTGGTTGGGTGTGTGGCCAGTCAGCATATCCTTTACGTGGATGGAGCCAGCCACAGCATGAACTGCCTCTTGCCCAGCTGGTACCTGGTGAATGCTAAGAAGGAACTGGGAGTACCCTGTGAAGCAGAGTTACTTTTTGCAGAACCAAAGGTATTTTGGTGGATAGGAAGGAGGTGGTATTGTTTCAGTAGCAGCTTGTTGTTGGTAAGGATATGGTTCCAGGGGAAATCATGATTCACTAGCTCTGTCCTAGAGATGTTTTCTTCTGGTCTTGTGGATCACCTTGGTCTAGGCTTCAGAGTGAGGAGGCCCTTGTGGACACTCTAGATTTATGTAAGGGTTCTCACGTCACATTGTTTCATATTCCAGTCCTAAAGTTTGAATAAAATTTGAGGCTTTTCACAAAACGATGGCCAGTCAAGTGGAAGGATTTTTACTTTTATCACAGGTACAGCAGCAGAAATTTAAAGGCACATTAGCCTACTGGAGCATAATCTTGATTTTTTTGCTGTTGATCTTAATGGCATATGGGGAAAAAAATTCATAATTCCAGTACTAGCCAGTTTACAGAAGTATCACTGGATAATTTCTTTGTATACAGTATTCTTCAGTTCCCTACCTAACTGTACACAGCAAGGTGTTAAAAATGAGTACAGCAGGTAATATAAAGTCAGCTTTTCAGATTTCTGAACTTTTATCTACAAGAAGTTCGTAAAGTTTATATATTAAAATCAGTGCCCTCATTCTCATATGTGCCTCTAGATTTTCTGAAGTGAAATAATAGAGGTTGCAACTCCAAAGACCTTTTTTCTGTGTCTGCAAAATGCACTAGCATGTTAGGAGAAGCTGTATTACTTCTATCAATCAGTTCAGTACTTCTAAAAGACTCTGGCTTTTTAATTGGTCTTTGGGAATTTTAAAGGATATCACTGACATTGTTACAGAAGACCTTAAATGGACCCTTGGATTTTGGTTGACATTATTAAATGGAAGGTTTGAGAATGCCAAGATTTTTTTTCCTTTGCTTTTTATACTTAATCCACTTGGAGCAGTCTCCTGCGGTACTCTGGAAAAATCTGCTTGTCTTAAGATTGAAGCTTGGACAGATGCTGAATACTTTGCCTTCTGGATCTGTTCTTAATCATTTATAAAAGAGCATGATTTGAGAGAAAATTTTAGGTATGCTCTTAAACACAATAACAGCACCTAAAGAAGAATGTCATTCATTCATCAGGAACATTTTAGCCTAAATGGTGATACATAAATAACAGACTCGGGCCAAAGTTATTTGCCTTTTATCATACTTAAGGCGGCTTGTTCACTAGCAAGATTTTAGCATGTTTTTGCCTCAGATGTAAAAACTTATGCCTGGAAATTGCACTTGTCTGATTTCATTATAAATGTTTCATTAGTATAACAAATGTGCTCTGAATTAGGTAATACTGTGTATGTCTTTTAACACAGTTCTCGAAACAGGAGAGAAAGCTGTTCTTAGTGATTAAACGCAGTTGCAATTAGATTAACTGCTACTACAGTTGTAGATAGCAAATCTCTAAAATCCGATATAAATGTGGATTCAAATTCAGTTTTGCTGTCATTCCTTCTTTGAGACGGACTATCTCATTTACTGAAAATAACGTCCTTCCTTGTCTTTCAGGAAACCAATGTGTTAGGATTCAAGGGTCCCAGAAAAATGTCTGTGATCATTCCAGGAATGAATATGAATCATAAGCGAATTCCAATCCGTCCACGAAATGTGAGTTATGGAGTTTGGTCATGTTTCAGGTTGGAGGAAGAGGTTAAAACTTTCTTGTAGAGGTCTGGATGTTACTGACACCTGTTTAGAGCAAGGTTGTTAATACCCAGGGCTTTAGCAAGTCTGGTGGAGAGTAAATACAATGTAGCCTAAAGGTGTTGATTAATTTGTTCCTGCCTTTTACCTAATTTGTAGCCTTCTGAATAGTGTTTGTCCTTTGGTCAGCCTAAATATTATTTACTTGGCTATTTCAATGGCTAGCGTGTGTTGTTGGTGTTGTACCTACAACCCCTCCTCATGGGTGGGACCCTGTTATGCTGGGAGCTGGATGAACACAGAACAAACTTGCTTCTCCCAGGACCTTACATTCTTAGCCAGTGTAGGAATTACAACAGAGAGATTATAAACAGATAATGTGGTATTCTGGTGTAGTAGCAAGAGAGTAAGTATATTTTTGATCAGAATGTTGTCAGTCTCTTTGTAGGACTTACAGAAAAGGAGGATTCTTTAAGGAGAAAGTGGCACGAGGAGAAGGATGGAGTTTTGTGGTGACTTTTAGTGAGGATTTCTTACACATATGGGGGACGTTGTAGCTAAAAGCTTACAGAACTGTATCTGAAGATATGTTAAGGTGTATGATGAAAATCGTTCAGTTGCCTTAATGTGGGTTTTATGTTTGGTGTGATAGAAGACCAAAGGGCAGAAAGGACAGGTGCCAACTGAAAGACATGGTCAGTGTTTAAGCTAGAAAATGGTATCTGCAGCCATGTTGTGAGTAGAGGAGAGTAGGACAAGAGTGTATTTGTTGAGGTCAGAGGAAAAAAAAATCTTCAAGAGTGGAAATTCAGAGTCATGAGAGTCTGGAAAAGAGGTTTAATTTTGTGAATGGGCAGGACAATTGTAACTGGAGGCGGTCATTTATTCATCATTATTCAGTTGGTGTTGCCATCTCCCCCATCAGTAGAGTAATGATTCCATGGCCTTGCCTTTATTTTGCTCCCCTGTTTTCCCAACTGTTTTACTAGCAGGCAAGTGTACTGACAATGGACAAGACTGAAACACAAAGCTGTTCTGAAAAGTTGGCAAAGCTTTCAGTGTAGGGGTTTGACTCTGTTTTTGTCTTCCTTCTCTGTAGTGCAGTGCCTCCAATTTAGCAATACTGCTCCCACGTTAAGGGAGGAAAAATTGCATCTAAATGCTCTTTGTTGGTGCCAATTCTCAAAGTTCTTTTTGCATCTTTAAAAAAGTAAATAAAAATAAAGATATAAAGTAACTTCTTTAAATTGAACAGGAAGTTTTTATTTAGGTTATCCTCAAAAATCCACTGTTGTATCTGTGTACAATACTAAAACTGATACTATAGTTGTAGCAGTCAGACTTCCACAATAAATTGCTTTCTGATCATTTTTTCCCATTAAATAACTTCAGTTTGGATTCTTTTTCTTGGGAGTTTTAGCATATATTATTTCCGTTTGGATTTTATTTGTTGCAGAACTTCTAAAATTAAATCATATGTCATGTGATTCACTCACTACTATTTGCAGCTCCTCGTAATTCATTCTGTTTGTCAAATTTAATGTGCTGGTTTTACCTCCTTTTTGTACCTTTTTGTTTTTATTTCTCTTTTTTTTCATATTGTTCATCACTTACTGGACCCAATGACGTGACATTTAACCTACTTAAGGCATACTTACAGCCTGCTGCAGCCTTTGGACTTTCTACTGAAGCACTCCAGGGCCTGGCGCTTTGCAGTTAATTGTAGATTTTGTTTGTTTGTTTGTTTCAAAGTTTATACTTTTAGAAATGGAAGTTAGATCCAACAGGATCCAAGAAAGCTTATGAGACTCAGAAAGGATTCAGGCCAGCAGGATGGCAGTCATCTGTGGCCTGTGAACTGCTTCCTTTTCTGTACACACACTTCCTTCTCTCCCATTCTTTTTTCTTGTTTGGGTGGAAATATGGTGACAGTTTATTGAGTGGAAAGGAATGCTTGGATTGGGAATCCATGAAAGTATCTTCCTGGTACTTGCAGGAAATTTTCAATAGAACTGAGTTTAAGTGCTGTCATTGTGTTTCATTAAACAGGGAATGACCTTCAAGTGACAGAGTGCACATGCATGAGAGAGGCAGTACTCAAAAGCAGAGCCGTTCCAAATCTGATAAATATATTTATTTCTTCTGAACAGGAACATGAGAGTCTGCTGTCAAAATGGCAAAACAAAAATTTAGAGAACCTCATTGAGTTGCACAACAAGGCTCCAGTCTGGAACGATGACACTCAATCCTATGTTTTGAACTTCCATGGGAGAGTCACTCAGGCCTCAGTGAAGAACTTCCAGATTGTCCATGACAACGACCGTAAGAATCTGGTGGAGAGTGTGTGGGGCTTATTCGAACAGGGAGAACCCAGTTTATTTCATGAGATTTGGGAGGAATAGGACACTCTTCCTGGAGAAGGGAGACTGGGTGGCAGAATTCAGCTCAGGATTACTGGGGACTTCTCAGCTGTCAAGAAAATTATATAAGGCCTCCCTTTTTCTGGCGTGGGTGCAGAGACTGCTGTACATAGCTGCAGCAAAAGAGCGGGCAAATGCAATCTTCCTGAAGGGAAAGAAAAGGATTAATATGGCACCTTCAGCCCAGCAAAAGAGTGGTTTGAGCTTTGGTTCTGAGAAAAAAGGTAATCTCTAGAATAACACAGTTACTCTAGAGAACAGATTTCAAGACCACGCTGGTGAGACAGGATGGATACACCAACCACATGTATTTGGGACTGCCAGACATGTGTGTTTTTGTCTGTGGTTGGTTTTTTTATTGGTTGGGGGGTGCGGGGGGGGTGTGTGGTTTTGTTTGTGTTTTGTTTTTTGTTTTTTGTTTTTTGTTTTTTTTTTTTCTTCACTGTAGAATTGTTCGTCTCTGAATCTATCTTTTCTCCCCAGCTGACTACATTGTGATGCAGTTTGGTCGTGTAGCAGAAGATGTGTTCACTCTGGACTATAATTACCCTCTCTGTGCTCTTCAGGCCTTTGCTATTGGACTCTCCAGCTTTGATAGTAAATTGGCCTGTGAATGAGAGACAAGAGGCTTGAAACATGGAACTCACTCCCATCCCTGCATCTTCTTGTAAGAGTTCCAGGTGGAGTAATGAAAAGCATATTGGGGATGGAAGGGAACTGGAGGACAGACTTCTGCAGGCTTATTAGAAAGCAAACACCAGGCCTCAGAGCATTACGGTAGTTGACAGTAGACCATCTTAGGAGACCATCCCAAGACTGAGCAGTCTCTGTGTGCATTGTGGAAGAACAAGAAATATGGGCGATGGGAACAAGAAATATGGGATGGGGTATGTTGTCAGTGTTGATTCTGCTTTCAGAATCCTTGTAACAGATGCTGCGTGAGAGCGGGCTAAGGAATTTAGCCCACTAATCGGTAGCCCTTGCAGCTAGGATTAGAAAAATAATGGCTTAGTGTTCATATGCCTTGGAACTTCCACAGTGCCCCTGGAGATGATGCTACTGATCTGATCGGGAGCTCTTGAGTTCCCGATCAGATGATTTCAGAAAAAAGGAGGACTGTGTTCTTTTGCCCTGTGTAGCATTTTGCTGTCTGTAACAACAGACACGGAAGGATTCCAGTTATGGCTCTGTGCAACCATAGGTAATGTTCAACAAATACATAGCTGGAATGAGACATTGGCTCTAATAAAACACTTTACTCTTACTCTGTGCGATGATTCTCTGTTAAGGCTGGTAGTCCAGTTCCCTTTCATTATTCTATTTGCTCCATATCCCTTGACAGTCTTTTTACCAAATAAAGAAACAATCAAATCTCAAACGCTCCTTTTTTTAGTTGGTGATGATATATCAATTGCTGTTTCTGTTATTCTAAACCATGTGAAAAATGAGACTGAATAGATGATAAATCTGACTGAATTTGGCAGAAGGTAGTATTGTAACAACATACAGTACTATTCCTGAAAAGCAGTGTTCTAATTGATTGAATCTAGTCTGTAAGCAGATCAGAAATATTTCTGAATTTCTCCATTGTTCGTAAAACTTGCTACATTTTTAGGAATACGTTAGTGACTGATTTTGTTTTTCTTAACATGACATTATCTCAAGTCATGACATATTAAAGTACATTCTATATAAATAATTTTAACCTGACTATAAGAAGGAGTGAGCTCAGAAGGAGATTACAGGTGTTTTCAAAGGCATCAGTAAGTTTAAAAACACTAACAAATGTATCACGGGGCTTTGCAATGTGTCCTTCCAGTGTTCCATTTTTAATGCTGGAAGTACAACACGGAGACTGTAGGTCACAGCATGGAATGCTTCTTGGTTCCTATGGCCTTGATTTGTCAGAGTGAATTGCTGCGCACTGTGACATGTAAGCCTCATAGTGTACACAGCCGCTGCGTACTATAGCAGAGAACCGTTACTATCTTGCCTGTTTCATGGCCGTTATGCATACTCATGACGATCCTGAAAAGCTCTGTCCCTCTTTTGAGACAAGAATAGGTGTTCTCCAGCTTTGGATATTGTCATTGTCAGCAGACTAACTCTGTTTCAAGCTCCAAAGAGCCAGATTTATTGCTTTTGGTCTCTGGAGTCTTTGCAGTGGTAGATATCACTCACTCTTTCAAAATAATGAAACTTTGTGAAGACATTTTCTGATATTGCCAGGAAAAGAGATGATGGTAATCATGTGTAAACTCTGTATTTAACTGTAAATTATGAATTGATGATGAGAACTCCAGCTTGCGTATCTCAGATGCCCGTTCTGCATTAGATGGTGAGCTGTTGTCTTGAGATCATCTTGGGGAAGAGAACTTGAATCGTGGATCTCTTTTGTGCCTTCATGTACTTCCTGCTCATCAAGGTGGGGACAAGACCTGGCAGTGTTTTCCGGTTGGGCTCTTACGAGTTCTTGGCTAATGGCTCCTGCATTCCCTCTACCCATCCAGAAAAACTAAGTCAGTCTGTTACCTGTCTGATTATTTTTCAGACTAGGACTGTGTGAAAGAAGCTGCCTTGTGTTAGTTTGGGGGTGACTGGAAGGCAGAATGCTAATTTCCAATTCAAGATGATTTTCCCTGTGCTCAGAAGGCCACAGCAGCATCCCTTTACTCACCCTGTCAGTTAGGCGGTTTGTCAGCAGTGCCTCTTCAAGCTATTTGTTGACATCAAATGATCCTAGCAGGGTCAGGGCCTCTGGGTCTCAGTCAAAATATGCAGACAAATGAACTGATTCAGTGCTCTTTTATCAGATACTGTTTTACATTAATTGTATTTATAACTTTTTATATCTAAATGAAAATAAACTAATTTATATATTGAAAAAATTCTTAATTTTAAATGAGTTTTTTGTAGGATTTTGGTGTCACTTGTGGGCGTTCTTTGTTCCTCCTGTACTACGTACTACCTCAGTTTCTTCCTGTCTTCTTGTATCTCATCCCTCTTCTTACTCCCCCCTTTCCTTTGTAATTCTCAGTTCTCTTCCTTTGTGGTGTTTTTTTCATACACTTAGAAGTCTGGGAATAAATGTAAGGTTAGTCTCTCTAATACTTCCCCCCTGCCCCCCCCATCAGCAGGTCTTCCTGTATAGTTCTTGGTTTCCATTTGATTCTCTCTTTAAGGCACTTTTCTGCCCTGTGTTTGTAATGTTTCTCCCAGCACCCAGTTAGGGCTTTTGAGATGGTTCTTTATGCATTTTCCTACCCTCCATCTGAACCCGTTTTACAGTTGGAAGTACAATACCATATATTTCTGAATCAAGAACTGAAATAATACAAGGCTAGGAGGGACACCAAGTTGAAGTGGTTATCTTTTCCTGTTTCCACTGGGAGATGTATGAACCTCAGTAAGAGGACCTACAGGGGTTCTGATAATCAGAAACTGACTCTCAGTGTGTAGGCCCTATTCTTCAGGTACCTCTTTTTTTTCTCACTATTTCCATCTGAGCCAAATTAGATTTAGTTGGGAGAGAAACCTGAGCAGGAAATACTACTGGGCATTTGTTCTTTAGTACAGTAATATTAGTCGTGTACATGCAAATGTAACATTCTTGAAATCCCAAAGAGATGTTTAAAAAAAAAAAAAAAAAAGGAAGCATATTAAACTGTTAAATATGAATCCTAAAGGCAGGCCTAGCTGACTAAAACAGCTCCCAGGCTGCTATAAGCTCCTTGGCTCACAAATATAAAAGACAGTGAATAATTGCTTGCTCTTTTAGGGGTCAGTCCCACTCTCATTGAATTTTTGCTGCTGAATTTGGTAGCAGTAGGACAGGGGTTTTTGTTACTGTTGGCATAATAATTATACTTTACTTAGCGTGCTCCTCTACTTGCTGGTATTAACAGCTCTGTAAATCTCTCAGCTGACATTGAATTACATTTCCTGTTCCTGGTACAGGAGACAAGTAAAGCCTTCCCTGTGATTTACAGGTCAAGAGCTAAGAGTTTGTGCGAAGTCTTGTGAAACAGCTATGGAGAGATTCCTCCTCTGACAGCCAGGAATCTCATCTTCTCCGCCACAGTGTCAAAGTGTTGTACATGACTGCGGTTTGGAGCTACTGCAGCTGAAACCCAGAACGAAGAAAGACTCTGAAGGTATCCCGGGGCCAAGAGATTTGGCCCAGCATAGGGTTATGAAGGCGAGTAGAAAAGCCACACTGGTGTACGGGCTTCCTTACTAGCAGGGGAAAACGGCCTGCTACAACTGTGAAGTGGTAAGAACTGAAGGTCCTGCCATGAAAGAAGGCAGAGACCCTGTACCCACTCTTGTGTCTCTTGAACTGTGGTCTGTAGAGCTTTTGTCTTCTCATTCCGTCCCTTAACATGTTCTATATGGAATTATTCTTCCCCTGCTGGAAGCTGGACGTTACTTCTTTGGTCCCAAAATGAGAGAAAAATCCAGAAGCAAACTAACCTCACCAAAACACATTAAGGTAAAGGCTGTTATAACTGTAGCCTGATCTGGTAATTTAACATTAAATTTAGCAAATACATAAATGGATGAATGTATTCTAGAGGATGGAATTTGTGATCATTTACTTGGATTAAATTAACATTTCCAAACAAGGTGAACCGTTGCAGTGCCTACAACAAAACAGCTTAAAATTATGAAGAAAGGATTTATTTTTGTTAATGCTTAATTGAATTGAGCCCTTTATTTATTAAAGGGAAAGTCATACTATTTTACTGTGAAAAATGACTTTTAAAATAAAGCTGCATACCAAAATCTTTCAGATAGAGCACAGATAGGGTTGGAGAATGAAGTCTGATCAGGTTGCCCAACTCCCTCTGCTTTCTCTTCTAAGCAGAGTAGTTTGCTTCTACACTTCCACCAGTAAAGAGAGAAAAAAAAAAAAAAAAAAGCAGACAAAAACCACCACCAAACCCCCTCAGTTCTCTTGAGTGGGCTTCCATCTGCAATTGACTGGAGTCCTGCAAACAATTTGTGTGATGATTCACAGGAAGGAATAGGTTTCAATTCCTTCTCTTTGAGCTGTGTTGATTCTGCAGGGAAATGGGAGCGAAACAATACGTTAGTCACATAATCATGAGACCTGGCCTAGAATTCACGGTGAACAGATGTGATGAGAAGTGAGCTGCCTTTAATATATATGTTTTCATTAACTTACATGTTTTAAAATATGGCTTAGTAGAAACAGTGGCTAAATGAGATCTTTACAGGGCTTTATACAACAAAAACCACAAAATAGTTTCATTGAATTTTGTAACTTCATCTTATTTATCTTGTATATGGTCTCGATTCTTCCAGTTGTTTCAGAAAACTTTTGTCTTAAGTATTCATAAAATAAAATTATTGCTGCGTTGCCTAACAGAATAACTTACAGAAAAGTAATTTTAAGTCTATTAAAAAGGATTACCAATATCAGTTATCTTCAGCACTGCTAAACTAGGAAAAAAAAAAAAAAAAGGAAAAGAAAAAGTGGAGTTGGCATACCAAATCCCAAGACTAAGTTTATGAAGTGGATGGGTTTTGCCATCTGGTTTCTGAGGCCTTAGGACGCGTTTAGGTCCCGTTTTCAGACTTTCCTCCGCAACTTGAAAGAGTTACGAACTTTTTACGCTTTGGGTTCTTACCACAAGTTGAGATTTTTCTGAATCCATTTACTCAGTGTATTGAAGTTTTAAGCAAAGCTACCTGTGTCGTAACTCCACCCCAGGCAGTTACGTGCACGCCGGGCACCTGTGACAAAGGCTCCTGCTGGAGACACGGCAACGCGTCTTTTGCTGAGGAAGCGGCGCTGCCCAGGGCCGCTACCGGCATGGCGTTACATTTACCGGGCTTGCTGGTTTACTACTGCTTTTGTTTTGGGGACGTGGCTTTCCACCGCTAGCGCCGCTCTCGCTCCTCTATCAGCATTTCCCAGCGCGGCACGCTGCCGCTCCCGCGGGAACGGAGAGGGAAGGAGCGCCGGGACCGGGAGGAGCCGCGGCGGCCGTCCCTTCCCTCCCGGGCGAGCGCTTTTGCTTTGCGGGCTCCACCCCGCCCCGCGGGGCTCCGCTCTGCCGGGAGCAGCGGCTCCGCTCTGCCGGGCGGCGGGCACGGCCCGGCCGGGGGGGGGGTCCCGGGGGGGGGCTCCCGGGGTGGGGGGGGGGCCGCCGCCGATCCCCGGCAGCGCCGGAGTCTTGCCCCGGGAAAGCGCCGGCTCCCACTTCCCGCTCCCCCGCCCCGACCCGGAGTTTCCTTCCTCCGCTCCCCCCGGGGCCGGCGGCCCCCTCTTCCGGCCGCTGCCCGCGCTCCCCCCGCCCCGGCCACACGCGGCCCCCGGCCGGGCAGCGCCGGCCCCGCGGCGTTTTGTTCCCAACTCCGCCTCGGCCCTTCTCTCGCCTCCCGCCGGCAGTCCCCTCCCCAGCGCCGGCCTTCGCCGGCAGTCCCCTCCCTCGGCCGCGTTCACTTCATACCAACTCTCATTCCTCGCATTCCTCACTTCCTCCTTTCAAACTCCAGGGGAAATAAAAACCCTCCCTTTTCCTCCCAAACTCCTGCCCGGCCGCCCCCGCCCCTCCCTCTCCCCTCCCCGCCGCCGCCCGGGCTCGCCGTCCCGCCGGCCGCTCCGCGCTCCTCAGGTGAGTCTCGGCTTTGTGCCGCCCCGCTCCGCGCCCCTCCGCGCCCCGCTCCGCGCCCCTCCGCGCCCACCCGGCGGGAGCGCCCGGCCCGGCATTGTTCGCGCCGTCCCCGCCGCGGCGGGACCCGGCGAAGGGGGAGCCCCGAGGGCCCAGCGCGGAGCCGCCCCGAGGGCGGCAGCCGCCGCTCGCCGGCAACTTTTTTCTCTTTCTCTCGGCCCGCGGCGGTGCGGGGCGAGGAGCCGGGGCGAGGGGGCGAGGAGCCGGAGCGAGGAGCCGGGGCGAGGGGGCGAGGAGCCGGGGCGAGGGGGCGAGCCCGCCCGAAGCCCGCTCCCACGCCTGCGGGCTCGGGGGCGGGCGCGGGGGGCAGGCGCGCAGCCCCAGCCCCCGTCTGCTCTTTTGGCAGAAAGTCCTGGAGCAGAAGGAGGATTTGAAGCCGGCGCCCGCTGCCCCTACGGAACAACAGCCGCTCCCGCCTCGCTCAGGTCGGGACACGCCGTTTCACGCTCGCTTTCTGGCGGGGTGAAGGGGTGCGGGTGCCTGCAGGAGGGAGGGCGAAAGGGAGGCTTTGGAGCCGGTCGTGTGCGACAGGGAAGGCACAGGCGTACAAAGGAAGCGATGGGAACGTCCTCAATGGAGGCTCCGGCGGCTCCCCCCGTCGGGAAGGGGCTGCCGGCGCTGGCACTTCCACAACTCGGTCGCCTGTCGTATCGGCTCAGACCCGCTGGCGCTTCTCACGGGGGAAAACCAGGCTTCGGTGCCGTTCGTAGAGGTGTTCTTGGGGAGGGTAGAAGGGAGGATCGGTACTTTCTGTAATGAATTTTAATGTCAGTTATGGAAGATGTTTTGGGGAGAAACAGAACAAAAAAACCCCGTAAGCAAACCCATCCGCGGGAAGGCATGTGGGTTGTTTTGCCCTAAAATCAGAGCATTCACCAAAAGATGAGGGAATTCTGTTTTCCCAGATCAGTTATTCTGAAGTTAGAGTTGAGTTTCCATGCCTCTGGAAAGGATTGAAATTAAAAAACAAACAAACCAAAAACAACAACACAGCAAACAAACAACCCCCCCCAACCAAGCAAACACCAAAAAGCAAACAAAAAGCTTCCCCAAGTAACCTTTTGTCTTATGTAGATAATTCCGTTTAAACAATTTCTTGCGTGATGCTAAAGGTGGGGCTTTTTCTGTAGAAGAGGGAAGGAGTGTAACTCAACATATTTTAAGGACTTCTGTAAAGTACTTTATGGTGAATGGTTGTATATAAGTAAAAAGAAAAAACAAACAAACAAACAAAAAAACCCAACAAAACCCAACCACAACTAACCTACCAATCTTTTGTTTGTTTCTTGTTGCTGAACCTGAAGTTACACTCATGTTGCTTACTAACCTTAAGAGTTGAGTTCTGTGAATCCTCTACAAATAAACAACGCAAAGTGTTTTTCAAATGCAGGGGGCCTGGTGGGAGGAAAGAAGATTGGGGGTTCGGGGTTTTTTTTTCTTGTTACTCAGAACAGATCGGCTCCCCCTAGACTTGATTGCACTGTCTGCGTGCAAAGTGAGTGGAGCATTTGTTCACCTGTCTGTCCATCTGTCTGCGTAGATGTAAGAGGTTTTATTGTGCTTCTCCTGCAGAAGGAAATGGGCAGTAGGACAGGGGATAGAGTAATGGGGAGGAGAGAGAGGAACAGAACAAGGGGGAAAGCAGACCGGCTATATAAGAAGTGCTAGCGCTGGGTTGAAGCTGCTCTGCCATTACCTGTGTAGTTAAAGCCTTTTGGTCTTGATAGCTTTTTCTCACGACAGAGAAGAGCCGGGATCGTGCTGTAACGAATACAGAGGGGCTTCTTTACTAGGGCTGTTTGATGCTGAGGGACTCTGGTTTTCTTTGGAACTTGGGTTGGCAGAGTGAAGGGCAGCCAGACAGTGGGTGCAGTCGTGGGGTTTTCCAAAATCCCGGTCTGGATGGGTCCCTCAAACTCGAGCATGAGACAAAGTCTATCGTCTCTAAACCGGAGTATCAGCTCATTGTTCGTATCCTCTTGGAGGTGATCTTGGGAGCAACTAGTGCGCATGAGAATGGGTGTTAGGAATTTCTCCACTGTCCTGGTTCCCGCTACATATTTTGGATTTTTAAAATTAATTTTACTGATGGCTTTGAAGTGTTTTAGGTTATTACTGTGATAAGTGTGTCAACGTTGGTGTATTACAGAACATCTGTGGGAAAATAGTATGAAAATAGTACTGCCAAGCTCTGAAGAGAAAAAGGGCTCCACCGCACTGAATCTTGCTTGCAGTTTAAAATAAAATCACAGCTGATGTCGGTTTTCTTACTCAGGTATATGCTTCACAGAACTCGAATACAGCAAGCAGAGTTTTGAGAAGGTTGCTGAAAAGTACGATTTCCAACGGATGCTGCTTGCATCTCTGTTTGGAGTGACATTATACTCACTCACAGCTTTCCTTAGCGTTACGTGTCTTTTTCTGATTGTATCTTTCAGCTCTTGGTTCCATCACGACGTAACTCAAGGGGTGGGTCCACAAAGACTTGAGGCTGGCACCGCTGTAGACAGAACCTGTCAGCACAGCCTCGAACTGTCCATTTCCATACTTGTCACACCTCTTGCCTTTGTAGCTGGTTTGGGTATTGGCACTGCTCTTCACTGACCTGGGCCAGGGGGCTAATCCAGATGAAAAGTAACACTCTTTTAGCAAGTTAGTTTTCAGCCACATCTCTTCTTCAGTCCAGTTAACCGTATGGTCGCATAAATGCTGGTGTGTCTGGAGAAAGGGATGCAGTGACTAGGGGGTGGGCAGTGGGGGAAGAATGGGGATATTTTCTCAGCAGCATTGCCATCTTTTCCCACCTTAAGTAGTTCACTGGGCAGTATCTACAGTGGCTCCTGTGATAGTGAAATGATTTTCTGTCTTATCTGGCCATGACTATCTTAAGAAAGTAAAAATTCAGTGTTACCTTTTTTTAAAGATCTGTTATACTTTCCCTATAGCTCAGATTTGTCCTTTGTTCATTTGATGGATTGGTGTGGTTTGGTTTGTTGTTTCTTTGTCTTCCCCATAAATGCTACGCAATGGCTCTTCCAGTAATTTTCTTGGGCAACTTTTCCATTGCCCGATGCACTCTGACATCAGGAAGGTTTTCTTATACTACTGCAACAGTTTTTGCCATAGTGTATGTTTCTGTGAAATGATTGCTTATTCTCTCTCTCTCTCTCTCTCTCTGCATTTGCACCTACTAAGTTCTTACAAGCAAGCTACTGAGACAAAACTTTTAACAGTTTTCAACGTCTATTATTCAAGGCCTAGTGATTGTTTTTTATACTCTGCTCTTCACTTTCTTCAATTTATCCGTGTTCCTTTTGCAGAATGAGATCTGATATTCCCTGTGTTGGAGGTGATTTATCTCTCTCTGTTGCCTGAAGAGGTATCTGAGCACAGGCAGACAAAAGTTACATTGGTCATTTTGTAGAAGCATTTGCTTTGCAGACAACTCTCTCATTTGTTCAGCATTCTCACTCTTGCATGTCTTTAGCTCCTGCTTCTGGCAGAGCTTTTTCCTTGATTTATCTCTGTTTTTCTCTCTTGTTTCTTCAGTTTCATTGCATTACTTTTTCCACGTAGTCTTATTTGCCCCCCTTGCTTCTCTTGTTTGTTTTTGAGCTGTCTGAATCCCTTTCAGTTGTTTCTGTCCCCTGGTGTTTGTAATCTTCATTCTGTATCACCTGCAAATTTCATTAACATTCCCTTTATTCAGCCTTAGGTCTCTATTTGCAATGTCAGAGAAATCTGGACTGGCAAAGATCCCTGCAGCGACCCAGTAGATGCCCCCTGTACCTCTTGGTTCCATTGGTATATGTCATTACACTTAGTTTTGAAGCCATTAGTTAATTTTCTAATATGAGCACTACTATCCAAAGCCAATTTGAAGTAGTTTTTTCAGCTATGATTTCCTTGGAGAGTAACAAATGCTGTTCTAAATCTAAACCTATTACATCATGCACTGTATTCTTGTCATTCCCGAACTTCATGGCAATTCTATCCTCCTTCAAAGAGCAATCACGTTTATCAACATTTACAGTAGCGTATGCTCCTCTCTCTCTCCAAATTCTGCATTATGCCCACCACCATGCTAAACAAATGCCCAGCAAGTTCCTTTGCAGAGCCTTGTAAAAAGTCGGGAATTTGCATGCACGGAGCTCATTACAAGATCTGAGACTAAATGATTAGAAAGAGTTCTTTGGGGTTTGGAGGTGGTGTTTTAGTTTCTTGGGGGTTTTTTCTTTTGGGTTTTTTTGGGTGGGTTTTTGTTGTTGTTTTTTGTTGTTGTGCCTGCCCCTTGAGTCCTCCTTTTTCTGGAGATGATGCAGTCACCCCCCTTTGTTTTTAACACCATATGAATTAAACGTTTTCCTGCTAGGGAGGGGCAGGTTTTCCAGTTCCCGGTGCCACTGGCTGAGTCACTGGCTCTGTTTTTCTGTTCCGTTGTAGGTTTATAATTACCTTGTTCTTACCTTCGTTAGAATACGATTGCCAAAGGGTAGGTGTTTTACTTTGCTGTACTTCTGAGACACGAGTGCCAGTGGCTTTCAGAGCCTGCATACAAGCCTTTGAAGCATCTGCTTTGCTGTTGCCAAAGAGAAAATAAATTAGCATAGTCCTCAGAGTGCCTCCTTTCAAGCAGTATGGTAACCATTAATGACAGACGTCCAGGCAAAGTCTAATCTCTTGTAACCAGGTCTGCTTTAACTGAAGGAGGAAAAGTCAAGAGAGCACTGGGCATAGTGTGTATGCTGAAATGGAAAGGGATGATTTGCTGATAACGTCTTAAGTTCATCTTACCTGATTGGACTTCTCCGTAGCACGTCCTTGAAATGAAGATCTCTGATACCAGACTAGCAGGATTTAGAGAGGTTCTCTTGGTTTGAAAATCTTGTCAGTTTAGGAAAAAAGAGAGGTGTAAAAGAGAGGTTTGCATAGGAAGATTTTCTCCAAGTACACTCACTGCTCTTTGATTTATCTTTCTAAAAATAAATAAATAAATGCTATTTATTTCCCCGCCCCTGTTTGTTTGTGAAGGATCCGTGTGAACAGAAGAAAGTAACTGTGCAGGGGAAACAATGTAAATTGCTGTTTCTATCCAGTAAGCTAACTGAAAAATAGAGAAGGACCATCTTTTTCCACTGTCTTTGGTCACAGGTTTTATTTGTAAGAATGTGTTTTAAAAACTGGAGTCAAGTCTGTGGTTGGCTGTGTCCCTTTAAGAATCTAGTTTTGCTTGGCTAGCTGCCCTTGTTCTCCTGTAGATTAATCCAGCAGAAGGTATATAACCTGTTGACCTTCCTGGCGAGAAGGGTCTGGAAGGGCAAAGAGATAAATCAGAAGGTTCGTGCTTTCCTGTAATATCTGGGGGCAAGTTTAACCTGTGTTTTTTCAGTTTTTGTCACTTCTTTTCTCTCTCTCTTTTTTTTTTTTTTTTTTTTTTTTGCTTAGTGATTCCCGTTTGAGGGTTGGGGTTGTACTTACAGGTTCTCATGATTTTCACTTGCTTTCTGTGAAATCCCTATACATTCAGCAATTTGGAAATGACAATGTGTTTATGCCACAATTGAGAGGAAAGAGTTCTGAGCTCAAAGTTACACTAGGCTGAGTTGAGGACAGCCCTACTGTCTCTTGTATCAAACTGGTAGAAGAACTGGAATCCAGCTAAAATGGCTAGTTTCTGTTTGCCTGCTAGGAAATTTCACACTCTTCTATGGAAAAACAAATTTGGTGGACTTTCCTCGGTGTCAGCCCTCAAGAAGTGATCATCTTAGCTGTGAGCAGCGAATGTTTACCAGCTGCATGTTCCAGGTGGAGCGTGTACTCCAAAACTGAGCTCAGTCATTTCTGAATACCCCAAGAGAGTGCGGCTTGGTTGGTATCCACGAGTAGCGTTCATTCACATGATGCAGATGTTTCATGGTTGTTCTTTACTTAGGCATTAGTTTATCAAAAGTATCAAACACCTTTAGGCTCCTGTCTACTACTAACATCAAGACACATGCTTAATTTTCTATACCTGTTCTGCTGGTTTGTGGTTTGCTTTTGTCTTGAGGCTTTAGTAAAGGGCTTAGCCCTGGCTGGACAGGTGATGCCCACAACACAGACCACCTGCAAGCACTGCAGATACGGAAATATGTGTTCGTGGATTCTGTGGTCAGTGCTTCTGTCTATTCTGTTGTAAGTCTCTTAGCCCAAGTTCAGCTATTTCTTTTCTTGGAGACTGGCTATAGTTTTGGAGCTAAAACTTTTCACTGCTTTGGATGAGATTTGCAGACATGTCTCCTGTCTGAGCTCATGTGGAGTTCTGCCATTCGTGTCATGGGAAGCTAAGTACGTCACAGTTGTGAGGGTTTTTTTGGGACATCTACCCTTGAGTTGTAGACAAGAGGTTGAGAGATGTCATGAACGGGAGGCAGGATTAGGAAATAAGAATTCAATTTGGATATCATAAAGTGGGCATTATGAGTCTCTTAATATTCTGTTAATTGTCAGGAGTGACTCAAAAGACACCCCATTTCCAGACAGTGTTACACACAAGCTCCCCCTGAAGTGACACCACTTGCAATTGCAAATCACACTTAAATTTCACCTTTTCTTGTCTTGAAATTCTTGTCTGGATTTTGCCCCCAGTCTGACTTTTGTCATGGGGTGGTTCAGTTAGGTCTTTGTGCTATAGTTTTTTCCATAGGTAAAATGGGAGCTTTTGAGTCCGATGGTGAGATTTTCAGGACAACAGACTTTGGGTTTAGGAGCAAAGCTTTTTAGGCTGCTATTAAGGTTCCTTATCCTTTAATAATTAAGTGAATAATACTCTCTGGGAAAATGCTAAGCATGATTTATTTCTGTCTCTAGCTTGGTTTGGTAAGAGCCAAATAATTTTTATCAGTGAATGTCTACACTCATCTATATTTGAAGGGACAGTTGTGATTTAAACTTGTTAGCTAACACTACTGGTGATTCTGTAGTTGAAAAGGGACATGATTGTTGGACTTCCTCCTGGTTCATTGCTTTCTAACCAGCTCCATGCTTGTCAGGAGAATGACTCTTGGTGACCACTGCTGCTAGCACGAGGGTGGCTAACCATCTTCACCCTGCCACAACCTTCCTCTGTTTGGGAAGCTGTGAAACACATGCCACACGTCTTGGAAAGTCAGGGAGAATGGGAGCTCTGGAACAGTTCCCACATGGGAGATAACGGTGACTCCCCAGGAATTGCACTGTTCCTTTGAGGGCTGGGGCCAGCCCAGTGCGTGGCTCATCCCAGGGCAACCTGGCAGTGTCAATCTCTCTTGCCCTTGCTGGCTCATTTTTCTCTCCCGGCTGAGATGTAAGTCATCCAGTAGTCATTTTGTCAGTCCAGGGCTGGTGGCCTTGTGATGTAGCCTGTACGTGGGAGCTGTGCATGGGTTGCCTGTGGCTCAGGATCGATCCCCAAGCTGGCCACCCCTAGACTAGTGGAAGCAGAACCAGCCTTTGGGTTTTGTTGTTGTTGGGTTGTGTATTTTTTTTTCCTCCCTTCCTTAGGGCAGCAAGGCTCTGTGTTCTATTTCCTTTATCACAAGTGTAACTGATTGGATGGTGTGCAAGGCCACACACAGCCTTATCTCATCACATCCTGTTTGACTACATTATCCAGGGCTGCACTGATAGAAGTTCTCCTCTCTCCTTGTTTTGATTTATATCACTGCACTGGACACGACATCCTCTCTGTTTCAGCCAGAGCTCAGCTACTGCAATAATTTAAGAGTGTTGTTTTGCTTTGCTCAGGAAGTCAGGTGCCTTTTGACAAGCAGCTGCTGCAGGCAGTTTCAGTGTAGCAAGCAAACCAAGCTTGATTTTGTGCTAGGCAGTGTGATAAGCATTCAGCTGGAGCCCAAGCTTGTGTTGGATATGATCTGAGGCTAGTAGTGCTTGTTCCTTTGTAAATCACTCTGAGTGGTGAGGCAGAGACAAAAATCTCACAGTGCAGCCTATAGATGTAATGATTATATTACCTTGCCCAGTACATAGAGGGAAATCTCAGTTCTCCTTTCTTCCTTGACTGGCCCTGCTGCCTGTTAAGAGCTTCTGCTTCACCTACAGCAAGTAATGCTTACCTTAACTGGTTTTATTCACAGGATTAGGTAGCATTACTCTGGTGTCCTGGGTGGATATGGATACTCTCAGGGAATAGCCAGCATTGGTCAGGGATTGCAGGATGCCCAGGGCAAAAGGTGAGGTTGTAGCCAGTCTCACCACTTGGCTGAGCTGTTAATGGGGTGCTTGACTGGAGCCCCCTCAAAAGACTCAGTGAACTGCACCCACCCATCTCCAGTGTTGCTGCATCTTCTGCTGAAACTGAGTGGCTCTCTCTCCAGGCTGATTTAATGACTGGAGTGCAGCTCCTGAGGAGCCTGAG
Organism: Morus bassanus; assembly: GCA_031468815.1. Taxonomy (NCBI): domain Eukaryota; kingdom Metazoa; phylum Chordata; class Aves; order Suliformes; family Sulidae; genus Morus; species Morus bassanus. The sequence goes on along the minus strand of CM062571.1, from coordinate 524,576 downwards.
CACCTGGTTGCTGGCTGGTGCTGCAAAAGTGCTGTTACCTTCTTAGATGTAGTTTGATGCTAGTTGGTCTTGCTGCAGTTGCATCTTTATTTTACTCTATAGAGACCCTGTAAACATGGTCATGGTTTCTATACTCTTTTGCCTGCAAGCTTTAATAGACCTTAGTTACTGCTGAATAGCTGCTTTCCCACCTTTTTGCTTTCCAGTATTTTTTTTCCTGCAGTCCCTGAGTTGCACCCCCTTGGAGCTACTCACCTACTGATTGCACTCATTCTTCTCTTTCAGAGGGACTGAGGTATTATTGTAGTGTCCCATAGAATTTCCTAGCCTTCTTCCTCTGGTAAGTTTGAATGCTATCTTCCATCGTACCTTGCACAATAGATTTTGTAGTATTCCAAACTGTTGCTTTCCCGAACCCAGTCTCCTTGTATGACTGCATTGTGTAAGCTCATTTGTTAGCTTGTTCTAGATGGAAGTAACTGACTCGTTGTTGCTGTTTCCAGGTTTTCTTATTATTATAAACTAAAGTTATAGTTTGAGCAGCAGAACATCTTCTCTTCTGGCTGAACTCATTCTTTTTTGAAATTCTCTGTTTGTCTGCTGATCAGATACGGAAATGTTGTGTTTTAGATTCTCTATAGTAGCAGTATTTGGCTCACCTTACCAAGGTAGTGAATACCAGAATTCTTTGTTTTTATTTGCATTAGAATGACATCAAGGAATACCTGTAATGGGAAGCAGTCCCTGCCCCCACAGCTTGCAGTTCCATTAAATGGGGCCAAGGATGAAGGGACATCCTTGGTAAAATGAAGTGACTTGCTCAGAAGCAGGAGTGGAACTGCACTGTCAGACTCCACACGGCCGTGCTGGCAAGCGTTCCTGCCTGGGAGGAGTGAGTGAATAGGGACGTCTCTGGTTAGTGTGTCGTGATTGATACAGATTCCAGCAGGGAAAGGGGGTGGCCGTGGCGTGGGGGGAGCCTTTTGGACAGAGCAGCTCTAAGAAAACCGAACAACTGGAGACAGCTGGCTGCAATTTTTCAGATCCTCAGGAAAGTATGATTTTGTGTTGTGCAGCTGCCACAAACACTTAAGAGGGAGCTGTTACCAACAGTAATGACTGAGGGACTGATATTAGAAAGCAGATGTGTCAGACCACGGAGTCTGTTAAAGATGTGCTCTCTGTCAATGAGACCTCGCTGAAGGGCTCTTGGCAGCTGTCTAGCCCTGCAGGATCTCTGAATCTCAATGAGACACCATGTGTGAATGGAAAGAGAGTTAGTGTTGAAATTACCAGCATCAGAACAATTAAACCAAAGCTGCTGGAGCGGAAAGATTTTTATGCTTTCTCCATGGTTTTGCTTTCCTCTGACCCAAAAGCCCGCCTTTGTGAGTGACTCATTAAGAGACGGCCCATTGCAGAAAGAACAGGGACCAAGACTGAATAAGAAACAGTTTTTGGACAGAGAGAAACATAAGGAAGTAGAGATGCTGTGGTGAGGAAGTGGAGGTGCTGTGATGGGCTTGTGGCTTTGATCCTGGGAGAGAATCCATGACTAGACCCCACAAAGAAAAGTAGTTAAATCACCTCTCAGTAAAATAAGACTGGGATCAGGATAAGAACAACTGTAAGGTACAACACCAGAAATACGAGAGCCAAGAAGAGGAGCGTAAGCTCAGACTGAGGGAATCTGAAGAGAGCAAACACCAAGCCTAGGACCTCTGGCAAAACTGATTGTTACAAGAATGGGACGACGTCCTCCAGTTACTGATCCTAAGAACTGTGCCTGGTGAGGGGATTCAGATGGGGGGGAATTGTCTGAGCATGCCTGGGAACTGGGATGTCTGTTTAGTGATTTCAGAGTCAACTTCCCTCCACATCAGAAGAAAGCTTTGTGATTACAAGCTCTTCCACAAGCAGAACTTTTTTTAAAAAAAAAAAGATAGTTTACAAGTACTAAAATATTAGTGATATTAGAATGCTCAGTAATACAAATGTCCATTAAAGTTACCAAGCTGTAGGTATGTAGTTACTATTGATTGAATATAGGAAAACAGAAGCAAACTGAAAGCCAGATGCTGGAACATTTGTATTTTGTTAAAGTAGTTACTAATGAATACTATTCAAACCTTTCTTTTAAATAACACATTCAACATTAGCATGCTTCTGAAAAATGCTCTATTTTTGACCAGATTGCTTTTTCAATGCGATGTGATTCCACTGACAGTTTTGCAACTTGCCATACTAATAAAGCCATTTACCACAGAGTTTAGCCCCCAGCTTCTCTAGTTTGCTTTGCTCGGTTTAATAAATGGCCACTTTGGCCATCAGTGCGTTCAGAGTTTAGATCAACAGTGCAGGAAACGGAAGGCCTGAAGTGTTCAGCCAAAGAAGAGACCCACAGACAGGTAGCACCTGACCAGGACTCCCTGTATTAGTGTTTATTGCCTCTGAGCACAGAGTATTGCCTGGGATTGCACATGTAGCTTACTATTTAAGCAACATTATTTAAGAAAACTTTGCAGGCCCTTTAAGGCCTTGGCATCTTACTGAACTAGAGGCAGAGTTATAAGGATTTTCATGGTCATTTCAGTCTATGGAATTTCTTTGGAAGTTATCAAAAAGAAGGCCAATTTGTGTTAGTGTCTGGGTGTTTATTGAGGTTTCAGCTGGAGGTGGCTAAGCAACCTTGATTTTATAGTCCGTACAATTCCACTTTTCTCAGCATCCATCAGGAATAGCTTTAGTGCGAAGAAGGGAAAGCAGACCCAGGCCCCAAGGTGTAGAAAAGTTGGGATTGGCCACAACAGCGCATTTCAGTGCCTGCTGACCTAGCTGTAGCTTGGGATAGGACTAACATTGCTGGTCAAGGCACAAATAAGAAGCACTGAGGGAAAAAAAAAAAAAGTATCTAGTCATTTCAAGACTTGTATCATTTCTTCTCTCATTGCTCTTACGTTCCACATCTCCCTTGATTTATACCAGTGTGAGATAAGGCTCACATATTCTGTCTCTTGCTTTGTGGGCTTTCCTGAATATACAAGTGACATCTGCAGAAGCTGGCACAACTTTTCTTTCGTGTTTGGAGAAGACAGTCTTGGGAGTTGACACCGAACTGAATACAGCATATGGTTTCTCCTCCACTTTTTCTGGAGCTTGGATCTGAAAGGACCCAGAGTTTCCTTTGTCACTGAAGACGCTTGGCACAGATGTGAAGCCTTGTAAAACATGAAATGATCAGGCAAACAACTCCGAGGGTTTGGATGGGGGTGGGGGAAGGGGGAAGTTACGCTTCAGATATAGTTGCTTAATTTCCAAAATGAGTGTGCCATGCTGAAATCATCTGCTAGTTATTCATCCATGTCTGCACGAACATTAGGGAAATGAAAATAACTGGATTCAAAGTAGGTGCTTTTTATGGTTACGATGGCCATACGTTCCCTAGGAGATGACTTTGTCTACTTGTATGCATTGCCAGGGGATTGGGTTTGAGAGCAGAGGTGGTAGCTTCCAGTGACCATGGCTTTGGGAGTCATACAGTTGAGTGGAGCCTGCTGACTGTTATGAGACTTGCAGCTCCAAATGCAGGTGGTACTATGAATACTCTTGCTGTCACATCTTAGGCTTCTTTCTGAACCCCTCCACTTCTCAGTCTGTCAGCCTGAGTTAAAACTAGTCTGTGCCTTGTGTTTGTGGAGATTTTATTGTGCGTTAAATATGGAGGGTCTTGACAGCCTCCAGGGTCTAGGGATGCCTGGGGAAATATCAAAAGAACAGCTGGAACAGACAGCTCTTGTTTCTCCATCAGAGTCCCCCTGTGGAAAGCTTACTCCTCTACACTGATTCCCCAGCAGGACAATCTCTTGAATACCCATGTAATTTTTTTATTGAGCATCTGCCAGTGAGAGGCATGTATTGGTGATAGATACTTGGTGAGGGAAGCGACTGTTACTGTTCATTTCAGGATCTCTTAAAGTCACATTGCCTGCTTTGGTGCCATTCACAGTGTGCTTGGGATGTCTGTCCCAGTGGTGAAGGCCAAGTGTGAGTTCCCCTTTCTGTCCCCCTCACCTCCCCTTTTTTTCTTTCTTCCCATGTTCATTGGAGCTCTGAAAATGTACAGCATGGGTCAAGAGGACCCAAATAATCTAACGTAGGAAATTGCTGAAATGGATGGATGGACAGTAGTAGGCCATTTCAGTGGTTCATGCGTTCCAAACATTCTCACAGGAAATAAGTCGTATACTGGCTTTTCTAAATGTCCATATGAACTACTTGTTAAAATGCTGCACTGTGATGTAAGAAGTATACTGTGTCTAGAAATTATTCTAATGCCCAGTATCATTTCCTTTGTTTCCTGAGCTTTTGGTGGGTTATGGGGATGTAAAATACGTATCTGCTGCTGTCTAAAGTCATTAAGAAGCAGTGAAACCTTCTGAGAGCCAGTGTTGTCAACGTTTTAGAACTTTAGCTTTTGAAATGATAAAATTCTTAAGAATTTCAGCTTTTATTGAAAAAAATTAATAAAAACCCTAGGCATTATGGTCTTTCATTTTGTAAACATCAAATCCAAAGAGATAAGAAACCAAAGAGAGACTTAAAAAGGAGTGTATGATGTAGTGCTTTTCTAAGTTGATGTCAGAAAAGTTTCTGGAGCCGTGAGCCCTGAACTTTTGAACTTCTGAAGTTAGGTGAATGGACCTGCTTTGCCTATTTACCAACTAGGACATGACATAGACCATGCCCAAATTTCTCCTCTGTTCTCCTTTACATTACCACTGTGATATTTCTGAGCTAGTCTGACTTGGCATGTCAGAAGTCCCTCCTTATTCTCCTGTCCAGTGCAGGTTTGATGATTCTGTTGCTCTTGCAAATCAAGCCTTATTCTGATTTTCTTGCTACCTGGCTCAATGTGGTGACATGTAGGGAAGTTTTGAACTCTCTCATTTTGACTGGATTCTCAAATGGTGACTTTGTAAACATTCTTTGTAGCTCACATAACAAAACTATTAAAAAGGTAAATAAACAGCTTTGGGATTAAGGCAGGGGAATGATCTGTCTTATTTAGAAGCCATTTGTCTTATGGTTGATTGGAAGTGTCTGTATGGTCTGAAATTTCTTTCTGAATGAGTGTTTGAGCAGCTCCACTCAATGACTTGAGCCTCTACTGTAGGCATTTTTAAGTAGACTATAATTTATTGTAGTTTTCAAGAGCGAGTAGCTGCCTTCTTAGGGTCAAAGAGAAACCAGTTTCTGCTCCTGCCCAGTGGCAAATCTAATAGCCTGAGATTGGTAAAGGATGAGGGGGCAGAGGCACAGAGGACGGAAGAAATTTGCCCAAGGTCGTTTTGAAGATGAGCAGTAGAAACAAGCTAAGCACCTAGGATTCTTGACCTGCAACCTAGTGCCTTTATCCCTTTACTCATGGTGTCTTCTGCTCCTGCCAGAATATAGTCCTGAGATTTGGGAGACATTGAATTAAACTGTCTGGCTCCAGGAATTGCTTTTTAGAAGTGCAGCTGATCCATGACAAGAAGAAATGTCAGTGTTAAAAATGACACCGACTACTAACTCTGATCCAGTGAAACAGTATCTAAGAAAATTTCAACCCCAGCACTCAGTGATGACTAGATAATTCATCACTGCTTTATTCTGTGTAGTCTTTCCCACAGACTGAATCCCCGTATGCGTGCTTCAGAAAGTTAAATAACAGTTACACAGATAACGACAGCAGAGGGAGAAGGAAATTAGGAGACAAAAACACAGGCAAGAAGACATAGTGTCTGAGGAGTATTGGAAAGTATTAGTTAATGAGATATGGGAGCAGGCTGTTGTATCGGAAGGATTTGTAGAAAAGGTTCTAATCTCAACATTAACAGAAATCAAGCATGTGGTTGAGTTACCATTTAAGGTAAACTTGAAGTAAAAACTCTTCTTGCTAAGGTTTTTTTAAATTTTTTTTTTCTTTAGTATCTCCTGATTTTCCTAGAGAGAAGGATTTCTAACTGATGGATGGGGTGTGTTTGTCATCACAGGTTCTGAGTCTGCTTCTCCGTGTGGCACCTTGGAGTTTCTAGCTGGCACCATTACCTCCAACGAGTGGAGTTCTCCCACCTCCCCTGAGGGGAGCAACGACTCAGGGGGCAGCGAGGCCTTGGACAAACCCATTGACAATGACGCTGAGGGTGTGTGGAGTCCGGACATTGAGCAGAGCTTCCAGGAAGCGCTAGCCATCTACCCACCATGTGGACGGCGGAAGATTATCTTGTCAGACGAAGGCAAGATGTATGGTAAGGAGAAAGAAAGTGCACATCACAACACTCCAGGAAGCCTGCCTTGTGCAGGCCGCTTGCCTTGTACCAAATGATGTTCTGAATGAAGTCTTCTCTTGGGCAATCCCAAGCTGATGCAGTTGGTCACTTCAATTTGTATTTAGGAAAATCAGTGAAGATTTTAACGTTCCATGTGCACAGATCAGAAAGAATTATAGATGCCTTTTTCAGGGCAGTATCAATAAGGTAGATCCCAGAGCTGGGCATGCTACTGAACTAATCTTTGGATAGATAGCGTATAATGACTTCATGGTATGACTAAGTCTTTCTTTTATGGTATCTCTTGCTGCTGTCTCCAACATTCTTGTTACCCTAACAGGTAAAGGTCTGCGTCTCTTGTGCTAAAGGGCAGAAGTTCAGCCCCTGAATCCCCAAGTGGCTCTGCTGGTGGTGTGCAAACACCTACAGTTTGTTAACTAGCTACACTTTTGACATCTTAAGGGCAGAAAACAGACCCCTCTAGCTGCTCCCTTTCATTGTAGTTTGCCTTCTTATAGCCCTGGCATGAATGTCTTTCACCTGTGGGTTCTTTTCAGCTAGCTAGCTAGATACCCAGCCCTGAATGCAGAGAAGTGCTGGCTTGCAGCTGCAGCAGAAGTCAACCTTTTAGGTGGTAGACATGATTTTGAATTAGGTTTTTGACCTATTCCACCATTAAGGTTTCCCTCTTGATTTTGTCCACAAAAAAGCTGGTCTGGACTGGTTTCTGTAGCTCAGTATTGGAAGAAGCCACCTGGTACTTCTGTGACTGAAAAGCAAAGCAAAAGCTGAGAGTGCACAATATTTGGTTTAAAGTCCCAAGGCGTTAAAACTGTTTCTCAAAGCACTAGCAAGGATCTTATGGAAGGCAGACCTCTCCCTACCCAGTCAGTGCTTGCTTTTTTTCCTAAACGAAAAAAAACTTGAATCTGTGGAGAACGAAATCATTGGACTCTGTGTCTTTGCAGGCCCTGTCATGGGAGCACCATGCCCTGAAGCTTCATATGGAGCACTTCACAAGTCATTCTGCATGTTTCTGTCCACCCATTGGGCCATTGTTCCCTGAGCCAGGGAATGGATTGCTCTCACTATGGGGGCATGGGTGGGGTCCTCTTTACACAGCCTTATCTACAATGGATGGTTTTACTGGATACATACATCATTGTATGTGTACTGAGCAATATAAGTGGAGTAAGGCTGATCACCCTAGGCTCAGCCGGTGTCAATATTCTGATGTAGACATCAATTCCTGCTCTATGCTGGCACAAACATTTTTGTGGTTGTGCTATGGAACCAACCAGGGAACCGATTCAGCTTAAAACTAACACAGCCAGAAAGGGGGGAAAAAAGCGAACTTTAATTTGGGTATGCCCCCTGATTTGTTGCACTGCACAGCTGCTTGTGCTGGTACTTAGAGAAGGGATGATGAGAGTGGGAATGAGCAGCCATGGTTGAGGTGAGGGTAGGACTGCTTCTTCCAGAAGCAATGCTTGCTTGAAATGTTATTCAAACTAAAATCTTAACTGAAAATCCTCCCCACAGTTATTAAGCATAGATTAGTGACATGCTCCTCGCTGCTGTAAGTCTGCGCTCGTTTTCATGACAGGTGACTTTTAAAATTACTGTTGAAAAATTACATTTGTGTTTTAAGACTGTCTTCATTTACTAATCATTCTACATAGTCCCCGAAATACTTCATCTTTGGAGTGGATGTATCAGAGCAGAGAACGAAATGAACCAGTAAAGAAATAAGAGTGAGAGCAAAAGTAAAAATGACTACAGAAACCACCAAGAGTTAGCTGGGGCATGACTTAGCATGGACTGATGTTTAGTGGAAAGTCTCTGGTTAACTACACTGGTGAGCTGCAGAAGGTAAATAACCCACTTGCAGGGTGAAAAGTTTAGGCTAGGCTCCGGGAGAAGAAATGAACAGCTTTTCTGCAAGGCCTCCCCCACTACCCCAGAGTGTCCCTGTTTGCCTTCAGCGCACCTGTTCCCAGCATGGATGGTTGGTTCGATGTGCTCCTGACAGAACCCGAGGCACTGATTTATGCCCTCCTTTGCTTACTAGTCTCCAGGATCCACGCCAAGGAAGCGGGGCCCAGCCTGGGATCTACAGAAAGATATGACCGGGCAGGGAGAATAAATATAGTCCCTGATTTCATCTTCACCACTTATGAGCCAGCTCATGGAACAGGACAAGCTGTATGTGGAGCTGGCCCTGCCTCCAAGGGACAGTTGTTTAGCTGTCCCATGACTGACTTGCACGGAACTCATTGAACCAAGTGGCGAGGTGTTACAGGGAAGTGTGTATGTCCCTTCCCCTGACAAAAGGGGAACCATTTCACTGCTTCCCGCTGAGGAGAGGCTCATGTGGTGGTACTTCTGTGGGCATGATGTTCCAGGTCCCAGGGTCTCTTCTATGTGCAACTTACATACTTCTCACCTGTTTGAGGCAACCTGTTATCAGTTTAAGTTAGTAGCTTTTACCAGCAAACATGCTGAACAAGCTGAAGTGCACCAAGCCAATATGAAGAACTTGCACTGTTTTGTTCGAATACATTTAAAATTGCACAGAAGGGTGTGTTTCAGCCTATACACAGGCCTCATGCTTATGTTCCCTAGCCTCTTCCGAGTTGGCTTGCTGCTTACAGCTCTTCAGATGACAATGCTGATTGCTGAGTGGACATGATTCCTACTTCACCTGGAAGTCAGCCAAGCTCTTCTCTGTACATCAACGATCTGTGTCTTGATGTCTTTGCTGCCGCCTTTTCTTTCATTACCTTTTTCCCTCCTAGATGTATTCCATTACTGGAGGCAGCAGCCTGACTGAATAAGCTCATACTGCAGCACTGCTCCGGGTACAAGCCCTCACTGCCATCTCCTGCAGTCTTTGCTTACCACCTGCTTGAGGCACGAAAAACTGTCTTGTCTGATATGGGATGCTATCTTTTCTCCTAATCATTGTGTTGAGATGAGAAGCAGCGAGTCCAAGGCACCATTAACTTCCTGATGTGGTGTCTTCCAGTACCACCAAGGTCCTGCAGGATAATTTTTCTAAGTGTTGCGTGCTAGAATACTATGGGGGCACAGTACTACAAATCTGGCTCTTACATTTTCCAACTGTATTTTTCCATGGGAGAAATAATATCTGTAGAATTTGTACCTAATAAGCAATCACAGAATTCGGTGTTAGAGTCGCTGTCTCCTGGCATCTGCAGTAGTGGTCTAGAGAAAGGGAGGAAAAAAGCTTAGTACCTTTGGATGATTGGCATGGAGATGCTAAATAGAGCAGGTCTCCCAACACTATAGTAACTAGCAAAGTGATACTTATTTTGACAAAACGCTGCTGGGGCCTTGATTTACAAGTGAGGAAGTTAAGAGCTTGGAAGAACTGAGCTACTGCCTTAGCTGCCCAGTGTTCCCTCCCACTGCGCAAACATCTGGCTTGGAGCGCTTTTTTTTTTGTAAGAGGAGCTAGAATTGGTGTCAGTTTGTTTGATTGCTGTTCTGTAGGAGGCAGTAGTTTAGCAGCTGGTTTACAAACAGCTCAGCCCTTTCTGTGCTGAGCAGTGGGGGGGCACACAGCTGGGGGCAGTCATCTATTTCCCAGGCTGGTGCCACCTGTTTGTGAGTCAAAGCCCTGATATGGCTGATAGGAAAATACTTAGTCCGAAGCTCAGATGCTGAATGATAGAAGGATGTTTAACCATGTTAACTATTTAAAGAGCAGGCAATGAACTGCAAAGACTTGAGATTGCAACGTGAATTAAGCTGGCATAAAAGGTCAGTCTGATGCTGAAAACTACTGTGTCACAGTTGGTCCCTCCCACCCCTGTTCTGAAGTGACTAGGTAAATCTGCAGGATATTGCCTTCCTCTCAAAGGGATATGTTATCAGTTAATGTTTTCCCTGACCTCAAAAAGTCACTAAAAGTAAAACTGAAAAGCAAATGAATAAACCCAAAGAAGCACAAAACATACACTGGCTGTCCCAGTTCATAAACACCACTTCTCCTTATCAGTCTTCAGATGCTTTCTTTTATATCTAGTTTAGCAATCTCACCTGATGATGCTTCCGCCAAAACAACTGGAACGTGCTGAGAATGTGCTCAGCTGACGTTGAACTGGCTGGCTGGCCCAGGTAACTGCAAAATTTGGATTTCAGCTGCGGTGTCTCTCAGAGAGATACTCCTGCAGTTCCTATCCTTTCTGTTATTGTGACCTAGTGAACCACAGAGCAGCCCTTTACCCCACAGTTTTGGTAACAAAATTGAATCTCCCATTTCAAACACCAGAAGACAGGCGAAACTCAGATTTGTGGACAGGTGGTCAGGATGCAGACTTTTTGCTCCTCCTTTTCCTGGTAGCAGGTGTGATGTTTTTGGAGTTGCTCAATAGCAAGGTTTTGTTTCACGGAGTCAGCTTTCAACTTTGCTTTTGTGTAGTTTTAGTTCTTTGTTGTTGACTAAATGAAGCCAGATTTCTGGAGACCTTTGCAACAGGTTAAACTTCTGGAGTTTGTCAAGCTTTTCCTTCCATCTCCTTTGTAAGCCGTGTTTAGGGTTCTTCATGTTAAACTGTATGTCAGCTTAACTGGTGTTTTCTCCACGCAAACATAAAAAGAAATGTTTTTCCATGAGTTTCAAGCATTCCCTGAATATTGAGAAATTTACCACTTTTGAAATGCCAACCAACCAGGAAACTGTCTTTCTGTTAATAGTACTGGCTGCGGCATCTTTCCTTAACATACTTAGTACTGAACAGAAAATATATTAGCTGTTTTATTGTGTATTACATGTTATCAAAATTATTGTGACTACTTTTTTGTGGGCTTTACTCTTTTGCTTGAACAAAGGGCACATACTTTTTCCTGTCCCATTTGATTTTTAGCAGATCTGTAGTCCCATTTTTATCTGTCAGGCTTAAAACCAAGCGTGTTGTATAGGATTATGTTTTTTCTCACTGTATATGTCTGCAGCCACAGAGCTTTCATCATGTTCAGGTAACTTCATTAGCAACATTACATTACCCTTTTGGCTCTTCCTCTGACTTTTTCATTTCTAAATTTCAAACATTTAGTAATTCTCCAAGAGAGAGTTGATCTGTAGTGGTATATTGTTAGCAAGGCACTTGTTCCGATTTTTTGGCATTTTAAGTAACACGGCCAGTTTGACTGATTTCTAGTTTAGTAAGCCAGCTTTATGCTTTGTAGCTATATCAACTCATCTGCCTTGTACCTGAGACAGTCTTCCAATTTCAGTTGTCAGCCTTTTCTCTTGTTGCAAGTCGTTGTTTTGTTCCTGCTGTGCTTCTGGATAACTTTACACATTTCCAGTTGTTTTCTGAAGTTTAGTAAAAGAAGCCTTAGTGGTTTTGTTTTGTTTTGGTTTTTTTTTTACATTCTTAAAAACACTGTATACTTTCATAATTGGATCCAAATATTTCCAGTTGCTAATCTGCTCTTAAATATACAGAATGTTCATTTACATTTAAAATTTCAGATTGAATTCAAAACCTGGGAAAAAAATCAGACATGGAAAATGAAAATTAATAATGTCCACTGGCTTGGGTTTATTTTTTCCTTAAAACAAGCACATGTGAAGCTGTCTTCTGGACAAGTTTTTGCAAACACATTACCAGAAAGATCTCAAAAACATGGAGTGAGTTCTGAGAAGAGCAACAAGCATACCAGACTTAACACTGAGTTCTAGGAGTTGAAGGGACTGATTTAGGAGGAAAGATTAAAGTAGCTAAATATACATAGCTTGGCTAAGCGATGACTGAAAGGTGGAGGGTGGGGGGACACATAATAACAGTCTAAAAATATTTGAAGGGTGTTAACATTTAGGAGGGAGAGGGATTTTGTGTGGAACATGTGAGCATGACTAGGATTAATGGGAGAGAAAGAAGGAATATAGGATGGGTATCAGCAGAAGCTTCATGACAGCAAGGTGGTCAGTGCTGAGGGATCTCTCTTCTGTAAGGAGTTAGAAGGGAAATGCTGTTGTTGGGGACTTTTAAACTTGTATCAGACAAAACTATAAGGAATGTATTTGTAAAACTAGTCCCAAGGAATGCTGTGTGTGCGTGTGTACGTCTGTTTTGTATGAATGAGAGGTGGATTCCAGATTAGACATACTATGATTTTACATGTGAAACAGAGAATAGTGGGCATTAGGTGGTGACCGAATATTGCTTTCCACTGTGAATATCTGCAGCTTTTTTCAAAATTGTTAGTATTATGGTTTATACCATGTGTGTTTTTGTGACGTGAATACGTTTATTAGACTGACGGACGCGGAGGCCCTTTCTTAGGTCTGAAACAGGAAGAGCAAACTTCAAGATAAATACAAGGAGTACTTTCTCAGAATTTGTCTTAATTCTGTTGATTAGTCAGACATTGGGTAGAGAAGGGTGATAGCATTTCTCAAGCAAGGGGCTGCACATACATAGAGGGAGCTGATAAGTGATATGGAGATTGCCTGGAGACCTGGCATAGGAAAAAAGGAGCTTTCTTTTCTACAGTGCAAGTAAGCAAAACCTGTCACATGAATTTCCTTTTAAAGTATCTTTCAAAGGCATGCCTTATTGCTGGAGGGCATGATGAAATATAACTTAACAAAACTTTATTGAAGTATCCCTATACACCTGTTAAGCAAAACCAGTACAAGACAATATAACTTTTCCTGTTCTAGTGCCTTAAGGGGTGCCCCAAAGTGAAGGAAAGCTGCTTGATCAGAAAAAGACAATATTACAGCTAAAAGAAGAGGCAGTATTCTCGTTCATGTAGGATCCAGATAACGAGCACACGAGAACTAGGACTGTCTATTGGTTTAAACAGTTGCTCATTAGCTAATCCATAACAAGCCCTGTATTGTCTGTGTATGGCGAAGATCTGGGCAGCAAAACTGGGAAGGCTGTGTGCGGTTTGTGGCCAGACAGATGGTCTTGTAAGTCTGTTGGTCACTGGCAGAGCTGACTTAAACCTCTGGGGCCTGGGTACACCTGCTGCTGAAGGGTGCACAGCCAGCAGCTGTTCCTCATTGCTGTCACCTTGAACTTGTGACCCATCTTCTGGGTGCTCCTTCAAATTCTCTGAGGCTCGCTGCGCGTGCATATGCAGGCATGGTCTTGCTCTGTCTCTAGCTTCTTGAACTAGTGTCTTGAAATGACACGGTTTTCATTGAAACTTTTTCATGTAAAATGTCTTTAGAATCACTCTTCTTTCCTCCCGAGTGTGATTTGTACAGTAGTTGCAAATCTCTTTTCAGGAGCTTAGATTGGAGTCTGTGGACTGGAGTGCCAGGAGCCTAACCAGTGCTTGATGAGGTATCCCCATAGGAATGACCCAAGTTGTCGACTGAAAGTGCTGTAGACAAAGGCCTATTTCTAAGCATGACAGTATTACAGGGAAACACACGTGCATGTGAGGTATTTAGTACAACGTTGCCTTCAGCCTTGACTGGGGATTAGGAGCATTCCTGTATATGAACACTGCATCATCATTTCTAGTTGTAGAATCATAGAAAATGGTGCTGGGAGGGACCTTCAAAGGTCATCTCATCTGTTGCTGCGCCTAGAGGCAAAGCCAGTTCTACTTAAGCTGTTCATGTCTAGTTTGATTCTTTATGGCTAAGATTGGAGGAAAGTGATTTGACAGTTCTAGATACAGCAGCTTTCACCTAGTAGGTAGTTGAAGCACCTAGATATTTGCAAACTTCCTTCTGGATCCATATGCCTGCAGCTATTTTTTTTTTTTTGTCATCCTCTTGTTCCTGCTCTCCTGTCACTGCCTGAATTGTGGTTGCCCAGCTATCTATCAGACTTACACTGTAAACTCAGTCAGGGAACAGGTGTTTAAAGAATGTAGAACAGAATTGCTCCAGTGTTAGGAGCAGAAAGCGGGGTGGGGGGTGGGTGGGAATATACAAGCCACTGTAAGGAAATTTTATGAGCTTGGCAGAATTCAGCTATTATCCAGACCAGTTCCTGAGTAGCTACCCAGTCATAAAGCTTGCATTTCTGCTAGGCTTTTCTGTCCACATTTTCTTTTCACCTGTTACAGAATGACATCTTTAACAACTACTTTTGCTAGTGCTGCGATGGTGTAAAACTGTTCTGTGTTGAGACCAAGAGCATATTTCCTTCAGAAACAGTGAGAGGACCTAACAGCTCACTGCAGAAGAAGAGAGGGAGTTGCCACTCCCGTTTCCTTGCTCCCCTGCTCTGCTCCTGCTTTTGTGTTCCCACTCTTTAGGCTAACTTTAGTTTCCAGCAGGCTGCTTGCTGATCCGTTTTAGCTTGCTAAACTGATAGCAAACTACTCGGGCAAAATGAGCTGGACAGATTTCTGCCAGATTAGAAAATTGAACTGACCTGTGGAATGATCTGGTGAGAGGGAGTTAGGCGGGGGAAAGGCAAACGCTTTTTCAGCACTAGCCAGCCATTCCTTTAAGCTGAAGCTATAACTTGATGATTTAAAGTAATCGTGGACAATGACTGCACTCTAAATTGTGATGGCAAAAACTGAAGATGGGTGAAGTGGCAGCCATACCACTTACAAAATCAGTATTCATTTATTCATATAATGCAAGAACAGCCTCTGAGCTCTTTTGCTCTCCTTGAAGCCACTGCATAATTTTCAGTCAGTTGGCCAGGACTGGGTCCTGGTGTAGTCTTACATGTCAGGCGAAGCAGCCACAACTCCTCATGGGACTAAGCCAGACCAGGCCAGATGCCTTGAGAACTGCATGGTTCTGTGCTGGTCACGCAGCAAGTGGCTGCATGGATCTCACAGACCCCTTTTAGCTCTGATTTCTGTGATAGCTGAGGCGTTGAGTACTTGGTCAGCCTGTCGTCTGGGCATGTGTACAAGATTAGCACTTGGGGGCAGAAATCGGCAAGAATCAGTGTACTATAGGTGCCAGCAGAGGCAGCTGACGGCAGAATGAGGGGGAGAGGTGCTGAAGTTTTTGCTATCCTTTGAGGCAATATCACTGAAGAGCTATTGAGAGTTGCTTTCAGATACCCTGCAGCTATTGGAAGTTATTGAAACAAGCAGACATTTATTGACCTAAGGAAGAATTTAGCAGATGTCTGTGTCTGTAATGTAGATGTTGGACTCGTGGGAACTGGAGGATGTTGTTATAGTTAAGCATTCGTTTCAGTGCTACCCTCAACGGTTATGTGTTCTGAACCTGGGCCTTAGTGAGTAAAGTTTGTTTGTGCCTTTATAATGTTATCATTCTCAGGTGTCCTAAGAGACTGAAAGCTGTTAGTTTGGCACGCCTTTCCATGTAGGATTGTTACTGGCTGTTTTGGGTGTTACCTGATATGCTCTCTGGCATATGAGGGACTCATATTACTATATGCAGCTGCTTTGGTGTGATTGTGGGTTTTCCCAGCCAAACTGAACCTAAACAATTTTATAAGATTTTCATCAGTCTTACTCTGGGAAGCACCAGAGCAAGTCCCAGCTCTGTTCCTGTTGCAGCCCTTAATGTATATACGGAGGAGTACTTACTGGATGGATTATCTTACATTTTGATGGCCTGAGGTGATAATGTGGGAAAACTCAGCCGATGAGGACATTCAATTTATGCACTGAAGAACTGTATTAAAAGGCTGAGGGGTGGTGAAGAGCTGTGTAGCCTGGAGCTTCCCATTAGGCTGATGGCGAGGGATTGCTGCATGCATAGGTTGTTGTACACCTTAGTAAAAGCTCATCTGTACCAGCAATAACTCCACATGCCTTTGGGGCAGTAATTAGGAGGCACTTTAACTCTGTCTAGCCTTTAGACAAATGACGCAAGCACAAGAACTGTCTTGACCATTTTCTTACCAGTCTGTATGTGTGTGAAGGTTAAGTGGAGTACAGTTCCAGGCTACAGTTTCTCTGGTGGCAAAACTGGTTTAAGAAGTTCTGCCCTGATTCTTTCTCTGTTCTCTCTGCTGTGCCAATGCTGTGGTTAATGTGGCCACAGAATAAACCAGTTCACCAATCCAAGTAAAAATAGGCTGATGGGGGAAAAACAAAACAAAACCAACAACAAAATCCAAAGGTGTGGGGAGTGGCTTATTTTTGAATTTTTGGTAATTAGTTTAAAGTTGTGCATGTCGGTCCTTCTCCCCTAGCCCCCCTGTCCCCTTCTTCCAGCAATTTAATCGGTACAGCTGCACACAGGAATTGATGGAATATTGCAGGAGGAGACCAGTGGAGGAGAGGAGAACCTCTTCAGGTTGTTTTGTTGATGAAGAATTTGTTGCTGTAACTGTCTCGTGGTGATTGACTTTTTATTTATCTCCACCCCTTGTTTGGAAGCTTCCCAAAACCTGCAGGGTCTGTAATTATTATCCCTGAATCATGCACCTTGCATGAAGCGTCTTAAACTGGCCATCAAGAAACAGCAGTTTCTAGATGGGGATAGCACTTCTTGTGTTTCTAGGTGTGAATTTAGGTTATACAGTGGAAAAGGAGAGCAGTAAACACTAACCTTCCCAGCAAAAGGCCTTTTATGCAAGACAGGGTTTCAGTGTTTAGACCAGTTAGTAAATGAGATGACTCAGTTTTATGACCTCAGGCATATTGATCACCTGACTGCCATTTCCCCATGTGAGGTGCTTGACTGGCACATTCTGCCCAGCAAATAAAGCTTCAACTTCTTTGTAATTTCAGAAGAGGAAGGAGCTCAGCACTTGCATAGTCAAATGATGAAAGCAGGTATGTTGGAAGAGCTGACAGTGTGGTGGTACTAATCACTTCAATATCGTGTTTTCAGGGATCTGATTGTTTTCATGTTTTTTCGGAAATACTGGCTCCGCTTTCTTTGAGACTTCCATCTCAAAATCCCCTTATTGTAGGGACTGCATGAGCTCAGGGAATCTCCTTGTGGAAGATTAATCCTGAACAGATTCAAGCATGGAATAAATGATGAGAGTGAGGAATCTTTCTTCTCATAGCTGAATATGAAATTCTCTGGTATGTGTAACTGTGCTATAGGAACGTGAACCTGACTATTAAGCACTGAAGTTCTGCCTGGTGGGGGAGGAGATGCCCTCATAGGAGAGGTCAGTGCAGTAAAATGCAGTATGGTTTTCTATGGTTTCTTTCATGGGAAGTGATCCCAATATGATGGTCATAGTGGTGTGTTAAGTTCTTTTATTGCCTCCTGAATACAGCTCTCTGGATTCAGTGTAGAAGTTAGGAATAAAAATACAGGTTGTTAAAAAAAGCCTCAAAAGGAGCTTGATCAGACTGAACTTTTTCATTATTAATATATTCATTTAAAAAGTTGTCTACTGCTCCTAACTAAAAATAAACATGCTGGTCTTGAGATTGTCTGCTGCTGTTGGGGCTACTTTCCCCAAGGATTTATCACAGCTGCAGTCCAGATAAATGGGAAAAACAAGACACTATGCTGCATTACTTGCTCAGTATGTTTAGTTTATAGGTACCAACAAAGACTGAAGACCGGTGAAGAGCAAACAACAGAGTTTAGAGATTAATGGTGGGGGAGTTATGACGGAGGTTCCCAAGGAGAGGTGGAAAGATAGGGATGAATAGGGAGATGGTTACTGCAGAATTTTTATTGACTTTGGGGATAGCCTCAGCTCTGGTAGTGGAATTAATAGTAAAAGTAGGAGCTGAAGCAGAGAGGGAGGGAAGGATTGAGCCTTTGATAGAGTTTGGATGCTGGAACATCATTGCTGTCTTATGTAAGTCGCATACCAAGACAAAGCTCAGAAAGAGGGGCAGAAGGACCTAGAGGAGAGATAGAGGCCAGTCTAAAACTTCATAAACAAGTTTCCTGAAAAAGAGTTTTTAAAGTTGAAAGCAAGCATGCTAAGTAATCAAGAAAGATGAGGCGTTAATGATTGCCAAAAGTCAAGGAAGATAGGAAGGGGTGAAGGAAACCCAGGCCAGAGAAGGAAGTGTCACGTACTGCATTTTTGCTTGCCTTGAAAAAGCTGGGCTGGGAAACTGGGAAGCTAGCAGAATCTTCTTGCCAAGGCGTTGGTAAGAAAAGGTTGTTTGTGTTGATGGGAAAGTGTAATAAAGATAGCATTAAATCTAATGTTAAGGATTATGTCAGTAAAAGTTGAGTCTCTGGGCATCTTGATGAGAAGATGGGATTAGCCATCAGAAAGACAAAAATGTGGGTTTTGACACATGCAGCCCTGTTTCTGGAAAAGGTGATGCCCAGGAAGGCATTTAGTGTAGCTAGGAGGAGGAAGCAGTGGAATGAGAGATGAGAAGTAAGGCTGTGCAAGGGGGTGTGGATTGGGGCAGACCCCAGTGGCAGTTAGTACCATATTGTACATCACATGTGAACATAACATGCACTGCTTTTGCCTTAAGTGGCATTCTGGTAAGACTTGCTTGGCAGTTAGTTTTGCTTCGTATGCATAGAGAAACATTGACATTTGGTGGGTGACTGAGGTGTCCTAAAAATTGCCTCTTGTGTGTAGATTTATTTGTCATGCTGTCTGATGCACACAGTTCATTACGTTTATGTTGATTGTAATCAACAGTTAACTAAATGCTTAGCAAGTTCGGGAGACAGCCATGTCCCAGAAGCTATCATTAAATGACACAAAGAGATTGAAATGATAGTTGAGATGGTTTCCTTGACCTTGCTTTGATTAACCTTTCACTGGATACAGCTGGATAGTTGCTTCTATAGTTCTCTTATCTTTGCTGCACTTCACAGGTAGGTGCATGTGTTTGCTTTGGACAGAGAAAATATATTGCTACCAAGAAGCAGATACTTTAATGCAGTTTCCCATTGGAAGGATTTTGCAGAAATCGAGTTGTTTGCTCTCATTCGTCACAGAATAGAGGCTTTTGGTTCTTCCACTTTCTTTGGCAACAGGTGTACAAGGAAGTATAAGGCTTAAAGAGATGCTTTATCTGCCTCTTGTTGTACAAGCAGTAATATACCATAACTAGCAGAAAGCCAGCATGAAGATTTGAGGTAGGACTGGGAAATGCTTCCTATGGCTGTGGGAATTTCCTTGATTTCCCCGCCCCCCGCCCTTAGAGGCAGACACTTATCTCATCTTATATTGAAAGGAGCACAGGGGTAGAATGGAGAATCAAAAAGCCTCTTTATTCACTTCTCTTAGCAACACCTTCCTGGATAACTACTGAATGCAAAATTTTGCAATTTAGTGTAAGTGGGAGTGGGAGCTAAATTGAAGTCCTTGGAAATTTATCTGTTAAGAGTGAGAGAACATAAGAGAGTATCTCTTTACTCCCTTTTTCATTCCATGCTTCCAAGGGGAAGGCTGCAGGGAGGATAAAGAGTTTTTGGGTGCTGTGCTGCAGTTGGTATGTTGGCTAGAGCTTCATGAAACCCAATGCGCAGTTTCAACAGAGAAGGCACAACTGTTGGCAGGTTCTGGTGACCATGGCAGGCCTCAGCAGGAGTTATTCTAAGAACACAACATATGATCAGATTACTGATGGACACTTTACATGGCTCTAAAAAATGAACCATCTGACGGTTTATGACAGCTCTGTCTGTTCCAGCCAAGTGGGGAGTGCTAGTCTTTGCTGACCCTGCAGCCAGGGTTGTGAAACAAAGAAAGTGCTTTCCAGAGGCTGCGGACCTACAGCCTTCCAGCAGCATAATACTTGCTTACATCTAACTTACGATAAGAAAAACAAAAGACATTTAGGACTTGCTTCTCTTGCAGATTTGATTCATGGTAATTTAAGACGTTCTTCCTGCAGAGTTTACTGGGCTTGGCAATTTGCATAGTTCTATATTTAGTAATCCCGGTGATGCTAATGTCTTTGTAGAGTGATCTGGGTTTTTTGCTACCAGTATCTTTATTAGTTTAACATACCCTGCCACCTTTCTGTTTTTCCCTGGCTTTGTGGGGACACACTTCTGGAAGAGGAAGGCTGTATGAGAGAAAGGCAGTATGAGAGGTGGTGGCAAGTGGGAAGTGAATTCTAAAACTGGAAATTTTGAGGATCCACATTTGAATGCTCTCTCTAGAGAATTCCTACACCAGCTTCTAATAGGTGCAATTTGTACAACAGTTTCCCCTCCTTCTAGTCTTCTCCAGTGAAGTACATGGCCTGAGGGAGCTTTGCAATTTTTGCTGATGTTGTCAAAGTTAAACACACACTTAGAGAGACACCTCCCACTTTCCCAGGCTTGACTACAGTTTATTGCCTCTCCCCCCTGCTTCCTAGTCTCAGCTTCCCTTGTTTTAGTCTCTATAACACTCAGTCACTCCTAATTCCTTTGATGAGGTGCTGGGTGGTGCAGGAGGTTGGGGTCACTGTATAAAGGTTTCTTTCTGCCAGTCCTTGCTTTTTAGTTTTTTCCTCTGGTGCTCCTTGCTTCTTGCTGATCCTCTGCTCCTACGTGGGTTCTCGATGGGCTGCAGCCCTTTTGGGGTTGTCCCTGCTCTGGCATGGGTTCTCCGTGGGCTGCAGTTGCCTCAAAGTGTACTCTTCCTGTCATGGAGCACCTCTTTCCAAGAGTACTTTTCCAGCCATGTCCCCAACAATGTCCCCTATCATGTGTCTCTCTTTTGCCTTCCTTTTCTCCAAATGTGTCTTTTTACATATCTTGCACTTCTCTTTCTGTGCATTCTCACATGTCTCTTTTTTTTTGTGGTGCCTTTTGCATGTCTCCTCGTGTGTCTCCTGCCCCTAGTGGCTATTGCCCTTTCCAAAATATGTTTGAGCAAAGGTAGCCTGTGCTCCTCTGACTGATTGAGGTTTTGATGGATTGTTTTCATCCATTTTGGAGATGGCTGGAATTGACTGTGACTGGCACAGGGCTGTTCATTTATTACCCCTGCAGCCCTCTACTGCTGAAGCAGAATAGTCCTCTGTCAGACTGCTCAGTCTGTATAATTTCTTGACTTGCATGGAAACACAACAAAGCTAAATTTGCTCCATAACATTTATTATATCTGGTTGAGAATGCATTGAAATTAGTTTTGCAAGGATGGCCCATATTTGAGCCAGTGTCTGGAGAGTTTCCTTGTGTTCAAATTGTCAGTATAGCCCAATATGTACCCTTTATAAGTTTGCCTGAAATTCTCCACAACCACTTCTTCTCAAGGCTAGTTTTTCCTCTCTTCCACGAACTTGTTTCTCTTGCCCCTCAAAGGGTTCTCTTGGTGAATATAAATTTTCCTTCTTGTTTCTTTATAGATAATGGGGTTTGAGCACCTTGTTTTGTTTTGCACATTTCCCGCTTCTGATGTGTGTCAAACTGTCCTGAAATTTCATATATGCCGGCATCTATGCGAGAAGAATCACTTCTGTTTCCTACCTTTCAACTTGGATCCATGTCCAACAGATGGAGACTTTGAAAAGCCATAAATATTATTCTTGACACTAGAGAAAGGTGGTGTGGGTGTGCATTCATAGTAATTGGTCTTGGCTTGGTAAAAACAATTACATTGGTTGGAAAAGCAGCCAGGTGGAAGGCAGCATAACAGCATCTGCTCCCATCAAACTCTCGGGCATGTCACCGTGCTAATGCTGAGATTGTGGGAACTGAAGAAGTCAGTGGTTACATGCTGGCCATTGTGTTTCTGGCATAAAAATAGTTCCCAATTTGTGTATAGAGGAGCTGGAGCTGTTTTTCTTGTCTCAGCTATAGATCTGATTCTTCTCCCAGGGGAATAAGGAGAGCTTCTGCAATGACACCAATAGGAAGAGATTAAGATCTGTAAATGTAAAATGCTTTCCCATCCTTATGTGTGCTTTTGTTATATTTCATGAACATGGCCTAAATGCAGTCATAGACATTTACATTCTTCTGTTTCAGAAACAAATAGAATTAGGAGCTTTTCCAGCCCTTCCCTAAAGGGTTGGGTGGTCAGTCTCTAGCATAGAGTCCTTCCTTGCATTCATTTTTTTTTGGGTTGAGTTAAACAAGGGTTTAAAATAAAAACAAGTGACAACTTTTTCATGGAATATTTAAACTACTGGAGTAAATATTGCATCTAGTTTCACTGCTTGCTTTTTTGATGTCTGTGATGTCTTAATGTACAAGTTCTTCATTCAGCCCATAAACTTTCCATAGAAAATACTGTTTTGTTTTTTTTTATAATTTTGTTATAAATAAACTTCACAAGAGCTGTGGCTTTGTTTCCCAGTTTATTCCTGCTTCATTCCTCAAACACTTGCAGCCCTATAAGATGTCTCACAGCCTTGCACTTCCCACTCCCAACTTTTTATTGAGGCACTGTATCGCTACTAGTGTGGTCACCACAAATGTATTATTTTGCAGAGCCTGCTCTTTTTCTCATTTTCTGCCTTGAAGCAGCCTAGAGTTCAGATGTGTAGTTGCTGCTTTTCTGTTTCTGTTCTTTCTTTTCCTGGAGATGGAAGCATAATAAAATCTGTGTGTCCACTTAGATTTGGTACATGAGAGCCAGTGTATGGAACCTGCATAGTCTGCCTCTTGGCATAGTCTTGGTGACCACTCTCAAACAGTTCTGTGGTGCTAGCTGTGAATCGGGTCTAAGCTTGCTTCTCCTGTTCACTGCTGAAGCCGTCAGTAGCTCAGCCTTCTCTGCTTCTCTTCCTGACTTTTTAAATCCTGGACCTGAGACTTCTGCAGTTTCCTGCTCTCATTCCAAGCAATTTCAAATTCTGTACCAGTGACCCTGTAGCTTCATGTTTTGTTAGCTATTTCATTCATGTTGCTGTTAATACCATCTCCCTCATCTGTCACCATGACCATCTTTTCTTTTGCATCTCTGCATTGACCTCTCCTCTCACGTTGAACATAAAGCTACTTATCTTCATTGCCCTTGGCCCTGAAGGGCCTAATGTCACTGTGTCATCTCTTAAAATCACAGTGTAAAACCCAACCGTCTTCAGCCTGCAATGTATGCTTGTTCCATAATTGGACAAGGATTCCTTCACCTCTTCCAGCCAGTGCCCCACCTTCCTGTTTATGGGAGCTCCCCAAACCTCCCACAAAGCTAAGCTTCCTTCTCAATATCTCTTCTGAAGAATACTCCTCCTTTGGGATGCCTGCAACAGCCTGAAAGCACTTTTAATTCATTGTATCATGTCCCACTGATAAATTCTGTGTAACTATTTCCAGGTACTTCCCCATTGTTGTTTATTTTCTTGTACTTGGAGTCACAGAATCACAGAGTTGTTTTGGTTGAAAGGGATCTCTTCAGATTGTCTAGTCTGGCCCTGCTGTTCAAGCAGGGTCAGCTACAGCAGGTTGCCCAGGATTGTGTCCAGTCAGGTTTTGAGTATCTCCAAGGATGGAGACTCTGCAACCTCTCTGGGCAGCCTGTGCCAGTGTTTGACCACCCTTACAGTAAAAAAGTTTTGTAGGTTGTTTTTTGGGGGTTGGTTTGTTTGTTTGTTTGTCTTCTTTTTTTTCTTCTTGTTTTCAGATGGAATTTCATGTGTTTTAGTTTGTGCCCATTGTTTCTTGTCCTCTCACTGGGCACTATTGAGAGGAGGCTGGCTCCCTCTTCTTCATTGTCTCCCATCAGGTATTTAAATGCATTTATAAAACTCCCCCCAAGTCTTCTCCAGGCTGAACAGTCCCAGCTCTCTCAGCCTCTTCCCATATGAAAGATTCTCCTGTCCCTTAATCGTTTTTGTGGACCTTTTGCTGGACTCACTCCAGTACATCCACACCTTTCTCGTGCCGAGGAGCCCAGAACTGGATGCAGTACTCTAGATGTTGTCTCAGCAGTGCTGAGTAGAGATGAAGGATCACCTCCCTTGACCTGTTGGCAACACTCCTCCTAATGCAGCCTGGGATGCTGCTGGCCACTTTTGCCATGAGGGTGCATTGCTGGCTCATTGTCAGCTCCTTGTCAACCAGGACCCACAAGTCCTTTTCTGCAAAGCTGCTTTCTGGATGGTCAGCCCCTTGCATATACTGGTGCTTTGGGTTATTTTTCCCCAGGTGCAGGACTTTGCGTTTTCCTTTGTTAAACTTCATAAGATTCCTGTTGGCCCATTTCTCCAGTCAAGGCCCTTCTGAATGGCAGCATAGCCATCTGGTGTGCCAGCCTCTCCGCAGTTTTGTATTGTCTGTGAACTTGCTGAGGGTGCACTATGTCCAGGTTATTAATGAAGATGTTGTACAGTATTCACCCCAGTGCACCACTAGAGACTTGCCTCTAAATGGACTTTTGCCACTGATTAAAGCCCTCTGGGCCCGTCCATTCAGCCAGTTTTCAGTCCACCTCCTTGTCTGCTTATCTATCCCATGCTTTTTCAGGTTGCCTGTGAGGATGTTATGGGAGGCAGCATCAAAAGCCTTACTAGAGTCATAATATATACAGCTCTGTGCTCATCCACCAAGATAGTCACCTCACTGTAAAAACTATCAGGTTGGTTAAGTATGATTTCCCATTTGTAAATCCATGTGGACTACTTCCAGTCACCTTTGGATACGTATCTGGAAATGGTTTCCAGGATTACGTGCTCCATCGCCTTCTAGGGATTGAGGTGAGGCTGACTGGCCTGTTTGCTGGATCTTCCTTTCTGCTCTTCTGAATGTTTTAGGGTGAGTGGCTTTCCTTTTTCTTCTTTGTACTGGTGATCTTGATTCACGTTCATAGCTTTTATACACTGTGGTAATGTAATTATTAAGCAAAGCATATGATTCTCCTTTTTATTAGTAATTTTAAGCTATACAGTGCAAACTAGGAAATAGAATTTGCAGCTCAACGTTCTGCTCCTAAAACTCAGACCTCTACCATGTGAACTAATGAACTAGTGAACTTACCTTTCTAAGAGGGAAAATAGTATGACAGAGTATCACCATACTGCTGATCTCTATAGATAGATAATTCCATTGTGCATCTTTTCCCTGGGGTCATAGCTTTCTAAACTTGTATTTGCATTATTTCTCTGTTCCAGGCCGAAATGAGCTGATTGCCCGCTATATTAAGCTGAGAACAGGGAAAACACGCACAAGGAAACAGGTAAGTGCAAAGTTTTCCCTGTAAACATTAGCTTCTTTGGACCACTAGACATGATGAGGGCTTACGAGAACAAATCCCTTGCTGTTTACATGCTCTTAGTTTCTGGCTGTGTTGGAAAGAGGTTGTTGTGCTGAGCTGGTTAATAAGAATGATGGGAAAAGTCAGCTCAGGCATTTTACAGTCGGTCTGTAATGCTCATGTCTCCCGAACATATCGTAACACACACATTTTTTTACTGTTAAACTGTGTGATCTTATTTGTTTGGTCTACTAATGAACTTTGCAGTGAACATCAGTGGTCTTCTATATGAAGAATCTTTGTTCAGCCCAGACAGATGGGCAGCAATTGTGATTTTGAAAATACACAGGTTGAAAAAGGAATTTTTTTTATTTGGGAATGACAGTGCAGGCTATGCTGGACAAAGCACTGAGCAACCTAGACGTGCTTTGAGTAGGGGGGTGGTGGGTGACATCCAGAAGCTCCTTCCAACCTAAATCATTCTGTGATGTGTTTCAGCCCACATTAGATATAGGGAAGTTCTGAGAGTCATTATATAGTGGCCAGAGATATGGAACATGGGTTTCCCTTCTCCCAAGAGGAGGCCAAGATGGGGAGCAATGAGATCAGAACTCTCAATCCCTAGATTTAAGGTTGGGTTCTTTAGTTTTAGAGGGGGTCTCTGGCTTGATAAAGCTATTTGAATTGGAAAAGGCCTTAAATGACCCATCTTTGTTGGTCCCCCACCTCATTTCATGACACTTAAGTCATATTCAGAAAAGCACCTCATTGCTACATCAACCTCCCTCCCCCTAACCCTAAATAACTCCCTATTGCACAAGGTGTCTAAAGCATGTTTACTTCTGCAAGTAGCTACCAAGTACTCCTCTGGAATGACGATGGATTTTGTCTTTCAATGCAGGTATCTAGTCACATCCAGGTCCTGGCAAGGCGGAAAGCTAGAGAGATCCAAGCTAAGCTCAAGGTATGATGGGTATCCTTTAACATATTGTGCAAGCCCCCTGAGTCAGCCATTCCCTCCGTTCCCTCTTTGAATAGCCTTAAAAAAGCGTGAGATTAGCCACTGAACTGTAGTAAGCAGGGGAGGAAAAGGTACTTCCCAGGAAGTGTTGTACAAACACTTGTATTGTTGTAGCTCTGTGACGTCTGGAGCAATTCTATTTAAAGAATAAAGAAACAATAACTTTAGTTTTTATGTGTCTGATTTCTACCTCCGGTTTATGCTGCTCTCATCCAAGTCTGAAGGAACCTTAGACTTGGGAATATGCAAAGAGTGTTTACCTGAGGAGGAGGGGTTTATGGTTACAAATGCTGACAAGTAATCAGTCCCTGGTGTTGTGGTGGCATTCGGAAAGGGTAGCCTTATAGTTACTGGAGTGCTAGTTCCACCTCAACTAGTGGTAGTGATGTGGAATTGTCCGTGAGAAAGTGTTCCGAGTTGATAAAACCACTGAGAGGAAGCAATAAAGCCAGCTGGCATATTCTCAGGTAAAATGGTGCCAGCTGAATAGACTTTGCCCCTTGATTAATTCAGACCTAATTTGAAGAGGCCTGGGCTAATGAGAATGAAAATGGTTGACTACTTGCTCGAGCAAATCTGTGTTTTCCTTTCTATAGGAAGAGCTCTGAGATCACGCTAACGAACTGATACCTCTTGACATTTATTTCCGCTCAGATTGGAAGGAGGGAGATGGTTTATGTGCTCAGACTGAATTGCCAGAAATGTCAAGAAGGTCAAGTTTATGGGTGGCAATTGCACAAGGGGGTGTCCCCTGTTAGAATGTGAGCCATCCAGAAAGGGCTTGCTGAGCAGGATGCGAGGTCCAGTCCTTGTTATGTGTCACTGAGACAGCCAGAGAAGGAAGGTGTGTGCTGACCTTCCTGATTTGGTATGGCAATAAGTGATGTGGAGGGAAGTGTGTTTCCTTCCCTGATCATCCATGCCTCAGGTGATGATGAGGATCTTGACAGCCCAGTCCAGGCCTGACTGTTGAGTGGACAGCTGTTAGTGCTTCCTCTTGGCTGTCTGGGCAACTCCTTGCTGGGCACCAGGAGGAGTGGACTGTCTGTGAGTGAATTGTTGGCACTCAAGTCTTGACCAGTGCTGAAGTGCATGCATCTCTATTGCAAGCAGTGATTACCTCCAAGTCATGACTGCACCCCCCACATCCGATCCCCAGGTCCATTTTAGACAATGGTGTTGTGTCTGTCATTAGCCTGTTGTGTTTCCAGCTGCTCTGATAGAGAGAAGGAGCCACAAATTACAACTATCTAATTCAGTACTTCTAGGTAGGGCTGCCTAAGCTTGAAGCCTGTGGTGCTGTTAAGTGGTCAATTCAGGTGGAGGCCTGCTTGAGAAGCAAGTTAGAGCGAGTAGGAAACAACAACTGCCTGGGGTGTTAAAAGATTTACTGCTGCTTATATCTGTAACCTTGATTCCGTTCCTTGCATGTCACAGCTCTGGGATTTGGCATGATTGAAAAGCCAGTCAGCCGAGCCTGTTTCCACTTAGCACACAGGAGCTGGCCGTTTTTCTTCTCAGGGAACGAAGGTGTCTCAGGGAGCTCCGTGGAACCATTGGTTGTTCTCCTTTTACACCACCCCAGGCCATGCTGTGAGCTCTGCCCTGCTGCCTGCAGTGAACCATTCCCCAGTACCAGACTGTTCCTTTCTGCCTGCAGAGGCAAGTCTGTAGCACTGATTCAACTCATTTACTTCTTTTCTTTCACTAGTCATTTTCATAGAGCAAGGAAATGAAATCACAAAAGCTGTTGCCCTTCTTCCAAGTTCCTGCTGATAGCTGTGTGTTCTTCTATCACTGTTCATTTTCCATAGCAAGTATATGTTTTCATATTTATATCCTGGAGATCAGAGCAGCTACATGCTGACTTTTCAGAGCAATTACAATAATACTACCATCTCCACACAAATTGGGTGTCTTCGCTAAGCGTGCACTGTGCCTATAACAGATAGAGGTGGGAAAGTAGGGTAAAGCTTGGAGAAAAATCTGTTCCCAGAACTCAGTAGTTTTCCATGTCCTGGATGGCTAACAGATATCACCTGTACTAAGGTATTATTATGTGTTTTGAGAATAATAAAATACAAACATTGCAAATGTTTGGTAAAAGTTTTTGTTGCTTCATTTTCTTTTTTTTTTTTTTTGTTTGTTTGTTTGGTTTTTTGTTTGTTTGTACCGGAAACACAATACAAATGAATACAGAACTGCTAGATGAAAGAGAAGGGAGGTATCTTTTACAAAAATAATGCTTTTTCTAGCAGTCTGTCAGGTATTTAAACAAAACAGAAAAACGTAACAGGGGTTAATAGATACAATCTTTTCCCTTCTTAATTGTTCTCTTTTTTTTTTCCTTTACTCTAATACTTCCACAAGTAAATGCTTCTTCCCCATAAACTCATGTATAAGCTCAGGTAGACAAATATGATTTTTCCAGTGAGAAAGTAAGAGGAGCAAAAAAATCCTCTTCTGCAATGCAAACTGGGAAATGGTCCTTATGTATGTCATGAAAAACCAGAAAAGAATTCTTGCCCTTGAAAAATGTTGTAGGTAATCCTTAAAGTATTCCCAAAAGCATCATTTAAACTGGATTCTGAAAAAATTTCCCATAGCTTTGGACAATCTTAGGAACTTTCTCAGCAATTAAAATGTTTCCCTTCCATTCACTTGAATGGTACTAACAGGAGTCACAGATACTGTAAAAAAGAAGATATGTAAGTATTGTCCATTCCTACTGATCATTCCACTTAAACCTTATCATTTATTCTTGAGCTTTTGTTATGCCTCCTCCAGATGTTTTTGTGTTAGACAGATCAGAATCCCTGGGCTTTGAACTTTAGAAAACCTTAAAGAAAGTGGAGGGGTTAGAGAGAATGGAGTCCCAAGGGTGAGAACCTACTGCCGTTCAGTGAATGCAAGTGGGAAGTGAGAATGCCTGAAGAAGACAGAAAGAGCTTGCCTCTTCCAGCAGTCTCTCCAAGCCATGAATTCGTCTGTGGCATTGCCATTATAATTATAATGTCACAGCTAAATGTAGAGTGTTTGAAGGATGAAGATTAATTGTAGGAGATGTAGGAGGAAAGGCAGAATGTCGGGAAGTGCTTCTGTTTGTCTCTTTATTCCTTGGAAGAAGAAATGAAGAATGCTATTTATTTTAAACATACATCAGACCCCCTAGTTGTTGCACTGTCCTTGCCTGTAAAAATGTGTGCAGTTCCACAGCCTTGTTAAAATACAAAAAGAATGTCCTTGCATATATGCCCTGGGAGGTTACTAAGATTTCCTGTTTCCCCAGGGATGGGAATAAAATGATCAACTCTACCTGAGACTAATGCAGTCTGAAATTGAGGTAGACTTTTTGCAGTGATGATGACAAACTCCTTTTGTGAGCTTGTTTTTAGAGGGTTTTTTTCTGATAAGCAAAAAGTCTTTCCCATGGAATATTCTTACCAGTGATTAAAACACAAGAGTCAATTAGGATTGTACTTTCCATAACAAAACATTTCAGCTGTGCGGCTGAAAGCCTTCAGACAGAAAGGATAAATGCTTAGCAGTCTCTAAACCAGTGATCCCAACATTTCAGAAAGGATGATTAATCACATCTGAAGCTATAGTAATGGGTGAAAGACTTACATGCTTTGAAGAGTTCTTAGGACAGTTATTGGTGAGTCTGCTGCCCAGGTTTTCAGAGATGCTTGCTCCCTACAAAGAAGCTGATGAGAATCCTGGTTATGCGGCATTAGACCAGGCGACTTGTTTATCCTTATAATAATTCTGTTTTTCCTGTTTTTACTCTTGCTTGTAGGATCAGGCAGCTAAAGATAAAGCCATGCAGAGTATGGCTACAATGTCATCTGCTCAGATTATCTCTGCAACTGCCTTCCATAGTAAAATGGCCTTGCCTGGTCTCCCACGACCAGCCTACCCTGCTGTTTCTGGGGTGAGTGAATTAGTGTCTTGAAGGAGTTGGGCTGAAGACACTTGAGTATTTGAAAGGGTGTTGGGACCTGCTCAGGAAAATCCTGATAACATCAGAAAGAATGGGCCAAAAGACATTGTCTTTGTAGAGCAAATCTGTCATATGGCTTCAACAGTTTGGGTCTGATTCTTTGCTCGCACTGATGTAAAACAACAGAGTTTCACTATATGCTTTTTATAAAATGACACAAGTGAGAGAACGTCAGATCCTTTGGGTTTTCAGCTGCCTGAAATATTTTTAGGTATCTGTATCACTTTCTTAGTCCAGGATCTTGTCGGATCAAATCCATCCTGACCCTTTCTCAAGCTTATCATTCCCAAGCTCATCCTAAGTGCTTAGATCACAAATTGTTGGCCCTTATTTAAAATCCTTAATAGAGGAAGCCTGTCAGCATCCCCTAACCTTTGAGTTGGGCCTAGTGAGCTTTTGCTGAGCATTAATTTCTGCCAAAATACTCCCGTGGAGCTCTCCAAGAGAACAAGCATCATTAAAGCTTCGGAGACAGAGGCACAAGGTACATACATAGCATTTACCCTTAAAAACCTCTATTGGGTCAGTTGCTTGTGTGTCACTAGTAGTACCATGTAGAAAGAAAATGAAGACCAGTCAGGACCTCCTCAAGGATGAAACCAAGAAGGTAGAAAGAAGAGAGACAGCTCAGTCACATCTTTAAAAGTCTGTGAGCTTGCAGTTTCTTTTCTCACAAAGGAGCAAACCTTGCTTTCCATCTCTGTCCTAAGAGTGGTGACTTTTGCCTATATGTTGTTCTCTTACAGTTTTGGCAAGGAGCTTTGCAAGGTCAAGCTGGATCTTCCAAAGAGTGAGTATTCCTTCATGTGAGCATCCAAAGCAGGTGCTTCTGCTGCTTCCTCTATGCTGCCTGAGGAACACCGTTATATATTACAAGATTTATAAAACGCTAAGATAATGTAGTCTTTGCACTCAGACAGATTCCCTGATCATGGATCTGAGACTTACGGCCCATGGCTGAAGAGAAACTGAGAATCATGACAGAATCTTAAATAGATAAAACCCTATGTCTTCATATGGTACCTTCAACATGGGATTACACCCCTTTAATGTGTCCCATGACTCAAGCAGCCTAATATGCGTTATTTTAGGGAGCTGTTGAATCTAGCAGCCTGACAGAGGTGAGGCTGCTTGCTACAGCTCCATGCTCTCAAATTCAACCAGTAGTGAGGCTGAGCATGTATTCCTGGTAGGCGCGCACACAAATATGCACACACATACACACAAATACACGTGGCTGCCCACAGAGAACAGCACAGACGGACAATGCTCAGCACTCACACAAACAACACCAACAGCCTCATCCTGTTCCCCTCTCTGGGCTCATGAGGGTGAAGGTCTGTTAGTGGGAAATACACATGCACTGTGGGTCCATCCAGCAGCTGCCCTGGATTCCCTTGTCTTCCTGTGTGCTGGCGCCCAGGTGAGCCCCCGAGGCCACTGCCCCACTCCACTTGCTGGTGCAAGCCTCTCACACATACAAACGCACGTGCCTGTGCACAAGCGCACGCTGTGAATCTGTCCAGTAACTGGTTTAGATACGCAGATCCCAGTAGCTGGATCTTCACCCTCCCCGGTTTGCCTTCCACAGAGATAAACACACACATGCAGTCGACCTCCAGACTCCACAGTCTTTGTCGTTTAGTCTGAACATCTTGGTCCCTCTGAAAGCATCCGTACCCCTGGAGACACACACAGCTGGCTCCCAAACCATCTACTTGCTGGCTAGTCTGGCTTGATAATCGCTAGTGATCATACCCTCGCTTGCTGCTGGAGCTCCAGAAACAAACACATGCACACCCCCACCCCCCTGAGAGATCCTCATGCAGAAAAACAATTAGAAATAGAATTTAGTGAGAAGATAGGACAGACTGCACTGACAAGGTGCAGGGCATGGACAGACTGCTGTACTGACCTTCTTACATGCAACAGGCACCTTTTATCGCCATATTCTCCCTAAACATCCCCACAATAAATCTTGTGCAATCCCAGAACTGCTCTTCCCTTGCATTCCATAACATGTCCAGTACCATCTAGGCAGTAATCTCAGTTTGTAAGGTGACTGGTTTGCAGGCCTCCCCAGCTGGCTCACTGGGTTGGTTTCACACCTGGACAATGGGGCTGATGGCTCTCCTGTGAGAGCCCTGGCAGGGGCTCTGGTTCTCTTACGGGGTTATTGGGGATCCCCTGCCCCAGCATGGAGATGAGCCTTTGATGGGCTGGTCCTTCACCACTGATGGCCCTGGGTGTAGTTGTGTCAGAGTATTATTCAGGTTGCTCTGCCTGCCATTGTTCCTCTGTGGTCCTTTGTTTGTATGGAGACATGCTTTTTATCACATAACCTAAGAAGAACAATTTAAGGCAACTTAAGGACAAGCAGCTGGAAGGGAGTATGTTCTTCAGGCAAGCCATGTGTACCTGCTCTCTTGTGGTGCTCTTGCTAATGTTTGTGGAGCAGATCAGGGAACAGATACTATTAATGTACCTTGTGGTGGAAAAAGGGGTAGTAAAAGAATGGAAGGCATCCTAGGAGAAATAAAAAGTAGATTTTATGCCTTTAACTTGGAAGTGAACAAGGAAGCATCAATGTGAGAGGTTCTTTTAGAAGTCTGAAATATCTGCCACCCCTGATGTCAGGTGATGTGTCCTGATTTTTCTTACAGTGGTGGTAAAATGGAGCTGAGCTGTCTTGAAAGCTAGGTTCAGTTGTTGGTGCTGAACATCTGTGAACCTGGGCCTAAAAGTCTGAGAGGCATCCAGCCCAGATGTATATCTACTTGCATAAATTTAAATCTATCTGTGGTTGAAAGAAAAGGATCAGTGAATGGGCACCAGTGTATTAACAAGCTGATAAGGATCTCTGAATAACAAGTCTGCCGGGAGAGCCTGCTGAACACCTGCAGGGAAATCTTATTCAGTCCGATCCTGGCCCATTACTGTTTTTTGAGTCTTTCTCCGTGACCCTTTCTTGCCCACACAGAAAGATAATTTCCCAAAGACACTTATGCCACTTTCTCCCTCAGGAGAAATACTTGATCTAATCTGCGCAAACAGTTGGTCAAGAGTCTTTTTGGTTTGTTTTGGTTTGTTTTTTTGTTAACCATCTCTGTGTACTTCCATAGCGTGAAACCTTTTTCTCAACAACCTTATGCTGTACAGCCTCCGCTGCCATTACCAGGTAGGTAAGGAAATGTAGTTCCTTGCTTTGAAATTATATTCTAACTTCAAAAATAGCCAACACTTTAAAAAAACATTTTTGCTTATTGAAGTATTTCAAAATTAATTTTTATATAATTTCCCCTTATCACCAGTTCCCATCCTTTTACTGAGAGAGCTGAAGCTTTTTAGTTTTGTTTTATTTTAAAAAAACATTTTTTCCTGTTTTAGGTTGGTTGTTTTGGGGTTTCTTTTCCTCCTGGCTCAGCAGAAAATAAAAGTTTACGTATCTCTATTGGTCTTCCACCATGCTGCATGTACTGGAACATGGTTCTCCATCATAACATGATTGCCTTTCCAATTGCTGATTAAGAGGAACAACAAATGTCTTTTCCTCTCAGTTTCCCCATTTTGAGAGGTTAATGGTCATGTTAATGGTGATGCTTCATTATGACACTAAAGCAGTTTATTTCACTGCTCATTTAGGGCTCAATCTAGGTCCTCTTAAAGTTGCTGAACATGTTTTTTCTGGTGTTAAAAACAGGTAGATTGTCTTTTGCATCATTACCAACCCTGACAGTGCTGTCTTAGCAGAGCGTAACTGACAAGCCATTTAGAGCACAGGTAGAGTGACAGACCTTGTGAATGGTGTTTTTGCATGATGACTGAAGTCATAAGAAAAAGTAATTAGTCAGCTTTGACATCAGGTGCTTTACTGGAAAGCTATTACCAACTTCTCTCTTTCTAAATTTTGTTGTACAAATCCTGTGTGCTTAGGGTTTGAGTCTCCTACTGGCCTCTCGCCTTCCCCATCAGCACCAGCTTGGCAAGGACGAAGGGTTGCTAGCTCCAAACTTTGGATGTTAGAATTCTCTGCATTCTTGGAACAACAACAAGACCAAGACACAGTAAGATACACGCCTGACTTCCACCCCTCATTAACTTTTGGTCTTCAGGTAGCTCCTGTTCATCATGGATATCTTATACTACTATATGTGTATGGATACACTTGCTTTATTGCTCTACTGAGAATAGAAAGCCATCTTTGGGAAACACAAGATATCCTTCTCTTAGAGGATAGAATTGCCTATAGCAATACAGCCAGCTCTGTGCTTTGTGCTTCTGGCCTCCCTTTCTAGGGTCATAGATGTTCAGATATCAGAGCTCAAGCCACTGAGGTCATAAGACAGTGGTAGAGCCCCTGCTGGGCTATTCTAGCTGTCCTGTACATCCTTGGAGGATAGACCCAGAGTCAGATGATGGTAAGATCATATGAAGCCCCATATTTCTTTGGTATGCTGGGAACTTAAATCTGGGGGCAACTGGGATGAATTTGCATCAGTGTATTTCCATGGTGTCACCTATAAAATGGAAGTAGTAAGATTTGCCTGTCTCACTAAACCTTGTGATACTGCATCTTGAGATGTACATTGGTGATGGGCCAGTTACATTTCCTCTGTCTGAGATAGGAAAGTTAAGAAAAGATGATCATATTTGGCTGGTACCTTGCTGTGGAATTTCAGGCAGCTCTTAGTAGGACAGGAGCACTGATGTTTGACTGAGTGACCTGTGACAGGTAACACTCTGTATCTCAGGTTATTTCAGACTATATTGCAGCAGCATGAGGCAATGGTGTAGCAGAGAATGTAGAAAAAAACGCAACAATAATGTTTCAGAAGAAGGAATAAGCATGGATGTATTGATAGGAAAGAAATAACAGCATGAGCTGGTATTAGCAGAGATATTTCGGCTAACACTTTTGCTCTTTTAGAGAGTGCTATCAAATCTTCAGTTACTTCCAGCAGTCTTCTGTGAAGAGTCATGAATGTTCAGTATATACTGAACGGTACTGAATGATTTCCTAATTCCATGTTTTTCCTCTTCTTGCAGTATAACAAACACCTGTTTGTGCACATTGGGCAGTCAAGCCCCAGCTACAATGACCCCTACCTCGAGGCAGTGGATATCCGGCAGATCTATGACAAGTTCCCTGAGAAAAAAGGGGGCCTGAAGGAGCTCTTTGAAAGGGGGCCAGCTAACGCCTTCTTCCTTGTCAAATTCTGGGTAAGGGAAGGACCCTTTGTAGGGTACCCATTTGCTATGAAGTTCTCACTTTAAAAGCGATGGCCTCGCTAGCTGTTAGAAGACTGCCACCTCCCAACAAATTTTCCCTGTGCAGCAACTTAATACAGTCACAACTGTCACTGGAGATCTTTCCTTGACTGTACAAGGGCCTCATTGTGGCCTGGAGCAAGATGTATCTTTCATAATGTCATCTGGAGAGCTCTTCTTGACTAGTGTCTGGAGATTTTATTTGCTAATGGTGACTTGGGCCCTTTAAAACTTATTTATGTATAAGGGAAGAATTCAGAGGAAATTATTCTCTGCGTAGTCTTATGTGTTCACTTCTCTCAGTGTTGAGTAACTTCTCAGTCAGAGGCAACATTTTCCCATCTCTTCTCCTGTCTCATTAGCTGCATTTTGTGTTATCCAAGTACCAATAATTTACAGTTGCATATTTACTGCAGGCACAAGGACAGACAAAAGATAAGAGAGGCATATAATGAAATTGGATTATACTGATAATATATTACTGAAATGACTTCTGGTAAATTGGCAGAAATCAGCCCTGCAAAAGCCTACTCACTCAATTTGGATTTTTGTGAGTTAGCTGAAATTTGCAAAAACGGTGCCATTGTGCTTCAGGGTACAAACAAAATAGCTTTGCTGATCAATATTATCATAGGTATTACAAGATTAAAAATAAAAGCAGCTTGGGGCAGTTGCACACTAGATGGCTGAGGGAATGTGTAATGGGATTTGGAGCCTTTCACCTTGCGTTTACCACTTACAATTCAACCCCAGGTCAGGAGTGAGATGGTGAGAAATGAGCTTTCATTTCATTTCATAAAAACTGGCACTAGAAAGCCTCTTAACTGGTACTTTCAGGAGAAGGAAGAGTTAACTTAAGTGCCTTGAAATGCAACTTCCCAGCTGTCCCAAGCCTAGCCTTTCCATATCTAAGTTGGACAATGTTGGCTGGGAGTCTGCTGTTCAAGTGTCTGGTGCTTAAAGCGTTAGTTATTGGTCATTCTTGGAGACACATAATTTTACTACCTGCAGACTATGTGCTACTGAGCTGGGTCCCTCGTGCGATTAGCCTCTGTTAGAGTACAACAACGCCTGCTTGGGAAGGTTGAAACAAAAAGTAAAAGACCAGCACTGTTCTGGGTGGAAGAGGAATACTTGGGAGAGACAGCAGCACCTTGCTGAGAAGGGTATCCTTTGACAAAATCTGGGTAGTGATTGGCCTATTAAGAACTGTCTGGAAAAGGAAACAGAAGTCTGATGTGATAAAAGAAAGGAAAAAGACTAATTGGAGATAGCTTCTAAGAAATGGTTCTTGGAAAAGCAGGAGCTGCGACAGCTGCGTCCTGCTGTGGGGAAGGGATCCCAGGACAGTCTTTATGTCAAGGTGAAGAGCACTGGCTCCTGTGTGGTATCACTCTGAAGTGCTTTGGAAGTTTCAGTAACCGAAAGGAAGTGCTTGGAGGGAGACATTATGCAGAGAGACTAAAACACTTTGAATTCCTTGACTTAAGAGGAGAGAAATCATAAAGAAATTGTGATCTAGTGCAACTGTAATTTTATTCATCAAAACTGTTAGTTTGCTTTTGTGCTTGTGGGATTTGGTTTGGGGATTGTGTTTGTTTGGGTTTTGATATCAGAAGGATAAATGTGGCCTACGCATCACGTCAGACCAACCTAAGTTAGGCTTTTGAAGGATTTATGTGGTAGGATGTCATTAAGTTGGACTCTTTCTGGGCCCAGGTGAGGTGTCTGGTGTTCAGAGGGTATCAACTCAGTGAAATTCGGCTTGCATAGAGATGTGGCATTGGATTTGAAACACCTTTAGTCCAACGTGTACATGATGCCCTGGGGCTCTGCATCTGTACACTTACAATGACAGTGATATTTCTG
This sequence comes from Morus bassanus, assembly GCA_031468815.1. Lineage (NCBI taxonomy): Eukaryota > Metazoa > Chordata > Aves > Suliformes > Sulidae > Morus > Morus bassanus. The sequence continues at coordinate 487,133 of CM062571.1, read as the reverse complement.
GGCTTGCTTTAATATTTTGACTTTCTGACTCTTTTTTTGGTACCCTTGCATTGTTGAATCCCATCTGGAGTTAACATCAGGTTTTACTGGTGAAAACACTATAGGCTGTCACTTATAAATAAGCTAAGTTTACAGGTCAAGTCATTGATTGAATGGAAGCTGCTAAGGCTTTTAAGAAATAAATCATTCAGTCTTGTATTTGTTTCTCAGTGTAGACAGTAGTAGGGGGTGAAAACGCCATTCCTGATGCCATATTCTGGATGAGAAAGGATTGGGGCACTTTTACAATTCGCTCTGTGTTTCACAGGAGTGCTTACGTTAATCCTGTTGTAAGATTTCAGCTAGGATCTCTAAGGCAATATAACTAAAGTAGTTCAAAAAAACTTTTGCTCCAGAAAACTTGGACTTTTTTAAAGAAAACTCCAAACCTTTGCAAAACTTTGTATTCAACATGCCTGAAATATTGCAGTAACGCAGTCTTAGAGAAAGCATGTGAGCCATGCCTGTAACACACCGTGCTACACATGTCGTGGGGCTTCCTGAGTTTGGTGTATTGCAGTAGATGTGTGTAGTGCAATCCCCCCACCAATAAACACTTTTCACAGATAAAGCAATGTGATTTAAAAAAACAGTTTAACAGAAGAAAACTAGATTTCAGCTGAGATTTTTATACCCCTCTGCATTTTTATACCTCTGTAACAGTATATACTGGGGTGCTTTTTCATTTTGCTGCCTGATTGCTCCGGACAGCTATACAAATATACTGTTGATGTCCAAAGATGTGTTGGATAAAGCAGTTACTACACTGCTGAATTTATAGCATCATTTTAGGATAAAAGTATTATCCAAAAGCAAATTACCAATAGCCCTAAACTTGGTGAGTAAAGTTAAATACTTGAAGGGGTGCTTTGAGACATGGAGATATGATAGATTTTTCAAAGGTTCTGAATTGAAGTGGTGGTTGCAGGCAATAAAGACCTAAAAAAATCAAGGCATTGAATAAGTTGGTTTTGTATATATGTAGTTTTAGGCTTGAAGAACCTGAGGCAGGAACCTGCCGTTACTGCACTAAGTATTGAATATATCAGACGATCTGTTGCGCACCAGAAGCCTAACTCTAAACACCAGGGTTGGGGTTTCTTGACATCACTGATAGCTGTCAGTATCACTTAGGATCTAGTGGGATTGAGAAAGAGATGTTCATGTTTGTTCAATGGTGCTTTAAATTATTTATACAATCTCAAAGAGTTAAAAGTTGATTAGTTTGTAACATAAGCAGTGTCTACAGTTCTTCCTTGATTTTGGCATTGGGAGTTTGGTACAATGAACTAAACTCTTGGACTTGGATTGGCAAGTTGTGATGACATCTGTGTGACATTTCTCTGTGCTCCAAGTGCATTCTAGCACACGACAATGAATGTGAGACGTTAGCCTCCCAACACATGGGCAGTGGCAGCTCTGCTCTTTTCCAGTGTAATATTATCTCTACCACCTGTTACTTGGTTCTCCCCATGAACTCCTCCTATATGCATCGTTATTAATAGTTTGGCGAAGAGGCGTTTTCAGGGCTTTGCACATTAGTAGAACGGTGCACTTGCATCTTAAAGATTTCAGAAGTTGTGAGACTCTGGGTGGAAGACAGAAAGAAAATGACAAACTAGGAATTCAGGACAGGCAGTGCTTTGTCCAGAGCAGCCATCTGCAGAGGGGTGGATCAGGGGAATTGCTTGGGAGACCTTTCCTGCCAATGATGAATATATGTAGTAATTTCTTCTCCTCAGTGGTAGGCAAGCTGGACCAGTCAAATCACTGAATGTTTTCTTTCCAGTAAATGAATTATACTTTTGTGGAAGGGGCTGAAGGGGTGGGCTGGAGACTGCTGTCCTGCACTTGGCTTCTCTTCTGTACCAAGCAAATCCAGTCAAAACAGCAGCAGTGCAAATTCCCCTCGGCACCCTGCCCTGCCCACTGTATGCCTTCAATCTTGACCTAGCAGAAACTGCCTGGAGAACAAGGAGATGGTAATTTGGTCTCTATGTCCATTCTGTCCTTGCCACTTCTTCTGAGGCAGCAAACAAGACAGCAGCTAGCAACAGAGATTTTTATGATCTTTGCATGTTTTTTCTGAGAATGGATCTGACAGCCCATTAATTTCACCTGCAGTCACCAGCATCACCTCCTAGCAGTTGCTATCTTATGTAAGGGGACTCTGTTAATGGCACTTCTTTCACCAAAGTTATTTCCCACAGTGTTCAACAATGTAGAGATTGTTGGCAGCAAAAAGTAGATTGAAAGACTGAATTGCTGAGGGAATCTGTCTGCTGGGTGTCAAAATAACACAATCCTGTAGGGCTAGCTACCCATACCCAGCTACCCGTACTGTTGGCAATGCCTTCTGCTGTCTTTGGCTAGCTCAGAAACTCTCCCCTTTCCCCTTCCTTGGAGGCTGAAGCTGCAGTGGCACAAGTTTTAGACTGTTCTTAAAGAATTGTTCAGCATATGCCTTTCCATTGACCACGTGGAGCTGTGTGCAAGATATCGGGAAGGTATGGTTTCTCGCAGCATGTAATGCCATTTGGACTCTTGTCCAATCGTTGCTTTTCAAAGCCTCAGATAAACTGAAGACTGATTCTCAAAGGTGACATTTACCTCTGTAAAGAGTTTCAGAGAAATTTTGATTCACAGCCTCATCCTAGTGGGAATGAGGCCTTTCTCGGTAATCAGTTGTGAAACTCACACTCACCAAAGATCAGAAAAAAGTCTTGGTTTAGTATATGGTTAGGACAGTGCTCAATGCCAACTTTTCTGTAAGTGTTTCTTCCTTGGGGTTGCAGAAGTTGAGTGATACACTCAAGCTCATCATGGCTGTTTTCAGCAGAGCTGCTAAGAGACTCAGACAACTAATATCATTTAAAAAAACAAAACAAACCAAAAAAAGGAATACTAGCTTGTTAAGGGTTACTGTGCCCTTCCCTGAACAAACCCCTTCTCACAGGAATCTAGGCATGGAGGCCGCAGCATTTTTAGATGTTAAGTTAAAAGCAGTAGCTCTTTTGGCCGTTAGAGACCCCATGATATGCAGTATGATTTTGTCCTGGTGCAATCCTGGGAATTTTAACTGCATCCGTTAGTGATTTACCTCAGTGTCCAGTTGACATTTAGAAGTTAATTTGGCTATGGCAAATAACAGTGTTTTTCCTCAATTTTCTGCCTTGTCTCCCTTCAGGAGGTGATCATCTCCATAGCAGGGAAAGCTAACAGATTGGAGTTCCACTCCTGAATGGTTCTTTGGTCTCGTATTCATGTACATCATTGCTGTTTTCAGTTTATGTGAATAAACCAAGTTGCAAATAATTCAAGAGCAGATAGGTATGTGCTAAATAATCTCTGGTATGGGGGCAGTAACTTCCACGAGAGAGTGGGAACCAGCAGCTGTAAGTAAGTAAGTAGTACTTACTAAGTACAGCAGTATCTGTCTGAGGTGCTGCAGCTCTATTCTGCAGACGTGAACTGGAGCCCTCAGCTAGCTGCTACTGTCGTTCCCTGGAGTTGCTGAAATTCCATGTTTATGGGCTGAGATGTTCAGAGGTGACAGAAGGAGGTGGGCACGCAGCCCTTGCTGACTGATCCCCCTAAGACATCTCTGACAGTGCTAGCCCATAATATGGGATAAGCTTTAGAATAAAAGGTGCAGTGTAAACATCAGGGAGTTCCAGCACGACCCCCTTGCTTCACTGCAAGAGGGCTTCCAGGAACCTGAGTGTACATAATGTTAGTGAATGGCAATGACTGCTTAATTCAAACAGTATTACCATAATTTTTGCCCACTGCCAAAGAGTTTAATGTTGATGAATTAGATGTTAACTAGCTGTGAAATTCTACAGTCTGGTCTTTTGATGGGAGACTTGCCAAATTGTGGAGGCACCTAGAGTGGCTTCTTAGGGCTAGTGAAGCTTTTCTTATGAAGTGGAACTAGCACCTTTCTGCTTTGTCTCATATTGACTGCACTTATTTTTTAATTTGCCATTAAGAGTTTAGGGGAATGTATCCTTAACTTTACTAATGAGACCCTGAAAATGTTTGTCTGGGTCTGCAGTGAGGGCCTCCTCTATGTTTATGTAGTAGCAGTCAGACCAAGCTTCTGTGGCCTTGACCCTTTGTTCTTTTGACTCAGTGGGACAATTTCTTTGGAAAAGCAGAATTGGGTCCATACATTGTTTAGCACCCCCAAGGGAAATAGCTGAACAATATTGTGAAGGACTCCTAGTCTAGTTCCTCTTTGGAGAAGGGAAGGAATTAATTTTTATTCAGACAGCTGGAGTATGGGACAAATAAACAATACAGTTACTTGCATTGACATGTAAATGAGTATTATAGTAACTCAATAAAAACCTAAACCAGGACAGAGTAGCATTGCTACTCTCCAATACATGTACATTTGTGGTGCAAACAAAGTAGCTGCATAACTATAGTGGGGAAAATTTGATAGCAAGGACTTCAGCATGACCATAATAATTCACTTGGCAACCTGAATTATGATTAAATCTGTTCCTTATCCCTATTAATTCCTGTGCTACCAGGTTAAAGCTAGCCTGGATTTGCCCACATACGCTACTCCAGTGTAGACAAACCATGGGAGCATAACACTGCAGTTAATGTCATTTAGGTGGTCATGACAATGTAAAAGCCTCCAGTCTTCCTCCAGCTGTTGTTTCCAAGTCTTGTGCAAAAGTTATCACTAACTCAGTGGTGCAAATGTGAATGATGTAAGATGATTTTTAAAAAAGTTTAAATTCAAATTGTTTTACTGATATATTTTAACACATGTGCCCAAATCTGTTTTCAGCTCAGTGAGGAGGCAGAAAACGATGGGGGCAAAAAGGGATAAGTTGTTAAGAGAAGTTAGGAACCTATTCAGCTGGATAAATTGTTTTGTGAAGCTATCTTCTGAGGAGAAGGAAACATGAGAATAAAATAATTGCCAGCTATTGTACGATTATCTCCTGATAAATCAGAGGATGCTCTTGAATATACAGTATGCAGGAGATGACAAATTTAGGAAAACATAAAGGGGTGAGCGCACAGCCGGTGTAAACTGGTATGAATGTATTATGCATGTAGGGCCAAGCGTATTCACAAGGTTTGAAGATCTGTCACTACTTTAGAGGGAGGGATTCTACTTAAAAGGGGGAGTCATAGAGAAGGCGGCAAGCCATTCTGACAAATGGACTTTCTTTCATCCAAAATCTGTGGTGAAGATGGTACAACTGTTAAAGATTTTTGTAGAAACTGTGGCAAACAACACAGTCATTTTGATGAGTGACTTGTGATCATGTGTTTAAATACTATGCTGTTATGCTCTCCATTAAGAGCAGAGTGAGCAGAGTAAAAGCTGTATGTCCATCCCTAATGCTGCCAGTGTTGATGCGAACATTGGAGCATTCTGTCATCTTGCCTGGACTGAATCTCTGTCCCACTAGACATATCTGAATGCTACAACTGCTAGCCTAGGAGATACCCCAGGAGATGCATTGCCCACTGTACTTCATGAAAAACCTATCCTAAACCTGTCTTTCACTTGCTTCTGAGTTTGTACTTTAAAAAAAAAAATCATGGTAATTGGATTTCATTGGTTTGTTTGCTTGGGTCTTCTGTGGCATCATTTACCTAACGCAGGTGGTAGTTTTCCTCTAGGTGGAAATACGTGTGCACAATGGCACAGTGGCAGCAATGCCCCAGTGTTGTGCTAAGTGGAAAATGGAACTGGATTTTCTGAAACAAATGGGGAGATTTTTTTTATTTCCTTTACCACCTCTTCCTTCACACACCTGAATTGGCAAGTTAACAGCTATGGGAATTGGACTGAGTGGAAATACTGCACATTATTACATGGCTGCTTTTCCTGCTAGCGCTTTTGGCATCACTACTGGCAAAATGATGAATTCTTCTGTGATAATAACTCTGTGTGTGTGATGGGAGCTGCTGGTGAGTGTTGTGGTACAGAGATGGCTCAGCCCAACTGTCTAGGGGCAAAACATATAACTTGAAAGGAATGACAACAAAGCATGGCTTCTAGCAGGTTACTAGTTACTGCTGCAGTTACTCAAACACGGCATTCACTGAAAGAAGCAGTCCTGCCTTCTGCTTTCCCTATGGCTGCCCGTCCTCACAACACATGTTCTTTGTCCGAACACACACAAGTGCTTCTGAATCAGGTCAGGGAACTGATCCCACTGAGAACCAGCTGAGCAATTCTCAGTGAGCCTTGTAATATGGCTACAGAAACATTTGTGTCAATACAGGAAGAATGGGGAGTCACAAAGTGCTTTGGGACAGTGAGACTGCTCTCTCATGGTGTCAGGACCAGCCTGGTGTTATCAAGCTACAGCTTGAGGTGCAGTTTCCCAAGAGGTTGAAGCCAACCTGGGAACGTGTTGCTATCAAAACAGAAAAAGTCTTTGTGCCCTCAACTTTGTGTGTGTACCTCTTCCAGCCCCTTCAGCTCTGTGGGGATCCAAGTGAGCTTTATTGTCTGACTGAAAACTAACCCACCAAAACCACAACAAAATTTGTTTTGGCTGGGATCAACTGTCTCATCTGGCTAACCACAGAGTCGTACAATTGCTAATGGTGGCGCAAAGGCAGCAGCAAGCTTGTGTGGCTACAGATGGGGAGAAGGCTGGACTGACGCCTTCTGGATTGACTTAAACCTCTTGTGAAATTACTACTTAAGAGAAATAAGCTAACTGTATTATCTCATGGCAGAGAAGAGATGGGTATTTTGTATGGCAAAGAAAAGGGGGGATTCATTACTGAGTGGTCCAATTCCAAGGCTAGCATTGCTTGTCCTAAGCGCTGCTCTAGATCTTGAATAAAAAACCTTCACGGACATTGGCTAAGAAAACAATGCTAGAATGGCATCTAATGCAGTCCTATTCACACTGTATCCACTGTAGCAGGAATACACTTTCTTCAGTTTCCTGTTTCCCTCAGATCAGCAGGAAGAATATAATAATCTGAAGTAGCCTATGGGAACTGATCATTGCTTTTCTGCTGATGTAAGCTAGCACCTGGGCTTGTGGAGTACAGAGAAGCTCTACCCTTTTAGTTTTGAAAGGGAGGAAGCAGAACTGGGTGTTCCCACACACCCTTTTTGTTTTCAGACCTTAAGGGGACCGCCTGTTTTTTTCATAAGTGTGGTTTGAATGACCCCTGGTGGAAGCTTCAGACAACCAGGATTTTTAGGAATTGGGTCCCAACATGACGCTTCAGCTGGCCAACCTTGGGCACCCACATTTGAAAACTGTGGCTGCTAATGGAGATGGGTTTGTATTCAGGTGGAACTGGGCTGGATTTGTCCGCAACCTACATTCCTTATGTTGCATTATGTCTACTTACATTCTTCATATCATAGTACCTGAGCCTAGTGTGTGTGTACTCACACATTCCTTCTCTTTGCTTTGTCTCTTTCCCTTTACCTGCATATCCAGGGTGGAGAAGCTTTATTACAGTTGCTGTACCCTTATTTTTCCTCTTAGTGAGGCAGCCTAGTCTAGCCTGTCTGTTGCATTGCTCTGTCTCCACAGTGCCCTCCTGTCTGCTCTCCACGTGCTTTGTGAGTACCTCCATGCTGTCCTGGCACTGTTCAGTTGTGGTAAATACCAGCTAAGGCAAGGGGCTGCGTCATGTATTTTTCATGTTAAGAGGATATTCCACCAGATTTCCCCAATGTGTATGCAAATCCCCATCACCATTTTCTGAAGCAGGAACTGGATTTTAGTGCATACTCCTCAGATTTCCCCTGCTTGCTTGATGCACATTGATCTGCTTATGGAGGTTTGGACACTCCAATACCCTACAATCTTGGCTACACAAGAGCCCTTTAGGTAATGGTGAAAAAACACTACAACCATCTATTGATAACCATCTATTTTTCTTGCCTTTTTTTTTTTTTTTTTTTTTTTTTTTTGGGCAGGCTGATTTGAACACCAATATTGAAGATGAATCCAGATCTTTCTATGGCGTTTCCAGCCAGTATGAGAGCCCAGAAAACATGGTCATTACCTGTTCCACCAAAGTGTGTTCCTTTGGAAAGCAGGTGGTGGAGAAAGTGGAGGTACGGACCAGACGCCTGGGTACAAGGTTCTCTCTGGCTGCTGTTCTGTCACTTCAAGTATTTGCATCCTGCGTATATCTCCAGGCAAAATATATCCCATGCTTGTTGTCAGGGAGATGAGTGCCATAGATTATTATTTCTGAGACACACAGGTGTAAGATTGCTCCAGCCTGCAACATGGCCTTGTCTCAGGACTTCACTGAAGGTCTGGTACCGTTTGCTATTTTTTTTCCTTAAATCTCAGTTTCTGAAGACATGTGAATATGTAAGACTCTCGGCTCTGGTGATTCTCTGGGTTTTTTTGGGGAGCAAAGAAAAGCTAGGAAACCTGGACCCTTGGTTTGTAGTCTAGAAAGGTGAAAGCAAATAGGCAACACCTCACTCTCATCCGTGTTTTTAAACAGATCATTTATAGACTATAGCCATTAATTAATAGACTGTAATAATTTACAGACTATAGTCTTATGATTTTATGAGGCTTATCTTAGTGTTTGTACACTTACACCTTGAGCAACAGTGGAGCTGCATAATTATGCAAATATCTGGCATTGAAGAAATTCTTTCTGATGCCACATTCAGCTGCTAAGAGAGCTGCTCTGACCTGCTTCCTGCTGCTCTTTCTCAAGGAGCCTTTAGATGCAGGAGGAGCGGCTGTGTGCAGAATACCAGGTGTTCTCGTGTCAGCAGTCAGTTCAGGCTACATCCTTCCCCAAGACCTGTCTCCAGTCATATGATAGACACGCCTGAAGTCTGGTTATGTATTTGCCTGATGGGATAGATAGGCCAAAGAAAGGTGTTATGGTGCACAGAAAAGGAGACCAAACTCTTGGGGTGAAAAGAGGGAATGGGCCTTTAGGAGTCTACTGTGAAATGATAGAATCCAACCTTAGCTTCTGTTCAAAGGAAGATGAAGTATACAGGAGCTAAGATGCGAATGTGAACAAAAAAAATCCCCCCATGTAACATTGGCCAGACCCCCTTCTAAGGGGGAGCAGAGATACTATGTTCTCTCTCACAGGTACCAGAAGGCTTTAGTCCTTTCCAGCTGTGAAGCATCCTGAGCATAGGATTACCATCATTACTAGGAGCTTCCTGGTGTTGCTAAAGCAGTAGTTTTTAACTTTTTCAGTTTATCCACACTTAGTATTTTTCCAGTAGAGATGCAGACCATAGTGTAACTGACAATTGGTCTGCTCTTCTTAGTTACCTTTCACAGCTCCTTGGCAGTCTGCTGCTCGTAAACTGGAACCCGCTGTTCTAAAGAAAAAGAAATAAATCCAAAGAAATTAGAGGGCTCAAGGAGACTGACCTTGGTGCGAAGTACTGTAGAGGAATGATTAATTAGCTCATTACTGTTAGCAAAATGACTTGAAAATGCCATTGTAATTTTTCTGAGTCCCTTTATGTGATTAATGCTACTAATGTGACAACATTAGCCCCATATGCCCTTTTTGTGTTTTACATTGCAGACAGAGTATGCACGCTATGAAAATGGACACTATTCCTATCGCATTCACCGTTCCCCTCTCTGCGAATACATGATAAACTTCATTCATAAACTCAAGCACCTTCCTGAGAAGTATATGATGAACAGTGTGCTGGAGAACTTTACTATCTTACAGGTGGGACTTTCAACTGTTTTCGTTGGAGCTTGGAAACATGTAAGCCCCATGCAGGAATTCACTGTTGTGAGTCAAAGCAGATTTCCTTTTACAGCTCAGCAGCTAATTGAACTTAGTATCTCTCACATGTATTGTACCTCAAGACCATTTATGGAGCTCTAGAGATAGTAACTCATGCAGAGAAGCAGCAGAAGAATTTGAGAGACCTGAGCAAGAGAGAAAAAAAAAGAAGGATAAAGGGAGAACTCATGAGGCAGAGAGATAAAGGAAGGAGAAAGACACAAAAGTCAGTGAAGGAAATGCTTATTCCACTATTGGACTAACGTTGAGGTCCTTTCTGTGCCCTGGCCCTTTTTGAAGGTAAAAAAAAACCCCAAGAGCACTCTCAAGTGACTATATAATTCTGTCATGGGAAGAGTTCTTCACTGACCGGGGTGGGGGAAGTTTTTTCGTCAGGACCATCCTGAACCTGGAAAGAATATGGAGGCACGTAAAGGAAGGGGCACGTTGGGGGGAAGCTCTGAGACATCTTCATGAATCACTGCAACCTGTAGGCAGGGCAGTACTACAAGGCTACAGCAACTAGATTCGCATTAGTGTCTATGTTATACCAGGAGCCTTTCCAGGCTCGAATGCAGCCTAAATTTGGGAAGAGGGCAAAGACAGCTTAAAAGGTGGATTTTCTTAATGGACTGAGTTCTGTGCTCGCCTCTACAAGACGCGTCACAGATCTTCGCGCAGAGAACCTGAGGTTGGGTAAGTAGAAGAGATGCTAGAAGCTGTATGAAAGAATGGAAATAAAGTGGTCTTCATTTCATCCTCTGGAGATCTTTTGGGACTTCAGGCAACTCACTTCACTGTGCTGCGGCTCAGGTACCTCAGCTATAAAATAAGGTTTTAATATCCTCACATTATTAACCTTACACAAGGTTAATAATACACCTCACAGGGCTTTAGGAAGCTTTACTCTTTCATGTTTGTACTAAGATCTTTAGCATCTGGAAGAAAAGAAGAGTGTAAATGTTAAGAGTTTTTTTAGATGAGCAAAACCTTGAAGGGGCAGGGACAGAGAGATGGAAGGCCTGTGTGCTGTAATCCGTACTGAGGAACACTGTAACTGCTTTCTGCAGGTTTCATTCCTCAGTCAGGCCAGCGCTTGCTATAAACTGTATGAACAAAGTTGTCATATAGTTATAGTTCCTCTTGGGCTTTATGTTTTGAGTAATCTCATGTCCTTCCCTTACCTCCTGTCACAGAGAGGCATCTCATGTGGGTGCTGGCACAGCCTTTTATACATTACCTTGCAGTCCTGCTCCCTGAGCAGCAGGCTGAGCATTTTCCACCCCCCACTCCCCACTGTGGAGCTGAAAAATGGTCATGCTTAATGCAAGACATGCTGCTAGTTCTCAGTCCCTACTACCAACTTCTGAGGCAAGTCTAATTATATTTTTTCTAGACCCTTTCATGAGCTTAGATACCCCTAATCTCACAAGCATGATTTATCTTGCTTTGCACTTTCCTCTGGATCTAGCCCTCCAAGATTTCAGAGCCCATTTTTCAGACAAGGCTCTGGTGCCTTACCACACCTGGATGTGTATAACTCACAACAGCCTGCAGAAGGAAGGAGAAGGGTTAGTTCAGCTGCAAACCTAATCGTGAAGAAAAGAAAAACAGAGTAGACCAAAATCAGGCTGCTAAAATTAATAAGCAAGTTTGAAAACAGCTATTTTCTTTCTGTTTTCACAAGAACGGTTGGGCTTTGGTACAGGTCAAGCCTCCAGCTGGTATGTTTTTCTTCTGCAACTGAGTTGGTGCTACTGCTGATAGAAATGTGTCTCCTCCAGCAGGAGAGAACTGCCTGAAGCTTTAGCTATGGCACAAACTCAGATGACAAGAATGTGCAAAGTTGTGCAGTGACAGAGAAAGGGAAGCTGAGCTAGGAGGTCTGGGTACAACATTTTGCTTGTGCCTGCCGTGTAGTGTAGGCAGTGCATGCTTTTGAAACTAGGACAACACTGTTCCATCACCACGCTGCTGACACTGAGTCGCATGGCAGAGAAGCTAAGGTTCCTGAGGGACCATAGAAAAAGAAATGGAAAAAAAGGAGTTTCTGAAAGAATGAGTGAGTGTAGCAGCCATCCTTCTCCTGACATCTACAGTGTATGGCTTGGGAGGAGTAATGGAGTCAAAACTATAAGTCTCCTGTAAAATGATTTATAATCCTCATGGTCTGTGTCTACCACTGATGAGCAGGAGTAGATGGAGGGAAAGAACTGTTCATGGCTGTGATATATCAACATGTACATGAGCAGGAGTGGACATGCCACAGGAAGTGGCCTCTGTATACCCAACAAACGGAGCAAAAGGAGATTTTCTGAGAAAGACCTTCTCTCTCCTGAAATCTGCAACACCGGGGGTGGGGAGTGGAGGACCTAGTGGACCGGCTTCCACTTATGTGGTCACTACTTGGTCACAGCTTTCTATTCTCCACAGTGGACTCTGGTCACCTCCCTGTCTCTTCACTGCATTGTAGTCCTGATGCTGCAAAAGTCCTTTGCTTGGGTGTGTGGGCACATAGACTGGGGGTTTGTGGTGGCCGAGCTGTGTATCATTCCTGTGCTTCTCTGTTCTTTGCCTATTACTAACTTTTTGCTTTATGTTAAATGTGTTGGAATATGTAAGCAGAGAGACAGCAGTTGCCATCTCAGCTTCTTCTCCTTTTCTGTCTAGGTTGTGACAAACAGGGACACACAGGAGACCTTGCTGTGCATAGCATATGTTTTTGAGGTGTCAACTAGTGACCACGGTGCCCAGCATCACATCTACCGGCTGGTGAAGGACTAGAGACTCTGCCCCGAGTCGTCCATGGGATGCATGTCTCAGAAAAAAGCCCGTGCTTGAACAACCCCTGCCCCCTCATACCAAACTGAAAAATAAACTGCAGATATTGTGTATTTTCAGAAAAGCACCTCTGAGCTGTTTTGTGATTGACAGGGTCAAATAAGTTTGTATCTCCAGGTTTGTGCAAATAGGGAAAAGACTTGGAGTCAAGGAAACAGGCAAATAACTGCTTAAGGGTTTCACCACAAACAGCATCCTCTGCAATGTATTTCCCACAGAGCGCACACAGGGTGTGAACATACACATAAAAGGAGTGGTATGCACTTGAGCGTCAGGTAGGGCAATGGCAGCAGCTTCCACAAGTTTGACCACATAGGAAGCACTTGAAAATGTTCATGCTACATCTGGTCTGAGTGAGTGCACTCATGTACATTCATTTGTAGGCCAACACATGCGTAGACATGCTTACCATACGTTTATATAGATGTCAGTTAGAGATGTGTGGGCACATGCATGTGTATAGAGATTGCACATATAACCTACATATCTGTCTGTCTAGCTGTCCACCTTAGCAGGTGTGCAGGCACAGGCTCCTTCAGCCTTCCTCCTGTTGGAGGCTGGATACTGTTTCCCTCTCCTGTGCATGGCAGTGGGAGACCAAACTTTCTTCTGGCTTTTAAATGAAGTTATGCTTAGAAAATTGTGTGTGTTAAATCATATTGTCTTGCCCAGCAGATTTCCTCCATGTATCAGGTCTGCTGACTTGACTGACTAAAATAATTCTTGCTGCTTTTGCTTCTGTTCTCCCTGTGCAGTTAGCACTGCTCAGGAAGCTAGACTCTGCTCTTTTCTTGCATGCCAGCAAAATACTGTTCACCGAGATCAAATTGTTCCACCTGTTAGGTGCAGACAGTACGGCACACAAGTATTGCAAAGAACGCCATTTGGCCAGCAAATGGCAGGAAAAGGATTAGAGAGAATAGTGAAAAGAGGTTAGCTTTCCATGTTTCCAAAGCAATCAAACACAATCTCTCTGCTTTACTTGTAAACTGAGGTTGTTTACTCAAGAGTCACTGAGAGGCAATAGTCTTGGTCCCCACAATGCTGCTGATGTGGGGGAAGATCCAGCCGTTCATGTTACTCTGAGGGAAGAGGTGGGTTGCATGATGCTCTCGGCAGCCACTGAACAGGCAATTTATTGGGTGGCCAGGCAAAGTCCCGTGGCACAGATTTAGATATATGGTGTTGCATATCCTCTTTCCACAGTGCATCACAACACCTTAGGAAACAACTCTCACACTTATTTCAGATGTTTCTGTCCTTGCATTTTTGGCATAGAGAAAAGTACTCATGGGTACTTGAGGAATCTGAGACACTCTCAGAAATCAAGGGTTTATTCGAATGCCAGAAGGTAAGGGCTTCAGCCACACACAGATGAAATCTGACTTCTTTCAAGAACTCATGAGCTTGTTGGTACTTGTACAGCTTTCAGTCTGCTGGTTAAAGGGCTCTGTGGATTCCATGAAGATACTGTACAACTCTTCCCACAGCATATGTAGAGGCCTGCAGACTTAACATAGCTTCTCCAGCTTCCTAACCATCTTCCTGACCTTTAAAATGTTTTGTTTCTGTATTTGAAGTTGTAAGTTGTACTCATTTACAAGGTACTCCAAGGGTCTTCTCACAGATTGATGATTTTGTTTCCTGCACATTTAAATCTCAGTGCCCTTCAAAGTTTAAATCTTCCACTCCTAGAGAATGTTCTTCCCATGTTTTACGGACTCAGCTTAATCCTTTGAGTACTGGGAGGTCTAAGTCTTCACTGGGCTTTTTCACAAGTATTGTTGAATATTCCCCATCCTCTCACTGAAATTTGTGAAAAATGCTCAGAGAGCCACCTTCCAGTGCACCATCAGCATCAATTCTACTTGGTATATTAGATTGGGAGTGGAGGGGTGGGTGCCGGGAGGGACGGAGGAAAGGAGGGAAGATTCCCTTACTGGAACATATTCTTTTTAAAACGTAATCTGCTATTGTACTCAACTGTCTCCTCCAAACTCTTCATTATGCTCAGAGAAAGCACCAACATCTTTCACATCAACTCTCAGCTCTTTCACTTCCCAGGGGTTCTCAGGCTCCTGAGCTTTTCCCCACAAGATGCTCTGCTGCTTTAGATGCTTGTTCCAACAATCTAATTTTTCACTAGCTCTTCTTCTTGATTGTGTTCACAAGCTTCCTTGCGTGTTTCACTATCTGTGCTTTCTCTTATCCAGCTTTAAACAAGTTCTGGTAAACACCGAAGTTAGCTAGACAATGGTAGCTTCAACCACTCTATGCAGTACTTCTGAGGAGGAATCTATCTGCTGATGCCTTGGAATCATCATGGTTTTATTTTGAAGCTGGTATTAAGAGCAATTGTCCTTTGCTAGCTCATAAGTGTAGAGAAACATGCAGTGTTTTCCTCAATGATTTAAATCTTCAGTATTCCTCTGGCTCGTTGCTGGAGTGTCTTTCTCTGAACTGTTTTCCAAAGCCTGTGTAAAACTTATTTAAGCCTATAATGCTGCCTCTAGGTTTGTAATACTTAATGACCTTTGGATTCAGTATAATCTTTTCTGACTCTGTGTTGCCACTGGGTGAGTTGATTCCTCACAAGGAATTAATATTCCAGAAACAGTAAAGAATGAACTATTAAAATTTAACTTTTAAATCAAGTGAGTTAGACAAGTTTATCATGGTGAAATTTTGATATGGGACACCCTAAAAATTTTTGTCTGATACATGAGTTCACACTGGTGTGGCTGTCAGCAATTAGATGAAAAGCAAACGACTAAAAAGACCTTTATCAAAGACGACAGGTTACTGTGTTAACTGAGGAGAAGGAGTGTACTGAAAAAGATGAGTATAGGCCCATTCCCTTTTAATATCATCAGTGGTCTGGAAGTGGGAAAAAGCAGCAGGGTAAATTAATCTGCAGATAGCACTAAAGGAGATTTTTGCAAGCTGAGTATGTATAGAGAACTCGAGTGACTTGAACACCATTGAAACATTAGGCTTGAATTGGGAGAATAAATACTAAGAAAGATTCGAAATATAATTTAAAGTGTCCTTAAAAGGGTAAGAGAAAGATGGCAAATAAAAGTAAATTATCAGAAAGATAATCAGTGCCTGAGAGGTACATAGTCAGAATATGATCCAATACTGGACAGCACGTTGGAACTAGTTGTCAAAGGACAGATGCACAAATACAAAACTTCAGTGATAGAGATGGATGTAAGAGTCAGATGAAAGACTCATGGTGCTACCCACTCAATGAAATGGAGACATACACTGGAGGATGAAGATTTCACTGTTTGTGGAAGAGGTAATGCCAGGCCCTACAAAGGGTGTTTTATTTGCCCCAGCATGTGAGGGGTCCCAAGGCTTTCCATTTCAACAGAGATTTCAAACAGAAGACTAGAATATAGGCTACTTGCAAAGCCCTACTGAATGTACTTCATATACAGGTACAATTTTAGAACAGAACAGAATAGAATAGAATAGAATAGTTCCAGTTGGAAAGGACCTACAACGATCATCTAGTCCAACCACCTGACCACTTCAGGGCTCACCAAAAGTCAAAGCATACAGTTAAGGGCATTGTCCAAATGCCTCTTAAGCACTGACAGGCATGGGGCATTGACCACCTCTCTAGGGAGCCTGTTCCAGTGCCTGACCACCCTCTCGGTAAAGAAATGCTTCCTCATGTCCAGTCTGAACCTCCCCGATGTAGCTTTAAGCCGTTCCCACACGTGCTGTCACTGGATACCAGGGAGAAGAGCTCAGCACCTCCCTCTCCACTTCCCCTCCTCAGGAAGCTGTAGACAGCAATAATGAGGTCGCCCCTCAGCCTCCTTTTCTCCAGACTAGACAAACCCACAGTCCTTGGCTGCTCCTCCTAGGACATGCCTTCCAGCCCTTCCACCAGCTTTGTTGCCCTCCTCTGGACTCATTCAAGAACCTTAATGTCCTTCTCAAATTGCAGGGCCCAGAACTGCACACGGTACTCAAGGTGAGGGCACACCAACACTAAATACAGCGGGATGATCACCCCTTTTGACCGGCTGGTCACGCTGTGTTTGCTGCACCCCAGGATGCGGTTTGCCCTCTCGGCTGCCGGGGCACGCTGCTGACTCATGTTGAGCCTGCTGCCGACCAGCACCCCCAGGTCCCTCTCTGCAGGGCTGCTCTCCAGCCCTCCTCTCCCAGTCTGTGTTTGTGTCTCGTGTTACTCCACCCCAGGTGCAGAATCCGGCATTTGTTCTGGTTAAATTTCATGCCACTGATGATTGCCCAATGCTTCAGTCTGTCCAGATCCCTCTGCAAGGCCTCTTGTCCCTTCTGAGAGTCAACAGCACCTCTCAGTTTGGTGTTGTCCGCAAACTTGCTAATGGTGCATTCAACGCCTGCATCCAGATTGTTGATATATGTATTGAACAGAACTGGCCCTAGAATTGAGCCCTGAGGAGCAGTGCTGGTGACAGGTCGCCAGCCAGAGGTAGCGCCGTTCACTACAACCCTTTGAGCTCTGCCCTTCAGCCAGTTCTTAACCCAGTGCACCATGAACCTGCTCATCTCACCAGCTGGACAGCTTGCCCAGAAGGATTCTGTGAGGGACAGGATCAAAAGCCTTACTAAAATCCAGAAAAACTACATCCACCGCCTTCCCTTCAGCCACTAGGCGGGTGACCTTTTCACAGAAGGTTATCAAATTAGTTAGACAGGACTTTCCCTTTATAAAGCCATGTTGACTGTGCCTGATGATTGCATTGTTCTTTAAATTCCTTTCAGCAGCACCCAGCATGATCTTCTCCATAATTTTTCCAGGTTCTGAGGTTAGACTAACAGGTCTGTAGTTTTCTGAGTCTTCTCACACACTCTTCTTGTAGATTAGAATAGTGCTGGCTAGCTTCCAGTCAGTGGGGACCTCCAATTTTTGTGCTCAGGTAAACACAAGTTGCACCAGGACTAACTTTACAACACATAGCCCTGCAGCGCTGCAGTCCCACTGGGCCTGAACTATCAATTTGATGTGGAAGGGGGACAAATTGACTTACTTCCTCATTAAGCTATTGCATCCTAGTCAATCTGTTGCAACGGTCCAAGTGCAGCTTTCTATTTGCATGTAGGAGGTCCCTCACAGGGATGAGTCTTCACCAGACAGTACTGTGGAGCGGCTGACATGACACTGCCTCTGCCACGCACACTGCATTTTGCTGCTCATGGCCTGCGTCTAGGTCATAACCTGTGCTTTGAAGCATGGGAAGGAAAGAATGTGGGTAAGGAGGATAGCAAAGATGATGCCATTAAGTCAGAGCTGGAAAAGATGGTTTGGTCCTTGTTATGGGAAAAGGGCTCCATTTATTACTTATATATAATGAAGTATTTTCCCCCAAACTCTTGCAGACCCTGTACTCTCAGAGGCTGCTTTTAAGGACTGTACAGGGCTAGTACTGTTAACCTTCTCTGTGCAGGAGCCAAAAGCGGCTAGTAAGGGACAGAAGCACTTTTTGTACCTATGAAGCAAAGTCTACAGCTTCTTTCTGTGCACAAAGTTCCTGCTGTGATTATTCTCTCCAAGACAAAAAAAAAAAAAAAAAAAAAAAAGCCTTCAAGAACGAACTTCCAAACAGCAACACAGAACACAGATGCCAACAGCTCTCCGTAAGATCTGTATGGCTGGTAACCAGAATCAGTCAAGCTTGGAGAAAGAGAAGCCAAGTACTTTAAGCACCTAGAAAACAGAACATCTCGAAATGCCTGCTGTTCTGTGCTACACATGAAAAATCCAGTGCAGTCCCGCTCTTGCCCATCGGGTGTCATTGCTAGCCACAGCAACATGATCAAACTACCCAGGACCGAATTAACTACTCTACAAACCAGCCAGCCCCCACAGTCAGCTACCTAGGTATGAACAGTACTAACTGGCTACAGGCCATTACCCATGCATGCACCTGCTTGTTTCAGCCCTATGCAATTTCCTTCCTGATCTCTGAACCATGTGTGGAGCAGACAACAAATCAAATAAAACCTCCCTAATGAAAAAAAGACTGACTCTTGGGAAAAGTCCTTTTGGCCAACAGACAACAAATATGTTTTGAAACGGAAGCCTGTACAGAGAAAGGGCAGTGTTTAGTCCCCAGTGATGGAAAATTGCTTGTGATTTATATTAGTACTCTTCTGCAAACATGAGCCTGGTGCCTTGCATGCATCCACTGCAGGTTTACACTGGTACAGCAGACCCCATGGAGAAGCCTCTAAAGGAGACAAGCCCTAGAAGTGTACTTAGTCCATCAGCTGATCATGAATAAAACCACATTAGCACAGTTTTAAGATGTTATCAAAGCAATGAATACAGGCCAACAGGCTGGAGAACAGATGAAATCTTAGGACAGTTGATTTAGGGCCACTCATGCATGTGTCTTTTTCACTTAGTAGCAATGAAAGTCTCTTCCCTAGCACTGTTCTGTTCTACTTTCGCTCTTGGAGTTCACAGCTCCTTGGTGTCAGCTCCAGGATGTCAGCAAGAGACATCTACCTACCTTTCAAACTCAGGGGAGAAACCAACAGAAAATTCATGTGTCTGGGAGAATTCACTTTTATGGAAGCTACCAGATGAAGAAGATTTAATAAAGCTGTGAGTCAAAAGCAGTACCGGAAATTTTGATCTGGACTAAAAGGCTTCTGTACCCTTGCAGACTCAGTGAGATCCATGCAGAAATACTTCAAAGACTGAAAGGACTGTAGATCTCTGTCCTCAAGGCTTCCTTTCTTGGAATTTCACCTGAAGAAAACAGATAGTTCATCAGAACTAAGAGCCAGCTGCAATATTCCTGAAAATAAAGGAAAGCAAACACAAAAAGCAGCATATGTTAAAAAAAGAGCTAGCGTAGTTTCAAGAGGAAAGGCTAAATTGAACTCTAAACAACCAACAATAAATGAGGATATCAGAGTGTCTTACAACTGTAATTTCTGCTGGGGCGGAAATACTAGAAAAATTAACCTTAATCTATAAGAACATGCTGTAAAATCAAAGGACAAAATGGCAAAAGCTGATTCCCCTGATCACTTTAGAGCCACAACACTGAGGCATTAGAAGAGAAAGTGACAAAACAGGGATCTAAATAGCCATGCTCTCTTCAGAAGAAAGCAGCTCAAAAGTTTCCATTCCACTGTGTCTCCTTTCTTTTCTAACCCACACGCTTCAGTTTACCAGCCCTCAATTGTGCAGCTACATCTGCTTGTGGAATCATGTCAAACACGATTACTGAAATGATTCCACTTAAAGATAGTCTTCTGAGATAAGCCACAACAGATGATGGGTCTGAGCAACACAGATCTAGGTAAGATGGGAGCCCTCCCTTCATCTTCACTTCAAAGACAAAAGAAACACTTCAGGTAAGACAAGTTCATTTGAATTCATTCATTTATCTGTGATGAGGGGGGTGGGAACTTCTTAAGCTGACATTGCCAACAAAGAAAACATGTAGGCAGGCCTAGAGGCAGAGGTAGGGATTAAATTTAAATCTCTTTCTACTTCAGTATCTAGACCCAAGGATCATTATTTCCTTGAGTATTACATACGTGCTTTAGCCTTTGGTGCAATGGTTTCCCCGTGACTTTTTCTTCCCCATTATCCAGCTCATTTTTCCTTGGTTCTTTGGCATCTTGGACCAGATGAAGGAGTTGAAGAACTTGAGTGGTGACAGCAAAGAACAGGAACTGATTCAGACAGGTGAGAACACCCCCAAACTTGCTTTAAAGCTGTAGCAGAGGCAGAGAGAACATGTGCTGAGCCTCCAAGAAGCTGCCAGCGAGTCAGGCTGCTTCATCAATCCTTCAAGCACAGTCTACATCAAAACCAAGTAGCAAGGGCAGCAGACAACTGGCATGCTTGTAATGGAACAGCAAGCACAGAGCTACTCTACAAAGAAAGGCTAGCCAGAAGCTTAGGTTGACCACAGCTCTGTCAGTAACCTCACAGACTGGGGCACAGTCCCATAGCATCTAAGCAGGTGAGCAGAGCAAGTGTCGCAAAAGGTTCCACTGATAGTCCAGTCAGCGTCAGACAAAGGCCATGTAATGAGTCAGGGCTGGAGTCAGTCCAGGACTAGACACAGACAGACCTACAATGTAGTTCAGACAATGACTGGAGTGCCCAGACCTGAGCTCTTGGGCTAATGAGCAGTGGGTGCACAGATGGAAACTCCAGGTAAAGCTAGTCAGGACATCTGAGGCCTATTAGTGCATTTGAGGCCCCAAGAGCAGCTTCCTTTCTCATCATGGTGTGTCCCACACCTTGCAAAGGTCTGCTTTTTTGGACAATCCTCCTCTTGGATGCCAGATCCAGATCTACTGCACTGCACTGGTAGTCATGTTTTGCCTGCACTTGGGTAATTTAACATGCTGATTCAGCAACAAGTCACTCCAGGTCTGTGAACCATACCATTTCTGGCCTCTTCAATGAGCCAGAAAGTACTGGTGCTCATTCTGAGGAAAATAAGCAGTGCATCATTAAAGAAAAGCACCCCCGTCACCTCCTTCAAAGGGGCAATATAGCAATAATGATGGGAAGAACCTGGCTATAGCAAAGCTAGAGAGTCTAGATGGATGATATCTTTCTGCCAAAAAGAGAAGCACTGACTTTCATTTTCAGCCTCCCTAATTTCCCTGCAGTACTCAGTACTGTTGCCACGCTATTAGTTCATCTGAAGTTGGTGGCTGGGACCCAAAGCAGTCTGTCTGTTACAGCGGAGGGGGTATACACAGTGAATCACGCTGTGGAAAGCTGTGCGTGCATTTCTAGATGCCTGAAACGCAGCAACTCAAAGCTTTTCAAAAGCTGTATGTAGCTTTTAGGTTTGCTGTCAGGTGCCGTAGATTCAAGTATACTGCTGATGAGGAGCAACTCTTTCTGTTCCTCATTGTATGGACAACACCAGAGGGCCCCCATGTTAGATTTGGTCACATGTGGAAGACAGCTAGTTGAGCTGAAACAAAAGTCTAATGAGATTAATTTCCTAAGCTTACTAGTGTATTGAGAAGAGATCTGCAGCCTAGTGCAGTCTCCTTGGTAGAAAGTATCAGCCACTCCAGACCTCAGTTTCGGAGGGATCCTCAAGTTCTTCCCTAAGTGATCGTCAAGGTCATACAAAGCGCCCACATATTTTTTATCTTCTTTCCAAGCATGTTTTACCTTCTTTCCAAGGTAGACTTCAAATGATGAGTTGGTTTCATCTATTCATCTTTCGCTTTGACCTGAACTACAGAAATCCCATACACCTGGGTATAAAGCTGCTTGTGCTTATGCCAACAGGTAAAGAACACAACATTACGCTGTCTCTGTTAAAACAAACAAGCAACGATAACACCACCACCAAAACTGTCAAACTTGTCCTTATTGTCTACTGGCTTCCTGCACTGCTCATCTTTGGAAAAGAGGTTATCTCCAAAGTTTGAGCCTGGGTTACGCAAAGATTGACAACAATTCTGGAATGAAGGTCCTTTAGTCCTCAGGTACAATGGGAGTTACTGCATGAGAGCTACAGCATCCAGGAGATGGATCTTTTTTCGGAGCCTAGAACCACAGAACTAAACGGAAATTCTCTCCACAGATCTCTTTATCTTCTGCTGCATTGCAAGACAGATTTCCTTCGTTGCTTGCTTTAAGGTAAACACGCAGCAACATTTGTGTACTTTTGTACATAAATAAATGAAGAACGGAACGCTGCTGCATAAGCTTTTGTTCTGGGGGAGAGGAACAAACATGCAGCAGGTGACAGTTGTGTTGTTGGCAGCATTACCACCAGGATGCTTGGAGTCTGTTGAACTGAGCAGTTTATAAAAATCCATATAGGACAGAATGGAAGGTATGAGAGAATATATCTGATGTGAACATGGCCTCCAGCTGACAAGTGTGACAACAGCAGCAGCACCAGAGAAAGAAATGAGAATACGAATACACAGGGGAGCTAGGAATGTGAAACAGATCTTCCTTCTGCAGAAATATTTACGGAAGAGCCTTGAGTTGCTCTTCACACACTGTAAAATACAGTTCCCCTCGTCTGGCCGGTGTCCATAACTGCACTGGTCTGTGTCTGTAGGTATCTCTGCCCCAATTCTAGGCCACTTCCCCCTCACACAACACTTTGCTTCGTGGTCCGTGCCAGAACCTTCCCCAGCTGCGTTAAGACTTTCTGCCGGAGACAGTGTTTGAAGTTGGCTCCATCAGCTTCTTGTTGCGCTTCCACTGACACCCAGGGGAAGGCAGGTGGGGACTTTTCGTAGGATCTCCCTTACGGCCTTCTCTCACACGGCGTCACAGGTAACGTTCTGTGCCGACTGCGGTCTCCTGCTGCCAGAGCAGAGAGCTCAGATGAGTGCTCGGGCCAGCTTACCCTCTGTGCTACAAGCCACAGCAATATACTGGCAGTCGAGGGCTTGGGACCACCGAGCAGCCTAGGCGCGGGTTTGCCATTTGCAGCAGCAGCCTAGGCGCCGCTGGGTTACCTCCATCCCAGCCTGCTGCCCCTGCCTACATCAGCCCGGAGACGCTCGTCCTCAGGCCCCTCCGGGCAGGGGAGGCAGCTGCGGGGGGGGCAGCAGGTGCCCCCAGCCCCGGGGCAGCCCCCCGTCTCCGGGAGGGGGCAAGCGGGGGTGCCCCTGGCGCCCACCCGGGGGGGGTCCCGAGGGGCCGCGACACCGGGAGCAGGGCGGACCCCGCGCGTAACAGGCTGTCCGGGCAGACCTCTCCCAGAGGGGGCCCGGCGCTCGGGACTGGGCCCGGCCGGCTCCGGGCCGCAGGAGCCGCGCCGCAGGCCCGGGCCGGCCGCGCTCCCTCCCCCGCTCCGCGGGGCCGGAGCCTCCCCCGGGCAGCGCCCCCCGCTCCTCCCGCCGCTCGGAGCCCCTCCTCCCGTTTCCGCTGGCAGGAGCCGGAGCCGTGGCCGTGTCCGTGCCCGTGTCCTGCCGTGCCTCCGCCGCCGCTCGGCCCCGCTCGGCCCGGCCCGGCCCAGGGACGCGCGGGTGAGACCCGGCGCCGCGGGGGGCGGGAGGCGGCGGGAAGCTGCGGGCGCTTCCCGGCCGTGGCGGGAGCGGGGCGGCGGGGGGCTGCCGGGGGCGGGGGGGGGGGGCGGCGGCGGCGGGGTCCCGGCAGGCGGTGCGGGGTGGTGGAGCGGGAGGCTCGGAGGGGTAAGGAGCGTGTGGTGAAAACAATAACCGCCCCCCCCCCACCCCCCCCCCCCCCCCCCGGCCGTATAATTTTTGCGGAAACAGGAAAGTTAGTTCAGAGGGACGGGACGAGCCCGGCGGCGTCTGCGCGCGCGGTCCTGCTCTCCGCCGGAGAGCTGGCGCTGCCCATCCCTCCCGGGGGCAGACGGCTTCGGCTGCGGAATTCTCCCCGCCGTCGGGGAAGAGACGCCTGGAGCAGCGCTGCTTGCAGACGGGGGGGGGGGGGGGGGGGGCTTCCTTTCTTCTCCCCTTGCAGCCCCCTGAGGCTGCGGCGGGGTGTGCGGGAGCGCGGGGAAGCCCCCGCGGGGGGCAGCGCACGCGCGAGCCTTTGGGGGGGGGGGGGCAGGCTGACAGCTCTCCTCGGCAGCTGCCCGCAGAGGTGGTGCCACCAGTTCCTGCCTTCCCCCTTCTTACGTCAAACTTGACTCCAGCTTTACCTTTTCCTGTTCAAGCTTTTGGAAAGTTTTCTTGCTGAATGTCGGATATCCGCCTGTCACTGTGCTCCAGATGGGAGGTGGGAGCTCCTTGAGCTCTGCCTCTCTCAAAAAGGCCTCCAGCTCCAGAGACTTCAGATGGGCGGAGAGGTGGACCTGTGGCATGGGGCATGCTGCGCTGGGGGGGAAAAACTAGACTGCAAGGGTGAATAAAGCTGCATTTCTTTACTTAGTCCTTTTATCAACTCTTTTTTTCTATGCTTTTACTCTGCATGACTTTGTGGTTTGAATCACAGGGCTAGGAATGGGGGCACCTGATTTTCCTACCTGACTGCACTGAACTTATTTTAAGACTTCGGGGTAAGTCATCTGGGATTTGGCTAGGAAAAAGCTTGATATTCTCTAGATCAGCCATAAGAGTCAAATCATGCGGTTTGTTTGTGCTGTTACTCCTAGATGCACCTAAACTTTACCTGTGGATGCCAAAACTTCACACACTACTGTAGCAAAGTTCATAGTAACAGGTGCCACAGGTAGTTTTAATGGTTTCTTTGTGAAGTTGATAGATGAAGTTCTTTATGGTCAGGGCATGTAACGGCAAAGGATAACAGTGAGTGAAGAAATGCATTCATATGAGTTATACCTGCATAGAATATGGGGCCATAGTTAGCACTCAATAATTTAAAAAATATCAAAAGATAAATTATCAATGTGATGTGCATGTGGTTGATAGCACCAAGGAAAAAAATAAGTCCTCATAGTTCTGTACCCTTGGCTTTTATTTTGCATTTTTTCTGAGCTCCAAGAATGAAAACTGATGGAGCTAATGTAGCTTCTGCCTCCAGATCTTTCTCTTTCATATTTTTGGACCTGTGCCATTCAAATTGCGAATCCTACAGACGGCCTTTTCTATGACGGGACTGTAGAACTTCTGGCACATTTGGTTTTGGGCACCTACACTTTCTTTAAAACTAATTCTCATGAATAAAACTGCATGAGAAGACCTTGGGGTTGGAATAATACAGCATCATTTGCATTATTCAAACAAAGCTCTGAGGTTAGAATGATCCTGTTCATCTCTCTTGAGGAGGGTAGAGGGTTTACGAGGAATGTCAGTGTTGTCGTAGTTATTGTGGGTATTTTAACGGAAAATAGCCATCAGAGACACATATCCCACAGTCTTTGTTTTCCTCGCTATTTTAAGTTATTTTCTTCCAAAGCATGCCAAGCTTCAGCCTGTCCATGAGGGTATTTCCAACACAACTGTGTATTTTTAGTGTTTAACTGCTCCCTCCCCAAATACACAAACTAAAACATTGCAATAAAAAAGTGAAACATGGGAACAGTACAAAATGAAATAGCAAAACAACACTTGAGGCTGCAGCGCTGGTTGGAGGAGTTACTTTCACATTTGTGGCACATGTGAAACTAGTAAGTTTGCAGTAGAGAATCCAAGACTTTGTCTCCGTGTTACTCTGTGAGAGCTGGTATGGAGTTGGTTGGGCCTTGATCAGAAGAGACAGCTTGCTTTAGAAGCAGTACTTTAACACTCATGTTGCACTTGGGTTTGACAATTGAAAACCCATCTCAGTTTTTCACTTTTGTCATGCTTCAATATTGTGCTATTTGCAAGCGACTGATGCCCCATTAGTTTTCTACATTGCAAGAATGTCACTACGTTTATTGATGCATAAAAAGAGATGAGAACGTGTTAAAGAAGCTGGGCATGAGCCAGCAGCGTGCCGTGGAAGCAAAGACGGCTGACAGTATGCAGGGCTGTATTAATAAGACTGCAGCCAGTGTACCAAAGGAAGTGATTATCTCCCTGCACTTAGCATTTGTTAGATCAAGTCTAGAATACTGCATCCAGTTTTCTGCCCTCAGAGACAAGAAAGGTATGGATAAACTGGAGCTAGTCCAGTGGAGGGCCACTAGGACTGTCGGAGCTCGAGCATGTGTGGCCCTTGGTAAGGGCTGGGGAGCTGGGAGCAGAGTTTGGTAACCCAGCTGGCAAGGCAGGTCCCCCACCAGCCAGAGCCCCATCCCATGGTACCAAGTGAGGCAGCCAGTGCCAAGCAAGAGTCTAGATCGCCAGGCAGGTTTGTGGTGATAAGACAGGTCCAAGATCACGTTGAGATGTGAATCAGCAGGTCAGGATCAGGCCCAGTGTTGGTAATTAGGGTCAGACACAGTCCAGTTATCACTGAGCAGGTCCATAGTGATACAGCAGGTCTGAGGTCAAGCGAGGAAGTCACACCATGGGTCGGGGTCTGGATCAGCAGGGTCCATGACCATACACATGCATGACTGGAGACAGGCAGACCTACAACATAGCTTGGGCAGGGACTGAAAGCCAAAGGCAGAGCTTAAATGGAGCTCCTGGGGCCATGGGCAGGGAGTGGGGGTAGAAGCACCAGGCGAGGCTAATCAGGGCCTTTAAAAGCCTTTCAGTGCGCTCAGGGCCCTGATACAGTGTGAGGATCGTGTGCTGATGGAACTGTGCTTGTTCATCCTGGAGAAGAGGAGGCTTTGATGGGACCTACAGTAACCTTCCGGTACTTAAGAGGAGGTTATCAAGAAGACAGAGCTAGGCTCTTCACATTGGTGTGTGGTTGTTGGATGAGGCAGAACAGATATAAGTTGAAACAAGAGGTTCAAGCCAGATATAATGAAAACCTTTTCTGCTATGAGGACAGTCAAGTGTTGGAACAGGTTGCTCAGATGTGTTGTGCAATGTGTGTCCTCACAGGTTTTCAAGACCAAAATGGATAAAGTCCTGTTGTGACCTCATAGCCGACTCTATGTAGAGTAGAGCAGGCATGGAACTAGATCACCTCCTCAGGTCTGCTCCAGCACAAATTCTGTGGTCCTAAGGATCAAATAGCCATTTGGTCTGAGAAGGAGGGAGGTGTGTAAAACTATGGCAATACTTGTAAGCACCAGAGATGAAGAAATGGAGAAAGGTTTTAGGATGCTGATGTTTTGCTAAGATACTTAGTAGAGGAATTTTAAAAAATTAAATTAAAAATTTTCCTCACTATGCTAAGGGCTTATGCTGGAAAGGAGTGTGTGTGTGGGCAGGGGGGCTGAAGATACTTTCTATTTGAAAACTTGCTTGAAATCAGTGATTCTCAATATACAAAGTGCCTTTTTAGTGTAACGTCACTTAAAGATGCTTTCTGGAATAGGTCAAGCTGTGTTCTTTCACGTGCGATGACAATACAACATTGTGTCGAGCTTGGGAAAAGACAGTGTATGATCAGGGAAGACTTATTACCTGAGGGTTACCTTCTTTGACTCTGTAGAAAATAGAATAAACATGTCAGGATCAGCAGAGCACTTTCCCATTTGTGGCATGGTTGTTAATGGACCTTAGGGTTGAGTAAATCCTGCTGGGGCCAGCTTAGCAATACCCAGAGGATGTTGGCTGATCAGAGATAGGTCTTTGTATTTCCCTCTCCACATGGCAGTGAAATTGTGGTAAAGTAGGGATGTGCTGAGGAACTGCCTTGTCTTCACTCAGTACAATGTATGCTAGAATTTAATTTTGGGGAGAAGTGCTCACTGGGAAGATACAAACTTTTGTGTGTTTTGCTCATGTCTTACAATGCTCTGTTGGAGACAAAAGAGCTGTCACTAGTGCACTCTGTCCTTCCTCTCGATCTCTCCTGGTCTCCTAAAGCTGACTTCCAGAGACTCTTTCTGCTGCTCCTTATAGCCTCTCTCAGATGAAACTTGCGTTGCTGAATGTCAGTGCTATGTTTCCTGGGAAAAAAACATCAAATCAGTCTCATGGGTCACTTCCTCTGGTTCAGTGACATGCTTTCTGTGGTGTGTTCGTAATGAGGCAGGACGTTGTTCTCCAGTGAAAGATGTTGGATGCTTTCCTCATTGCACAGGTGTTTCTGGGAAAGTCGTGTTTCTGTGAGTCGTCTGTTGCCACAGTTAGGCAGCACTGTGCTTCAGCTGTCTTTCAACCCCTGTCTTTCTCAGCCTGCTTTGAAAGCACTTCCTCTTCGGGCTCTGTTAAACTGCTGCTTCTGATATTCCAAGCGCTTGCATTCATTGCTCTAAAAAATAAACCTTGTGGGCTAGAGTTTGTAGAATAAGGCATGATCCTTGGGCAGAGCCCTGCTGCTTTTGCCTTGACTGCAAGCACAGTAAAACAGGAGGCATCTGACCTCTGCTTTACTGAGAAGAAAGACCAGATAGGAGATGTGGGATCCCCAGCAGGTAATGAACTGCATTTTGATGGCAAGGAGATGTACTAGGCTGTTAAACTGCCTGTTAAGGAGGGGTGAAAAAATCCTATTGTTGAAAAGCTTTTAAAATCAAGAGTATAAAACAGATAGGCATGTTCTGGGATAGCTCCAGGAAGATGAGGCAGACTGAATCATAAACATATGCTCCAATAAGCCTTTAAGTGGACAAAGGTATTAATTAAGTTTAGCATTTCTTTGCAGTGATGTGAATACGATGTTGTGATATTATGATAACACGAATGTAATAGCGTCAGTTTAAAAGATTTGAAGTTTGTGTTAATCTTGGTTTCGAAAGGCGTAACAGGAAAATTTTTCTTATTTAAGTTCTTCTGAAAGCACTTTTTCCTTTTGCTGTCAGAGTTCTCCTTTCTAATGCAAACTTTGTCATGCTGTTCTAACGCCTGATATTTCTGAAGGTGGAAGTGACTAACAGCTAGGGTATTTATTTCCATGATCCCTGTTACAAATGCAAAAAAGGAAACAAACTGCATTAACTAGTGAAAAGCCGATTTTATTTCTGAGGCCAAGTCACTGCATGTCTCTAGAATCAGCTGAACTGTGTGAACTGAACTTTAGTTTCTACACTGATATTGTTAAAGTAGAGCTGCCTTTGCTGTGGACAGTCTTCACTGATTTACAATTGCTTGGACTGGTCTGTGTATACTCACAATAAAGATATGATGGACTATATCAACCTCATGCAAGCATAGGACCACAAGAGCTGTATTATCCGTATGTGGCATGTCTGGGGAGGAGGCAGGGCTAGACTGGAGAAGGAGCTTGGGGGAGTAAGTGAAAATGCAGGAGTCTTGAAAAGGTAGTAGGCTAAGGGAGAGGAAGCCTGCAGCCCTGCCCTGGGAGGAAGGTCTGAAAAGGAAGGATGAGGTGGTACGCTGAACAGAGAGCTGAAATGTCACACCCAGCATGTTTGAGGAGACTTAGCTCAAAATCTTGTGACTCTCTCCTAGGGAACAGGGATCAGCTCAAATCCTAGAGAGCAGAGGGCTCTGTGAGCTCTTCTGTATTTAGTGTCCTTCAAGTTCACTCCTAACTAAAGTCATTCCACCTGAAGGATTGAGGGAGGCAGGGCTAGAAGGGATCCTGGGTTTAGGACACTGGTGGGAAGGACTCATAGGAAAGAAAAGGTCGTGACAAAGCTAGACGACGAGTGCTTTCTGATCAGTAGTTCTATCTGTATTCAGGGGTTGCACTTTTCTGTATAACCTCTAGGTAATAATTACTAATTTCCAAACGAATATAGAGGGGCAAAGCCTGAGAGACAACATTGCATAGTCTAGTGGTACTAACCCAAGTTCCTAGTCTTGCAATTTGGTAGGGAATGCCGTCTCTTCAAGCACCTTATGGCAGTATGTTGACAAACACTTTTTATGGTGGTTGCAGCCATACCCAAAACTCATGCTGAGCACAGGCAAGGAGACTTTCTGTTTGGATTTGCTCATTTCTAAAGGCTGAATACAGGAATGCTTTTGAAAGCATATTTTCCTTTCTCTGTGTCTGTTGCTGTTTTTTACCCATAACTCTGCATACCGTTCTGCCCAGGATGTTCAGCTAGCTTTATTTTGAACAGCTCTTTGATTTCTCAAATATGTACTTATCCCAAAATCAGATTTGCGTTGTATTTTATGTTAAGACTGTAACCTTATGCAAGTGAAGGTTGTTGCTTTACTTCATATGAAGAAAGTGCAGCTGAAGTTAGGAAGTATCGACAGCAACGTTCTAAGAATGTCTAGCATATTATTTCCACTTAAGGATAGTGTGCAGAGTATTGTTTATATGTGTATATATACATGTGGACAAAATACCGTCAGGGGAATGGGATAATGGCTCTGGCAATAGAAGAGATGAGTACTAACAAGCAGACAGGAGCATGTCTCCTTGTAAAATAAAAAACTAAATGGCTGGCTTAAAAGCCTGTGAAGGAAACCTTTCAAATATAAATAGTTTAAAGTGATTCTCTTTCATACCACAGAGCATTTGAATCTCTCCGGTGCTGCTGTGCTGTTTCATAAAGTTTTGCCAAGTAACAGTGGCTCTGAGTGTTAAAAAGGCTCTTGCTGATCTGTTTCCCAGCAATGGAGAAGGTGGCAGGAGAGGCAAGACTTTTGCATAGCACTTTCATAGCACCCGGGACACTATTGATAGCAGCAGAGGCAGCTATGAGGAGCATATAAATTGTGTAGACACCTATTGCTGAGCTATTTGGTGCCATAAAAGATGAAGAGCCATGGGGAAGAACTGCAACTCTAGAAAAATTTCCAACTTATTCTCCTCACACCCACGTGGGAGGGAAGAGGGGCTGGATCCTACACTATGGAGCTTCTCCTGTTTCAGGTGGGTAACAGAGAAGTCCCAGGACAGTGTTTCAGGTGAATCTGGTCATAGATTAGCATAAGAAAGCCATGGTAAAAGTTATTGCTGGGACCAGAGGAAGAGGCTTCATGGTGAACAGGAGCTTTTTAGAAGTGTTCTCTCTTCCAAATATAGACGGCAAAGTGAAAAGGACTGTGAAGCAGAGAAGGGGACTTCTAGGGAGAACCAGGCAGAGGAAGCGAGAACAGAGAGAGAGTCTTAAGTTCTCACACCAATGTAAATTCATCTGTGTGGCTTTCAATTTTCCAGGTTCCATGTTGGAACTTGGGTGTCCCACCCTTTCCTGGTAGGGTGGTCACCACTAAATATCTCCCAAGAGTTACACAAGAAACTCTCCCCTTTTCATTCTACTTTTTTAAAAATAATTTCTCAAGATATCTTTTTAAAAGCAGTCAGTTTTCCCTGAAAAATTCACCTTCATTAGGTTCTTTCTCTTTTTTGCTCTTAGGCTTTCCTTTTCTTACTCCACCAGTTGAAGTTTTCTACTCTCCAGGGACCCCCAAGCAATCTCTGTTATGCCTTGCTTTTTTTTATGAAAGCAAAAAGTCCTGCTTGTGTCTCATCATAGCTTGGTTTTCCCAGCTATGTAGTCTCCATCTTCAACCCTTCCTTCTCATTCTATTCTCCATCAATTTCTCTTTGAAAAGCTGAGGAAGTTCATTCTATGGTAAGAGAACCACACATTCTGTTTTGCTGACTCTAGTCTGTTTCTTCCTCGCTGCCTTTGTATTAAACCACAACAGGGGAAACAAAACTAGTTCAAGTCATTTAGATATGCAGCTTTTTAAGGAGCTTTAAAGAGAAATGTTGCTTCGTGCAGGAATCTCCAACTTTCTTCCTGCTTTAGCAAATAGTATTCAATTCCTATGTTTTTTAAACTTGAAAGTCACTTCTCAAAATCTTCTTAAGGCACTTGTCTTTTTCGGAGCTGCTAAGGCATCCCTCTGCTTTACCCTTAAGAGGCACTGAGAGGTTATGTTCTTTGCTCCATGTTCCTCTGAAGTCAGTAGAAGAAGATAGCTATCAGGCTGTTTCTGCGTGGATCACTAGAGAGCCTTGTTACTATTTCAAAGATCTGAAAGTGGTTAGAGATGCAGGTTTTAATGTTACTAATAAAATAAACTCATCCCATGCTTCAGGTACAAAATATCCTCACAGCAAACTTGGAACTATCAGTGACAGCCAAAGTAGGTATTTATCTGGTGTCAATGGCATTAGTCCAAGGCATCCATTTACAAAAGCAAACAGACTTTGCTTACCCTTGGGACGTGATTTGAGGAACTGAAAGACAAGTGTTCTTTATTTTAGAGGGCCAAATGTGATGATGTATCTAACGGCTATCAGGAGGTAAGTGCCTACCAATCATTGAGCTTTCTAGAAGAGAAAAGATCTACATTTTTTTTCCTAGGTTTTGCTAGCCCTCATGTTATAGGACTTCTGGTTTGGAAGGCAACCCTGTCTCCTGACCTCCTTCTGCTGTGAACAGTGGATTGGACAGATGGCCTGGCTGTTGAGTACAGTTCCCCACTCAGGTAGACAACATGGTGAAAGGTGCAAGTTTCTGAAGGATTTGCAGAGTGTCTGTTCCTTGCATCATCATTTGCTGCAACAACATTCTTCCTACCTGAGCCCTGTAGCGAATCCAGGGGGGCATGAACTAAGCTCTTCAGTTGCATCTGCCTGTGAATTTTCATCTCACCAGTTCTGGTCTGATTCTTCTTTCTTTGAGTTTGTTATCAACATTTGCCTTGGTCAACAGCAAGACCTCTTCCCTCTAACAGTTTTCTTGCAAGCATTTGATTTTCCTTTCTTAATTTTACTTAGACCTGGCTTACATCAAGCCAAGGAGCGTACCTGTGATGTGGCGAGGACCACTACCTGGCACTGGATTACGTGACTTGAAGGACTCCCTCAGAATATTTCTGCCTTTGCTACAGATCATGCTGTATTCATAACAGGCTTACATCAGTGGTGAATGAAGTTAATCTTTAAATGTCGTTGACGGCATACCGTGTGACATCGGTTTGACTAACTAGCCAACATCTGTGCAGTGGAACTGTAGGAAACTTGGATTATTTAATTTTTGAAATTTAAAAAAATATTTTTATTTTTTGCTAAGCCACATTTGATTTCAGTATGATTAATTCAGTTGCCGAAATAAAGTTGTCTCTTGTGTCTCTAGGGAGCTGGTTTGGTTGGTTGGTTGCCTGCATGTGCTTGACATAGAGCCTGACGTCAGCGATGAGCCTGGTGTTCATATAGTATTAGTTCACTTTATGGAAGATGTATAGGACTGATGTGTATGATACGTTGAGGTGTCCATGTGCTCCAGCAGGTGTAGTAAATAGACTGTGTGAACTGTGAAATCAACAAGACTTTCTCTTGGCCACAAAGGCAATGGTTAATTTGAGGTAAACTAATTCTTAAAACTGATTGCAAAAAGATTGAAGGTGAAGGCAACTAATTAGCTCCATGTTTACCGTTCTGAAAGGGGCAGTGGTTAGTTTTGAAAACACCATTCTTGAAATTGGGTTTTCTTATCCACCTTTAAAAAATGCCTTATATTGGAAATTTCAGAACATTTAGGAATTAATTATTTTCTCGTAGATATGCTCGAGTACTTTTTGTGACTTGTAGACTCTGGAAAAAGTGTTTCAGAATCTTATATGATACAGTGAGGCAGGCTGAGGGAAAGCATTTAAAAACCAACCACAACAATGGAATAATGGAAACATTTCTGTTGACCAAGTTTGGAGAATAATCACTTTTTTTTAATAATCAGCCTGTACTTTTTGTGTGCAGCTGCAGTAATTCTTATGGGGTTTTAAACATTGGAGATGGTACTGTTCTGTGTTTCTCCTCCACGTGGTTGGAGGAGGTCCTGGTCTCAAACTATTGTCAGTTTGCTATTTTTGCAGCACCCTCCTAACATTGGGGTGGTGCTGTTACAGCCCTGAAAGTACCAGTGTGAATTGGACAAGTGGGGTGCTTTATGTTGTTTGGTTTTGTGTGATTTTCACTCCAGCAGTGGTTTGTTGTACTAGAAGCAAAGATGAGACCAGTCAGAAAGTGGGACTAGTGCAGAGAGTTCAGCAGGAAAGGTCTTGCTTAATTTCTGTTCTTGCTGCTGTAACCAGGTCATCAGGTGTCTTGGTGATGATAGGGGACCTAAATGCAAAGGGGAAGAAGCACTGGATTTTTCTGACTAGTATTTCTGATTTAATTGACACACAAGTTTTGATTTTTCCCTTAATCTCTGTTCTCCCTTTAGTTTCTGTGGGTCTGTTTTAATATTTTACCTATTGTCATTATTTAAATTAGAGTCCAGATGAAATCAGTATAATATGCCCTAGAGACCAGTGTTTAGACTTACTCCTTTTGTTCAGAAGGAGGTAGGATTTGACATAACTTTTCCTGTTCCCTCCCCCTGATCCCTTCTTTCCGTCCTCTTGAGGTAATTATGTTTGTGATGGGAAGTGGGTCCAAAAGGCAACAAAATTCACTTTGGTCTTCTTCATCTCTGCAGGTTTGGTCCGTGACTTTTCCATTGGCGTGCATCGAATTACTTCAAGTAGGTAAGATCTCTGTGAAGGGTACTTGGAGTCAGTCAATCTGATCTTTAATGCTGCTCGCGTTGACATTAAGGGGAGATGAGTTGGGCCAACACTGAGCCCTTATGAAACCTTCTTGTGATGTTATTTTCTTGCCACAAATGCTGAGAGAGTCCAGAGTAACGTAGTTGTTGTTGTCTCCAAGTGCTGCTGTAGGTACCCAAGGAAATGTGACAGAGGAGGACAGTAATTATCTTCATTATACGCAAATATTCTTCTTCCTCTTTTTTCTTACCTGTCTCTGACATTTGAACAGAAAGGAAGCGCGGAAGAACCAAACAGGGTCCCTACTGTTAGCACTTTCATTAGTCCATGTAAGTTTTGTCCTTCTGTGCAACCGTAATTTTATAAACAGGCTTGGAAAAATAGACTCATCTTAGAGGACCCACTGCTACCCTAGCATTTGGTGTCCTAGCGCAGCTGCGGGCCTATTGCTTTGTGTTTTTATACTCCCTATGTTCTTCGGGGATTTAGCCTTGGCTAAAAAGTGAGTGGAAAACATGGCACTGCCTGCCTTTCATTGCATTTCTGACGTGGTAGGGGAAGCGACTTCTGGCCCTTCAGGGAAAAGAAAGGTGAGAGCCACCTTTCTGCTGAATGCCACATGTTCTGCCAAAGGCTGCAAGCAGTGCAGGTTGGTAGGTCCTAGCTATGGGAACAACAGAGAGATAATAGTGCACTCATGCACTTGGCCTGCCAAGGACTGTTGCATGCTTCTGTGCTGTTTGTGTAAAACTTGTAAAGACAGCTGCAGGCAAAGAACATCTACTGTTGTACATTTTGGGATGAGTGATGGGAGATTATGGTCTGTGAAGGAAAAAAGATCTCGCTGTAATTGGAAAAGGCAAAGAACATGTTAGGTGAGGCTAAGAAAAAGAAATGCTGAAGCTTTTCTTTACTCTTGTGTAAATCGTGATTACAGGTGATGCCACAGAGTGACTTAGTCTTGGGGATATGGCAAAGACGCATTGACCTTGGGATACTGTTTATATAAGGGAGAACTGAGAATTATACTGAGAGGGATTTTTCAATGTCAAGGCAGTAGTTCTGTTGTCTAACTGCTGTGGAAAATTTCACTTGTAGGACCTATATGTTTCTGAGACAAAAGATTAGTAATAAGGCATATTAATAAGAGGTTTACAACTGGCTTAAAATCTGTACATTTGCTATTGGACATGAACAGCTTCTGGATATTTCTGTTGCAAGAAAAAGAATGAAGAGATATTTCGGGGGTGCTAGGCATTGATATAGGTAACATTTGTATTTGTAGTAGGGAGACAAAATGTTACAGTGTGTAAGATAAAGAACCTATGAAATTTCATGCTGTAGAATTTAAGACAGTTATAAAAAGCCTTGGCTTAGGCATAAAACGTCTGTCCTGTAAGGCTGCTGTGTGTATACATCTTGCAATGATTTTTTTGATTACTTTTTGCATGTGTGCCGTGCTCTGAATCATACCAAATGGAGCTCTGTTGATTCCTGTGTCCTAGGAAAGCTGGGCTCTGCTCTTCGGTGATGGAGTACACCAGGGAAAAGGTAGTTGGGGAAGCTTGAAATAGTTGTTATTTGTTCCAAGAGTTTTCTTTCTGTTCGTTCTTGTGCCACTTGAAATGATTGCTGTATTGTGAGCTCTTTCATCTTGTTTCCACCCCTTTAAAATTTGATACTGCAGAAATTAATGTAACATTTTCTGTAATGTTTAAACTGCCTAACGTTATGAAAGTGAGAATTCCCACAGCAGCCTTAACTCTGCCCCCAGAAGAGAAAGCACATCAAGTGAGTGTCTTAAGTTACACCATTATGTAGCACTGGGCACTAGGATGTACTGTTTGGCAAATATTTACATGTCAGATCTGGTCCAAGTGCATGGTAGTGTTGAAATATCATATGCTAATTATGCTAAATGATCATATTACACTGGTAAATGGACACAGGCTTGAATCCCAGAATGCTGATCTGTGAATCACATCATCAAGGAGTACAAAAGAATCCACAACCCTCAGAGAGAGAAGATAAATAGGATATTTCAAACATTTTTCTTGCATGCATGGTAATATGCAATTTTCTCCCCTTTCCAAAATTATCTCACTTTCTTTACCTTGCTGATCAGCATTAGCTGTGGGATTTCAGATACCCTTTTCTGTAATTCAAGGATTTTCTTTTCAAAGGTGTCCATTTCTGCTAAGAAGGTAGGAATTGGTCATGCTAAGCAGAATGGGAAACGTACTTTTTACTTTCTATGAAACATACTTATGCAAACTAAAAAGCTTGCCAGGCTTGAATTTCTAGTATCTGAACAATATATTTGTTAAAATAAAATGATTGAATGCCTTGCTGGTGTGTGGTGTTGAAGTTGAGTGAAATACTCCTACTCATCACTCAAAATTAAATGCAGGGTATTGCAAAAGCTGTTATAGGAAACTGCTCAGTAGAGAAGTCAGATGATTAGTGGAGACAGTCTTCAGTTACATCTTAAAACCACCGCTCACTGTGAATTTTTTTTTTTTTTAAATGTCCATAAAGCACTGTAAGCCCTAATTGTTCTCGCTGTTGTGTAATGGAATCAAAAAGGGCATGTCAGATGCTTTGTGATGGTATGTTTTTGGCAGGCAGCCATTTTACATAAGATGAACATTTTAACACGTAAGATGTATTGAATAATGGGTTTTAAATGTTTGAGGTGCTGTTGTATGGGGGCAAGTTGGCACTATGCCTTACGCATGTGGTGGACCGTGGGATCTTCTAGGGTGACCCTGGATACCTCATTGGGGCGGGTCTGTTTTTCATTTGTCTAGTTTGTTTTGGACTGTGAGCAGGGTTATTGCTCCCAAATTCTTTGTGCTGCGCCCAGCAGAGTGAGGCGCAGGGAGGAGGGCCTGGGAAGTACTGTACAAGTATAGGCTGTAAAGTTCAATCCAAAATGAAATCAGACAAGCAAGGTGAGAAAGAGAAGTATGATAACAGCTTTAGTTAACTTATTTGGCTGTCTTGCAGTTACAGAAATAACTTGATGAATGTGTAGAACATGCTGGGGTGTTCCATAGTTGGGCCAACACCTCATTCGTGTCTGATTTGAGTGACTTCTTGGCATTGGTCTGTGCTCTTTGTCGTACAAAGAGCTTGTCCAATTAAATGGATAATGTTAGTTCAGGTCTTCAGGAACATTATTAGAAGTTCTGCTGAGGTAGCATGAGGAGAAGAAAGTTCCTCTGGGCAGCGGCCTTGGGGCTGGCCTTTGGCCAGGTCAGGGTAATTTTGTTTACATGGGTCTCTTTTAAACTGGATTCTGAGGCCTCAAGGCAGAATTGTAAATGATCCTGTCCAGTAAGTTATGAAGTAATATGATATAGCTAAGCTTTAATGTGCCATAAATTTAAATCTCCATATATGAGAGTACCCCGCTGGCAAAAGATAAATTAGTTATGGGGAAAGGAAAATTATTTGTCCCAGAGATACTGTTAAGAGTTAATCTCTGGCTCTTCTCAGGTTGCTTGAACCTGGAATATTTGCCCCCATTGTTAATTAACTTAAGAGGTTCTCCTTGGTGCTACCACTGTCACCGAGAAAACATGTCTTATTACTTCTGCTCCCTTGGAATATCAGATTTGTGGCTCTCGCCCACAGGTAGGTTTTTATTTAAGTGTTTTAATATGGAGAAAAAATTTCACTTGAGTCTTTAGTGACATGTATAATCAAACTCCTTATGAATGATAAGGTGAGGCTGGCTCTTACTTGTTTGTCATGTGAGAGAAGGCATGGAGGAATGTCATCACTGATGGAGCACCATTTTCTGCTCTTCCTTAGCTTGTTGTCCCTACTGCTTGTAACGAAGCTCCCACAGAGCTGCGGTCCCCGGCTGCCTTCCATACAGCAGTTCTTGAGCGTGGCAGCCTCTGAAAGCAACTGGGGGGGGTGCTCCTCTCTGGTCTGAGCTCATCCACAGTACGTGTTTTGTTGCATGCAGCATATTGTCTGCATCTCTGTGATAAAATGGAAAGGCCTCATTTTCAATAGTGATGTGTATATGTTCATATGCTAGCCTATTGGACAGCTGTGAACTAAATTCAATTTCTTAAAGCAGTAGTTTTCAGTCTTACTATTATCAGACCTTAAGCATTTTCTACTGGAGGCTACAGTCAATTCAAACCCAGTTTGAACTCTGATTTTTTCAGTTGCTGTATTTAATTTCTTGAGCCAGATGTTCATGTCTGCTTTTCACATCACACTTGTGCTGCTCAGCTCCAGAGGGGCTGTGTATGGTTAGGTGTATTAGTCTTAAGGAGCCAAGAAAGTGAGCTTATTAGAGTACCAAAATTTCATTATCAGTGGGTTCTTTCTTTCCTTCTTTTTATTCTTTTGCGTAGAATTACCCCGAGCAATTTCCTTCAGTGCAGGAGAGAAATTAGGTTGTGTGTCTGTAGCTCCATGTGGACATACGTGGGATTTCAGGGGCTGCACTACTTTCCTTGCTAGTAGCCCTGATCTCCTCCCCATCATTTTCAAAGGGATACCTCTGCCACTCAGCAGAAACATTTGTAGTATCTCAGAAGTTAGAGATGGTGGTGAGGGGAAAACATTAAATGTTCTAGCCCTCTGTAGAGCCAATATCAAATTACTTCGTATTAATGTGTTTCCTGGTGCTTTGGTTCAGTTGCTGCAGATTTTCAGGCAGCTGGGTGCCCCTCAGGCAGCAGATTTCCCCCAAGCGGAAGCACAGAAATCTTTTCCTGATGTACTCTATACTTTTTGGATAGTGTATCATGATGGATTGTAGAAGTCATTGTCAAGGCTTTTGCCAAGCCTGTTTGGGCTGACACTTCAGTGCTTTTGAAAAAAAGTTGGGGATATATGTAGGTAACAAGAGTAGCCATTACTCCTAGTTCCTTCCCTTGTATCAATCTAATTAATCACTGTTCCCCTTTGTGTTCCTACCGTTGCAGTAGTGGGAGGCTGTTAGCTTGTATTCCGCTCTGTGCTGTTCTTGACTAAACTATGCTACTCAGTTGTTTTATCTTTTCCATCCTGCCAATATATTGCCCTCAGGCTGACATGGAGATTAATTGACCTTGTATCATAGAATTTTTCGTGTTTTAAAATCCTCACATTCACTCCAGGAATGTTTGAGAAGGAAAATGGGGGAAT
Source organism: Morus bassanus (assembly GCA_031468815.1). NCBI lineage: Eukaryota > Metazoa > Chordata > Aves > Suliformes > Sulidae > Morus > Morus bassanus. The sequence continues at coordinate 447,449 of CM062571.1, read as the reverse complement.
TAGGAAACAAATGGTCAGTTAGCTAGGATTTGGTGCACAACATCTGAGGACAGAGAACACAAAGCAGTACTATTAATAGGAAAAGTATGGCATAAATGCACTATCGCTACATAGAGCTCAGGATGGGAGAGATGGAAAACCTATTGTGTTTCCTCTAATTTGTCCTTACTAGTGGGTTTCGGAAGCTCATGGAGAGATTCCCGAAGTAACTCACCGGGAAACTTCTTTTTCTAAGTGAGCTGCATCAAGGAAATCCCAGACCCTTATCTGATTCAATTATTTGATTGAATTGACAGTTGATAAAACCTATTTGAATTTTGATAAGGTATTCAGTACAAAGCCAGGCAATAAAGTCAGATGGAAACTGAAAGACATACCAATTGACAAAAGCCTGTCACATGGACCAGGAGGAGGTTAGGCAGCAAACATTTTGAGCTGGCCTATTTGATGCTATGCAAGATGAATAAAATTTGAACCCAAGGTTGCTAGCATTTGGTTTGCTGTTGTGTGTTTATTTTTACCTTCTGCTCCAGGGACGAGCATTAAGTCAGGCTTGACTGTACATTGCTAGCAGTGGTAAGAATGACGGGAGAGGCTGTGGGCATGGAGAGTGAACCATGCATGGCTAAGAACAGAAACGGAATTTGGTGCCTGTGGCTCTAAGCAGGACAGATGACACAGATTTGTGGGGAGCAGTTGCAAAAGCATGAACTCATCCTTACAGAACAGTTAGTTTGAATTTGGGTAGAACGTAAGCTTAAAGCACAGTCAGACTTTGCAGGGGCTCTGTCTCTGACATGAGCGTTCACACACAGGTTGTTGACACTGTAGTTATTTTGGATTGTTCTCAGCCTAAATAAGCTGAAGGGTGATCGACTTGTCACACAGCACTGCTGAAAATAAGTAGTGTGTTAATACCAGTTACTGGCCAAAGCTCATATCGTGACAGGTATCTTTTTGTCATATTAATTTTTGTAATCTTTTCGAAGTGTTCGTGCAATTTAAGGTGAAAACAGAAAACTAGATAGTTTCAGATGTCATTTTTTAAAGTTGTTTTGATTTTAAAATGTATTTGCTTTTTTATAAGCATACTTTTAAAAAGATAATGTCTAGCAATTAGCTTATATTGTCTCCAGGGATTTATTTTTAGCCTAATAGTATTTATGTGTCTAATTTATGTTATATGCTTCTCTGACAGCACTTCCTACTTTTTTCTTACGTGCCTTATACATATTAAAAAGAATATAGAAACGCTCGGGAAGAAGTTAGTGAAGGCTGCATGTTGTGACATATATGTTTTGTTCACTGCTTTGATGTTAATTTTTTTAATGGTTGCTATACGATTTAAACTTAAAGCATTGTGAGAAGAATTCCTTAAAATATGCATTATTAAACCTGTTGTTTTTTCTAGTGGCTTGTGATTCTAAGTTCTGTTCACCTACTAGAAAGTGAAGATGTGCTAAGAGCTGATTTTTGTATGGGAGACCTCACACAGAAAAACTGTCAAGTGTGCTCTTTGTCCAGCCACACCTCTGATACTTGGTGCTGTTCAGGTCATTCCAGAGACATGCAAGATGGGAAGAGGACTCCCAGAGTGAATTGAATATTGATATTTTGCAGTTCTGAATAAGAAAATTAGTACGCTAGCAAAACTGGTATCCTTCCTTCTAATTTATTTTTATAACCTTGTTATTTAATTTAAAAAAAAAGAGAATTTGTGGAAAGCCAGTGAGTATGGCTGTATAAGAATACTATTTATTACCTTTGGCATTTGTGTATGTCTGGCTTTCAAAGCTAATGGCTGAAATAAAAATCCCAGGGACAACAATGACCTTTGTTAAGATTTTTTACAAGTCACAAGTGTTTGCTGCTTTAGCCTTCAGTCTGCATGTTGTTTGGTCTGAGGTTTTTTTTGGGGGGTGGTTGTTTGGTTGGTTTGGTTTGGGTTTTTTTGTTTGTTTTTGCTTTAAAGCTGTCCACAGTGCATCTTTTCTTTATTGGTATGATGCACTGTGCAATGAAGACTTAAACCGGCAAAGAGCTGGTGCCCAGGAATGTACTTTTTTAATGTTTCCTGCCTTTGTATTTTCATGCGGGTGCTTCCTTTGATAGCAGCACAGAACAATACACAGATTAAACTCTACGTTGTGGGTTTTTTTTGTTTTTTAAACAATTGTTACTTGTGCAGGAACAGTGGTTTACAGTTGGCTAGTACCAGTCATCTACAACTGGTGGATGAGGGTGCAGTTGAGGGAATCCAGCCAAGCTCAGACAAATTCCTGTTTGTTAAAGCATCCACAGCTACCCAATTTGAAATGTATTAAATGAGGCTGATGAACCTTAGATGAATCAGAAGATAGTAGCAGTATGTGGAAAGAAATAAAGTAGTATGGGCATGGAAATTTTCTCTTTTAAAGGAGGTTGTGTAAAGAGAGAGAAAAAGACTAATCTTCAACATTTTTATAGGTTAAAATACTGAAACTCTTTAGTGACTTTTTCCAGTTTTTGTTCTCTGCACTCAGTTTACAGAAAGCTGTAGATATATTTGTGTACACTTGTTTCAAAATAACATCTGTTAATTCACCTTATGCACTTTCAAATGCATTATCATAATTCCATGGATACCTATTTCAAACAAACATATGAAGTAAGTACTTAAAATTGAAAATATATAGTATTATTATACATGCCATCCTATCTTTTAATTTGGTAGTCTTCCAAGATTCTTAAAAGAAAGCTTTTGATTGCTTTCTGTCATGTACAAGAAGGGGAGGCTCACTGAAATTCAAAGATGGGAAAAACAACGAAAGAAAATTTTCTACTTCTTTTCATACAGCATATCATTATTATAGATTATAGAAGTCATCATCAAGGTTGATGGTGGGGCTATGAGTTTAGTGCATTTAAAACAGTTTGGGGGTACAGTTAGGTAATGAATACCTAAATATAATACTCAAGAAATCCTACTTGGAGAGGGATATTTGGGAAGAGTGGCTGGAAAGCTGCCCGGTGGAGAAGGCCCTGGGGGTGCTGGCTGACAGCCGGCTGGACACGAGCCAGCAGTGTGCCCAGGTGGCCAAGGAGGCCAACGGCATCCTGGCTTGTATCAGCAATAGTGTGGCCAGCAGGAGCAGGGCAGGGACGGTGCCCTGTGCTCGGCACTGGTGAGGCCGCGCCTCGAATGCTGTGTTCAGTTTTGGGCCCCTCAGGACAAGAAGGACATTGAGGTGCTGGAGCGTGTCCAGAGAAGGGCAACGGAGCTGGGGAAGGGTCTGGAGCACAAGTGTGGTGGGGAGCGGCTGAGGGAGCTGGGGGGGTTTAGCCTGGAGAAGAGGAGGCTGAGGGGAGACCTTGTCGCTCTCTGCAACTGCCTGAAAGGAGGTTGTGGTGAGGTGGGGGTGGGTCTCTTCTCCCAAGTCACTAGTGACAGGATGAGAGGAAATGGCCTCAAGCTGCACCAGGGGAGGTTTAGATTGGCTATTAGGAAAAATTTCTTTACTGAAAGAGTGGTCAGGCACTGGAACAGGCTGCCCAGGGAGATGGTGGAGTCACCATCCCTGGAGGTGTTCAAAAACTGTGTAGACGTGGCACTTCGGGACATGATTTAGGAGGCCTGGTGGTGTTGGGTTGACGGTTGGACTTGATGATCTTAGCGGTGTTTTCCAACCTTAATGATTCTGTATCAAATGTTTGGTTTCAGCTCTTAAGTCTGTTCTCCATCTATTAAGCTCGATTAGAGATTTTTAAGTGGCAACAATATCTCTCTTTACTGGCTGCTATGAGATTCTTGTCCCTTCCTGTGAGAGTATAGCACTCAGCATTTCAAGACTGCACATGATCTAATAATTTCTTAAGTGAAGCACTGGCAGGCTCTGCATCATGGTGTGTCTGCTCTGGTCTGACCACGGTGCCCACAAACTTCCTGTCAAAGGACTGGTGAACTTCTGGTACTGTAAGAACATGGCACGTGAGTGCGTCACTGTGTGATTGGGAAGGTTGTTGCATGAGATTGGATGCATGTTTATTATTCAGCAAAACTGGAGGCATTCCCCTCCCATTTCAGTAACTTCTGTCATGCAATGGGAGTGCATTATGGGAGTGTCAGGGAAAAGAGGGAAAGGAAACAGGCTGCAGGCCCCTGAGGAATTAGTATGCCCACAGTGTGGGACAGTCAACAAAGATGATGGGAAATGCCCTTTGGGTTAGATGAGTTGTTTTGTAAAAGTGGATGGATGCCAGACTAGATGCTGTACTAACTCGGAGACTCCCAAAGGATGGTACATATGCTGGTTGTGGTATCTGAGCATGCCCATGCAGCAGAATTATATATCATTATATTATCATGCTGAGAATGTACATAAAGCAGCAGCACTGCTGTGAAAGTATGTAGCTGAGCAAAGTGATTTTGAAACTTCTGTACTTGATGAACTCTGCTCTCCTGTAGAGACTTAGACATTACTGTGAAATATTTATAAACATCATTCTCTGTTTTAAAACTGTATTTATCTTTTGTCCTCCTGAATATTTAACTGTGCTTCAGAGATCTGGGGTGCTTACTGTGATGTAATGCCTACTGCTGATACTGTATGTGTAACTGAGAGTCATGGGAGCAACTCAAAGCCAAGTATTACATCAGACTCTGCATACCAGGCAGCGATTTGGTTTGGCCCTGCTGATTTATTGCTGCTCTCAGAGTTTGTGTCAGCAAGTCTATTCATGATTGATATAAAGTTTTAATCTAGATTAATGACATTATATCTGGATTCCATCATTGACTGTTGTGGTCAGATACTTGACACTATTCTACAACTGGCAGCCTTCGTGCTAATGATGGTTCTTATGGAGCAGATACGGTAAGGATAATGGTAGTTTAGAAGGTGATACACAGGCCAAGGGTGACTATCTGTGTCATGGAAGCTTTCCAAAGACTTGCTTCTAGCCTGATTAAAAGTGTTGTGTCTATATGACCTTATGCATCTTGGTACCCATATCAATATGTTTGTACTGAAGGAAGCATATGGAGGGAGTGGGGACATTGATTTAAATTTTCTTAAAAAAAGTGCTGCTAACTAAGCCTGTAAGCTGTGGGTGAGCAGCCCAAACATTCCTCAGTGCTACAAACATATGCCAGCACTCCTTGTGAATGCAGAACAGGAAAGCCTGGTATAGGCATTTGCCAGATGTTAATGCCATTTTAAATACCATTTTAAAAGCATTTGTAAATGCAATTGCTTCAGAGTGGTGAGCACCCAAAAAGTAAATAAATATTGATGTTTGTGAGGTTACTATCAGAAAGGGTATTGAGTCTGTGATACCTCTGACTCCTTTGTGGTGAAGGTTATAAGTTGAGGTCACTCGCAGAATCATTTAGGTTGGAAGGGACTTCTGGGGATTATCTAGCCCAGCTGCTCCTCAGAGCGAGATCAGTGCTGACTTCAGACTAAGTTGCTCAGACTTTGTCCAGGTGGGTTGTGAAAATCTACATGAATGCAAATTCCACAACCTCTTGGACACCTGTTCCAGTACTTCGTAACAGTGATTTTTATGTCTTGTGGCAAATTCAATTGATTGTCTCTTGTCCTCCAGCCGTATACCTTGGTAAAGAGCCTGGCTCTGTGTTCTCAGTAACCTTCTGTTAGGAATTGAGTCTGCTATTCTGTTTCCCCAAAGCCTTCACGGGCTAAACAAGCCCAATTTCCTCAGCCTTTCCTCACAGGTCCAGTGCTCTAGCTCCCTGAGCATCTTGGTGGCCTTTGGCAGAACTTGCTCAGATTTATCAACATCTTTCTTGTACTGGAGGGCCCAAAACCAGATTTAGTACAGTGTTTGGGTATAGGAGAATAATCACTTCTGTTATCTACTGTATACGCTCCTGTGGATACAGTCCAGTAAGCTTTTAGCTTTCATTGTTGTCACAGTGTAATTCTGACTCCTGTTCAGCCTAGTGTCCTCCAGGACCCACAAATCCTTTTCAGCAGAAGTTCTTTCCTGATGGCCTGTTCCTCTGGCCTGTCTAGGTCCTGGAAAATGGTAGCCCTGCTCTGGAGCATATTGACTGCATCCTCTAGTTTGCTGTCATCTACAAACTTGATGAGAGGGTACTGTGTTGCCTTCTGCAGGTCATTGATAAAGATGTTAAACAGGACAAGCCTCAAGATAGACCCATGCGGTACTCTACTTCTTACGGGCCTCCAGCGTAAAATATGACACTTGAACGACTATTGTTTGAGCCCAACCTTCCAACCAGTTTTTTACCTGTCTACTTGTCCACCCATCCAGACTGTAATTCATAACTTGGGTAACAAGAGTACTGCAGGAGACTGCTAAAAGACTTGCTGAGGTAAATGACATCCAGTGTTCTCCCAATGTCCCCAAATCCAGTTGTTTTATCATATAAGGCAATCAAGTTGGTCAGGCATGATTTATCACTGGTAAATCTGTGTTAGCTGTTCCCACTCACCAGTAGCATCTTCAAATGCCCTGAAGTGTGTTCCAAGAATACCTGCTTCATGCACCCGTACATGCGGTGGGCTGAATGTCTGGAAAGCAGCTCTGCAGAGAAGGACCTTGAGGTCCTGGTTGATGACAAGCTGACCATAAGTCAGCAGTGCACCCTCATGGCAAAGGCAGCCAACAGCATTCAGAACTGCATTAGGAAGAGCATTTCCAGCAGGTAGAGGAAGGTGATCCTTCATCTCTGCTCAGCAGTGGTAAGCCACATCTGGAGTACTGCGTCCAGGTGTGGGCTCCTCAGCAAAGGAAAAGTATGGATGTATTGGAGCTAGTCCAGCAAAAGTCCACAAAAATGATCAAGGGACTGGAGCATCTTTCATATGAGGAGAGGCTGAGAGAGCTGGGACTGTTCAGCCTGGAGAAGAGAAGGCTCGGGGGGGGGAAAAATCTTATCAATGTGTAGAAATATCTGGTGGGGAGAAAATGAAGAAGAGGGAACCAGACCCTTCTCAGTACTGCCCACTGACAGGACAAGAGGCAATGGACAGAAATTAAAACATGAAATTCCATCTGAACACAAGAAAATTTTTTTTTTTACTGTGAGAGTGGCCAAACACTGGAAGGGGGGTTGCTCAGAGAGGTTGTGGAGTCTCCCTCTTGGGAGATACCCAAAACCCAACTGGACACAATTCTGGGCAACCTGCTGTAGTTGATCCTGCGTGAGCAGGGGGCTGGACTAGATGATCCCAAGAGGTCCCTTCCAGCCTCCGTGGTTCTGTGATTTTCCCAGGTACCAAAGTGAGGTTGACCAGCCTGTAGTTGCCTGGATTGTCCTTTTTTGTTTTTTGAGGACAGGTTAAATGACTGCCATTATCCACTTGTTGAAGACCTACCATGATCTCTACAAGCTTTCAAACATGATAGTGAGCGGTCTTTCTATTACATTGACCGATTCTTTCAGCACCCTAGAATGCATCCTATCTCATCTCAGGAACTTCTGTGGGTTGAGATTTTCTAAGAGATCCTTGACGCAATTCTCTTCTGTTACTGATAGTCTTTATCCTCCTTGAACCCGGTCTCTAGACGTAGGGGCCTCAGACCTTCCTTGTGAAGGCTGAGGCAAAGAAGACGTTAAGAACCTCAGCCTTATCTGTGTCAGCTGACACTATAACATCTGCCCCCCAACAGGCCTATGTTTTCCTCACCTACTCTTTTGCTGCTAATGTAGCTTTTCTTGTTGCCCTTGATGTCCCCTGCCAGTTTCAAATTTAGGTGAGCTTTGGCTTTCCTAGCAGCACTCTACACAGGCAGGGCTTCTATATTCCTCCTCTGTAATCTGGCCTCATTTAAATCTTTTGTGAATGTCCTGTTTGCATGAGAGCTCAGTCCTATGTTCCTTGTTTAGCCAAGCCAGTCTCCTATATGTATACTTATTTTCCTGAGTAGTAGTACAGACTGTTCTTGTGCTTTGAGGAGGCTGCCGTCAAAGATGTGCCAGCCTCTCCTTCCCTGGTTTAAGAGCTAGAAGGTCACTTGTTTCAAACTAGTCCACTGACTTTCCTGAGACTGCAGGCCTGGACTAAGTGTAATACAGGTTTTAGTGATGTGATGGGCCAGCCGGTAGGCCATAGTAAATACAATCCCTGATCTTGCAAAGACAGTAATACACATGTAATATCAGACACTGTGTTCAGAAAATCCTCAGCTACTGCTGACTGAAGTAGTACACCTATGGTATCGCGTGGAGATATTATCTAAGTCCTGAAGACCGAGTAGATATCTTATTACAGTGTTGCAACTGAGCTAATCACCCTTATCTCTCAGCAGGATTAATTAGATCAGGAACAGCACTGTCCTGGTGCAATTACACTGTCACTGGTTCTGTAGCAAACTTGGTCAGTACTAACTCAGAGTAAAAGCTCTGTATTTCATACAGCAAACCTACCCATGAATAATGGATCTGCTGAGTTCCATTAAACTATATGCGCTATATCCAGCTTTAGGCTGGGCCCTGACTCCCTCAGTAGTAACCCTGGCTGAATTTGATGTAGCAATCCACATGTGGTGGTGATTTTTTTCCTAGTCATTAAATCCTTAATCTGTTTTCCTTTTTTTAGCCCATTAGATAGCTTATCTTGAAAGTTTATCTGTTAGGACATTTCTCTTTCTTGTATCAGTACCTAATATTCTTAGGAAAGTCTCACTTTTTGGCATATTTACTTTATTATTTATTTTGTTATTGGTGCTCAGGATTTCATGTAGTTTGCTAGTAAAGGAGTTTATGCTCTTCAGAGAAGATTTCTCTCTGAGCTTTCCTTGTTCTGCATGCTAGTTAAACTCAAGCTAAAATTCATATGTGGGGCCTGAGAAGGAAAAGGAGAATTTTTCAGCTGTGCTTATATTTTAACAGCTCATTTTAAATAAAGTGAATTATAAAAGCCACTAGTTCTTCTTTGGTTTTAATGTTTGCTTATCTTAGAGCTTGGGCTATGGAAATAGATGATTGATTTTTTTTTTCTCTTCTAAAATTCTCATAATTTCCTTCTTGAGCATCAAGCAGAACTTCTTCTTGGGCACTGTTTTCAGTTTTCATAGAAATATAGGGCTGAAGTTGAGCAAAAACTCCCCATAATTACATGTAGCCAGCTGCTGTGGGGCAGAATCTCACCTTACAAAGACGTTTGAAAACCTTCCTTTTAAAGACAGAATTGGCCCTCTGCTTTTTTAAAAGTCTACTTTTTAATTTTTAGCTTTACAGTGGTTAACAAGACACCATAATAATTAATTTCTTAACTCGGGTATCTTTTCAGTCTTCCTCTTGGCTAGCCTTTGCATTACTTTTAACACTAGAGGGCAGTTGAAACACTTCAGTTCTTTCAGAAAACTAACTTTAGGAGAGCAGCTTTCACTTTTCATTACCAGAAGAAAGGAGTTTTGTTAACCACTTATTATATGATGTTTATTTTTAGCAATTAATTTGCTTTATTTCTTTCAGCCCTTTTGAAAACTAAAAATATAGCTTTTAACTTTCTAGCTTTCTGTGTGCTTTTATAGCTCTATCATGCAGTTAGACTGATCAGCAGTCAAGGAGGTAGAAGAGTTTCACATTTAAGCTATGAAGACATACTGCTTGTACTTCTGTGTGATTAGATGGGTGTTTTGAACCACCCTGTTTCAGAAACAGGGAGAGAGATGCCAGAGATGGAATGTGTTAAAGATCTCCACTGTTAATTTTCCTCGAGAAAGTAGAAGTTAATTTTATAGCACTTCCGACTCATTTTGTAGTTTTTGTTGGTATATAATTTTAAATTAAATTCCAAAACACTTTACTCGATCTTTCTTTATTCAATGCTTTGCTTCAAAATAATCTTTTTTTCCCTAGCAGAGCTTCAAAATGGCAACTACTGTCCTTGCAGAGGTTATTCTACCATCTGAGGAATCAGAAAACATTAAGACTTTAGAAAGGAAAGGTCTAAACAGTTAAAATTGATTATTTTCAGAGTTCACATGAAAATTGCCACGGGAGTTCTTGGTTTAAACCTAAAATTGGAAATATTTCATTTTATATTAAGAAAGTATGGTGAAATACATAGTGGAAAATGCTACTCTTTGTAAGTTGCTTCAAGGGCATATTGTCAGAGATGATATTCATCTGTTCTGGCTGTAAAGTAAGAATGTATTCTTTCTTGTGAGTTGGTTGCTTATGTATCTTTTTGGGTTTTTTTTCCTCTTTTCCTGTTTTGAATCCATTACACTTACTACAAGTGTTGAACAGCAGCTGACTGATCAAATGTTTATTTGCACTTGAACTTTGAATGGTGTTTGGAACAGTAACAAAATAGTATCAAGTAAGTCTTTAAGAGAGGAACTCTTTGTCTCTTGTGATTACTGTAAGGGATTAATCTGATTTTTCCTTGACTTGGTGTCAGATGATTTATTTCCCTCTTTACAAATTATGTGATCTGAAAAGTAACCCATGCCTCTCCTAGGGACATATTGCACCCTAGCAATTTTGTAGTGACAGTAAGGACATAGTGCTTTCTTTCAAGCTAAAGTTCTGGAATTGTGTAGTCATAAGAAAATCTTGTCTATTTTTATCAAAAGCTTTTCTTTAGCTTTCAGAAGTGGAGAGAAGAATTAAAATACTTAAGCTATAGGCACAAGCAATAAGAGAAAAAAATGTATAATTTATTATTTTGGAGAAAAAAGGAAAAAAAAAAGACTGGTTTCAGACAGCGGACTGCGTGGTTTGGCTTGTGATGCTGACACGGATGCAAAACTATGAATTGCAGTTTTCCCATGTTTGAGGAAAGGCCTGAGCTGGAGTCAGTGAGAAGGGAATGGCTTTGTCTCTTTTTGTTGTGATATCCTGAAAGTGCTGCTGCTTTTGCGCCTTTGCTTGGTTTCTCCTATCATTTCCTTTTTATGTTGCAGAGAATAATTATTATCTCTGACACTTCCTTGGCAGTTTTGGACAAAACGTAAGCATTCTCACCAGCCTGTGCTGATTGATAGGACATATTTTGAAAATGGTTGATGCTTGCTTAATTTTTTCATATGGGGTTCTGCAAAGTACAGAGCTGCTTGGCTTTTGGACAGTGCCATAGTACTACTTCAGTAAGAGCTGGATTTCTATAGAAGTGATTCCAAAAAAATGCAGTAGTAGAGCACTTTTCTTTCTCTTATTGGTTCTGTATCACAAGAAAGAACCACTTAAAATGAGCAAAACCATAGCATTTTTATTTTGTTCCTAACTGCCAGCCTTGCAAATTGAAAGATTACAGTAGGCTCTGTTTGTAACCAATAGAAGATAAGTTGCCGAGGGCCAAATTTTCTTCCTGTGAGGCTTAATTGTTGGGTTGTGATTATGCCCTGAATTGTCACTAGGCAATCGCATTGTTTGTGGATGTGCAGAAATTGAACCAGCTGTAAATTATTTTGATGACTTGCAGTCAAGGGTAGACTTCTGCTCCCTCTCTCCGAACTGCATTGCCTTCGTAGGACAAAAAGGAGTGATAAACTTTCAGAGGGGTCTTTGGGTCCAGTCCTGTTCAAGATATTCATCAATGACCTGGACAAAGGGATGGAGCGTACCCTCAGCAACTTTGCTGATGATACCAAACCGGTGGCTGATACACCAGAAGGCTGTGCTGCCATCCAGCGAGACCTGGACAGGCTGGAGAGCTGGGCTGAGGGGAACCTCACGGAATTCAACAAGAGCAAGTGTAGGATCCCGAACCTGGGGAGGAACAGCCCCACGCACCAGTACTGGCTGGGGGCTGACCTGCTGGAAAGCAGCTCTGCTGAGAAGGCCCTGGGATTGCTGGTGGACAGCAAGTTGACCATGAGCCAGCAACGTGCCCTTGTGGGCAAGAAGGCCAGTGGTATCCTGGGGTGCATGAAAAGGAGTGTGGCCAGCAAGTTGAGGGAAGTTACCTCCCCCTCTACTCCACCCTAGTGAGGCCACATCTGGAGTGCTGTGTCCAGTTCTGGGCTCCCCAGTTCAAGACAGACAGGGCACTACTGGAGAGAGTTCCGCAGAGAGCTATGAAGACGGTCAGGGGAGTGGAGCATCTCCCTTACGAGGAAAGGCTGAGAGACCTGGGTCTGTTCAGCCTGGGGAAGAGAAGACTGAGGGGGGATCTTATCAATGCTTATAAATATCTGAAGGGTGGGTGTCAAGAGGATGGGGCTGGACTCTTTTCAGTGGTGCCCAACGACAGGACAAGGGGCAATGGGCACAAATTGGAACGCAGGAAGTTCCTCCTGAATGTGATGAAAAACTTTCCTGTGAGGGTGCGGGAGCAGTGGAAGAGGTTGCCCAGAGAGGCTGTGGAGTCTCCTTCCCTGGAGACATTCAAACCCCGCCTGGACGCGGTGCTGTGCCCCTGCTCTGGGTGTGCCTGCTCAAGCAGGGGGGTTGGACGGGATGATCTCCAGAGGTCCCTTCCAACCCCTGCCATTCTGGGATTGTGTGATTGGCTATTTTTATCATTGTATTTAATAAATGAAACTGTCGCTGTATGTAGGGAATAGACCTGGTGGAAAGACAGTGCTATTCTGATGACATTTGAGAGTAGATTGCATTTGAGCTTGACTGCTTAATAGGCCATCCTTCTTTGGATGTGGTTGTTGTAAAATAAATTACTTTGTAGTAGGCACTTCCTATATTTTAATATTAAGGTTTCATATTTAAAGGTCCTAGTAGATAAATAAGCTTTGCCTCAGTATTTTCCTCTTGCTCCTTTCTTATTTAAAATATGAGCGATTGGGGGACTAGACTCTTTTAGTAGCTTGCTTCATTTTTTGCCTGTTATGCAATGTCCTGGCAGCAGTTTTTTTGTGCTCTCAGGAGACAAGTTCTGACAGAAGTTTAGATTTTGATAGTCCATTACGGTTTTCTCTTGTGTGTGAGAATTTAAAGGAAACAGTCCTCTTCCAAAAATATAAAGCTTTGATGTTTTTGACGTAGAACATTGTGCTACCATTCATTACCATTTACCTCTCCTATGCCATCAGCTCTTATTTTGATCTTGTTTGATCTTTGCTTACCAGCACGCCCCTGTGCCATGTGGCATAAAGCAGGCTAGACCGGGGCAGTCAGGAGGAGTGAAACAAATCAAGCTGGTGAAAAAGTCCTGCGGTAGGCCATGAGTGAGTCTTGTTCTCTTCCACCTCGAATCTCTTCTCTGTGCAGTGTGAGGAAGATGTTGGATATCTTCCTGTACCCTGCTGCAGTCTGTCTGGGTGGGATGGGGACAGCAGAGCGATAGCCATTTTTCCTCTGTTGTACAGTGTGGCATGGTTGTGTTTGGGGAAGTCATAGGAGTGAAATATGTGAACTTTCCTTCATAATCCCGCTGTATCTGGAAGATCAGGAGTTGGGAAACACTTCCCCAGTGGAAGAGTTTTGCAGCAGCAACTAGGTACCGCTTGTTTGCCCCTGTGCTTCTTTCAGTATAAAATGAATTGGACTGCTATCTGTAACAGCAGCAGTGCATTGGTTTGGCTGGTGGTCTGAATAGCTTAAATTCCCCATGTAAGTTAGTTAAGTCTGTGAGGAACTAATGTAATGATCTCTTCCTCCCTAAGGGTGTCAAGCTCCTGAGAACAAACATGGAAGCATTAGCAATAACAAAAGCCCCCTCTGTCTTGCTCCAGTTTCCCTTATTTTTCTGGTAAAGAAGCATCTGGTACAGCCTTTAGCTGTCCTTTTACAGGCAGTAAATCCTGATACATTGCCAAGTGGTGTAATATTACATTTCATTTTTGTAGAGGATTTTTTGGGGAAAAGGGAGCAGTGCACAATAGGTTTATTTGTTGCATGATAAGGTCATTCTGTAAGAATGAGGCAAATCTACAAGCATTTTATTTGCCATCAGCTTTGACTTGAGATTAGTTACAGCTTCCCACAACCAAGCCTGTCATAGTGATTTTTATTCTCGGTCATATACAATGATTGTAAACCATATTAAAAAAAAAACAACCCCAAAAAGGAATGTGTTTGCAAGAAGACTTCTTTTTGACGTGAGTCATACAGTGCATGAACTTCTCACAGATGAACTCTGTTATGGTTGCTTAGTTTATTTCCCGTATGTAACAATGTGGGAAATAAGTAGTAGTCATGCTGGTATCTAAACCACTAGATATTACTTGCTACTTGGTGAGATAGGATGCTGTGGATCAGCACATCTGTACTATGTGACTCTGTTCCTAAAGTAATCCTATAGGTACTTTCTTCTGTATGAACCTAATCTGCTTCTAATGTATCTAGTCAATTGCTTAAAATCTGACCTGTCTTCTTAGTTGTAGGAAATAGCTTAGACTTTAAGAAATATCTGGGCTATTTTTTTAACTGCAGGTTATAAAATGAAGGGAAACAGTGAGAACTGGTTTGAATGAGAAGAAAATAATTCAGTTTTTCAATAATGAAAATTGTTTTCAGTGGTTTCTAAAAAGATGGTATTAGAAGTTTTGAGTGTAGAAGCATTTGAAGATATTTCCAGAGGTAGGTTATTGCATTTCGGTAATACAGTTAAATTACATGTTGTAAGAGGAACAGAACAGGATTGGCAATGGCACCTCTCTGTTTTAATTGGAGCTGTAAACTATATTTTATGTTGGAAGGGGCCATCATGTTCTTACGTATAAACCAAGAGATACGTAGACAGTTAAGTGATTATAGGGAGGGGTAGTGTGTGAATTATGTGCTAATGATTCCTTTAGTGATTTCATGAATTTCTGGTGATTGTATTGGTTCAAAGTGGATTTGAACATCCTTAACTGCAAGTAACTAAAGTAAAATCGGCAAGTCTTTCCAAAACATTTTTCCAAAAAACTGAACTGGAAGTGATGATTGTCAGAGAGGAACTACTAAGTGAAATCCTGTGCTCTCAGTTGCTTCAGTGGTCAGGTGAGATGGTCAGAATATCTGCATGAGTAAAGGGTTTTTGTTAAAAAGGTTTTGTTTGGTTTTTCCTGGCAAATTCTTACTTTGGTTTTGCTTAAGTAGAGTCATAGAATCATACAGTGGTTTGGGTTGGAGGGGACCTTTAGAGGTCATCTAGTCCAACCCCCCTGCAGTGAGTAGGGACATCTTCAACTAGATCAGATTGCTCAGAGCCCCGTCCAACCTGACCTTGAATGTTTCTAGGGATGGGGCCTCCACAACCTCTCTGGGCAACCAATTCCAGCACTTCACCACCCTCACTGTAAAAAATTTTTTCCTTATACCCAGTCTAAATCTACCCTCCTTTAGTTAAAACCATTACCCCTTGTCCTGTCACAACAGGCCCTGCTAAAGAGATTGCCCCCATCCTTCCTATAATCCCCCTTTAAGTACTGAAAGGCCACAATAAGGTCTCCCCGCAGCCTTCTCTTCTCCAGGCTGAACAACCCCAACTCTCTCAGCCTGTCCTCATAGGAGAGGTGCTTCAGCCCTTGGATCATTTTTGTGGCCTCCTCTGGACCTGCTCCAACAGGTCCATGTCCTTCCTGTGCTGAGGGCTCCAGAGCTGGACGCAGTACTCCAGGTGGGGCCTCACCAGAGCAGAGTAGAGGGGCAGAATCACCTCCCTCGACCTGCTGGCCACGCTTCTTTTGATGCAGCCCAGGATAAGGTCAGCTTTCTGGGCTGCAAGTGCACATTGTTGGCTCATGTCCAGCTTTTCATCCACCAGTACCCCCAAATCCTTCTCTGCAGGGCTGCTCTCAATCCCTCCATCCCCCAGCCTGTATTGATACTGGGGGTTGCCCCAACCCAGGTGCAGGACCTTGCACTTGGCCTTGTTGAACCTCATGAGGTTCTGACAGGCCCACCTCTCCAGCTTGTCTAGGTCTCATTGGATGACATCCCATCCTTCTGGCATGTCAACTGCACTGCTCAGCTTGGTGTCATCTGCAAACGTGCTGAGGGTGCACTCGATCCCACTGTCTGTGTCATTGAGGAAGATATTAAATAGTACTGGTCCCAGTACGGACCCCTGAGGGACACCACTTGTCACCGGTCTCCATCTGGACATCAAGCCATTGACCACTACCCTCTGGATGCAACCATCCAATGAATTCCTTATCCACCGAACAGTCCACCCATCAAATCCATATCTCCCCAGTTTAGAGAGAAGGATGTTGTGGGGGACTGTGTCAAAGACCTTACAGAAATCCAGATAGATGAAATCTGTAGCTCTTCCCTTGTCCACTGATGCAGTCACTCCATCACAGAGGGCCACTAGGTTGGTCAGGCAGGACTTGCCCTTGATGAACCCATGCTGGCTGCCTCAAATCACCTCCCTGTCCTCCATGTGCCTTAGCATGGCTTCTAGGAGGATCTGTTCCATGATCTTCCCAGGCACAGAGGTGAGGCTGACAGGTCGGTAGTTCCCCAGGTCCTCCTTTCTACCCTTTTTAAAGATGGGCACAATGTTTCCCTTCTTCCAGTCCCCAGGGACTTTACCTGACTGCCGTGACTTTTCAGATATTATGGACAGTGGCTTGGCACTGCTTCAGCCAATTCCCTCAGGACTCTGGGATGCATCTCATCAGGTCCCACAGACTTGTGTATGTCCAGGTTCCTCAGGTGGTCATGAACCTGATCGTCCCTTACAGTGGGAGGAGCTTTAACCCCCTGGTCTCCATCCTGCAGTCCAGTACCCAATATATTGTTCTAATAGCACTCTTACAGGACTGGTTGATTTGAAAATTACTCTGGAGCTAACAGCTTATAAGGAGTTCTTGCTAACGTTGTGGTAAGGATCTAAAAAGGGGGATAGTACAGCTTTATACTACATAAATTATAACTGGCCAGGGACTTAGGATTTCAGAAGTTTTGGAAGAAACTTAACAGAAAAAAAGTTAAAAAAGAAATGTAGAACAGAATAGAATAGTTCCAGTTGGAAGGGACCTACAACGATCATCTAGTCCAACCACCTGACCACTTCAGGGCTCACCAAAAGTCAAAGCATACAGTTAAGGGCATTGTCCAAATGCCTCTTAAGCACTGACAGGCATGGGGCATTGACCACCTCTCTAGGGAGCCTGTTCCAGTGCCTGACCACCCTCTCGGTAAAGAAATGCTTCCTCATGTCCAGTCTGAACCTCCCCGATGTAGCTTTAAGCCGTTCCCACACGTGCTGTCACTGGATACCAGGGAGAAGAGCTCAGCACCTCCCTCTCCACTTCCCCTCCTCAGGAAGCTGTAGACAGCAATAATGAGGTCGCCCCTCAGCCTCCTTTTCTCCAGACTAGACAAACCCAGAGTCCTTGGCTGCTCCTCCTAGGACATGCCTTCCAGCCCTTCCACCAGCTTTGTTGCCCTCCTCTGGACTCATTCAAGAACCTTAATGTCCTTCTCAAATTGTGGGGCCCAGAACTGCACACGGTACTCAACGTGAGGGCACACCAACACTAAATACAGCGGGATGATCACCCCTTTTGACCGGCTGGTCACGCTGTGTTTGCTGCACCCCAGGATGCGGTTTGCCCTCTCGGCTGCCGGGGCACGCTGCTGACTCATGTTGAGCCTGCTGCCGACCAGCACCCCCAGGTCCCTCTCTGCAGGGCTGCTCTCCAGCCCTCCTCTCCCAGTCTGTATTTGTGTCTCGTGTTACTCCACCCCAGGTGCAGAATCCGGCATTTGTTCTTGTTAAATTTCATGCCACTGATGATTGCCCAATGCTTCAGTCTGTCCAGATCCCTCTGCAAGGCCTCTTGTCCCTTCTGAGAGTCAACAGCACCTCCCAGTTTGGTGTTGTCCGCAAACTTGCTAATGGTGCATTCAACGCCTGCATCCAGATTGTTGATATATGTATTGAACAGAACTGGCCCTAGAATTGAGCCCTGAGGAGCAGTGCTGGTGACAGGTCGCCAGCCAGAGGTAGCGCCGTTCACTACAACCCTTTGAGCTCTGCCCTTCAGCCAGTTCTTAACCCAGTGCACCATGAACCTGCTCATCTCACAGTATCAAAAGCCTTACTAAAATCCAGAAAAACTTAACACGCGAAATATTAGATTAACACCCTGTAGTATTCCTGTAGAAATTACTGACTGAAACTGAACCATGCTCAGATCTAGGCAGTCTGTCACATGCTGTATGTACTTTTTTTTTTCCTTCTGTCTTTGCATACAGATTGTAGGTTCTCTGAGCCTCTCAGCAAAATGGCCATTGGACAGGAAGGGGGGGAAAAGAAATCATGGGGGGGTGGGGTAGGGAGGGAAGAGAACAAAAAAGAACATTACAATTAACCTTTAAAAGTACAACAGATGCTGTTTTGTGTGGGGGTTTCCTCCCCTTTTTCCCTCCCTTTTTCCCCCCTTTCTGTAGAACAGATTACCTACTTTAAAATAAAGATGTGAAACATCTAAGGTTGATGGTAATTTTAGCAAGTCTGTTAGTCAGTATGTCTGAGGGTATCAAAAAGAAATCAAAACTGCTTCATTTCCACAATTTTAAAATTTCTGATTTATTTATTTATTTATTTTAACTAATAATTGGGCTGAATGAATGATTGACTGAGGAATCAATAAATGCTTAAGAGTCCAAACTATTTTCAGGGTCATGGATAACTCAGCGTAGCTAGGAAAACTCACAGTATTTGTATAATTTTAAGTCCAGTGCTAGCTTTTTCTTCTCTCGTTTAAATTGTTTAGTACCATTAATTTGACCCTGCAGTGCTCCATAATTAGTGTCTTTCTGTAAACATCCATACATCCGAAGTATTCAAGTTGGCTCAAACAACATTCTCACGGGCAGTTTGCCAGGAACCCAAAGACTTCACCTAAATTGCATATTGCTGGGAATAATCTGACTCTCAGCTGTTCTTTGGTTTTTGCTTAGTCCTCCCTCTGGCTTTTTATTGGGACAAGATGAGTAGCAGTAAGTGGTGGCGTCTATGATTTGTATACGTTGCAACTTCATAGCATATTTGCAAGGAGGTACAGATCAGAGATACTGAAGCTAATAGAAAAATTTTCTATCGAGTTCCAACATTTTTGAAAGAGAGTGAGTACCGGCTGTCAAGCATAATAGAGCATCCATAGCTTCAGTTATAATTCTTTAACACTCTGATTTCAGCTCATTAAGAAATCTAGTGCAGCTTCTAGCTATGGTAATTCTAATGACCTGGGACATACAGTTTCATAAGTCTGTCCCCTGACCACAGTATGAGGCTGCATGTATTTGAGATATAGTTTGGAAGGGTTGGTTAGGAAATAGGTTTTGTCTGGACAAGAGTTTAGACACGCTTTATATTACTTTTCAACATATCTTCTAGTGAATAGATTTTCTCATGTAAAACATGTCTTTGCTTTGAAGATGGAAAGGTTTTATTAATACTCTGCTACATATTTTTTAAAGTATAAGATAACCCTCTGTAATGTGATGGAACAGCTTAAAATTAGAGATTCTTTTTGTTTCTGTGGTGAGATCAACGGGGGTTATTTTCTGTTGGTGTTTGAGCTCACAGAGAGGGCTTTGAAACAATGATTTCTGGAATCTGAAATAGAAATACACTTGAAAAAACATATCTGAACCTATGCCATTGCAGGACTGCACGAGCTGAGGCTTTAGGAGAAGTCGTGAGATTTCAATGCAGGCATGAAGACTGGCAATATAGAAATTTCTCAAATCCCAAATGGTTACTTTCTGTTGATTGATAGATTTATGGAAAACAAAACTTCCATCTTAACAAAAAGGCATGTTCTTGGCAGCACGATGATTTGGACTTCTGATGAGGAAGAAACTCATTACCTAACTTCTAAGTGTGATTTTTTTTAAAATTTTTGCATGCTTGGTTATCAAGAGTAAAGAGCATGTGGAGGAATAGCTGATTCAGTGTAGACACTTTTTCCTGTGCTTTCCTCTATCACCCCAACATTAGAAGGAGAGAGTCCAGAAGTCTTGTGCTTCAAATTAGATAGCTAGTTCATTTAGCAACCTCTTCTTCAGCTAGGCAAGCCCTTAAGAGTTTGAGAACAATTATAGACAGGAGGTGAACTTCAAGGGTAAAGGAAGACAGCTCAGTGGAAGTCTTGACTTTCTGTTTATTGTGGGTGGAAAGCTAGGGAAAATTCCGTTATTTGTGTTCCTTTATTAGAGATTTAAGATGGATAGGTTCCCTATTTTAAAGCCCTGCATTTAGTGACTGCTGCAATGTGCTCTTCAGGACCAGCAGTAATGTAGATGTCTGCATGAGAAATGTTAAACCTGCAGCCATTTTTCTGTACGCTTCCCAAACGATAAGAAGATGCCCACTTTTATTACTTATATTTGATCAGTGTCTTGACATTTCCTGGAGCGAGCCCATTAATTAATTCTCATTCTTTTATTTCCTATCTGTTGAACTATAAGGACCCTTTCTAATTGCCATACTTTCAGGAAGGAGCACCTTGGAGCTCGAGGTTGTCTCATCTTACAATTAGCATAGCATAAGGTGCTAAAACAAGGTCCCTGTACTTTTGTTTAGAATTTATTCCAAAGAGAAATGCAGAATTTCCTTGGAAGTAGCCTTTACTTTGCATCATAATGTAGTATACAAGAAAAAGGATTTTTTGTCTATAGTTATGGCTGTAGTGGCTTGTCTAAGAAAGACAGGAAGGCTGAGAATGCTTGCAGCCTTTTCCACTTCAGGTGTAACAAAAAAGTGAGGGAAGTGCTAAGCAGATTAAAAAAAGCACTTCTGAGTCACAGGGTACAAGCTCAGCTGGGTGAGAGAGCAAATACAAGCACCAGGACCAGTTTGTGGGAAGAGCTGGCCTCGGGACAAGTTAATTAAATCAGCCTTCTATAAAATCAATTAAATTGTTTTACTTACTCCATATGCCCAGTATCTTGAAACTTTCCTTGAAATTTGTTTTAAAAAATCAAATCAGATCTTGATAATTGCTACAAAATCACCATCAATATTTAATTGGGCATTTTGCACAGTCAGTCCTTCTAAAAAATATTTAGAATGTTTACTTTCTGTAGTACATTTAGGTAACAGGGGTATCTTCAGTACATTTTTGTAAAAACTCACTACATGTCTGAGTTTTGTTTCTAATGAACTGCATAGAAATTCCCCAGTAATGGGAATGTTTGCCCTACCTTATATATATATATCAAACCTAGATACGTATTGAGAGTAAGTCTTAGCTTGGGAGGCAAGTTTTTCTTGCTTGATAATTCTTTTTCCATTGCGAAGAACATTTGTCAATTTGATCTTATTGATAATTTCGGATGGATTTAGAGTTCTGTCTATCAGAACACGGTTATCATGTGGTTTATATGATTAACTCCAGTTTCAAGTTGCTCTTCTTTTTTTTTAATCATGCACATCCATTTGAGCATACTTTCCTTAACAGATGATCCGGATGGGCAACTTTATTGTAGCTGGTTTTGGTATTGCATGGAAAGACGCACAGACCTTCAAAAGACTAGATTGACAAGGGAAGGTTAGAAATTAGGAGTGCTGGTTTTAGTTAAAATGGTAAGTACTGCCTTCTTTCATTCAATATTCTGTGTAGTTGGAGGGAAGAACAGGACCACAGAAGAGTTGCAAAGGAGAAGACACGGGTGGTTTTCTGCTAAGTTAGTTGTGGGTTTTTTTTAAGCTATCAGACTTTTAAAAACTCAATTGTTTATCAAGGTTTGAATTTGGATAATTTGCTGCAATAATGAACAAGAAACCTATGCAGAATATGATAGTATGGTATTCGCTCCCTTACTTCTGCCCATACAGTATTAATGGCAATTACCTTTAGTAATATAAAACAAATAGTAACTAAAGTTATCCCATGAAGAACCAGGTGGGTTTGAAGGTGGACCAGTGAGCTGCAGCTGATACTCCCAAGCTCCATCAGATATCTGGGGAAAGCAGAATGTCTGGGGATGTGTTTAACCCTTTTAACAGTGACATGAAAAGGCCTCACTTTTGCTGGAAAGGTGCATTTTTTTGCTCACCGGATCTGCTGATTGCTAGCTCTTGTGCCCAGTGCTGGCTTTTTTTTGGCCAATGGTTTTATTTAGAGTGGTTCTGGACAGACTGAGCACCAGCTTTCTTATTAACAAACTGTAAATCATTAACTAAGTTTCTTCCCCAGTACTGTCATGTCTGGGTCGGGGAAGAGAGGTGGCTGAGTGTTAGCAAGATTTTCTGTGGATGGGCCAGATCATGTTACAGATGTTACATGTCACTTGTAGTACTTTCTTTGGGTTGTCATCACAGTTAGATTGCAGTCTTGCCATTCTTTATCATTTGCTTTCTTCAATGTTTAAAGTTAACATATTTAAAGTTCACAGGGTAGATAAAGTAACTCTAAAATGGATAAGTAACACTGAAGGTTGTGTGGATGATAAAAGAAGCCGGGGGTGCTTATTATTGAACTGTATAGGGCAGCCTGAGAGAAAATTCTAAATCAGAATTTCTCAGAAGATATGAGATTGGAAAGAAAGGAATCTCTTTGTGGTAGAACAACTTGAGGTTTCTACAAGTAAACAGGAAAAACAGGACGTTTGTGCAGACTGGAAAATAAGCAATTTGGTGGAATGTCTGTAAGTTACCTCATTGTAACTGTGCCAACCAAGAGAATTATGTTTCAGAAGCTGGCGTGCGAGAAGTGGGAGCTTTCAAAGTCAGGAATGGTAGCCATTCAGTATCATGGAAAACAAATTGGAATGCTAAGAGTTGGAAAAAGCATAATGCTGTAAATGAACTGTGGATATGCAGTAATAGCCATATGGGAGCCAGATATTGCAGTTTATTTATTATACTGTAAGTCTTTTTCTTTGTAGAGGTATATCAGTAAGCTTCCTGTTGGAGTTGAAGTTTAAATCAGTTCTTTAAATGGAAAGATATGCAGTGGCAAGTTGAATTTTGCAGATGTGATGACACAGTATAGATTTCCAATCTCTGTCAATTTAAGGATGGGATTGAGGCAGACTGGCAAAACTGAAGTGTAGACAAAGGACCCCACACCTTCACTGGCCTATTGGTGGCAGTACTTGCTAAAGTAGCGCTTCATGGTCAGTGTTGTACTCTGCCCGTTCAGTCAGTAGTGCTCGTCAGAGCTCTCGCCTTGCTTTCAGCTTCTTGCATTTCCTTGTTTCTGTAAGCGTTCTTGAAGGGTATTGCGGGCGAAGGCTGTGGCTTGAAGACTGTTGGTACGTGGGAGGCTGGATCTGCTCTGCAGAATACAGCTCTAAGTGGAGATCCTTGAGGTAATAATAGAGACTGTAGTTGTTCAGACTGTGTGACGTGATGTGGCTTGGTGCAGTCATAGTTGCTTTGATGTGTGTCAGCTACATTCCACATCTCAATCCTGAGTGTCAGCTACAGTCCAGCTTCTCAGTCCTGTGTTAAAACGCACAGAGCTTCAGGAGATACCCTTGCACAAACAGTGTGAGACTTTTCGCATTTAAAAAAAAAAAATTAAATTGTTGACACCAAGGGGTCTAAGATATGCTTCATAAATGAATTTTCTATGGAACTGAAACCAGGACTGAACTTTGGCTCAGTGGAGATGAAATAGCTTAAGGGGTAGCTGCAGAATGGAGCTGCAGAAGTGGAGAAAGTCTGTAGTGAAAATAGTCTCCAGCAATCAACTGGGTATTCTGTTGAGCTCTTGATTTGAACTGTAGTGTTTCTCTTCCTTATGTAAATCCTGCCCTCTGGCCAAAAGGCTCATTTCCGTAATCGATATGTGGCTGGTTCTACAACATACAGTGTACATGTACGTTGCTGTTTTCATTGGCTCAAAACTTCCAACTGTTTGTCAGCAACAAAGATGCTGCATCAGCCTCTTGCTCACTACAGCTGGAACAGGGAACTGCCAAAACATTCCTGAAAGAAAAAAAAAAAAGGCAATGCAGATGTGGTGGTCAGACAGCTGAGAGGGAGAAAGCGCTTCAACCTTTCATTTTTTCCCGCCATTTTCTCCTCGTTTCCTCACTCTTGCCTGTAGACTAACTGAGCTTTAATTCCTAGACAGTGGAAGGACAGAAGCTTTGCTGGTGTGTAGAACTGGAGATCCCAAAGTGTGTTATAAGGAAGGGTGTTTATTACCATTCCCCTTCTGGATGTGGGATCCCAAAGCATTGGTAGCGCTAAGTGACCTGACGTTGCTACCTGTGAAGTCCCTACTCCAGCTGAGAGGAGATGCTGAAAATCTCCTGCAGCCAATATGCTGTAGTTTCTTACTTGAACTGTTAAACCACATGCCTTCATTTGAAGCTATAACTTCTAAATAGAAGCTTATTCACTATTCACCCAGCTACTGCTTGTCTTCCTGGTTTTTTTATAGTCTTATTTTTAATAATAAAATATGAGCAAGACCTAGGCTATTGCAGCTTCTACCAAGAATTTTGCTAACATGTAAGTGCTAAGCAGCACCTCCTTGATTTGAAAGATGAGGCAGCAAGGAATTATTGTTCAGGGGTATTCCTTTTTAGCGAACATGCTGCACTACATTTATCTGTCTGCTGTGGAGTGTCATCCCATATTCTGTAACTCAGGGTCACTAGAATCAGAGGGATGCAGTGCAGGCTGGGATGTGTCTTCTCTGTTGGCTACATCTCTGTAAGACTCCAGACTAATGCTCCATCTCCATTTGAGGTAGGAGGGCAGCGGAACCAAGATGAAGTGTTGCAGCAGTCCTCCTACTTAATCCAGTTCCCAGAAATGACAAAAGGCAATATGCCATCTGATACGTTTTATGCACAGTGGTCCCAACCACCAAGGGCCTGGCCGGTTGCCAGTGGGGACCTGAGTAGGGCAGAGTTTCAGAATGTGCTTGTGGTGGTCATGAATGTCAAGTTTCTGATGCCTCTCTGAAATGAGATGTAGTAACAGCTGTGCATTCCTATCCCGCTGCAGAACAGGAGTGGGATTCATGTTCTGATTCATATTCATGTGCTAGAGTGAGCTTCTGATTGCCTTGTAGATGGTGGTCAACTGACTGTTACTTGGGTGTCTTGAAAGCGCCCATTACATCAGAAAACTCCAGGAACTGGGAGTGAAGAAGAGGGAGAAGAATGGTCAGCAGACTTCAAAGAGCATTTTACTAGGAGCTTGGGCTGACGAGGAGTGCATTGGCTGTATAAGGCAGCTGTGACCCAGTGCAAAAGGATCTAATCAGGGGGAGCGGGGGAACTCTGTTCCTGGTTCTTTAAACCATTTGGTGATGTTGGTACAGCAGTTTTATCAGCCTCTGCTTCAATATTCCCATCTGCTAGATGGGATACTGCCTGTGAGATGTAGTGAACCTGACAAAATAAAATTCACTCTCATGCAGCCAGTTACTAGGGACTGTATTTTTCTATTATAACTTTGTGTAGCCAGTATGCTGAAAAAGGGTGTTCACATGATACAAAGGAGTAAAAGATAGTAACTTCAACATTTTCTGCTTTTGTTTCATGTAATGCATCATCACCACTACTTATTGAACAGCTTTTGAACAAGCTTTTGTCTCTACAAATAAGATGCTGACATTCTTGTGAGAATTACTCTGCTTTATTTCCCCCACCTCTAAAACTTGTAATAACCTGCTGATTCAGAAAGGGCTCTGTCTCCCTTTGCCTTGTGTTCTTTCACTGCTCCATTGTTTCCTTTCCTCAGGTCCTCAGCCCAGTCTAATTACTGTCAGTGCAACAGCTGCTGCCTCTGCACTGCTGAAATCTCTGTGTCTGTCCATTTCAGTGAAATCCCCTCTCGCATCTGGGCTCAGCTGAGATGTACCCTCTGCCTGTGCCTCTTGCTTTTGTCTCCTGTTATCTAATGACATAAAGCATTTTGGTGTATAGTTTGCATTAATAAGAAGAAAGCAAAAATTGCCCCACAGAAAACCAAACAAGCACTGAACAAAACTGTATTGTGTGAGACAGTGGCACATTTGGAGCCTTGTTTTGACAACCTTAGATTGGAAAAAATGCCACTGTGCATCTTCATGTCTCACTGAACTCTTTCTTCAGTGAGTTAAGATCAGCTCCCTTTCCCACCAGCTCATTGTTTGATCAGGAGCATGCAAGTGTCCAAGATGCAGAGCAACACAAAGGGATGTTGTGTCTGTTCATGTAGCATAACTATATATATAGGACAGCATAGTCTGAAAACGTAATTAAATGTAATAAATGTAAAAAAAAAAAAAGTGGCGGTGAAAAACATGCATGCATTATTCTAATCCTGGTCCTTTCAGAACAAAGAACAAATGTGGCTGCTGCTACTCCAGTTGCAGCCTGTTTTTCTTAGTCTATAAGCATGCATGAGAAGAATCAATTCAATAGGAAGTAAATGTAAAACCACAAAATAATTACCACTAATGTGTTTAAGGATGGCCTGCTGTAAGCCTGCTTTCTTTGCTGTTTCTTGGTCCACTCTAAAACTCATATAACTATAATGTGAAAATAAGGGATAGAGGAAAAAACGCAGACCAGTCTCTTTTTTGCTTTTGAACCATGTGAAGAATGCCTTTAAAGGGGTTAGTTGTTTTTATGTATTTTGTTTACTTAGTTTGTTTGTCCCTCTCCACTAGAAATTTAGAATAGCGGTACGGTGGAAGCAAGATTGGTGTTAGTACGAAGAGATGGGAAATAAGGGGGTAGGGAGCACATTAAAGCTTTGTCCCTTCTTTCTGCCACTCGTCCTTTTTTAATTTAAAGCTATTTTGCATCTTTTTTATTTGCCATTAAAGTTCACTCTTTCAAGCTTATTTTTCACAGCCCTGGAAAACAGAACCACTCTCTTCCCACCCCCCCTACCTTTGCTAGTATAAACTAGAATTTGAAGAAATATCTGCAATTTCAAAACATACAATACAACTTTGAAGTTGCCAGTGGGTAACACTGGACACGTGTACTGGTGCATCTAAGGAATTGTGGTTATTCACTGATGCTACCTTGTATTGCACACTTGATCTTACGGAAGTAGCCATGGAGCTGACTCTTTCATCTTCTGCCCATTCCTACCCTCCCACCAGTAGACGATGGTTTCTTCTGTTCCTACTGAAATCAAATTGGCATACTAGAAACACATTGGAATTTGCAGGTGACATGAGCATTTGAATTGTCCTCTTGTCAAGGTAAGAGCTTTTTTTTTTGACTTTTGTTTTGACACTGCAGAAAAAGAGAAACTTGCCATTTGCCTGTGATTTCTTGATGACCCTGTCAGAACTGCAGGAAGTGTGTGAACCCATAATGGTCACTGTTTGCTGTGCAGTGCATGTATTTGGACTTCTTTCTGCTACTTTCTGTATGGAAGTCTAGGAAGCCTGGTCATTATTAGGGGTCTGATAGATCTGGTAACCTGATAGAGATGTGGCTGCTGCAGCTCTGTGTCTCCAGGTGCAACCACTAGCGAGGCTGGACATGTATTCCCAGTAGGGGCACACGCAAGCAGGCATGTATGATACATGGTTGGTCAGACAGATCAACACGGAAACACTTAGCACTTGCACAAATGCAAACAACACCAATGGCCTCATCCTGTTTCCCTCTCTCTGGCTGAGCAGGATGGGTTTGTTAGTGGAAAATATATAGATACATGTAGTGTGGATCCCTCCAGTACCTGGGTTTAGACACTGTCTACTCAGTAGCTGGCCTGTGGATCCCTCCAGTACCTGGGTTTAGACATTGTCTACTCAGTAGCTGGCCCCTGGATCCCAGTCTCCCCAGTTGCTGGCACCTGAATATATGAGTCCTCAAGGCTGCAGCCCCACTCCTGTTGTTGGTATGAACCTCCTCACTCACAGGCATGCACAGACACCCCCCCATTCCTGCACCCCGTACATTGTGGATCCCAGCCTTGGCTATAAAGTCCAACCAGTAGTAGGTCTTGCAGTTGACCTCCAGACCAAAGTCTCTCCAGAAGTTGGCCAGGACCACCCTGATCCAATTCCACCAATTGCCTCACTCCCAGAGACATACACATACCTGTCTACCAAGCTGCTTAGCTTAACCACTTGCTTAGCCAGCAAGTAGTTGCTGGCTAATGTGGCTCGATAGTTTCTAGCAATTACCTGCTCACTGCAGTTGCTGACACCGCAGACACACGGGCTGTATGACCTGTAGTCTCACTCCAAGCAGCAAACCTATTTACATGACTGGCCCATTTTATCTCTTGTTCCTCAATTTTCCATGCTTGTTCCCCCCTATATCATCCTGATCCCTCCCTTCCCCCTGCCTTTGTTTCCTACCCTAAACATCCTGTAATAATTCTTGTGCAATCCCAAAATGGTCTTCCTCTGCATCCCGTAATGTGTCCCATACTCCTGGGCAGTAACCCTCCTTAGTCTGTAAGGTCACCCTGAAAGCCTATCCAGTTGACTCATCTGGTAGGCGTCACACCTGGGCAGTGGGGCTGATGGTTCTCCTGGGACAGCCCTAGCAGTGGGCTGGGGCTCTGTTTTCCCAACTGAGTTTTTGGGAATGCCCTTGCCTTTGTTCTCATATGTGTGTGTATGTGTACATAAAAGCCTTTGAGGGGATGATCATTCTCCTGTGATGGTCCTGGGAATAGCTGCACAAGGTGTTACTGGGGTTCCCCCACCTGCCTCTGTGCTTCTGTGTGTGTGTTTGGTTATCACATAACCAAACCATCACCACCTACAGGAAGGTGAATAAGTAGGCACCAGCCTTTGGGTACCAATCGTTCCCATACAGAGCAGAAGAAATTTAATTTGTTTTTCCTCATTTCTCTTTTTGTATGACTCTTATTCAAGAATTCTTATGTATTGGGTAGCTGCAAAACCTCTTTGTGTAGGACGTGACAGTGCTTGGCATTCTGGTCATCTTTGCATTTATTTTTCTGTTAAGGGGTTTTCTGTAGTGCTTATCATCAGTGTGTTTACGTGCTTATATAAAGAAGATTCATGATGTGGTGAATGATGACTTGACATGGTTGATGAGAACAATTCTAGGTAATTTCTTTATGCGCTATT
The DNA here is from genome assembly GCA_031468815.1 of Morus bassanus. Classification (NCBI taxonomy): domain Eukaryota; kingdom Metazoa; phylum Chordata; class Aves; order Suliformes; family Sulidae; genus Morus; species Morus bassanus. The sequence continues at coordinate 418,595 of CM062571.1, read as the reverse complement.
ACTTCTTTGCTGTAACTGGTAAAATATAAGAGGGATGAAAAGGGTGTGGGAACTCCAAAGATATCTCTTGTCTTAAGCTGTTTTGATCCAGCTGTTAGTTTGGCTCCAGTCCTCCAGTATCCTGCCCCCCCATCCCCCTTCTCTCTTTCTTTCTTTTTTTTCTCTCTCCACCCTCCAGCCTGCTGCAGCTGTTAGAATTTCATCATTGTCTCCAAATACGACATTTCCCATTAGCACCACAGCCTCTTCTGTGCTAAGGGGAATGTCATTTGTGTGCTTTGCATGTGTATTATTGTTAGGTGATCTGCAGCCAAAGCAGTACTTACACCTTGGACTGCTGGAAGGCTGAATTCCTTGGTATGGAGGAGAATGTCATTCTGGGGACAGAATAGGCCTTGCAGTCATAATTGGTAGGAGGCATATTGGTATACACCTGCATGTGTAGCCTACCTGTGCGTATGTACGTGCCAAAAGAAACTATGTGACCTTGGATGTATAAAATGAAGTTGTGGACATCTGTGATCATTGATGCAGAGCTTCTACACTCTTTGCATACCTAAGCATTGAAAGCGTCTGTGTTCAGTGTTACATGCCATTGTATATTGGCTCATTTCTACATTGGATGCATGTTGTGAATTCTGTTGTGCAAATACAACCTTTGTGCCATCTAAGACAGTTTAAAGCAAAATACTTCTGACTGGACTTTTCATCTTCTGTTCTTCCCTCTCAAAAAGTGGCAAGGGTATTTGTACAACACTTTGACAATTCCAGATGTTTTTCTGTCTTCTGACATGTTTGTTCCATTAAATCTTTTGCAAAGAGATAGAGGATGCAGCTACTTTTGCAGTGTTAGTTCTCTGTGTAATGCATGGGCTTAGGACGCTTTCCTGAGGGCAGGAGCTGCAAAGCTGAAGGCTTGCCAGAGCGCAGTGTTGGACATTGGTATTGGTTTGGGGTTCATCATGGAATCGGTAAGGTTGGAAAGGACCTCTGGACATCCTTTAGTCCAATCCCCTTGCTTAAAGCAGAGTCAGCTAGAGCAGGTTGCCCAGGTCTGTGTCCAGTCAGGTTTTTCATATCTCTGAGGATGGACATTCCACAAGCTTTCTGGGCAATCTGTGCCAGTGTTTGATCACCCTTAGAATTAAAAAAAAAAGTTTTTTCTTACATTTACTCAGAATCTGTCAGCGTCTCCTCATATGGAAGATGTTCCAGTCCCTTAATCATCTTTGTGGCTCTTCACTGGAGTCGCTTCAGTATGTCCGTGTCTTTCTTGTGCTGGGGAGCCCAGCACATGACATAATACTCCAGGTGCAGCCTCACCAGTGCTGAGTGGAGGGGAATAGTCACCTTCCTTTTCCTGCTGGTGATGTTGCTCTTCATATAGCCCTGGATGTTGTTGGCTTCTGTGCCTCAAGGGCACGTCGCTTGGTCACGTTCAACCCATCGTCCACCAGGACCCCCAGGTTTGTTTCTAAAAAATTGCTTTCCAGTCAGTCTGGAAAGTCCCCAGCATATACCGGTTCATGAGGTTATTCCTCCTCAGGTGCGAGACTTCGCATTTCCCTTTGTCAATTTTCATGAGGTTTCCGTCAGCCCACTCCTCCAGCCTGTCAAGGTCCCTGTGAATGGTGGCACAACCATCTGGTGTATCAGCCACTCTTCTTGATTTTGTATCATCTGCAAACTTGTCAAGGGGAGAAAGTAGGAGTGGCAAATACAGCTTCACGAAATTCTCATTTACTTCGGGAGCTCAGAGTGAGCTCAGAGTGAAAGCAGGATCTTGCCAGGTGACCTAGGGAGAAAGAGTGTTTGTTGGATGCAGTATGGCTCTATTTTGTAAAGCTTAAGAGAGTGTTCCACCACTTCAGGGCTCTTGGGAGTTCCCCACTGATGAGGCCTGTATGTGTCCTTTCTGTATTTAGTTATTCAGGAAGGAAAACACAGTACAGAGTGTTTGCTGATACAAAAGCTGAAAAGAACATTTCAAATGACTGCTTTTGGTGCTTACCTTTGATCCCGTAAGTCAAAGACATCCCAGATGGAAATTGTTATGAGACTTGAGGAAGCGCTGAGGGCTGCGGGTGTTGTCTCCCAGTACGACCAATGCTCAGCACATTTTGAGTTAAGGGAAATGCGATTTCTTGTAAATAAATACGGCTTTGTGACTATCTTGGATGGACCTTTCTGTTTCTTACTTTTAGTAGTCAGGAGGGACCTGCTTTCTTCAGCAGTCTGTGACTTCTTGGCTATGTGATTTTGATATGCTCCATTCAAGACAGAGTGCTCAGCAACAACCTGGTGTTGAATGCTGTCTGTTGAAAATTGCTATTGAAAATTGAAAACTGGTATGGCTAATGTTCAAAGTAAGTAACCCTGAAAGAGCATTTTTACCTTGTGTTTCTTGACCTAGAGATTGTGGGGAGATCACTTTAAACAATGCATTTAAACTCTGTGAACGCTGGTCTGAAAACAGGTGTTGAAGACTGATTGCCAGCTTGCTTTGGGGATGTGGACTTAACTGGTTTGTTCTGTTAGCAATGTTTTCTATGGACTTATCTCTTACAAGCCTTATCAAGTCCTGTCTGCTTTCTCCTGCCAAATAAATATTTCCTAATAATCCTGAAATCTGTTCCTTCATTTTCATTATTTATTTGCTTGTTTAATAAATAAACAATCTTTTTTCTCCAAGAAGCCTACACTAACTTATGTGTGAATTGCTCCTTGGCTGAACCACGTAGCAGCTTCTGCATAGCGTGGTGTATTTGTCAGTGTTCTTTGAAGAACCACTGGTACTCTGGAAAATCAGCACTACGTAGTGATGTTCCTGAGGGGTGAGGAGGTGTTTTGGGAGAATAAAATGAAATAGGTCTTGCATGTCTCTGCTATGCTAAAGCAACAGGGAAGTAATTCTGGGCTTCCTGCATTGCACTGAACTTCTCATTTCTAAAGCTGACAAATTCTTGACTATTTGCAGGATATGAACTGGATCTCCTGTAGAGCCCCACTGCATGTGCCTTCCTACTTGACAGTAAAGCATTAGTAACTAGTAAACAGTTCATTTAAACTGTTGCGTAAACATTTTGAAAAGTTGTTTCATAAACAGTGTCAATAAACATTTTGAATAATCTTTTAAATTTCAGTTGTTCTCATTTATTTTCCATGAGTGTATCTTTAGAATAGAATAGCATAGACTATTTCAGTTGGAAATTTATTTCAGTTTAACTTCTGCTCTGTCAACATCCTAATGGAGGAATTGCACACACAATCTGAAGCACCATTCCCAAGGAAAGAAAAGGAAGGAAATGCAGATATTGTCCATGTCACTCACTTATGAATAGGTCCCTGCAGAATAATAAAGAGCTTCAGTATCATTGGCTTTTTTTTTTTTTTTTTTTTTTTTTTTTTTTTAGCTAAATAGTCATAGACTTCACATATATAGTATAAGATCCCTCTAGCTGGGTACCTTTTTAGGAGAGTTCTATATTATATTACATGTTTCTAGCTGCTGGTTCAAATTTCTGAAGTAGGATTTTTCTGATTACAAGCTAAAGTTTGAATTTCCAGCTCCACTGAATCCCCCTCCAAACCTGCTGACTATACCAGGCAGACCGATATTCTACTGGATTTGTTAATGTTCAGGCTACATTCCTACCATTCTTTTCTCACAGGAAAATATCTGTAAATAACTCTGTCTAAAATTTCTTACTCTGCTGGGTTTCCTGTCACCCTCAGGAACTTTAGCGCCTTCTTTATTTTGAGTGTTAGTATACCTCTAAGAATAACCAACTGAGAGTATGATGATGGATCAGTGCCATTTGGGTAAAGGAGCATATGCTGAAATACGCCTTTCCTACCTTGTTTTAAAGGTACATAATGTCACTTTATCCTTGCATGTGTTAAGGGAAGTTTTTATTTCTAGGTTTTAATCTTAAAATAGGATTATTGCAGCACTGGTTTCTTTCTTTGTTTCCTGCAGGAGTCATTGTTTCTATTAAGGTTTAGTGCTTGGATATCACCCAAAAGCTTTTTTTTTTTTTTCCAATTTTAAAGTTTTTATCCATGGAAGTCTGTGTCAAAAATTCCATTACATTTAGTGTATCAAGAAAAAAGAGCCCAGTTTAACTAGAAAAAAAAAAAATGCAAATATGTTACTGACTATATAAGCTAGTTGTAATCTTAAGATTTAATTTAAAACTTTCTTCCCCTTCAAGACAATTGGACAAATCTATTTAGTCTCACTTCTACTTTTTTGTCTCATTCCAAAAGTTACTCCTCATAGTTTCTTTTGATTCAAAATACGTGAGATAATGAACTCTGTCAATAGAGCTATGTTTAGGCCAACAATTTCAAACTCTTGCACTTAAAAAATACAGACTAGAATGTATTTCCATTTTTTTTATATTAAAAGATTTTTTTTAACAAGATTGTAGAAAATTGAGTTTTACAAAATGACCTTAAATATGAATTTCAGAACTTTAAGCAAACAAATTTCAAAAGTTAGTCAGTATTCTTAATTTGGACCACTACCAATCCTCATTATGCTTGGGATGTGAGGTTTCTATGTTTATCTGAACAGGTTCTGTTTGACATTTTTACTGGTTAATTTCTCTCAAAAACAGCAAATCATCTATTCGTTATCCAGTTTCAGAAACTTGATAGAACATCTGAGAAGTGCTAGGTAGTTCACATTCCTCATGGCTATTATTTTGAATCTGTGATGTCTTTTTGTGACTTTTCAGTCCTCTTAGGGATTGCTGTGTGAGTCAGTCAGCAAGCTAGTCAGGCCCTTCTACAGCACTGTGCTGGGGCAACAACAAAATGGGTCATGGCTTGGTTTCAGAGAGTTCTGTTGATGCTCCAGCTGTTAGCTGTGGTGTAGAAGCATGCTGGCTTGTCTCAGGAGTGTAGCTGGAGCGCAGGTGTAGGAAGCTGTGCATTATCTGTACCCTGAGCCTATGAAGATTCTTCTATTTCTCCCCAGTTGAGTGTCTGAGTTGGATGAAAGCCTTATCGCATGCCTCAGCTGTTGAGAGGGGAACTTTCTGCATAGAAAGGGTGGGATACCTGTAGATGATGGAAGTCCTGAGCATGGAAAGTCATGGTCGTCTTACAAATGCCACCTTGGGCATTTCAGGGTTTTTAGGTTTTCTAGTCTCAATATTCAACACTGAGGGTTAGATGCCTATATGTAAAGAGGAATGTGTTGTAATGGCATACTTTTTAGAAGTGAGACTACAACAGGTAGGCAAGTATATGCAAGAAATATGACCCAATAATAAGAACTACAAGTGCTAGCTGTTTTAAGGTAAGATCTTTTTGCTCTGGTTGGCTGGCAGTTTGGACTTAATTGGATCTTATTTTTTTTGTTGTGGCAATTTATATTGAATTTAATTGCATAGTATTGGCTGATAGGAATATTCTAAATGTAACCAATCTTCTGCTGGGTAGTCTATAATACAAGGCATTTTTAAGAGCTGGCAGGTTTTGTACAGGCTGAATTATCACGCAGAATATCTAGGAGCATCTGATTTATGCCAAAGGTGCTGTAAGATTGCATAAATTTAAGACTTTTATTCTGAACTACTGCATTCATACACTAAAATAATTATAGGGTGCTGACGATGCAGTACCATTTAAGAAGATGATTGACTGAATTTTACTTAAGTCTATTGTTTAAGATAAAACTATGCTACTGTGTTAAAAAAATGAAAAGAAAAACTCGCACAAGAAGATGAAACGCTGTCAAGTCATAGATCATAACACTGGAACTGGGAGTCACTCTCTGTGGAGAATTGTATTGTTTTTACCTCCTTTTTTAAAAGCATCTTTATATGATGAAACAGTCCATACAAATGTTGAAATTTGGCGAGATCTCTGTTGCTGTTAACTTTTCATATTGACTATCTAAGAGTATGGGCAGTAGTCTGATATGAACTGGCTCACTGCTAAACCTGCTATAATTATTTATAATCATTGTCAATGATGGTGGGTGGGGGAAAATCATTATTTCTGGTACAGTAATGCTCAGAAGTACAAAATTACTGGGTCTTTTGTATACACATAGTACCATAGCGGTATACCCGATGGTTAGCACTTGGGTGTGAGTATTGCACCTTGAAGATGAACCCAAGATGGTCTGCTTGACTGTGTCGTTTCTAGTAGCCAGCTTCTTGTATGGGTGTCTGCAGTACCTCTGTGGGGGCACATTTGTGCTGTAGGAATCCAGACTGTCTTGTGGTTGACTGTAGGAGAGATTGTCTGTCCACTGAGGCATGGGTTTTGTGAGGCCTGGAGGGGAAGGAAGAAACTTGTGGAACCATTGGCAGGCTACTGGCACAGAAGCGGTCAGTTCTGTTGTCCTCACCCTTGCAAATAGGTTGAGTTTACCAGCAAAGTGGCTTTATCTGACAGTCCAGATGAAAAATATTTGTAAACTATGAAAAAGACTTAAGAGATAAAAAACTCTACCCAAAAAAATCCCCCACCAAGTTACATCTGCTGTTAAGAGCAGCCTGAAGAGGTAGCCTTGAACCAAAGAGCTTGGACAGTGAGTCGACAGAGCAAAGAAATGATGCTGAGAAATGGCCCATTTCAAGCCACGTGTCAAGCCTGTGTCAAATTGAGAAGTAGCACCCATCATTCAGGAGTCCTTCCTTGTGCAGTGCTGTGTCTTATTAGCTCAAAATCCACATTGGTTACCTGTTAGTAGCCTATAGCTGTGTGGCATTTGTGTAAGTCTGGGTTTGGTGTTGTCCCAAGCAGAAGCAATGGATCTGGAGAGGAGAGGGGGAAGTGGAGGGAAGGATGGATGGTGTTACAGACATTTTGTGCTACCACTTCTTGACTCCCTGCAGAACCCCCTTACACAAGGACCCTGAGTGCAAATACAGTGTTAACCAGAGAAGCCTACAATGCATCCACAAGTAGTTGCCCCTTCAGCTGTTTCTCACTCACCATCAACATTGGAAGAGAAGTGGAAAAAAGTGCAATGGGGGAGGAGTAATAGATAAATAGCTGATGCTATTTACTAACAGCTCTTTCCAGGTCAGCATGACACTGGCAAACCAACTCCTAATCATTCTAGAAATTTTCGATAAGAGCTCAGACACTTAATATTTGAGGTGACCTTTCTAGTTTAAGCTGTGATAGGTGTATCTTAACAATTTTTATATTTTTTTTGCTTCAACCAGACCTCCAGTTTTATTTCTCATATTTCTAATTCTCAGCATTCTAAGCTTCTTTTTAAAAATAAACCTAAACTATTTATTTCTAGCAGTTGCCAGAACACAGGAGTGTTGATATAAATAGATATACTGGTGCTCTGTTGTCCCAGCCTTCCAGAAAACTACTAGTCAGCAACAGCTACAGTGAAAGATACGGATTTAGTTGTCTTCAGGTGATTTAAGTGAGGTGTGTTCCTCAAAGGCTTTTGTGGAACTCTGCTGGATTCTTCTAAGATAAATTTTATTCCAACTGCATTAAGACAAGTGAAAGAACTGTAAAAAGCTTGACAATTGCAATAGAGTAGCCTATAGTAGAGTGACCTATAAAGAAGGAAAAATTAGCTGCTTCAGGTTTTTTTCTTTCATCTGTGCTGCTTAAAGAAAGCTTGGAAGATTATTTCCATATTTTCCCACCCATAACAATAGAAACTCAGGTTTGTCTAAACATCAAAAGACCTTTTCAGTAACTGGAGAGTAGTGGCATCGCATCTTTCAAGTTATTTTAATTTGGAAATAAATTATTACTTAAAGATCCCTAACTTTTTTTTTTTAAATGTAATACCAACAGTTTCTGAATTCTATGAGAAATTTAAGGATGGAAGAACCACAGCTCCACAGCAGAATTGTCCATTTTTAGAAAACGGTGACAAACTTTATCATTTTGCTATACTGAAGAGGTCCAAAAGTCCCAAACATGTTAAAAAAAATCCTTTTTTTTTTTTTTTGCAATGCAGCTTTAAATTGCCAGTTTTATGATAATCTAAATAAAATGGTTTAATCTTGTTTTGTATTATTAATTTAGTTGTTATCCTCTGGGGAAAAACAGATTTGGCGTTAACTTTGGTGTTAGTTTTGGCTGGGAGAAGGGGAAATAGGAAAATGGGTTTTACTACTTCTCATCATGTAATGAATGGTCCATTGATTGAGAATTTTACTTCTCCCTGTGGTTTGCGTTATGTTAAAAACTCAAAAATTACGTATTTGCTGCTGTAATATTTAATTTAGGATGATATAAAATTAGATGTGGCTTAAAATCTGGAAATGAGATAAAACTATAAAAATTTGTTATATGGTTACATAAGGCTACATTACTTGTGCTGGAGGCTTAAAGAAAAACATTTTTTAAAACATGCTTTGCATTTAAAATTAGTACTAGGGCCAAGTATCTACAGTATGTTGAACTGTGTTTGTTAGTCACTGTGTTAAAGTATAGACATGGAACTTATCCCTGTGTATCAAGGGTTTGTTAGCTAGGAAAAAAACAAGCCTTTTTTTCCCCCCCTTTTTTTCCTGTTGTTTTTTTCTTTGTTTGTTTTTGTTTGTTTGTTTTGTTAGCTTGCAACTTCATGTGAGGTGGTCATGAAACAGAACTAGTTGATTAGGCTGGAATGAGAACAGTAGCTTCTCAGAAAATATTGCTGCTGTCAAAGGTAATGCCCTCCAGTTCTAGTCTACGCTTTATTTAACAGCAAACCTGGAATACTTGAATATGTTTTTATCGAATTAAAAATACTTTAATAGCTTGGCAATTTTTAAATCTTAGAAGTTGTCGTAACTTGGAGTTTTTAGTAATCAATTTTAGATGAAAATATACCTTGTACTTGCAGGTATATCTGATTTACTGAAAGCATTGAGAGACAACGCAGTCGTTGGTCATAGCCAGCGCAGTGTCACAAGGAGAAAGTCCTGCTTAACCAACTTAATTTCCTTTTATGACAAGGTCACCCATCTAGTTGACCAAGGGAAGCCACATTTTTTTTTTTTTTTTTATTTTAGCAAAGCTTTTGATACTGTCTCTCACAGTATCCTTCTGGACAAAATGTCCAGCACACAGCTGGACAAGTCGATACTATGTTGGGTGAGCAATTGGCTGATAGATCGAGCTCAAAGGATTATAGTAAATGGGGATACATCAGGCTGGTGGCCAGTCACCAGTGGGGTTCCCCCGGGCTCAATTTTAGGGCCAGTGCTCTTTAATGTTTTTATAAATGATCTGGATGCAGGGATCAAATGTACATTAAGTAAGTTTGCTGACGATACTGAACTAGGAGGAGCTGTGGACTCCCTGGGGGGCAGAAAGGCCTTGCAGAGAGATCTGGATAGACTTGAGAGCAGGGCAATCACCAGCTGTATGAAATTTAACAAAAGCTAGTGCCAGATTCTCCACCTGGGACAGGGTAATCCTGGTGCTGATCTCCTCTCTCTGGTGACCAGCGACAGGACAGGAGGAAATGGAATGAAGCTGCATCAGGGGAAATTCAGCTTGGATATTAGGAAAAGATTCTTCATCGAGGGGGTGGTCAGTCACTGGCACAGGCTCCCCAGGGAAGTGGTCATGGCACCAAGCCTGTCAGAGCTCAAGGAGCATCTGGACGATGCTCTTAGTCATATGGTTTAGTTTTAAGTAGTCCTGTGAGGAGCAGGGAGTTGGACTTGACGATCCTTATGGGTCCCTTCCAACTTGAGATATTCTGCGGTTCTTTGATTCATTCTTTTACCTACTGTGTTTACTATGTGCAAAATGACATGGTTCTCATTCAAAATGCAGCTACCACGCTCCAAGTTTTCTTTCAATTACTCTGCACACCATAGCTTTTTCAGTTTTTAAAGAATGGCTGTCTAAAGTCAATTACTATATTGATGTAGCTTTTTGCAGTTGAAAGATGAACAAAGATCTGGGATACTGTTAATGCCTGCAAGGTCTGGTGTAAAAGTGCTGAAATATATTTTTTAGCTCTGTTGGAGAGTCTAGTTTCCCATCAGGGTTTCAATTTCAGAATGCAAAAGACACATGTAGCAAGCAGTCTCTGCATTGCCATGTTGCAGCAGAATCCCATAAAGTGAGGTATCCATCTGTAATTCAAAACTTCAGAAGGGATCCAGCTGAAGCAATGAAGGTCCCACTTTTGGCATTCATGCAGTAGCTGCCTGGGCATTGTGCCATTCATCAGAGGCAATACACATTCCCTCTCAATCCTGCTGTGATTCCCTTCCTCCCTCCTGTTTTAAATGCTTTTGTAGAGCTTAGCAGCATGAACTTTCATCAGAGGAGGTGAAAGTGATGTTGCTCGTTCTGTACATGCCAGGATTATTTTCCCAAGTTCAAGTTCCACTGAAGGTTTGCTCCTGTTTTTCTGCTCATGGTTGCTCCTTTGTAGCCCTATAGTTGGCTTGCACTTTGGTGTAATTACAAGAAAAAAAAAGCTAAGAGCCTTTTGCAGGCAAAGAAATTTAATGTCCTTTTATTCTGAGCTGTACTGTATTACCGGTAATCCAGTTATATTTGGTCCTTTGCAAATGAAGACCATAAAAGACAAGCACCTTTGATCAATCTGTTAAAATTGCCATGATACTGCATCCTTGGAGTCAATGTGGAGTTTTTTCAGCAACAGTTGGTACAGTGTCTGAATGTGGAACTTAAATTTCATTGTTACATGTTATAAATGATGGTTGGGGAGATTTTTATTACCTTGTTTTGTGAGAAGCTGTAGCTAAAACCATAAATATAATGTCTGTCTTCTGGAAAAATTGAAATAAAAACTTTGCCATTGTGAACTAAACCTTAGGGACCTCTGCACAAGAGCAGCTGTGAGAGGGAATACCTGATGGGTGGTCTCTCCATCAAAGAATCTCTCTCTCTCTCTCTCTCTCTCTCTCTCTCATAAAAGCTTTGCTGATGTGAGGAGGCTGGTGAGCGTTTAGATGAGGTCCTAAGGGATAAGACAACTTTCCATTTTCATGTATATTGTGGTAAGATCGATGTGTTTAAAGCTTGCTTCAGTTGTTTCCCGTGTGATCTTGGTGGCCATGTACTGAAGTAAGAAACTGCTGTGGTAAAATAGATGTGGAAGTAATGCTGATCATGAGTAATCATAAATCTTGATGGTTGAAAGAGCCTCTCTGGGTCACAGCTGCCTAAGATGAGATTCTATACACAGAAACTTGAAGATAGTTCTCTGAATTGCTCTTAAACCCTTCTAGTTGTAGAGCATTGCAGCTTGCCTTTTCTTGCTAGCCATCTTCTTTTTGACCTTCCCCTTAAACCCATCCTTCTACTGTGTTTAAGGGAAAAAATTCCAGGAGGATGGATGACTTGTATGTAATGATCTGTAATAGTCTCTCCATATCTGTGTCACTGGTTTGCATCCAGCCCAGGTGGTAGAATCCGAAAGTTGTTGCCAACTGATAGCTGTCTGGTGGGCTGTGAGAAATGAGATACCATCCAGGCCTCAGTGAGTAGAGGTTTCTGGTAGAGAAAAGCAGTTTCATTGCTTAGTCCCTATTTACAGTGTCAGCAAAGGTGCTGAGGCAGAAGGAGACCCAGGAGACTGAATTCCTTTGAACGTAAGTGGCCAAAAAATAACTGTGTGTTTCAGAACAGAATATAAGGGATAACTAGGCTACAGACTTTGCACAACACAACAATATTGTTTTCACATAACAAGGTGTTAAAAGCAAATAGAGTAAAACCAGTAATAGGACTAAACTATACTGGTTTTACATACTAAGGAGGAAACTGAAAGAACATTAATGAGGCTGCAGAATTTAAGCACTGACAAGAAGTAAAAAGCAAAGGGAGCTCGTGGTGGCTGTTCTAACCCTGGGGAAAAGACAGCCCTGGCACAGAAAGACTGGAGAAGGTAGAGAGCCTCCATCCTCGGAGGCCTTTAGGAACACGTATTGTGCAAGCTACTCAAATGGAGAGTACAGCCCTCTAGATTTTTCTGCAATTTTTGTGAGGTCTGGCAGACATGAAATATTTCCCACGGAGCTGTGAGAGGTAGTGTTTTTCTTCTTCCGCTGGTCTCTTGGGGAGCAGTCACAGGACATCTCTACTGTTTCCCAGCTGTGAGTGTGGCATGCAGCATCTGGCAGAGCTGGCACTGGGACACAGCTTCCTGGTGAGCAGATGTCTGTATCTGTTGATACTGCTTTTGGGGAGAAGGGTATACTAAATGAATTGTTGAGCCCTACTTGGCTGTGAGTCTGATTCTGTGGAAGTTAGGGGAACAATGGGCTTAAGGTACTCTGCATGACTTCTATTCTGTTGCCTTATGTGGGTTCAGTATGATGCCACTTTTCGGTTCCCTTGAGATGCCATCTCATTGTCTTCAAGGGGAGTGTGCTGTACCATACAGCCAAGGAGCACCTATTTTGCTTCTTACTTATTGTTCAGTTGTAATTGGTGTGTGCTGTTTAAACTCTGCTCTGAAGTCAGCCTGCAGTGACCCTATTGTGATGATATTGGAATTCGTCATAAAATTTTAGGACTTAATTTTTCAGAGCGCTCGTTTGAGGGAAAGTGGAGGGTTGCCTTTCCCCCATTGTAATGCATGGGAGTCGGACACAATGAGGTTCAGAAAGTTTTTCTTTTCTGGCTGCCCAGTTTTAGACCCTGTACTTTTTCAGGACGCTTGGTGTTAAATAACAGCCCATGTTCACAGTGCAGGTCCCACTGTAATTTTAAGTGCTTGGCCATTCTGCCTGCAGAGCAACCTTGGTCTCAAGTAACACAACTAAGAAACAAGGAATGTGATTACTAGGAACATGACTATGTTAGGACTTTTGCTATGCATTACAAAAAAACTCTGTGGTAAATGCAAGGATCATGTTGGATTTCAAGGACAGGAATTGACTGCCTTGACTGTCAGAGCATTGTTCCTGTTTGTGCAGTCCTGGTCTTCTCCACTGCAGGACCTGTATCCTCACATGTAACATGGTGAGGTTGTACACGATACTGCTTTCTCCTAGAGTAAGCTGGTCGTGCACATGGAGTGTGGAAGCCACTTTATTTTCACAGAGAAAATAAACCTGTGATCATGTGAATGGACCTGCAGTGGGCCGATTCCCGCTGTTTAGTGGGTGAATTTGCAATCGTAATGTCCTTTTAATGTGGATCTTGGCATATTATTTCCCAAGTTTTAAAAAAGCAAACATAAATCCCCCTCAGCTCTTCAATACGTGTTGTGCTGCTGTCATGGATTGTAGGCAGGCAGTTCTAGATGCACAGCACTCATCTCTGCCCCTTTTGCTGATAATGTCTATTCCATCAGTGTTTGCTGAGTGGTTGTCCTCTGTGTTGGTCACTTTGCCCTTGGGCTTTGCCGCTATTAGCTGTGCAGTGGGCTATTTAAAAAGGCAGCTGGGTCTCACCCCGCACTCCAGTAAGGAGCAAGTTCTTTCTTGGAGGAAGTTCCCCTTCCCTCAAAGATAAGTTTGTCTCTACTATCAAGTTTCAGTGGTGACTTGTGTATCTCTGGTTTTATTTTAGTCACCTTCTTCTCCTCTGGCCTTTTCATGTCTCTGTGCTCCACAGATTTTTCATATTTGTGTTCTTGTTTGTTGCTGATCTTTGCCACTGGTATTTCTGAGGGCTTTCAGTGTAAGCAGCTGAGTTTTCCGCACCATTCTGGTGAGTTTTAGAACTCCTGTAGAGTATTTGACAAACCACGCTATCTTAGGTGGAAGGTAGACATGTAGGAATGTGTCCCTGGTATTTAACCCCCTTTGAAGACAAGACACATTTTATAAATATAGTTATAAAAAAATGTATTGCTATTTTCATCACTGCAAATATGGCCTGCTGTTGGCATTGATTCAGGTAATTATGAAATGGTTGGCTTTTCTTGACTTTTAATGTTTTCTCATTAAATCTGACCATAAATACATCTTTTTATTTTTCTGGAGAGCATTTTGCCCAAAATGTCATTGTTCATGAGGATAAAATGATGTTGTTTTCAGTGTCCCTTCCTTGTTCATGAGGTTGATTCATTTAACTCCCCAATAATGTTATATGTTCCTCACTACTTTCTTTTAGAATCTAAGACCAATCTGTTGAGTGCTTCTGCTGTCTCAGAGTAATTTCATGATACTTAGTTGCTCCTTCCATAAAGGAAGCAACCTATAGTTGTGAATTATTTCCTTAAATACTTACCATTTTTCATGGTGGTGTTCACCTGGACTTTTGTTCTAGCACATACATGGGCAAGAGAAAGTGAAAATTATTCATTAATGATCTAACTAACACCCTGTTGTGATCAGAGTTGAGCTCCATAGGCTTCAGCTGTGAAAGATAGTTTCAACTGATGAGAACAACAGGTCCTGAACTGTCTGTGGGCAGCATGATTCCCATTTTCTGTATGTAAATGGAAAGCTGCAATTCTCTTGTCAGTAGGGTGGGAGAGCTGGAATGAAGATATATCAGTATTCCTAAACTGTATGCATAGCCTAAATGTTCATAACTCATTCAAGATTTGGCCTTCAAAACAGTTATGCAATACTCGAGTTTGGCACTGAGTGTGCGCAAGGTTTGTTTTGCTTCATTTTAGTTTTAGGTGGAGGGATACACGTAGGAACAGATGTTGTAAAATGTGTTACTTCTCTCGTGGTCGCCTCAGAATCCATTTTTCCTGTCAAAGTCTATTGAAACACTAAGTCCTCCATGTGAAAGAGCTGTAGAGTGCTGGGTGTCTTTGGATACTGAAAGGAAGGCTGTTAGGCTCTGAGCAATCTTAAGAATCTGAAGCTAAAACAGGAGCTTTAATGCTAATGCGCCTTCCATCTTGAAAAATTAACAAATTTCTCCACTATAGCTTTTTTCTTTTATTTGTGACTTTTTTTCTGGTATTTTATATGCTGAGTCTTTCAGTCTAAGGCTGTGAGGTGCTTTCCAGCCTCCCTTGTAAAATTCGGGATCTGCCTTACTATTTCCTTTCCTCTTTTAGACTTAAGTACTTGTTCATTTCCCCCCGCCCCGGATTTCCCACTGGTATCTCAGGATGCAGTGCTCCTGGTGCTTTTATATGTTTGGGCTTACACTTTGTATTTGAGCTGAGCTGCCTGTCATGGGATAGTTGCAGGCTGCATTCCTGTGCTGCAAATAGATGCTTTCTGCATAACCTGCTTCCTTTTTTACCCTTTAGCATCTAAAGCCTCTGGTGAAGCACTGTCTCCACTACCATAGATGGAGCAGCATGGAAATCATCAAAAGCTGAGAAAGGTGACACAGAGAATGTAAAAGCTTGCAAGGTTATAGAGGTGGAAGTTCAGAGCATCTGTTTGTTTTGAGAAACCTTACTGTAATATTATTTTTATTTAAGCTGAAGGAGAGAACCTGTCTTTTTCTTATGAGATATAGACATAAGAAAAAACCCAGATACCTTATGAGCCATAGAAAGACTTGTTACACAAGCATTTGTAGATTCTTCATTCTTTTCTGTGCCCTTGATAGGAAATTATTCAACATGTGCTGCTTTTGATTTTGCCAAAAGATGTCTTCTCAAGAACCTAGCAGCAAAACTGAAGCCTTGCTCAGAATGTATTCTGACGATCATCAGATGGGTGTTTAACTGTTATTTTCTTCCTCATCAGAAAAAAGGAACTTAAGGAGTTAATTTAAAAAAAAAGCTACTCTTCATTTCAGGATCCTAGAAGGTGTGGATGTATAGTATTAGGCAAGGACTGTCTTGTAAACGCAAATTTCTGTAGTTCTGAATTAATTTTTGCCTGTGGTTCTATCAAGTGAGGGTTTTGCCTGTAACTCAGAACAACTGCAGCTGACTTTGGGAAAGTCACTTTTCTCATATGGGTATCTGCTTCCTGTCTTTAAAACAGTACTTCCTTTTGTCTCTTCGGATTCCAGCTCTTTGCTGCAGAGCCAGCTTCAAGAGGCAGGGTCCAGTTGTTGGAGGAGGCACTTCTTGAATCATAACAAACCTAAATTCAGCTTCCCGCTCCTGCCAGAGGTTTCCTGTGTGAGCTTTGGCAGTTTACTTGGAATCTCTTTGCTATCCATGAAATGGGATAATAGCCATGTCCTGCTGCGCAAGAATATCCAGAGGGTACATCTCCAAGAATTGATGACAAATTTAGGCTGTGGTTGCACAGCTTTTGAAGCTGACCTTAAATTGGGATTGCTGTGATCCAGCCCTGCCCTCCTTTTCCCCTGAGTATGCTTTGCTCTGTGTGCTAGTGCTTTGTGGAGCTGACCTGGCCAAATTGATGGTGCTTTTTTCATAGGGATAGTTTGTGGTCAGCTCAGCTTCTTGAAACATCTCACTGAATAGATACGAATGCCAGCACCTAGGAAGGGTGGGGTGCTGCAGGGGAAGTAGGGAGACCAGAGGACTCAGGAGTCTGGATTTGCAATGGCTTTAAGTCGCCAAAGCCCTGCAACCTAGAAAGAGACTACAGTGTTAATGATGAAACAATAATGTCGAATAAACAACTATGTACCGACCAGTACAGAGAAGCCTTATTCTCCACAGTCTTGGTGTGCGGGTCCTCCTTGCTTGAAAGCTGGTACAGAATAGTATCTTAAAGTAAAATTCTTAGAGTTTTCTCCAGCCACCCTAAGTATGTTGAGAAATTTTCATCCTTCACTCACAATCTATATGCCACTCAGTCCCAGTTTTCTTTTTCTTGAATGTACCCCTGTGCTGAGTCTCCTCCTACTACTCTGTTATGCAGTTCATAGCATTTACCTCTGAACTTCGAAGCGGTTCTTCTTCCTTTGCCTTAGTCCTTTTCTCTTGCAGAGCAAACCCAGCTCTCTTTCATGTTGTTCGTAATATGCAGGAGATTGCTTTCCCTCTCTCTTTCTTTTCCAAGGTGCTACAAGTACAACCCCCACTGCCAAAACCCAAAAAACCAAAAGGCGGGGAGGAATTGAAAATAACTTACTTGATTTGGCTTGGTCTCCAGCATGCAGGGCATGAGACTTGGTAGCAAGTCCTTCTAAAGGCATGGGGAAGTGTGTTGATAATGCAACGTTTCACTGTAGAGTGAATAGTTCTGAAAGACATCTCATAAGAAACAAATCAGTGGGAAAAGTAACTCTGGGACTGTACATTTATTTCTTTAGTGTCCCTGCTGGCAGCAGACAAAATACTTTAATTCATGTCTACTGTCATTCATATATACTGTAATATATGTATATAGACACAAACCATAACTTCAGTGTGGGGGAGATATGAATTTTTAAAAGTTCTAAATTTTAAAGCTGGTGTTTAACGAAGGGGTTGTTTTTATAAGCTTGCAGCATGTTTGTGATAACCTGTACCCCCTGCCACTGCTTCTCTTGATTGATTCTGTGGGAGGAATAAGTGTAATGGTTAAGCACAATGCACTTATGACCTCATTCACACCAAATTTCAGAGGATTCTGTTTGGTTATGTGTCAAAAGGTGCATAAACACAAAGGAGCAGAAGGTGAGGGAACCCCACTAAGCTATAGCAGTGCAAAGGGAACACCCTAATCTGGTTCCTCCCCAGGAGGGGGATCAACCTACGGTCTGCGTGTGAAACCTGTCAAGAGGAGTCAACATGAGAGGCTGGTCAGTACATTTTCAATCATCAGTGGCATGAAATTTAACAAGAACAAATGCCGGATTCTGCACCTGGGGTGGAGTAACACGAGACACAAACACAGACTGGGAGAGGAGGGCTGGAGAGCAGCCCTGCAGAGAGGGACCTGGGGGTGCTGGTCGGCAGCAGGCTCAACATGAGTCAGCAGCGTGCCCCGGCAGCCGAGAGGGCAAACCGCATCCTGGGGTGCAGCAAACACAGCGTGACCAGCCGGTCAAAAGGGGTGATCATCCCGCTGTATTTAGTGTTGGTGTGCCCTCACCTTGAGTACCGTGTGCAGTTCTGGGCCCTGCAATTTAGGAAGGACATTAAGGTTCTTGAATGAGTCCAGAGGAGGGCAACAAAGCTGGTGGAAGGGCTGGAAGGCATGTCCTAGGAGGAGCAGCCAAGGACTGTGGGTTTGTCTAGTCTGGAGAAAAGGAGGCTGAGGGGCGACCTCATTATTGCTGTCTACAGCTTCCTGAGGAGGGGAAGTGGAGAGGGAGGTGCTGAGCTCTTCTCCCTGGTATCCAGTGACAGCACGTGTGGGAACGGCTTAAAGCTACATCGGGGAGGTTCAGACTGGACATGAGGAAGCATTTCTTTACCGAGAGGGTGGTCAGGCACTGGAACAGGCTCCCTAGAGAGGTGGTCAATGCCCCATGCCTGTCAGTGCTTAAGAGGCATTTGGACAATGCCCTTAATAATATGCTTCAGGCAGTTGGACTAGATGATCGTTGTAGGTCCTTTCCAACTGGAACTACTCTACTCTACTCTACTCTACTCTACTCTACTCTACTTGTCTGGCCATGCCCTGTGCCTAATCACTGCAGTTTATCATATCTTCCTAATGAATTCTATTTCTGTTCCCATGGGTGAGGGGCTCACTTTTCTCTGTGGATGCATGAAGTCTAAGTTTTTACTCTCCTGAGCTTTCTTCCTGATCAACTAGTGAGGGGCACAGGATCAGGCCATTCCTACTGTCTGTATCTATGTGACTGGCCACATATATATATATATATATATATATATGTTACGTATGTGTGCATGTGCATCGGGAGAATATGCTTGGCTTTGCTACTGGCCGGATGTGGGCACATGGACGTGCAGCAGCCTTGCCTCTATGGGGCTATCAGATTTGACAGTTCATAGCAGGTCCTAGTTACCATTTCTAACTGGATAGCTGAAAATCTGACATTTAAATATTGGGGATGGGAATGGGTGTGAAAAGGGGTTTGGTTTGGTATGTATGGGGTCTTTTTTGTTGGACGTTTGAGGACAAAGTGGTTCACAAAGAATTCGGTACCTTTTAAATGAATGAGTTGTAACACAGTATTCTTAGAGATTTGCCAGTGTTAGGAACTGGAACTAGGCTTGCACTCATGTCTTAGACTCTGTACCTCCTTCTGGCACTTCCAATTGGCCTTTCTCCATTTCTGATGTCTTGCTGTTGGTCTGTCCCCAGTAAACTTTTCCAGGACACAGGATGCCTGAACTCTAGGGCATTTGTATTTCTCCTGGAGCTGGAACCCAGCATTCTGCCTGGCTCCCCAAACAACTGCCCCAAACAGCTGGCCTTTTGTGAAAGAGGGAACTTCTTTAACTTGTGATTCATGTAGCATATAGGCCTTTGTCTCATAATAGCTCTCAGATGTTTGCAAATAAACTTTTTTTGAGCCATTCTACTTTCTTACTGTTTGTTTTGCTTTTTCAGCTTCTCTGTTGAGCCACTATATGAATGCAATAAATACTCTGAGAGTAAAATTAGTCCGTGTTACTCCTAAACTGTTACAGAACCATTCTGCATTCATCAGGCCATCACTATTAATGCAGAATGGAAAGCAGTGGCTGATGCATAGATCCTAACACAAATTCATGAACTGAAATTCAAAATCAAAGAAATTGTACAATGGATATGTCCTACTCCTGGCCAGCATCCCCTTTATTTATTATTTTCTGTTGCTGCTGGAGCCATTGGTCTGTGCCATGTACCAGAAGAGCCCTAACCTTGTTTTTTCTTGGTTTGCGACAGAACGAGCATGTGAAAAAAACAGACCATCTTCATTAATTTCCCTTCTCCACCTTCCATGTTCCCTGCAATATGTCCAGTACTGAGAAATCTCTTTCCCAATCTCATATAAACACCACCACAGAAAGTGTTTAAAAGCTCAGCCAAGGTAGAGCTTTATTTTGCTGGGCTTTAAGTATGAGAAGGTCTTCCTTTTTGCATGTATTTACCCCTTCCTGGCATACTAAAATCTGAACCTTCTGAACTGACTGAACTGCTTGCTCCTGTCTGCCCTGCCCTTTCCTCCCTTTTGCGCTGCTTTCCCTCAGGCATGACAACAGTGTTTGTACCCCACACCTTTGCTTTTTCTTCCATTGTATGTTTTTGCATTTCTAGGAAATTCTAGGTCTGAATTCCCATCTATCTTCTCTTACCTGGTCTGTTTGTTGCAGCTTTTCTCTCTGTCACTCTGCTTGGCATCTGTTTCCACCTTTGAGACTTGCATGTCAGCTTTTCCTCACTGCATGCTGATGCCTGCAACTGCCCCATCTTCCATTTTTCTAACAGTAGGGTACAAATAGGAGACTTGGGTCAAATGTGTCCTCCCCCATGTGTTAGCCACTTCAGTAAACTGCTTTTCAGTCTGCTCAGTTGTTGCTTGATTGACCAAGCAAAATTGGTTAAAAGCATACAGAGGCTTATATAATAGATCAAGTGCAAATTTTATAATTTGGTTTATTAAACACCAGCTTTGCTGAATGTATCAGTTCAAAGACTGAATTTCAGTGTGATTAGAAATCCTTTGCAATAGGGTGCAAGGACAGTTGATGTTAAAATTTACCACTCTGAGAAAGCCTGGCAAAGTGAGATTGAGAAACTGCAGTCAGATGCCTTCTAATAGCAATGGGGAAGTGATTATTTCTGTTTCCTGCTGCTCAGTACTTGTGAGGCCACATTGGGAATGCTGTGCCCAGTGCTGGGCCTCCCAGTACAAGGGAGATGCTGGCAAGCAAATCCAGTGAAGTGCCACAAGGAGATTTTTAAGGGTCTGGAGTACATGCTGTTTACAAGGCCTAGATAGCCGGATTCATTTAGCTTGAAGAACAGGCTGATTTATGCAGTCTTACCTAGAGGGGGTGGTAGAGAAGATGTAGTCAGGTTCTTCTCAGAGGTGCAGAGGAAGGACAAGAGGCAGTGGTCATGGTTGGTGGCTGAGTAAGTCCTAAATGGAGGTGAGGAAGAAATTCTTCCCTGGGAGTGCCCCTGTGGGAAGAGGTTACTCTAAGAAGCTGTGGAATCACCAACCTTGGAAGCTTTCCAAATTCAGCTGGACAAGGTCTTAAGTAATATGATATAGCTTTGAAGTTAGTCCTGCTTTGACCATGGGGTTGGACTAGGTGATCTCAAGAGGTCCCTTCCAACCTGAATTATTCTGTGAGTCCAAACAGTATTACTGAGTGCTTTCTTGTAGCAGAAGGCTGACTGTTAAAATTTCTTCTAATGTTGAAGAGTGATTAAAGGAGTGTATGAAGATGAGGTTGATTTTTTTTTTCTCTGCCTTACCCCTGAGTTTCAATAGTTTGTGTTTAGCAAACCTTTTTGCAGTGCCACTATTATGTGGTTATTGTTTTTGCGAGATTGTAGCTAAAATGATGTGTCAATGTGAACAAAGAGTGGCAACTATAGTGTTGACCTTCAAAAGAAAGGGAATTAGCAATTACTGTCCTGAAAATGTAACTGCTGGTAAAATAATGGGCCTGATATTAAAAGAGGATGCAAAACTAAGAGTCTGCAGAGTGACAAAGTTGTAAACAATAACAACATGAGTTCATAAAAAATTAGTCTTGCCAGACAATGTAATTGTTTTTTTTTATAGAATTGCAAAATTAATGATTTTAGGGAATCAAAAGGGAAGTAGGTATGTGTTTACTTTCTGACATGAAGATTAATTGAAATTGTTTTGGGTAGGAAGAGTATCAGGTGGATTGAAAGTTGGGTGAAAGATAGTAAAGAAAAGCTGATTATCAACAGCAGTGCATTGGTTGTGTAGGTTGGGAGACTGCTGTTGAGTAACATTTCTGTTAATGGTATGGCAGAAAGAGGAAATACTTTTAATGTGCTTTGAAAATAAACTGGGAATTGTAAGCCTCAGAGCAGAAGAATAAGGGGGCAGTGGGTTTAAATACATAAAGAGAAAATAAAATGAGATTTAACTTGGAGAACTGTAAAATCAGGAGCCTGTATGCTACCTGGAGCATATTTCCTAAACAGAAGTGGGGAGAGAGGTGTTCAAAAGACACATGCCGATTTGTGGTGCTGAAAATGGCAGCTAGGGTCCTAGAACCCCTTCTGAGCAGGGGACATGGTTCTGAGCAGGGGACGTGGTCCTGACCCTCCTACTGGGCAGGGCCACCTTAAACCCCTTGCCCATGCCATCAGGCTTGAACAAGAGAGTACACTGTTTGCAGAAATTGCTTAGAATAAACTTTGTCCTATCTGCATGAGTCAGGACACCCTCTAAGAGCAATTTGGAGGTGCTAGGATGACCTCTTGGTAAAATTTGTTGTCTGGAAGTGTCTGTCTTGATAGAATGAGATTGGCTTGAAAATGACTGATGGGAAATGATTGCACCCAGAACAGTTCAGATAATGAACTTGAATGAACTTTTCCACCCAGTTATGGGAATATGGGGCTTAATGTCACAGCTTATGATGGAAGGTGTGTGAGGAAAAGCATATGCAGCTGCAAGTGTGTTTTGGTGGTAGGTATTCTGAACTCCACTTCTTAAGCAGTGTGCTCGGCACGTCTTTTGTATGATGCATTCTGCGTGCTATTTTCAGAAAGCACTGTGTAACGTATACAACCCTGTGACTCCACCACACTAGCAAGGGCTCACTTTTTTCCATATGAATTGTGTGCACCTGCTAAAAGCAGGTCTGTACAATGCCAAAGCTTAACTGATTATTTTTTGTATTGCGGCCTTGTCTTAGAAACTGCAGTGAGGGACTAGGCTTAAGAGCCGTAAAACACAAAGCAGAAAATGATCCTTGGCTCATAGTTCATTTTAACTGTTGCAGTACCCCTCCAATTCTTTATGACTGTTCACAAACTCCCTTGGCCCTCTAGCATGCAGGGTGGTTCAGCTCTACCGTGCTAGGTGCAAGTTGAGAGCTGATATTGAGCTACATGAATTATTCTCATTTACATGAAATTATGTAGTATGTACATTTAATCTCATTGCATAAAGGATCATGGTTTGGAGAAATAAAAAGATATGTGATAGGGTGTGAACCTCACCTTCCTAATCTGAAAAGAATTTTTAATCTCAAATTGGCTTAATTATTTATTTAGAGGTAGTTAAGGATCAGGACAATCCGTAGCAAGGTTTGTTTTGGGTTTTGGTTTGCTTTTTTTTCCTACTTCCCTGCCTATTGAGAGGGGCGTTAGCACAGCTAAGATTTAGGTAAGGGCAGAGGAGGAATTTTGGGGCTAATGTCCTGGTTAAATTAGGGGTCACAGGACTTTTGGGAAGGTAAGTTTCAATCAGAACATAAGCCCATGGAAAGATGCTTACAGGAGGAATGTACTGAATGAGGACTAGATCCCAGTTACAAGTCCGTGCTAGACTCTTGAAGACTTATTAGCTGGTTGAAACAGAGAAATAAGCATACATGGCTGGATATTACTATGACTTTATTTTTGTATATAAACTTAATAGCTTGAACTATCACTATTACTTTCTGTCTTCGGTTTCATCTTAGTATTTATCTTGTGTTCTGGATGACTCAGTGCTGTTACGGTAGAGTGTATTGCTTTGTTTTCTTACCTGGTTTTGCATGTATTATAGAAAATAACAGTTGTTGTAAAAAAAAAAAAAAAATTAAAAATTACCATGAAAGCTGTTGGGAGTGGTCTATTTGAGCATTGCCTGAGAACTGCAAGAGCTGTGTGTGGAATGACTAAAATATTTGAGTGTTTTGGGATCCTTTTTTCAATGATTACACGAAGGCAGCCTTTAAAGTGAGCTTCTGCCTCATCTCCTTGTAGCCATGCTGCTTTGATTATTGCATTCGCGTTGACTGCTGCTCAGCTGACAACTTCAATCAAACTCCCTCTAATGTCTTTAGTGAACACTGTCTCAGTTTCTGAGGTCTGGCTCTCATATAAGGCATGTAATCTCTTTTAGCTTGCTCTTATGATTCCAGGGACACCTGTGCCTAGTCATAAGAATCAGGTTCAGTTGTTTGCAAAAAAGAAAAAAGTATTTACTTAATCCTGATAGGCATAGAAATAAAAATGATATTCAGATTAATACATGAAAGTTCTGCTGTTCAGTCAAGTCATGGCCTATTTATGGTGGGAGTCCATAAATTTCCTTGCAGAATGCCCTGCACTGGAAGAGAGAGCCTGGGCCATTTTGCCCGTACCTAAGGTTCATGAGTACAGCTATCAAACTACCATGACCTGACTTGTGAATATTCACTTTCTGCTACTGTTGTGATGTGTACTTGAGGTTATTCTGCACACTGTTAGAGGTGAAGGTATGACCACGAAGCTCCAGTTCTCTTTTTTGCCATTTAAAATTCTGCCAAAAGCAGAATGAGTGAGTTCTGATTTTCTTTTGGACTTTTATGGTTGACCTCATTACAGACTTCTCCCTTGCTTCCCCACCTTCAACCCTCCCCAGACTCCAAGATCTCCCCTATGTCCCTCTCATAGGGCTGTGCAGGGGAAGAGCCCTGTGCATGCCCTTTCCTCATGCAGGCTCTGAGTCAGCCTTGCAGACTGTTCTGCCTTGATTCTATTGATACCCCAAGCACATGCTGCTGTGGGTTGGGTTTCCAGGACTCACGTGGCACCGTGCCTGCTCCCTTCCCTCAGGTTTGACTGAAGCTGATAGACAGTCTAATTCCATAAATCTTATTTGTTTAGAAATCCAGAGTGAAAATATGTCATGTGATTTGGGGAAGGAAGAGGGGCTAGAATCTGTTGCTGTTGCCATGTTGCAACTTCATTTATAGCAAAGTAGTAGATATTTTGGTTTTGTTTTTGCTTGGGAGGCATGGAGGCAAAGAGGCCCCCAGGATAAACTAGAGCTGACCACTGAATGACTTAGGTTTATCGCTGGCTGTATTACTTTTAGAGCTTAAAAAGAAAGTTCAGCTAATTTTCTGCATGTTCATCCCCTTCTGTGACTCTTGTAACAGCTTTAAGCGTGCACTTATTTGTACTGACATGCTGAAATGAGACTTTTAAAATCTCTGGGAGACCTGATCCTGTTAGGAACAGAAGAATTGCTTATTATTTTTTAAATCTATAGGAACTATGCCATGGATTTTTATTTTGGACTGTAGTAAGTTGTTTTTCCTCTGAGTTACAGCAGGCGATGCCTGTTTAACATAGAATATGGTCACTTGCTATGGGAAGAAACTCTGTTGTCAACCTACATGGCTACCCAGATTAGCCTTGAAAAGATAAATCATGTCAGGGTATGAAATTCTGTTTGATTCTGTGAGAATGAAAGGAATGTACAACACTTTGAAAGTATGTGCATAGGATTCTTTAACTTGATCATCGAAATTAATTGTGTTTTATAGTAACACAAATACTGGAAGTTGGGAAGTTAAAAAGGTTTCAATTCTTTCTGCAGTTCCCTCAGTATAGCTCTTTAGCATTATTAGCACCCAAGGAACAAACCCATACTTGTTTGTTTTCTTCATATTTTATGCTCTTTGTAGTATAGCACAGTAAAGACACAGCAAAACACTGCAGAGGAGGTGTTTGCATATGCTAATGCTTGCCATTAGAAGAGCTCTGACAAAGAGGTTAGAGACAACATGGCTCTAACAATAAAGCAATTATTTGGGGATGTGGCCAGATTCAGCACCATTTTGCTTCATAAATTCCTTTTCTCCTTTGAATGATTAGTCCTTTACTCAGTACTTTGATGAAAAGCTTTAGTAATCAGACCAGTATACATTATTCATATACTCCATCTGATATCTCTTCTAGCACTTGAACAACAGCTGCTAAAGTCAGACGCCTGTCCGAAAAGTTTTTTCCACTCTTATTACAGTAGCATCTGGGATGCCCTGTGTTTGAGTGAGCAAAAGGATTTTCCTCCCTTCTTCTTGTTCTCCCACCCCTCTCCTTATTCTCCCTTCCCTCTTCTCTACTGGTTGTTTTTGTGTAAAGTTTCAGACTCTCCTTTCTTCCTCGCTGGGGCTGTGAGAAGAGAACAGTATGATAGGAAAGCTGTAGGGAGAGACTTGCAACAGAAGATGTATCTGAAACAACTTTCTAGACTGTTTGTAAAAAACTGACATTATTTTATGTTGATAATGCCCAGTTAAGGAGACGGATGCATCTAAAACTGTATCAGCTTGTCAGGTCAAAGTCCTTAAATAGCTTTCCACTGTCTTGACATAGTGCCAACACCAAAAGAAATTCCAGCATCTGTGCTCAGGGATCAAGGTTTCTTCTCCCATAGAAATAACTTTAATTTGGGATCTTTCAGAAATTTACTCTTGAGGAGATTAAAACAGCCTTTCATCTGTGCAGCTGGTACATCTGTAGGGGCATATGGATTGCCTTTAAATCATTAGAAATCCCTGTTTTTGCAAATAAATTACATTCCTTTCCTTGGGGAACGTCCTGCATTCTGACGAATACACCTCTATATGGGATTCACACTCCAGTAGGGAAAAAAGATGCAGAACATGGTGATGGGAAAGACTGGAATTTATAGTGTCATTTCTTCTGTTAAACATGTTTTTTAAGAGGATGGTAGTTAACAGATTAGAAAGGATAATTACCAAACTAATTCACACAGATCAGATAGGCTGTAGATACTCAACTGATAGGTTGAGGATGTTGTGAATTTGTCAAATCTAGCTACTGGTAAGAAACACATCTTTTTTTTCCCTCCTCATCAGAGCGATAGCAATTTCAGTTTGCCAGTTTTTCAGTGCACTGCAATTGCACTTACATTGTAAGCAAGTGTCCTATTACTCTGAGAAAGTACTAGAGAGCATGGAGTTTAGTGTCAGTCTTTTGCACTCTGGGGAGGCGTAGTGCTGTGATAGGGAATTGCACAGCCCATCTTTCAGGTCAGTGCCTGACTCAAGTTTTGGATATTAGGACAAAAAGTTGGAATCACAGCAAAGTCTAAGTTGGAAGGAGACACTGGAGACCATGTGGTCCACCCTTCTGTTGAAAGCAGGGCCTAAGTTTAGGTTATCCAGGCCCCTGTCAAGCTGAGTCTTGAATATTTCCAGTGAGGGAGATTCTACCATCTCTCCAAGGAGCCTATTCTAATGTTTAATTGTTCTCCCACTAATGGTTTTTTTTCCCTTATATCCAGACCAAATTTTCTCCTGAGCAACTTATTTCTTGTCCTGCCAACATGTATGCTTGTGAACAAAGTATCGCCATCATCTGTAGCTGCCTTTTAGTTATTGGAAGACATTGATTAGCCTTCTGAAAAGTGAGAGTCTTAGGTGTTAGGCAGCACATCTGTCCTGACCTTAGTGTCTGCCTGAAGCCCTAATATTAACATTTTATGAGCTGAAAGTTTTATTTCAAAATAGCGGGTAGCATTTCTAGAGGGTATCTTCATTTGGAATTTTGTCCTTAAGCATGTATCTTTTATCTTCTATAACAGAAGTCAGTGCTTTAAGATTTCCCAGTATTGAGAAATGTGCGTCAATAAAGCGCAACTGCATTTTCATTTCAAAGGGTCCCTGGTTGTTTTTTCAAAATGTGGTTCACAGATTGTGCGTAAGAGCTGCTGGTGACCAGCCTGTGAAATCTGAAAGGGAATCGGGTTGTCAGTCCCCGGTTTGCAAAATCGGTTTGCAGCAATAATGTAGCAGTGTACCATGCCAGGCCTTAAGTGGTCTGGGTTTATTTTTTCACTGCTTGAGAGCACAGGACACTGTGTAGAAATCTGTTTTGGATTCTTTGGCTTTTAAGAATTTGTTCTTGATATTAAAATAAAAATAACCACATCTTAAATATGAAGGATGTTTAGAATGTATCAAGATAGTTCTGTGCGTGATAGACATTTTGAAGGCTCTGGTGCCTCGGAACAATTCATTAGAGAACAATTAATAGGGAAGAATTCATTACTCCCCCCTCCCTGCCTACAGCTTGGTATTGATGTAGTCTTTTAGACTCAGTTAGAGGTCATCGATATTGAGAGAGACTATATAAACATAGCAGATGTGTTAGGTAGGGACAAAGCTGAGACATCTGTATAAGTGGAGCTCAAAGTGTTACAGAATAGCGACAGGCACTCTTTGGGAGGCACTGAACTGGAATAAGGTTTCTTTGAAATGGTCAAGACACTTTCTTAGTCTTTTTTGCAGCATAATACATAAACCTGGCATTGAATTACAGGACAGGTGCAAAGCATCATTCTGTTTGGAAAAATATCCTGTGTAGAAAGAGAAACTGCACCTTCCAATTCATTAGCGCTGTTCCCTTTGTATGTTCAGAGATCATAACTCCTGACTCCATTGATGAAGCTTTTATTGCTTTTTGTTTCCTTTAAACCTACAGAGTTCCAGTGGTACAGCTGTCAGGGAATGAGGAGAGTTTTTTTCTTCTTTATTTTCAGTCTCAGGCCAACTTACTTACCATAGTTACAATTTCTGAACCTTTGTTTTCAGTGTACAGGGCAGAAAGCATTCAAGTTGATTTAAACGAAAAAACGCAGAGGACTGACCTGACTTGATATAGCAAACCTCGGAATACAAGAAACATGGGATTTCAGAATGCAGTTTATGCAATCAGGTTTTGGTTGGAATTGTGTTTAAAGCTGTGTATTTGAGTATGGTATTTCTTCAGAAAGAGAGAAACATACAGAATCTTTTCGTGATTGTATCTGCCAAATTATCATGCTTTAGCTTGCAGTAGAAGGGAGTAACCCCATCACCAATAAATATTTAATATAACAGTTTCCATGCTACTGGAATAGAAACACTAAGTACTATATAAGAGTGTCCTGTAATAAAACCAACAGCACAGAAGGAGGTGGAGGAGGAGAAGACTGAGATGTGGTCAATTTAGAAAAGTTGGGTTTCAGATATGGAATAGGATGATGAGTTCATAAAACTCTTCTGAAAAGTGTCTGGGTGGCCTGAGAGAACTTCATGTTTCCTCTGGCTAGATGCTCGGCAGGAAAGGGACTAGTGCACATAAGAAATGAGCATATGAGAAAAATAACATAGAAGGAGAACCCATAGGTTGGATAAAATCCAGGGAGCAAGGTATCTTTCGTGTTAGGGGCATTGATGTCCAAACCTGTATAGATCTGTTTTATAGAGACTGAGATTATAGGGTTAAAACAACAACAAAAGAAAACAAAACATTACCACATGGATTATATTATTGCAGATTTACTGTTAACTTGTTCTTCTGAAGGGAAGGAGCCTGGAAAGCCTGTTCAGTAAATTAGGTTAAGTTTGGAATTAGTCTAGACTTGGACATTTAGGAGAGAACAGAGAAAGATCGTAAACATATCCTTGCTATGGCATCAAATTTGACTCGTACAAGGCATATTTGGACCAAAACTAACACTGTCTACCCTTATGTAGTATTGCTTTTTGGAAGCCTTTAGGTTAGTTCATGTTGTTTAAAAACCTGCCTGGATACACACCATTTACTGAGCATTCATGGCCACGTATTTGATAGATTCCTCTGAAGCAGTGTGCAGAGCATAACCTGAAGCATCATGTTTTTGCTTCTGAAACAAAATGCCAGCATCCCAATTAATTTGTAAATGGAAAATATCTGCCTGTGATGAATTAACAAAGTGCTGCTTCTAAAGGCTAATTTATATTTCATACTGGAACTACCACACACTTGTTACACGCTTAAGTAGATCAGAGCAGATTGAATGACACAAGTAGTTTTCCCCTCCAATAAACACTTTTTTGTCTTTCAGAAGCCACTATGATGAATTTTTGCAAGGTCCTTAGTTTCTGGCTGCTGATCAAGGGTATCTTGGTTTCTTTATCTCTGAGAAACACTGATGGTACGAATAAACTTTTTCAAAACTCAAGTGAATGTGGGCTTGGCTTTTGGGAAAGAGTCAAACATGCTTGCATCCATTCTTTACATCCCATATTAGGCTCTGAATGCCTGGTATTGCAGCTAGCACACAGCATTCTCACCAAGTGTAAATGAGTCCTCCTTAATGCAGATAAGGTCATAAAACTATGTTGTGCCATTATACTTCTGCCTTTACAAAAGCTCATTAATTAATATGCTGTGAAGTTAAGTAGCTCCTACTGTAAATCTGGTAATTGAACTGCTCCGTGGTTTTCTGTGGCTTAACAGACAGGGTCAAGACAAATGGTACTCTGATTTTTTTTCCCTTTCCTTTCCTCCTTTGTCATTTTAAATCTCTCACACCCTTGTAATAAGAGCTGATACTGATCACAAAGCTCATGAATAGCAGCGCTGTTACATAAACCTGCTGGATTATAGTAAGAGGTTTACCTTGGTTTCATTTTTACACCCTTTCTTGTATCTCATGCAGAATAGATGAGAACCATTTAGCCTCATTCTTGCAAGATGAGTAACGTGGCTAAAGTATCTGCCTCCTCTTGGGATTTAAATCTGGCTTTGTTGTTGTTGGCAAAGCAAAAAGCATTAATTGCATGACTGTTACGTTACAGGCACATCCTATTTTTAATGTTGAAGTTGACCATAGCCCACAGTGTTACCACACAATGCGCAAGATGCTTTATTGTGAGGGTAAATTACCTTTATTGCAAGGGCAGATGCAGATGCTCAGATAGGATTGTTTCTATAAATCTAAAGAGCTTCAAGACAGGAAGGAGTCTGTGGACTTTGCTCTGGCTAGATGTGGAAGTTTGTTGGAAGCCATAGAAAAGAGTCCAGCCCAAACCGGCAGGATGAAATGCAGCTGTTATGCAGTGGTTTGATCAGAACTTGAAGTGCTGTTAATGGCACATCAGGTATGTTGGAGTTACCTTGAATTATTCAAAAACTGTTTCTCATGAATTCAGGAATGTCTCCCTTGAAAGACAAAAGGAGGTATGTGCAGGGAACTGTTAGGCACTGTAGCTTGGTACAACAGTTGGTAGACCTCAGGGAGGGCCAGGAGTAGGCTGGGGACTGAATGGCTGTAGAGGCTAGATCCCTCCCTTGTTTCCAGACATTTCTGCCCTGGGTCACATCGGGGGCCCAGCAGAGGGGAACCTTGTATTGTGGCTTGAACTCAGCCTACCCTGCTGAGAACTTTCAGCTGTGAGGCTACTGGCTCTGGGCAGGTACTTAATTCATTTGGCAGTTTGACACCTTTATGAAAGCTGTGTCTCTTTGACCTGAAGGTGGAACCTGGGATCGGGTTTTGCTTGGAAATGCAGCTGGTAAACAGCCTTTTGATAAGACACATCTCTGAGGGGATCACTCTCCAGTAAGGCAATCAGTCTGTCACTTTCAGCAATGTCTTAAATTGGAGGCTGGGGCTGGTGATGAGTTAATGGGGAAGGGAGCCTAAAATAAGGGTGTAAGTTGCTGTCCATTGTAGATATCTGGGTCTCTGCCAGCCCTGATGCAGTGGTTTTAAATGTCCCCATTCATGGAATCACACCTGTTTATGCTTAAGTGCCAAAAAATGAATATTTTAGCAATTAAGGAATTCACTCAATTGTGAAAGGAATGTGCCTGGAAATGTTCCTTCATGGCATAATTGAGGAGGTTTCAGAGATGTGTGCTGCCTTTTAAAAGTGAATACTCACATCATTCTCGTTCTTTCTTCAGGTGGAGCCATATGTATGAGTTTTTTTTTAAAAATTTGTTTGTTCTGAAGTTTAATGGTTCTGCTAATACATAGGCACCAGCTGTCAGTTAATTCAGAACAGCAGACTGCTGGTGAAAGACAGCCTCTTTAGAACAGGTTAAAGAATATCCACCTGATTTTGTGCAAGGGACTTGTGCACATTAGACAGGGTTAGAAGAGTTCTTATGTTAATGAAGTCCTCCTACTCTGTCCAAGAGGAAGAAGGGATGCCATCACTCATGATAGGCAAAAGCCTTCTGCTATTTGCTAGCTTTCTTTAATCTGTAGTCAATTAGGAAGACGTAAAAATCTAAACTGTCATTTAAAGTGGGAGTGGAAGAGAAGCACTCAGATCATGTACCTTACCTCTGCAAAAAATAGGTGGAAATAAGAACCCTTCTCACTTCCTCACCCCTGCTTTCTTTTTTTGCTCTTTAATTTTTAAAGCATGGTTTTGGAGATCTGATTTGTGATGTTTCATCCCATGGGGAGAGATCAGGGATATGATGTTGCTGCCTTCCTGTCTGTGGTTGACAGCTTTCTACTCCCTTGATCTTGTTTTCTCTGTGTGCAGTAAAAAGCACTTCTCTGCATATGCTTTTTTGTGTACTAGGAGGGGACAGCAGTTGGTACTGCACATTTATTTGCATCATTGATGGCCAAGGCTTGGTTCAGCTTACGTTAGCTTCTCTTTACAAGGAGTTCCAGACTTGAAGATGGAATTACTGATGATTTTACAAGTAACTGGTATTAAACTGATGCTGTTGTAGTGAGAAAAGCCTGTTTCGTCCTACAGGTGAGATGCAGAATTTAAACTACAAGGATTTTCCTGTAAGGCTCTGAAATGTTGAGCTTTTCAGAGACCAAATTCTGAATCTGAAATAGAAAAGCAGAATAGGAATGATGAAGAAAGGTCTGTTGAATCTGAATGACTTCACTTTCATAAAGGTAAGGTGTTGACAGCAACAGAATTAATTAAAATAATTTTGAATTTGAATATTAACTCTTGTTCTTTAAAAAGATTAAGATCTTTTCATCAGCAGATTGGAAAAGATTATGGTATAAACATAGCTTAATTAGAAAGAAGCCCTAAGATGGTTAACTGGAATTATTAGGGAGTCAGAGACACTGAAAAGATAAGTGCTTAGATTAATGAAGGACAAATGATGTGGGGTGTAATAGAGGATTACAAAAAAATGAATTATGGGATGAGTATGAATGCCAGAACAGAGGAAGGAGCTGGAAGGCTTGTTTTTTAACATATGAAACCTGTGGAACTCACTGCCATAAGATATTGAGGCTAAGTTCACAGCAGAATTTGAGAAGAATTAGCTGTTGATGGAGATGGAACAATGTATTCATTGCTATAGAAGATGAGATAAATGCCCTATAATTAAAAAGATTCTTATGCTAAAAGGCATGAACAGACTGTTCCAAAGCATCTGGTACTCTGCTGCCCAGCAGGATAGGCCTGTCTGCTTGGGCACCTGCCATTCTCTTGCCCCTCATATTTTCTATTTTCTCCACCTGCTAGTGGGAGAATTGGTAAGATCATTTTGGGACTTAAAAAAAAAGTCCAATATAGTTATTATATTTAGAGCCAGATATTAATGTCTTGTTTTCTGCCTGGATTGTAGACTGTCTGTTGTATGGGTTGACTTGATCTCTATATGTCCACTGCCAAGCCCAAAAGGCTCTGACTTCCAGGGCTTCTCAGAAACAAATAATAAATAGACTTTCTAGATTTTAGTTCTTAAAGGTGAAAATATCAATGGTGAATTCCATTCTAACATAATCTTTAGAGGACTTCTTTCAGATTTAGCACAGTTCATGATGTTGTTTGTAAAGTGAAAACAAAACCCCAAAAGACCCTTGTGCTAGTTAAAATGTTTTAATTTAAATTTCAGATGTAGGTAGCAGGATTTCTATTTTTTATAAAGTTACATTTTTCTGCCGCTTTGGAAACTCAGGCATTCTTTCTGCTCAGTGTGAGAGCCCTTGAGGGACAGCTGGTATGACAGTGTGGCATAATCACAATTTCTTAGCTTTTGGGACCCCATATAGCATGTTGACCCTCATCTTCCAGGTCCTCTGTGCATTAGCATATCAAGTCATCATCTGCATCTGATCACAGTGGGTTAAGGTCCCTGACATGGTTTACAACTAATTCCATTGTACAATTTTGAGACAGAATCACATTTTGTCTTTGGTGTGAAATTCTAAATGAGAAATCTCTGCCACATATGCATTAATGGAAATCCCAGGGACCAAATGATCTAGAATGTTTGGCACAGTGGAAAGTCTTACAACGGGGTCTTTTTTTCTTGATCATCCCTCCAGTGAGGGCCCCATGTCAGAAGGTTAAACTGTTCTTATTGGTACATGTAAGTATAAACTAGAAAGTACTAGTTTAGACCATTCAGAGAGATTTTACCTCTTTGCCTTGGGGAGGCAAGGGGTGTTACTGGGTTGCTGATGAGGCAACTGTGAGCTGTTACGCTAGTGCCCTTGTGTCAGAGGAAACAGATTAATTCATTTCCTCTCCAGTAACAATTTCAGGAAAGACAATTTCTCAGGGTGAAGTAAGGACTGACGAAGGTGGGTGTTGGATTGAAGCAGTTAGGCACTCAATTCCTGTGTCTGTAAGAACAGATCCTTTCCCCATAGATCTTAAACTCAGTGTCTTCTCAGGGGTGCTCCTTCACATGGTTCCTGCATCGTGGAGTGCTGTCCCACTCCTGCCTCTCTGCCAGGCGTCCCTTTCTTCAGCCATGCCAGTGCTAGGTGGAGTCCTAGAACGCGGAGCCCAGCCTCGAAGAACCCATCTGAGTGTCTGTGTTTTCCTTCCAACTGATGCTGTATGCACATTTACCTGTCCCAGGTCCTTTTACCTGGCCTCTGGAGGTGGTTTTCTTCTGCAGGTGGAATTGAGGGTCAGATGATTCCTGTTGGACACTCTCGGTCCTGCTGCAGGGTGAAGAGAGAAGGGCATGAGCTCTGTCCTTTCTCACAAAACATTGGAAGAGAATCATTTACTGGTCAGATCACAGGTACCGGCCGTGAGTAAGTCTGTTTCTTGATGAATCCAGTCTCCCCCTCTGTCATCTGTCTGTCAATCAAGCGCCCAAGGAAGTGGTGGTTTTCTGAAGGTATTAGAAATAGCTGCTGTTCATGCTAGTAGGGAAACTAAGTATGCATTTCACTCTTCTCTAAACACTTGGTGGTGATTCTTTTTAGCATTTATAACAAACAAGCTGTTCATATATGCTCTAAATAATGCGGGAAGCTATTTGATCAGTGATTGGAGACTCCAAAACTGAAGTTACAGTAGTTCTGTCTGTTTCTAATGGAAGACTTTTCCTGTTGGAAAATAGTGTGTCAAAGGTAAAATATAGCTTGGGATATTTGGTTCTGAAAAACACAGGCAGGTTTCAAAACTTGTCTGCCATGCAAAGTTGTCCTTGAAGCCTACCTTGTTTCTGTCCAGTCTTGCGATGGGCAGAATGCTTTGGATTTACAGCATGCAAGATAGGAGCTTGGAAGGCCCCAGGATGTGGGATACAACCCTCAGAGCACCCAGGTTTTTGGTTATAAATCCTGCAGCCTTGGGAGCCCTGGGAACTCCAGACATTTTGACTTGCTGGAGTCTGTAAGCTCTTTATTGTGGAACCAGGAACATGGAGGTCCAGAGAACTCCATGTTTTTGTCTCTCATGTGATACTAATTTCAGTTTGATTTTTTGGACATTCTTTTCCCTTTAAGCTTACTCCAAAATCAGTTGTGTGGGTTTTTTTAATCTGAGCTTTCATCTTTATACAACCATATGCCAGAGTCTGAAGCTATTCTTTCCAACTCTTGTTCCGTATCTCCTTCTCATGGCCTTCCAGGATTCGGAGCAGTGACTGGAAAGATGTAGTCACTGAGTTCATACTCCGCAATCTCAGTTCTTTGTCTGCCTAGTGTACCCTGAGGAAGGCTTGTACAATTGAGGTCTTGGTTAATATCATTCAAAAGAAAAGAATGAATTTAGGAACCATATCCCTCGAACACTTGATAGTGTATGCATTTGTGTGTCTCTCTGCAGGGCCCAGTATTGTTCTGAACTCATGTGGCAGGGTTACTAAAACTCATGATTTCTAAAAATAATTAATTTGAGAAGGATGCAATGGTTAGTGTGCTTGCTGAGGCCACGTGAGGCGCAGATGCAGTTTGCTTCTCTGCCAGCAATTTCCTGTTCATCCTCAGCAAATATCTTGGTCCTCGAGTTCCCCATATTTAAAATGGTGACAGTAGCACTATCCTACATAATAGAAATTGCAAGGTAAAATATATAAGAAGTTGTAAAATGGCTCCTATATCATGGTGACTGGAGTTTTTCTTTTACCTTTTTAAAAACTCTTAGAGTTTCATATTTTCAAGTCAGGAATCATGGGAGACCATACCAAAAGGGTAAGATATTTTTGCTCAGCCTTCAGTGTTTGTTCCTGTTCTTGCTTATTGTAGTCCCTCTCCCTCTCACTGGATCAGCAAGATCATTTAAGGGGAACGTCTTGTAAAATGCATTTGGAACTTTTACAAGGGGCAAAATAAGCATAATTTTTATATATTGCTGAAATACATTTTATATCTGCATTATATCTTTATAAACACATGGTTATAAATACATGTATAAACTTGGTCAGCTTTCGCTCTGTTTTGCAGCATGGTTCCACAAGCCAGTTGTGCAAAAACAGCTGAAAAGGGCAGGAACAAACAGAGGGGTTCAGGAGCACTGTAGCTGGGTGTAATTGGCACTGAAGTTCTGGTGAGCTAAAAGTGAGGGCTGAGAAAAAATGTTAAATATTTTGTGACTTCCAATAAAAAGTGAAGTTGTTGGGATCTGTGTTTTGAGGGCTCTGGTGGACTGTTCCCAGGAGGGAGCCAAGTAAATCAATTTCAGTAGGAGAACCAGCCTGTGTTGTTTGGGTGTTATTACTAATACCCTTCCTTTCCATTTTTCTGCTACATCCATTGTGTATTTTCATGTCTATTTTCATACCTAGTATCTGAAAGTGGCCTAAATTCTTACCCGTAATACTTGGCTGAGCCATGTAGATGCAATGGGCTGATGTTTGTTGCCTTGTCCCAGGCATTTGTGTGTGGGACTGAAATTATTTTGTTGATGTGGAGACATCTCTCAGCAACAAAATTCTGTGATTCAGTAATCAAAGATTAATGAAGTACAGAGTGAGCTTTTGAATGTTTTTCATGCCCTGATTACTTACCAGAGGTGAGATCTGTAGTGAAGCAGAATGTGTTTGTTCCTGTGCTGAGGGGGAACACACTGTCAAGTGGGACCACCGTTAGGTGCTGCTGAATGGCCTTGCAGCAACACCTACCACTGAAGTCTCAATTAGAGGCAGAGTTAAGTGCAATGGCCAGGCAAAACACAGCTGGATGAACTGGTTATGGCTTTTTCACTGCTTATTTTTTTAGCAAATAAGCAATTCTGTGTGATTTATTAACTGAGCTATGTAAATACTGAGTTAGAGTTCCAGCAGGAGGAAGTGGCATCTAATCTGTAAAGCTGCTCCATGGCCACAAATTCAAGTGGCAGAAGGTTACTGAAGCCTGTAAAGTCTCCCTGGTGGCAACAGCATAACCGTAAGAGGGTCATATGT
Source organism: Morus bassanus (assembly GCA_031468815.1). Taxonomy (NCBI): domain Eukaryota; kingdom Metazoa; phylum Chordata; class Aves; order Suliformes; family Sulidae; genus Morus; species Morus bassanus. Next base: position 381,543 of record CM062571.1, on the reverse strand, counting down.
TTCCTTTCTCCACTGCGGGAGGGGAGGCTGATCTGGAACCGTGTTTGCCCTAGTGCTTGTTGCTCAGGCTTGGATTTTGAGGCTGGCTGTTGGCTCTGCATGTGTCTTTGGTTGGTTGTTCTGAAGTATAAACTGTGATGTAGACCAGTCATGGCGAACTCTTAATGGAAGATGCACTGCAGGTAACAGTAAACAAAACTAATCTTTTGTAGTGTTTGAAGGCAAAAATAGAAAACTGGAAAACTTCAATAGGGTCTAATAATGAAAACTTGAAAAAAGTAAGCTTAGAGGGAGAGTTGTGTTGCTTTTTTTTTTTTTTAACCACCAATAGAAATGTTTCCACTATTTACAAACTCTAAGTGGATTTGTGGAGATTTTTGGTTTATTACAAAATATTCTTTCAGTCTTTTAACCTTGAGGAGAGCAGATTAATTATTATTGTCATGTAACTTCATGTGGGAAGCTAAGGCAAATAGTCGTATTGCATTAGTTTTCACAAGTGCACAGCATTTTTTTGTTTCTGAAGCTGGTCTACGTCAGTGTAAATTTCATGGCAAACCAATGGGTGCGACAGGAAAAAATGCTTTGAAATACTTGTGCAGTCTCATAATTTTTTGGTTGAGAGCTCAATTTTGTGTGACACGTAAATACCACTGAACGTGTCTAGCTGCAGCGTAAGATTGCAGTGGCACAAGTTTACACTGCTAGTAAGTGAATTTTCCAACAGAAGAGTTTTTTCAGACTTCTAAAACCATACTCAGGCATTTGCCTTGTGTTTGAATGCGACATCCTGCAGGCTCTGGTGTCCAAGGCAGGTATCTGGCTGTGGCCTACTAGTCTCTTCCATGTTTTTTTTTCTAAGAAAGTTGGTTCTTGGTGACTGCTCATGTTGAAGTTTGTATGTGTACCATAGATGTGTACAGGAATGCCCCACTCTGATCGCTGCTAATTTATCTTTTTTTACTTGGGTGTTTTGTGTGTGGCCTTTTCTGCTGTCATATGCACCACTGAGTGGTCGCAGCGGATGCACTTGCGGTCGCCTTTCTGACGGACACATTTGATACAGGTAGTTCTGAAATGACTTTTGAAAAGCAAAGTGAATAAACACTGTTGGTATAGGCTTGGGCCTGCCTGTTGTTAAAATGTTATTCTAGAGCAGAAGCAGTGGGAGAAAGATATTACACCTACAAACACTGGGTATTTCATGGCATGAAGTACTTTATGGTAGAGGGATCTTTTCTCAGAAAAAGCCTGTCAAGAAAGGTACAGCACTGCTTTAGGGTGTTGATTCTGCTGACGTTAAATAAAAATTGCAGAATTTTAAGGGGCTTTTGGGCATAGATATGTAAGATTGAACAAATGTTATATTATCTTCTTTCAAAGATACCTGATTAAATAACAGTTCATTATAATGTGCATGTGAAAAGGTCAGTTGAAAATTGTGCATAATTTTTGCTTTTCCTGGTAGCTGTATTTCTTTCACAGTGGACTCCTAATATGTTTTTTTTCTTTAAAACAAGAAAAGAATAACCTGCATTTTAAATCTGCTGTATCACTTTGCACCATCAGTGTGCTGCTTTTATGCTTATGACAAAATGACGAATTTGGAAGCAGCAGGCATGACCTGAAGTATTTCTCTTCCTCCCCTCCAGGCACTTGCACACATACGCACAGACACATGTGCACAGCCGTGTCCTCTCTGTTTCAGAGTCCTAGCAGGCATGTTGCGCTGCTATCTGGAAAAGAAATGTGGCATTTGGGTCAGTGTTTCTAGTTCGTAAGACTACCTGCGATGTAAGATGGCTCATTGCCATACGCAAGAACAATCTCTGGCATACTAGTTAAATAGAGTGTCAATAGCTGCAGGTTCAGATATCCTTACATTTCAAGAGTTTTAAGAATTGATTGATGATCCCGTAACAGGCAGCAGCTCTGCTTTTCTGGTTATGGTTAATTATATCACAGGTGATGGCGTCACATTATGTGAATGTATAACTGAGACATGTGCCTATTCAGTGTATGCTGGGTGCTGGTCTATTCCAGATCCTTGTTCCATGGCATTTGTTTAAGCCAGAAAAAAAATGTCACTGTTAATTTAATGAGCAGGGAGAGGTTAGCACCTGTCCATCTAATCCATGCTTTTCCAGTATTTTATTGCAGTAAAGAAGTATTGCTACCTCACAGTTCTAGCTCATAAACAGCTAAACAGTACTTGACATTTAAAGAGATTTTCTGTTGTGCACTTGTATAGTCAGGAGTAATTCTAATCCTATTAAAGATATTATGTCATGGAGGCGTGCCCTGGGGGAGAAGGCTTCTGCTAACTGGCCCGATGGAAAGCAGAGGGGAGGGGCAAGCAGGAGGGTGGATTTATTACTCGATAGTTAGGTCAGGGATTTCTGTGGGAAATGCCCAGTGGTTGCAGTTGCTGATGATTTCACGGCAACAGCAGTGAAACACAGAGTGCGCTCCGATAGCTGGTTACTGAATGAGATACTGCAGATGGGTGGAAAGAAAAAAGACAGTGTGTGAGAGACAGTCAGAGAGACACAGAGAGGGAAGCTGAGGGCAAGGAAAGTGCTCCGGCTCGAGGAGAGTCTCCCAGGTGTACTGCAGAAGCTTTTTGGAAATGGATGCAAGGATCATCTGCTGCCTATAGATTAGAGAGCTGTAGACTAGGAGTGGAGAGAAAGAGCTTATGGCTCTTTTGAATAAAAATCGAAGTTCTGCATAACTGATTCATCAAGATAAATCATGAGTATGCTCTTGCATGGGGTATTAATGTATAAATCCATGCCACAGATAGATGAGTACAGCCTACATTGCTCTAAAAAATAAAACCAGCAACAATGCAGTGAATAAATTTTGCAGTGATTATCTGATTTATGTACGAAGAAAAAGAGAAGCAAAACACAGACAGCTCTTATCGCACTGTGGCATTTGCAAGGCACTGCATTTAATGCTGAGAGATGCTATACATTAAATCTGACAACTGTGAAAAGAGAGATCATGGAGAAGTCAAGTAGTGAGGATTCTTCAATTCACCGGAGTCCATCTTTGGATAGCAAAGACTCAGATTTTGCTAAACCTTCTACCTCAGGGAGGCAATTTGGTCGAGGTTTTACCGCTGGAGCTTTCTATGGTACAACTGGATCACGCACACAGAGCCACGCTGGGGTCGGAACCAGGACCGGCGTTGGGACTGGGACTGGCGTAAAAAGTGACAAATACAGTGCACCCAAAGGCAGCAAATACGTGGTCTTTTACCTGGATCTATCCTTTGTTTTCCTTTTAGAATTTAAGAAGTGCAACATGGCAAGAGGCTGCCTGTGTTGTTTGAAATACATGATGTTCCTTTTCAATTTAATATTTTGGGTGAGTATTGTCTTTTCAGTTGCCTTCATTCGTTAGTGTATCCTTGTACTGCTGCATTATGTGTATAGTGCATCTTTGAAGCAGTACAGTAAGTTCCCCCCTCCTCTCCCTCTCTCTCATACCTGCTTGGAATATTTTCAGTGTTAAACTTGTGTCTGTTGGGAAAATGTACATGCTTTCTATATCTTTATTACCACCTGGTTACTGTAGTTTGGCTACTAATGCCTCAAACTTGCTGTTCTAATACGTCTTTTGAACTGGGTTATCTAAGGGCAAAATTGTTGCCCTTTAAGGAAGAGCAGAATTATTGTAGCATTAAAATCCTGCAGTGGCAGGATTTTTGCGTTCTGTTTTAATGCCTCGTGTGGCATTAAGCTGCAGATTAATTTAAATTTGAAGTACATTCTCATTGTCATCATAAATCTCATTTGCTCTTTGTAAACTTCATTTGACAAACTGCTTTTTCATTTGAAGGAAGTTCTGTCCCATTTCTCCATTAGAAACAATAAATCACGTATGTTCTAACCTCCTAAGGTATCAGCATAAATGTGAAATGTCTGGAATGGTGAATTAATCTGGATTCAGTTTCAGCTGCAGTTGTCCACATTGGCGTGTGAAGTTGGAGACTTGCACTTGTTTCTGAGGGATCAAAATTGATTTTCCTCCATCAGCCAAGAGGCCTGAGGAGTTGTAACAATGCCTCAGCAAGCAAGTTAAAAGTGTAATGGCTACTTTGAGCAAAGTATTGTCACATACAAGGGAGAGAAGAAAAGTTAAGTCATCTGGCAGCTAGGCATACTTGAGTGAACAGTAAGTATTGTTGAGGAAATCACAGGCTAATTGAAATACTGAGCATGCATGAATAAAGCCCCATATGAAATGGTTTGCTTAGTTTGAAATCAAAGGGCACTGCTTTCCTCACGGTTGCAAAGCTTGGGCACATGAACAAAATCATTCATGGCTGTAATCCAGAAATATACACTATGCCTCAAAAATAAATGAAAACAATATCCCTGGATTTATTTTGGAAAAAGGGGCATTAGCAGTCTAGTTCAGATAGCTACCTCTGTTGTAGAGATATCATTGTTCAAATTAGGAGTCTTACTAGCAGCTTCTGTGTTTATCTTGACCCACTTACTGAAATAACCTTCAAGAGCAAGAGTTAATGGGAGATTTGGTACAGTGTTGAACCACTCATGCAACAGTGAGCTTTTATCAGTAACAGACTGAAGTGCTACAATCACTTAACTTGTGGGAGTCTTACTTAAGTAGAAAAGTAAAACTGGTCACTGAAGAACATCCGGTCAATGTTCATTTGTGATTTTTTTTTTTTTTTTTTTTTTTTTTTTTTAATTTTCTGAACACAAACCCTACCAGAAAGTTGCCCTAACTTTTTCTGGAATAAATCACTTTGAACACACAAGATTTATATCAAACTGGCTGTTTGACCCAATGCTGCATTACTTTGACACTTTGGAAGTATTTTTTTGTATGCTCTATGTTGTGATTAGTTTTCGAACAGCTTTCTTCTGGTATCATTACTCATGTCCTGTGATCGGTCATTACGTATCTCTTACTCCTCACTTCCTTAGATGCAATATCTTTCTTTGCTATTGTCTCCTTCCCAAGCAGCAGTTTTCTTGACTCTGCATCAGACCTTCAGAGTCCATTTTTCCATTCCTTGAACTTGCAAAAACATTTCAGACCTCATTTGCATGCTTATCTTTGTCTGCTCAGCCCCTACTGGACTTTTATACAAACACATTGCTTCTTAGGTTAAAACTAGGCTACCATCTGGAACAGTGCTCTAGTACCCTGTGCTTCTTAAACTCTTACCTCTGAATCCCCTTCACATCCTCCCCACCATGTCTTTTGTTGTAAGGCTTGTACCGCTTTTCTTTCTGATATTAAACGTTGTCACCACATCTCTGTCTAATATTCAAAAAACGCTTTTTGTATGAACCAGGCTACTCAGAATCAAAATGATACACTCTGGAATGGGGAATCTGACAGATTATAGAAAAATGCTGAATGCAAGATGTCACGTACTTTTCAAAGTAGTTTACAACAGAAATTTGATCCACCAGCCTGGTTTAAATTGTTCAGAAGTCCCCCTTTCTTCACTTTAGCTGGCTTATACTCAATTTTGCAAGCCAGTCTTGATGTTCCCATGCATCCTTCCAGAGGACTGCAGTCTTGCTAGATTCTTACCTTTTTTTAACCAGGCTATTTTATTGTCTTGAGTCATTCAAATGAATAACATTATAATCTCTTTTATCTCATGGAAACGTGAGCTAGAACGAAGCATACTACAGGCAGGTTTCTGTAGTTGCTGCCGCTGGCTTCGTACCTGGAATGTACGTTAGTTCTACTATGACTGTTTGACAGGTTTTGGATGTTTGGCTCCATATGTGCTCCTTGCTGACACTGTGCACTTGCAGTATCTCTCCCGCCTGCCCTGAACTCTCCTGCTAGTCCAGACCTGGGCTCCCCGCACAGCTCTGCCAGTGCCTTCCGCTCCTACCCTATCCTGAAGCACTATTCAGGATATTCTGACTGCTATTTCAGTCCTGTCTCTCTTCTTAACCCATTTTTTCCATTCCCAGGTTTGCCTGTTCTCATTGCTTCCTTCTGAATTTCTGTTAAGAAACCCAAGTCCAAAAACATGAAGTTGTGGCCTGCTCTTGAGCAGTGACTATGTAATGCAAGGTGATTTACTTTTAAAAAGAGAAGACTGATTTTTAAGCATGAAGTTTTCTGAACCTGTAATTCAAAGCAGAATAAGACTCCTGGTCTTCAGAGGCGAGGAGACCACTGCCACACTGTTATCTTCTGACAAAGGCAAGAAGCATTTTGGTTTGGTTTTTTTTTTTTATACAGGAACTGATTTAGGCAACTGGAAACAGAGGTGGAAAAACAGTATTTCAGGGAGTGTTTAAACATGTGCCAGCCTAGCAGCTGTACAGCTGCAATAGGCAATCCGGCTTACCAAGCTTGCTTGCCACAAAGCTACGTTGTTCTGAGCCTGTGGTAGCAGAAAGCCTGTCTCATGGGAAGTGTTGTTCTGCCATAGTAAAATGGTGTTTCTGAGATGCTTCCTCTGAAAATGAAGACTGGTGGTATCCTTTTGCATCCCAGAATGCTGGCCCCTATTGTCTTGAACAGTTCTCCGTGTTGGCCCAGAGAAGGATGATGTTCTGTGCAAAAAGAGGAATCTTTTTCCATTATTTGCTTCTTGACACAGAGAAAAAGGCTGGGACCTTCGCTGTCCCTCAGGTGGCAGTGAGCTGTAGTACTCCTCCAGCCTGGCAGCCAGCTCATATATATTTGAAGACCAATTATATATGTGTATTATGTATTATACATATTATTTTTATATGGAATAAATTTTATATATTTTAATATCTATACATACATATGTATACACATATGTATTTCGGAAGGTGATGGAGAAGTGCAGTGGTTAGCGGATTCTCTCTGTTATTGTGTAGCCAACATATTGTTGCTGTGATTACTACGATAAAGAGGTGGTATATTGTTTCTGCCTGGCAAGAATTCAGTGTTTGTGGATTAGATTCATGACAAAAATATATAGCTTTTGAAAATTAGTATCATGTGTATTAGTTAACGTGGAAGGATCATATATGGGTTCTGCAAAGCAAATTGATCCAAGTGGGGCCCAGCAGTAAGTTGAAACAGAAGTGTTTCTCCACTATATCGCTAAGAGCTTCAGGTATTTCTCTGTGGCCCTCTGATTCTTAGCAGTTGTTCTTGGCCATCTGGCATTGCTTTCTTTTAGAGATTAGGAGAGTCTGAGCTGAGGGTTAAGGAAGCTTATAGTATTTAATTGTGTGGCTAGGATGATGATTTACACTGAATTCATCCTAAGTGCATAATATGTTTTGCAAAGGTACTGGGCAGCTACAAATGTTAGCTGATTCAGTTTGCCTTCAGGAATATTTATGTGCAAACATATGGAGATTACAAAGTAGCCAGTATAGCTCTGTGGAGGAAACAAAATATTGCTTTTTGATTCTACAGATAGCAGCTTAATTCTCAAGACAGGTAATCACCAAATATACACGTCAGGGTATATGTCTTTCTAGGGTAGGACCCACTTCATTGTTTTATTAGAGAAAAGTGTTACAATAATTATTTTCACAAAATGTGTCAGAAAATCTTACTGGCTGTAAAATGAAAATTCTATAAAACATAAATTTTTAAAAGAAATTTCACTCGTGACATAAGAATTTCATAGGGTCCTAAAAGGGAAATTTTGAAGTGACAGGAAGAAGTTATCAAAACTTCACTAGAGAACTTTGCAAGTAGATGGTGATCATAGTTAAATTTTGGATTGCTCTATTAATTTAACTAAGGGTAATGAGTCCACATACAGTGAAGCATTCATATTACACATCTTGTTAGGTTTTAGCATTGCTTAATTTTAATATAAAACGCATTTTATTAGGGGGAACATACGGCAAGATTGTTAAATCGCTGATCTTCTGTGTTTCAGGAAGAGCTAAGGAAAAGCTAAGTATAGTCAAGAAGATCCTTAATGTGGTTTATTTGTTAAATTTTTTATATTTAAACTACTACAAAAAAATCTGATAGGAATAATACCTATTTGTTAATGGTATAATTATAAGCAGAAGTTATCATTTATCTAAGTTAAACGGAGTCAAATTTACAAATTCAGGTATTTAATATTCGGTTGCAAAGTAAAATCTATAATAGGTTGGGAACATTTTCCTTTCGCTAAAACATAAGACTAGAAGAGAAAAAGATTGGCTGGAAACCTACTGGTCGAGAAGTATCATTAAAAAGTCAAATACAGCAAATTTTTCACTGATACTCTGTTATTAAAATAATGGATAAAGGCTATTGCTCCTGAAGAGTATTTTTCTGCATTAATTATTTGTCTAATTCAATCTTATAGTGGGAGTAATTAATATTTTTTCCTGTAGATTAAAAACAATGTTGCATATTTATCAGTGAGCATAACGACAGTAGTACAGCAGCCATGCAGGTCACTTTTACTAAAGTCTCAGATCAGACTAAAAGAAAGAGAGCATGTCCATTCTCTGGGTCTGGCTGCTGTCAGAGCTATTGGTTCTGTAAAGCAGCTAAGAATTTTAGAATGGTTTCTCTGAGGTAATCCATATTTATTTAAACCAGACTGGAAAATATACTCTAGTGCACAGTCTGAAGTAGAAAGCCGTAATGCTTAACTGAACGTGTTGGACAGACAGTTATGTCCTGTGAGGAGACTTTGTCCCTACACATAACTGAAAGTTAATCTTTGAGGTTTGAGAGGGGCGGACAGTTTGTCCCTGAAATGAGAACAAAATTGCTAACTAGAGACAGCTTAAAACAGGAAACGCATTCAAATTCTCTCTTTTTTATTGTCTTCCCCCCTGGCTGCATTATCTGATATTCCCCATTTTTCTGACACAGGGAATAATGACAGGGAGAGACAGTGAGTGACCCTGAGATGCTTGTCTCTTGACCTAATAGCGATATTTACTTTGGTTGTATTTTGACTCTAATGACAGATAAGTCAGCAGTGCGGTGACAATTGCAGTACAATCCCATGAAAGTAAGACTACTCAAAATCAATCAAACAAACAAAAAAAAAGCCCCCAAAACGAAAACCGACCAACCGAAACAAGCAAGAGAGTGAAGTCTGGAGAAAGCTAATGTTTTCAGTCACATTAGCGGGAAGAATTCAGTTTTTAGTAGGGATTTGATAAGCTGTGAGAAGATTCCAGCTTGTAGTTCTGGTTTCCCCTCCAAGTGGCGTAGCACTGTTGGTGTGCATATGCAAACATGCACCTCCGTGCGGGAGAACAATCAGATAAACGTTTTAGCATGTCAGCGTTTTGGCTGGGAGATGGAAAGGTAATATTTAATTCAAATGGTGTGGTGCCCTAATGAATATGATGTAAATAAAGCCCATTTGAAAACCTGTACAATGACATTACAGAATAATATTCAAACAATTTTAGAGGCCTGAGACTAGTTTTAATTTAAAATAATGAGGTTTGCTTCAGAGCTGAGTTGGACTGGTTAATCCAGGTGATGAGCACCCCATAACAGGTTTTAGGGTCTAAGCTGTTTCAACTTGATAGGGAAGACATCCAATATGGCATTTTTCACAGTGTTTCTCTCTCTAACTGCTCCTTGCTAACACCATATTCTACTCAGGTTGTTTTATTTTTTTGGTGTGGGGGGTTTCCTTAAGTTATTTTTGGTTTTCTTCAGTGTGGAAGTATTTTTATTCTAGCTGTAGATAGGTGTGAGCGCCATTTGTGTCTGTTATTTTGGATAAATGATGAGTTGATTCATGACTCAAAAAGCAGATTTTTTGTTTACATCTGTTATAATGTAGCCTGCTGGACATAGTTTAATAATTTGTATATGAGGAGGTTTATAGTCACTGAAAGTGAGAAGCGGAATAAGAATTTCAAATTGGAAAAGTAATTACTCCCCTCCAGCCCTCCCTGCTTCCCTGTACTCGTAGCATTAAATATTTCTTTAAATGCATGACTCAGGTTCTATTGCTCATTCCGTCTGGCTGTGTGACCTTGAGCAAATTTCTTCAGCCTTCTGTGTCTCAATTCCCCTAACTTCTAAAAATAATGATGATATCAACTTTTATAAAGTGATGGTTACAATCATGGGGTACATTTATTGTTAACTTTGAATAAGCTTAATAACTCTAATGTTTCTTACTTACCTCTGGTCTCCTAGACCCATGCAGAACATTTCAGTAAGCTGCTTGATTGGGCCTCTGTTAGCATGCTCGATTTTTGTCTGTTCCTTCTACCTTCCAGGTAAGTAAGTCTGCAAGAGGCTGATCCAAAGGTGTATAATCTTCCTCATGCGAGTAGAGGATGAGCTTGTAACTCCATTATCTGACTGCCCGAGGAGGTGTCTAATTTTGCTTGTTTAAATGCTGCTGACACAGAACAAGACCTGAGTGGAAGAGATGGGAGGATGCAGTCCAATTTGTGGAAAGTAAAGTTCAGTTAGTTGGGGTTTTGCTGTACGTAAATCTAGGATGTTCCTAATGGGCAGCCAAGTCGTCACAGGTAATACGGTATACTATACCTAGTAGCCCCTCTGTGTTTATCCCCTGTAATTCATAGTTACCCAACCTTTCAGCAACTCATAGAAACTTTGACTCAAAGGAGGAATTCTGCTGGATATCTTGGGCTTTGCTTTAAATACCTTGCAGAAATAAATAAACCACACCTTCCAAACAAAGTAAAGGAACTTAATTTGGCTGAAGATGTGTTATTAAACAGTGAATGTTTGCTGAACTTGTTGAGGTTGTCACATAAAACTTAATCATTTTAATATCACTTTACAGAAATAGCTGCAGGCACTGAACTCAAAGCAATCTCACAACTTTCTGAAACAAACTAACTTTAAATCAACTCAGATATCCATTCAGCTCAGTCCCTGGCTGCTTAGGAGCGACTTAAATTGCTGAATTTATTCAGCAGAGATAACTGAACTTCCAAGTGTTTGGAAATTTGACTGGGATGATTGTTCTTTCCTCCTGCTTTTCTTAAGCTGGGCCAAAGTTCACATGGCTGTCCAAGAGTTTTCCATTTAGCTTCTCCACCCAGTGTAGCAGGGATTGTGAGTATTCTTGGGACCTGCTGCCAGTTTGAATTTTAAGAGTCATCTGCAGCTCGTCTTCAATAATGTCTCTCAAAACTTGGCACCATGGCCAATAGCTTTATCACTGCTCAGGTAATGCAGGTAGGGCTAGATTTTCCACAGGGTTACAACACATGCAGGCAATGTTTGTGGTTGTCCTTAATCAAGCTATAGCCAAGTGTCTACAATTTTAGTAACCAGTATGAACCCATCTTTAAGTGTTTAGTGTCACAGTTAACGTGCCGATTCTCTTGTCTCCTCCTCACCCAGAGTCTCTGTGCTGTCTGGGAACACAGAGCTGTTGGTTACCCCTTGCATCCCTTGGAAGGGGATGCAAGCTGAAGCACAGAATGACTCGCTTGCCATTTATTTTATTTCTTTCTTTGCCTCCTTATGTTTGCTATGGTTTTGTTGTTAAATGCAGTAAATGAGAATTAACTTTTCAGAATCAAAAGAATTAATAATGTTTGCAGATTACTTCTGTTTTGATGGGGAAGGAATCCTGTACCCCTGGATTCTTGTTGAATCTACTTGGTCCTCACTGCAAGCTGCGTTTGGTACTCCTGTCTTTTTGCCTGTCTTCTGACCCTCCTGAACGAAACCGCCTTGCACTGTTTCTAATCAGTTGCATCAGGGATACATAGTTCTGAAAATACATGGACTCATGTCTGTATGTCTGTCTTCCCATATAACACTGGCAAATCATGAGGCATCAGGGATTGAATTTGTATCTTTTTTCTTTCTTTCGTGGATTTCCACATACTTCTTTTCTATGTGCATTCTGGTACAATTTCTACTGCTGTAGGTACAAATTTTAGGTCTGCAGTGGGAAATGATCACATTACTGTTGATTGTTAAAAGCATGTGACACGTATTGAGAATTGCTGCAAGGAATTAAAACCAGCAGAAACTGGTATGCCAATCGTTTGTTACTTACAGAATTATTAATTTCTAAGACTGTAAGGAGTTGTGACTGATATGTTTGTTTTTTTTTTTTACTAAAATAAGTGGGTTTTAATGGTTTTTAATTTTTTCATGGCGAAGAAGACTGGAGCATGACAATCATGAGCTACGGATGAAGATAAGATTATGAACAGATGACTATAAGCTGTGGGGGTTCATCAGCTTAACAAATTACTAGTCATTAGCAGAGATGCATTAGTTGCTTGTGTGCACGTTTCTACCATGCTGCACATGTGATGCAAAGCATATTAACTTAAACAGTTTACTCTGCAAATAATGTGTGTAATGGTTAACAGTGGAAGCAGTTAACTTGGAGTAATTCTGTCATATATAATCATCTCTGTATACCACAATGTACAATCGCTGAGTCTGAAATGATGCAAAAATGAAACAGAGGGAAAAGAATTGGCACTGTACTATTCAATCAAATTTTCTCGCTTAATTTGCTGTCTTAGAGAACTGAAAGTTACTAGAAGGGCTACTTCTGAATCAGAGCTTTGTTCTTTTAGGCTTATTGATGGATGCATTAAGCACACTTTTCTTTAAACGATGCTGCCAAGTACTTACATTTTGTTAGTAGCTGTGTCACTGCTGAGTAGTGTGGGTTCTTCACAAGATTCATTTCTTCCTCTGTGTTGTCTTGGAGAGTTTCCAGCTAGTTATGATCTTAAGCAGGTAAGAGAGCTGTTTGTCAATGGTTTGTAATTCAGAAATGTAAACATCTCATTTTGTCTGATTTCATAGTAGTTTTAAACTAAATCGGTGGTTAAGCATCCTATTGTCCTGTACTTCTGTGCCCTACCCCCCCACACTTTTTTCCACTTCGTCTAGCTATCGCTGTGTCCCAAAGAGTGCCTTCTGCAGTGTCCTCTGAATGCAAAGACACAGTTAAATTAGAAAAAAACCCAAACTTCATGTTCTCAGTTGCTCTTTCCTTAGAGTTTTGATTGCCCTGTCATCTTCATTTTCACTGCTTTAAGGAATTGACATCACATCTGTTGCCATAATCCCAGAGTGCCTTAGGACCACTTAATATATTTATCCTCCTGACACCTTGTAATTATGGACTGTGCTTTTATCCTCCTGATACAGATGGAAAACTGAGCCACCAAAACAAAGAGAATGTTTGCAGTGGAGCACAGGGTAGAAGGCTGAGAGCTATTGGAGACCAGAACTAATAAGTCCACATGTAGTGCAGTTCGGCACGGGTAGGCTTGAGTTCTGCTTGGCGGTGTGTGCATGGCATTGCCCATGAGCTCAGAAATCCTGCCCATCCCCTGTCTCGAGCTTGGGTGTCTTTGCAGCGGTCTTCCCTGCACTTTCATTTCCAGATTAGCTTGGGCAGAGACAGCTTAAATCTGTCTGTATCTATGGTGTAGATGTGTCCTACTAAGAGACTTGTACAAAGTTAAACTGAAATTGAATCTGGATCTCTAAAGTCCTTGGTAAGTGTCTTAAGCAACAGGCCATCTGTTACGCACCATGCCTTGTGAGAGACTTGATGCAGGCAAGCCACCTCTGAATGCCACATGCTTGTGCGGCATGGTCCACAGGCACAAAACTCCTTTCAGATTTAGGACCCATAGACCATCCTTTTATTTGGCTGTGTACTCCAGAGGTCTAGCTTGTCACTGACTTCCAGAAGTACCTAGAAGAGTGGAAGTTTTCTCGTGACACATAACATAAATCCTAAACCTCCCCACCACCTGCAAAGTGCCGCTAAGAAAAATGAAGTTCTCTTCTTGAGATCGTTACCTAATAGATGACAGTCAAGGTGAACACTTTGCTGTGGGATGTCTCTCTTTATGGTGTCCAGTGTAATATATTTTTTTAATGACTCCAAACCAAGTAACAAAATAATTCCATAAATGATAAATAAAAACCCTAACATTGTATTTAACACTTAGAGAAGGTAGAGATAAGAAGACGGAAGTTTCCTGTTGCATGTCTGGCAGTAACAATTCTTCCTACTTTCCATAGCCCCTCAAGCCATATATTTGTCTTCTACTGTCAGAGCAACGTTTGCTATAATGGCTTTTTCAGCATGTGGAATGTAAAAAGAACTCTCTGGTGGGATCTTTTTTCCACTGTTAGCATCTGGGAGGATGTTGGGTTTATGTCTTTCAGTGCAACATTAGTTTCGTGTCTTGTGGGATGTACTTTAAAATGCAGATATCTTTGATACTGTTTTATTATTTTTGTGTTTGTTTAGGCTTTTTTAAGGTGTTACCTACTCTGCTCGTAGAAGTGATCTGTGGAGGTGGCTATCACACCTTGGTGTGATAGAGCTATCTGTTACTTTGGCAGGTTGAAATCCCATTTTCTTGGGAATTTTAACTCTCTTTCTGCCTTTAGGTGGAAATGGAAGCTGGCACTATTGGTGGATTTCTCCTTGTTTTGTTTCTTAGCCTGTTCTTCCATTTACAGCTTAATTGGAGTAAATAATTCTTGTGCTTTATGATTTATTAGATGTTAGTGCTAAGGTTTCTATCATTCTGCTGTGAACACTTAAGTTGATGATCCAAATAAACTGTAGTGGGGTTACAAGTTAAGACCGTTAAGACTACTGTGTTTCAGTTCTAATGGTTTGATTTATCTCCCATTCATGAGGCTCAAATGTAAAACTCAATATATTGGATCCGACCAAAAGTTTGCATATCCTGTCTTTGAAAGTAGATGGTAAAGGATGCTTAGTGGACACTAAAGGAATTGAACAAATTCCTGGAACTCCTTTGAGTCCTTTATCCTATGGCCTTCCCAAATTCTCTGGTAGTAAGTTCACTTGTTTAATTATGTATTCTGTGAAAGAGCCCTTTCTTTTAAGCCTACTGCTTGATAATGTCAATGGATGCTGGCAGATATTCTGAAAAACAGTGAACTGTCCTCCTTTCTGCTTGTCATTTTTTATTTTATTTTATTTTATTTTATTTTATTTTATTTTATTTTATTTTATTTTATTTTATTTTAGCACTGGAATGGGAAGAAAAATCAGAGAAATTCTAATTTAAAATGACGTTACTGCAAAAGTAGTATTTAGCAGTGCTTAGCATAGCATATGTTTCGATCATAGAATCATAGAAAAATTCTAGGTTGGTAGGAACCTCTAGAGAACATCTGGTCCAACCTTCTGTTGAAAGCAAGGCCTTAGATTATGTTATCCAAGGCCCTGTCAAGCTCAGCCTTGAGTACTTACAGCAAGAGAGATTCCACCATTTCTCTGGGTAATCTGTTTCAATGTTTAATTGTTCTCAATTCATTCAATTTGTTCTCAGTTTTTCTTATACCCACACCAAAATTTTCCCTGAAGCAACTCATGCCCATTTCTTGTCTTGGTGGCACTCTGCTGGATGGTCTCCAATTTCTTGAGCTGTGGCGACCAAACCTGGGCACAGTAGTCCAAGTGTGGTCTAACAAGTGCTGAGTAGAGTGGAATAATCACATCCCTTGATCTGCTGGATATAGTCTTGCCAGTGCAGCCTGGGGCAGGATTTAAATGCTTATACTAATATTTATGCTGTCCTGGTGTATTGTGGTGTAGCTTTTAACATCAAGTTTAGAGCAGCAGCATGCACAGCACTCCGTATAGAGTCCAGTGAGATGAAGAAGCTTTATTGTGAGGACAGAAATGCTTTCTTCCTCGCTTTTGAGCATTTACACCCATAATACACTGTTGCAATTAAACACGTTCTTCCTTTTATTGTTCTTCCCTCTGAGAGTGGATCTGACTGCCTTCCCTTGTAGCCTCTCCTGAAGTACACTTCAGCGAAAACACTTCTGCTTCTTTGAGCCGCTCAGCAGTTTTTGTAGCCCATCCTGCAGCTGTGTCACTGTAAGCCATACTTAGTTTTAAACTCCATCCAGCTTGAATGCACACTTGGTGCGAGTGCTGACAAGAACAAAAACATTGATCTTATCACTCCCTCATCCAAGCAGCCGCAGCGTATGATTGTGTTCTCTAGTACAGTATATTGATTGTATGCATTGCTATGTGTGTTACACTGCTTCACGGTATTTATTGGGACTGCTGACTGCTTTTTTTTCTTTCACAGTACTTTTATTTTTGGTCTGATCAGGGCTCCTGCAGTCCAGCTAGCGTTTGTTTTGTCTGTTATGTTTAGTCTCATTAACAGGGTGTATATCTCAGAATCGTGAGATTTTACAAGTTCATGATTTTTACCTGGGCTGGTGGTGGGGTGGGTTAATGGTTGTGGGGTTTCGTTTTGTGTTGTTTTGTTTTTTTAAATAAAAAGCTAATTTTTGGTGCATTCTCATGCGTGGCATTTTATAAAATGATACTTTATATTTTAGACTTACATTGGGGGCGGTTGGGGAATGGCTAAACCTTGAAAACAATGTGTCTGTATGAAAAATAGTCTGTAGAAGTAGAGGTGATTTTTTTTTTAAACATTTTATTGAAGTGCAGATTGCATGACAACTCTGTGTGTTTTCCAACAGTGTATCTGTTCTGACATGTGTCCTAGTTTTAGTCCTTTTTCAAGTTCCTGAATGTGGTTTCTTCAGAGGGCTATATTAGAGCCCGGCAGTATTTTTTTCAGGATACTTGCTAGTCCTCGCAAAAATAGCTGGGATCAAGCACGTTTCCACAACACACACGGTTCTGGAACGTCCAAGAATGCAGGTTTCTCACGTAAAAGCTTCTGCAGCTGTGTGTGAGCAGTAATAAATGGTTGACACAAGCCTCTGGGGACAACTTTAAATGGGTGAACTGTTCCCTGTTTCAGCAGTCTCGGGGATTTTTTCCCCACTGGTTGGATGCTATGTTACGAGCCTGACCCAATCCTTAGTGACAGCTTGTCGGGCTGATTAATGTAGACTCCAGAGAATAGCTCTTTGCTGTCTGATTGATTCATTTTGCCAATAGAATTCACTTTCCTGTAGTGTGAATAATAAACAAGTGATTTAATGAGTTCCCCCAAACCTATTCCAAATGGCATATCCTGATTGGAGCAGGGCATGCTTTTGGAAAGCTTAAGTGCTTGCTGTATGTTACATGCTGAAGATCCGCTGAATTATATACTTCTCCCATAAATCCAAATTAGAAAGTTAAGGATGAGTTGTTTTCTGTGCTGTACAATTAGACACATTCTGATAGAAATTCAGACATTTCACTGATATTTAAATTGTTACTTCTAATTTTTCTGGTTCTTAACCACTGATTTTTTTTTTTCTCCTCTCTGTGCTTCCCACCCTGGAATGTGTTTCTCATGAAACTATTATTTCTTTGCAGCATTTCCTATTTTTTGTCTCAAAAGGTGACATGCAAAAGGTGGGAAAAGGTTGGTTCTTCCTCGAGGCTGTCCTTATTTCCTGTATCCCTGATGTTGGTATTTTTTGGTGGTGTCCCACCTTGTTTTGTCATTCTGTGTGTAACTGTTCTGTAGGTATTGGCTCTCCCAGTTCCTGCATCTTGGGAGACTCTTAGGAGTGCAAATAGCATTATGGCACAGCAGGAAGATAGGGGAGTGGAGCCAGAGCAATGGAAAGGAGAAGGAATTTCTTGTTTGGATCTGGATGGTTTCTGTTTCCTTATTATTCAAGAACTCTTACAACCCCAGTTAGGAGATCCTGATTCTGTATCTACAAAGAATTCTCCAACAAATATATTCAAGAACAATGTGCATAAAATTAATATAAAAGGAGGAAAACTACACTATTGTAATTCTGTGTAGTCTCTTGTGGGAACATATACATAGAAGTATTTTTGTCTTTTAAAGCTTTACTGTGTGCATCATAAAGAAATAGGAAAGAAAATGGGGACAATAAAAGTGTCCTTCGTTTCTCCTCCCCCCCCCCCCCGCCATGCCTCTTCCTCCTCCTTTCTTTTGTCAGAATCCATAGCACACAATTTGTTGCTGCCCCAGGTTTAGCTGTACACCTACCTATGTGTTCTCCACACCCAGCCTTGCTGGTACTAATGCCATACCTACCCTTTTGTGATTCAAAATTTGAGTAACTGAGTGGGGGAAGCAAAGATCCTGATGAGGTTATGATCAGGTTTCTGAGGAATAACAGCTGCTGGCTTATTTGCTTACTTTCCCAGCCTCCATCAGAGAAAGCTGAGAGGGTTCATTTGCACTTGTGTGAGGCACCGCTTTTATAAATCTGATAGCACTGTGCCTGCATGCACACTGCTCTCTGACGTGACTTCAGATTTTTGAGTGGATAATCGGTAGATTTTTTTTCTGTTTTCTGTTGAAAGAAGCTCAGCATCTGCTAAAGAACCTTCTTTCTGTCCTCAACTTCTTGGTAAAAGGTTCTAGAAACTGTAATTACAATACCACTTTAATGACAGTTTCTGGCGTAATTTTTTGCTTCATTGCAGCCTGGGGGAGAGAGGGAGGCTTCCTCCTTCATTGTTTCTGCCCTGTAGCGTCTCCTACTTCTGTCTGTTCTTCCGAGACTGCAACCTGATGTGGCATTCATTTCAGCAGTGGCTCTTTTTGCTGCAGTATTGGTGCAGATTTATGCTTGGTCATTCATGCAACGTATTTTCTGGGTAGTCAGCTCAAGGTTATCTGTTACAGGGTGTGTGTGTTGTGGGCAGGTTTAGCAAAGAAAGCATTCAAACTCAATAGCATGAAGAGGAAAAACAGGCTTATTGAATTATAGCTGCTTAGGATTATATAGACTACATAGTCATAATATCTATCGTAGGGCTGGGATGAGCACAGCAGTGCTGAAACAAAAGGCAGTGTATAGAATCAGGAACATATGCTTGAAAGGAAAAACCTTGGGAGCACAGAGCTTGCCACAGAGACATGACAATGTCATTACTGTGCTGGATGGACCCTGAATTATTTTTTCTGTGAAAGATTAGGTAGTATTTGTGGTGCTTGTTTTGCTCAAGTTCAGTGTCCTATTATTTTAATCTAAAAATAGTTAAGAAACATAGATAGCATGACATTACACATGTTTGAGTTTGAGATTGTTCTGATGATAAGGCACAGCTCAGCTCTTTGAGACTGAGCAGAGGCAGCCTTTTACCTAACACTCCAGGAAGAAGGAGCAAGAAGAGGATGCAAATATCTTTGGTTCTCCAGGGTGAAACAGTGGGCGTTGGAGAAAGACTGAGCACTCTTGGTCATGAATATGCCTAACTTAAATTGGTTCTGAGTACCTGACAATAGTTGAACCCATTAATATATGCCTTTTTAATAGACTGTATTATTTTCAGTAAAGTTGTTATTTTATAACACTTGTGCAAGTACTTGGAAAATCAAGCCTTGTACTCTAGTCCTATCTGAGATCCATTTTTAGAAAATGATACCTGAGCCATCAATTGCAAAAAAACCCCAACAAAACAGACAACCAAAAAAACCACCAGACCAGCAACTTCAAGGGAAGCCCTGAACTTGAGCATCCGTAATCAAAAGTAAGATTTTTGAAAGCTTTCATCACTGATTGGGCTTTGCTGCCACTGAAGTCAGCTCTCTGAAAGAAGATTGGGTTGATGGCCAGTTTTCAAACTCCTGAATGCCTGGTACCCTATTCAGTGGCCAGATGCTAGTACCTGAGGATTTGTGACAGCATTCTTTGTGTCTTGAAAACTTCACTGTCTTTCCAGCTCCATGGAAAGGAGTCATCTTGCCTTAATTATCTATCTATGCTAAGAGATGTCTGCTATGGAGATCTATGCTATGATGCTGTATCTGAGAGATTCCCCAAAAGCTCCCTTCACAGTTGATAGGGAGGCTATGGTTAAACTTGTTCTAATGCAGATGTAATACATCTAATCTAATCTTGATCTAATGTAGATCAGGCAGGTAAACATGGTTACAAGAGCTTCTAAATTTTTACTTTGTAGGTGGCTAAAAAAGCAAAGTGAGATGGATCTTGGCTTGAATATTCTGTTTAGACACAGTTTACATCGCTGTGTCCAAGTGATTAATGACGAGGATGTTTCCATTTGCAGACTTCCAGGGCACATGGACTTGTTCTAGCATTTTTTACTGTTTTTGTTGATGATGTTGTTTTCTGTGAATAGAGTTGTCTGTCATTTAGTGGGAGACTTAATTTAAAATGTCTGTGGCATTAAGCAAAAACTCTCACCTTGATTTAGTTACTGTTAAGTCACATGACTCCAAGTTATCTCTGTTTAAGGTATTAATTAGGAAAAGACTTTTAAAAGTTGTTTTCAGAGCCTAGTCATTCAAATATAGCAATAGGGATAGAAAATACATTTCAGCTGACAAATGACATGAGCCTTTATTTAACAGTTCTTATTCAAAGGTACTGAATTGGGAAGACCTGCTTAAATGAAGCCATTCTTCCATCTTCAGAATAGTGTGGCTTTGTAAAAGAGATTCCTGCTCATTCTGGACTGTTACACCCATATGATCCCATGGCAAAAGCATAAAGAGCTTCATTTATTCATGACTTCATTGGGACTTTCCACAGTGAGTGCAAGCCAACAGCACAGGAACACTGCCACAGCTACCACTGAACTGTAGCCATGAGGCAGTTTCTTTACAGAGGTTTCCTTTAATGGATTTGTTCACAAAAAGATGCCTGGTGATGATGCCTTCCAAATAAGTTTGGGATACACTGGCAGAGGGAAGCATGAGAGTGTCTTATATTGTGGTTATCTGTGCTATAGATGAAGGACATTGTAGTTTTTTCATTTCCTAAGCAACAACTGGAGGTCAAAAGTGAGAGCCCGAGGACCTGGGAGATACCGGGTTTGCTTTGTGGTTGTGTGCAAGTTGCTTTCTACTGCTCCCTTTAAGAGCATAAGTCAAATAAATTAATAAATAAATAAAGTCAAGACTGGGGCGAAGCCTAATACTTTTCCTATGCTAACCCTCCTGAAAGGAAGACTAACAAAAAATCCAAGATGGAGAGAGGGACAAGGAGTGTTAAGACAGCTTTCTTCATCAAATTTCAGAGCCCTTTATTAAGGATTACTAGGTAGGCACCTGAGATACAGAGGGTTTGACTGTCTTAACCAGGGTCATGCAGGAGGACATTGCAGACCTGAAAGTAGCACTGTATACTTCTCTTCCCTTCTACTCAGGTCGCCTATCTGCTATAGATTATCTCTCTGCTTTTTTCCCCTTTTATTTTTTGATGTAGTTGCAATGACCTCTGGAGTAGCAAGCAGATGAGATGACATTTTATTAGCTATGTTGCTTGTGGTCTGAGACCTGTATAAAAGTGACATTTAATGCAGCCATTTGTATCTTATTGGTGTCCAGCTCTTCCAGCCCTATGACACTTGAATGAAACTTCTCTGCAGCGGAATGCCATAGGGTACATACCTCATGCTTAGGAGTGCTCTGGGAAAGGGGTTTTCTATAAGTAATTCGGGAGTGAGAGGTGACAACAATGCCTTATCGGTCCCTTTGCTTTGTTGCTGCATGAGAGTAACCTGGGTATGTATTTGAATAGCGCTGACCCATGAGTGTCATCTGCACTCAAAGCACTCAAGCCATAGATGGCTCAAATGCTGTACGTTGGCCACCTGTGATGTATGTAGTCATGTCTGTTGACTTTGGTGACTGAGGTAACTTGGAGAGCTTTTCACTTCTTGTCCTTCTAGTGCTTCTCCAGCCCAGGAGCAGATCCACGTTTCACAGAAATAGTGACTTTGTTGAGTCAATGAGACCCTGCACAGCAGAACTGCACCAACTTCTTGAAGAACAAAACTTGCCTGTGAAAGTGTTGCTATTAGTGAAAGCATGACAGAAGAAAATAGCTCAGCTTGTCTCTAAAACCCAAGGCTGATATTTCAGGGTTCAGAGTCAGGGAAAAAAGACCCGAAACAACCCACAAAACTGTATTTGATAACTGCAAACCAAACACAACTGATTCAAAAACATTGTGATGTAATGTAATGCTGGACCTCCCTATGGTTTTTTGACATTGCCTTTTGGAAGAGAGCCATGCCCGATGCAAAACACTGGGGAATATGAGTGGTTTAAACTTTTGATGCTCAGGACAGAAAATCTATTTGCTTGAAATGGAAAATAGACCTTCCTGTGAGAGGGATTGTGTGTCATCACTGCCACATAAAATAATCTTGTCTTCATAATTATAATTTTCTGTCTAGGAGTCAGACCTGGCAGTAGAAAATAGCTGCTTTTTGCTGACTTGTTTACGGGTCACAAATACTCAGTTTCAGAATGATCTGAGACAAGTTGTTGCAGTCAGGTTTTTGCTAGGCTCATGGGAAGTTTAAGGAAGTGAAAAATTGATAGGTGAGCTGCAAAGAGAGGCCTAAAACTAGCATAAGCCCTGGTACATGGTATGTACCCGCCAGCCAAGAAGTTTGTCCTGGGAGGAAGCTTTACCTTCTATTATTCTGTCTCTCTGTGTGAGTCTACTACTCCTCTTGGGACCCTGCAGGTAACCTAGAGTGGAGCACATTGGGGCTCTGCCTGTGTTGCCATGTGTGGAAAGTACCATCTCAGGATACCACTCGGCAACTGAGGTTCTGCTTGAAGAGATTCTGAATGAAAAGATAGTAAAAGGTGCTCCCAGCAGCTGAGAGTTTGTGATCTGAAATGGGAAATGCTTCTCCATATATATTTACAGATGGTGACCTGGAATATAAAGCTAGAGGAGCTGAGAGTTGAACCCATGTCTCCAAAGGTTTGATTAAAGCTCTTGACTGTAATACTGCTCTTCCTCCCCTTAGGACCTCTAGATGATGATGGTCCTTCTAAGGTGTTAGAAATTTTTGAAGCTAGTATTCTGCAGACACTTCATAGTCCACAGTGTCTCCATTCTGAAGTGATACTGAATCCAGAACGGTCTGTAGACTCTGCGGAAGATAAATGACTCTTGAAAAAGGTGATTTACCTAAGTGTTGTCCCTCCGGCTTTTCCAACTAGAGAGGAGGAAAGGAATTGCAGGAAGGGGGAAGCAGTAAATCTGTGCCTTTATAAAGCCAGAGTCCTACTAATGTCTTTCTAGTTTGTGATTGTTGTGTTCCAAAAATAATTGTAGAGCAGTTGACTGTAAGTGTGGTGAGAGCTCCTGAAATGAGAAAAGTAATTGAAAGGTGAAGGGAATATGAATCACACTCTGTGAATCCTTCCAGAAGACAGATGAACTCACGTGCTGATTACTAGGATCTGTCTTGACCCTCAGGCTAGGGTTCCCAACCTTGGTGAACGGTCTGTCTGTCTGTCTCCTGGGGATCTGCAATCTAGCCCCTCCACACAACCCCAGTGTAGAAATTGACTGTATTTTTTGTTTTCCTGGCTGCTCTTTACCATTAAATGAAGCACATACTCATCAGAAAAAGTGAGTCAGAGCTGTCATATTCTTGGAGGATGGCTAATGAGAATGGAGTTTTTAATTACAGTGGGTCTTTACCACGTGTAAACTGGCCATCTCTTAGAGGAGAGTAGTTGCAAGGTAGAGAGAATGGATGTAGCATGTACCTTTCAGTGAGGATGCTGCTCACTGATACAACAGTAATAGGTGTTAGGCAGGAGGATTTTGGAAGTTTCATCCTATTACTCTTAGTAGCTGAGTTGTCCTTATGAAGGGAAGATTCCGTTTGCTTGCTTTCCAATAATGGCAGTTGTCTTCATGGTGAAGCCAGACATTTTGTTTAGCACATGCAGTCTTGCCACTTCAAAAAATATTTTGTTTGAGGTTCTTATGGCAGGGTGGAGGCCTTACCTTGCTGCTTTTACAGTCCGTGGCAGTGTATGCTGTTGATGTCATTGGAAAGAAGTCTTGGGAAGTCATGGATAGTACTTTTCAAAGAAAGTGCACTGAGTTTTGTGCAATGAAATTCACAGACACTGTAACATGAGGCTGTCATGCACACATGTGGCCTTCTAAAAGGATGAAGATTGCAGAAGTGAAGAGTGAATGCTGAGCAAGCATTCTGGCTAGAAAGCAATCCAAAAAGGTAGATAGCCATCATTTTAAAGTATTAGTTAGTATTATGGTTAGTGTTTTTATGAAATAAAATTACATAATCCAATTATTTTAATCATGGCTGCAAATAGCTACATAGTTGTGTGTGTGTTTGTGAAGATTCTGTGTACAGTGGTGTAATAGTTAAAAGACATTGCTCTAAGAGAAGTTAGCCTTTTTTTACTTGCATTCCTAATAATGAAGGAGTGATGGAAAGTAAAACTTCCCATCATGTGTTGCACTTCCTTACTGAAGTAATGGCATTCCTCTGAGAATGCTGGTACTTCATGCCCAGCATCATGCTGCATAGCAGCTCTTCTGCACTTCACTACCTGTGGTTGATGAGCACATACAGCTAGCCTGTTTCCTGAAAAGTCTACAACCATTCCCTATCTTATCCTCCTCCAGTCTTTCAAGCCATGCACAAGGGTAAGTCATGCTAAGCTGATCTGTTTCCTGGTTGATTTGTCTATTTTTTGCTTTTCAATGCAGTTTTCTGTTAAAATTGTTTCCTAGTGGCTGAGTTGTTTTTTGTTTGTTTTTTTTTTTTTTTTTTACTTATTTATGTAAACCCTTTTTGATCAGATTAATAGTATGGTAGGAATCTATTGTGTTCTTATTTGCCAAATGTCTTTGGCTATACTCACTCGATAACTCTAATCGGAACTGTTGTACCAAAACCTTTCTTGACCCTATTCAGGGCCAATACCTGTTGTTACTGAAGAAAATTAAAGAAAACTTATATGCATCTAAGCAATTAAGCAGTGTTGTACCATGGGGGCAAAACAACTTTTCTTCATGACCCCTGATCTCAGTACTTAATGAAGCAAGAGATTTGATTGCCCGTATCTTAGAATGCAGAGCTGCACTCTTTCTGTGTTTGTGCACCTCATCCTAATTGATCTCAAGGAAAAGCAAGGCTTTTTAATTTCCAGTTTGCGTATTTTGTTTAGTCCTCTTATTGCCAAAAGTAGTATTAAATACTCTAGAGACAAGGTAATTTATCAGAAAGAGGAGTTTTGGGACTAGTGAAGAATTAGGTTATCTTTACATTATGAAACTACCCTGTCAAAATTAGGTCACTGTTTCCTTTAATGTCTGTGTGTAACTGGCTGAGAAATGTACAGAAAAATTGAGGTAGCAGAGAGTACGTTCTTGGTGAACGAGGGAAGAGCACTTGGTTTTCTGGGTCGATACTGGTCCAGTGCACTGCTAAGGGATGCACTGATGCTGAAAGTCACTCAGGTGGATCACTAAAGGCAATTTTCTCAAATCTATGTAAAAATGATGCCTGACATAGTGTTGGGGGCCATCTAGCAGATGATGGGTTTATTTCCTTTGGATGAGAGGCAAAACAGCCTTCCTGGCCACTTTTCAGAAGCGTTGGAGTGCTAATCCTGGTGTCCTGGCCAAGACCAGCTTGGGCAGTTATGCACTGCCACCTTAAATTCCACGTGGTGTCTGAGTGGGCAGACTCTTCTTCAATTCATGTCCCAACGCGGTACTGCAGTTAGGTATTTTCCCTGCTTACCTTGTGCTGATTCTGTGGGTCTTACATGGTGCTACTGCTATGCTTTAACCACCATTATTATTGTCCCCTTATTATTTTGTTCAGGTTTGTAGGAAGAGATAATATCTTTATTTGACCAAATAACATAAGTGTCAGAACAATGTCTAGAGACTAGTAGAGACCTGGGCCTCATTGTGCAAAGTGTTGTGTAAAAGCAGAGTTATAGGCAGGGCCTGTTTTGGGAGTTTATACACAGATGAGGTGGGTAAAGGGGTAAAAGTGTGCAAGCAGAGTGAATGATGGGGTGACAGGTAGAACTGGTGAAACAGGAGTGGAATTCATGCTGGAGGTGGTGAGTTAATTCACAAGATATAGGAAGGGAGAGGAAATGTAGAAGAGATGGGACTTATGAGCCTCTAGGCCAAAGAAGGCAGGAAAACTGGGTAGAGCAGAGCTGAGATTAGCAGGTTGTGAAAGCTGGTGTTCAAGCAAGCAGCTGATTAGAATGAGGGAAGAAACTCTCTGGGTGAAACTCTGCCTGATCACCAGTACCCATTTTTCCTACTATGGAATGAGCTGGGACTCATTCTCTTTGCTTGGCCTCTGGGTCTAGGTTCCTGGTACCCAGTTCTGCATGGCTTGGGGTGAGTGTGGAAGACTGTTGTGTAAGTGTCTATGGACACGAAAGAGGGAATAGTACTTTGTTCCAGAGCTTACATTTAAGATGCTTTGGGGAATATAGAGTCCCACCTTGGCCTCTTCATTCGTTGTCCACTGAGCATTGCGTGTGCATGTGGGGTGGAATGGTGCTGGGATGGAGCATCTCATGTAACTGGTGATTGCTGTGGTCAGTGCAACTACTCTGCCACTAATGGAAATGTTACAGAGCTTTTTAAGCAGCTTAGGCAGGCCAGCTTTCTGTGCTTTATCCTCTGTCTTTGAAAGCATGGAGAAAAGGGCTCTTAGCTTCAGATTAGTGTTGCTACTTTGAGAGGAATATCCTCCAACTGGAAAAGTCCTGAGAAGAGAGCTCTGGATTGTTCTCCAAACCACCTGCTTGCAAAATGGCTCCCTTCCAGCTACTGTGGAGATCTTCCTCTTTGTTTGTGATATTGGGGAACACTTGCCATAAACACATCTGCTGTTTATGTTAGTGTCCTTTTTATGATGCTGGTTTATGTAAAAATTAGCCCTGAAAAAGTAGATTTTTCATTCAGTCATTCCCTGCAGAATTTGCTGATTACTTGTCTTTTAGTGACCAAATATAAAAAACAAAGTGGTTTGGCAGGTCATTTTGTGCAAACCACAGCAACTGGCCTGCACATGGCCCAGCAGTGAGGTAGGTGTAAGATCCCTCCCCCACTGGCTTCTCATGGTTCCCATACCTACGTGAGCACAAGTGACATTTGAAATAGCCTAGCCTGAGCAACAATAATTCTTTACTCATTGCAGCACTTGTGCTGAATTAGGAGAGCTCAGCACATTTTTCTTAGTGCTTTTTTTATTGTCAGAAACCAAACCCCTGACAAAATGCACAGGTCTACATTTATTTTTTGACTGCTGAGTGGAAGTAAGTTTCGTGTTTTATCTAACTATGCTCTCCTTACAGAGAGGAGCTGTCCTAGCAGACAATGGGTTTCTTTCCTTCGGATGAGAGGCAAACCAGCGTATTTTCACTGCTTCAGCTACTCAGACTCTGGTTTTATTTTTTTATGATTCTTGTCCTCAGTTCTGAAGCCTTAGTTACCCCATTGCTGAACAGCTGAATGTGACCACCCAAGAGAACAGCTTTCCACTTGTGCAAATGTTAAGGTTTAAACTTTTAGAAGGTTATATTGTGTTGTAATGCTTATAGCGTATCTTGGCTCAGTGAGCAGAGATGCAGAGAATGGAAAAAGGAGAGATGGGTTCTCATAAACAGATGGGTTTGGTTGATTGGGTTTTGACCCTGCTTATAGTGTTCTGACTAAATTAAGCAATGAAGAGCCTCTCAAAGTTACGAAAAAAAAAATAAACTCTTGCAATAATGCAGGCTCATTTTGAGCTGTTTGTTTCATCAGCATTAGCCTGATTTGGTTTTGCTGTTCTGCCTTCTTGATCCAAAATAAATTCCTTCTCTTTGTGTAGTAGCTCATTTTTATTATGAAGTGTGTGTGCTAGCACTGTATGGGTAGATACAAGACATCTAATGATGTTACCTCACTTGACTGAATTAAAGCTTCGTTTGAAACCAGTGAGATGACTGGGATGACTTTTCCAGCAAATGATAAAATAGCAATGTAGCAGTTAGAATTTGAAAGATTTCAATATTGCCAAATATTGTGACTTTGAATCTCCAGTCGTTCAAGAGTTATCTTAAGGCCTTGATCCCAGAGTCATGTGATTATTCAAAACAGTAGCTGAAAAGAGACCAAGCCAAAAAACTAGACAAAGCAAAAAGCAAAGCAACTGTCTTGGCAGTTTTGGAGAAAAGCTTGAAAACATGAGTCAAAAGGTATAGGGGGAAAAATAAAGACAGCAAAAGAACCCAGAATATATTACTTAATAAAAAATTACTGTGGTTTTGGTTTTGGTTTTTTTTTTAAAATCTCTTAAACTTGAATTTTAGAGGGACCTGACTGTTAATTTTTATTGTAAACAAAGGGATTGAAGAGTAAAAGGAGAAGCGTGCATTTTGAAAGCGAGTAGCCAGGCTGTTGCAATAACTGGCATGAAGTTGGAAGTGAAAGAGGCTTCTCTTATAGTAACCTACAACTAGAAGACTTACATGAGTAGGTCCTTCCATTGACTGATTATGCGCAGCTCCTTGTGTTTTCAGTGGGAGTTCAGTGATGGCTCAGCACTTTGCTGTCTTATGTTCAAATCGATCCATTTATCAAGAGAGCTGAAAGGGGCGTGCAAAGTGAGGGAGTTAATACAAAAAAGTGAATTAAGGACTCTACAGGACAGTAAAATTGTTCCTGCTTGTAATGGTGAGGAGTGAGTTTTAGCTGTGGAGGAGACAGCAAAGCAATATACTCCAAAGCCGATTTTATCAAGTAACTGCAGTACTTTCTTGAACTACTCCCTAATTCTTATTAGTTGTTCTGTGATTTGAAATTGCACTGCTGGTTTCACGCGGAGGTTTTGGGGGCAACAGTTCTGCCTCCTTGTGCATTAGACCAGTGCATTGCCTATCATGGGCACTACTGCAGGCAAGCAAACAGTAATGCTGGTAAAGTAGAACTTGTTTTCTCCTTGTCCCTCCACAAAAAAATATTCTTACAGAAACCTAGCATAGACTGTTTTTGATTTTTAAACAAGCCATCACCTGTGCTGTGTTACTTTTGAAATCTGTTTTCACAAAAAGAGCAAATGCTTCGTCAGCACCTTCCTTGCTGACTAAGAGAATACAAGGGAATAGAGATGTATAGAATAGAGAATCCCAGAGATGTATAGAATAAAGTATAGAGAAATGTATAGAGATAGATGTATAGAACAGAGAATACCAGAGAATACCAGGTATAGTGCTCATCTGTCATACACATTAGCAGCATCTTGAAATGAAAGTCTCTGAACAGAGATTAAATTTTAAATACATTTCTGGATATTTTCATGGGGTTTTATGTTCAGTTATATCATAAGCTGCTTTGACCGCTGTCTCCAACTGTATGCACCTTTGAATGTACCTGAATTAACAGCAAGATAAAATTTGTTGCAAGCCACAGTTGCTTGTTGTATACTTTACTAAATAAGATGTGTCTGTTACTGCTCTCTCTGGAAAACGTTCTCTTTCTGTTATTAGGAAGGAACTCAGTTCTAAAGAACTAAAGCATATACTTCAGTATACCTACTTTGTAGCTCTGACATACTTCAAGAACAGCCGCTGCCTGGGATTTAATCGTGCGTCCAGAAGCAGGCTGCTGGGTAATCCAGTCCCCAGCTGCAGAAGGGAGCAAGCTAGCATATTTGGGGGACTGCCGAATCTGACATCTGGAAGTTATGGGGTACATCTACATGCAAAGCCAAGCACATTGTGTGTTAGAGTATTGGGCTCTGGAAAGCTGCTGTCGTTCTGTTGTTTTCTGCTCTCCCACCCGTGAGCTCGGTCCCAGCCTCTATCTGTTTCCCCTCCTTCTCTGCCCCCTGCCAGCCCAGCTCTGTGCTGTGTGTCCGTAGTGCTCTGATAAAGTCGGAAGCTACAATTTTGCCGCTTGTAGGGTTGTGAAACTCGGTCACTGGCTATTCTGCAGCAAGGGGTGTTTCAAAACTGGTAGTGATGCAGAGAAGGAATGAACTTCCCCCAGATGTTGTAGGAATGGATTCTTATTGAATTTGCTCTCATCCATACTTTTTTATGACTGCTGTGATATATGCCCAGAGAAGGGGTTTCTAATAAGATCGGTTTGTAAGAACCATTGTGTAACCCCTCCTGTAGCCGATATATGCACAGAGAGGAGGCAAAACCATGTATGTGCCAGAATTTGGATGTATGATGGTCCTTCAGCCAACACTTTGTGGGGCTAAAGTAATGTTTCCTGGTATTTAAACAACTTTAGAGGAGGATGAGCTTTAAGACAATTTCAGAAAGAATTGTAATAAGAACTGACTTGAATCAGCCTTTTGTCTGTCTCAGGTAGTGTGCTAGAGTTTGGAAAACATTAGAGTAAGACGGTGTTGCCAGGGAAAGGGGCTGAGCTATTTTATCTACCGTCTTGAAATGGCAATTCCCTTCTGTTCTTCTGCGTTGAAACCTTCAGTACTGGTGAAAAGCTAACTGCTAGCCTTAGTGTAAGCAGATTTTTGGCTGCAGAACAGAGGAGTTTGGGTTCTGTCAAGCAAGCCTCCTATGCTTGTACATCTGACTCTGCATCCTGACAGTGTTCCAGAGAGAACTGGTTGAGGTCATCTCTGTGTTTGTCCATCCCCTGATATTGCTGACTAGACATTAAAAAAGCTGCTAGTTGCTGTGGGCAACATGAGGACTGGGATGGGCTGGCAGGTCCTTTCCTGTCAGCTGGTAATTTTTTCAGTCTGTTTCAAACTGTTGACCTACATAAGGTGAAAGATGGAATATCGCTTGACCAGCCTGTCATCCCTGGAGCCATCTGGCTCCTTCCCATCCCTGCACATTTTCATTTATAGGTTAAATGCTGCAAGTCTGGGCGATGCCTTGATTTCATGGCTGCATGCACTAAATGGATAAAGCAAAAAACATTAAGTGACTTTCTTAAGAACCTCATTTAAACTTATATGAAACCTGTCTCCCCCAGTTATGACTGAATTTCTGGTATCTTGTTAATGCATTTTGCTTTTAAAGGAAGATTAGGAGTGATACATGAACAAGGTAGTGGAATTGTAGGAACTCAGATGTTCTGAAATGAAGTATTGTACAGCACATTGACAGTGTCCTCAATAGCTGCATGGCTCAAGTGAATGGTTTGTGAGTATTTTTGTTCGTAATGCCTCAGTTGCCAGTGAGTTTGCCACTTTGCAGCAAGCATTTTAGAAGTCGACTAGTCAAAGTTTCCTACCCAGAGCTAGTAATTTAGATAGATTAAAAAAAAATGAGGCTAGTATTACAAGAAGGCTTACAGCAATTCTTGATAGTGCTTGCTAACTCTGTGTATGTGTGTGCACATGCGCGTTTACAGAACAAAAAAGACAGGGAAGAATGGCTGTGATATGTAAGCTTCCCAACTAACACCTGCTTTAGCTTTCCTGTAGCTCTCTCTGCCAGGTTTATTACTGCAGTAAGGTTTGATAGAACCCAGTAAGTCCCCCCATTGTAGTGGTCTCTACAAATGAAGGCAAAGGAGACAGCCCTTGCCCCTTAAAGACTGGAGTTAAGAAATTTGGTTGAGTGCAATGGTTGATGCCCAGCCAAAAAGTGAAATTAATGGCAAGTAGCAAGTTCACTGGTGTGCGTTAGGTTCTTAATGCTTTAAGTCTTGGTTGGTGACAGTCAATCTAACTGGGGGCAATTGGCTGCTATTTTTGTGACAGCTTTTAAGAAGACGAGGCATCTATCTTTACAATTTTAAGAGCTGAATTGATCCTGTGCAGTGTGTTTGGCAAAGAAGAAACCACACTGTGTTTGGAAGATAAAGGTATCAGTGAATGCTTAAGTGAACCGTACATATTCAAAACACGATAAAGGAGTTTTTACACCCAAAGTAGAGAGGCAGTGGGTTTTGTAGAGATGTGTTGCCAGTAAAAGCATGGAATGATGTGAAGGTGCCTTAAATAATAAATATGCCAGTGCATGTCGGCTAAGCTGCAGTGGCATTGCTTCTCACAGAAGCAATTCTTTACAAAACGATAGAATCCATCATCCAGTACTGAGTGGTAGAAGCAACTCTCTTGCTTTTATGTTGAGAGTTGTTTCATTTGCCTGTGTTGACACATCAATTACTTCTACATTTAGGGTTAGGATCTAATTAATTGGAAAATTAAGTGCCTTGTAGTCATTGCCTGGTTAGACTGCATCAGCAGCAGCTTCTTGTTGTGATACTAAAATGACAGTCATAGGAAATGCGTTCCCTTCCTCCCTTCCTCCCTTTCTCCTTTCTCCCTCCTCCCTTCCTCCCTCCCTACCTCCTTTCTTCCTTCCTTCCTTTCGCCCTCCTTCGTATTCTTCCCTCGGAGCAGGGGTTTGGCTGAGTGGATGCATCTGCCTCCAGCCATGGCTGTGTGTTAGCCACAGCCCTTGCTGTCCAGAGCACCTCTGCAACCTTTCAGAGCCTGTGGAGTCCAAGCAGATCCAGTGCAGCGCTGGGGTTAAATTCAGCTGTGTATCTCACGGACAAGGGAATTGTTGACAGCCCTGTTATGGATAAGGCAAAAATCAGGAAGCCTAGCACATCTCTTAGAGCCATGGTGTCATTTTGGAAGCTGGCAGGATTAAAAATAAGCCTTTCATTTGTGTGCTGGCCACATTTGCTCAGGTATGGATGAAAAGGTGTCAGAGCCTAATTTTAATGGGAGTCTTTTTTTTTTTACTTTGCTGCCTATTTCTCAGCTATATGCTATTGTAAGCATCACAAGTTTAACCATAAAATACATCTAATCTTCGGAGCCAGAAACTACTAAATATAATGTATTTCTCTAGTTTTGTTGGCCTGACAGTGCACTGGAGGCTTGATCTGTGCTGTTATCAAGTGCTTTGTTACCTTATACAGAGAGATTAATCTAATCAAACCTTACATCAAGTAATTATCACTTGCTCGTTCAACATCCTGCTCGTGTCATACTTTCATGGCACAGTGGTTGGAGATTTTAATACCGTTTCCACTGTAAGGCCGTATGTGAAAGGCTTGTAATATCAATCAGATGGCTTTCCTGTATCTGCACTTCTTAACCTTGCAGAAGGAAGAACCTGCCAAGTCATCTTCAGTTCTGTGTATATTGACTAACAGTGGGGGACACAGCAATAAAGCTACCGTCATTCAGCAATTCTCTTTCTATGCTGTGTGAATGACATAAAGCACAATGTAATGGGTGCTAAAGTTCACAGTATATAGAAATCTAAAGACAGATCTCCATACTTGTTCTCTATTAATTTGCTCGTGTTTGGCTCAAGTAGTGACTTTAACAGTTTGATTTATAGTTCTGCTGTTTTGCTTACAAATTGGAGACTTGTGCTAAGTCTGCTTTTAAAATCAATGCAGAGTAATTGCAGTGTGCTCATAGTTTAAAGACATTAACAAGAGAAATGTGCTATAGCAGCAATCCTTGGCACAAACACAAGCAATTACAGCTAAATTCCATGTCCATTTCCAAGCTAATTTGAACAAATTTTTACAGTATAGGTTCTTAGACTTTTAAAGTTGGTTGCTATGGAAAGAGGGATGAAAAACATCAGGCTGAGCTATCTTGATTAACCATCTTGCAAGAGCATTCTGTTTAGAACAGGTATGCTGCTTATCTGTCCTCTTTTCAGATGCCTGTCTCCAAGTATCTGCTGCCTCATTTGTTTCAAATTATAAAAACTTTGGTCCTGTTGAGACTTCTTAGGATGCTATGTTTTGTATTCTGTGGTAACTTTACAGTTTGGTCCTGTCTTCCTCCTGTTCGCCATTTTTGCAACTCTGTTGTGGAAAAATATGATCAGGTATTTGGTATACCTACATAAACATATTCCTGAACTCTCATGACAATTGGCACAGTGGCTACTAACAAAGCAATTGCTCGGTCTAATGGAGAGTGTCTGGTCCTCCTGTAATAAACTAAGTAAGTAAGTGCAGTTGTTTGATTCCTGTGACTGTCCGCAGTGATTTGGTAAATTAATTTGATATATATACTTGAAGTATTTTCCACTAAAGCTTTTTTTTTCCCCAGTTGCCTAGTTTGCATATTGGAGAAGGTTTAGGGTACAAGCAATGAGAACGTGCTGTTACGTCTCACTTTCTCTGAAGGTGCTTGCGGAGCTTCTGTGGGTAGAGAAGAGCAATGAACAACAGTAATCGCAAATCCACAGAGGTAGTGGCAGGCCTCTGGAGTAGGTGCTGAGTGACTGGAGATTGTTTCTGAGTTGTACTGTTGCATTTTACCTGGCAAGGCTTAAAGTTGACCGAGTCCCTACAAGTATTTGTACTCCTGATAGGAAAGAGGCAAGGGAGTGGTGCAAGTGGAATTTCACTTGTAATCTCCTGCCAGCTATCAATTAAAGGTGTAAGAAATGTGCACAGAAGTTGTCATGAAAGCACTGAACTAGACAGTAGCTTAGACAAGAGGATGTATGTTCTTCAGCTGATGTCATAGTATGGCCTGATGTTCTCTGATGCGTGACAGACAAATAGTGACAGCTGTCACAAAGCATTTAATTTTAGATTTGGCCTGATTCCAAAATCAATTTGCCCCGCTGTGTATCTACACACCTCCACTTCGCAAAAATGTTAAAAATTGAAGTTACTTTATAGCTCTATGAGTAAATTTCTCAGTTTGGCTGTACAGATGTGTGTGCATGTATGTGTACTATGACTTTAATATTAGATTGAAGTTCTGCTGCACAGCAAATTATTTTGTTATAAAGATAAAGGAATTTTCTCTGCAGATGAGTAGGAAGTTAATAATATGAATGTCAAATGTATAAACTTAGCTAAGTCAGGATATCAGTATCTTACTACTTTTTTTTTTCCCCACTGCTAGAATTTCTTTCTCTCTTTGGTCTTATTCAGTTGGAAGAAAAACACCTTGCTTGTTACTCCTAGTATTGATTGATGCCAGGAACTGTAAAAATGTCATTAATGTTGTGAGGAAAAAATGAAAGGGTTCCATCTTGATCCGAGAAAAAAATTTCCATCATTGCTATTGTACCCTTCCTGTAATTGCTAGTTTTCTTGCAGCACAGTTTCTTGGTTCTGATGTCCTCTCCACAGGTGAGAAGCTGCTTGGAAGTTCAAGTGACAATATCTTCATATACACATTAATAACAACATTTTACTATCACTTTACACGTACATAGAGCCTTTTATCATGAGATTTTGGCATGCTTACTATAAAAATATTTGGCATTTGGAATGAGTGACTTCCTCTGTCTGAGAATTGCAAGCTCTTTACAAGTAAGAAAGGTGGGAAGCGTAATTGAAATGATGTGGCCAGGGTCACAGAGCAAGTTGCTGGCTGTTGAATATCACCACCAGAGCTGGGTGCAAGTGTTCACACTTAGTGGTAACCTTAAGAACTAAAGCCAGCAGCTGAGAACGGAAGTACTAATTTGAAGCTAACTTGCTGTAAGTCTTATATTGTCCTGCTAAAGTTATCATACATTTAATATATTTTACACTTTCAAAAACCTAAGGGCTTTAATAAGGAAACACAATGAGCCTGTCGTTGTGGAAGGGAAAGATCAAGGGTTTAAACAAGTTCATGTGAGTATGCAGCAACGTGCAGGCAGCCACTTTTGTGAAGGAAGAAACTGTAACACTCTATCTACATCAAAAGTATGGCATTGTCCTATTTTGCAGCCTTTTAAGGTTTGCTGGGGAGTATTAGTGAAATGGTAGCAGTGATCCACTAGTGCATCAAAAGGATGTGTGGAATGCCATAAGAAATTAAAGGATTATGCACATTCTTCAATTAAAGGATGCACATGGGGAAAGAAAGCACTTTTATCATTTAGGTGAGTTCATGTACGAGAAAGGAAGCAAAAAAGGGATGCAAAGACAGGGTCTTTCTCTGGTTCCGTAGCTCTTGTTGTGCCCAAATGTAGTAAATTCATGAACATTTAAAAAACCTGAAATGCCTACTGCTTGTGAATATTTCTCCAGAGCTGATGATGGGAAGAAAGCAATAGGTCCAGGATGCTCAGTTCTCCTGAGGAACGCAGTAAGTGATTCACCTGTTGCAGGGACAGATGCTGAAGGTGACATTGAATTGATAAATACTGGTGAAAACTCTCATCTTATTCTAACTGTGATACTGTCAGAAACATGGCGGGATGGCTTGTACAGCTTTGATGGTTAGACATTGTATAGAAGTGATTGTGAGGTGAAATAAAGAGTTGCACACAGACATACACATTGACCTTAACTGTAGGGATATAGGGATGCTGTGGATGAAATGCTTTGTGTAGAAAAGTGTCAGAGGAAGATAAAAGAAGATCCTTCATGGCTGGTGTCTATTCTAGATGCTTAACAAAAAGGGGAAGATTAGGGTGAAGAGTTGCTAGGGGAAGTAGATGGTTGGAGTGAATGATTCAGGGACCCTTGAGGTGCTTTAACAATCCAGAGTCCTTTCATGGGAAGACATGCACTGAAGCAAATACACTCAATATATTTTAGAAATTTTAATGAAAAGCAATTTCCTGTAACACCAGATGGTGGAATCTGACAGTCTGGTATCACACCATGGTGGGCTGAGCTGATCTTGCAGTCTATGCTGGAGGTGAGCATGGTGAAGACTAGGCTGGGTGATACTGGAGGGAGGCTGTTTGCTGCAGGATATGATACTGGGAATCAGCAGATGATGCTCTGTGTTCCCATTCAGAAATAGTTAAATATGCTGTACTGCAGTAAGACACAAGCTTCTGGTTAAAAGTTTGCTGGGGTGATATGTTAGTTTTGCTTTCAGCTGCCATATTTTCAAGCTAGATTTATTGTCATCTCTGTAAGATGAAGTCCTTGTTTGACGTGTGTAGTTTTCATTTGGGGGTTTGTGTATGTTCCTGGCATGTAAGCCTTCTCTGGCACAGGAAAGACCCAGAGAATAGTACCAAGTTCTAATCTCAGCTCTACTATTTGTTACATGTGCTGTCTCAACAATAGATGTTTGAACTGTGATGCTGATTTATGATGTATTAGGAAGGGTTGGCTGGTCAACTTGATGGCTGGTTACTGTCAAGGGTGTGAAAGGATTGCATATTGACTGTGTTATGATGTAGCTCCTGCATAAGCTGATTTCTGTTTGGTGTGAAATGGGAATCCTGCTGGTTTTCTGCAGTTATGAATTAGCATTTTTTGCAAAATGCTCTAGCTGATGGGGAAGGTGGCAGAGATAGATAGGTGGTTTCAGAACCACGTTCCTGTAGTGGACACCACTGAGGACGAGGCACCTTGGACCCTGGTGACCCACAAAAGCAGGGCTCTGCTTCAGTCTCCACCCTCCAGCATCACTACCAACAACAGATATGAAGCTTTAACAGCTGTAGACACTCACAAGCAAGGTCTGCAAGGTGCAACTGTACCAGCAGCACAGAGTAGATATCATAAAGAGAAGAGACGAGTGCTCGTAGTGAGTGACTCTCTGTTAAAAGGCACTGAGGCACCCATCTGCCAACCTGAGAGGGAGTCACAAGAGGTTTGCTCCCTTCTGGAAGCCAAGATCTGAGACATTGCTGAGAGGGTGCCACAGCTTGTCAAGAGCACAGATTACCATCCGCTGTTACTCTTCCATGTGGGCACAAACGATGCTGTAAGCCGGAGCGTGGGCAGAACCAAGGAAGGCTATAAAGCCCTGGGGAGCAAGTGAAAAATATTGGTGCCCAAGTCATCTTCTCCTCCATTTTACCAGTTGGAGAAAAATGGGCAGCCAGTAATGGACGAATAATGCAAATCAACTCTTGGCCACATGGCTGGTGCCATTGCGAGGATTTTGGCTTTTATGACAATGGGACATTCCCCAGGTACCATAGCCTGTTAGGGAGGGATGGAATCCACCTGTCTAGAAGGGGCAAGGGGATCTTTGGCAGCAGGCTGGCCAACTTGGTGAGGCGGGCTTTAAACTGAAGGACTCGGGGGGTGGAGTCCAAAGTGGCAATGCTAATGCCATCACATCCAACGGGAGAGTAAGCCAGGCCAAGCAGAGCAGCGACAAAGGTGCCTTAGCTGCCTCACGAGGTGACAATCAGAAGACCAACCACCTCAAGGGTCTGCATGGCTATAGTGGGTCCTTGTGCACCCCTCCAGGGAAACCCGCATGCTCAAGTACCTCTCTGAAATGCCTGTACACCAAGGCATGCAGCATGGGCAATAAACAGGAGGAACTAGAGATCTGTGTGCGGTCGCAGGGCCAGGATCTCATTGCAATTACAGAGACATGGTGGGATAGCTCGCATGACTGGAATGCTGTCATGGATGGCTCTGTACTTTTTAGGAAAGACAGGTGAGGTGCGGGAGTTGCTCTTTATGTAAGGGAGCAACTGGAATGCATCGAGCTCGGCCTAGGGGTGGAGGAAGAACGAGTCTAGAGCTTATGGGTAAATATTAAGGGGCAGGCAAATATGGGTGACACCGTTGTGGGCGTTTGCTACAGGCTACCTGATGAGGAAGAGGAAGTCGACGAGGCCTTCTAGAGGCAGCTGGAAGTAGCCTCACAGTTGCAGGCCCTGGTTCTCATAGGGGACTTCAACCGCTCTGATGTTTGCTGGAAAAGCAACACGGCGGGGCGTGCACAATCCAGGAGGTTCCTGCAGACCAGGATAACTTTTTGACACAGGTGGTGGAGGAGCCAACGAGGCGAGATGTGCTGCTGGACCTTATGCTAACAAAGAAGGTCTGGTTGGGGATGTGAGGGTTGGGGGTAGCCTTGGCTGCAGTGACCATGAGATGGTGGAGTTCAGGATCCTGCGTGGTAGAAGCAGGGCAACAAGTAAGATTACAACCTTGGACTTCAGGAGAGCTAACGTTGGCCTCTTCAAAGACCTGCTTGGAGGAATCCCATGGGTTAGGGCTTCAGAAGGTGGTGGGGGGTGGGTGTCCAAGAGAGCTGGTCAATATTCGAGTACCACTTCCTCCAAGCTCAAGATTGGTGCATCCCTGTGAGGAAGAAGTCAAGCAGAGGAGCCAGGAGACCCGCATGGATGAGCAAAGAGCTTCTAGAAAAACTCAAATGGAAGAAGGAGGTTTACAGTATGTGGAAAAAGGGGCTGGCCACTTGGGAGGATTATAGGAACGTTGTCAGGGTGTGCAGAGATGCAATGAGGAAGGCCAAGGCCCACTCGGAACTAAATCTGTCAAGGGATGTCAAGGATGCCAAGAAGGGCTTCTTCAAATACATCATTAGTAAAAGAAAGACTGGGGAAACTGTGGGCCTGCTGCTGAACGAGGTGGGTGCCCTGGTGATGCAGGGTGCAGAGAAGGCAGAGTTACTGAATGCCTTCTTTGCCTCAGTCTTCACTGCTAAGGCTGGCCTCAGGCATCCCAGCCCCCAGAGGTGAGAGAGAAAATCTGGAGAAAGGAAGACTTCCCCTTGGCTGAGGAGGATTGGGTTAGAGATCATTTAAGCAAACTGGATCCTCACAAATCCACGGGCCCCGATGGGATGCACCCGCGAGTGCTGAGGGAGCTGGCGGATGCTGTCGCTAAGCCGCTCTCCATCATCTTTGAAAGGTCACAGAGGACAGGAGAGGGGCCCGAGGACTGGAGGGTAGCCAATGTCACCCTTCAAAAAGGGCAAGAAGGAGGACCTGGGAAACTACAGGCCAGTCAGCCTCACCTCCATCCCCGGAAAGGTGATGGAACGGTTCATTCTGGAGGTCATCTCCAGGCATGTAGAGGAAAAGAAGGTTATCAGAAATAGTCAACATGGATTCACCAAGGGGAGATCATGCTTGACCAACCTGATAGCCTCCTTCTATGATGGCATGACTGGCTGGGTAGATGAAGGGAGGGCGGTGGATGTTGTTTACCTTGACTTCAGCAAAGGCTTTTGACTCTGTCTCCCATAACATCTTCATAGAGAAGCTTAGGAAGTGTGGGTTAGATGAGTGGGCAGCGAGGTGGATTGAGAACTGGCTGAACAGCAGAGCTCAGAGGGTCGTGACCAACGGGGCAGAGTCTGGTTGGAGGCCTGTAAGTAGCGGTGTTCCCCAGGGGTCTGTGCTGGGTCCAGTCCTGTTCAACATATTCATCAATGACCTGGACAAAGGGACAGAGCATGCCCTCAGCAACTTTGCTGATGATGCCAAACTGGGAGGAGCGGCTGATACACCAGAAGGCTGTGCTGCCATCCAGCGAGACCTGGACAGGCTGGAGAGCTGGGCCGAGGGGAACCTCATGGAATTCAACAAGAGCAAGTGTAAGGTCCTGCCCCTGGGGAGGAACAACCCCATGCACCAGTACTGGCTGGGGGCTGACCTGCTGGAAAGCAGCTCTGCTGAGAAGGCCCTGGGATTGCTGGTGGACAGCAAGTTGACCATGAGCCAGCAACGTGCCCTTGTGGGCAAGAAGGCCAGTGGTATCCTGGAGTGCATGAAAAGGAGTGTGGCCAGCAAGTTGAGGGAAGTTACCTCCCCCTCTACTCCACCCTAGTGAGGCCACATCTGGAGTGCTGTGTCCAGTTCTGGGCTCCCCAGTTCAAGAAAGACAGGGCACTACTGGAGAGAGTTCCGCAGAGTGCTACGGAGATGATCAGGGGAGTGGAGCATCTCCCTTACGAGGAAAGGCTGAGAGACCTGGGTCTGTTCAGCCTGGAGAAGAGAAGACTGAGGGGGGATCTTATCAATGCTTATAAATATCTGAAGGGTGGGTGTCAAGAGGATGGGGCCGGACTCTTTTCAGCGGTGCCCAACGACAGGACAAGGGGCAATGGGCACAAATTGGAACGCAGGAAGTTCCTCCTGAATGTGATGAAAAACTCCTTTCCTGTGAGGGTGCGGGAGCAGTGGAAGAGGTTGCCCAGAGAGGCTGTGGGGTCTCCTTCCCTGGAGACATTCAAACCCTGCCTGGACGCGGTGCTGTGCCCCTGCTCTGGGTGTGCCTGCTCAAGCAGGGGGGTTGGACAGGATGACCTCCAGAGGTCCCTTCTAACCCCTAACATCCTGTGATTGTGTGAAAGGGGGAGACATTCAGCTACTGGTAGAATCTGCGTCTTCCTTGGGATAGTCTGAGCTACCTCATGCCCAACCCATGCTGTTTCAAACTCAGTAACTGCCTCTGATCATTAATAAGCTACGTTAAGAGAAGTGGTGCACCTGAGTGCTTGCAGGTGGCCTTTGGGTATGATGCTGAAAGCTCACAGATTTTTAAATCGCATGCTGATTTGTTCATTTTCCAAGTTATAGTAGATATTTGTTTGGTGCTGTTTCTGCAGTCCTTCTGATGACAGATTTGGCATGGACAGGGTGAGCACACTTCAGGCACATTCTCAGGCTGGCTGATAGGATAAGAACTCAGGACAGAAAAAGTCTATCTGGCTTTTTCAGGCAGGCAACATGTGATATGTGCATGGTGCAGAAAGCGTTGTTGAACTCCTATCCAGAGACCTGACTTCTGATGTGTAAGTCATAAAACACTCTGGTAGATTGAAACAAACTAAATGTCTTTTGTACAAAAGATCAAAAAATAACAAAAAGCTATCATGAGCTGCAGGAATATACTAGACTTCTAGGTCTGTTACAGTAGTATGGACATTGTTAGTCAGAAATGACCAGGTGATCCTTTCGAGGGGACAGTATTACAGAGTAAGCAAATTACCCCCATGGATCCTAGACTTCTTGCTTCAGGGAAACTCCTTTCTGAGCCTAAATCTGTGCTTCTGTTTACTTTGCTTTCATAGTCGATTTGCACCAGTAAGCTTTCTGGTAGTTTCTCAGTGCTAGGAGCACTAGAAAACCATGAAGTCTGTGTTTTATATTCCCAAAGAAACAGAATGCCCATCAAAACCAAGCTATAAATGCTCTTGTTTACCTGTGTCATTCCTAGTGTTATCAGGCTGTTTGCAGTGTTTGTGGAGTTTTTTCCTAGTGCTCTAGGATGAAAATCAATGAAGGTTAGCATTATGGTACTGTGAAGGTCAGAGGGTATAAGCAAGGAACAGTTTGTAGGGGGAACATATTTATTTTATTATACCAATTGATACCCCCCCCCCCCCCCCCCCAAAAAAGGATGATTTTAGGCATACAACTTCTTTGTTAGGTTTGAATCCCTTCATCCCTACATTTCTTCAAATCACCTCCATAGATTTTACTAGGGAGCAGCCAGGTTTGACATACACCCATCTTGGATTTAAAGTTAATGAAAATTTGATCATTCAGGACAAGGACTCTAAAAAACTCCTGAATGGTAGACTGATGTCATCTTTGCTTCTAAATGCTATAAACTCAATATGAGCTGCTGCAGAATTATTTCTGCATGATGCAAATAGCCACTGTTACTCAGCTTTGACACAGCTATCACTAGCAGCAGTAGTGATTGGTAAGACAGTTATGAAATAAGCATATTGTTATTTTTAGGATTGTTATGAATGGGATAAATGCATACTAAGGTATTTGCGGTGGCATGATACAGAAACTTTTAGCATTCTTAACATTTTAAGATTATTTCATTTAGAGGTAAGAATTTTGTCTTAAACCTGAGAAGCAAGGGGTCATGTTACTGCTTCTTTTTGACTTTCTGTTCAGCCAAGACAGCATGGGAGGAAGGACAGCATGGGAGGAGTCACAGTCCACCAGTGATGTTGGGAAACTTCTGGTCCGATTATGGTTGTTTCATAGACTTTCAGTGTGACCTTCAGCAGTGCACTGTTCCTGTGTATATCTGTTCTTCACCTCTCAACTAGAGATAATCATGCTTATTTTGCAAGGGCATTTCCTGGAGAAATTCATTACTGTCTGTGAAATGCCGTAGTAATACAGTGAGGGAGCCATATAAGTATCTATAGATAGATAAA
The DNA here is from genome assembly GCA_031468815.1 of Morus bassanus. NCBI lineage: Eukaryota > Metazoa > Chordata > Aves > Suliformes > Sulidae > Morus > Morus bassanus. The sequence continues at coordinate 339,041 of CM062571.1, read as the reverse complement.
TAGATGCAATTTATACTACCTACAGATGAGGTTACCTGGGTGCTCACAAACAGATGTCTTGTAACATCTTTTTAAAGTCTCAGCATGCGCAGGTGTTGGTGGTAAGCAAGCTATAAGGTAGAGTGTGTTGTGTTCATTTCTAGTATTATTCTAAGGATCAAGTGTTTTACTTCCTGTGATGTTAGTGATTTATGCCATAGGATGTAAGTAAGGAGTTTGGACAACAGTCACGATTTTCATATAGGGCTTATTACTGTAGACTCAACTGCGTATTTATCCCTGGGGGCAGGGGGAGGAAGCGAAAGAAGGAGGTGAGACTTTCTCTCTGTCTTACTGGCTCTTGGGTAAGAGCGTTGCAAAATGGAGAATTCAATTCACTTGATTTTTGACTGCTTTGAGTATGTACAGGATCGAAATGGTCCACACTTGTCTGAAGTTAATAGACCACGCCTAATATAATTTAAAAATGAGCAAAATAGAGCCTGTCCAAAAATAGTCCCAAAAGCCTCTCAAAGTGAGGGAAGCCTTTGCATAACTTCAATGCTCCATAAAGCAGAACTGGTGAACTGAATTCTGTTCCCATAGCTATAAAGGTTTGTTAGAACACCCAGTGCTTATTTTCAGGGTATTTTGGGTGCTTATTGCCAACTTCTTAGAAATAACAGAGGAACAAATAATGCTGAAAGGAAATTCAAAAGAATCTCGGGTAATGGTGAAGCTGTGGCATACCTCAGGTCCTGCAGCTGCTATTTCTAAGAAAATGGATGTCTTTGGTGAACTACTTGACCACCAAATAAGTGGCCTATTTCTCCTGCAAAGGTGCTGAGATTCCACTGATTGTAAAAGATACACTGAGTGTTTAACGCCTAACTTATTTTCATTGTCCTGTGCCAAGCAAGAAAAAAATTGGACTGTTCTAAAGTTACTGTTATAAATTAGTCTGTTTAGCTTCCATGGTTTGAAACAGCTTTCTGTTTATTCTGTGGATTAGTACCCAGGTGCATAACTGATGCACACAAACTAGTGTCCCTTTGATGGAGAAAGCCTTCTGAATTATAAGCAAAAAATGCAGTAATAAGTAGTCCTGTGGACTGTTTTGCAATGTCATACCTCCAATATTTGTCATCTCAAATTTTGTTCTTGTGATATCTTGCTTAATGCCTGGGAAGGGAAAGTCTTGTATCACGTTTAGACGTGTCTAGTTTCCTTTGGAAGTAACAGTACCACAACTCTGCACAAAATCTACTTTTTACTAGCAGCTTTCCAGGTATTCCTGCTTTTGACAGCTTCTTTTTGTGCTGTGTATGAAGTGAGATGGACTCCTTGATGAGTCCTACGAGAAGGAGTCTCCAGTTGTTTCACAATCCAGTGTGTAATAATAATATACAGACTTTTCCTTGTTTAACACTCATACAAAATTGTTTCTGTTCTATATGAAGAAAAAGTCTGCACTTTAATATTAAAAGTTCAAAGGAATTGCACCAGGTTTTAAAATTAGAGCACTTCTTAACATTGAAGATTATTGTAAATACAGCATCAAAACGTGAGGCCTTTTTGGAGAAGAAGAATTACTGTTGTAAGGAAAACTTGTGTTCCATATATAATGAAAGCTCACTGCAAAGAGCTGTTAGTTATATAGCTGAGACTTCTAAATGCAACCTTAATTATGCAAGCTCTTATCAGTTATATATAGAAGACAGTCCATGGATACACCATTCTAGTATGTCTTGTGACAGCTATGACTGTATTAAATTGCATACTGTAGTGGCATTCTGCTAGCCAAATGGGACAGTAAAATTGAAAGAATAGGATTATTTAAAAATGCTAAATCTGTCCTAAACCCATTGCTACTTTAGCTCTCTAGATATGGAGCTGGGTAAGTTGGTATAGAAGGTTATAGCAGGCTTTGCATCCCAGATCAGCAGTAGCAATATTGCTCTTATGCTATAAATTATGATATTTTCTTGATATGTTGTACATGCTTGTTAATGACATGACAGTGACAGCCTGCTCAGTGGCCCTAAACAGCTGTTTCCCTAAATACCTGTTTCCTAGGAAAATTTTGGAAAGCATCCTGTTTAGAGAAAATGCTTTTCATTAGCTGGTTATGTATTCTCAGTATCTATGCAGTTTGTTCCCCTCTGACTGTGTGAACCATATCCATGAAAATACATTTATTGCTTTGCTATTCCATCTGCTTTTGCTTCTAGGACATCAACTGATATCCCAGTCCTTTCCCTGGGATGCCATGATTTCTAGAAGCAGTGAAGTTTGAGAAATCTTGACTAGAGTCCCAAATGTAGAGATAAAAAATACTAACGTCTTATTTGTTAAGTGTGCAACTTCTGCCATGGAATGAGTTGCCTCTCGTTCTCCACATAAACTGAAATTTCAACATGTTCTTCGCGGTTGATGTGCAATATCTTTCTCTAGTACTGAATTCTATTTCAGGTTTGAATTGTGTTGGAAGAGTTCAAGAATAATTCAGGTGAGGCTTGGAAATACCTTTACTGAGTTATTGATTCTGCTGCAGACCTTTGGGGTAATGTTATGGGGAGACATTTTAGTCTCATTTTTATTTGCTTCCCTTGCTGCAAAATGGAGAAAACTGTTTTCCTTTGTTTTCTTTGTCTTGCCTGTCCAGTTGGGGAGTGTTGAGCATTCAGCCCATGGACTGGATCTTGTCTAGAAAACCATTCTGCCTGGCTTTCCAGCTTCCCATCTCTAATACAATGCAGGGAAGCAGAGAGCAGAATCCAAAGTGTGCCAGTCAATAATGTTTGCTTTTCCTTTCAGAGGTGTAATTCCCATTTTGTGCTCCTGTGTTAATTCAAAGGAAAGAAAGGAAAGTAAGGAGGGAGAGTTTATGGATAATTCTAATAGAGTTAACATTTGTAGAAATAAGTCATTGACACTTTTAATAGGTGTGAGAGGAAGGGGAGGTTGATTCGCAATGGAAAATGAATAAACTTTTTGAGGAGAATGTGTCTCTTTCTGTGTAAATAATGGCATGCTGTTGACCCAGAGATTGTTTTACTGTTAAATTATCAACTGAAACATTGCCTCAGCAAAACTTCTGAACTGAGAATAAGAAGTGACAAATAGTAAACGTGCTTAAAAATGGCAAGTTGTACAGGGACATTAAAAAAACCCTGAAAACGAGGTAAGAATTGTGAGAAAACATGGTCTGTGAGTGTAAGTGTTCTGAATGGAATGTGGAATCATTTCTTCCTGCTGTATTTCAGGCAGCTGTGGGGGAATGATTGAAAGACCAGTGAATCAGTAAAAGGATTCCTGCTTTTTAGTTATAATTTTTATTATTTAAAAAAAAAAGTGAAAGAAATCTAAATAGGAAACTCATCAGGAACTTTCTGTTTTACTCTGTTTGAAAGATGCCATCAGGCTTCTTTGATGTTCTTGGGTACGTCCGTCTGTCACCAGTGAGTGGGGGCTTGAAAGACCCGTCTGTTCCTCAGGTGTGTCTTTTGCTACTGCTGACGCCATCTCTGTGCTCAAAAGTCCATCATTTACTCTTCATTTCTTCTGTCTTCCTGCCCTCCTTTTTTTGTTCAACTAGCCTTAAGCACTGCAGAGGATGAGAAAGGAATTACTGAGCTAGTTTAACATCTAATTTAATGAGGAATGGAGGATCAGCTGACTGAGTGCACCAGACCTGCAACACGCAGATTAAGTTAGTTAGTGCTAGGGTTGCTAATCAGGGTGATTTTATTGTGTGGAACTGCATGCGGTAAAATTGAAAAAACAGACTTTGGTTGTGCACCTTCTTGGGGGAGCAGACTGCCCAGAAATCTGCACAGTGCTATATCTTCCCTCTTCCTCATTACTTATTTAAAAAGCTAGTTTTATGTCTATGTTCTTACTTTTGCGTCTTTTTGAAAAATGATAATTACTTAACAAGTGATATGTTGGAAGAGTTCATTGTGACCTGCCAGTTTAACAACTGAGTTTTAATAAAGCTTTCTGCCTCAGGTCCTACAAGATGAGCAGGATTGTCCCATGTAACTCAGCAGTTTGCTCCCCTGCAGCCCCTCTGTGCAGACGTGCACCCACTTTGCTGCTCCTGTGCCAGTTACGTGCCCACTCTGATGGGTTCAGTGCAGAACCCTGCTTGAAATGGCCTGCTGGCTCCCTCCTCACCTGGAATGAGCATCCCACCATTGCTGTATTTGATAAAATTAATTAATGGTTAGTTTATATGGTATCTGTTATCCATTAAGGTTCTCATTGAGCTCCCAGCAATTAACAGGTTAAATTAACTTCCTTACAAAATTTCTCTCAGCTTTAAGTGCTTTTTGCCTGAGCTTTTGTCAAGTGTTATTTTGATGGAGGTACTTTAAGGGGTACTTTGACTGAGGTTCCTGGGGGAGGGATTTTAAAAGACCTAAGTGAGATCTGGCTTACCTCTCCTGCCCATACCAATTCTAGCTGCCTTTCAGTGGAAGTCATGTGCCTTGCTCATTTTTGTGCCTTTGAAAATAAATTTTAAAATTAATTGCATTACGTTCATTCTTTACCGGCTAGGACAGAGAACTGAGAAGTGAATCACAAGACCTCTGTTTCAGGGGCTGCTGTTGACTTGCTGTGACATTTAACTGGACTGTATACTCTGTTCTGATTTCCTTTTCTTTGTGGGAGAGTGCAGTGGTGCCCATGTCATGGAGGTACTGAGACTTAATTGTTTAAACACACTGTTGCTGCAGGACTGTCAGAGTTGCAATACTAAAATGATTTCTGTTTGAATTCCTGGTGTGTGAATTTGAAATTAAAAGCTGTAGCAATGTTGAATGGTTAATAGTTGAGACGGTGAAGTAAGGAAACTATATCCAGGGTCATTGTTGGCTTCTCCCCAAGCTGGGATCATCCCTATGGTTTTTTGTTATCATTGTATCTGTTAGTCATTTAGTTTTACAACATGCGGCCTTACTGAAAAGGCAATATTTTTTTGATGGGGAAGAGAAAGGATCTTGGGCAAAAGCAGGTGAAGTTTACAGGTGTATTTATTTCTGGAGTTCAGAAATATTGACTGTATTTCAGTTTATGATTAAATTAGATACCATCTGAAATTGATTACTGGTGTCAGTTTGTTCCTTTCTTCCAAGAGTCTGTTTCGTCTCCAACATTTTGCTGGTTTCTCTTTGTCAGACCTGTAAACGCCATGTCTGAATAATCAACTTTCTCAGCTCAGACCCACAAAATGAAGTAATCTAAATTGCTTTCTTCTGCAGCAGTATTCTTCCTAAAATACAGTGATTGTAACGACATACAAATATTCCTTGGGTAGTTTACTAATGCCTTTTAGAGTGCCATAATAAGTAGTTCTAATTTTACTTGGTATGCACATTTCAAAACCTACTTAATTGTTACTTCTATACATAAAATCACTTTCAGTACTTCTGTTCATCAGACCTGATTGTGATCAGTATTTTTGTGTGTCACATACACTGAAGTATAGATATATCTTTACCTAAATGTAGTCCTCTTATCTGTGTATCAAACTCCTCTGAGTTTGTGGCTTTTCCTTAGGTGTATAGACTGTAGATTCTGGGGTTTTTTTATTAATCTGAATCACAAGAAAACTTTCATTGATTGCATAATCAATGTAAAATAATCACTTGTAAAATGATGAGCATAGCCATATTAATTAAAGGCAAGCTGATGGGTTGACAATAAATGGTTTACATGGTAGTGCTTCCGATTTGGGTAAGAGCAATGGCATAATTTATGCTCAGTTCGACTTGTGTTTTTCAGCATGCAGGTATCTTGCATGCTGTATCTGAAGTGATGTATTTGGTATGGCAATTTTATTTCACACCTTTCATACCATACATTATTTCTAGCTTACATATTTAGTTTATAGCCTAGCTTTACTGTTCTGAAACATCATCTGGGAAAAGGTTTTAATCCTATGCCTGACAAACTTGTAAAATGTGAAGTTAAACTTGGTGTTATGAAACAGAAGGTAACACTGTAAAGGCATATGAGACTTAGGCCTGAGCTCCATCGCTTTGAAGTTATGAGTCCTTGAAGTGTTCTTCTGTATTTGGAGACTTCCCATGTTTCAGGTTATTGAACACCTCAGGTGCACTCAGGAAATATGGAGCTGCCTGGATCTGAGGCGTAGTAGCCTGGGAGCAGGGTCAGCAGACCTATTGGTAGCCCTTTGGAGGTGCAGTGCATCTTCCATTACACCTCTTTCAGATGTATCATTGGTGCTGCTTGTGGGGGGTAACTTCAAAATGGGAAATGGGACACAACTGATTGGTACAAATGGGAGAAGAAGCAGGCTTAGGACTCCAGTCAGTGTATCAACTACAATTCTGCTTGTCCTGATTTGGGAACAGAGGGTTTCTGCCATGTGAGGACATGCCTGTATAAGGAGTAGGGCTAAGACAGCTGTTAATGTTGGTGCAGAATTCAGTGATCCCAAGGTAACAGTAATGGTAGAAATATAGACTGATATTACCGTTCCTATCTATGAGATTCTGCAAAGGTGTGATTGCGGTGGATAGAGTGCCTCCATTAGCACCTCCCTGTGCCTTGCATATTCTCCTTGATGGATGAATCATAGACTATCTCCAGTTGGAAGGGACCCATAAGGATTATCAAGCACAGATCTTTCTTTCATGTTTCTCACCAGGCAGTCACATCATGGCTAGTTAGACCCATGATGCTCTGGATCAAAATGATCTTCACGTGTGTGGGTGCTGGCCAGGAGGATCATACATTTCAATTAATACGCTATTCCTTTGTTTCCGAAGGACATTTACTTGACTGGTTTGATTTGGAATAGAATAGAATAGAATAGAATAGAATAGAATAGAATAGAATAGAATAGAATAGAAGGAAGGGACCTACAGCGATATCTAGTCCAACCACCTGACCACTTCAGGGTTCACCAAAAGTCAACGCATACAGTTAAGGGCATTGTCCAAATGCCTCTTAAGCACTGACAGGCATGGGGCATTGACCACCTCTCTAGGGAGCCTGTTCCAGTGCCTGACCACCCTCTCGGTAAAGAAATGCTTCCTCATGTCCAGTCTGAACCTCCCCGATGTAGCTTTAAGCCGTTCCCACACGTGCTGTCACTGGATACCAGGGAGAAGAGCTCAGCACCTCCCTCTCCACTTCCCCTCCTCAGGAAGCTGTAGACAGCAATAATGAGGTCACCCCTCAGCCTCCTTTTCTCCAGACTAGACAAACCCACAGTCCTTGGCTGCTCCTCCTAGGACATGCCTTCCAGCCCTTCCACCAGCTTTGTTGCCCTCCTCTGGACTCATTCAAGTACCTTAATGTCCTTCTCAAATTGTGGGGCCCAGAACTGCACACGGTACTCAAGGTGAGGGCACACCAACACTAAATACAGCGGGATGATCACCCCTTTTGACCGGCTGGTCACGCTGTGTTTGCTGCACCCCAGGATGCGGTTTGCCCTCTCGGCTGCCGGGGCACACTGCTGACTCATGTTGAGCCTGCTGCCGACCAGCACCCCCAGGTCCCTCTCTGCAGGGCTGCTCTCCAGCCCTCCTCTCCCAGTCTGTATTTGTGTCTCGTGTTACTCCACCCCAGGTGCAGAATCCGGCATTTGTTCTGGTTAAATTTCATGCCACTGATGATTGTCCAATGCTTCAGTCTGTCCAGATCCCTCTGCAAGGCCTCTTGTCCCTCCTGAGAGTCAACAGCACCTCCCAGTTTGGTGTTGTCCGCAAACTTGCTATTGGTGCATTCAACGCCTGCATCCAGATCGTTGATATATATATTGAACAGAACTGGCCCTAGAATTGAGCCCTGAGGAGCAGTGCTGGTGACAGGTCGCCAGCCAGAGGTAGCGCCGTTCACTATAACCCTTTGAGCTCTGCCCTTCAGCCAGTTCTTAACCCAGTGCACCATGAACCTGCTCATCTCACCAGCTGGACAGCTTGCCCAGAAGGATTCTGTGAGGGACAGGATCAAAAGCCTTACTAAAATCCAGAAAAACTACATCCACCGCCTTCCCTTCAGCCACTAGGCGGGTGACCTTTTCACAGAAGGTTATCAAATTATTTAGACAGGACTTTCCCTTTGTGAACCCATGTTGACTGTGCCTGATGATTGCGTTGTTCTTAAATGCCTTTCAGCAGCACCCAGTATGATCTTCTCCATAATTTTTCCAGGTTCTGAGGTTAGACTATCAGGTCTGTCGTTTCCTGGGTCTTCCATTATACCCTTTGTGTTAATTGGAATAATGTTGGCTAACTTCCGCTATGCGGGGGCCTCCCCAGACTCCCAAGATCTTTGGGAGATGATCGAGAGGGGTCCTGCTGTAACATCCGCTAGCTCCTTCAGTACTCTGGGATGAATCCCATCAGGCCCCATGGACTTAGGAACATTCAGCTGATACAGCTGGTCCCTTACAATTTCAGTGTTCACAAATGGAAAGTCGCTGTTCCCACATTTGTGGTCCTCTGACTCAGAGGACCGGACAGCCCAAGGTCTATCGGTATTACTAAAGACCGACGCAAAAAAAGCATTGAATGCCTTTGCTTTTTCTTCATCCCTATTTGTCAGGTGACAATCTTCAACAAGTATCGGTCCAATGCTTTCCTTAGACCTCCTCTTGCTATTAACGTACTTAAAAAAACTTCAAAAAACTTAAAATACTTTTGTTTCTTACCTGTAGAGTTGGCTGGCTGATGAGTTGACAGTGTGATATCTGTCTTCTGTAAGTCTTCCCATTTATTTCAGCTGCGGGTTAGAAAAAAACACAATTACTTCAACAGACATAATTTTTTAATTGAAGCTAAATAAAATCTTAATGGTTTATGGAAGCTTTCAAGTAAGTGGTATTTTTTTAATGTTTTCATCATTTTTATTTCCGCCAGAATGGAAGGGGCTCAAGCCCTTGTACTATGTGTATTTTACTCTTTACTTCTCCCTGTAAATATCCCTTGTCACTGTTATGTAGGAAGCGTCAAGCATTTCTGAGGTACAACGCAGTCTGTCCTGCTGTGGTTCAGCATATGGACATAGGCTAGTACCCTAGAAATCCTTTTTGGACAAAGGATTCTGGGGTCTAACAATTGTGAAAGCAGTCTGTATTGCAAGGGAGACAAAGTAAACTACTGTCTCTTTTTCATGCACGAAGTAGGCATTCACTTAACAGTTGGTATCGCAGTAATGTTGTCTAGAGTTTACAGCTGGTCTGGCCCCAGCATTCTGGAAGTCCACCTATCTGTAGACATAGTGAGGACTTTTTGTGACCTCCTTGTGAAGTTCACTCTTATGAGTATGTAACAAAACGCATGAGTTCTGGGAGTGGGGCTTATTCCTGCATTTGTCTGAGGAGTCTTTATTTGCAGATGTTGTCCCTAAACTAAAGCCTTTATTATCATAAGTAAGGATGTACAGGATAAGATTCCTTCGTTTGGGCTCAGGCATGTCAGACACTTATCTTTCTTTGATAAGAGGAATCTTCTTCTGAAGTTTATTAATGAACATCCTTCAAAGATAAAGGAGTTTGGAGTCTTCTTGTTAAATGCATGATTTCTAACCACCCTGTTTTCAGCTGGGGATATTTTTGCATAGTAAGGGATTTACTCATAGTCAACTAGATATGATTGGCCATTCCCAGAGGCAATTGAATTTGATGGCTGAATAATGATCTGATAACTTTGGACAGACCTGCTTATAATGGAAGCAGAGGAGCAAGAGAAATGCATGCACACTTATTCCAGTGCACGAAAGCCAGGTACATTGCATTTTTGGTGGTTATTTATTTATTTATTTAAAGCCAGTGTTTAGGAAACAATGAAGAAAAGCTGAGTGTCAGAGAAGGTACTTGATGAATTTCACTTCAGCTCTCTTCTTACCTTGTGATTGCAGTACTTAACTTACATAGGATGTGGTCATGTGAGATGTATGACAAATTGATTTTTTAATAACCTGGTGAGCATGCTTCTGTTGTATGGTGTAATGAGTTATTATCTTTAATGAGTAAATGAATATTAGTATCCAAGTTGAACTGATGTTAGAACTAATTTTATTTTGAAATCTAATTTGTTAGGTGTTAGGACAGGAGCAGTATACATTCAAATAATATTATTAATTATAGCAAATATACCTTCCTAAAATAAGGTGAAATCTTGTAGAGGTCTATAACTCTTGCTGAGTGTGGTGGACCAAGATACTATTCTGAGTGATCTTCCTCCCAGATAAATAACTGAATCCACTAGTGCTGCATGTCCAGCACAAGTGTTTCTGTATTCTCTATACATACTGTTTCATGGTATATTTTTGAGATGAGAGACTGAAGCTCTTCAGAAGGTAGATGTTGAATTAGTTCAGTTTTGTTTTGTTCTGATTTATGTTTTCCTTCACATTCTTTTTGATTCTCAGATATGAAAGTAGTAGAGGTAGTATGGTTGTCTGTAGTTTTTACTGCTTGCCTAGATTCCATCCAGCTGGTTGTAGTTCATGCAGCCAGCTGTTGCAGTTGTGCTGAAAGGTACACCCGTTGCCATCTGTGACAGCTATGAATTTTGCAAAAATCTTCTTAATCATGTTTATGGGCTGTAAATGTGTTCTTTGCAGGTTTGAACTCCAAACCTGAGAAAATAATTAGCTACAGAAGTTACAGGTTCCATATGAACCTTTTATTCCTTTTTAATAGCTCTCACTGCATTTTCATCTACGGCTTTTTTCCAGCTTCGTTTTTTTGCAGCTTTTGTTGCCATGGAATGGTTATAGAAAAGACTGAGGGGAGAGAAGCATATCAAATGTGTTCATATAGCATCATAAAAGAAATATTTTTATTTTTTATATTTGCAACAGATATTTTTTAAGTGACTCATGACAGTAGGCAATAGCTTTCTAGTTGTTTTGCCCCCTTCCTCCTACTGGTATGGGAAGTTCTCGTTTAACATCATCTGTGTGTAAAAGACGATTCATAGAGAGAAGGTTTCAGACTATGTCTTTGTGGGTGTGGGTTTTTTTTGCTAGTTAATGTATCATTTCCAATGAAATTTCAATATAAGAACACAACCTAAAAACTTCTGCCTCTACAAAAGTGGCTTCTACTATGTATTTGCATATTGAAAATACAGAGTAATTTAGTAGATTTTTGCAAGAGAACCTTACATTAAATATAACTGAGGAAATTAGATAGGACTTTCCATTCCACAAGTTTGTGTGATTACAATTACATAATAAGCTTGTCATAGCACAAAGAATTTACGTAGGAATTCACTAGTGTAGCTGTAGTTAATTTCCAGTGAATCTGAAGTAGCTAAAGTGGGTACTGAAAATTCACGTGGCTGCACTGGGTGTGTTACTCCATTTCTTTTCAGTGGCATTGTCAAGTGCCTATTGCAGAACTGGGTCCCATAAAAATAATTAGCACTGTATGGTATAAGTGAAGCTTGCTTTCTGTATTAATGGTTAGCTTTTTATGACAAAATTAAATTAAAGTGATGGGGTAGAAACAAATCCATCTTGTGTGTCTAAAAGAAGTCATATTTTAGTCACCTACTTTATGATACCTTTAAAATGGTATTATTTATGAATTTGTGGAGTGGATTTAAACATTTGTAATTCTTCCTCTAGTAATTACAGGAAGTATCACACTGCTTTTCCTTACAGTGGTTATTTCTTTACTTCGTTGTTGCAGTATGTTTCAACTTCAATATCTCAAAATATTTCCATGAAAGATAACGTAAAAAATGATCTAGTTCCTTCCAGAATAAGCATGAGATTCTGACTGGAGGGAAGGCAATGGATGGGGGGAGAAGCAGAAACGCTGGGGTGAGGTGGGGAACAGTACAGCTCAGGTCTGAGTTGGCTGCTTTTCAGAACTTCCATTTTGGGAAAAAGCCGTTACTGCTTTGCTGTACAGAGAACGTCAAACATAAGAGAAAATATCCCTCTGTGGTGTGTCACACTGTGGAATTAAATAGTTCTCATGATTCAGTAAGTGTGTAGAGCTCTGCTCCAGCTCTGGTAGTCCAAGGTGGTTTAATTTCAGCCTTGCTAAACAGTGACAATATTTACGTTCTGGTTATTCTACCAGCGCAGCTGTTGTGACATGTTTGCCTAACTCCACTGCATAAATGCAGGTCACGAGCACTCACCATAACTTCGGCAAGAGCCACGGGAGTATTCACTAGCCCTCAGAAGGAACTCCAGGTCTGTGACGAAGGAGACAGGGGAGGGGTGACGAAGGAGACAGGGGAGGGGTGACGTTGCCAGAGCCTGCCTTTCTGTCCAGAGCAGAAAGGTTAACTCCCTAATGGCAATTCCCTTCCCTCTCCTTGACCTGGCACTTTGGATCTCCTCTGCGCCGTCTGAGGATTGTTGGCAGCTCATGTTTCTGTGTAGTAGCTAATTACCTTAGTGTAAGACAGGCAGTTTCATTCTCTCTTACGCAAACCAGTCACATAATGTGTGTCGAGGGGACAGAGGAGTGAGGCAACATGCTTGTAGTGTCGTATTCAAGAAGGGAAAAAGAAGAAGCTGGCTGCCACAGAGCAGTAAAAACCAGAATAGTGGGGTAGTAGGAGGACTGCAGGGGAGAAACAGAAGATTTGGGTGGTTTAAAAGAAAAGAGGAGGGAAAATATGAGGAAGAAGAGAACGGGGTTGGGAAGAGGCTGAGAACATGGAAGGAAAAGGGAAGGGGTCAACGTCTTCCTTTCCCCATTGTTTTCTTGAGGTTGCTTCTCCAGGAAATAATTCGGCTATCAGACCTTTAGCTTGCATTTAGCTGGCATGCCTTAAGGTTACATTTTCTAACTGGAAACATCAAACACACATCATTCCCCCCCCCAAGCTTAATAAGAAAACAAACCCTGCCATGCACTGTAGCTGCATCCAGCATCCTCACTGCTGGATTCATTGGTTTGATGGTTTAACTACACTATTTTCATTTCAGCCTCTGGTTGTCTTTTGATTTGAAAAGCTCGGAAGGGAGGAGTGATTGCTGGGTTGTGGCTGAGGGTAGCTTCACGCTGTGGTGTCTCACAGCTCTGCTCCAAGCCTCCAGACTCCTTCACCGTTTTGTCAGCTGGTTTTCCCTTTCAGGTCCTGAGCTCTGGCACTTCTAAAAGCCGTGTGTTTTTCAGTGATCTGTTTCCCTGTATCCGTATCTGTGTGCTGTCATCTGTACTTAACTGTTTTGCTCACAACTCGCTGTGCTTACTGCCATGAAGTGGCCAGACTTGGTTGTTCTTTTCTTGTGTCAAGCCCATTGCAGCCTGAGACAATAGCTTTTGTCTACTCCCAGTCTTTCCTTTAGCTGCTTTCTCCTTCCTTCCTTCTTCGATTTTGAACTCTCTGCATATGCTGTTCCCTTTTATGGTCCTGTCAGCTAGTGTTCACCAGTAGGGTTTGATACAAATTATGTGGTCTTTTGGTATAATTGCTAAACACTGTTATTTATACTTGCTGCGCCAATGCTATTGATGTATGTATAAAGGAAGACAGCATTTCTGCCTTAGTCCAAGTCAGACGCACAGATAGAAAGACACTATCCCTGACATCTACTTCTCTTTCAGTGGCACATAAATTTATTGCTTATCATATCGTTAGTACCACCTTCTTATTCAAAATGAATAGAAAAAGGACCGGGTAGAAAATCAAATAGAGAACTCACTATTTTTTTTAAGAAAGCAGGGTTCTTTGCATAAAAGAAAGGGCTTTGTGCACAGAAAATGTGTTCATATGTCTCGTGTGATTTTAAGTGTAGAATTATGAATACAAGCACGTGTATAAATTCTGGTTTATGCACAAACTGTATTCTGTATTGCAGGCAAACTCTGAACATGTGAACACTTCAGGAGGGGAGAGCAGTAGTTATCTTGCTTTACATTGTCTTGGCTAAACTCTACCGTAATTCCAATTCCCTGCAGGAATGATTCTCCATTTCTTGCTGATAACCCATGTGTATAATCTAATGGTTAGACGTGTACCTAAACATCTGAGAGGAGCATTAATAATTCACAGGCATTTAACTGGGAAAGCTCTCTTTATTAAAGCATGTCCCTTTTACTCACTTCATGGAAGAAAAAGGGTCTGGAAGGGACTTGTGCGCTTTCTTAGCATCATTGCTGCTCATTGTGAATAATTTGTATGTGATTTAAACCCTATAGTTAAGCTCTTCTAAAGCATCTATGCTGAAAGACAGCTGTTTGGTAGTGTGAAAAGAAATAAATTGGATTGAATTTTTACAAAGTGGATTGTAAAGTTGTGGCTTATGCAGCTGTTAAAAAGGTTTAACTGCAGTCATTGGTATATATACCTACACCGGTGGGGGTGAACAAACCTCAGAGCCCCGACAAAGATGGAGCATGGTCTCTGGTTGTTGGGCAGCATTATAACCCTGGGAAGACAGGAAACTTCAGGTGAAGGAATGCTTCAGCAGAGTGTTTTCCACTGTGACTGTTAAATGGGGCAGCCGTGCAGGTGGCCTTGTTCCAACGGCAGAGACAGAGGAGAAGCTGAAATGTTAGAGTCAGCTGGTAGCTTTTCACATGTGATGATGGCACAGCCACAAATACAGTAAAACATCAGCGCTAACCTCAAGACCATCAGAAACAGGCTTTGGGAAGTGAAAGACAATCCTGTGACAAAGTTGAGCGGAATAGCTTGTACAGGCTGTTTATAGAAAGGTTGAAAGCTGCTTTTTTTCTCTTGCGACCCTCCCTTTTTTGAATTAACAGTGCCTACCGTGCCGAGAACCCATGGGGTAAGGGAATAGGAGACAGTCTGGTACAGAGTCCTCTGCCATTGTGTCTTTCTCCCTCTTTCTCCTACCTGATGGCCAGCGCAGGCAGTGGGATTAGTGAAAAGTTTGGCTGCTTGCTTGGGAAGATGTGTTTGGTGAGCACTTGACCTTTGGCTAAAAGGTAACTGTGTGAAGGGAAGCACAGGATATACAAGGAAGATACAGTATGGTTAAAAGACCACACAGTCCCAACCCTTCTCATAATTCTTTGGCATTTTTTGCATTCTTAGCTTAGGGTTTGTTTGGTTGTGCTTTTTTTGGCTGTGAAAAAATGTCTAAAAAAAAATCTATTAAAAAATACCACTGTCATTCTAGGAAAAAACAGATGTCTCAACATGTGCCCAGAATTCAAGTTCAATTTTTAACGGATGATCCTCAGTTCTTCTCCCCATTTTGCAGAATGACAGAATTCTTTCACCCTCAGGTCACCAAGGTCATCATGGCTCTGCAGTTTTCTGGTAGACTCATTGTCTACCACTTCTTTGATAGAAATTGTTGTTATTTCCATTTTCTTCACCTCCAAAGGACAAAATACATCTTAAATTTAACCTCTTAGCAGCAGCCTGATCAAACTGGATTCCTTATTCTGTTTCTATTGACTAATGGGTAAATGAGATTTTCCTTTTTCTTTTTTAGTAACCCTTCCACGATGAGTAGACCTCTCAGCTGTGCATATATCATCTCTCCTTTATGAATTTGTTGTGTTATTGTAACCCCACGTTCATGGGCATTACTCATCACAAAGCACAGAGTTAGCTTAATTTAAAGAAAGAGAGACTTGCTTAAGGGGAGGAAAAAAAAAGAATTTGTTAATGCAGTGCTTTTGCCACATTTCATTAACAAAGGTGAAACATGAAGACTAGAAAGTAAATAATACATAAATAGTTAGGAAAGGTCAGGGGAAAAGCAATATAAGGAGACTCCTACAATAAATAAGTGTAAGTTTAGTTGCACTGCTGAATTGATTTTCCTGTCTAGGAATTTTTCAAGTAAAATATTGGCTGAGATTTCTCGGCATGGGTGCCTAGAGAGGCACCTCAGCTCCATGATTAGGGAAGCCAAGCTGCCAGCCTGCAGCCCCAGCTTATGTTAGCTAGTGAGCAGTATGTCAGAACAAAAAACCCTCTACCTTTTGATGGCTAAAGAGGGAATGAAAAACAATTCGCCACGCATTTGCCTTAAGCTTTAAAAAAAGTCCAGCCTGATACATTGATTTATGTTTAAATAAATAAATAAACTCTCTGTGCATATGTCATCAGCTGAGATTCCTGTGCCACACTGCCATTTTCCATTTTGGGAAGATTATCATCTTGGCATTCAAATTCAGTATTCAATTTACTGCCCAGTCTGACCACCAAGATCTGTCCCTGTGGAACAGCTGCCAAGCCAGTTAACCCCTGTTCTGTTTTTGTGCATTAGAAAGGAATAATCACTGTGAATAGCTTCCCATTTGTCTTTATTGTAGTTCACTTTAATTCATTTCTGTTCTCTCCTTCAATCTGTCAGTTTTATTACTAGATTGAATGTTAAGCCTAAGCTCCTTGGCAATATCTGAATTTAAAAGCTATATTTTTATGAGATGGGAGTAATTTTTTAAATAAATGATGAGAAAAACCAAAAACTCTCTTTTCCTTGAAAAAAAAATTCTGTTCTGAGATTGAGTGTACACTGCTCCCACCAGAAAGCTTTGTCTTATTCTTTCCACAGCATAATTTTTTTTCCCTGCTCTGGCTCATGCCAGTTAAGAATAGAGAAAGAGATTTGTTTTAATCTTTTTGAATGTTTGTAGCTCAGTCCAATAGAATTCTTAATCAGTAGCATACAATATGTTAGGCCAGAGTAGTATTTTTGAGTATGGCATTGTCATGGTTTAGCCCCAGTCAGCAACCAAGCCCCACACAGCCGCTCGCTCACTCCCCGCCTCCCCGGTGGGATGGGGGAGAGAATCTGAAGAGCAAAAGTAAGAAGACCCGTGGGTTGAGATAAGAACAGTTTAATAATAATAATAATAATAACAACAACAATGAATTGTAACGAAAAGGAGGAGGGAGGGAGGGAGGGAGGGAGAGAACCCAGGAAAAACAAGTGATGCAACCACTCACCACCTGCCAACCACCACCCACCAGTCCCCGAGCAGCGGTCACTGTCCCCCAGCGAGCTCTCCCCAGTTCATACACTGAGCAAGACGTCTTATGGTATGGAATAGCCCTTTGGCCAGTTTGGGTCAGCTGTCCCGGCTGTGCTCTCTCCCAGCTTCTTGTGCACCTGGCAGAGCATGGGGAGCTGAAAAGTCCTTGACTAGTGTAAGCACTGCTTAGCAACAATTAAACCATCAGTGCGTTATCAACATTATTCTCATGCTAAATCCAAAACACAGCACTGTACCAGCTACTAGGAAGAAAATTAACTCTATCCCAGCTGAAACCAGGCCAGACATTTTGAAATATGTATTGCTAGACGGTTATTTCTCGCTTTGGTCAGCTTAACCTCTTCATAGTTTCCGTGAACATAATTTATGCATATCTGATTTTAATTGCTAAGGAAGCTGAGCCCAGCCTTTCCTTATTGGAGTTAAGGCCCAAGAAAGACAGAGAGAATGCTTGTTCAGCATACATTTCCCTGGCATGGGACAGGTTTCGTTTTGCTGGCATTTCACCTCTGAGTGCAGTGCAGGGGGGAGAGAGGGAGAGACTCAGCTTCCAGGGTCCATTGCTGTGGTTTGTGTCACCCACTAAATATAGAACAGAATTCTGCCAAACGACGCAGTAATTCCTATGTGAAAATAGATGCTGTGCTCCGCTCCCAGGCTAGCAGCTGCCTGCTTTTGATACATGGGCTTCAGCAGGGAGGCAGTCACATGGCCTTGATATAAGACTGTCCAATTCCTTGTAAAAGTTCTCTGTCCTTTCAGTGAGTGTCAGCAGATGAAGCCAAGCAGCTTTACGTCATGAAAAGAGCAGGAAACAATCTGTGATACCTTTTTGGTATGGATTAACCTAATAATTGGCTTTCTGGTTTGTTTTTTAAGCTGCTGGCCTTTAAAAACTGATAACGAGCACCCGTCTATGCTCAGCACAAATGTATTGTCTTTGACTCTTTTGGAGTGGTGAATTCCAGAAGTTATTGGCATTGCAGTTGTAACTGCTCATGGTTGACCAAGAACGTGTCATAGTGAGATGATTTGTTGGTCTTTGTGCTGTGCCGTCTAATGCTTGTGCTTCATTTGTACTGAGAACAGGATGGATAAAAGACTCACTTCCTAGACAAAGGGAGGATCCTGCTTCTTTTCAAAAATACTTTTGGCGTTGAAGGAGAAATCTTGCTCTGTTCTTTGCTTCAAAGAGATGCAACAAGTATGAAGAGCCTGAGAAGACTGCTACTGTTTGTCTTAGAAATGAGTTGAATAATGAAATGACATGAGTTGAATAAATAATACTGTAACAGAATGCAAAATAATGAAACTTGATAGAGAAGGGAATCTGTACTTTTTCTTCATCTTGTTCCATAGCGTGTGGCAAATCAATATGCAAAACACTGAAAAGCCCAGGAGTTCCCAAATGCTGCTCTTGTGGTGCATGCTTTGGCTGTGGAACTCACTGCTATAGGATGATATCAACACCAAAGGATTCAAAGACAATTTGGGCTTCCCTGTGATAAGACTACCCACTGGTCAAATATCAGAGAAAAAGAAAACCTCACTTGCTTTGTGACTTAATCTGATCTTTGTCTCTAGGGAGTCAATTGACATTCTTAAATTAACTGTCATAGGTGTATTTTGCTTATTGGGCTTCCTTTGGATGTCTGGTTTTTGCACGTTGTCAAAGGCAAGCTACTGGAGTGGTGGGGACTTAACATTTGATCTAGTTCTGTAGTTGAATCCTAAAAATTATGGTACTGAACTTGGAATAAGAAATACGATTGACAATTTAACCCATGCTTTCACGTTGCCATATGACATCGCTTCATGTCCTGGTAGCTTCCGATCCTACTTGGAGTTGCCAAACCTCTGTAGGGTAGTTTCAAAGTACTTCAGTCATTGATCATTCCTAAGCCCTGTGCTGTTGATATTAATAGAGGAAAGGCTCTTGTTTTCTTAGGCACCAGCAATTGCTGTTAGGGGCAACCTAGACTAAGCCTGTTTCCGTTAACCTTCTTACAAGTAGTGGTAGTGCAGCTTCAGTAGCATAGAATTATCTAACGCAGGAAGAATGCCATGGCTGACTAAAGTACTGTCATGCTACAACAGAGCTGTTCTTTAACCAGGGAGAAATGGAGGTGACATTTGGAGCAGAATTCTCCTGCCAGCAATGCTTTCACAGTATCGTGCACTTGCCTCATGATGTCCCCTTGCATTTATGAAATGGTCCTGTGTGTATATTTTAAAATAACACTAATTAAGAGGGATCTTAATAGATCATGAGGGAATAGACATAATTTGAATACCATTGTGAGAAAGCAGGGCCCAGAGGTTTTACTGCTAAAGAGCAATGGAAAAGAATACTGCATAAAGTATAGTCGTTTTGAGGATCTCTCTTGTTCTTCTCCCTATTGAAATGCAGAGAGTGCAAGCTCAATGATCTTTTTTGTTCTTGCTCTTCTTTCTTTTGGCGTTTTTTAATGTGCTACCTTTTCTTTATCAAATAGGGGAAAAAAAGGTATTTATTTCTACATTTATCTTTCATCACCTCTAGCTTTGTTAGGTTCTTATGTAGTCACTTTGCTCTGACCTGAATGCTACTAGCTACACAGGACCCTAAGAAAGTTGCAAATAACAGTTACAGTCTTCAAAAATATCTTTCTTCATAATTGCAAGAGTGGTTAGTTAACAGAACTTGGGCTCCCAAGTCTCACTGTAAATAATTCGGAGCCTTTGTCTCTCTTACAGGATTCTCTTGTGGACTTATGCATGTCAGGGAGCAGCAAGAATGGGCATAAGGGGAGGTGAGCTACGAGCTTTAATCTTAGTGGCAGGACTAGTGCAAACTAAACATTTAAGAAACAGAACGAACATACTAGCAAAGTATCACATGAGCTCTAGGTGCAGATACTGAAACCATTGTGAACACGCTTGGGATTGTAAGGATCGTAACTTCACAGAAGAGCCATCAATTAATCATTTCATAAAAGGAGGAATGGCGTTAGGGTGATCAGGAAGAAGAATCCTTGCATTCTTGCACTGGAGCGTTCAGTTTTGTAGGCTCTTAAAAGCTAGTGGGCATCACTTCCATCACATAACTTACTTTTAATCAGTGTGCATATATAGAATATAGTAAAAGCAGCTTTAGCTGCAAGAATTCAGGGAGGCTGGCAAATTAAAAAAAGGTTTTTTTTGCTCTTGTCTTCCGTTCTTTATTGTATAGGCAGAAAGTGAAACATCAGGATTATTTTTCCTTCTTAAAAAGGAATGTCTTGACGTTAACTTTTGACAAACAAAGACTCTGATGACTCTGATGTTGTTTGCTGTTGTTGATTGTCTTTGAAGATGCTGGAATTTTCTTACTTTCTCCTTGGCTGAGGAGAAGATGTGGAACTATTAGAAAAGGGACCTTTTCCTCAGCCCATTTACAATGAATTAGTTAAGCAGATGTTAACAAAAGGAAATAATGGTTAGACATTGAAATGTTTTTAGATCTATGGCTAAGAATTTTGTCGACCTTTGTAATGGCAATCTCCTGTCATCCGTGTGAATCTACTGAAACAGAAAGTCTAATCTCACTTTTTAATTATGTGCACACAGATTGCTTGCGCGTGCACAAAAGAGATGCAGGGATAGATTAATTTGTTGTTTTTGACAAAGCATATGGCTTACTCATTATGTATGCATATGCCTCTGTGGACAGAGGGGTGAAAGAGGAGATGGAAAAAGGACACCAGCTGGTTGGTTTTTCTTGACCTGTGTTTGGACTATCCTGTTGCAATAATGTTTGTGTTCTAACTCATAGACGTTTCTGCACTTTCCTAAATTTTAAGGAGCAGTTTGCAGATGTACACTTCAATCATCTGTCATTGCAAGAAGACTGAAAAAATACTTGCTTATTATTGTACAGGAATAGCTGGTGGATGAAATAAGGAAGCCTAAAAGTAAGGCTACATATCAGCTTCATTGAGGTGCAGTACTTGGCGGGGTTTAGAACTGAGAAAGTTAGTAAATTCTGTTATTGAGTCTGGTCCACGTGTTTTTCAGTCTAAGTCATTCTTAGTCATTTAACAAACTGTATTTCAACACCTGAGATGTGCAGAATGATCCAAGTTGGAAAAAATTTTTGCTGTTGTCACCAGTATTCAGTCTTTGAACAGGGCTAAGATCATGAGAATGACTCACAAAGGCACTAGCCAGTTCAATCTTCAAGTAACAACCAGAGAAACTTAGATCTGACCGTGTGACCTTGCTTTCTTGCACCCCAGGTGCCACAAGCTTCCGGGTAACATTTTCTTCCTGTGAACTGGCATACCATTTTCAGCTTGTGCAGGTGTACTCCTGTCCTCAAGGCTGAAGGCTTCAGTAGTAGTAGCGGCCAACCTGCAGCTTTCTCTCAAGCAGTTCCTGAACTCAGTCCATGTCTGACTTTGAACACCAAGCTGTGGAGGTTGGTGAACTAGCAGGGGCTGCTGGGGCTGAAAATGCCAGGGACCTAGCAGTGTGTTCAGAACTGGGACAGTGGGATTCCTTGGATCCTGCTCTAGTGTTTACCTGTCAGCAGTAAGCTAGGGTCCTTGCCCCTCTTAGCATCTCCTTCTTCTACTCTGATTTCTTTGAGTTTTGTGTTATGTATCTTTATATTATGAAAAAATTGGTATGAAGAGGATCAGGAAGGCTGGCCTCCTTCCCTCCTTTCTAGGACCCTGCTGAAGTCAGCAGAAGCTATGCTATTGATTTCACTGCAGCCGGTATTTTATCCTTTCTGTTTAAGAAAACAGTTTATGCTTAGACTCATTTACCACTTAAATTTCCCATTATACTCACAGCTAATGTTCTACCTCTAGTTTGTTGCTATTCAGAAAACAATGGGTCAGTTTCTAGTTCTTTATGAGGAAATTAAGATAGAAACGAATGGAATATTTTGAAGCCTTTGTCATCTGTGTAGCATATTTTCCAGGCCTAGACATTTCAGATACCTATGACAGATTTTCGCGCACATGCATATATGGCAGTGATAATAAGATCAAAAAGACAGGTTCAGAAATAAGTTTAGAATAATGGATTTCAATATAGTACCTTCCTAAAATGAACTTCTACCAGCTTCCCCACACACACACAAAACATATCTGATCTCTGGATTAGGTGAGCCAAGCCTTAATTTAATCTGAAAGTTTAACCTAAAAACTGTTTGGAAAGTGATTTACAATCTGTATTTATCAAGGACACTAGTCTTTTCCTAACAAAAGTATTCCTTAAGGCTTTTTGCCATTCTCAGAATCAGTGAAATGGCTGCTTTAATGTTAAGTGGGAGCCACTGCCACCTTTACTGAAGAAATATTTAAGCTTCTTCAAACATTTCACCTTCTTACAAGGACTGTTAGAAAATGAACTAAGAAAACATCCTGCCCTGGAAACTTCTCTGGAATTTATGGAGGAAATAGCCTTTGAAAAATTTTGCTGCAGCAGAGGAATCACCACGTACAGCTTGTCACCAAGAAAGGATTCATTTAGCCAGAAATTAATCCTGAGCTCTCTCCTTATAAATGTAGTTGGACAGATCCAATTCTTGTCAGGCACAAAGCAAGTGATGCATAAACAAAGAATCCCAGCACATTTAATTTATGCGCGCTAGCCCTGTTTCATTTCTGACCATGTTCCTTCAATGTTTTATGTAGTGTCAGCTGTTCAATTTGAATTCTTAGTGGCCTTTTTTAGTTTCTACCTTTTTTGCAGAGGTTACAGAAAAAATGGGAGAGCTGTGTCTGGTGGTTCAGTTTAAACTTGGCTGTACAACTGCTGGCAAGTGGTTTACCATGCGCACAAAAAAATCTGCATGGGCTGAGAATAAATGGAGAAATCTTTAAAACGGCTTTGGAAAATAGCATAGAAAATGTTTGCTTCAGAGTGACAAGGCAGAAAAACATTATTACTATACAAAAATGTGGTTTTGACTATACAAAAATGTAGTAAGTTGTCCTCCTTAAGGATTTTCCAACAGCAGGCTGGCTACGCTGGTCAGTAAAGCAGAACCAAAAGACCTCTGAGTTGGTGTTGGTCTGAGCCACTAAGTCCACTTATAACGCAGCACAGCCCTCCTGGCTCATGTCTGGAGTCAGTCTAGCTTTTCAGCTGCCTCTTCTGAATTTAGGACATAGGTGCCCCACGCGCCAAGTTTCAGACTTAGTTTGCCTAGACTGTGCTATTATTGTACAACCAGTGTACTGAAAAGTGTCTTGAATTTTCTTCTGGCATGGGGTGAGGAGAGGGGAATGAGGAATAAACTGAAAGTGACTGTACTTGACTGAATGGTCTGCCACATATGTGCCTGTCCACATCTGTACTTTGGTTTTGTACAACTTTGGGGCAATAGATTAAATGTTTGAGGAAGTTAACATGCTTATAGTGTGATAACAATGATGCTTTCCTAGTTCAAAGATCTTTTAGTTTTATAGGTCAAAGAAGGCAATACGCCGCTCAGATTGTGAACTGACTAATCTGAGGTCATATGACACATCAGGAGACAAATTACAAGCTGAGTCTAAGAATGCCATGTGCCTGATGTAATTGCTATATAGCTTTTACCATGACATTTGGATTGCATTTCTTTGCAGCAATTATATTGTTCTTTTTTGTGTTGCTTAAAAGTGGTCAGAGCAATGACAACGTGACTATGAAAGACCTCAGGTTAGGACTGATGGCAAGTTGAATATGAGTCAACAGTGTGCCCTGGCAGCGAAAGGGCCAACCGGGTCCTGGGGTGCATTGAGCACAGCATAGCTAGCTGCTTGAGAGAGGTGACTGTCCCACTCTGCACTGCCCTGGTGCGGCCCCACCTCAGGTACTGTGTGTGGTTTTGGGCACCTCAATATAAGAACATCAGACTATTAGAATGTGTCCAGAGGAAGGTGACCAAGATGGTGAAAGACCTCAAGAGCAAGAATCACAAGGAGCGGCTGAGGTCACCTGGCTTGTTCGGCTTGGAGAAGAGAAGGCTGAGGGGTGCCCTCATCGCAGTCTACAGCTTCCTGAAGGGGGGCAGCGGAAGGGAAGTTGCTGATCTCCTCTCTCTGGTGACCAGCGACAGGACATGAGGAAATGGAATGAAGCTACGTCAGGGGAAGTTCAGACGGGACATTAGGAAAAGGTTCTTCACCGAGAGGGTGGTCAATCACTGGCACCGGCTCCCCAGGGAAGTGGTCACGGGAGCAAGCCTGTCAGAGCTCAAGGAATGCCTGGACGACGCTCTTAGTCATATGGTTTAGTTTTAGGTAGTCCTGCAAGGAGCAGGGAGTTGGACTCGGAAGATCCTTATGGGTCCCTTCCAACTTGAGATACTCTATGATTCTAAGAGGATACTAAAAATATCATGAGACTCTCTTGAGTTGTGCAGCAATGGACTCTGTACAATAGGACACATTCCAAGGCACTGCCTGGAGCAACTACCCTGAAATACTGGAGTCTTCAGAACAGACAGAGTCCCTGAAAGCTGATACAATCCAGGCCTTGGACAAGAGTGCCTGGGTGGATTGTGGTGTTCCATGTCAGGGTTGTAGTCATTGGTTGAGCCACTAAGTCACCACAAAAGGATATGTGAGGGATATGGAGAAACAGGAGATTGACGGGATCTCTGCAGAGCTCCTACAGAGGCAAGAGCCTAAGCCCTGCAATGCAAGAAAGGAAGGACAACTCTGTGACTGCATTTGAACGATCAGTGGATGTATACTCCCATACAAGCTGAACAGATGCATCAGAGCCAGCAGGATCCGAACCACATCTGAACCAGCACCGAGAGGAAGTGGTGTGTGACACTGGTTGGAGACTTCCTTCTACAGGGTACAGAGGCACCCATCTACTGACCTTACGTGCTACCTCACGTGATCTGTTGCTTGCAGGGAGGCTGGACTGGGGCTGTTGCAGAGAGCACTAAGGCATGTCTGGACTTTGGCCCGCTCCCCCCGCTTGCTCATCCATGTGTGCACCCATAATACTGTCAAGGGAGACCTTAACAAACCAAGAGTGGCTGCAGGGCACTGGGACCCAGGTGCTGTTCTCCTTGGCCCTGTCATTGGAGATGAAAGGCTTGGGTAGGAGGGCAGCCAACCTACGGGATAACACCTGACGGCACAGCCAGTGTTGTGGACAGAGCTTTGGCTTTTATGACCATGGGCCCCCTCTTTGAGGATGGGGAGTGCTGGGGAGACAGAGGATGCCACACAGGGGTGGGACAAGAGAACGTTTTCAACAGGCTTTCCAGGCTAGCTAGGAGGGCTTGAGCCTAGGTTCATCACGGGATGGTGACCAAAGCTTGAAGAGAAGGGGAGGCACCGGCAGCAGGAAGGAAGTGCCTGGTGAAATGGGAGTGCACGCTTTTGTTGGAGACCTGCGAGGGGGGCAGTCCAGGAGCTGGGGTTAGACACAGCACAGGTAATGCCCTTGGTGGCCAGGGCGCTCTCCCATGGCACTCCCACTGAACAGGGGGGGCAGAGCAGGTGTGCTGATAACAGGGTCCACTGACCTTCCCAGGCAAGGCAAGGTAATGAATCGCGTCACGGTCCATCCAGAGAGTCCAGTCAGGAGAAGAAGGAGATGAGGTCAGCATGTCAGGACCTGGAGTGGCTAAGTTACTTGGCTAAGTTAGAGTTTAGGTGGCTGATCCAAGCCCAGCTCCTTTGCTGATAAGAGCTGTTGGGAAGAAAGCTATGAGCAAGAGCCTGTCCCTCCTTTCCCTTGAGAACTGTTTTTAAGCAGAGGCCTTGCCGCTGGTTCCTGCCTGTGCTCCATCGCCGCTGTGTAGCAGCTATGTCTATGGCTGATCTTGAACCTGCACCATCTGGACCTTGACTCAGACCCACTGGTTCAGCTTCTTGGCTGACCTTGGATCTGCCTCGTCACTATGGACTTGCTGGGGGAATCACTGGGCTGCATGTGACTCACTTTGGCCCTCACCCTGACCTGGACATGCCGTTCTGCGTCCTGGCTCCTGCCTGATGGGGCCACTGGCTGCACCAGCCTTGTTTATTGCGTTCCACTCCTGACTAGCCTTCCATGGTAGAGCAGCCAGCCCTCACTGCTGTCTGACACAGAGGTGGCACTGCTGACAAGGCTGCCATGTAGGTCCAAGGTCCATCCAGATGTGAGTCAATTAGCAAGATCATAGCCCTGAACTCGAGTAAAGCAGGCTTTGGGTTGTTGAGGCAGTATGACATGCAATTTGCCCTGGAGAGCAAAGGCGTCCAGGAGAGCTGGTCAGACTTCAAATACAACTTCCTCAAAGCACAAGAAGGGACCATCTGATGTGTGGGAGGTCTACCAGGCCTGGCAGAAGGCCAGCATGGCTGAACAGAGAACTCCTGACTGAGGCTGACAGCGCAGAGGAAACGCAGAGAAGGCAGAAGTGGGGCTGGGCTGCTCTGGCGGAATGGAGCCATTGCCCCAGTATGGTGGAGTGGAATCTGGAAAGCCCAAAGCTCGTCCGGAGTTGAAAGGAGTGAGGAATGTGGAAGGCAACACGAAGGGCTTCTATGAATACATTGGTGGTAGACGGGAGCCTAAGAAAAAGTGGACGCTCTGCCAAATGGGTCGGGGACCTGGTGACAAAGGACATGCGCGGTGCCTTGCTTGCCTTGGCATTTACTTGTTCAAGGCCTGCTCTTGGACCTTGGATCTCTGAGCTTAGTGGCAAAATCTGGCAATGATGTGGAGCATTGCCCGCAGTAGAGCAAGACTACATTGGGGACCAAGAGGCAAGCTGGACATACACAAGTCCATGGGTCCACCCGACATGCTGCCAGAGGTGCTGAGGGAGCTGACCAAAGTCACTGCAAAGCTGCTCTCATCTTTGAGAGGTCACAGTGAGCAGGGGAGGTTCCTGGTGATCTGAAGAGGCATATGGCACACACGGCCCCCCGCCATCTCCCTGAAAAGCAAGAAAGAGCCCCCGGAGAACTACAGGTTCGTCAGCCTAATCTCCTCCCCTGGGAAGATCACAGAGCAAATCCTCACAAAAACTACTTCCACTTGTACGAAGGACAAGAAACTGATTCGGAAAAGGCGGCACAGATTTACCAAGGGCAAATTATGCCCAAGCAGCCTGATAGCTTTCTGCAGTGAGACAGCTCTTCACCAGAATGAGTGGAGAGCAGTGAGTGTTGTTCACCTGGACTTAAGCTTTAAGCTCTTTGCCGCAGTTTCCCATAGTAACCTTGTAGCCAAATGGTTGAGGTATGGTTTGGATAAGTGGAAGATAAGGTGGGTGAATAACTGGCTGGACTACTGGGCTTAAAGGGTCGTGATCAGCTGTTCAAACCAACTGGCAGCAAGTTTACTATTTGTGCTTCTTGGGGATTGATGCTGGGGCTAATACTGTTTAATGCCTTGTTTTTTAAAAGACCGCAGGTCACGAGACATGGTTATTCCATTTTATTTGGTAGTGCACCTGGACTACTGCACCCAGTTTTGGATTCCCCAGTGGAAGAAAAACATGGGCATACTGGATCCATCAGGATCATTTTGGAGACTGGGATGCATGACATACAAGGAAAATGTGGGAGAACTGGATTAGTTAGAAGAAGAGGGTTTAAGGGGGTGCAGGAGATGGTCTCACTGCTGTCTTCAGCTACTTCATGTGAGGACATAGAGGAGATGGAGCCAGTCTCTTCTTGGAGGTGTGCAGTTTTAGGACAAGAGGCAACAGATGCAAAGTGGAACAAAGGAAAGTATGAGTAGTTGTTAAGAAAAGAATTTTCTGTTAAACTTTCAAATGGGTGCCTAGAGGTGTTTGGACTCTCCATTCCTGGAAGTATTTGTAACTTGACAGGACCATGAGTTACTTGGTTTATGCTGCCTTTACTTTGGGTAGGAGATGGATCCAAATGTCACCAGGATTTATTTCTGAAGTACAACTTTGGGTCCAGAGTAGTGTGAGTACTATGCCAACCGCAGTAGTTTCCAATGTTGAGTGCAGCCTTGTTTGCCAGACGAATAAGTTAAAAATTGGGGTTCCTTGGTCACATGTTGTATGACTTTACCGGTCAGGAATGTTCAAGAAGAGAGACACTTAGAAGAAAAGATTTCAGAAAGAAAATTTTAAGTTTTTTATTTGCCGTTTTGATGAAAACCACCAGCTAACAGATTTTTTTTTTTCCAGGAAGAAACACACAATCTTGTCATTTTCACTTTTTATATGAGCAAGAAAAAGAACTGCAGCACGGAGCCTGCTGTTTGTATTTGTGACTCTTAAATTTTCATTTGGATAATGAAAACAGGCTGCTAAAGAGGTCGCGAACATGCTGTCTTCAGATATATTCAAGGCCTCGTTTAGTAACCGTTTTTTTCTTGAGATTTGAACGCAGAGACTTCTATATTACACTCTGATGATTAATACCAAGTTTGTGTTAATGCTGCCCCTTCTGCCCCCCCCCCCCCCCCCCCATAAGGGTTGTGTAGGTCTGGTACAGCCTTCCTACTTTAGGACTATTTTGTGTTGTATAAAAATGATGCAACATAGGCAGGATTAAGTATTGTCTGCCTCTTCTTTTTCCCCATACAGCTGGAAACAGAGTTCTTTTAGGTTTGGTTTCTAAAATATTCCCAGAGAAAAACAGAACAGGGGACTGACTGCTTTAGCTAAGACTAAATAGCTTCTTCTTTGTAACTGGTGGGGGAGCTTGAACTGCAACTTAGTGTTTTCATTCATTCATTCATTCATTCATTCATTCATTCATTTCAATCATTCATTTCAATCATTCTGGGATTACTCTGTTCCACCTTTCTAAACTGAAACTGTGGGCTAGTAATTTCAGCAGTGAAGCTACACATTTGACTAGGACCCAAGCAACAAGAATGCTGTTTAGAACCATCCCACTGCTTTTCTTCGGTGTTTTTCAAAGCCATTTACAACAGCAGGTGAATGTAACTTCCAAACAGCAAATCAGAAACATAATGATAACACAGCAAAACCTTTGTCAGAGACTAGTCTAGTTGTTCTCAACTGTAATCTGTAACAAAGTACACAATTTCTGTGGCTAGGGCAATGTAACTTTCCTAGGCAAATCCTGTGAATGTGGGAAGTCAAGACCATGCTGAACTATACAGTGGAGTTAAGGGACATAATTAGCCATCAGTGTGGTATCTTAATTCAGTGTAAGTTCTATCAATTCAGCCTCTTAAAGAGTGTTGTCCTTTTCACAGACGCTTCTTCCCAGAAATTAACAGTTTAACAGCTTCCATATGATCCATTATTCATGCCTTGGACATATCTGTAGGGAGATTTCAGTTTCAGAAGTGAGGGTCTATTGGACAGACTCCATAAAGCAAGTGTTCCTTTAGCACTCCTGCCCACTCCATTGTCCTGGATTGTCACTTTGGGGTATTGCACAATTTCCAATTTTCCACCTTTTACATAAAAAAAAAAAACCCAAACAAGTAAGAAGTCACTGTGCATTCTTTCCATCCTTTTTGTGGTGCTTTCTGCTATGCGGGTGGTCTTTTTATTCAGAGATGCATGCAAACCTTATCTGTGGGGGGTGGCTCTGGAACCTTGATCACAACATATGATGGTCATTTCTTGCTGTTTCGGTCAATGCCAATGTTTTGGCAAAGAACTGTCATCCCCTGAGTCCTGCCATTGTATCTGTGCTTCTTACTGTTCCCTCTTCTCCTCTGGGTGGACCCTTCTTTGTGATATGTGAGGAGTTTCTCATTGTGAAGATGCGAGAGCAATAACAACTGGCTTATCAGTGGCAGAAATCTGTGTGTGCTGTGCCCTCCTATTGTACAAGATACTGCTCTAATTTTCTGTTTAATATTGGTTCCTAGTACAGCTTTAATTTTTAGATTATGATGATAGAGCTAAAGCTACCATATGGTACTGTGAATGACCCATGAAACACATGGAATAGAGAGCTTGTGAACTCAAATACACTATCATATACTTGAATATAATTATAAACAAATAAATTCATTGCTAAAGCAGGATAAATTTTCAGAACGAGAGGAAGATGAGTGACCCCATGGTGGCAGTCAACACTTTGCTGGATATTCAAAACAGGTTCCATCTGTAGCTTTGAAAAGTGAGAACAATACTGCATATTTTCCATGTTTAAGTGTAGAAATGATGGCGGCAACAATCATGCCATCCTTTGGATGGATGATTTGAATGGACAATCATTTGTGGCATTCTTCATACCCATACATTATCATTCATCTAAATATTCTTGTTTATGCAAACTCAAAAGCAAATTGAACTGATGCGGCGCCTTTTTGATGACTTCAGGGGCCTGTGAAGATTGTGTCAATCCAATTCTGTTAATATGCCTGTTCCAGTAAGCTGCTGTCGGAATTAGTCCAGTTTGTGGAGTTGCAGAACTGCTGACAAAGTTTGGCATGTAGTTGAATGTGCTGGATCTTGTCACACTAGGTCTGTTGGAGGACAGCAAAAATCCCACCCTGGTTATGTGTCACCCAAAGGATCTCAAGGCAAATGGCTGGCTAGGAGCTTCTGCTGCCTGAGGAGAAATCAAGTCTGTGCTGCCTCTCACCTGGTTTTTGACTACCTAGGAAGGAATTAATATGGAAGTGAAGGGAGATCATCAGATTCAAGCCAAAGTATGAAGGACAGCCCCCAGGAATTTCTGTGTGAAGCAAATAGTGTCAAACACCAGGAACTGGCTTCCAGGAGTCAGCAGAACTGCTGAGAGCTTGGATGAGTGAAACAGGGAAGTCAAAGGGAGAGGTTAACATGACTGCTGTGTATGAGTGGCTGTTGGGACAGAGAATATTTGAGTATTTTGTTGGAATTTAGTACTGCAGACACTTATACATCTATCTAATATTTCTTCTGTTGGCTTGAAGTGAGAAGGATCACCATGTTTGCACAATGTTGAGGCTGAAGGCAGTAAGGATTAGGGGCGTGATGTCACTGTCAGCTTTTCCATTTCCTGAAACAAGTGCTGACTTTTCATTGAGTTAATTTTGCACACTGCAAATCTGAGCTCAGTTAATACATGTCTGCAGGCATACATGGACTTTTGAGATGCCTCTGCTGATTCCAATTTTTTAAAAAATGGAAAATGTTCAAAATGGAAGATATTTCAGCCTGCAGGCAAATTTTATGCAAATTAGTCAGTAGGCATGAATGACTGTCTTACACTGTTGGTGGTCTTGGCAAGCCAGTAATAATGTTGAGAATGGCTGTTGTCCCATGTCTGATGAGACGGGTGAAACATACCACCTTCTGGTTACTGCACTGTCTTTGGCCCATGTAAAATAGCTCTTGCAGTCAGATGGTAGTTTGGCTGGATCAAACTGATGTTTTTAGTAGGCATGGGCCAGGACAGCTACATTACTTACCATATGATCAGTTTAGCAGACATGCATGAACTGCTTAATGAAAGAATATTGCAAAGGCTCAGTTACGGTGCTTGTTTGGCAAGGAAGATATAATTAATAATGTCATTGCATAAAAGTCAGCTGTTCAATAGTCGTGCTAGCTGCCAAATGTTACATGATGCAGATTCAGAAATATTTCATCCATCTGCCAGTGCTTTCAAATCATTCTGGCAAGGTTTGTATTTCTATTTTAAACTGTGTAAAGGGAAATTGCTCTCATTCTCTCAGTGCTAAGGATGGTGCAAGCCTTACCCTACCTACTTTTAGAGAAATAGACAAGGGGAAGAAGAGTATTAGAGGTCATCACAGAGGTTTAATTTAGTGTCTAAAATGTACTGGACATATGCCAGAGTGATTCTGAATGTCTTTTTTGGGAGGAAGGGAGTGGTGCATCTCAGGATCAAATAATGTGTGCCTCCAGGAAACATTGCACACGAATTTGTGAAGTAAAGTTATCACTTCACATTGATAAACTGTAGGAATTTTCATTTTACACCTTCCATTAATGCTGTGAAACAAATGAGTGTCATTTTCAATTATGTACTGCTACTTTGCTAAGCTAGGTATTGGAGATTTATTTATGCAACTTTGATTATTTTTTTTATTTGAAAAAAACACAAGGTCTTTCATGTATGTGCCCCTTTTTTCTTCTCACACATGCTGAGCCAGTGCAATCTACAGGGTTTTCGTGGTTAATAATGGCATAAGGGAACTGTCAGTTGGAGTTTTTCATTTTCTTCCTGTTCTGTTCCTGACCGTACCTGTAATCACAGCTCTTACACTGCTTCACATGGCCAGAACCAATTATTTAATATCAGACATATAAATTAAGCAAGTGAGAGACTTTAACTAGTAAAATATGTATAATAACGATACAAATGCAAGAATTCTACAAAAGCAAAAAATCATGTATTTCATTATTTTTGATCTCACTATGAAGTACAAGCTGTGTAGTCCCTTATGAAGTCTCACCCAAGTAGTCCCTACTACTAGGTTTTTCAGGTTTTTCAGGTTCAGAGGCTGTGTGATCAAAATGAGTCATGTTTTTGCATGTAAAATACAGCGTTTCGTGCTCTTGTTTGTTTGCATATGGGGAGCAACTCTCTCTGGTTAATGCAGGATCTGGAATGGATATATTAAAGAACAAAAAGAAAAAATGGAAATAGCAAGAACATTTGCGATATGGGGAAGAAGGAAGGACTTTCACTCGATCGGTGAATGAACTGAATGCTAACTTGTGGAAATGCTATGGTGTTTCTAGAGCATTTGGTTTGGCTGCATTTTTAAGGGACAGACACTTGTGAGGTAGTGTCTCATCACAGTTATATCTGGGACAAAAACACATGAGCAAACTGAAACAGTGCTTTACTAACAGTGAGAGAGGACCCTAATAGACCAATGTGTCTAGAGAACCAGCATGGACTAATGTCTTTACTCTTATTCCCAGGTTGCTGCTTTTACGGAAATATTTTTCCTTGTTTGTTATAACTGAGTGAATTTGCATGTGATATACATTTCATGCTGCTATTTTGACCATGCTATGAAGAGATATTGTTGCACTCCTACTGCAGTGTGAATCCTCATAGCGTCTGATCTGTTATCTTTGTGCCTTTCCAGCACAACTACTACTGGAGATGGGCTTTTTTAAAATAAAGAAGAAGGTGAAAATAATTTTTATTCTTTAAAAAGGAGAAGAACTTGAAAGAATAAAGACAACATAAGGAATTAATATTCTTAAATTAAATTAATTCCTTCATGCTTTGACAAGAGAGTCCTCTCCAGTTTTTGCTAGTTGTTAATAGTCTGCATTCTAGTTGGAAGAGAAAAAAGAGACCTTTTAATTTAACAACATGTAACTCCTTTTGAAAAACTAAGCCTGTCTGAAATATTGACAACCCATTTTATGACTATAATCTCTGAAAATGCAAGTTAAATAAAAATATTCAAGGAGTGGATACTTGCTGTCAATTTCTGCAAAGAAGGCAAGCAAAAAAACTGGTAGAAGTCTTAGCAGCTGGAAGCAAAGCTGACTGAAAGCCTAAACCAGTTTTTTAAAGCAGTAGCTTTCATTTCAGATTATTCATTTAGTTCTTCTCAACATTTTGTTCATTCAGTACTGAAAAATTGGTAGCTGAAAAAGCAGACAAACTTGCTTTCTGTTTCTGAACACATAAAGAGAAGGAGGTATTAACAGATAAGAGCTGCAGTTTGGTAGCTCTTTAAAGAGTTTGGTCATCAGAAATGTTCAGCTCGTTAACTACAGGTGATACTGCCACTGTTAAATAAATCCATTTAAAATTAAAACTATGGTTTGGCAGTTCTCCTGGTTTCTTATCCATACAGCACCCTAGACATAGTACTGTGTAACTAATAGTGTATATTTTTGAAATGTTGTATTGTGGCTTTTGATTGAATTCCAATTTCTACCAAAATTCAGTTACCATGAATTAAAAAAAAAAAAAAGGGAAATAAAAACATATCATTCACTACTTTCTAACATAGTAACAACAACAAAAGATGACTGAGTGGATAAACATAGATTCTCTTCTGGCCTGACAAACAGATGCATTAAATATCTACTGAAAGAAGCTGAGCTGAGTGAAGGACAGAAAAGCAATGCAGAGTTAAAATCCATGACTTATTCAGAGTTTCTTGCTTTTGATTTAAATTATGATTGAAGTTGGTGATTTAATTAGCTGTGACTTAAATCAATCTGCATTGACCCTGACCCATTAGAAAAGCATTTTTGAGAACAGAGGTCACTTCAGAAGTTCCTAGTAGAAATACCAGAGTGTTCCTTTTCCACATCTGGGGAGAGTGATGAGATCTCTCTCCAGTTGTCACTGCTGCAATCCATGTGCCTTCATAGTCTTCTATTCAGTGTAAGCAAAGCTAGATTTTGTATCTAGAGTGCAGATATATGAGTCTTTTTAACATATATTGTTCTGTGCTCTTGTTTTTATTTAATAATCAGTTTACAGACTCATTCAAACTGTTGAGCACTCTGGTCCCCACTCACCTTTCCCCTAAAGCAGATGGACAGACAACTTGTGCCTCTTGCAGGTGGCTGAACTGCCTTTTAAACACAATGTAGATATGAAGCCATGCAAGAATACCAGCTGCTAATCTGTAGGAGACAATGATGTATGTTAGTTGCTGTTGCAGAGTTTACTTGCTTTTCCTCAGATCAGGCCTGCTGCAAATGCAAACAGTAAAATTAAATAGCAGTTGGTTTGAGCTCCACACTCTGACTCTACGCAGGAGTAGAGGACTATTCACAACTAGCACCAACTTCATTTTTTATTGCCTTCCATTTTATAACTGAGAGGTGTGTTCAGTTGTATTCTAATTTGTACAGAAAAGCATGAGCTAGGAGTTCATGAGGGCAAGGCACAGGACTCAAGCCCCAGTCAGACATGCATTGTGAATGGCAAAGTAATCACTGCTTAGGTTTCTGTATTTTTGTAATGTGTATGAGGTCAGAGGATAATTGTAGAAACATGTCAGCACATATAAAGTCAAACTGGGAATTAGATAAGTCTTTCCTGACTTTAAGGCCTTGCTGGATTTCACACTTGGCAACAATAACTGAAGGCCACTGTAGCTTCCCTTTGATGTATGTGGCAAAAGAGATGGAAGCATATAGGAAAGTGGGTGAGCAAGGGCTTTGGGTTTGGGTGTTCCAGCTGAAGCGAAAGCTATTTTAATTTGTGGAATGGGAAGAATTTTTGGAAAGCTTTCTGGATAGAGACTGGAAAGGTCAAAATCCCATGGCTGCCTCTCTGCTGGAAGATTATTTTAGTCAATGTGTTCATGTAGTCCATGTTTATATTAAAATCTATAGCACAGCTTGCAGTTTAGGATTAGCTTTATTTTCCAGTCAGATATTTTGTGTGAGGCAATTCAGTGCTGAGATGTCATGTAAGAAAATGTCCCCAGAATGATTGTATCATGACAAGCAGTCTAATGCAGGCAGATTACACTGCACAGATTTAAAGTCAGCAACTGGAGCTTTATTACAAATTCTAAATTCATAAATTCAGAACTAGTAAAGGAAACTCAAGATTCATATGTGATAACAGGATTATCCTAACTGTATAAGAAAGTAACCGATCCCAGCATATGGGTTGAGTGACACATCCCTTTGATACAGGTAGAACTGCTTTTCTCAGTTTGTTTAAACACTGCCATGCTTACAGATTTGGAGATTTTGTTTATGTATTGCTTAAGCTTTCAGATGTGGCTCCTGGCAGCTCTTCTTTCTGTCTTTTGCCTTCTTATGCTTGCCAGATTATGAACTCTTCATGGGCTGCAGAAGCCATTAGAGTGATTGTATGTGAGTGACGGACCTGCCTCTGTGTGCCTTTGCAGGAAGAACAAGTTGCTTAGGGACCATTTGGTAGCCCTTACTGCTTAGCCCAAAATATACCAGCTCGTGGTTTTAGCTACAGAGAGCTCCAGTTTAGATTCAGGTGAGTTCCTTCTGCTTCAACCAAAATATAATCATGATGTGGAGACAGTTTTCATGGGCTGATAGGAACCTTATGAAGTTCAACAAGGGGAAATGCACAAGGGGAGGAACAACCCCATGCACCAGTACATGCTGAGGGCCACCTGGCTGGAGAGTAGCTTGGCAGGAAAGGACATGGGAGTCCTGCTGGACATGAGGTTGAACAGGAGCCAGCAATGTGCCCTTACTGCATAGAAGGCTAATGGTATCCTGGGCTGCATTAGGAGGAGTGTTGCCAGCAGGTCGAGGGAAGGTGACCCTTCCCCTTTATTCAGCACTGGTGAGGCCACACCTGGAGTTCTGGGCTTCCCCGTACAAGAGAGTTGTGGACATAGTGGAGAGAGTCAAATGAAGGGCTACGAAGATGATGAAGCATCTCTCACATGAGGAAAGGCTGAGAGAGCCAGGACTGTTTAGCTTAGAGAAGAGAAGGCTCAGGGATATAACCAGTGTATATAAATACCTGAAGGGAGGGTGCAAAGAAGCAGAGCCAAGCTCTTTTCATTGGTGCCCTGTGACAGTACAAGAGGCAATGGGCAAAAACTGAACATCAGGAAACACTTTTTTACTGTGAGGGTGGCCAAGCACTGGAACAAGTTGCCCGGAGCGGTTGTAGAGTCTCTATCCTTGGAGATATTCAAAAGCTGCCTGGATATGATCCTGGGCAACTGACTCCAGGTAGCCCTCTTGGAGCAGTGGGCTTGCACCAGGTCACCTCCAGAGGTCCCTTCCAACCTCAACTAGTCTATGATTCTGTGATTCATCTTCGTGCCTTGTTGAGTGTGTGTCTGTGCATAGTCATAGATAATTTTCAGGTCTGTATATTAGCAGTCTCAGCACAACCCAAGGTCCTGCCATATGGGCTGTAATGCGTAAATGCTGATGACTTGGCAAACTCATGTGGGAAAGGACATTCCAAGTATACCAGGCTTGGAAGGAAGACTAGAAAGGAAACCCAGAGACAAAATTGTGAGAAGTTGAAGATCAATAAACCTCTGACTCTGGAAATTGCCATTTCTGGACAGCTGAATTTGTGCTATGCAAGTTGATCACTAAAAGCATAGAAGGATATATACCTTAATATATATCGAGTGTTCAAAACCTGATGTTGACAGCTCCATCATCTGTTGTCATGTAGAGCTGTATAAACAAATACATTTCCACATAGTGGGTGTTATGAGTTGTCACCTTCCAGAGAATCCACTAGTCCTGTTACATGAACACTGAGGTATCTTGTGGCAGCCAATAAAGACAAGTAAGCATACTTCCTTCACAGCAGTAAACTTTGCTATGTTTTGTAAAAGGCTAGCTGTTTTTGGAGACTGTGTACAGCTGTGCATTCCCACTGACTTCATAAGGGAGAAACATCACTCTGGGCAAAAATATACATCAGAGGAAAAATGTTGTTGGTGGGTCCAGGCTTAGAATGAGTTTAGCCTGAAAGGGTTTGGGGTTTTCTCAAGAAAAATGAAAAACTTCATTTTGATGAAGAGTGTTCTTTCATTTGTGTTTTCAACTCACAAAGATATCCAAATATGGATTTAGGAGCCAATAGTTATGTTTTACTTCATTTTAGAGACTTTTCATGGCTCCGCAGGCCTCAGCCATGCACATGGCTTGTATGTATCTGTCCTTCTGTAAAGCCAGTGAAACCATCACTGGTATCAAGGAACTACCTTGCTAGAATGACTCTTGATAGCTAGTGTTGAACATCAGTTTAAGCCATGGAAACAATAAGTCAAAATACAGGAAAACAAAATGGCACTGAGAAGAGAAGCATCAAGAAAAACCAGGGAGTGAAAGACTGCCACTCAGAACTTGTTCTCAGTGAGGAGTGGTCCTTTGAGATGATTCCCAGTGTAAGGCTCATGAAGGTAACTAGCATAACTGAAAACAGAGGTATGGCTTACCTCCTGAGGGATTCTATGCTCAAAGTTTGTAGACGCTACAAAAGTGCCATGCAAGTAGAAAAAAAATCACAAAAAATGCACACAAAAAAGTGTAATGTGCGGGGTGATAAGATGGAGGGGTTTTTCTTATTTCATACTCTGTCTCTGTATTCTGTTTTTGTTTCTAAGCTTTTCCTGATTTATTCTGGTGCTTTAATTGTTTGGTTTTCCTTATAAGGCTGTTGTAATTAGAGAAAGAAAATACCTCTGTAGGGTAGAGAAGTGTTATTATCTAACGTTCCAGATGGGGAATTATGTATTTTAGAAATAACAGAAGGCTCGTGACTCCCTTAAGTCACAGTACTAAAGTACAATAATGACTTTGCTCCCATTAATGGCTGATTTGTATATTGAATCCAGATTGATGGGAAGAATTAAAAGATGGATGGGAGGCTCCAAATGCAATTCATAACAGTTCGTTTTGCACAGAGTCTCATCCCATTAGAACTTTACTATATTGTTTTGTATCTATCCGTCTATCTGCATGAGTTGTGTTACTTGTAGAGGTGGAATACAGATCACCTTCAGCCATCCAGATCAGCATGCATTCTGAAGTGGGGTGTGTTCCAATTCTAGTTCCATCTGATACATGTTTTGCAATATAGCTTTGCAGTTTTATGCCACAACATTAGTTTAAAGGCAACAAAACTTGTATATGTGAATCATCTCTCTCTGCTTGTGGGCTGTGTAGCGTGCTGTTATCCGCTTTCTGCATATCCACAATGAACACTACTTCTTGGTGGCATAAGTCTTTTTCTGAAGGTGCGCGTGTTTCTCTATACAGGCAGCCCAGGATGATGTGACTTTTAACTAGAGTGCCTTAGGAAATACATAAAATTATAGGACAGAGAAATTCTAACTGTTTTGCCAACAGTAGAGATTTGAACTGAGGTCTCCTGTGTAAGTTGCTGAACTCATTCCATGCAGTGGAGTGAGACTTCTGTAAGAGGTTTGTTTATCTCTTTGGTTTTGGTTCTTGACTCAGTTCCCTCTTGAAGGCAATACTGCCCTAAATTTAAAAGTTTAGCTTCAGGGTAGTGAGGCTTTTTGTTGAGCAATAACTTGAAAATATGTGTATTTCTCTTTATTATGGTTATAATTTTTGTAACCAAGTAGTTCCATTTGAGTCTCATTATTAGAGATGAAAATATAAGTCACATTTGCCATTAGCAGGTGTGAGTCTAATCAATTCCATAGCTACAGAATATATTTGTACCTTGACAACTAAGGCTGTTGACTTTGGTAAAAACTGAAGTAATGTAACATTGCAGTTGTGCTTGTAGATGTAAAGAGTAGCTACTGGGTAGTCTCCTGTTAGGTTCTTACCAGTTAATTTTTTTCATAACAAAGTTGGATGAGATACCAAGAAGGGCAATGAATCCTTTGTATGGAATAAATATATTTAAAATAGGCGTTCATAAGTCATTGTCTATGATCGTAATTAATTGGTTTTCTTCTCAGTGGTTAACAATTAACTATTTCTGACACCAGGATAAGTGCATCAGGTAGCTTTTACTTAGTAACAGGTGAGCCAAAGAGATTACTGGAGAGTACAGTATGGTCTTACTAAAAGAGCAGCCTACTCTGTACCTAAGATGTTTTGTTTCTTGATAAATTACTTACAGGTGACCTGCAGAAATGGGAGGAAAAAAACTGCTAAGGAGGCAGTTAACTTGTGAGTAAAGAATTAGAGGTAAGGAAATGGGAGGTATTGTTAGGCCGTACTTGAAGGATTTAATTCCTTCCATCTGTTAAGTTTTTGAGTCAAGCATGTGTCCATAAACCAAAGAAATAGCATCTGGGGTAAGAAAAAATCAAACCTAGTGTGTTTACTTTTCGAGATGACCTTTGAGGCTGACTTTCACTGTATATCATGACTAGCTCAAAGTGGTTGTTTATTTAGGATATCTGCATAGCGCAATGGATGAAATTCCATTAACAGTCTTCTGTTTTTTCAACAGAACATAATTTACATTTTAATTAATTCTGCAGGGACAGAAATAAAACTGAAGATGTGACACAGACCCCACTTCCCCTAGAGGAAGCCTGCAGAATGATCTCCAACTTCATTAGATGCCAGAGAATCCACCCGAGCAAGTTGTTCTGCATGCCCTCTAAGAGGGCAAGCATTAACAGATGTTAGTTCACAGTGGATCAGAAAGCCAAGAATCCAATCATGAGTCACAAATCTATAGGAATCCAGGTTTCATTATGTCTTCTGTGGCAGAGTGATTTGCCTTTTTTAGGCCACAGTCAAGGGAGTATGAGTTGTTGAGGATATATTTCCCTCCTGTAAGCTAAAATAAATAAATCAGCCTGAAAAACTGCTGGGTTTTTTACCATGTGGAAAGACTCAAACATAGGAAATATTACATTGATTCAGTGTTGGCATGGAACACTTGAGCCCTTAAGAGTAGTCTCACCGCATCATACCCAGATGAATCCCATGGGCACAGATTTCTGTTCCTTACAGAATTTGAATACTGCTTTTCTTTTGCTGTGTGCATATGATGTAGGTTAATAGTGATTTTCTCAAATAGTGATGCTGCTGCTAGTATCAGTGTGTTGTTACCAGTAGTTGAGCCTTTCAAGCCGCAAAATATGCCTATGAGACAGAGCTTTGCATTTTAACTTTTGTTTCTGGTATTTGGTACATTTTGGCTTTCACACGTGTGAAAGCAGCAGAGCAGAAATAAGAGATTGGGAGATGTCCTACATGATGTTGTGGCCAAAAGCTTTTTTTGTCTTATTCTGGGACATTTTATAATGAAGTATGCTTTTTGTAATTTTCATTGATTGTTGATAGGGTATTTTTAACTGCAATCACATTATGAAACTGGTTTTAGGTAAGAGCACAAAGTAAACCAAAATAATTTTGAGGTCAAAGCCATAGTCAACTGAGTATGAGTTGTTGAGGATATATTCCCCTCAACATAGTTATCACTAGTTAATTTATTTATTGCTCTTTCTGGTAACAAGAAAGCATTCAGAACACTTTGTAACTCTTCTCAACAAAAGAGTTTTGGGAAATTGTTTTATGCTACTGCCGCTCATTTGGCAATCACCTTCTCTTTTGATTGTTGAATTTTGAGTTGCAAAATAAAACACACTTAGTCCTCTCAGTCTGGCTGGTGTAAAAGCTCCATAACTGTTCTGATGTGTGCAGAAGTGGATACAAAGAAATCTGTCAGAGAGTGTGCAGTGGGATGGAACTGTCTTCTGCAGTCCCAGTACTTCCCAGCTGTGACCACTGCGGTCTTGTCAGCATATTCAAATGTAATGCTGTCAAAACAGCAGCTTTTGTCTTTATTGAGCTTGTGTGGTGGTGGACAGAGAGGCTCACTGAAGGAAAGGGAAGGGTGAGCCAACACCAGTCTCACTTAGTCTTCCTTGCTTCTGGTAATATTTTCTGTGAACCTAATCCAGCCCCAGAAATGACAATATATGGGAAGTCTGTGGAGAACTTCAAGAAACCCAGTGCTTCTTTGTGTTACAGTGGGAATCAAGACCTTTAGCTTTACCTTACAGATTGTACAGCAAGTTATTTTTATTTAAGGTGTTTTTGAGAATGTAAATTTCTGTTAGAGGCTAGTGTTTTTCTGTACATTTATATTCATTGCATTTGACTTTGGGAAGACTAAAGTGCAATTGGACTCCAATGGGAAGCACTTTTCTTTCCTCCACACTAGATTCAGTTAGATTGTTAAAGGCACAGAAGACACAGAATTACTACCACCTGAAAGATTTCATCCGTTGGTCATGTTAGTAGACTGAACATGTAGCATGGAAAGGACAATCTAAAACACAGATAAGCCAGCCACTCCTTGCACTTTTCCCTACGTATCAGGGACATCAGGTGTCATTGTCATATGTACTGCTTGCAGAGTCCCTTCACGTTAGTATTTGAAGTTATATTATCAGTTGTGAATCCGTAAGGCATTGACTTATTCTTTGCTGATGCAATTCCTCCTCAGTCTGGCTTGTGGAAAAGAAGAGGTACATGAACTTATCTTCTCCTTCTCATATAGCCTTGTTTGTCCTCCTGTTCCAGTAGCTTTCCCTTACCTTTTCTAGAGCTGCCCCTTTTAGGTTTACCTCCTCCTATTCTTCCGAAATCACTGCATCACAAACTGTGCTGTCTGTTTTATTGGCAGTACCTGTCTGAAGACTAAATGTATAGACATCATGAATACTCACTTGTTCATTACAGTAATAGCAAGAGCTGTTAATCATTGCTGAGATTTAAGGTTGGTTGCTAGATATTCTTTTGTCCCAGTCTCTTTTTTCCAACATTTCAGATACCAAGGTAGCATCACAGCTCTTATCTGGCAACAGTGACTTCATGCCTAGCTTTTCTGATATGAAGATTATTTTGTCATAGTATATGAAAAAAATAGCATAATGGTGATGAAGCAGCCCCATGTCTCTCATCCT
This sequence comes from Morus bassanus, assembly GCA_031468815.1. Lineage (NCBI taxonomy): Eukaryota > Metazoa > Chordata > Aves > Suliformes > Sulidae > Morus > Morus bassanus. The sequence continues at coordinate 296,848 of CM062571.1, read as the reverse complement.
TTTTGTGATACTCTCTTATTTACTTCAGTTCTGCCTATTTTAACGTGGCAGAATTGGAATCTGAAGTTCTGTGACACAGTTGTCTTTTATGAGCTAATTCCTAAATGTTTTAAGGTTGGTCTTTGCTGATCCTGCCTTCCATATGAAGGCTCTGTGAATGAAAACTCCAGGAATATGAAGGAGTATCTTTAAACATACAGGCAGATATAATGGGAAGCTGGATTTGCTCTGATGGTAGCTGGACCATGGAAGTTAATTAACACTGAGCAGGATCAGACCTGACCTCAGTACTCCCTTAACTGAACCATTCTGGCACCTGTTTCTCTGCAGGTTCCTGCTTCTTGTAGTGGGTTTGGCAGGAACATATTGTTAAAGCACTCTAGATAAGAACTGCAGCATTTCCTTTTTTTCTTGCTTCCATGATAAGTAGTCCTCAGTCTCCTTTCAAGCAAGTCAATGAAAGCTTTTAAAATGTTTTTTCTTGGAAGCAATGCAGGACTCAAAGATGGTTTGCAGTACACATCTGTATTTGTTAAGTGGTCTAATGCCACTATCCTGTGTTGGTTTTGGGATAGCAAAGATATTTGTCCACCTGTAACTGGCTGAATTTTCTTACTGAGTTTTCATGTTTCTTTCTGAGCCAGTGTGATTGGCTGTTTTTCATTTCCCTAACACAGATTTCTGGACAGAAGGGAAAAGTGAGATTCAGTTAACTGACAAGTCATCTGCCTGTTCTTTGATGCCTGTAACTCTCCTCGCTGTAGCGCATGGCTGCTCTCTTACCCCTTTTTATTTATCTGGCCCCTTCATAATGTCAGTCCTTGTTAGCAGTCTCTCTGAAGAGAATCAAGTTCAGCCTTGTAGTATTTCCAGCAAGCTGCAGGTGGAAGGTTTCACTTGCCTCAGCTTTTTTAAGTCTTTGAAAGTAATGAGATACAGATGATCCAGGCAATGGATGGATAACACATAACATCTTTTTAATTGAAGATCTCTTGCTAGAGTATTTAATATGTCAGGAGGTGTTCCCAGTTCACCAGGAGATGTTATTTACCAGGTAGTAGCTTCAAAATAGAACATACTAATGGAAGGAGGTAGGATAGCTTTGAATGCTACCAAAGAAAAATTAAATCTCTGCTTAGTCACCTGTAATACATTTTTTTCCTCCGGTAGATCTAATATAGTTACTGATTTTTTTTTTTCCTAATGAATGCTGAGCAAAACCATTCGTCCTTTTATTATCATTGGTATTTTTTATCGCAAAATTGTACTTCAATATCAAGAAGAGCAGATAGTGCTGAGGGCAAACAAATTGTTTTCCTGCCTTTGTGCCTGTTGCCTGTTGTATTTTAGTATTGACATGCTAGTTCTACTGAAAGCTCAAACAATGCAAGGTCATTTGGAACTGGAAGCCATGTTACTATCTGATGTAAAATAAGTAAAACTGGAAGTCAGTTTTACTCCTTAGTCAAGTATCAGTGGTGCCAGAAGATGTGATGAATTAGAGAAGGGAGTGAATCTCCAAGAGTTTTGTGCTGTCTTAACACAAATTGACCAAGAGAAAAATGCTCGTGGTGGTCCAACTTACTCAGCACAAGATTTACTTGAGACATATACAGTGATTGGTTTACAAATAACTCCTGTAGGTAGTTTTTTCACACTGATGCCTTGCATCTTTTATCAGAAGTGCCTCCAACAGCTGGAAGAGGAGGATACAAGTGGATTTACAGAATGTAGTTTAACCCCTGTTAGCATCCTTTGAGCTGATGAAGAACACTAAGTGAGACACTGTGTTCTTGATTGTGCCCTGTAATACATCTTCAAGAGAGTGTCTTAAGTCATGGTAACTTCTTTGGGGCTGGAGAGGTCTTCAGTCCTTTTAGACAAATTTGGATGAGGGTTGCTGACTTTGCTGACTGTTGCCTGTCCCCCCCTTCCCCCCCCCCAGTCCTTGAAACATCTGATTTTTTTTTTTTTTTTGTTACTACTGCTTTTATTTGGTATTAAGAGAGAGATAGAGCAGAATTAAGCAGCTGTGATTAAAATAAACAGAGGATAAAGAGGCTTCAGGAGAATTGACTGAGGGAAAAAGAGACAGATTAATAATAGCACGTGGCCAACAGAGGTGCCTAGGTTTCATGAATTTATGCCAGTGAATGCTAAACATTGTAAATATATGTTTGACAGTGGACTGACCAGAATCTGACTGTGCTCCTTGTGGGGCAGAAAGTGTCCATGAATAAATAGGTGGGGACATAAATCTCAGAAGAAAGTACTGCAGATACATGCCCTGCATTTGTGCACACATATAACGTATGAATTTAGCATATAGTTTTAAACAGCCATACAGTTCTGTTTTCAAAAGGCTTTAATGCAGCTGCTCTAAAACTAGAGCACTGGGGGAACTCAACAGATCATGACTCCATTTTTTTTTCTCTCTACTATCAATGGAATAAAATAGGATTTCCTGTCTTGTCTGATACATCTCTCTTGGGGCTTCCTTGTACTGGAATTTGGACTGTGATTTAGGTGTGCTGCTTGCTCTTGCAGGTACATTGTTACTCTGAAAACTGTCTTGGTACAACTGCCTATCCCTGTTGATACCTATGGAAGTAGTTGAGAAGTCTCTTTCCAGCTTCCAAAGACTTGAGTGCTGGTTTTGGGTCTGTGAATCAAATGTTTTTGGAAAGAGGTTTTAATAATGAGACAAATAAAAATATTTTTATTAGCCAAATCATGGTTGCTAACATGTACAAGTCTTGTACTTTGTTATGCTTGCACAGGGATTAGGGATTGGAGTAAAATATTATTGTAGTTATTCCAAGAACTGGAAGAACAAAATTCAGTTCTCTTCCTGTTCTGCAGCTCTAATGGGAATAAGCAGCAACATGTATTTGCTTTTGCTATCAAACTCAGATCTGAATGTTTCTATGGAGCAGGTGAATTCAGGAGATCTTTCTGTCCAGCTGGTTTTCAGATTGGATTCTCATTTCAAGTGAAATCAACTTTATGGAAATAATTAGGAAAATAAAATAAAAGCATTTTAAAATCATGGCAGATTTCCATTTTTGAATTAATGATATTACATAGGGAAAAGCCCTAAACTTACGTCTTCCGACAAGTAGCTTCAAAAAGTAGTGCATTAAAAGACAGAATTGCAGTTTGCTGCCTGTTTTCAGTTTAAAGCCTGGGTAGATTGCTCATTTGCAAGAATTAAAAAGAGACTGAATTTAATACCCAAACTTTTCATTTCGGAAAGATATCTTTACAGTTTTGTGTGTTTAGGAAATATGGCTTAACGCTGAGAACTGCTTTGTTAGGCTGATGGATTTTCACTCATTTTGATGAATTGCTTGGAGAATTGTTCTGCTCCTATCCCCTTGCTTACCCATGAGAAAATGGTTTAATATGAAGATTATATATAATGTTTATTTACTATATTTTAAATGAACTATTGTTGTCAAGTCTGTTATCAAGGACAGCATAACTGCACATTCTAATATATGCATAAGGTTAGTGTTTCTGTAGGAACCAGAAGTCCTTTATGAATTATAGAGTTTTTATGAATTATATGGTAAATACCCATCCGATCATGTCTCTTCTGTGGAGTGACTACATAATTCCTTCTTCTGTATTAGTTATTCTCTGGATTTTATATGTGTTATCTGTGATATTTTGAACTCTGTTTGGTTTTTGTGTGTTTTTCCATCCAGCAGATGATGGAAAGATCATGGATCTGATTTCAGGAGTCTCTGTAGTTGATCTATAATTTTTAATCACTTTTTTTCTTAGAGATCTAGTACTTTAGAATTCCAGTTTCTGCCCCCATTCTCCTCCCTGCCCTCTGAGTTTAACTATCACTTAACTATATTGTACACATTTTAATCTTTCTTCGTACATCATCTCTGAATCCCCTTCAAATGTTCAGTCTTCTTTCTTACTTACTGCACTTTGGGCATTGTGTGTTATATGCAAAAAGATGATAATGCTGACATTGGCGCAACTAAATTTCACCTTTCACAGCTGCAGGCTGGGACAGTTTTGTTGTGTTTCCCTTTGTTGCCTTTTTGCATGCCACTCAAAATAGCTGTGAAGTTTTGGGGGAAGAATTACTGCAGTCCAATGTAATGTCTCATTTGCTTTGACACTTTGCTTTTTTTATATCAACTTTTCCCAAATCATCCTGTAGAAAGTTTGTGTTTGGGAACATCATTCTGCAGATGTGTGTTTCCTTTAAGTTTATCCTTTGTTTCCAGACTCTTCAAGTCCCTTTCTATTGCTACTTTTTTCCACGCTAATATTTTAACTACTGACAGTTTATCACCTAGAAATTTCATGAACAAGATGTTTACTACCTATTAATTAATGGCAATCATTAGCAAATCAGGGCTGTGCTTGTGTTGGACCCAAGCTGTGAATAACGGAGGGGGCTTATTCTTTACCTCTTCAGGCAGACACTGGCTACCGGGGAAAAGAAGAGATTGCATGTGTGCATAGTAGAGAATACAGCTGGAATACAGCTGGAATATAGTTATTGATTGAGATCTGAGAGCCTATCTTCTTAATAGAATCACTGAACAGGTGTGGTAGGAAGGGACCTGTTGAGATCATCTAGTCCGCCCCACCCTGCTCAAGCAGGGTCAGCAAGAACAGGTTACCCTGGACAGTGTCTAGTCAGGTTTTTAATATTTCCACAGATAGAGACTCCACAATCTCTCTGGGAACACTACTCCAGTGTTTGACCATCCTCACAGGTTTAAAAAAAAACAAAAACAAAAACAAAACCAAAAAAAAAAAAACCACAAAAACAAAAAAAAACCCCAAACAAACAAACAAACAAAAAAAACCAACCCAAAACAAAGGCAGCTTTTCTTGCATAGAATTTTGTGTTTCAATTAGTACCCATTGCTTCTTGTCCTGTCACTAGGTGCTCCTGAGAAGAGTCTGGCTCCCTCTTCTTCTTTGCCTTTCATCAGGTATTTATACAGATCAGGAAGACCCCCCCTGAGCCTTCTCTTCTTGAGGATAAACAGTCCCAGCTCTCTCAGCCTCTTCTCATATGAAAGATGCTCCATTCTTTTATTGATATTCGCCCACGTCTGTCTTGTACTGGGGAACCCAGAACTGGACACAGCACTCCAGTTGTGGCCTCACCAGTGCTGAGTAGGGGAAAGGATCACATCCCTCAAACCTGCCAGAAACACTCTTCCTAATGCAGCCCTGGTTGCTGTTGGCCTTCGTTGCTATGAGGTTGTATTGCTGGCTTGAGGTCAGCTTTTTGTCCACCGGGACTCCAGGCCCTGCACTACACAGCTGCGTTCCAGCCTGTCAGCCCCCAGTCCTGGTGCACAAGGTTATTCCTCCCCAGGTGCAGGACTTTGCATTCCACTTTGTGGAACTTCATCAGATTCCTCTCTGCCCAATTCTTCACCCAGTCCAGGTCTCTATGAATAGTGACTCTGCCATCTGGTGTATTTATCTGGTGTTTATCTGCAAACTTGCTGAGGGTATACTTTGTCCCATCGTCCAGGTCATTAATGAAGAGGTTAAGCAGCACTGGCCCCAGTATCGGCCCCTGGGGTACATCACTAATGACACTCTGCAGCTGGGCTTTGTGCCACTGATCACAACACTCTGGGCCCGGCTGTTCAACCAGTTTTCGATCCACCTCACTGTCCACTTATCTAATCCATACTTTGCGAGCTTGTCAATGAGGATATTATGGGAGAGAGTGTCGAAAGCCTTACTAAAGTCGAGTTAAACAGCATCAGCAGCTCTCCCCTCCCCCTCTAAGCTAGCCACCTCTTTGTAGAAGGCTGTTGGGTTCCTTAGGCATGATTTTCCCTTTGTAAAACCATGGGGACTACTTCCAGTCACCTTCTTGTCCTTCATGTATTTGGAAATGGTTTCCAGGTTTAGTTGCTCCATCACTTTCCCAGGGATTGAGGTGAGGTGACCGATACAAAGAAGGCATCAAGTACCTTGGCCTTTTCAGTGTCCTTTGTCACCAGTGCCCTGTCGCATTTTTTAGCAATGAGCCTGTATTTTCCCCAGGCTCCGTTTTGCTGTTTATGTAATTGTAGAATCTTTTCTTGTTGCCCTTCACATCTCTTGCCAGATTCAACTCTAGATGGGCTTTTGCTTTTCTAACCTCATTCCTGCATGACCGGACTGTCTCTGTATCCCTTCTGACTCATGTCCCCCTGCTTCTACCTCTTGTACACTTCCCTTTTATGTTTTAGATTAGTCAGGAGTTCCTTGTTCATCCGTGCAGACCTCCTGCCGCCTTTGCTCAATTCCGTGCTTGTCAGGATGGACCATTCTTGAGTATGAAGAAGGTGATTCTTGAATATCAACAGCTTTTTTTGGCCTCCTCTTCCCTCCAGGGCTGTGTCCCAAGGGAGTCTTCCAAGCAGTTCAGTAGTACAGGTAGCACTGACATACAAGACAAGAGGTGACGTGTGCCCACCCCCCTCCCAGAAGCCACAGGGGCCGCTTGCCCCAGCAGTCACTCCTCTCTTCCAGTCATGTGGTCTGTTGTGATTGGCTGGCAGGACCAGCAACACCCCACTGGTTTACCTGGAAGTATGCCTGACGAGGAAGGCCCTCCCCCACGCACACACAGGGGCCACCATTTTGGTTTGGCCGCCATTTTATGACAGGGTGACGCCATTTTATGGCAGGGAGCTGCCACTTTGTTAAACATCATTCTGCTCTGTGATTGACTGACAGCCATTCTGGCAGGGCCTAGCAACTATGGGAAAAGTTATTTTGTAAAAGCCTTTTGAAGAATGCCAGCCATTTGCTGTCTCTTATGACTGAGAATATTGTATGGTATTATAGTTGTTGGCAACTGCTGTATCAGGAACTGCACTATAACTATCCTTTTATCAAATTTGTGGAAGACATACCTGAAAGTCTTAGTGATAACCATTTATTTCCCCCTAATGAAGTAAATATGGTTGTGATTGATGATTCGATGAACTCTGCTTGTGAGAGCAAAAAAACTGAGAAAGCTTTTACTAAGTATGTGCATCGCAGGAACGTTAGCATCCTGTACATTTTCCAGCACATTTTTTGTCAGGGTACAAAGAGCCACACCATTACTCTCAAAAGACAATCTATGGTGTTATTTAAGAATCCCTGAGTGAAGCTCAAGGTTGCGTCCCTACCCAAGCAGATGTGTCCTGGCAAGGCCCTGATCTTTTTAGAGGTGTTTGAAGATGCTACAAAGGCATACATAGGCACAATATGGGTTCCTGGTTCTAGATTTAAATGCTTCTATCCCAGAGGCTTTTAGGCTAGGAACTGGTCTTTTCCCACTAGAACAGCCTGCGATTTACATACTGGGGGTGGGGAGGAAGACTGGTGTTTGGCAATAAATAGAGAAGAGTCAGACTGTCGCCATGTGTTGCTATTGGTGCAGGCTTGGGAACATGATGTTCCAGTGTTTGAAAAGTAATCTGTCCCTCCTGGCACTGTTGATCCATCCCCGCCTCCCCTGGCAGAGAAAAGCAATACTCAGTGCAGCTTCTGATGGCCTGATAAAGGCCATTTCTGAAACTACCCTGAATACCTTGAAGGGGACATTCCATTAACATCCCACCAAATACATGTGCTGAAAAAGGGATGCAAATCATTAAAAGCTGAGTAGTAAAACTTAAAAGTTTGTCCTTCAAAAGAAAGAATGGCAAAGCAAACCGGCGGCTTTATAGATCCTCTTCTAAGTTTTGTTCTTCTGCTTGTTACGGGGCTTTTGGCAAAGCAGTGATGTAATATATGGGAAAAAATATATCTGGTGCCTGCAAATCAACTGGAGCAGCTAGGGGTACCACCATTGCCCCAGAAAAACATGCGGACTGATAAAGTCCACTTCTCGGATGCTGAAATGAGGGACATTTTCCAGAAACAAGTCTTGGCAGCCTACAAGAAAGCTAAGGTTTGTAGAGCAGCTCTTCACAAGTACCTGGCACATGTGAAGCAGAGCGACCAGGAGAGCAGGAAAATGACTCTTGGTTTTCTGGAAGAAAAAAGAAGTGGAAAAACCCCTGGGGACTCCTGAGGGCCCCAACACTGTTGTTCAGGAAGAGCTGGATAATGTGCATTCATTGTATCAAAAGAATGCACACGTGCTCCTAGGTAAACTAGGGCAACATAAGCATATTTCTTCTTGGGACAATCAGGCAAGTTTTGTATACAAAGGAGATGTCATCAAGGGATTGAGCTTGCTTGAATTAGTTCGATGCATCCTTCAGACTTGTGCGCCTTCTAGCCTGAGAACACCTGGAATGTTTTTATGAATCCATGGCTGTGGTGAAATGTCCCATCTTCTGTCATGGGTCACACAGCAAACTGGGATCTTCTAGACCAACTAAAAGTGACTGAGGAGGACCAATAAGCAAGATGCACACCACCTAAGAAGAGGAAAATACCTAAAGTCCAGTGATTCACCCTGTTAAGTTTACTGTTGAAAATAAAATATTCAGAAAATCTTTAATCTTTGCTGTCTATAGTGTCCATTTAAAAAACACGTTGGGGTGTGGTTCGAGAATACACACAGCCTTGTAGTTGGGTTGTAAGTTTTATTTACAGAATATATTTATGAAAATCATTATAAGAATTGCAGGTCTGTATCTTCTGAAAAATATTTGGAGTAGCTCGGGTCATGGGGAACGCTTCATATTCGTGTTTTACAAAGCACATCACCATCTTGTCATTTTGTACTAGATTGCTAGAATACAGTTTTAAAAGCTGTTCAGAAGGTAATCCTTTGTTATGGTGATGTCAGAAAACAATACAGTGGTATCCGCAGGCCATAGAGAGGGGATGCTGCAGTAGCTTCCTCTGGGAAGCAGTATCTGTAGTGTTGTGTTTTAGAAAGAACGTGATATTTTCAGGAAAAAGAGCACTGTTTGGAGGATACCCATGGAAGTCAAAAAACTCTGCATGGTTCTGGTGTGTCAGGAGAATTGCTAGCTGTTGCTCTCCATGCTTTTGTGGATGCATATTTAGAAGCATGCTCGCTGGTCTTGGAGAAACATGGGCCCTAGGGAGCCATTAATGAGGGTAAATGCCTACAAATGCTTCTCTGGTGTAGCGAACTGTGGGGGAAAAACCCTGAGAGCTGCTCAATGTCCGTCCTTGCATGTAGTTGAAAAGCACATGTTTCTGCTGGCTTATTTCTATCACGTTGTCAAATATACTGTACACGATCATATTAATCGTCATGATCAAGGCCCCTGCAAAGTGTACTTCTGCTGTCAGGTTTCCTGTTTTAATCAGGGAATAGTGCTCAGTTTTGGTCTGGAGACAGGTCAAAGGCAACCAGTGTATAGCCATAGGCGAACTCTCTCCTGTAAACCAGTAGGGAATGGTCTTTCATGTGGCTGCTGGTCATGTGAACGAGCTGCATGCATTCTCTCACACAGCAGCCGTTCTCAAAATCAGGCTGCAGCAGTTTCACTAGTATTTGTTCACCATCCACATACAGGGACACAAAATTTGTATCATAAAGTTTAAAGTTGAAAGGATTTTAGCATAATTGCTCCTAAAAGCATCATTATCTATGAAGCCACTAACAAGCTTGGGAAGCTGTCTCAAAAGCAAACTTTCCTCATTGCTGACACGATTGCTGGCTAGGATGCTGAACACTTTCATGCATATATGGCAAATGCGTGACAAATGCATGACAACAAACCCGGTCCACTGGCTTTTTCGTGTTGGCCTCAGCATGCACCAAATGTGCTCCAGGTGCCACGTGCACCTTCTTCACAAACAGCGAGGCAAATGTAATAATCAGCTTGCAGGATCCTGCTGCCAGGGAGCTCATCAAACAAAAGCTGTCTTTGCTGCATGTCAGCTTAAGTTTTACATCCTCACCATTCATCAAAAGTTTTTCTTGAAAGAACAGATCACTGCGGAGGGGTCCCAATAGTTCATACTCTGGGCCATCAGAGCTGAGCATTGCCTGAACCCCTGATTATTAACGTCATCCAGCCTGACTGCTTGCTGCTGCCCAGCTGTGTCTTTGCAGAACAGCCCTGTGGAGAAGCGTTTGGGACACTTCAGACAAATCCAGCTTGAATTTGGTGCATTCTTCTGAGCAACCATGAATGAAAGCCATTCCTTTTAAAATAGATTTCCTTTTCTAGCAGTAGATCAGGACCTCTTTCTCTGGGTTTTCTGTTTCTTTTGCATCATTGGGCCTGGCTTGTTGTTTATCTTCTCCTGGTCAGATTGTTGCCTAGCACCCCTTCCTTCTTCTTTTAAAGGGCTGGGGTGGACCTTCCTTCTGGGGGCATGACATGGCTTTGTTTCTTTTAGAGGTTTTTCTTTTAATATAAGCAAGTCCTGAGCCCTCCTGATTTGAAGGAGTTTCCAACTTGCCCACGACAACCTTGCAAACATGTTCAAACACATTTTTTGCAATTTCTACAGCACTTTTAACATGGGGCTTGTTGATTTCTGAACTCCTTTTCAAAAGCCCTTCTAAACAGGATATGGAATATACTTCCAACACCTGCACCATACACCACCTGCACAATACACCACAGGAATGCCTTGAAAACAGGAAGATCATTGCCAGCCTGAGCTCTGTAATAATTCATGTACAAGATGGGTCCTTGTAATTTTTCACAACTACCATTTTGGCATGGTTTCTTAAAATATCAGAGGCTTCTAGGGCTGAAGAGGCAGGTTCACCATCACCTTCCCAAAGCAAAATGAGACATGCTTGATCTGGTCAGTCTTTATTTCAGTGCTGATCACGTGCTGGTGGTTTACAGGCATGTAGTGTGGCTTATCATACATCACTGCCTGAATCATCTTATTACCGCCAGTTGGAACCCAGTACAAAAAAGGAACTGCAAAGTCTCTGATGAGCTGGTGCTCTACAAGATCCGTGTAGAGGTAGAGCAAGTTAAACTCTCCCATGATGTTGGCCATAAAAGGAAATTTCTTAGCAGCAGCTCCTGGAGAAGCCCCCATAATATGTGCCAGATCCCCAGTTGTAGAAAAAAATGCAGGGCTTTTCATCCATTTTGAGCTTTGTTTTCCTTATGAGAGGGTCACAGACCAGGCTCACTGCTGGAGAGTTGACAGCTGAAGCTTTGTTTTGGGGGTTAATGAGGTGGTTCATATGTTCCATCAACATGGAGAAGGACAGATAATAGCCTTTCTGCAAATTACACTGCCATGTTTTACCCTGCAGTGCTATTTCAAAGATGGCGTCTTCGCTGATGTTATTCCAGCTATGTGGTTAGTGTATTTCCACCAGCCCCAGCTCCCGCTTCCCAGAGAGCTCTGCGGGCCTCCCAGCTCTGCGGTGAAGTTCAAGCTGGTATTTTGTGGGAAGATGCAGGGGCCTCTCAGTCCCACTCAAAGGATTGGGCTCTTTGCAGGTGACAGGCTTTGCGCTGGGGGCCCCTTGGTGGCCTCCTAGGAGGGGTCTGTAACGCTTGGGCATGTTTCAACTTGTCGATGTGCGGCATTCTTTTGGCACCCCTCCACCTTCTTGAAGTCTCCCCCCATCTCAGACGTACTGAGGCTTGTTCTGCAGTGTGCTAAAGGGACCTCAGCCCAGCCTTTTACCTTTGTTCATATTTAAACTTTAATTATTCATTCCATTAACTCTTATTAAAGAATGTTTTATCTATTTTATACCTGGTTTTATGGCTCTATATATTTGATAAAATATATATGCATATATACATATATAGAAGTATTATACATAAAATAGTGTTGTGTTTAGATAAATAAAATATAGATTTATAGATATTTGCACACTCCTTTAGAGATATATATTAATATATATGTTGTATATATAGTATATATACATATTACTTTTACATATAATGTACCTAGAATATATATATATTACTTTTATATCCTATTTATAAAATATATGTATATGTATTTTTGTATGTTGTATATACATGTATATATTGTACATAGATGTATATATATTTGTACCTGAGGACTTCCTGGTGCAAACGAAGAAGGCCCCCAATTTCAGGGCTTGCCTGAGAACACGTGGCTATGGTGGTGTCAAGAAGTGGCCATCAGCCAATCACAGAGCAGTGACGTTTAACAAAATGGCAGCTCCCCATCATAAAATGGTGGTGTCCTGTGAAAATGGCGGCCAAGGCAAAACAATGTTCCCTGTGTATATACGGGTATGGGCTGGCCAGGACTGATGTACTTCTGGGTAAACCTGTAGGGGTGGCCAGCCCTGCCAGCCAATAACGTGACCAAAAGAGGGAAGGGATGTCTGGAGCAAGTGGCCCCTGAGGCTGCTGGCAGGGGGGTGGGACTTCTGCCCGGAGCTGGGGGTGGGGCACTTGTCACTTCTTGTCTTGCACATCACTGAAACCTGTACTACTCAGGTCTCTTGGGAGATTAAAACCTGCTCTCCTGAAGTCCAGGATTGTGGTCCTGCTTTTTGCCCTGCTCCCTCCTCATGGGATCCTGAATTCTAGTATCTCACGGTCACTACAGTCAAGGCTATCCCTAGTTTTCACATCCCCGACCAGTTCTTTCTCATCTGTAAGCAGCAGGTCCAACAGAGCACCTATTCTTGTTGACTCCTCAATCGCCTGTGTCCGGAAATTGTTATCAGTGCATTCCAGAAATCTCTTAGATTGTTTGTGCCCTGCTGTGTTGTCCTTCCAGAAGACATTGTGGTGGTTGAAATCCTTCATGAGGACCAGGGCCTGTGAACATGAGGCTTCTTCCAGTTGTATGAAGAAGGCCTCATCTACTTCTTCCTCTTCCTCATCAGGAGGTCTACAGCATATTCCTACTACAAGATCACCTACTACAACAGTATTGGTCTGCCTACTAATATGACTCTCAACTCTTGACTGGCTCCTCACCCATCCCAAGGCAGAGCTCTATGCATTTCCAGTGTTCTGTCATATGAGGTGCAACATCCCCTCCTTGTCTTCCCAGCCTGATCTTCCTAAAGAGCCTGTACCCATCCATCACGACACTCCAGTTACGTGAGTTATCCCACTATCTCTGTGATTGCAGTGATGTAACTGTGACTGCACTCAGATGTACAGTTCTTCCTGTTTGTTCCCTGTCTTGCATGCACTGGTGTACAGGCATTGGAGAGAGATACCCAAGTGTGTTGATTCCCCAGAACGGGCATGAGAGCTTTCCTCTTAAGGCTTCCAAAAGTAATGGATTTGTTGTGTTCATTAGAAATGACATGACTGTAGGATTTTTCACAAATTAGGAACAGCATGGTAGCTGAGGAAATTACAAAATCATAGAATTGTTGCTTAGCAGGAATCTCTGCAAGTCATACTGAAGTGGTCCTGTTGCTAGTGCTAGGTCAGGTCAGCTATGACTGTCTCTAACAAAGCACTGAAAACCTCTAAGACTGGAGATTTTGACACCTTCTTGGTAACTTCCTCCAGTGCTGTACTAATTTCTCAGTGAAAGTTTCTCCTAATGTACGACATAAACTACCCAAGCTGCCCTTCAGCTAAGTAAAGAGGAGATTAAGCTGTCCTTGACAAACAAAGCAAACCCAGCTGTTACAACTTCCTTCTGCAAAACAGGTCCTTTATTGAAGACTCCAACGTGACCAGGTGAGAGCATCCAAGCCAAAGCTTAAGACTTCTGGCTGCAAATTTACACATTCCAAAAACACTGACTGGTGAAAGTTTCAGAATTTAATGCTCCTCAGGGTAGCTCTCCCTCTGCTAGCCCCACAAAAGATCAGTCTCTGATACCTCATTTCAGTTTTTCAGGACCATCCCAGCAGTACTGCTGGGGAATGACTCTAGGAAGAGGATGACAGCTTTCTCTGGCAGATGAATAAAGGAGGTTCAGCATTTGCACAGATTCCAGTTCTGTACCTTCTGTTACACATAGGCTGTCATTACAGCTGTTACAGCACTAGACTCAAAGGAGACATCAGAATAATTCCTTCATCTTACATCAGTGTCCAGTTCATAGAAATGTTGTAGAGGAGTTTAAATCTCTGCCATGTTGTTATGGCAGTAGCACTAAGTAGGTATTTTTAAGTATATTCACCCACTGCCATACTCCATTCTCATTTTCTAGTCTATGGCTGAAGAACTTCTCAGATTTTGGTGTCCTTGCTATATTTTGGATCATATTTAGAAGATAATCTTGCTTTGCAAGAGACTTTCTCTGAGGTTTTCAGCTGTTAAGACCCAGTTTTGATTAATCCCGTGGATTATCAGGACAGAGCAGGAAAATTTATCTGGGCTTACCTGAAAATCTCCTTTAAGCACCAGCCCTTTCCAGAGATGGACGAACCACCCAAATCCAGAGATGGCAAGTGGCATCCAAAAACTTAATTTGCAGAAAGTATATCTCTGTTTTGAAGCAGTAGAAACCATGTTGTTTCCATCCCTGCCTCCTTCCAGAACAATCGTTCTGATCTAACTCAAGGAAGAATGCTGCAAAAGCAAAAGATGAGCACCTCTGTCTGATGGCAAATGAACGGAATGGGTCTACTGCTGAGCTTTGAGTCCCCTTTCCCCTTTAAGTCGATGCCGCTTTGACTAATATTGTGCTCTCAACAGAGCAGTTAATGCATTGTGATAGCTTGAAAAATCCTGTTATTTGTGGAGATAATCTTTCTGGACAACCAAGCTAGTATCTTCCAAAATTTAGGTTAGTGTGCATTGAAATAAGAACAGGGACTGCTCTGTCTGTTGAGACAGGAGGTCAGGGTGGTGTTTTTTTGAACAGTATCTCTTACTGTTTTGACTCTCCACACCAGACTTCTTCCAAATTAAGCACCAGATCCAAAATACACAGATGATATGAACTCTTCCTGGTGATCTGAAGAGTCTTTGAATCAGACTTCCAGCTGCGAAAGAAGATGATGTCCATCTTTATGTCTCATAGAAGTTTTCTTTAAAAATTCCTGCATGGTGGGAAAGAACAGCCTTTCAAACCGTTTTCCAAGGTGTGCTCCTTCTTGATTCCATAGGACACCTGATTAAGAGACCATAAATGAAGGAGAGGAGAAAATGAAAAAACAAACAAACAAACAAAAAAAAAAAAACCAAAACAAAGACAGAGTGAGAAGGCTGTGCTGCTTCATAAGAGCCATTCTCTTCCTCATCTCCTCTGCATGCTGACTGGTCTGAAAGTCAGTTTGCAGAAATCTCCATCTTGAAGAGAAGAGCTAACATAGATAACCTTTATCTTGTAGGATTTACCAAACAGAGGGAAGATATTACTGGCAGCTTTTCCAACGTGTTGCTGACCCCAACAGAAGGGAGGGTTTTAAGAGCCACCTGGGCACTGAAAAACCTTTCTGTGCTAGGCTTTGGTGGTGCATTCTGCTTGTCCATGTAGCTTCTTCATGCTTGTCCTTTTGGTGCAGGTCATCTCTCTATTGACTTATTGTTTAAATAGAGGCCTGTCAAAGCCTAATTCAGAGCATCTTTTTGTCACTGAAGTTGTCCTGATGTCAGTTCCCAGCATTGACACTAACAGTCATGCTGTTAGTAATTCCTTGTATCAAACCTCCTGTGCTTTTGGCCATTTTTATGGGGGCCACGTTTAAGCTGTTCCATATATTTTTCATTGTATCATCTTCCCTTCAAGCAAGATTGCCTGTTTTAATACAGCAGAGAGGAAGGTGGGGAGCTTTCTGTTCTCTGTAACTGGGCCACAGATGGCCCAGGGCATGTCAGTCAAAGTGGAGGTACAAACTGAGACAGTTGCTTCTTCTTTTGTCCCTAGTGGTTGCCTCTCAGTATTTGGTTTCTATATGTCTCTGTTCTATTCCAAGTCTGTTAAAAGCTCCCCTGGTGTTTAACCAGCAGTAGAAAGGCTGATGTCAATAATAAATCTTCCCTCCACTCTTCCCTCTCACAAACCTTGTTGTGCAGCTTTTCCATCACACATTGTGTGCATGGGATGGAGTGATGGCAAAAGATAACAAGAATATGGCCTCATCTCTTTTCCTCTCGGTAGTGCCTTACTTATCAGATTCCTGTTTCATGATGCTGTTCAATGACTTACTTCAAGGGTAAGTCTATCAATATTATTCTATTAATAAACCTTACCAGAATAGCATATCCTACCTCTTCTTTACCCCAACTTGTTTGTTGCTTGGTAGTTTTGCTGGATTCTGGATGCATTATCTTACTCTGAGAAGAATGATATCTTACTCTGAGAAGCGTGAAATATCATTATTTGTGCATGCGCTAACAAACTACAAATGCTGTTACCAATAAATAAAATTATCTAGCTCTTACTGACAGTTGCGGCCACAATACTTGATTCTTGTAATCACCTATGGCATAATTTATCAAATTACTTCTCAGTTACATGAAGCAAAATATACTACATAATGCTTGCTAATATTCTCCTTGTTCCTATTATTGGAAAAGATTAAAGAGACAGGCTTTTTGGTTTTCATACTGACCTCTAGAGTTGTGAATATTTCATTCACATCCTGTCTAATAATTCCTCCCAGGTTAGATAATCCTGTGCACAATGTCCTTCTGTTCAGTATGTCAGTCTTGGCATACCTCTGACCATGTGTGTTGTCCTTCCCTAGGTCTTGTAAACTCTTACTGTATCTTCTTTAGGTTAAGGCAACTAAATCTGGACATGATGCTCTATTGTCAGAGTTTGTATTGTTGTATTAGTTCACACAATGTTCAAAAATCTAGAATAAAATAAAAGACCCCCTTTCCCACTCTGATGATAGCACTTGTCAGGGAAAGACTTACTTTTGGGCTTCTCTCTCTGGGTTTATTTGGAGTTCTAATTTCTCTTGAAGCATTTGAGACTTTTTAATGATTGGTTTCTGGGCACAGTGATGATGACAGATGTTGAGGTACTGAAGAGAATTCAGGCTTTGAAAGTGAAATAGCAAAGTGAGGGAGAAACTGTGAGGAAAGTTGGTGTTCCTTTTTTTGAGCTCTCAAGCTCAAAATATGTGTGCCATAGCTTGACTGAATTACCCTATAAGTAAGAATGTGTGTATCCATGTATGTGACTGACTTTATGACAGGGTTTTGCAGTTACTTTCATGACATAAACACCAGGGGAAGGAGAGATTTGATGGTTGCCTGGAGGATGATAATTTCTAATCATGAGAGGGAAATGAGCCGACATTTTTTGAGAAGAAAAATCCAGTGAAATTTATTACCCTGTTGAACTATTTCCCTGGGGAAGGAATGTCAGTGCCATCACTGTCACACAATTAAATACCAAGCAGCTTATATTATTTAATTATACAGTGAAAAAGGAATTAATAAAACGACTTGATAAATTTTTGCTGCTTTCACCCTCCAGGATTCAGTTGTACCAAACAGAAAGAGGTGGATCCTGTGAGAATAAACAGCTATTTTTAGTGTTCACAATTGGTAGAGAATAAAGTGTCAGGGAAAGCTATTTAGTGCTGGAATTCTAGCTAGCTTTGGTTGGTATGGTTGTATGGAATTAAGTCCCAAGTCAGTGGAATTATTTTCGATTTTTTAAAGAAGCATGAGTGAAAAACACATTTGGCCTGGGACCTAAGGTTTAAAGCATCAATTTTAGCATCAGCAATACTGCTACTCAGTAGAATGACAGAGAAAAAAATGGAGAAGAAAGCACAAAAATTGAGGAGCTCTGGAGAGGAGAAAAATAAAATTTGACTTAAACTGTTAGTGCTATTTGGTATGCGATGCCACCTTGTGGAAGTTTTTAGGATGTCATATCTTTTATCAGATCTCTTACAAGTGCTCCTGACTACCCTCTTCAGTCACTGTAGATAATCCTGTTTGCATAAATCAGCCTTGGTCTTTAATACTAGCTTTAATACTCCCTCCATCACTTGATTTTTTTATGTAATCTGAAATTTCAGTGTAATTTAGGGATGGAGAAATCTTACTTTGGGAGGCAAAAAGTCTGTGAAAAGGAGAACTTTGCTTAGCTTGCCCAGTGGGCCTGGAAGCCAGCCATGGTGAGACCATGATCAGTGCAGATGCTGTGGTATAATTGTAGTACTGCACTAACATGTGTTGTCAGAAAGCTCTGAATGGATCTGTAATCATGTTGTGCACTTGGCATGTTAACTCAACCACTACAGCAGTTGGAAGGAGTTACTCCATGGTTGTCTTCAGCAGGACATTAGACTTGCAGGAAGAAAGAGCAAATGTGGAGCAGGACATTAGACTTGCAGGAAGAAAGAGCAAATGTGGACATGTCTGCTGCCTCAGCAGGCGTACCACATCATTTTGCATTGTAAAGGACTCTTCTCCCAGTGCGCTCAGATGTCTGGCATTCAAGTTGCATCTCCATAGTGGTCTGCCTAGGGACAGTACAGGTGTGTTGCTAATCCACAATACCTTTGTTGCAAACGTTTCGCATCAAATGTCAAATGCTTCTTCCCTGCTAGAGGCATTCTTGAAAGGTGAAGGTGCAGTAGGTAACCAGTCTTCTGCCAAAAAGTGTTTTGCTCTTGAGTTTACCAAAATACTAGGGTAGCTACCACAAGCAAGTGAGGAAATTATCTCTCCCATATGAAAGTGTATATAGAGAGTCTCTTGAACTGAGACCCTGTCAGAGGGACAGAGGCCGTCTGTCCATTTTTCTGCTCTCCAGCTTTGATTCTCCTGCTCTTGATCCTTTTCATGTCCATCCCATGGAGCACCAGTGGGCCTGTCCGCTTCCTGATCTCCTGCACTTGAAGGTAGCTCTCCCTTCCCTCATCTAAGCAATTAGCTGCTTCTGACTTTGTGTAAATAAACATAAACATGAGCCTTCTGGAGTCATTTCCTAGCCGCCTTTCTTTTCTAGATGCAATCTCTATCAAGGATTGTGCGGGGTTTTTTTCAAAGGGTAAAGAGATAGTGGTAAGGGCTTCTTTCTTCTACTTCTTTTGCTACTATCCTCATAATTGGAGTTGGATACTCAGGTGCAACTCTTCATGGGCTGATGCTATCTAAAGGAGCACGTGCTCCCTTTTGTCCTTTACTTGCTCTTCCTCTGTAAGCCTTTTGCCCTGTTCTTGCTCTTACCACCACCTTGTTTATCTGCAATGATCTGTTGCTTTTGGCCTGATGATTCCAGAGTTCACTGCCCTCTTCCAAAAAACTTGAGCTAGGGCTGTGATTTCTGAGCCTAATAGAGTATGAAAGTCCAAGGAACACGTTTGTGAATAACCTTTAAATTATTAATTCAGGTTCTGAAGGAAAGTTACACTGAACAATATCAGTCTTTGGTAGAAACTTGTTTGGAAACATATACAGTCTCATCCATGGAGTGTCATGAAGTCATTGATTGAAGTGCCATCAGCTATTGGCAATGTACAGCCCTGGCAGCTTACAAATGCCATTTAAAACCTTAAATTAATGTTGTGTGGTGAGAGCTGCTTCTAACTTCCTGAACCATCAAGCTCTCAGCCTGAGCAACTGCCTGCAGTTCTCATCTAACGGTTAAAGCAGCTGAGCCATAGAGTGGATTCCTGAGAGGGCTTGAGGCACCAAAACTGCAGCAATTCAAGGAGAGAGTAGGTAAACTTTAAAGCAGGAGCAATAGGGTGACTGATTCCATGAACTGCAGACAGTTTAAACCTGTGGTGATGTCCACTGGGTCCTGCAGCAGGATGTGATCAGGAGCTGTTTTGCATCCCCTCACAGTTCTCTATTACTCCAAGTTCACATTGACCTTGCTGACATACCATGAAGGGCAATGAGAAATCAATTTGAGACTACTAACTGGAGAGGACAGGTTCAGGGGAAGAGATTAAAGTCCTGTAGCCCTTTCCTGCCACATGCATGTATGTGTGTTTTGTACCAGTCTTTCCGTAGGGATAGTAGCTGTTTGACTTTTTCCTGCTACACATGCTCGTGTTGCAGCTGCATCCAGCTCTGTTACAGGAAACAGATGTAGTGACATTTATCCACACCCAGTGATGCAGAGCTCCCCAATTCACTCTGTGGAGTTAAAGTGTGTTGAGTTTTGAAAACAGAGGTATTTCCCAGCGTCCTTACAAGAATGCTCAAAATTTCCTCTGTGCATGCGCTTGTGAGATTTAGGCAGTTGTGGGTTTGGTTTTTTTTTTTCCAGACTGCTAAGCTTAGGTGCAAGGGGGCCTGGAAATAACCACCAATGCAATATAGTTAATCTCCATCTCTTATTCTCTTTGTCTGCCTACACAACCGTACATTTTTATGCTTTGCATGATGTTAGCTCTTGTGGACTTGGTACATTGGGAGATGCTTTACTCTGCCTTCCATGCCTGTGAGCATCTTACATAAGGCCTACTCCTGGTCACAATTCTTCACCAAACTGGTGAATTTCCCTAGATGCAAAGCAGTTTCAAAAGCTTCAAGCAAACTAGGAAGGGGGCTCAGAGGGGACAGAAGGGTCACGGGTGAAGTAAAAGAAAATAACCATGCGTATGATTATGAAAACAGAAGCCTGACTCATAGATAAGGTGACATGAATGCAAGAAGATACTATTCTAATTTTTTTTTCATGTTCTGTGAAGCAGCAAAACCAAAAGGAGCCAGTTGTACTCTGAACTATCTGCCCTGCTGGTAAAATCACCTCAGACAGAAGTGGGGATATTTGCCCAAAAAGATAGGTCTGTAGCTCTTTGTCATGCCAGATTAGTGCTCATCACAAGGCAGGATTGAACCCTATTTTAGTGGAGGTACTGTTCTCTGACCATGAGTTTCCAGTCTGAGTAAAAGCTGTAAGTTCATGCAAGCACAGTGAGGTGGGCTGGGTGTGGTGATCCTGCTAGATGCCAAGAGCTTTTGTTCCTCTTGTTCCTCACTGCTGTCAGGTGAGCACTAGCAGCTTTGGGATATCACTGTGAGTAATGATTAGGTGCTGTTTTGTTTTTCACATGCCGTGGTGCTAGTAAATAGGAGCAAAATACTTGGGGGGGGGCGGGTACTCTGATCCCCCTCCCAGAAGGTGATGTGAATTTCATCTCTGACCTTGGCAAAGGCTAGATTTGGCAGGAAACTGTAGTAGTACTGTTCAGTAGCTCACAGGTTTAATGAAAGCGCAACTAATGCCTACTTCTGATTTCACTGCACAGTGATCACAGATCAGATGGGAAGTTGTATAAGAGCCATTTTGAGCACGTACTAAAAGACGGCCAGCTTTTAGGCCCTCTGTAGTGCAACACTTGGCCGTTGTTCTGAGGACCTGCCCCATGACTTAGGGTGGAAAACCTTATTTCCTTAAACAGACATGGTATTGTTAAGAGTGAGAAGCAAAGTGAAATTAATTTTATGTTTTATTAGCAGCTTTGCATTTCCTTCAGGTTCTCTCACTGACAGAGAGTAGCAGAAGTTGAGCTTCCTGTAGATAATAACCTTTGAAATCTGATTTTTGTGACATTGAACACTGGCAAACAACAGTAAAGCTATGAGAACTCATACTAAAACCCAACCTGGCTACTGGGACTGGGCATTTTATGACAAATATTTATTGAAATTATACTATTGATTGTAATTATCTCCAGGACTTCCTTGCCTGCCCTAGGATGAGGAAATGCAGGGCTGGATACTCTGAGACATTTTAGTTGACTGCAGAAATAAGTGCAATGGAAAATTCTTTCAAATAATGTTTTTCATCTTCCTGTGGAAAAATTGTATTGGGTTGTGCTGTTGGGAGATCAACGGGTAGTCCTGGTTTCATGTGCTGAGTCTTTAAAAAGAGAATTGTGCCATCCAGTGGCTTTTGCATAGATTTATAAGTATAGGTGACATGACCAAGTCTAGGTAAGAACATTTAGTTTCACTTTGTTTCAGCACCAAGCCAGTGAGAGCATTACTGAAGAACAGTTACTTGAAAATTTGCTTGAGAAATTCTTTCCTTTCAGAGTTGGGGGAAGGAGCCAGTGCCATTTATTTTAACGGTGAAACCTTTCTTTTGTTTATCTCTTTGCAGTTATGTGGCTGCGGGCTGCTGGGTGTGGGCATCTGGCTGTCAGTGTCACAAGGAAACTTCGCCACATTTTCTCCTAGCTTTCCGTCGCTTTCAGCTGCCAACCTAGTCATTGCCATTGGCACAGTCATCATGGTGACCGGCTTTCTGGGCTGCCTAGGTGCTATCAAGGAAAACAAGTGCCTCCTGTTGAGTGTAAGACATCAATACTTCTTTTCACTAAGACCAGTGACTGTTGCTTTGTTATTATTTTATTTAAATAACCAGTGCGAAATAGTCTGTGGATCACTGTAACATTGCCCTTGGCTTTCAATCTTCTGTATACTTGCAGTATGACATCCCACAGCTTTGGTCACAGTGATATCGTTGGTGTATTAGCAAAGGTATCCTTGTTACTGTGTGCCCCAGTGTATTAGATAGCAAAGCAAATTACTATCGGTTACCTCTGAATGGTTAAACATGAACTGTAGGGTCAACCTGGATAGCCCTTCTGGAAATGTCTGGTAGAAGGATTGACTGAAAGATTCTAAGCACAGCTGCTTTTGGATGCCACTAAGCCTCTCATGGCTGTTTTCTACTTTGGTCTTATCTCAGGCCTTTGTCAGAGGTTGGTGGAAACCATCTGGCCCAAAGGTAAGAAGTCAAGGTCTCTGCCAGGCCTGACCAATAAAAAAAAAATAATCTGATCCTTGGCAGTCTTTGTCCAGCACTGAAGCACAGAGGTTGGGAGCCTCTCTCAGAAAACACAGTGTGGGTCACTCCTTTTACATGAACCCAAGAAGCTTCATCATGCTTCTCCCCACCCCAAGGAGAGAGGTATTTTGGCAGAAGGTGAGAGGAGGGCTTTCAAAGCAGACACCTTCCAGATGCTGTGACATTAAGGAGCACATGGGTTTTCCGTGGATAAAAGTCTCCCTTACACGGTGCTGGGGAACAGCTGGGCAGCATTCCTTAGACCACCTCAGAGAATTAAACTGGAGGACAAATGTGCACCTGTTTTTTTCTGTCTGCTGCTTGGTTTTGTACGTTGTACAGCTAGGAAAGCAAACAGAGAATAGTGATGAGGTCTATGTTGTTCATGCACACAAACTGCAATGCCAGCTGAATTTTAGTGGTTTGTTTTCAGGGGTTTTTTTTAAGCGTGTTTATATTCTTACAAGGTGCTGCAAAAGTCTTTTTATACTATCATGACTATCATGAGTTTCCGATTAGAGAACTTGCTGCACTGCATATGGCATCTCCCCCAGTGTCTGTGTGGGGGATGCCGTGCCTATGTGGCAGTCCGCTAGTACATAAAGGCAATTAAGCAAACTGGTAGTAGTTCATACCCAAGATTTAGAGAATGCTAGACAGTGAGCTTCCTCATTGATGGTGGAGCTTTAGCGGCAATATAGTATCAATATGCCTGAATAGTTTGAAATCAAACTTCCATGTTTTTGGCAGTAGAGGAAAGGTTTAGAGGACAAGGCCTATAGTCCTCAGAGTTTCTAGCAGCCTCAGCTTTGCTCTCTAGATGGCAAGTGTGTATACACTGTCTGTTTTTTCTTTGTTCTAGTTTTTCATCGTTTTGCTGATAATTCTCCTGGCAGAGCTGATATTACTCATTTTGTTCTTTGTTTTTATGGACAAGGTAAGCAAATATGCCATATAGATTAATTATCTGTGCTAGCATGTAAACCAGGTTCAGTTTGCTTTTGTTTGATGGAGGTATGTGGATTCTCCTTGCTCTTCACTCTGGTGAAGGTTTAACCTTGAGATCTTGGCTGTTTTCTGTAAGCTGCTTCTGCAGGGGGAGGAAGAAGTGATGAGGAGGGCAAAGAGGAGAGAACCCGCTGAGCTTTACAGTTTCCTCCCTGAAATAAAACCATGGTCCAGGGCCTCCCTTTTAGTCTTCTCCTAAAAGACAGCCTTCAGCATACCTGTGTGATGTCTCTGCAAGAAGCTGATCGTCTTGTGGACCTGGGTTGTGGGAGGTCCTACTTAAGACCTGGTTAGCTTCTTAGGGCCAGTTCTTGGACAGGACTGGAGGAGAGAGGCCTGGGATATTCACAGGTTATTCCAGATGCCTGTCACACTTGACTGGGCAGTGCCAGAGACAAGGGTGCGGAGCTGATCAAGAGGCAGCTTCTCATAAAGCCCATCTGTAGGAATCTGCTATCTAGTAGAGACTAAGTGAAGTAGGCACAACTGGCTGGCCTGTCAGATAGGTAAGACTGGAAAAATCCTTGGGGAACTAGAGAACTCTGCTAAACACAGGACAGAGCCTTATAGTATGAGCATGTCCATACTGATTTTAAAATTCAGCTCCTACCAGATTTGTATCTCTTCCCAGGTTGTCATTACGATGCCTGCCACTTTCAGGGAGCTGGGGTGAACTTCTGATTTTGAATGGGATGTCAAAGAGGGATGAAACAGATCTTATAATATAGTTGACCTTTATGCCAGGACCCATAGGTTAATCCTTTCTCTGCTGCCAGCCCACTGCCGTCAGAGCCAAGGTACATTCCTACCTGCATCCAGGACTCCAGCCTCAGACTGAAATTTATACAAGAAATTGGACATCTCAGATCTCCCATTAAGCATTCCAACTTTCTCCTCTAAAGAAAGAGGAGCACACTTGAAAAATCATAAATCCTACAAGCCTGTCCCCACAGGGAGAACAATAATAATGCCCTTTTTCAATTGATTTTGTATTGGCCATCTATTATAGCCTGCCTGAACCTGCGCAAGGGATAACTATATTAAGGTTGGGAGGCTGGGACTCTAGTTTTCTGATATTAGCAAATTAAAGTAGGCCATAGGTTACAGGCAGGAGAGGCTGCTGTGGGGTATTCCCAACAGCTGTCTCTGGCAAAGTTAAAGTAAGCTCAGCAGATCTCTGCTGATCACTCTTCAGTTAGTTTGGATATTAGTACAGATGGTGACTGTAGAAAAGACTCTTAGTAGAGGGGAAGCCATTTGGTCTCCTATCTCATGAGAATTAATCCAGTATTTTGTAGTCTGAGGGAGAGACTAGGCCTTGGCAGGTGCTGAAAGGTCCCATTGACTTGTGAGAATCTTGAGGCTTTTCTACCCAAGTTAATTTTGTGGTGAGAGAAGGTAGGAGAGAGACATTCTATATGCAAGCCTGTACCATTTGGTCCTTTCCTCTAAACAGCAGTGCATTGACTTTCTGTATTTTTTACATGATGCAGGTCAGTGAAAGTGCAAAGAAGGATTTGAAGGAAGGTATGAAGCTATACAATTCAGAAAATAATGTTGGACTGAAAAATGCATGGAATATCATTCAAGCAGAGGTAACATATTTTCTCAATAGAAAAAAAATAACAATTTGGCCATAAAGGCTGCTGCAGTCTGTTACCTGTGGCATCCATGCCAAGTCTAAAAGATGGCTAATACTGGCTTTGGTTTCTGATTTTGCACTCTTGAACATCCAGGGAGTACTATGAAACCCAGGATCAAAGTGTACTCTATAAGGTGAAAGATGCTTACCTTTCTCTGAGATTCTCTGTGCTTATTACAGGCACAGAAATGATCTGAAACAGAGGAGAAGCAGCAAAACCTGCATAGGTAGAACTTCAGCCTTGGCAGCAAGGCTTTTGCCGTTCAGCAGTTGTGGGCAGATTACCTTATGTTTTGGTGTTTGGGCCCATGGCTCAGTGACAAGAAGACTAACATAACCTTGGCATGGTTATGTTAGTCAAGGTAACACAACCTTGGGCATGGGTTCATTTATTTTCTTTGGGGTTTTTTTTATGTTGTTAAGTATTTGCTTTTAGTGATCATTGAGCACAAAGCACTTTAAAAATACAAAATTATTGTGGCAGCCCTTTTGAAAATATACAGTGGTTTAGTGGAAGTAAAAGTTTGTGGTGGTGCATGATTCACAAATTGTGCTAGTTAAGTTAATTTATTAATTCTTTACTTTTGCCATAGATGAAATGCTGTGGTGTGAATGACTTCACGGATTGGTACCCAGTGCTGGGAGAAAACACTGTCCCAGACCGATGTTGTATGGAAAACTCCCAAGACTGTGGACGGAACTCCACCGAATTAGTGTGGAAAACAGTAAGGCTCGCTTTGCCCGCGTCAAGGCTTAGGGAGGGGTGGGAAGGAAGAAAATAGAGGGAATGCATGTGAAAGAAAATGTGACCTTGGGATTTCAGTTTTCATCTTTCATCATTTCAGGGATGTTATGAGAGAGTTATGACTTGGTTCGATGAGAATAAACATGTCCTTGGTTCGATTGGGATGTGCATCCTCATAATGCAGGTAATACTGGTATGGTGTTTGTCAACATGGCTTTGATTTGCTGTCAGCATTCTTGATTCTGGTGTGTGAAAAGTGGTGCTCAACCACTTTGAGTTTGATCATGATTTAAAAAATGTCGGATTTGTTTTATGAGGTCATTTAAGGTCATCTACTTAAAAGGAAGCAGGTCAGTAGTCAGTCCCACAAAGAAGACCTGCTGCAGTGGGGTTTTGCTTACTTGCGTTTTGACTTCAGAGCACCACTTTGGAGTTCTTACATTTAGCCATTTGTTACACTGTCCCTTAGGGAACTGTTTTATTAAATTTTGTGAGAAAGGCCTAGAAATTGCCAAAATGAGTCAAATCCTGGCCACTGAACTGAGTAGGTTAACATGTTTTAAAAAGAAATTCAGAAGTATCATCATAATCTGTTATGGTTTTGGGGTTCCTGTATCACTGCTGTACTTTTGGGGTAGAATACCGGAATCTTATGTTTTCAGTCACAGTTATCTGGCTAAACAAGCACAAGTTGTTGGGTAAAAAGGAAGAGTGACTCATATGTATCGATTCTGAAAAATTGTTGCACGTATGACAAAGAGCCCTCAGAGCTCTGACAGATGCATTTCCAGGCATCACTGTGTGCCTGAACAACATACGTCCAAGTTTACGGATCAGTGTTGAAGCTGGAGAAAAATGGCAAGTGTAGAATGACTTTTAAAACTACAGTTGGACCATGAACACAGGTCAGCAGTGCAGTTTTGGCAGCCTTCTTGGACTGAAGCTCTTATTGTTTGTTTTCCTTCAGATTCTTGGCATGGCCTTCTCCATGACACTCTTCCAGCAGATTCACAGGACTGGCAAAAAATATGATGCCTAAAGCCTCTGAAACATTATCACATCAACCCTTCTCTGTCTCATCGTAAAAATGAACAAAAGGAATGACCGCAAAGAGTATCAAGCCTAGCCCTGCTGAGGGAATCCGTCCCATTGACCGATCTACTTTGTTGTTACTTGTCCAGTTATTATCACAACTTGTTATTTGACTCATTTTTTTGTCTGTTTCACATTTGCCATTTATTTGCCAAAGAGGGGGGCAACCCCCCAAACAAATGGATTTTCTACACGAAATCATAGATCTGCTCTAAGAATGTTTCTTAACTTAAGAAAATGTTTTGCTCTACTAATCCATGTTATATGTGCAAAAATGATGTGTGTTCAACTTCCAGGGAGAATTCTTCAAAGTCTTCCATTAAGTTTTCAACCCTCATGTCCAATTTACTGGAAGACTCCGAAAAGCCACTCTGAGAGTCCTAGGAATTGGAGCTGCTTTGCTTTGCAGCTTCTTGTACCTTATGGTGTATACTTTTTTATTATGATAATGATGATGATGATTATTATGATGGATATAGCTTAAAATTTAGTTGCCTGACTTATAACTTCTTACTGTTTATGGTTTTACACATTTATTGTACATTAATTTGGGAACCACTGTGCAATCTCCAGAGGACGTGTTTTTCAAAGTTGACAGTTGGTGCAGGCAAATAAAGACATAACTTTTCTCAAGTCCATGGGGAGGCATCGTCTACCTTTATCAGGGCCTTGGCGCCCTTACTGTAACCAAGGTGGTTCCTTTCAAATCAGAGGCTCTTTCCTCAGATGGAATGCAATGCCTTCCCATTGGACCAGATGGTGAGCTTCCTACTCCTGTGAGGCAAAGTTCCAATGCCTTTACTCACCCAAAGCAGTGTCTGTCTGCTTTGATGCCATGCTACTTTGAAAGCTAAAAGTACTGACTAAGCAAGTTACTGCTCCCTGGCATGGAGGAGAGAGATTGCAGTCTGACCTACTGGACAGTTGGCAGCAGACTTCACAGATTGTGTTGTCTGTTTCAAAAAGTTTGCCTAAAGCATGGCATGCTGCTGGATATAAGGGAAGGGGATGGCAATTGGATGGCAACATTGTCGTGCCGTGCCCTTTATTGAAGGGTTTTCCCAGGCAAATGACAGCTGTCTCCCTGAGCTGGAAAAGGTGGTTTGCTTAAAGGTGACCAGATGATGCAGGTAAGGGGCAATTTCCAAAACAGCACTCAGAGACAGTATGTGTTGTCACACCTTCAGTATAGAATTGGTTCTTGCTGATAGATAGCCAAGTCCATCCAATGGGGTAGTTCAGAGTTCACTGCAATGCATATTTTTACCAACATTCCTGTTAGAAAACTTGAACATACAGTTCTCTAGTTTGAATGCTGCTTCATTGCAAGCAGCCCCCATTTACCCTTTGTTCCAGGTTTTTGCTGTTTTGTGAAGGAAGAAGGAAAGGCTCAGGCATTGGAGGGTGTGCTGACTTAACTCCAGTCAGGGCTCAACTCAGCTCTGAAAGAAACACTGCATTTTGTATTAGCCGCAGTCAGAAGTGACCTTCAGAGGTTACTTCATCCAGTGGCACTCTCAAAGGGGTGCTGTCATCTATGTGAGATGGGGTTTACTGTGACGTTATTGGGCTGAGTTTCAGAAACTGCTGAGGATGGAGATCTTGTGCCTTTCAGAGCCATGCCATGTCAAAGTACTCCTCTGGTAAACAAGTTTTCCTTAATGTCCACTCTGAATATTTATACTTTAAACTCTTAAAAGGTATAATTTTCATTGTATCATTCAGCCTATCTTTTCCTTGTGGGCTGAAATAGCTGTGGAGCCGCTTCATATCTGGGAGTTTTTAGTCCCCTCTTTATCTTCCTAGTAGGTCCTGCATGCATCTGTACATCTGGCATATGGCAGCAATAGTTTTTAGTCCCCTGTTTATCTTCTTAGTAGATCCTGCATGCGTCTGTACATCTGGCAGCAATAGTGTTTTGTGTGGCCTATGTGTCACTTTTTTGAGTTCCCTATGAAATCAGTGTGACAGGAAGGAGTGTGAATGTGTGGGAGATAGACAGGAATTTGGGTGTTGCAGTGAAGAAGGAGGTTACTATTCTTAGAGCATGGCCCTTGCCCATATGAGCACAGTGCCCAAAGTTTCACAGGGCTCTTGTTTTCCACGAAGCAGACAATGCCATATGGGTACAGCTATTTCACTTGGATTGCCTTTGAAGGATTCAGGGAAGAAGCAGAGGGAAAGCACAGAAACTGAATCCAGTTTTACTTCCATTTCTAACAAAAATTGGGACCAGGAGCGTCTAAGCCCCACTGGAGATGGATGTTCCATGTTGAAGTAGGGGCTGTGATGCCCAGTATACTTGCTGCTACATGTAAGACTGTATCCAAAGTTGCTAAGATGCATTCCCATTTTTGCAAGAAAAGACAGGACGATTTTCATCTGATGGCTCCACTGCATTCTCCCTTTGGGCTGAGGTGCTTAGCGTTCTCTAGCTTTCTCTGGCGTTGAAAAGGAGTGAGGTGCAGGGCTGAGCAGGAGCATCATCTCTGTCCTTTTGGGTCGCACAGTGGTACCTGCCACGTCTTAAATTTTAATCTGCAGTCAGTTTTTTTACAAAAAATGGTAAAATATATTAGTGAAAATAATAAGGAAATAAAAAATGTTTATGAGTAACTCAAAGATGAAATGTGTAGTTGCAAACTCAGCTACTTTGCCTTCCATCTTATTTTTCTAGACAGACTTATTTTTCTAGAATGCTTCATTCCATTTCATGATCTAGCAGCAGAGATCCTGAAATCTTTTTTTAATGACTACTTTTGGCATTTTAAGCACAGTATTAAGTGAGATAGTTACACGAGCTTCATGTACTCATCTCTATGAAGCCACCTACAGGAAGGGAGTCAAAAGCAGGGCTGATATGTGTCTTCAGCTGACTCTCTGATGTGGGAGGTGATGACAGGCATCCTGAAAGGAGCAGAAAAATAATGCCATTTTCCAGGCCACATAAAACAGCCCTGGAAAGTGTGGGGCTGCGTCAGTCAGTTTGTCAGAGAAGGCACTAACTGTCCTGTAGACTGGTCAAAGGGAGCTTTGGCTCATGTATGTATGCACTTTTTTTGCTTATGCTGGTGTGT
Source organism: Morus bassanus (assembly GCA_031468815.1). Lineage (NCBI taxonomy): Eukaryota > Metazoa > Chordata > Aves > Suliformes > Sulidae > Morus > Morus bassanus. Next base: position 266,694 of record CM062571.1, on the reverse strand, counting down.
GGCTGTCTGTGTGTTTTCCCCAAATGTCACTCTGATTATTTAACTATAAGTTTTTAGCATGTTTTTAAATAAAAACTGATACTAAGTAAAATTATCTTTAATATACACAAATACTGATTTGTATAAATGCATACCTCTCTGTATCTCTAATTCATGAAAGCACATTTAAGTGTGTGAAAGTGCTGTTTCTTTGAGTGTTCTTTCAGTCTGTAGCATACCTGCTGTCTCACTGTGCTTCATGCTTGGAAGCTGCAGCAGAACTTAAGCAGAGACATAATAGAACTGCTTGAAGAACCTCTACCTGAAAGCTGTTGAAGTGTTAGCAGTGAATTCTGTTCCATCCTGGTGGTACCAAGGCTGTTAGTTATAAGAAGCCCAGGTGGAGGGTGCTCAAAAGAAGTGCCCTAGCTAAGTAGCATGTGAGATGATAAAAACAATGGCATAAATATCTCCAAGATGACAGAAGATGCCTTGTACATGTCATGCATTGAATTCCTGGACTATGGTCATGTTAGGCCAACTTTCCTATCCTGTGTCCACCCCCCATTTGTATGCATGAAATACAAACTCACACACAGGAGGGGTGCAAGCAAAGGGCAGCCAAACTGATCCTCGTGGTCTTTCTTGGGCAATGTATTGGTTCAGGCATAGAAACGGCACAGAGGAAAAGGGTGTTTTCCCAGCAGATGGTTCTTGGGAGCAGCATGGAATAGGGCACACATAATTCTGATGTAACTTCTTTCCATAGAGTTGAGCAACTTCATCCTGTAGTTGGCATGGGGAAACCTGGAGATGTTTGCCTATGGGCTAGCCATCTGTTGTGCAGTAGATATTAGACACTAAGAAACAACATGCCATTCTCACCAGGTGATGTTTGCGTCAGTGTTTCTTCTATGCAATACCTACTTTCACCTTTATATAAAAGATTTTTACTAGGATGATACAAAAATAAAGGATTTTTTAAAAGGTGCCTCTTTGAGCTCATTTCTCTCCTAACTCCAACTACCACCAAAACAAAAAGGGGACAAAAAAATTCCAAAAGGTGACACTCACGGAGGTGTATTCCAACTCCACTGCAGTCGAAGTCCAGAGCTCCTGAAGCTGTTGCATCCCTGAAGAGATCCCTCCCCCATCCTCTCTCATCTTCCTTCAAAACAAGACTCTAATAAAACAGAAGTAGGTGTGAAAGATCCCCAGAGAACAGCAAATTGGTTTTGAGAGCCTGTTAATACAGGAAAGAGTTTGCACGTGTCCCAGAGAATATAGAATAGTCGAAGAGAAGACAGCGTAGAAGATAGCGTGAAAGACATTCAGAGGACTCTGAGAAGTCTCGGAGAAACTGTGAAAATTGATTAAACACTGAGACAGAGAAAGATCACAAATAGCCCTCCAAATGCCAGGAAAGTAGAAGATGGTCTGAAAGATCCCCAGATGAAATAGTGGAGCCAAGCAGAAGCCAACAAAGCACCAGAGAGTCTGAAAGAGATTCAGAGAACATAAAGTAGCCTCAAGGAAGGGAAGAAAGCCTGTAAGTGCCCAAGGAAACAAAATGTAGCAGTGTCAAAGAGGCCAAGAAAGAAATAGACAGGGCAAAGGACCCCCCAGAGAATACCAAAGAGGCTCAGTGATAACGAGAAAGTATCGGAGATATTAAAGGAGCTCCAGGGTACCCAGTAATACCAAGGGTGGCCTCAGAGAAGACGAAAAAAAAAAAGGCAGGAAGCTTGAAAGTGCCCCAAAGAGCAGCATCAAAGAAGGGAAAATGAGCCAAAATCTGTAAATGAGAACACAGAGTAGCCTCAAAGAGGCAAAGAAACCAGTAGAAAGCCTGAAAGAACCATGGTGAACACACCAGAGACCTTGACAATAACAAGGTAGCAGTGATTCTGAAAGCACTAGGAGGGTATGCCTGCAGCTGCCAAGAAAGGAGAGAGGCTAAAAGAGCAACAGAGAATAGCCCTGGAGAAGGGAAGAAACAAGCAGGGAGGCTGAAAAAGTCCCAGGTGAAAGAAGAGTAGCTGAGATGCCACAAACCTTGAAGAGACACTGAAACAGCCCCAGAAAACCCAGTTTAACTTCAGAAAAGTGGGGGGTAGGAACGAGCAGAAAGACTGAAAGTGCTCCAAAGTCACCTCAGTGAGAGGAAGGAACAGACTGAAAAACCTGAAAAGCAGCCATAGCAGCTGTGGAGAGGCTAGGGATGAAGTGGAGAGGTTGAGAAAGTCCCAGAGAACAGAGAAGCCTTGCAGAGCCTGAGAGACTAGAAGAGAGCCTGAAAGAGCCTCAGAGAAGACAGAGTAGTCTCAGAGGAGGTAAGAAAATAGCATAAAGCCTGCAAATGTGAAGGATAACAAAGACTAGCCTCAGAAAGGTGGAAAAAGGAGGCAAGAAAGAAACCCAGAGAGCATACAGTAGCTTTGGGGAGGTGAAAAAAAACAACAGAAAGACTGAAAGAATGCTGAGAGCAGAGAATAGCCTCACAGAGACCAAGAAAGAAGCAGAGATGTTAAAAGACTCCAAGGAGAACACACAGTAAAACTGGAGGGCCACAAAAGTAGGAGAAAGACTAGAAGAACCCAACTGCATGCAGAGTACACTTAGGGTAGTGAAGACAAAGGAGATAGTGTCAACCAGCCTCTGAAAGCATGCAGAGTAGCTCTCTGAGTGAGAGAGACCAGTGCAGAGGAGTTTGAGACAGGTTGAGAGGAGAGCAGAAGGAGCCTGTGGCAGGGCATGACCATGTCTCGTGACCTGCGGTCTTTTAAAAAACAAGGCATTAAACAGTATTAGCCCCAGTATCAATCCCCAAGAAGCACAAATAGTAAACTTGCTGCCAGTTGGTTTGAACAGCTGATCACGACCCTTTAAGCCCAGTAGTCCAGCCAGTTATTCACCCACCTTATCTTCCACTTATCCAAACCATACCTCAACCATTTGGCTACAAGGTTACTATGGGAAACTGCGGCAAAGAGCTTAAAGCTTAAGTCCAGGTGAACAACACTCACTGCTCTCCACTCATTCTGGTGAAGAGCTGTCTCACTGTAGAAAGCTATCAGGCTGCTTGGGCATAATTTGCCCTTGGTAAATCTGTGCCGCCTTTTCCGAATCAGTTTCTTGTCCTTCGTACAAGTGGAAGTAGTTTTTGTGAGGATTTGCTCTGTGATCTTCCCAGGGGCGGAGATTAGGCTGACGAACCTGTAGTTCTCCGGGGGCTCTTTCTTGCTTTTCAGGGAGATGGCGGGGGGCCGTGTGTGCCATATGCCTCTTCAGATCACCAGGAACCTCCCCTGCTCACTGTGACCTCTCAAAGATGAGAGCAGCTTTGCAGTGACTTTGGTCAGCTCCCTCAGCACCTCTGGCAGCATGTCGGGTGGACCCATGGACTTGTGTATGTCCAGCTTGCCTCTTGGTCCCCAATGTAGTCTTGCTCTACTGCGGGCAATGCTCCACATCATTGCCAGATTTTGCCACTAAGCTCAGAGATCCAAGGTCCAAGAGCAGGCCTTGAACAAGTAAATGCCAAGGCAAGCAAGGCACCGCGCATGTCCTTTGTCACCAGGTCCCCGACCCATTTGGCAGAGCGTCCACTTTTTCTTAGGCTCCCGTCTACCACCAATGTATTCATAGAAGCCCTTCGTGTTGCCTTCCACATTCCTCACTCCTTTCAACTCCGGACGAGCTTTGGGCTTTCCAGATTCCACTCCACCATACTGGGGCAATGGCTCCATTCCGCCAGAGCAGCCCAGCCCCACTTCTGCCTTCTCTGCGTTTCCTCTGTGCTGTCAGCCTCAGTCAGGAGTTCTCTGTTCAGCCATGCTGGCCTTCTGCCAGGCCTGGTAGACCTCCCACACATCAGATGGTCCCTTCTTGTGCTTTGAGGAAGTTGTATTTGAAGTCTGACCAGCTCTCCTGGACGCCTTTGCTCTCCAGGGCAAATTGCATGTCATACTGCCTCAACAACCCAAAGCCTGCTTTACTCGAGTTCAGGGCTATGATCTTGCTAATTGACTCACATCTGGATGGACCTTGGACCTACATGGCAGCCTTGTCAGCAGTGCCGCCTCTGTGTCAGACAGCAGTGAGGGCTGGCTGCTCTACCATGGAAGGCTAGTCAGGAGTGGAACGCAATAAACAAGGCTGGTGCAGCCAGTGGCCCCATCAGGCAGGAGCCAGGATGCAGAAAACTATTCCAAAGGGCTCCACAGCATTCCATACTAAAACAATTTAGGGAAGACAGGGCGAGAAACAACATAGAAATATTTCCAAGAAATAGCCTGAATTCAGGATTAGCTAAGACTGATGAAAATTCTGGAACAGCAAAGAGAATTTGTCACATGCATGGGGAAAAAAGCTCGCCCAAGTAGCATTTGCAGACCTAGTGGTAACATTAATGTATTAAGGCCCCAGAAAATATATCTTAAAACTGGGGACTGCTCAGGCACCTGCTTGCAAGAAATCGTTCCGTCTTCTTCCTTATAATTTACTAGGATGCAGTTTAGACTTCCCAGTTTCTGGAAAAAAGTTTTGGGGTCTGCTAAGGAATAATGGAAGAGCTGGTCACTAAGGTTGTCTAGGTCTTGGCTAGTCAGCCAATGCTGTCTTTACATAAATGTGTGAACACTTTGGAGTAGAGCCTTACAGAGCCAGCTAGAAATGGGCTATTGCTCTCTGTTTTCGTTCTCTCTCATAGCAAAAAGTTATGGATTCTAGCTCTTCATTAGGACGAACAAACAGTGGAGTAAGAAGCAAGACATGCAATACTTCCCAGCGTAGGACCGACTACTATGTTGCATGCAAAGACCCATGCAAAGACATGCCGGCTCGAAGACAGGGCTTAGCAGTAACTACTGTAATTCACAGTTTAAATTATTTACCCTGCTATAGTTTGAAAATTTGGGTCAAATCCGCAGTTTGAATTGAACAGTCTTGTCTAGGTCTCCCAAACAAACAAGGAAATCTTCGCTTTTACTTCTTGTGAGTAGTGCTCGTGGGAGCTGCTGGATTTAATCCCCTTAGCCAAAAGAAGAAACTGAGTATTTATTATTTCCAACTAACTGAGTGAGTGTCCTGACTAAGTGAGTGTCACCTGACAGGTGAAACCTGCACCACGAGTCCTATCCATTTTATGTCCTCCGCTTTAAAATGAATATTTTTTTCTTCTCTTTTTAGCAAAATTGGGAAGACTATTGGACTTGGATCAAAGTTTTTGCAGACTGGAGGAGTAGCAAGAGTAAGGAGCAACGACCTGTGTCCTTCAGAGGACTATCAACCACTCGCTGTAATCATCAAACCCCAGAAGACCCACACAAGGCGTGGACTACTTACGCTGATATATAGCTAAAGGGTAAATTTATCCCACTGAAATTTGGTGGGATTGGGATATCAGATTCCTATATACTACCGTGGAAACTCAGCCTCCGAGGCCTTGAAACAACCCGTTTCAGAATAGAATTATGTTTTCAAAATTACACTCGTGTACTGCTGTGATTTCTTTCAGCAGTTTCTGATCATATCCCTTCATATGCACTCAGTTCCCTAAGCTGATGAGGGCAGAGACAAAGACCCTGACACGTTTCAGCAGCCACAAGTTTGTTCTTCATGAAAAGCCAGAAGCAAATCCATTTCCGTATCTCCCTCCTGGAGTAAGTGGAGTGAAAAGCAGTAAGCTCATGCACGGCGATGGCAGAGACCATGTCGCTAACTGCGAAGAAAGAAAAGAGCCCAAGCAGAAAGGTGGGTATGCACGAATCTTCTTCTTAGCACAGGCTTAAATTACAGCGGTAAACAAAATACTTCAAAGAATCCCACCCTTTTATATGGGTCCCAAAGTGCCCTCTCTGAAGCCTAGGTCCAAACTCACTTGATTTTCTTCAAGGACTAAACCCAGGAGATTTTGGAAGAACACCAGGGTGCAAAACATATTGTCCAGAGCTAGGATCCTTCTGACTGCTATGTTTAATGTAAAATGAGTTAGAAACTGGATGACAGTCTCTACGGCTGGGTTATACAAATGCCAGAACTACAAACAGAAGCAGGTGGTAGGCAGAAGACAGCTTGCAGCTCTTAAGTCAGGAAATGCCAAGTGCAATATAAAAATAAAAACCCCACCCTTTAAATAAAGCAGGCTGTATTTCACAGTTTATTTATGGTGAAGTGTGTTTATTTCAGTCTGGAGAGCCATCACACTGTTGGGATGCAAGGGGTCATTTTCTTCTACGTTTAGGCTGTTAGTAACAGGCCTGTTTGGGTTTTCCACACTAATGCAGCTTTTCATTGCCTGTGGAATCGCATCGCCCTGAGGGAACCTGGTAGTAACATTCAAAATCATGTTCTCCTTTTTTATGTTCAGGGATCAGAGGAAAAGTTACAGAAACAGGAGTCATAAACATAGTGCAAGAAATTTACAGGTTGCCTATAGAATGGAAATTGTATTAACTGCCAGCGAGGAAAACGGAGGTCTTCCGGCTTGACCTACTCTCAAGTCACCTCACTTGCCAGAGTAAAGGAAAATACATGTTTGACTTCATGCTCACGTCCCCTGCAGCAGTGTAAATTTGATCATGCTACACTGCAAAAAAATATGAAAGGCTTTTCTAAAAATCAAGCTTTAATCATGGAATTAATCTGGCCGTCATCTATTGCAACCCCTTGCTCTGCCCCTAGCCGATCAGCTCCAGCAGGTTGCCCAGGCCCTCGTCCAGCTGGATTTTGAAAATCTCCAAAGATGGACACTCCACAATGTCTCTGGGCAACCTCTTCTAGTGTTTGACCATGCACACAGTAGAAACATTTTTTTCCTTACCTTTAGGTGGAATTTCCTGTATTTCAGTTTGTGTCCATTGCCTCTTGGCCTTTCACTTTGCACTACTGAGGAGAGTCTAGCTTTGTCTTCTTTATCCCCCTCCCCCGACCAAGTATTTATCAATAGATAAATAAGTACCTTGATTTTTGATGACATTGATAAAATTGCCCCCCGAGCCTTCTCTTCTTGAGGCTGAACAGTCCCACCTCTCTCAGTCTCTCTCCTCAGGTGTTTCAATCCCTGAATCATTTTAGCGGCTGTTTGCTGGATTCACTCCAGCACATCCATGTGTCATACTGGGAAGCCCAGAACTGCACAAAACACTGCAGATGTGGTCCGGGTGCTGAGTAGAGGGGAAGGATCACCTTCCTCAAACCTGCCAAAAACACTCCTCCTGATTGCGCATTGCCTTGCAAAGACACTGGCCAGCTCCCCGTCTTCTCAGGGTTGCATTCCATCAGGTTCCATAGCCTTAGAATCATGGAATATCTCAGGTTGGAAGGGACCCATGAGGATCTTCGAGTCCAACTCCCTGCTCCTTGCAGGACTACCTAAAACTAAACCATATGACTAAGAGTGTCGTCCAGGCATTCCTTGAGCTCTGTCAGGCTTGCTGCCATGACCACTGCCAAAGTATGCTTTCGTCAAGTTCAGGGCTATAATCTTGCTACATGACTCACATCTGTCAGTGGGAGTGCCGTGGGAGAGCGCCCTGGCCACCAAGGGCATTACCTGTGCTGTGTCTAACCCCAGCTCCTGGACTGCCCCCCTCGCAGGTCTCCAACAAAAGCGTGCACTCCCATTTCACCAGGCACTTCCTTCCTGCTGCCGGTGCCTCCCCTTCTCTTCAAGCTTTGGTCACCATCCCGTGATGAACCTAGGCTCAAGCCCTCCTAGCTAGCCTGGAAAGCCTGTTGAAAACGTTCTCTTGTCCCACCCCTGTGTGGCATCCTCTGTCTCCCCAGCACTCCCCATCCTCAAAGAGGGGGCCCATGGTCATAAAAGCCAAAGCTCTGTCCACAACACTGGCTGTGCCGTCAGGTGTTATCCCGTAGGTTGGCTGCCCTCCTACCCAAGCCTTTCATCTCCACTGGCAGGGCCAAGGAGAACAGCACCTGGGTCCCAGTGCCCTGCAGCCACTCTTGGTTTGTTAAGGTCTCCCTTGACAGTATTATGGGTGCACACATGGATGAGCAAGCGGGGGGAGCGGGCCAAAGTCCAGACATGCCTTAGAGCTCTCAGCAACAGCCCCAGTCCAGCCTCCCTGCAAGCAACAGATCACGTGAGGTAGCACGTAAGGTCAGTAGATGGGTGCCTCTGTACCCTGTAGAAGGAAGTCTCCAACCAGTGTCACACACCACTTCCTCTCGGTGCTGGTTCAGATTCACCTGGCTATGATGCATCTCTTGGCAATTCATAGCACCAGTGTTGTCCTGGCGTAAACACCGGGCTGATGCAGTGTGTGGATTAGACCAGATGCTGGGATGCATGGATGTGCACACGTTTGAGTACAGGGACGTGCTGTAGCTGTGTGGAAGCCTGACTGTATGTACAGCAGAGAGACTTTGGAGGTTTTCTTTTCTCACTTTGTGGTAGGCTGACCCCTGCCCACAGCTAAGCACCACACAGTATCTCACTCACTCCCCCCCGCAACCCCAGCAGGACGGGAAGAGCTAAAGCAAGAAGACTCATGGGTTGAGATAAAGATAGTTTAGTAAGTGAAGAAAGAGGAAAGGGGAGGAAAAAAGTGATGCAAACACAATCACTCACCACCTCCCACAAGCAGACTGATGCCCAGCTAGTCTCTGAGCAATGGCCACCTTCCCAAAATCCCTCTCCCCTCAATTTTTATTGCTCAGTGTGATGTTATATGGCATAAAATATCCCGTTGGTCAATTTGGGTTTGGGTCAGCTGTCCTGCTTGTGTCCCCTCCAAATTCTTGTGTACCTCCGACCTACTTGCTGGAGGGGGATGAGTGGGGAAAAAGAGAAAGTCTTGATGCTGCGCAAGCACTGCTCAGCAATAGCCAAAACACAGGTTTATTATCAATGCTGTTTTAGTCACAAATCCAAAACACAGCACCATTCAGGCTGCTACAAAGAAAATTAGCTCTATCCCAACCAGACCCAGTACATTCTTGTACGTCACTTGAGTGCTGGTGGAAAGAGACACCATGAAGATACACAGAGATGTGGGATGCAATTTTGCCTCTTTTTATGGATGACTATCCTCTAAAGACTTTCCAGACAACCACAGGCTCCCAGCCCCACAGTTTGCAGTGTGGGATTTTCTCTGAACATCTCAGTCTTGCTCACTGCATTCCCCAGACGCAGAAAAAACTACTGACAGTTGCTTCTGCTGCCCAATGTAACTGGGCACAAAAGTGTTCCGCAAATGCTTTTCTCTCCTCAGAGATAATCTTAGCCCAGCACAGGGAGCAGAAATGGAGAGGCTGCACAGCAAAACCATTCACTACAAGAGTTTTCTTCACCAGGAGGTGAGGTGGACAGGAATGCCATCTCCAGTCATTGAACAAGGTTGCAAGTAATCCCTGCATCCTTTTCTAGGTTGCAATGAACGGTAGGAGAGGAGTGCATCAGGCTACAAGAAAGTCTCTTTTTCCCTATGTATAGAACTAACCTTTATATTGAAATCGCAGGTTGATGGAGTCCAGTGCAGGCATGATAGGTACATTGGAGCACAGAAGGACTATGCATAGTACACACACTGTAAGGGAAGCAGGGTGATGAGCGAAGTTTAGTCATTAGAACAATGCACAGGGAGCATCACTGCAGGGTCAATGAGAACCAGCCCCATTCAGCTGTTTGTGTCATACTTGACAAACTCTGCTGGTGCTGGCAGACTCACCGTTTTTGAGGTTATCTCTTTCTCTGACTGTGTTTCGGCTGTTTGGCTTCAGGCCTTAATGTCATTATGCGATGCTGCAGCTAGTGACATGGTTTTATTAGCCTAGAAAAGGTAGGAGTGCAAAATGAGTGCAGGTATCAAAGTGTTCTGGTTCCCCTGGGCTCAGCTATGTCCTTCTCTAGAGAAAAAAAAAAAAGCCTTCCAGCTCTGCTTTTCTGCTGTTGATACAAGTGCATCTATTTGCATTTAAGTTCTCTTAATGTCAGCTGAAGATGTGGGAACTTCCTGGACTCCTCCTCCCTTCAAAAAAGAAGATGAGCTGAGATGCTGGAGTTCAGTCTACGCACAGTCGCCGAGGCGAGCAGCTCCAGTGCTGGCACGATCCACAGCAGAGTGCTCTAGCGCAGTGCATAAGGGGGTTTCCCGGGCTGGGGAAATGTCAGGGGGAGCCGAGAGAGCCGTCGGGAGCCCACAGCTCACACGGCAGTGGCTGACGAGACCTGAATGTGGCCAGGAGCAACGGCGGCCAAACCCGCCCAACACATATAAAAGAAGCCCCTGGGGAGCACAAGTGGCCAGGGTGTGGTGTGTCAGCAAGGGTGTGCGGGAAGGGTGCTGAAGCTCTGCCAGCTCAACCAGGGAGCAATGGTGTCCACCCAGCAGAAAGCCACGGCCTCTCTAAGCTCTGCACCTGCCACAACTGATGCAGCTTCCCAGACAGAGCTCTGGCGGGAACATGCTGCCACCCAGGTGTCCGGCTGCAGGGCGTGCCCTGCTCCTGCACCAGTACCAGTCGGCAGCAGTGAGCACACCGGCGGGAGGTGCGCCCAGGTACAGGAACTCATCTGCTTAGTGACAGAGCTCCGGGAGGAGGTGAGTAGGATGAGGAGCATCAGGGAGAGCAAGAGAGAGGTAGGCTACTGGAATCATACCCTATCTTCCCTGAGGCAGGCCCAACAGGCAGAAAGGGCACATGATACAGAGGATTCCGTAATTGGCTGAGGCCAACTGTATGAGGTTCAACAAGGCCAAGTGCCAGGTTCTGCACTTGGGTCACAACAACCTCATGCAATGCTACAGGCTTGGGGAAGAGTGGCTGGAAAGCTGCCCGGCGGAGAAGGCCCTGGGGGTGCTGGTCGACAGCTGGACACGAGCCAGCAGTGTGCCCAGGTGGCCAAGGAGGCCAACGGCTTCCTGGCTTGTATCAGCAATAGTGTGGCCAGCAGGAGCAGGGCAGGGATGGTGCCCTGTGCTCGGCACTGGTGAGGCCGCGCCTCGAATGCTGTGTTCAGTTTTGGGCCCCTTGGGACAAGAAGGACATTGAGGTGCTGGAGCGTGTCCAGAGAAGGGCAACGGAGCTGGGGAAGGGTCTGGAGCACAAGTGTGGTGGGGGGCGGCTGAGGGAGCTGGGGGGGTTTAGCCTGGAGAAGAGGAGGCTGAGGGGAGACCTTATCGCTCTCTGCAACTGCCTGAAAGGAGGTTGTGGTGAGGTGGGGGTCGGCCTCTTCTCCCAAGTAACAAGTGATAGGACAAGAGGAGATGAACTCAAGTTGTGTCAGGGGAGGTTTAGATTGGATATTAGGAGAAATTTCTTTACTGAAAGAGTGGTCAGGCATTGGAACAGGCTGCCCAGGGAAGCAGCTGAGTCACCATTCCTGGAAATATTTAAAAGACGTGTAGATGTGGCGCTTAGGGACATGGCTTAGTGGTGGACTTGGCAGTGTTAGGTTAATGGTTGGACTCAATAATCTTAAAGGTCTTTTTCCAACCAAAACAATTCTATGAGTCTATAAAAGCAATCAAGTAATGGTGAAGTATTGGGTATGAGAGTGACACAACTGGGGAAAAAAGGACACCTAGGAATATAAAAGAAAAGTGAAGAGAAACAAAGAAGTCCCTTGGTTGTGGGCTGTGTTCTCCATGATTAAGGGGTAGAACAGATACTGCTGGGGACCATGGCTTTCAGTCAGTATCATCAAAAAAAAGCATCAAAGAACTGAGATGTTCCTAGACCTCTTCCATTTCACAGAGACTGCAGAATAGGCATAACTGGGGAAAGCACAGCAGGAAAAGGACTAGAAGAGTATCTTCTAGAAAACAGAAGGTTGCAGGAGAGCCAGGTTAAGAAAGACCACCTAACACATGTAACAGCCCCTTGTAGACTTTCAAGGAAAGAATGCATAATGATTGCTTTTACAGCTTCCTCCACATCTCAAGACTAATGCCATATTTGAGGTGGACAGCCATTGCCTCCAGATGTGATGCTCTGTAATAAATAGAATATTTCCTCATTCTTTTCTCTTGCCTCTGGGCAACCATATTTGTGTATATGCAAGTTTGTGGATACCACAGGCTTCACACGCATCCTACAATTTCCTTTATGCTGCAATATACATGCCCATCACAAAATCTTAACGTTTTCTGTACAGTGTCAAAACACTGTCAATCTTTTTTTTTTTTTTTCCATGGCACAGTCATTGTATTGTTATGGGTTTTTTGGCACAGAATGTTTATATTTTATTCCTTCTTTGCTTGTTCAGTTTGTTTTCTGCTTATTTTCAGTTAATGCCATCAGAATTATATTTTATCATCATTTACATTATCATTCAATTGCATGAATGCATCATTACATTTATTATTAAAAATTAATCTACTATGAAATGGCAAATACCAAAGAATCACCCACTTTTCCCTCTAAGAGAATGTGTAATGGCAGTTTACCTTCCTTGTCTTATCCTAATTGATACATTCAAGGGCAGAGAGCAGCTATTAAGAGGGACATAGCCAAGCTGGAGGAATGGGCTCAGAGGAACTTTATGAAATTGAATAAGGACAAAAGCAAAGTTCTGCAACTGGGAAGAAATAAGCCCTGGCAACAATACAGGTTAGGAAATGACTAGCTGGGGAGCATCTCTTCTGAAAAAGAGTCGTGAATCTGGTGGATGGAAAACTGGATGTGAGCTAGCAGTGTGCCCTGGCGGCAGTGTAGGCCATCTGCATCCTTGGCTGTAAAATAGCAGGACCCTACCCAGTAGTTCAAAGGAAAGGATTACTAGCATTTGTTAAACCCCACGTAGACTACTGCACCCAGTTTTGGGCCCATCAGTACAAGAAAGGCACTGATCAACGGAAGCAAGTTCAGCAGAGGTCCACCAAGACAGTCAGGAGGCTGGAGCACTTGCCCTGTGAGGAGAAACTGATAGACCTGGACTTGTTTAGCCTGAAGAAGAGAAGGCTTGGAAGGGAGGAGCTAACTGCAATCTTCCAATACCTACAGAGGTTATCAAGACCAGGCCAGGCTCTTCACAGTGGTGCATGGTGGTAGGACAAGAGACGGAAGGCTAAAGCTGTAATGAGAGGTACCAAATGGATATAGGGAAAACTTCTTCACCATGATGACAGTCAAGCATCGAGCATTGGAAAAGGTTGGCCAGAGAGGTTGCGCAGCCTTAGCATTGTAGGATTCAAGATGTGACTCGATACAGCCCTGAACAAAATGACCTGATCTCATAGTTGAGACTGCTTTAAGCAGGAGGCTGGGCTAGGTGACCAAGGTGCATTCTCTGAATCCTCCTTTAATCCCCTGGCTGATCCAATTAAAGAGGCATTATGTTAGGGTACTGACTGTAATTTCCCTCTACTTCAGCTGATTTTTAGCAGCTTGGAGACACTGTGCCTGTTATTTCCCTATCCAGGTAAAGGCATCAGAAGGAAGACTGAGGGAGCTCACCTCACGGGGTTACAGTGAAAGAACAACAGGCAATGTGCACAAGTTGCAACATGGGAAATTCTGGCTGGAGAAAAGGAAAAAAAACTTCTTGCCCCTGGAAACAGTTCAGCAGACATGCCTGGACAAAAAAAAATAGCTGGACAAAGAAGTGAGCAACCTAATCTAGATCTGAAGTTAGACCTGCTTTGGTAAGGAGACTGGATTAAAGAACTTCATGAGTCCTTTCAAACCTAGATCCTTCTGTGATCCTATGATTTATATACCAAGCAGTACCAGGGGGTACTCTCTTTCACTTCCATTTGACCATCCTTGCAAAAATGTGTTTGTAATTCCAGTCACGTGGCCAAACCTCTCCAGTTTCTGCCTTTTTGCTGCTTGAAGTAGAGGCTCATGAGAGTCAATTAATGCAATTATGTCTTCTGCAGACAGGCTGTTAGTCTGCACATAGTACATAAGGTATCCACAGAAATCATTGGATTTTAAAGGTTTTTAAGTTGTTGTTGCTATGAAGTGTCTGGCATTAGGATGTAGCTTCCTGAGAATACAGTCATTCTAACAAGCTAGGTTTTCACTGTAACTAAGATATTCTTATCTCAAAAGAGAGGCTTATGCTCCATTATTAATTATCAGGTCTAAACTTACAAAGAAAGGGAAGAAACACAAAAAAAAAATCTCAACTCTAACCCACAATTCAAGGCATAGCAGCAGAAACCTCTTTAAAACTTTTGGTTGCTAGACAGCTATGTGTTGCGCTACTGTAACTTCAGATATACTTATGCAAATTCTGTAAAAAAACCTGATTGTTATTTAAAAAATGCACAACAGGCATTAATAACAGTAAGAATAGATGACTCAAAGAGGTCCATGTTAGACATAAAGCATTGCCAGCATCTTTTCAAGAAAAAAAAGGTATTCAACAGACATTCTGCAACAGCTAAGGTGGTAACAGAATCCTCCCTTACTTCTATCCTGTGTATAGATTCATAAAGCAAGGCAGCACAGGCAGGATACATCCCCACAACCTTCATGTGCTTTCCAGCAAGTCAATACAAATATAATGGCTGGAGAAAGATATCCCTACTTCCAGAAAACTCCTTTATTCCAGAAGCATCATGTTCATGCCAGTGAAATAGCCCCAGTGATTCACCATAGGCTGCTTAACTTTTTAACTCAGAAAAATAACCTTTTCTAACTCTGTATTCAGAGGCAAGGTCAGCACAGCCAGAATCTGGATACACATTCCGCCTGACACTCCCTCAGAATTTGAGAAATTCATAATTTTCAATCCACTTGTGTTGTTTTTGGCATGCTGCTCAATGAAAATCCTTCACAGCAGGATGTGCTGTAGTAGCTTTGTACACCTTTATGAGGACTGCCTGTTTTTTGAAGTTACCAGCCCACTGACTGACTGCAGGCTGCTTTAGCAGGCATCACTGCTTGCTTTTCCACTCTGCAGGTCTCAGCCTAGGGTCTCTGCACCAGAAGGCTGGGATGAGTTACATTCATGACTATGGCCTGTCTTACTAAGCAGTAGAGCTGCTGCTGCTGCCTCTAGACCTTAGTTATGGCATAAAGCTGCCACAGGCCCCAAATGCCCTGTTGATGAATGCCTGCAACAGGCTGCAGTTCTTATTCAGTCTTTGCACTGGGTAACCACACCTCATACAGAGTATGAACGGTCACTTCTGCTGCCCTGCCTGGCACTAACGTGGTTCAGTTCTTCAAAATGCTATGTGTACAAAATTAAATGCATATACAGGGTCACATATATGCGTATTTCACAGGAAAATCATGGGCTGTAAAAATTCCTTGGTAAAGCAGAAGCCCATTGCTATCCAGGAAGACAGCCAACAATCAAAAGACCTAAAAAACAGAGTTGCGGGGTACAGAGCAGCGAGGGGTGCTGCGCCGGAGCACCTCACCGCCACAACGCCACCCACACCGCGTGGCACCAGTAAGACTGCCAGAGCCCGCGCGACCCGCGGGTGATCGCGACAGCCGCGCCGCCGCCAGGCAGGCCGCCACGCGCCCGCGGCGGGCTGAGGTGGGCGCTGAGGCGGGCTGAGGCGGGGGCTGAGGCGGGCTGAGGCGGGGGCTGAGGCGGGGGCTGAGGCGGGGGCTGAGGCGGGCTGAGGCGGGGGCTGAGGCGGGCTGAGGCGGGCTGAGGCGGGTGCTGAGGCGGGCTGAGGTGGGCTGAGGCGGGCTGAGGCGGGGGCTGAGGCGGGCTGAGGCGGGCTGAGGCGGGGGCTGAGGCGGGCTGAGGCGGGGGCTGAGGCGGGGGCTGAGGCGGGCTGAGGCGGGCTGAGGTGGGCTGAGGCGGGGGCTGAGGCGGGGGCTGAGGCGGGCTGAGGCGGGCTGAGGTGGGCTGAGGCGGGGGCTGAGGCGGGCTGAGGCGGGCTGAGGTGGGCTGAGGTGGGCTGAGGCGGGCTGAGGTGGGCTGAGGCGGGCTGAGGTGGGCTGAGGTGGGCTGAGGCGGGTGCTGAGGCGGGCTGAGGTGGGCTGAGGCGGGCTGAGGCGGGGGCTGAGGCGGGGGCTGAGGCGGGCTGAGGCGGGGGCTGAGGCGGGGGCTGAGGCGGGGGCTGAGGCGGGCTGAGGCGGGTGCTGAGGCGGGCTGAGGTGGGCTGAGGCGGGCTGAGGCGGGGGCTGAGGCGGGCTGAGGTGGGCTGAGGCGGGGGCTGAGGCGGGCTGAGGCGGGGGCTGAGGCGGGGGCTGAGGCGGGCTGAGGCGGGCTGAGGTGGGCTGAGGCGGGGGCTGAGGCGGGGGCTGAGGCGGGCTGAGGCGGGCTGAGGTGGGCTGAGGCGGGGGCTGAGGCGGGCTGAGGCGGGCTGAGGTGGGCTGAGGTGGGCTGAGGCGGGCTGAGGTGGGCTGAGGCGGGCTGAGGTGGGCTGAGGTGGGCTGAGGCGGGTGCTGAGGCGGGCTGAGGTGGGCTGAGGCGGGCTGAGGCGGGGGCTGAGGCGGGGGCTGAGGTGGGCTGAGGCGGGCTGAGGTGGGCTGAGGCGGGCTGAGGCGGGTGCTGAGGCGGGCTGAGGTGGGCTGAGGCGGGCTGAGGCGGGGGCTGAGGCGGGCTGAGGCGGGCTGAGGTGGGCTGAGGCGGGGGCTGAGGCGGGCTGAGGCGGGGGCTGAGGCGGGTGCTGAGGCGGGCTGAGGTGGGCTGAGGCGGGGGCTGAGGCGGGCTGAGGCGGGGGCTGAGGCGGGGGCTGAGGCGGGGGCTGAGGCGGGGGCTGAGGCGGGCTGAGGCGGGGGCTGAGGCGGGCGGTGAGGGAGGCGGGGGCCGCCCCCGGAGCGAGGACACCCCCACCCCCACCCCCCACCCCCTCCCGGCCCCGCCCACCCCGCCTCACCTTTGCCTACCAGGCCTCGCCCCTCTGTATGACGAGCCTATCGGGCGCGACCTATAACAGCTGTTGCCCCGCCCCTTTCTTCTGCCACCGAGAACGGAAGCGCCCGGAGGCCGAGCAGCGACGCGCCCCGCGCGCGGCCTGCGTGCCGCGCCCCCCGCCGCGCGCCCCCACCCCCCCACCCCCCCGGCAGCATGTGGGGAGCGAGCCCGGGGTGGGCGGCCGATGCGGTGAGTGCGGGCGGGCGGGGGACGGGGGAAACGGCCGCTCCTTTCGTCTCTTTCCTCCTCAGCCCGTGCCCGTACCAGGCGCGCCCCGCAGGCCGCTCCCCTCCCCTCCCGCCCCGGCGGCCGGCGAGCGCGCTGCCAGGCCGGCGAGAGGGGCGGGGGGCGTAGGCCGCCGTCTCTGCGGAGGCTTGCGACCCAGGGGAGAGGTGCTGGTGCCGTGCCCGGATCGGCCGCCCCGCCATGTCCTTGGGCTCTAATGGGATCAGCTGTGGAGGGGGTCGGTAAAGGGGGTGACCGCAACGGTGGTCCCCTGCGGCGCAGAGGGGGTAAGTGGTGGCACAGCTGCGGAGGGGGCTGTCATTTCCCGCTGTGTCCCATGCGAGGGCTGATGCTGTTCTTCCTTCTCGCTTCCCTTCCCTAGCCCTGCGCTCTTACCTCAGCCAAGCCTCCTGCTCAGGTGTCTCTGTTCTGTAAGCGGGAGCCAGAGTCCCTCAGCACAGCCAGCGTTCCCAGCAGGGAACTAGACAAAGTTGATCTTTGTAGGCAAAAGAGTCTTAGGCAGTAAAGCACAGAGTCTGCCAAGTGGAAGCAGACAGCACAAGAAAGCAGACATACTTAGCCCATCGGGATGCTTCTGTAATTTTTACCACGAGGGTCACGAGGCACTGGAACAGGTTGCCCAGAGAAGCCGTGGATGCGCTGACCCTGGAAGTATTCAGAGTCTGGTTGGAGGAGGATTTGAGCGACCGGATCTAGTGAAAGAGGTCCCTGCCCATGGCAGGGGGGATTGGACTAGATGATCTTAAGTTCCGTTCCAGCCCAAACCATTCTATGATTCCACATGCTGTAAAGCGTGTTTATCTTTCAAACAGTACTTCTGGAAAAATGAGGCAATGCATCACCAGTAGTAGTAAAGCCATTCAGTCACAGCACAACACACAACGAGCATTCACCCTGTTTAGGAGGATGTTTTTGCTGTCAGAGTTACTATGTTTAATTTGAGCTGTTCTGGTAACTCCTGGAGCTGTAGAAACAGTGCTAATAATGGGAGCTGAGAGGCCTTCTGTTAGCAACAGCATTGCTAATAAAGTTCTCACTGCTGCATCTTGATGATTCTGTCATCCAGAAAAACCTACTGAGATTTTTCTGCTCACTGTGCATGCATTCAGAGTTTTTGGACAAAAAGCTACCTGCTCTTATAAATGGTGTGGGTTAGATTTTTAAATTCATCAGTAAGTTCAGCAATTTCCTTTGAGCTTTTTGGATTTGTATCACCTTCGAGAACAGCTCTCTTGTTTTTATGGCTTTATGTGTTCATGCCTTTGGGTCATTCTTCCGTACTTCTAAGTATCCTGGAATCTGCCTGCTTACCCTAGACTTTGTGACTAGGGTAATACATGTGGATTGAATGTAACATTTTTGAAAGCTGTGGGAGTACGTCTCCTTAGTAAATGGTTTATTCTGGAGGCTGTGTGTGTGACAGGGCACGGATGAACACGCCTTTTCTGTCTGTAACTTGTTCAAAAGGCATTACTGATTTGATTGGTCATATTCAAGGCCTTGAACTAACGTTGGGATGGAGCTGAGGTCTGGCCGTTTTCCTGGCGACCTGAGGAAACAAAATGTCACCAAAAAAGCCTGAATTGCTTTCCTCTTAGCTTTAAAAAAGAGTAGACTACCTCTGCCTTCTCTCTGTAGGAGAGAACATAGCCAAATACTCATCTGAGAGGAAGAATCAAGTTGAAGGTGAAAGATTATCATCAAAAAATGTTGGCCATTTGTGCTTTAACGCCAAGCCAGCAGGGACTCTGTGACTTTCTATTGCTGTGAGGAATAGAAGAGATGTTGGCACATGCCTTCTGAAATAGAGAACAGTTTATTCTTCTATGTAGCTGATGTTCCTTTACTGTGGTTCTGCTTGAACTTGAGGCAGCTATCCATGTATGTAGCCTTGTGTAGGCTTCCATTTGTACTAAATTAGGTTTGCCCTCAGATTCTGCAATTCAGAGATGTTGTGGAGGTCCACTTCTGATTCCCGTTTTCTAAGCATCTAGATTTTTGTAGCCCTTTAGAGTTTTTGATGATTAGAATGCAGTCTCTAGCTACTGCCACAAAGAGGTTTCTGGGATTGTTTTTCAAACAGCCACAGAGGGCTAGCTTGGGAAGAATAAGGGGGAAGGGTAGTGCTAGAAGTGCCTTCTGTTCTTAACTCCTGCTCCAGGAGCACTGGCCAGCTGGTGCCTACTTCTCGTCTCCAGTATTTGCTTTCTTCAGGTTTCTACTTTTTTCTGGGTTGAAGTGTCCAGGAAACAACTGAAGCATCCAGGATAGTAACTGGATGTTGTTTGACTTCCTTGTGCTGGAGGGTGTTTTTCCACTTCCTGGAAGCAGAAGTTAAGTTGAGGAAATTGTTGGGAAGAGTGCCAGTCTTGGTTAAGCACTTAGAGTGGATGAACTGCTGACTTTCTGGGCAAGCTTCTTTCTCTGAAAGATTCTCCCCATCCTACTTTGAATTTTTGTTTGGGGGAGGGGGAGATGGCAGACAGAGTTGACATGTTAGGAGATTTATGCAAGTCAAGTACTTTGTACTTTCAGACTTTTCAGGATTTTATTGACGAATGAAGAAGGAGCTGAAATCTGGCAGGGATTGTTCTAAAGGTATTCCAGAATAGCTCTTGGTAGGCTTGAACTTGTCTAGCTGCTTTTTGAACTTCCATAAATTTGCAGCATCCACAGTATACCATGAAAAGGAATTCCATAGACTGCCATCAGTTTTATGAAGACGCTTCTCTTTTAGTTGTTTTGAACTTGACATGTGCAACCTTTGATAGGTGTCTGTATGCTGGAAGAAAATGTGATTCGTTATTCCCTATTCAGTTTTGCCATGATTTTGTAGACCTCTGCTATATCCTTTCCTCACTCCTTTTTCTTCCATCCTGCAGAACCCCAACTATGGTATTCATGCTTGTGTGGAAGTCACTGGCTTTTGGTATGAACCTTCTCTGTAATTACAAGTACAGAGTACCAGTAATTTTACTGTATCATTTTTAAGTGGGTGCATTAGCGGGGAAACAAACCTTCATGCAGTGTTGAGGAGCAATGCACTGTGGACTCGCACAGTTAAATAATTATATTCTTTGTCTTAGTTTTTAATTTTTTTTCTGACAACTTCTGATATCCAGTCTGATTTGTTCACTGTTGGTGGGTACCTAGTAGATGTTTTCATCAAACTATCAGATGTAACCCCAACACCTCATTCCTGAGTGGTATATAGCTCAGAGCCTGTTGTATATATGAATGGCCTTGCTTATATGACCATCAGTATGAAATGTAGCACTTCTCTCTGGTCTGATGAAGCCTATAGCTCTTGCCTTTACTGGCACACAGACATCTGACAGAGTTTTGAAAACGTTTAACTAACTTAAAGGATAATACTGGATAAGTAGCAAATTGAGAATTTTGCTCTGAAAAACAGAAAACGCATCTGCCCTCCGCCTGCCAGGGTTTTTTTTTAAGTATTGCAAATTCACTTTATTTTGCTTTTTTGCAAATTTCTCTAATAATGCTTTTTTGCAAATAGTATCAAAACTTTTTTGTGTATGTGTGTGAATGTTTCAGGAAGTACTTCAGAGAACATCAGAAGATTTTTTTCCAAAGATGGAAAGTTCAGTTGAAGAGATGGATACCTCTGATACCCAGTGGGGCTGGTTTTATTTGGCTGAGTGTGGTAAATGGCATATGTTTCAGGTAAATACCTATGAAGTTATATTAGCTGTCATGGGTCCCATACATCAAACTGCCTATTGCTGAATTTGTCTAAATGTGCTTTTTCATTTATTTTGAAGACTGATTCAAACAGTCATTGCTCTGTTAGCAGTGAAGATATTGAAAGGAGCTTCCGAACAAACCCACAGGGTTCTGTTTCTTTTACTACTGCAAAATTTAACTACACACTAGACTTTTCAGGTATGTATCTTTTCATAGAGTAAATTTAAATAATAGAAGGTGCCAGATACACCAGTTCATTTGTTCATTCAGCAAATTATTGTCCTCATATCTGGTGCAAAAACCTGTGATTGGAAATAAATATCTTCTTTACTGGAAAGTACACAGGAGTTCTTACAAGCAGCTGCCCTGTTTACATTTTTATAGTGTAGTTTATTAATAAAATAGTGTGTCTTGTTGGGAGTGGTACCCATGCTTGGGAGTAGCACTCCCATCATGTACTGCTGCTTACCTCAGCTGTAGGTGGTATGTAGCATACATCTATGGGACTGGGAAGTTTGAACCTTTTTTTCTTTAATGTACAACTGCTTGTAAGCTTGAAAAACCTCTTCCATTCAGAGTCTGCATAAGAAACGTTGATATGAAGGAAATTTTCTGCAAAATACTGGCATCAAAGTGATTTAATAATTCAGAAGGTAGTTGAAGACAATTCTGTTGTCAGAATAACAAGGAGATAGTCAAAAGGATTTTCTAGTAAAGATCTCACTTATGCCATGCTTGTAAATTACAGAATATTACAGGATTCTAATGTATGTAGCTAATTATAAATTAAGACTTTTTTTTTTAGCTTTTCCATCCATAGATTGTTTTTTTCTGATTAAATTACAAAACAGCTATATGCTTAAATAGAAGCCTCTTCCAAATCAAAAAAAATGATAGTATTTGAAATACAGAAAGTGGGGACTGGGTAAAACACCAGTGTACTGGGAGTAAAGTAGTAAGTAACAATACAAGAAGTTTTATGTTTACTTGTGTTGAAAGGTCTGTTTAAAAAAACTTTGTTTTTCATCTGGAATAAAAACACTAAATGCAAATGCTAAAGAACGATTTTTATGTTACTGTTTGTAGGTCATGATGTCTTGCATTAAGGATAGTAGTAATATGTTTTGTCATCCTAGTTTTACTGAAGTCAGTGGAAGTTTTGCCAGTGATTTAGTGGGGCTGAATGTTAGATGGGTATTTTAACAATAAATGTTTTGTTTGTGTAATATTTGCGCATTTTGCCAACTCATATATAAGACAACGATTCTGAGGCCAGTATTTAGAAACATTTATCAAAAATGTTGATTTGTTAATTGTTGAAATAGGAATTCCTGTCAAGCAACTTTGGGTGTAGTAATGTTATTTAAAAAAAATGATACTTAAATGTTTCATATGCTATAGATGAATTCCAGAAACTTTCATTCTAACTCTTGTTTTATGCTCAGTAATGAAACAAACCAACCTAACTACCCTTAGGCAACGTCCAATAAAGCGAGCTCCCTTTTCTATCAGTGCTTTCAGGTAAGGAAATAAAAGGAACACTCCTTATTTTTTTTATTCCTGATTCTTCTAAGTAAAATGAAACAAAAATGTGTTTTATATTTATTGTTTATATTTATTTACTTTTTGCATCAAACAATTTGAGAGGTGAACCAAGGTGGGAGAGCTAGTGAAGTGAAGAAGAGTGACAAAATAATTTTTAGTTTGCTTTTTATCTTTTTTCTGAGGAAGTAAGGACCTTGTAGTGGGAGAGGCAAGGCATACTGAATACTGATATCCTTTGGCAAGGTTCTTAAAGCTTTGTCTGACGTTAGCCATTGGAGTCCCTTGCTGCAAACACCTGTTGAATCAGAATCGCTGTGGAGAAGCAGCAGCAAAAAATGGAGTAGTTTGTTCCATTGTAATAATGACTTCATAAATTATTTAGAAGTATTATTGTAACAGCAAAAAAGATTGAGATATATTTTCTTGCCTGCATGTTTTAATCATTTACTCTAAAATTATTTCAAATTACAAGAAATTGCATCGTAACAACCAGATCGTTTTATGAGTCTAATTGCTTTAAATTTTAAGTTTCTTAACCATTTAATCAGTCATTAGGTGTAAATCTGATACCCACTAAACAATAAACTGATCTATGCAGTGATACTACCAGAGGTAAAATTGACTGTATGGGATATGTGGGGCTTTTTTCCCAAAATAGTTTCTTAGAAATAATTTTAGTTCTGAATTGTAGTCTGGTTATACTTTCACAAAGAAATTTGGCATTTGTAATAAGAAATGTAGTAGCAATCTTTTTACCTTGACATTCAGGAAGGCCTGGTTTTTTTGAAGTGTCAACTGTTTTTAATGTATATTTGCTGAAGAGTGCATGCAATAATATGGCAATTCACACTTGGTTTTTTGGTTTCTTGAATAATTGCATTCAGTACACTCTTTCCATGTGATCATACCATTTTTTACTTTCAGGAGATTGCTTCTTTTAGTCCTGGTTTTAAGGCTTAAAAGCTGCTATGTATGTGTGTATATATGCTTAAAACATGCTTCTTTTTTGAGGGTTTGGTTTTGTTTTTTTAAAAACAAATTCAGTAATTTTCAAGTGTATATTTCTAACATGATGCTTTTAAATAATTCAAATGAAGGCTCAGTTTCCAGAGGCTTAGTCTAGTTGTAATTCCTGATAGTTTGAATATTTGGGCTTATATCTACACTCTCACATTCCTAAATCAGTGTGCTCTCCTGATGTTGCAGACCTTTCTGACCATCTTCTGATGTATCTTCCTATCTTTTGTTGGGTAGATGCTGTATTAGAACTGTTCATTACCATGGTTTATTTATAATAAGCTAAGCCAGAATTTTAATACAAAATAAGACCTCTTGCCTTTGACCTTACCTGCTGACAACAGCCTTTTTTTGAATTAAAATCCCAAGTAGTTTTGTATAAGGTTTTGTTTTGTTTTGTTTTGTTTTTTTTTTCCATACTGTATTGTTTGGAGCAGGAGTTTGACAAGAAGAAAATATCTCATGTCTTTGATGTGATGTGTTTTTACCTTTTTTTTGTTTGAAGTTTCATCTGTGGAAATGAGGCAATCCCTATGCCTTCACACTGGGAGAATGTAAATACTGAGGAGCCATACCAGGTAAGAGTTGGTATGCAAGTTGGTCAAAAAGATGTGATAATGAAATAACGCATCGAATTGAAATCGTACTAACCTCTTTTTTTCCAGCTTATTCCATTGCAAAAGAAAACAAATGAATATAATGAAGTTTCTAGTCTCTTTGGAAAAACAATGGATAGCCACCGAATTAAAAGAATTAAGAGAATACAAAATCTAGACTTGTGGGAGTTTTTTTGCAGGTGAGATTATTTCTAAAACCAACAGTCTTAGGATTGTTAATGGAGCAAATCTTGAAGGCATGCAGCAGAAATGTGTTTAATTGCTTTTATTATTAATGAAAATATGTGTTACTTCTAATCTTTTTAAAATTTTCTTATTCGTCATTCCTCTGTATGCAGAGTTTCATTTTCAAGACTATGTAGCTTCTACCGATGCAGAAATGTAATACTTGTAGAAATGCATTAGATGTAGATGTAGCACAGATAAGACTGATGCATTAAAGATGTTCAGGATGTTCATCTGGTAGGTGCCTATGATACTTACAGTGAAGTAAGGAGAACAAAAATAAGCTTTTTGTAAAATAATTCCCTAACAGGCTTGTATTTTTAATTTTTAGCAAACAAAGCAAATTAATGTTTGTGGCTTTTTAATTTCTCAATTTTATGAAACCTAGGACAGAATTATATGTCCAATTAGCACCTATTCATGTAATTTCTTTAAGTTTAATGTGCTACAAAAGCTTCTTCTAAGTTCTCTGCTTTTCCCGCTTCATATTGTGCTGGCCTGGAAGAAGTAGGAAGTACCAAGTTGTGTTTCCACTTATTTCGTAGTATCCATCTTAAGCAGTTGTATTTGACAAAAGTTATTTGTGTAGCCTCTAAGAAGAAGAACATATCAGAATCAGTTTTAAAGATGTATTACACTATTAAAATCAACTGAACTAAATTAAATAGGAAATAACTAAGCAGATGTATATTAAAAGTTTGCATAAGTTATATGATTTTTTGAAAGATGTAGGTTATTGTTAATTTAAAGCTATATCATGAATATACATAAGGAAATTAAGTTCTTGGTTAAGAGAGCTAGCCTTCTCTTAATTGCAAATTTATTTGGTTATATTTACCTGTTTAAGTATTAAGGCTTATTTTCTTGGCCTTGTGTTTCAACATCTACCTTTCTACAAATAAGTTTCTGCAGAGGTGTATTTATACCATCTTAACATCAATCTTAATTTTTGAGACTAGAAATAGCACGCAAACTTCAAAGTAAATATCCTTTGAGTCTCCAGTGTAGGTGGCAGAGAGGGGCAGGGGAAGACCTTTTTTGCTTAGCTTAGAAACTGATGTTGTTTGGAGCGTGTACTAGTTTTCCTGATTGGTCAGTGAGTAGAATTCATGGTTTAAGAACTCTGAATCTATGGATACTGTGGCTAGGATATTCTCAAGGTACGAAACTGAGAATGGGAATTAGAATTTCGTATGTCAGGAGTATTACAGTATCACCGTATAGCTAACTACAAAACAAGGTACTGGTGTACTAAAGTACCTGTATGGTGTAAAAGTATATGGAGAAAAGTCACTTCAGTTTTTAAACTGTTTTCCTGGATCAAAAAAATACAACTAACAATGAAAATTGCTAGAATAAGTGTATGCAATTGAGGCTTAGCTGCTTTTCTGCTGAGGGTAAAATACAGCATTTAAAATTCACTAAAACTTGTTTTGGTGTCCCATGTGGGAAAGTGAAAGTAACAGAAGATGAATCTTAGTCTAACATATTTTAGTTTATGCATCTCAGCCTGGAGTTGTAGAGGAGTACAGCAAGTAGAAAATGATGTTTGGTCAGTGAGATTGCTGACCATCTTTAGAAACAGCTTGTATATTTGCATATGTACAAAGAGCATGTCTCTGGGTATTCAGTTTTGCTTTAGGCTTCTCCTTTATCGAGTGAACTGGCTATATGAGAGCCTTCTGAGTGGTGGATCAACTTAATTTTGTTTAACTGGATTAGCTTGTCACTGCTGGTGGAAAGTGCTAAGATGATGTTTTTTAGGATAGCTGGACTCCTCAATTTCTGTTCCAAATCAACAAAAAGTCCTGCTGTGGCATTTCTGCATTCTGCAGAACCACCTTCCCAGTGTGCTCAGTATATTCCACTACTTATGAGGAACAATTGCTACTTAAACTTTTGTGTTTTTGAGAAAGTGTTTTGTTTCATTGATAAGGTCAGTGATTAAATTTGAAGACTGCTTGAATGATTATTTGCATCACTGTAGTGGTCAAAACATGTTTGCCTGTTATAATAGTTCCCATATTAATGACTGTTTTAAATTGGTTGGTTTTATGAAATCAACTGGTCAGGGAGAGTGAAGGACTGTTAGAGAACATTTTTGGACAATTGATCAGTCACCTTTTCTAGAAGTTTGTTTTGTCCCCCTGTTTCAAGAGAAGTTACTCTAGGCTACCTCTATACATTGTCAGAGATCAGCAGCCAACACTAGAGGGCTGCTGACTGAAAAATTTCACATGTTCAGCATTACTAGCCCTTAGCTCGGAGATGTTGCCTCACACAGGTAGTCGTCTCAAGATGCAGGGCATGTTGGCTCCTGGGTTTTGTTGAATTGCTAATAGAGTGGAACTTGAGTGCCTGGAACCTCTCTGCCTCTGACACAAAATGTCACAAATGAGATTATTAGTGAAACCTCCCAGATGCCCTTGAGATGCTACTGATACTCTTCTGATTTGGAGAGCAGTTGTAGGGGAAGAAAAGACACCAAAAAAAATTAAGTTGCCAAGACATAGGTATTTTAGTTTGCACTAAATGGAGGAGGAAAAAAAAAAAAGCTGAACAATAAAACAGAATAAACATATCTTTCAAGCGAAGTCCTGCAAGATTTTCACTTCTGTGAAATGTACTTATTTATAAATAATGCATAATTGCAATGTAATGCCATTAATATGATAAAGAATCTTTGTTGCCTGTCTCTTTCCCTGGACCTGGTTGATAGGACTTCCTCAGACTACATCTAAACTGTAGGCCCTGAGAACGCTTCCTCAGTTCAGGTGTGCACTCCAGTTCACAAAACTGCAGGGGAAGTAGGATACCATTCTTCTGGTCTTACATACCAAGTGTTAAAGGACTTATCCAAAATGATGGAAATTCAGGTTCAAATACTCCATTACACTGAATTAGGGTAGCAATTTGACTCAAATGCTTCTGCTTTTTATGAGAGTATCCCAGTCACGAGACTTGCAAATCTTCTGATAAACCAAGTACGTGCCTGATAAACCAAAGTATGTAACACAGTGCCCCATGCACTGTGGCTTTTACAGGAAGAAAATTCAGGTACATAAACAAGAACAAAGCTATGATGCACTCCGACTTGTGTTTGTCTGGACAGTCAAGGGATGATAACTATGAACAGCTCATTGATTTAGATATAGCTCCAGAGTCAACTTCATCATGGATCTTAGGAAAAGCCAGCTGACAAAAAGTCACTTAAAAAAGATTGATGGAAAATATATCTGTTCTTCAATCGAAAGTGTGCTATGGCCTTCTGCCCATGAATCTGTAACATAGGTTCACCTGTAGTATAAGGGGTTTTTTTGGAAAAGTCTAGACTGATGTAACCCTATCAATGCACAACTTATCTCTTTTAGAAAGTATGGGAACCATAAATTCAGGAAACCGTTATGCAATTATCATGTTGAAGTAATTTTACCTAAAAATTTAGGTAATTTAATTTTAATATTTTCGCTGGTTTACCTGGGTAATTATAATCCACTAACTTTGTTATCCCTCCCACCATGCTATTTGAGTAGGTGGAGGGAACAAAACGGGAGAAAAATGCCTTTCTTTTAAAAGTGTATCTGCAGAAAATGACCACAGTGAAACTAATGCCAAATGTTGATTAAATTGCTATAAAAGACCTTTCTTCCTAATCTTGGATTACTTATGAAAATAGTCCACAGCATCCTGAAGTGTGTAATTTCTAAACATGTACCTGAAGAATTCTGATCTGTTTAAAAACTAGAATCATCTAGACACTTGTGAAAGTGGAATGTATGGGGTGTTTTAGGTGTGTCCCCTCTGCAGTGTTTTCAGAGTAGCAACTTCATTTGATCGCACAGATGTTTGTAATGCTGTGTTGTGTGTTCTCTGTAGGAAAAAAGCTCAACTAAAGAAGAAAAGAGGTGTCCCAACTATTAATGAGCAGATGTTATTTCATGGCACCAGTAATGAATTTGTAGAAGCAATATGTATTCATAACTTTGACTGGAGAATAAATGGGATGCATGCTGCTGTATATGGAAAAGGTAGGTATTTTTGTCATATACAACAGTTTAGTAATCTTAACAATTCAGCATTGTTAAATGTTCCCTATAGTACGTTCTTGGTGATGTACTCCCTGTGTTTATCCAAGAGCTGCTTAATATAGCTCTGCTTTTACATCAAGTGTAATTAAGAAAGTTAGGATGCAGTAAGGAATGCAATTGTCACAACTGGCTGGTAGGACCAGGGAGTGTGGGGAAGGGATGCCCAACAACGCAGTGTTGATCACAAGACAATCTCCCTGTTGAAATGTTCCCACTAAAAATATTTGGTCATGTTGCTATAATCTAATGATTTAGAAAAAAAAAAAAGGATTGCTAATGAACATAAAAGAACAGACGTCTTTCATCATCCTGATACCTATATCCATGCTCTAGTAGTTAAGCTGTCATAAGAATGTCATCAGATTTTTTTTTACTTGAAAGGGACCTATTTCGCAAGAGATGCATCATATTCCAGTCGTTTCTGCAAAGAGGACATGAAGCATGGAGACACTTTTCAAATTCATGGTGTGAACCTACAGCCTCATCTGCATAGACCAGATAAAGTCATGTTTCTTGCTCGTGTATTAACTGGTGACTATATCAATGGTGATTCAAAATACATGAGGCCTCCTTCAAAAGATGGAAGTTTTGTGAACTTGTATGACAGCTGTGTGGATAATACCTGGAACCCAAAGATCTTTGTTATCTTTGATGCCAACCAAATCTACCCTGAGTACTTAATAGAATTTTGTTAAGTTTGAAAGGAGCTGAACTCCATATTGTTTGTGACTTTCTTTGATACTTTTGTTCCTTTTGTAAAGACAACAATATAAAAACATGAAGTGTGAAAGGAGAGAGGTGAAAGAAAAGCTAGCATATGTTTATGGAGGAGGGAAGCTATTAAACATTTAAGAGAGACTGTCAAACTTTTTAAAAATCTGTAAACTTTACTAATGCATTTTTCAAATGTAGAGACTATTACAAATTTGACATTGCTTAGTGAGCCTTAAATACATTGGGCATTGTTCAGTTTTAAAAGGCAAGATTTATGTTCTGATTTTTTTTTAATATATGACAAGTATTTATTCATGTGGTAGAAATATGCCTGTAATATAGTATGCATATGATGAAACTAATCTTTTATAAAGATTGTCTGTAGAACATAAAAATAACAAAACCAACAATAACAACAATACCCCAGGGGACTTGGCTACATACGTCTCTGTTCTGTAGTCCACGTTGCTTTGTATTTGGAGGTCTCTTAGTTTGGATTCTAAACCTACAAAAAAAATCCATCTGGAGAAAACTGATGAAGGAGCTGTAAAGTTCACCGAAGCTGTTATGTTTAGCTTTAGGTACATCTTACTGTAAGCTTCAGTTATGTACTTGCAAAGCTTTAATCATACACTGGCAAGATTACAAAGCCCTTGCACTAGGATTTGGACTTTGGTTTTGATGGAAATGATGCCCATAAGCTCTTGTGGTTGTTAACTGTTTGGTATGTAACTGTTGAGCTCAGTGTTGGGATATCAGCAGTGCCATACACCTTTCTGAGTTCTTACTCTATAGAATTTTTGCCCTTTTGTTATAATATGCGAGTGCATGTGGTTATATTCATGCAGCTGTGCTGCTGTGATTCTTGCCTGGTCAGGGGTTAAGAAGCACTCAGTGCTTGTGTGCTTGACGTTACTGAAGACAGTGTTTAGATTAACTTTACTGGAAATAATACAGTTAAACTAACAATGAAAATTTCAAAAGATGCCATCCTTTAATTTTTAGACACTTTAATAGAAAGCTTTCAGTAACCCTTGTGTGGATCAGGCTTTCGCAACTGGTATATAGTTGTTAAGTTAAAGAGTATTTTTCAGATGTAGAAAGAGCAAAAGACAATATTTGGGTAAAGAACAAACTTGAGTACCTAAATATATGAAGAGTCTGAAGAAGGGGCTGTTACAGTGAAATGCACTGAAATGTTAAACAATTTGCCACAAAATTGTGTCCCTAGTGTTTTTCTTTGTTAAAGGAGCACTAAGGGACAAGGTGTAAGTGGAAGCCTTCCCAGGCTGCTTCTTTGGCTATGACCAGTAACAAATCCCTATAGAAATAGTATATAACTATGGCAGATAATGATCTGTATTGGTCTGTCATGGAATTGTTAATGGACTTTTTGGATCAAAGGCTATGTTTAAAATCTATTCTATTTAAAAGGCACTGCAGCTGGCATGACCAAGTTTGCTCAAAATCATATTAAACCTATGGAACTGGAAGCAGAATATGACTACATATCTGGCATCGTAACTGAGAACGCAAAGATTTCTTCCTTCTCCTTAGTGCTGTTATCTTTGCCTGTCAGTGGATCTTGCACAAGTTGGGTGTCTGTTTGTATTTATAATTTCATGGCAGCTTTTTCTTTTGCTTCTGTTCCTAAACCATTTAGGGCTAAGATGCATTTTCCTTTATTTTAGTGCAACAGGAAGTATGTTCCCTGATCCCAGTTGGGAGCTCTAGGTTCTACTGTTGTAGGCATGGTTTGTGTTTGTTTCACTACTATGCTAGCTGTGCAAAAGCCACATTGTTCCCCACATCATACAAAATACTTAATAGCGAATCATGCAGGGAATTTGCATATTACTGACCTCTTTTTATTCTTATACGGTATTCTACAGAACATACATTCTCTGAAACTAACAAATACATGTACTGTTGTTCGTTTGATTTGGTCTGTTGTTTCTTCTGAGGTCTGAACTGACCTTTTCAGTTAAGAAAAATGAAGTTTCTTTTTTAGTGTCTCGTGGACACATGGACCATAATCTATACTGATCTTAGTGACTTTTCCAATTGTTTGTGTGGTGGTGTCTTGTCTACTAGTTAACTCACTTAAATTGAATGGCAGATTCTTAATCTTACCAAATCACTGCATGATTGTAGTTTAAGCTCTTCTTTTAATGTGCTCTTCTGCTTTCTGGTGTCCATTTTTGTGCTGATGAATCTTGATACTGAAAGTATCTCTAAAGCAGCCATCCTTTTGCTGGCAAGGGGAGAGAGATTATTATTGCAAGCAAAGTCCAGAACTCCACAAGTAACCAATAGAAGAAATAGTTGGACTTAATAAAAGGAACAGTGAGAGGAGAAGAGAGGAAAATAATTTCTTGGACTACAGAGCATTAAAGAGATGAAAAGGGATTTGGTCTGATTCTGGGGAAGGAAACCTATTTTTTGTTACTATTTCATGTAGCGAAACTTTATGCTCCATTTTCTTTTTATGTCTGTGCAAGAGAGCATGTCTTTCTCTTATGTGTCTTGATCTGAGGTAAAGCTTTCTTACTGAATTATTCTTGTGGCAGAATGTTTTCACATGGGCACAGCATTTTAGTATGAGCTGATCTTATTTCTCTATCGTGCTGGCCTCCTCTGCCAGCTTTGCTTTTTAGAATAGGTGTGTACTCAATTATTGCTGAACAGATCTCATTTCATCCAGAGCAGTTTGGGAGAGTGTCTGTCTTCATTCCAGTTCATTCACAGGGGCAGTTTGTACAAACTTTTGGTTTTAAGTTAAAATCTGCAGAAACAAAAGGATACAGCTTTATTTTTTAATAGAAGTCTTAGTATCTTTGCATCCAAGCTAGATGTGAGATACGTAATATACCAGCTGGAGTTGGTGACTTAAATTCCAGGAGTAGATAGGATGCCAGTTCAGCTGGTGGTTTGAGGACAAGTCCGATCCTTTTTAAACCGTTATCAGCACACAAGATCATAGCAGGAAGGCTGAAGTGAGTTTGTGCAGTCTACATAGGTGGAGATTACTCTCAGGAAGAAGACTCATCAGTCTGTACATCTGATGAACATGTCAGTCTTAAAATTCCTTTGACCTGTATGTCCATCAGTGTTGTAACTGATTATTATTAGGCACTGTCCAAAGCAGCAGACTTGAAGAAGAGCATAGCTCTGCTCCAGTATAGCCATTTACTTTTCACAAGTCACCAAAAAATTGGGACTGATGGATGGAATACTTTGTAATGTGTTCGCTTCTCCTGTGCTTCTCTTGCTTTTATCTGCTGACACAACCCTGCAGAGTCAGTGAGGGAGTTTAGAGGCATAATCTCTGAGCAGCCAAAATAAGAATGTGGTTGCTTGGCTGCAGTGATTTTTTTGGTTTTTTTGGGTTTGTGTTTGTGTGTTTGTTTGTTTGTTTGTTTGTTTTTTATTGTTGTTGTTTAACAGAGACAGAATCCACTCACATTGCTGATGAATTCACTGGCTTGACTTCTGTCATTTACAGAGTAGAAAAACCTATGTCAGCAAGTCACACTAGAAGTCAAATGTGGGTTTTTTTTGCAAAAACCCATATATTACATAGCAAATGGACTGGGGAACCCTGGCCCAGACCCTAGGCCCTCCTAGTCACCGGCTAGTCCAGCTTAAAGTTTGCTGGTGAATATGCATGTGCACCCCAGGCACACCAGAACTGGCGAAGACACAGACTCTCCCCACGGTCCCACTCCAGCAGTGCTGAGCTCCTTGCTCGCCTGACTCACGCTGTCCCCCCGACAGCTGGTTTGGGAACAGACACTATTTTTGCCCCAGTGGCTGGGGGTTAAAGACCCCCACTGGCTCCAGTGGCTGACAGGAAGGTCCCACTCGCTCCAGTCGCTGGCACCACAGACCAAGGGTGCTCACCCCCCGGTCTGACCCCAGGAGCTGGCACCAAATTCCCCTCACGCACACACAGGTCTCACCAGTATCTGGCACCGAGTCCTTGCAGCACATGTTCACATGGGACAGGGAGTGAGCATACGCAGAGAGATGCTTAAGAAAAGATTTAATAAGAAGATAGAAGCAGCTAGGCTGGGCTGCAGGGATCAGGTACAGGGCTCAGCCAGACAAGCGTACTGACCAGCCCCGTTTTACAGCCGACCTGCCCCACTTACACCCCTTGGCTGTCTACCCTCCTTTGTTCCCCCCTGCTCCCCCTTCCCCTGCGCATGCCCACCCCAGGGGTCTGTACAGCTCTGTTGATTCCCGCACCCCTCACAGTCCGGGGGCCCGCTATGGAATATTACTGCTTGCAAAGTCCAGGCTGATCTTCCTGGAAGTAGCACCTGTGGTTTCTTGATAGCCCATCAATCAGTGTGTGTGGTGAGGTTTATTTCTTGCCGTTGTCTCCATGTTTGTTTTGTCAGATCTGTGTCTCTGTGTATTTTGTTTCTGGTTTCCCCCTTTTCCCCTTAATTGGGGAAAAGGGTCCTCAGTCAGATAACCTCGCTGGAATAAACTTTCCCACACTCTCACGTGCCCTTATCAATTGATGTGACCGACCAGGTTTGGTTCTCATCCCTGCCTCCCTTATCATGTCAGTCAGATTTGTGTCCCCATATGTTCTTGTTCATGGCTTCCTCCTTTTCTTATTGTCCCTGTTGCACTGGAAAAGGTCCTTGACCAGATACCCTTGAAGGAGCAGACACTTTCCTTCCACGTACCCTTACGGACAATTGTGCCACATAACATGTCCTGCAATTCCGGTCCCACATTTGTCCTAACTTGGGGATTTAGCTGGAGAGGTCACATTTCATTCCTATGGTAATGAACGCACATAGTAGGATTGTTTGCACTGAGTTTTCATCCTGATGCCTGGACGAGACAGCCAAGGGGAACTCAAAGACTGGAAGCTTGCAAGTTCTTTTGAGTGGATCTTTTAATTCTGAAGGGCCCAGCTGAATGTACAGAATTAGGAGAATATTTGGGGTATAGTGCAATAAGCAAGAAAATTGCAGTGTAATGAAGAGAGGGTGTACGGTATGGGAAAAGGATAAAGAAAATAAACTTTGCCCATTCAGACGTTAATCAGTTCCGCAGAACACCATAAAATTAGTTTCTCTTCCTTGTATGCTTTAAGCTGTTAGGAGTTTGATACTGCTGTCATGTTAAGGATGGCAAACCAGCTGGTCCTGGCTGTTTGCATGCTTATTTGCAGACATTTAAAGATTAATTTACAGCTACTACTTTTAGAGTCTTTTGCAAAAGAGATTGTGACTCCACTGCTAGAAACAACAGTCTTCAGCCATGCTCTTCTCAGCCTTTGACTTTGTTAACTAGAAATGGCATTAATTTCTGTATTTATATTTTGCCTGCCTATTGTCTTAGAATGACTTCGAGGATTTTTTGTTTCAGTGTTTTCCTTTTTAGAAAAGCATGTTTTGCAATTAGAGGGGGATGAAAGAAGAATAAGAAAGGATAAATGTATCAGCATTTGGGGAAGCTGTTTGGTCCATGTGCTGAGAATGTGCCTATCAGGAAGACAGATAGTGGAAGTGACATTATGTTTCCTATCTGAAACCAAGAACAGTTAGATCAATTTCCTGTTTCAGTCGCTAGCCAATGAATGTCAAATTTTACTTAAAGGGAATGAAATCATATTGACAGCGAAAGGAGCAACCTTAAACGTTTCTTCTCTTTACTCAGGTTCTCCACGGATATGGTTTTCTTCCCTTTGACTAATGAAGCAATGTAATATGTAACAGGTTGTGAGTATCTGACTTGTGTCCTGGCTTCATAAACAACGTAAGGCAACACAAGGCCTTAGCCTGCTCACTTCCCTCTTTCTTGCATTCATGTTGTCATAAAGCGAACTAGACAAAAGATCTGGATCTTTGTTAAGAACTTATTTGGAGTGGGAAAGGTGGTTCGGCTTAGTTACCATGCCATTCAGTTTTCTTTTCTGGTCTATGATACTACTGCATAAATAATACATGGCTCCAGTGTAGCTGTCTGCTGTTGACAAGACACAAAGGAAAATGGGAGAAGAATGTCAGGAAAAAATGTAACAGGAATGACAGACCTGTGTCTTTGGAAGTAGCTCCAATTCCTGGTGGATTGTGCATGAAACAGTGTAAGCGGTAATGAAAATCTGCCACCTCGAACTTTGTCAGAAGGCCATCAGGCTAAAGCAGGCAGAAGAGACTTGAAGGGCAACAGCTGTACTCATCTGTGAGTACCTGACTACTGATGTCCTCACGGTAGGGTTTTCTAATTCAAAGAAGGAGCCCTTAAGAGAGGGATCACCTAATTACCTAAAACACACATAGAGAAAGACCACATTAGCTGCAATAGCCTTGTATAGGGCTTAAGGCATAGGAATTGGAGCAGTAGTTATAAAATGCACTTGTGCTTCAACCTACTTATTCACCTTTCTATGCCTCACTTCCCATTTCATCCCCCTTTTTATTTTTACAACACATCTGGAGTGCAGCTTGCAGCTGAGCTTGACTAGCACCCCCAGATGCCCTTTGTAATACGCTAGTGCAGTTTATTGTATCAAGTGATGTGTTTAGGTTACAGGCCTGGTGGTGACCAAGTAGCCAGTACACATAATTTTTTTTCCCATCAATATCTACCTTTGAGCCGGTGAAGGCTGTCCAAGAAAGTAATGCCAGTTGAGAACAGCTGGTGCAAATGAGGCTTTCAAAGAAGGATGATTGGCTGTTGGATGCCCTGTGCTATTATCTATGTATTAACTAGTGGGATTACTTATAAAAGACTTTTTTCTATAAAAGGGCTGGCTGACACAAATACTTTAATCATAGATTTTGTGTTAACACAGCTGTTGAGAATACTGTATCCCTGACAAAGCACTGTCAACTAATTACTGGATGTATATAAGAGTGACTTAAATAGCAGCCCCAGACTGATTTTTTTTTTAACATTTTTAATTTTTTTTTTTTAGAATAAGAAATATGTCTCAAAGCAATGGGATAAGACATGGACAAGAGATAGAAAACCTGGGAAAAAAGATAAGTTGGAGAAAAATGGTTACATGAGTGAAACAGTACACATGCGTGCATGTATACTGGGGCTGGGGAGTGGAAGCAGGAAGGGGAGGGAACATAAAAATATTACTGCTTTAAATCTGTCCTTTAAAATTTTTAAACTCAGTTTTAATGCTGATGATCCTCCTGAATGTTCAGCAACCTTATGTGTTCCCACTGGGACAGAGTATTGCATGGAGAGTGAGGGGACCTGTAGTCAAATTTTCATCTCGTTTGGCACTTTGTGATGAGGGTGGACTTACAGAAGTGGTACATAAAAGATACAGAATTGTCAGAAATGAGAGACATAGCTACAGCACCTCTTCTAAGCACTGTGGTAAGGAGCGTGGAGGCAGCAAAGTATTGCTGTCTGCTGTAAGCATAACTGGCTTCTTGTGGGGCCAGCATGCTTGCTGGAATATCCCCACACCAGTGACATTGCATACATCTTGTCTTTGCATCGCTTCCATGACAAATGTGGGGTAGCAATTCTGCTGTACTTAACTGATCACTCTAGTGTAATGAAAGGAGCAAAAATGCTCTGTTTTATGTTAATGAGTCAGAGGAAACTGTGTAATTGCTCTAAATCTTTCTGCTCTCTGAAGCAATTGATTTCTGGGCAGGAACTGTCTTCTGTTGTGTGCATACACTAGTTATTGCAATAGATCTCCATTTTTCTTGGCCTTTAGCTGCTATGGTGGTAAACATGACTGATGTCCAGTTTCACAGTATGAACTTTCTCTGTCTCTTTGTAAAAAACACGTTTCTATCATGCATGCTCATAAGGTGGTGAGTTTCTGAAAGTTTTCCTTTGATGCACAAAATCCTTCACTGAATAGTATTCAACACTGTATTTATGAGAATTGCATTAGGGAAGACAATATAGTTCTCTTTATAATAACTGTTCATTTAAAGTGAAAAGCCCTGAGCGGAGGAGACGTGACTAACAGAGCTTTTAGCTATCAGTGCACTTCAGCTGTTTCTTGGCTGGAATCTACGTAACGCTTCATCACAGATTGCCAGGTTGTGGACAAAAACGCACAGTTTACCCCCTCAGCAAAACCGCGGGGGGAACTGGTATGACAGTATGTAATTAATGTTGGATTTGATCCAGGATACTTTTCCCTTAGGAGAGCAGATCAAGATTTTAAATGGCAGTATGTTTTTAAGACTGGCTTATGGTTCAGCAGACTGGGGAATATTTAGTAAAATTAGAACTGTATCATGGCACAGACTGAGAGAGAAGTCCATCTACTGCAGAGCTGGCTCCACATCCTCACAGTAAAACTTTCCAAAACAGTGTTTTTCTTTTAAAATAAAAAATGCTAATCCTTTTCAGTTTGAGAAATATGAAGAGTGTGGCTGTAAAATGTGATAGGAAAAAAATCAACATGAAGAACTGATTTGAATGTTCCCCGGGGAATGTTGTGGTTTTTAATATTTCAGAAATGGCTTTGCTTAGCCCTGAGGGAAAGGGATTGGAAGAGCATGATAGACATAAGCATGCACAAAGACTGTACTTTCAGTATTAAGGGGGAAGAAATAGGTCACTATACGTTAGATAGCTAATTTGGTTTCCTTTAAATCCACAAGAGGTAGAAAGTGCTGAGCTGCAATCAGGAAGAATGGATGTTGTCTCCTGAGGGCCAGGGCAAATAAGGAATGTAGATCTTAAGTCCTCTTGCTTTGTAAACTCTTGATTTACACAAATACACCTGTTAATTCATGCTTTATTACTGAGCTGATGTCACCTTACTGGAAAAAGTGCCCGTTTATGCAACAGCTCTAATTAATCATGTGGCAATGCTGAGCTACCCATGGTTTAAGAAAAACATTTCTAATGCAGGTTATATGGAAGGAAATACTTTTCTTGTTAGTTTGTTTTTATTATACATTATGCCCAAAAATGGTCCATCTCAGCATCCAGAAAAAGTAAAAGTGGCAAGATGCCTGCATGGATGAACAAGGAGCTCTTGACTGAACTCAGACATCAAAAGGAAGCACACAAGAGGTAGCAGCACGGAGAGGTGACCTGGGAGGAATACAACAACGCTGTCTTGAGCGTGCACGCACAAGGGTTAGGAAAGCCAAAACTAACTTGGAGTTGGATGTGGTGAGGGATTTGAAGGGCAACAAAAAGGGCTTCTACAGGTGTATCAGTAACAAAAGAAAACAAAAAAACCCCAAAACAATTAGGGAAGTGATGGGTCTGTTGCTGAATGGGACAGGGGACCTGGTGATAAAGGACAGGGAGAAGACTAAGATACTCAGTGCCTCAATGGTAAGATCTGCCATCAGGATTCCCGGGGCCCTGACACAAGTGGCAAAGTCTGGCACAGCGAAGACTGTCCCTCAGTAGTGTTGGATGAGGTGGCTGGTGTAGGGTCCTGCGGCTGGGGTGCCGTGATGGATGGTTATGGGCTCTGCAGGAGGGATAAGCAGGGCAGGCAAGGCGGGGGGTGGCATGGCGCTTTATGTAAGGGAGGGGTTGGATCGTACGGTGCTTGCAGTTGGCAATGACATAGTTCAGACCTCTGGGTAAGGATGAAGGGGAAAGCAAATAAAGCAGATGTTGTTGTGGGAGTCTACTATCGACCACCCAGCCAGGATGCAACACCAATGAATTATTCTACAAGGAATTAAGGGATATCTAGATAAACCACACTTGTCCTTACGGGTGATTTTAACTTCCCAGACGTCAGCTGGGAATATCATACAGCAGACACAAATAGGTCTAGGAAATTCCTGAAGGACGTTGAAGATAACTTCTTGGTGCAGGTACTAAGGGAGCCAACTAGGAAAGGTGCCCTCCTAGATTTGTTGTTTGTAAACAGAGAGGGTCTCATGGGTGAAGTGGTGATTGGCGGCTGCCTTGGTCACAGTGACCAAGGAGTAGGTGATTTTCAAATTGTTAGTGATAGAACAAAAAACCACCAGCAAAACTTCAGCCCTGGATATTGGGAGAGCAGACTTCGGGCTGCTGACAGAGCTGGTTAGTAAGGTCCCCTGGGAATTTGCTTTTGAAGGTATTGGGGTCCATGAATGCTGGTCACTTTTTAAGAGCCATCTCTTAAGAGCACAGAAGCAGGCAATTCCAAAGTGTGGGAAGTCAAGCAAGTGGGGCAGAAGGCTAGCATGGCTGAGCAGGGATCTTCCTCTAGAATTTAGGCAAAAAATGAAAGTGTACAGACATTGGAAGCAAAGACAAGTGACACGGGAGGACTACAGAGGTGCTGTTCACCACTGTAGGGAGAAAATTCATGTGGCCAAAACTCAATTAGTGTTCAAGCTGGCCAGCACTAAGAACAACAAATAGGGCTTTTTAAAATATATTAATAGCAAAAGGAGAATCAGAGATAACATTGGTCTGTTGCTTTGTGGGGTTGGTCACCTCACAAGTAGGGACATAGACGAAGCGGAGATGTTTAATGCCTTCTTCGCCTCTGTCTTCAACACTGATGATAGGCCCCAGGACCCCCTGGAGCCCTGTGTTGGAAGCTGTGACGGGGGGATGATAAACTCCCAACCAACCCTGAACTTGTTTGAGACTTGCTGCTCCAGCTCGTTACGCATAAACCCTTGGGCCTGACAGGATTCATCCCAGGGTACTGAAAGAACTGGCCGATGTCATTGCGGGACCTCCTTCCATTGTTTTTCAATGGTCTTGGGAGTCTGCAGAGGTCCCAGGTGACTGGAAGCTGGCAAATGTTGTCCCAGTTTTCAAGAAGGGGAAGAGGGAAGACCCTGGTAAGTACAGGCCTGTCAGTCTCACTTCAATGCCTAATAAAATTATGGAGAAGGTTATTCTGGGAGTTACTAAAAAACATTCGAGAGAATGCAGTCATTGGTCATAGCCAGCACAGGTGCACGAGGGGAAAGTCCTGCTTAACCAACTTAATTTCCTTTTATGACAAGGTCACCCATCTAGTTGACCAAGGGAAGCCGGTAGATGTGGTGGATTTGGATTTTAGCAAAGATTTTGATACTGTCTCTCACAGTATCCTTCTGGATAAAATGTCCAGCACACAGCTGGACAAGTCTATAATATGTTGGGCAAGCAATTGGCTGACAGGTCGGGCTCAAAGGGTTACAGTACATGGGGTTACATCAGACTGGTGACCAGTCACCAGTGGAGTTCCGCAGCACTCAATTTTTAGGGCCAGTGCTCTTTGATGTTTTTATAAATGATCTGGAAGCAGGAATTGAATGTACCTTATGTGAGTTTGCCAATGATACAAAACTAGGAGGAGCTGTGGATTCCCTTGAGGGTAGAGAGGCCTTACAGAGAGATCTGAATAGACTGGAGAGCTGGGCAATCACCAACTGTATGAAATTTAACAAGAACTAGTGCTGGATTCTCCACCTGGGACAGGGTAATCCTGGTTATACGTACAAATAAGGGGACGACAGGCTGGAGAGCAGTCCTGTGGAAAGACATCTGGGGGGCTGGGTTGATGACAAGTTGAATATGAGTCAACAGTGTGCCCTGGCAGCGAAAGGGCCAACCAGGTCCTGGGGTGCATCGAGCACAGCATAGCTAGCTGCTTGAGGGAGGTGACTGTCCCACTCTGCACTGCACTGGTGTGGCCCCACCTCAGGTACTGTGTGTGGTTTTGGGCACCTCAATATAAGAACATCAGACTATTAGAATGTGTCCAGAGGAAGGTGACCAAGATGGTGAAAGACCTCAAGAGCAAGAATCACAAGGAGCGGCTGAGGTCACCTGGCTTGTTCAGCTTGGAGAAGAGAAGGCTGAGGGGTGCCCTCATCACAGACTACAGCTTCCTGAAGGGGGGCAGCGGAAGGGAAGTTGCTGATCTCCTCTCTCTGGTGACCAGCGACAGGATATGAGGAATTGGAATGAAGCTACGTCAGGGGAAGTTCAGACGGGACAGTAGGAAAAGGGTCTTCACCGAGAGGGTGGTCAATCACTGGCACCGGCTCCCCAGGGAAGTGGTCACGGGAGCAAGCCTGTCAGAGCTCAAGGAATGCCTGGACGACACTCTTAGTCATATGGTTTAGTTTTAGGTAGTCCTGCAAGGAGCAGGGAGTTGGACTCGGAAGATCCTTATGGGTCCCTTCCAACCT
The DNA here is from genome assembly GCA_031468815.1 of Morus bassanus. Classification (NCBI taxonomy): domain Eukaryota; kingdom Metazoa; phylum Chordata; class Aves; order Suliformes; family Sulidae; genus Morus; species Morus bassanus. The sequence continues at coordinate 225,638 of CM062571.1, read as the reverse complement.
GAGATATTCCATGATTCTAAGGCTATGGAACCTGATGGAATGCAACCCTGAGAAGACGGGGAGCTGGCCAGTGTCTTTGCAAGGCAATGCGCAATCAGGAGGAGTGTTTTTGGCAGGTTTGAGGAAGGTGATCCTTCCCCTCTACTCAGCACCCGGACCACATCTGCAGTGTTTTGTGCAGTTCTGGGCTTCCCAGTATGACACATGGATGTGCTGGAGTGAATCCAGCAAACAGCCGCTAAAATGATTCAGGGATTGAAACACCTGAGGAGAGAGACTGAGAGAGGTGGGACTGTTCAGCCTCAAGAAGAGAAGGCTCGGGGGGCAATTTTATCAATGTCATCAAAAATCAAGGTACTTATTTATCTATCGATAAATACTTGGTCGGGGGAGGGGGATAAAGAAGACAAAGCTAGACTCTCCTCAGTAGTGCAAAGTGAAAGGCCAAGAGGCAATGGACACAAACTGAAATACAGGAAATTCCACCTAAAGGTAAGGAAAAAAATGTTTCTACTGTGTGCATGGTCAAACACTAGAAGAGGTTGCCCAGAGACATTGTGGAGTGTCCATCTTTGGAGATTTTCAAAATCCAGCTGGACGAGGGCCTGGGCAACCTGCTGGAGCTGATCGGCTAGGGGCAGAGCAAGGGGTTGCAATAGATGACGGCCAGATTAATTCCATGATTAAAGCTTGATTTTTAGAAAAGCCTTTCATATTTTTTTGCAGTGTAGCATGATCAAATTTACACTGCTGCAGGGGACGTGAGCATGAAGTCAAACATGTATTTTCCTTTACTCTGGCAAGTGAGGTGACTTGAGAGTAGGTCAAGCCGGAAGACCTCCGTTTTCCTCGCTGGCAGTTAATACAATTTCCATTCTATAGGCAACCTGTAAATTTCTTGCACTATGTTTATGACTCCTGTTTCTGTAACTTTTCCTCTGATCCCTGAACATAAAAAAGGAGAACATGATTTTGAATGTTACTACCAGGTTCCCTCAGGGCGATGCGATTCCACAGGCAATGAAAAGCTGCATTAGTGTGGAAAACCCAAACAGGCCTGTTACTAACAGCCTAAACGTAGAAGAAAATGACCCCTTGCATCCCAACAGTGTGATGGCTCTCCAGACTGAAATAAACACACTTCACCATAAATAAACTGTGAAATACAGCCTGCTTTATTTAAAGGGTGGGGTTTTTATTTTTATATTGCACTTGGCATTTCCTGACTTAAGAGCTGCAAGCTGTCTTCTGCCTACCACCTGCTTCTGTTTGTAGTTCTGGCATTTGTATAACCCAGCCGTAGAGACTGTCATCCAGTTTCTAACTCATTTTACATTAAACATAGCAGTCAGAAGGATCCTAGCTCTGGACAATATGTTTTGCACCCTGGTGTTCTTCCAAAATCTCCTGGGTTTAGTCCTTGAAGAAAATCAAGTGAGTTTGGACCTAGGCTTCAGAGAGGGCACTTTGGGACCCATATAAAAGGGTGGGATTCTTTGAAGTATTTTGTTTACCGCTGTAATTTAAGCCTGTGCTAAGAAGAAGATTCGTGCATACCCACCTTTCTGCTTGGGCTCTTTTCTTTCTTCGCAGTTAGCCACATGGTCTCTGCCATCGCCGTGCATGAGCTTACTGCTTTTCACTCCACTTACTCCAAGAGGGAGATACGGAAATGGATTTGCTTCTGGCTTTTCATGAAGAACAAACTTGTGGCTGCTGAAACGTGTCAGGGTCTTTGTCTCTGCCCTCATCAGCTTAGGGAACTGAGTGCATATGAAGGGATATGATCAGAAACTGCTGAAAGAAATCACAGCAGTACACGAGTGTAATTTTGAAAACATAATTCTATTCTGAAACGGGTTGTTTCAAGGCCTCGGAGGCTGAGTTTCCACGGTAGTATATAGGAATCTGATATCCCAATCCCACCAAATTTCAGTGGGATAAATTTACCCTTTAGCTATATATCAGCGTAAGTAGTCCACGCCTTGTGTGGGTCTTCTGGGGTTTGATGATTACAGCGAGTGGTTGATAGTCCTCTGAAGGACACAGGTCGTTGCTCCTTACTCTTGCTACTCCTCCAGTCTGCAAAAACTTTGATCCAAGTCCAATAGTCTTCCCAATTTTGCTAAAAAGAGAAGAAAAAAATATTCATTTTAAAGCGGAGGACATAAAATGGATAGGACTCGTGGTGCAGGTTTCACCTGTCAGGTGACACTCACTTAGTCAGGACACTCACTCAGTTAGTTGGAAATAATAAATACTCAGTTTCTTCTTTTGGCTAAGGGGATTAAATCCAGCAGCTCCCACGAGCACTACTCACAAGAAGTAAAAGCGAAGATTTCCTTGTTTGTTTGGGAGACCTAGACAAGACTGTTCAATTCAAACTGCGGATTTGACCCAAATTTTCAAACTATAGCAGGGTAAATAATTTAAACTGTGAATTACAGTAGTTACTGCTAAGCCCTGTCTTCGAGCCGGCATGTCTTTGCATGGGTCTTTGCATGCAACATAGTAGTCGGTCCTACGCTGGGAAGTATTGCATGTCTTGCTTCTTACTCCACTGTTTGTTCGTCCTAATGAAGAGCTAGAATCCATAACTTTTTGCTATGAGAGAGAACGAAAACAGAGAGCAATAGCCCATTTCTAGCTGGCTCTGTAAGGCTCTACTCCAAAGTGTTCACACATTTATGTAAAGACAGCATTGGCTGACTAGCCAAGACCTAGACAACCTTAGTGACCAGCTCTTCCATTATTCCTTAGCAGACCCCAAAACTTTTTTCCAGAAACTGGGAAGTCTAAACTGCATCCTAGTAAATTATAAGGAAGAAGACGGAACGATTTCTTGCAAGCAGGTGCCTGAGCAGTCCCCAGTTTTAAGATATATTTTCTGGGGCCTTAATACATTAATGTTACCACTAGGTCTGCAAATGCTACTTGGGCGAGCTTTTTTCCCCATGCATGTGACAAATTCTCTTTGCTGTTCCAGAATTTTCATCAGTCTTAGCTAATCCTGAATTCAGGATGTTTCTTGGAAATACTTCTATGTTGTTTCTCGCCCTGTCTTCCCTGAATTGTTTTAGTATGGAATGCTGTGGAGCCCTTTGGAATAGTTTTCAACATGGTAAAAAGTTAGGTTTCTATACACTGTCTTCAGTTTCTCCACAAGTTTCTGAATTATGCCTAGTACGTTGTGGCTGACAGTATGCCTTCATTTCTCTGAAATAATATTTTAAGAAACATTGTCCATACCTTTAAAAGAAATGTTATTCCATCGTTTACTCACTATTTTAGTAACACAGCAAAAAGCGAAATAGAAGAGTTAGCCTGAGTCAAGTCAGCATGTGCAGAGTGTTACAGCTATTCAACATGCTGGCAATTTCATGGTAACTACCTCCGTGCCTGTTTTAGCCATATACAGTACATACAAGGCAGCTGTGCTGGTAAGCAAGTTTCAAATATTTAATTTATTCCCGAGCATGGATGTGAGCAGGAACTGTCAAGAAGCACTTTAATATACTGTAAATCCACACTCAAGCTTGCCTTGTGGAAACTTGCACAAGCCTATAGTCAAAGAATTGTAATAGTGAAGTGAAACTTCCCTTTGCAGAAGCCATCCTAGTTAAACTCAGTGACATAATCATCATCTTGGCATTTAATAACTATTTTAAACAATGATGTAGTGGTTTGTAAGTAGAGATATCAGGCACACACATGCCTGTATTCTGCAAACTACCTGCAGATCTTCCTCACGTTCCCCTTTATAGATGCGAGATTTGCTATTTACCAGTGCTCTGGTATTATAGCTTACTTGAAGGAGATAATCCTGAAGGGTTACAGGCTGTTCAGGAACGATGGGGTGGGCTTGTACACTGTGAAGAGGAGTGTCCTGGGTGCACGGAGCTTTACCTTGGGACAGCTGATGAACCCATGGAGAGTGTGGGCAGGGAGCCGAGAACAAACCAGTGCAGCTGATGTCATAGGAGGTGTCTGCTCCCACATCACCTGATCAACAAGAGGCAGATGGAGCCTTCTTCAGGCACCGTGCCCTAAGAGCTCTTCTGCAGTTGGGAGATCTTACAGTGATGGGAACTATATTGAGGTTTTCTTCTTTTCCTGGGGGACTACTGAGAGAACTTGATCCCAGGTGGAGGGATTTACACGTTTTTCAAAATATACTTCGGGCCAAGTAAAATCTGTGAATCAAATGAGTGCGAAATCAACTCTGTCTCCCGTGGCCGTCTTCTGTACACGTGTAACTAGACTTGGGGCACTCTGCCATCACAAGGCGTGGAAGACCCTAGCTGGTCCATTCTGATCGGCCGCCACCTTAAGATCTTGCTGTGGACGAGTCTTCCTGCACCCTCGCAAACGCCTCTGCCCCGCGCCGTTTCGGTTGCAGATCGCGACGCGCGCCCTTGGCCCAGAAAAGCCGCCGTGCGCGTGGTCCTGGCCGCAAGGGAGCCCGAACGCGGCGCCCCCCGCGGCCCGACTCGCCTCCGGGGCCAGTCGGTCCTACCACAGCGGAGCTGCGGCCGCGCCCCCGCCCCGCAGCGGCCTCCCGGGCGGGGCGCCCCGGCCCCGGCCCCGGCAGAGGAAGAGGAGGAGGAGGAGGAGGAGGAGGAGGAGGAGGAGGCTGCGCCGCACGGGCCTGCCGCCCCGCCCCCGGGGCGCAGCCCGCCTCGCCCGGTTATGCCGCCCGCGCTCGGAGGGGCCGGAGGCCGTGCGGGCCTCGCCGCCGTGTCGCTCGGCCCCGCGGGAGGCGCGCAGGGCTCGCGGCGCCCCTCGCCCGGCGGCGGCGGCGGCGGGAGGTGAGTGGGGGAGGGCGGCGGCCCGGGGGGGCGGGGCAGCGAAGAGCGGGGGACGGCGCACGGGGACGGCGCCGAGGCTCCCGCGGGCGCTGCTTCGCCCCCCGCCGTGGGCAGCGCCCGGGTCTTCGCCGCGCTGCGCGCTTTGCTTCCTGCGGGGGGCTCCGCCCGCGAGAGGCCATCGCCCCTGCGGGCCCTGCGGGGCCGGGCGGGGGGCCCAGCCCGCGGGGGCGGCCGTTCCCAGCCCGCGGCGGGGCGCCGAGCGGCCGCCCCTCGGGGCGGGGTGGGGTGGGGGGCTGCCCCGCGGGGGGGCGCCCGCACTCGCGGCACCGGCCCCCCCCCCCCCCCCCCCCGGTAACCCGCAGCGGGCTCTCGGGCTGGGAGGCGGTGGGATCAGAACGGCAGCGGCTGCCCAGCAGGCTGCTGCTGCCGCCGCATCGCCTGCCTGCCAGCGTGGCCGCTAAGCCTGGCCTTAGAGTCGCTTAAGCCCGCTCTACCTTGTTTCGTTTCTTTGTACAGCACTGGAGCAGCACGGGGTGAGAAGCCTGCAGTCAGAGCGACAGCTGGGTGTGCTGGAGTGTGAGGTGTCGTGGCTCCTCCTGCACAGAGAGTATTTGATAAAGGTGGTGCCCAGAAGTGCTGTTGACTGATAGTCTTTGTATTTGCACTCCCGCATTCCTCACGTAGCTCCGTGCGAAGGCCGAAGGGCAGCGCCGCAGGCCGGGTTACTTCAGGAGCTGCCCAGCTGGCCTTCGGCATAGGCTTCCCTGCGGATGCGAAAGACAGCTGGGTTGGTGGCTGGCGACCGCCTTCAGGGTGGGAACAGGCCCACCAAGGACTCAGTGAAGGCAAGGCAGTGCTGCTGCTGATGGTTGTAAAAATGGTTCTTGTGTTCCCCTGGCATGGTCTGGTGTCAGTCTTGCACTGCTGTAGCACTAGTGCAGTATCTGATTTAGTGTTCTGTCTTTCTTGATGCTGAATGCTTATGATGGCTGAAAATGACAGTTATAAAACAAACTTACTGCTACCAGGATAATCGATTTCTTAATATATGCCTATAGAACAGATTATGACTGCGTGTACTGAGACTTGGATAGGGTCACAGTTGGGAGAATGGTGAAACCCCTCTGGAACGTTTTGACAAACTTAACGTACTTCTCTATTTTCTTAGTTGCAACTTTGTGGTTTTCAACAATAGTTTCCAGGTTAGTTTCACTTTTCTTTTTAGATGGCATATACGAATTATTCTGGTGCACTGGTAAAAGTTTATTGGTTGTCTGTGGGATGTCCTAAGAACTCAGATATCCGGTCCCCAAATTTATCATTAGGGACTTCAGTATCATAGAACTCAAAAGGCAACTGTTACACCCTAAAGAGTGAAAATTAAATGTCCGTCTTTCTTCTCTATACTAAATCCTCATCTTTACTGACATCAAGAAAAGAAATCAAAAGTCAGTGTTTCAGGTACAAGGAGCAGATGTATTTCTGTGAATAGATTAAGTAGCAAACGAGATTCAGGGCAGTAACACGTTAGTCTCCTGGTCTCCCGGTCTCCCAGCTCTTGGAGACTTAAGTTCACTGCTGCTGAAATGAAGGAGGTATATTTGGTTCCATGTGAGACACCTCTTCCCTGTTTTCCTCGTATCTTGTGATGGACTAGAAGAGAACTGTAAAGAAAGTAGCAGAAATGAATGCACTAAAGAGCATTACTCTGCAAGCTTTTCTTGTGGTTTCTTCAGCCCACAGGATGCATGTGCTGCTTCTAACAGACCTCTCTCTTTTCCTCCTGTTTGTGTTCACTGACAAATTATCGATATAGTCATGTTTTTGTAGATGGGTAAATGGTGGCCATATAGAGAGGTAAAGCATATAGTGGTCTGCCCTGGTTCCCGCTCCATCGTTTGCTAATTTGCAGTGTAAGTATATATGAATCTACAGTTCTACATATAAGGAGGGAGTAATACATCTTAAGGGTTTTTTTTCTTGTGTTAAAAATGCAGATTAATCATTTTAGGTTAAACCTGATGTAAAAACATAATTGATTAAACCGTCCATCACTTATTCATGCAGAAGCACCAGGCTGCCTGTGTCAAGAAAGCTCAGTTAAACTCAGACTGTGGAGCCCTCTCCAGACAAAGATCTAACCAGGTCAGGCCTTAGAGTTTTCAGTCTACGTCTGATTTATTTTTTACCCTAAGAGAAAACAAAAAATTGGTGATAAGTATTTGCCTGCATTTCTAGGCACCAGTGCAGTGCCCTTTTCTGGGTTAGTTCTTCCCCACATTTAGTAAGTTGAGCACCGCAGGGTCCGATAAGCAAGGTATGGGATAGCTTACTGGGAGCCTTGTCCAGTCTTCCTCATTAGTCGCTATCAGATTATTCTGTGTCGTGTCTCAGTCAAATTAGACTTCCTTCTCATGCTCTCCTTCTGCTGTGCTTCTGTATCACGTGTTTTGTTCTGTTGTGTCCTAGACTACCCCTTGCTCTGATACCTTATTTTTGCCAGACAGAAATGATGAAGTAGCCATACCTGTTGCACAGTGGGAAGTTGCTACATTGCTGAGCCGTGGCCAGGATATGTGGCCCTTTGAAGAGCCTGCAGCCTCCAGAGAGCAACACCAGAAGATATTCTCCCTGTCTGCAGTATCATGCAATAGCCCCTTTCTCCCCACATGACTCACCTTTTCCCTTAGTCTCAGAGAAGGGGTGTCAAGAAAGGTGAAGGGTCTTGCTGGGGAACTTCCGTTTGGTAGAGAGCAGCGTAAACGGAGGCAGGGATCCTGCACGATTGCAAGAATATCTTTTTGACTAGTTGACTCTCAGAGAACATGGAGGTTCTATGTCCACATGAAAGCAGTGCTGAATTAATATCCAATTAAGAGTCTGTAATGATGCATTTTTAATTGTTTGTGTTGCTGGAGTTTTTTGTAGAACTAAACAGGATGAGGTACACCAAGCCTGCTAATCAAATAGAGATAAGTGGATTTGTTTATATATGTTTCCCAGACCTTAGAAGTGAGCCATGCGGAAGAGATAGCATGAGGGTTATCTTGTACTGCATATAGGAAAACATGACAGTTCTTGTATCATATTTTACCATTACTTCTTGCAATGGAAAAAACAGTGGACTAGCAAATTAAATATTCCCATGCCTCACTCACATGGTCTTGTCCCATACAAACTGTCCCCCAGGCTCAGGTGAAGGTGATTTCCAAGAGCAAGTTTACAGTTTTAGAAGTTCTGAAAAATTTCTGAAGAAGAATTCTTGCGAACCCAACTGCAAACCAAGTGCCAGATAACTAAGGAGACACTTGGAACATGCCTCTTGGGTCTTCAGGTGCAACCTGCGTTAGCTTGGGTACGCTAAGGTCAGTGGCAGAGTAGACTGAAATTTTCCACTAACATTTTTCCCATTAAAAATGAATTTTTATTTGAAGAGAATATTTAATTTGTATCTCAAAATCCTTTAATTTGGGTTAAAGATGTAACATTCCTTGACAAACTAGAAATAGAGAGTATATTTCAGATTTCAAACCAAATTTTTGTTGGTTTCAGGCAGATAAAAGGTTTTGAATTTTTTTTCAGAAGTTACATTTTTAGCAAGGACTTTTGGAGGAGGCAGAGTATTTCAAGATTTTTTTTTGTGAAAATAGTGTACTTTAAAGATGTTCTTGTCAACCAGATTTCACCAGCTGAAAGTAGCTCCATTTAGCAGTGAGTCATTAGGAAAACCTGAAAGATAATACAATTAAAAGGAACACATACTGCTTTACTTAAACTTTTTCCACGTCTTTACTTCAGGGATGTGTGTCTGTTTCCAATGCAAATAATTTGTCAACAAATGGAACAGCTCATATGAATTGGCAATACCTCCTGCCAGAACATCATGTTACAGGGTGCACCATTTATTAATATAATGCTGTTGTTAATATAGTTATTAGCATTTAATTTCAGTGCTTGGGACAATGCAATACAATAAATCATGCAGTCAGATGGAGTCAGCTTGGTTTTGACTTCACCATGCTTGCAATGTGTTGCATATTGTTGCATTGTTCTTAACAATAGGTTTTACTTTTCTGAACTAACATTTTATGTTTTGGAAAGCAGTCAAAATAATGGTAAAATAGTTCTATATAGTTCTGTAATACTGTATACTTCTGTATACTTCTGTATAGTTCTGATACAAGTTCTATAGCTGCTAATGTCACTACTGTTTGCATGCAAACATTTATAAAAACCAGTGCTGCAGCTGCAAACGTTAACCAGAGTTGTTGCCCAAAATACATAACTGGCCAAATTGTATTTGTTTGCAGTAAGGATTTATTGATAAGTTAGAGAGATAGAGACAGAATTTGTGGGACTAACGCACGCTCAGGTACACATACACACTTATACCACCATCCTGCTCGGGTGTTGGGTAGGTCAGCCATTTCTTGAAGACTCAGGGTTCTTGCAACCAGCAGGCAGGCAAGGAACGAGAGGGAGGGAGAACAGGTCTTCTTGGAGACAGCGTCCATGAATAAGGCAGGAAGAGCAGGCGGAGGGAGAGAGAGGGAGTGTGGGTCCCTGAAGCAGAGACTACAGGCAGGGTGCTCTCACAGCTCTGGTGATCCAGTGATTATTCTGCAACAGTGATTTCCATTATGATTGTTGCCCCTAAATTCAGTGTCCTTTTATAAGAACTTTGCATCTCCAGACAGTTCTTAGCTTTTCATTTCTTAAATTCATTAAAAAGGAAGCATTCAAAGGAATGAAACAAGGAAAAGGTGCATTTCCACTAAAATCCTAACTACTTAGAGTAGCTTTACCTCTCAAGGAGCCTAGCAGCGCTAAGCAGGTCCCTTTAACTTCACCCTGACATTTCAGTGTGAATCCCTAAGAACTGCTAATATTTAGGAAAAAAAAATTAGAGAAGATAGGGCTGGAAGGAAAGTGAGAGGTTCTGTGATTATTGTTGCCTGCACATTAGTTGTTTTTCATTAGTGTTTCCATATTGAAGGAGGAGGATGGGGAATAAATAGATCTGTCTGCTTCCTTTGCTTACCTCTGTTACCTTTGGACATCTGAATTTTAGTATATGGATAGTTTTGTTTACTAGTTCCATGGAGGCCAGCAAGAAGCCAGGCAGGCAATTTTCTTCTTCATCTGTGTGGGAAGCTAGCCTTTGGGAGAGAGAAATTTTCTTACAAACCCAGTGAAAACTAGTTGCTTGGATGGAGATGTTAAAAATAAAAAAGCTTAATGATGATCACCGGAGAGTTGGGATCCTGCATCTTTGTGCAGATGTGACGTAGTTTGGTTTTTTTCCAACATTTGCATTTTTGGATTTATCTAGGGACAAATGCCAAGTGGCGAGTGAGTGGTATCTCTCCAAAGTCTTCGGTAGACTGTTTTGGAATCATTACTGCTGTCACTTTAAGCGTCTTTTCTGTTTTTCTCCTGTTTCCCAGTTAATATTGTGGAGACTGGGCTTCTGATACATGACCTGGGTTTTTTGCCGCCTTCTTTAGTTTTAGGCATGTTTTTTTCCTTAACCAGTCATTGTCTGAAAATGAGGAATTTCATTTATATGATTACAATGTATTTATAACCCACAACATCTTCTCCCAGGTCTTTTCCCCTCTTGGTTTCTGCTCATCTCCCTTACCTTGAAATAAACTGGAAGTAGTTTTATGGAAATCTAAAAACTTGTGGTATAAATAAAGCTTTGAGCTTGCATTATGCAGAATATCAAAGTAGGTGATCCTAATGGCTCCCTTAATCTTTAAAAGCTTCAGTCAGGGCTAGTTGGAAAGTTTCTATTAAGACTAATTAATTGTAAACAGAATTTGGTTTTCTCACACAAATTTACTCACAGGAAAGGAATTTCTACATAATTTAAAGTTTATACTTTTTTAAACCAATGGATGTAAGATTCCTTTGTTGTCTGCCTTTGCTGCTCCCCTGAAATTATTTTCATGACACATTTCTTTCAGACTATCCTGTTGTGGTCCTTCATAGTAACTCCAGCCTGCCTCAGATCTCTCCCTACACCCACGCCATGGTGCACTATCTCCTGAGATGAAGAATCATGAGAGATGGTGTGCATCATGAGAGAAGTTACCTAGCCAGTGAACTCAGGCTGTGGGGAAGCAAAGAAGGTTTTATGACACATTTCAATGCCTTTCTGAACCAAAAGCACTAGACTTCCATGTTTTTACTTGAAAAGTCAAAATGAGAGGAATGAAAGTCCCATTTTTCATCTAGTTCAGTCCAGGTGATCATATGGTTACGTCAGGCTTTATAATGCTTTCATGAGAGCTTTAAGGGTAATTGTCTTAGTCAGAGGAAAAAAATAAGGATTTTTTTTTGGGGGGTGCACAACTTTGTATCTCTGTTAGTTGTTTTAAGTGTGGGACCTGAATTTTTACCTTGAATGGTCATAAAATCTTTAAAAAATGGCCAGAAGTAACATTGAAGTCCACTGGTGTATTCATCTCTCTTAAGGAATGATCACCTATGCCATTATTTGCAGTGTTTGGTCTGTTCTTCCATGATGGCAGCTGAACTACCTTTGCAGTCAGTGGTTCAGTGCTCTTTCTTTATCATTGGATGGTTTTTCACGTCTAGCTTGTCTGCCATGTTACAGCACAAGATACTTTTTGTGTATTGCATTATGTGCATAGGGAGTATTTTTCTCCGATCCTGTATCTAGCAAACTTCTACGTGCTTGAGGACGGTTATTGTGCTCTCTTTGGTCTTAGGAGTCCCATTCCTCTGTCATTTTCAGTAGGTCCTGCTTTTTTTGATTCTTTATTTTTCTTTGATGCGTTTCCGTGATGGGCCACTTGGCCTTAATTGAGCTAAGTAAACTATAACTTTCCAGATTAAATTGAGAGGATTCTACAACAGGGTTCACTGTGTAACTGGATGAACACTTGTCCAAGGGCAGGGCACAGTAATAGGGAACAGAGTGACTTCTTCCAGCAGGCGTGTGCCAACTTCAAATAATTGTGGTGGTACGTCTTAGTAGCTTTAGAAGCTTTTCAGCATAATGCTAAAAGATAACTAACTCTGACACTAGGTTAGTTCTGGAGAGGTCCCTGTTCATATGTCATGCATACTACATTTTAACAACGATAATTTGGTTGTAGGAAAATACATTTCTTGTAGCAAAAGTACGCAATCTAATTTTTTTTTTCCAGTGCTTGGAAAACATAAATGTTAGCTCTCATAAGAGTATTTTGTATGAATCCATGGTGACCTCAGTATTAAGTAAGCTTACTACAGTTTTCTGCTGATGGTTCGTGTTTTGAAGTGTGCTGCAGATAGTCTGTACCTGTAGACAGATGCTAAAAAAAATATTTTACTAAAACCTGGAAACTCAGAGACATGAAGGAAAAACAGCTCTGTAAGTTTTTAACTATCACGATTAGGGAGAATGGCGTTGTCACAAGTTATGACTTATGAAATCTGTGGATCAGCAGTGCTGTGTACCTCTAGAGTTTGGTGATTTACTGTACACCTGACTGGAAAATCATGATGAAAATGTCATTTGAAATACTAATAGTGACCTGCCTTTTGCAGACCAGTCCAAAAATACCTCATGATTAATCATCTGTAAAAGCCTCATAAAGCCCACATCCTTGTTTAGTATTATTTGTAGCTATGCTTGTTTGCATCAGCTCATGATACGACCTGTTTTGCATAGTGAAGTGTTTGTAGCTAAAAGAATGGAAATCAAAGGTCTTCATAGAACAGAATAGTCTTTTGAATTTGTAAGCCGTTTGACTTCTAAAGGAGATGGATGAGTGAATGGAACTGTTTTAGAATTTAGTTTCTAGCTCAAACGGAATCCAATACATAGCATTAGTAGCAAGGCTTGCTAAAGCCTTAGGCTGCAAGCTGTGAACTTCCACCTAGATAGGCTGACCGTATACTGAACAAATTTACTTAGCTACGCAAAGGAAGGAAGGCCCTCAAACCGGTGCAAACCAGAAGAATAAGGTAGCCACAACCATCAGCAGAAGCTGCAGCCATTAAGATAAGAAAAAGGAATGTCCCACCTGGAGACAGAGGAAGGGTCCAATAATGAACAAGAAGACCCCAGACTGAAATATTGCTATTGGACCAAACCATCGTGTGAGGGGAAGGGAACTTAAATTGTAAGGGTGTAATGGCCTGGGGATTTCTTTGTTTGGGGTCCCTCTCCAGAGGCACCCAGCTCGAGCTATTTTTTACCACTCTTCCACTCAGTAAGTTTGTCTGGTGTACGTGGTCAAATAGATTTGTCTGGTGTCGGAGACTCTGCTTCAGGGAAACCTAGGGTCGAGCCTGAGGGGAGAGAAAGCGCCCGAGAGCGCTTGTGTGACGGAGGAGCCATGGGCTCGGGGGAGCTGCCCGCTGTGAAGGGACTTCGGTCCTGGCAGCTGGGGTCTCGGGTGGTGTGTGTGCAACTCCCTGAACGGTGTGTGAATGCTTGGGCAGCGCCTCTCCTTTGAGAGAACTACCTATGTTATTTGAAACTGGCCTTGAAATAATTACGCTGCTGATCCAGTCATGTGGGGCAAATTGCAGTTTTAATCTGTCATGTTATTGCCAGCGTTCGCAAAGTATCAGGACATCTAGAAACTACGATGAACTGTACCAGGTTTGGAAGTTTCCATAAGGATTAGGAATTTTTAAATTAAGAATTTAATTTTCTGCTGTATTCGAGACGCTTGCTATGTAGCAAGTTTTTGTGATCTGTATGAAAGGTGGGGCAACTTGTTAGAAGGTGAGGCTCCTGTGATGCACATAATTTCATTCTGTGGTATCGAAGTATTCAGAAAGCATGAATGACGTTTTCTGAATCGTATCTTTACTGTTTGCTAAATGTAAACAACTTTATCAAACTGTATATAGTGCCTTTTTGTTCCACCATTTTTAATCTGTTTTCTTATTTCCATTCTTTCACATGCAATTGACTGTCTGTTACTTGCACAGTATTTCTTTTTTCTTTTTCTTAAGGAAGTCTAATGAACTATGCAGAAACCACAGGCACTAGCAGCACTGACTATCATGATTAGCTTGGCCTGTTCCTGCAGTTGTGGCCTTCTGAGAAATTGTTGAGAAGTGAAAAAGAAAAAAATGTATTACATCCAGTACACTTGGAGTCCGGGTCTGATCTTGTCAAGACCACCTTTAGGCTGCACTTGTCTCACTGATTTTTGGTATTTTTAAACCTGTTTTTAAGTTAGTGTCACTGCAAAGTTGAAACCGGTGGCCTGATTTTGATTATTTCATATACTGGTGTCAGTCAAGAATGAGCTGTATCGAAGTAAGTGAAGTTTAGGTGTGTAAAAGCAGTATGAAGGGAGAATCTCGTCCAGACTATTACACCACTGTAGTGTGAATGTGGTTTGCAATGGCATTTCCATCTTGTTACCTCAAACGTATATATTCTTCTTGGATGAAATGGAATAGCGCAGGAGTTGTTAGTAGTTAAGAAAGGAGTGGAAACTAACACCCGAGAATTTTAGAATATTCAAGGTAGTAAGTAAGGCTTAGGCCAGATAGGAGGATATTAGCAATGAACGCCTCATTAACAAGAACCTCCTAAAAGAACAGCAATCAGTAGAACTTCAAGGACTGACAGTGGAAACAGCCTGCTACAAAGAAGGGTGTGAAGATGAGGGGATGCCACAAATCAGTCATGAGTGATAACAGGGAACATCCTGGCCCAGAAGGCGCTGAAAAACTGGACAATTGCCAAAGCACAGTAACTGGGGGAAAGGTAATTCCGGCAGGGGGAGGCTGCGACCACCGACTCAACTGAGGGTCAAAAGGACTGCCCCCCACACTCCTCTTGAGCATGTGCAGGGGATTAAAATCACACCGTAGCTTTAAAATTACATGGAAAAAATACAGACCAATGGAAGAAGAGGATGCTCAGTCAGGTCAATGATTAGGTATTAGACAGACGCGGTGTGTTAACTGTCATGTAGAAACGTCAAACAGGAATTACAGTAGGTGTGCATGCTAGGCGGAAAGATCCCCCATTCCCCCGGCGCCGAATGAAGTAATGCCTGCTCTTTAACATGCCCGGTGGTAAGGAGTTTTATTCCCGGATTTCGGTGACAATATGATCCACTTGTGGCTGGCTGTATAGAGTCAGAGCAAAGACTCGTCTAGCTCATATACTGTTTTTGAGACTGTCTAGTATTGGAAGCATCAGGAAAGGTATTAAGAAACAGGGCAGTGATGGAGTGGTCTTTTCCTTCGTGTATGTTCCCAGCTACTGATGGCTGCTCAGACTTTCTGAGCTAGAAATTTTCCTTCTAAGAGAAAGAGTACAGCTGTTCAGGCAGCTGTAATAGCCTAATGTCCCTTGTTATGTCTGCCCTGTATTCCCTGTGAGAGCATTCCCTAACTGCGCTAGTTTCCCAGGGCTTGCCTGGCTGCCGGTGTGGGTGCTCTGGCAGGCTTCAGTGCCTTTTGGGGTGCGGAGCGCGAGGCGCCCCAGCAGAGGCCTCACCCGCTGCGGCCGTGGGCAGTACCTGGCGCCTGCATGCTGTGTGCAGGCGGAGGGGCAACGGCTCGGTTCCGATAGCTGATCCTGAGGTTTATAAAGAGCCGCTGACTGCTGTATATTGAATTGAAGTAAGACCCGTTCTGAGAGGGGTTCTAAAGCGGGATGGTGTTGGGTGTAGCCATCCTTGGCCTTCTCTCAGAATGCTTTTTCTTCTGCTACTTGCAACTCCGCTGCTTGCAACTCCGCTTTAGGAAGGATTTTGACAGCTAAGTTCTTTGGTCATTAAGGCAAAATGCTTTCAGCTTTGGAGAGTATTTGAACAACAGTCCTGGGATGGTTGGAGTTGCAAAAGAGAGTGAGGGAGAGAGAGGGAAATGTACCTATGATTGCAGATTTTTGCCGCATTGTTTCTCAGGGGGTGGGTGATTTGCTCATCAAAGTCTTAGTTTGGTTTGAAGTTTGCTGTTTACAGTGCTTTTATACTTACATGCAACATGGGAAGTCCAAGAGCCCATAGCTATAGCCCTCAACTTTGTTGTGGAAAGCCACTGCAAGCTGCAAGTGTAACAAACTGTACATCTAAGAAGCTCTTGGAAGATGCTGTGTTTTAAGAAGTATAAAGCACTGCCAGGTTTGAACTTAAGTATAGAATAAAGCAGACTCTGGCTGAGTTACTCTGTTTGTGATGAGAGCCTTTTCTCCTTAAGAAGCTGAGTAGGCAAGCTAAAGTTCTTGTTTCCTGCAGTTCTACATTCACATCCGTGCAATGCCAAGGCCTGCACTCTGAAGACAACATACTTTTCAGAAACAGGCTATGTTCCTTTGTCATGGTCAAATGCCTCTCAAAATACTTCCCTCTATTAAAAATTGTCTGACAAATTTGTGGCTACTTTAGGTACATCTGCGTAGAAATACAAGTTCAAGATGAGATACGAAGTCAAGTTGTTGCATGTCATCTGAGCCCTGGTAACTGCACACCTATTCTTAGCCTGTCACAGATACACAGTACCTCAGTGAAATAGACTGTTTCTCTACTTGGTTTATTCACATTATAATGAGTTAAGATCATATGGGGAGTCTTACAAACATCAGGTGAGGCATGACAACCCACGATTAGTCAATAGTGCCTTTGAGCCCCTAGGCTTTTGGGAAAGCCTGCTCCTTTTGTAACGGTACTGTGTGTTGTACAATTTTACAAGTGTGGAGAGGGAAAACTATTTACATCTGACCTCTTAGAATGAATTTAAGATAAAACTATAGCCAAACATGAATATGTAGAAATGCAGGGAGTATAATACAAATTTTCACAGAGGCTCTTTAGAATGTGATTAACTTATGAAGTCTTCCCACCAAGTTCACTAGCAACTAGTTCTCCTTCACAGGTGAAAGTCAAAGCCCTAAGTAATAAGGATGAATCTAAGGAAATGTTTCAGTATTCCATAATCCATTATCTTTCTCTTAATTTTGCTTAATTGCTTTAAACACCATGATCCATTAGGTTTCATCAGTTATCCATGACCTTCTCTTCTATAGCTATCATATGAACTGTATCCTAAAGCACTGGATGCAAATTGTGATATGGGGTGTTAAGATGATCACAGTCAAAAGGATACCGGTTGAATACTTGTAGTGACTTTAAATTATTTTTTCATTTACCCATATTTCTTGTGTTTTCTTGTTCACATTAATAGATTGTCCATATTTCTTGCTAAACTGGCTGATTTTGCTTTGAGATTTCTTTTCAGAGCTAGTTTTGTCTTCTCCTCCCCTCAGACTCCCCCCTTCTCATTCATTGTCCCATTTGCAGTGTCTTTACTGCAGCCCATCAAGGATAGGTGTTTTAAAAATGCTTTTTCTTCTTCTAAGCTTTAGTACCTAATTAAAGAGATGATTGCTAAGAGATTGTGGAAAGTATCATTAAGAGGGTCTGATTTGTTCTTTTCCTTGCCTTCCATGCACAGGTTTCAGATGAGAATTTTTGAGTAAATGGGATAGCAGCATCCCAAAATACTCCTGTGCCGAGATTGTGACAATGGACAGAAGACAAGGAGACTGTGCCAGTCATGTGCCACCAGGAGATGCAGAGAGGAGCAGGACTGCAGAACAAGACCCAGGACTAACTGTGTTGGGAAAAGCACATGAGTTCTTTCAGATTTGTGATCCGGAAGGCAAAGGCTTCATCACTCATCAAGACATGCAGGTAAAACAAAATTGGCTATGTGAAAGGCACAATGACAGAAGCTCCTAATACCCTTAATGAGCTGAGACTGATTAATTTAGAGTTAAAAATCGTAACACCCACTGATAAGTTTAAAGAGATGTGTAGGATTTAAAATAATCTCTTTGAAGTCTTACATAATGCATGCATTTGTTTGCACAGACAAAGCAGCAAAAGTGGAAAATCAAAGTAAGTGAAGTTTAAAAAAATGCCCAAAGAATTTAATTCCATTCTCGTTGAGAAAGTTGAAACTCCAGTAAATTCATTATTTCGTGATTTGCCACAGCGTCATGAATCTATTCAGTCCACCAATTTTATCCTTCTGTTTTTTCAGCAAAATTGTTTAAACAAAAGTCTTTCACTTTGGTTTCACCTGGCAGACAATGGTGAACTCTCACCTGGATCACATATATATATGTAGAAAGTATAGACAAACAGTATTTTAGCATTATTCAGTGTTCACAATAATCTTACCAAATTGTTCTTAAATTGTGTGAGGGGCCAGAATCAAATTCACTGAAAATCTTGATTAGAAAAAGCAACTATTTAACAAAATCTTTTGAAAATGGGATTGGGTATATATTGTAGAAATGATAAGATGATTTGAACCAGTATGTGGCAGAAAACAAGAATCTACTCATGCTTGACATGCAAAGCATAATTTCATTGTTAATCTGTTTCTACTTCAATACTTATGGATGAAATAGAATTGGGGAGCAGTAGCAAATAAATTCAGCACCAACTGCTACCAATGGAAGCATCTAATATAAAATTTAGAAACCTTCCATATCCTCAGAAACAAATATGTGTCTGCATATAGGAAAATGTGAAACACTTGTAGCTACCTATGTTGAAAAGCAAAAACCTCATACTAAAATGCTCAGATTACTAGCTCTCAAGAGCTTTCTGTGCAGTTGCATGTTGCTGAGTTTTGTGATGACCTGTGCTAATTTTGCAAAGTTGAAAAAAGATAGGAGGGAAGATGCTTTAATGCACTGTAGGCTTTACCAATATATATTATCTCATCGAAGTAACTGAATGCAAACAATATGTTGTAAGTGGTAATTTTGGTAAATCCAGACCCATAGAGAATTTAATGGATTATAGTTTTATTGCCTTTCCAAAAACTGAATGGCATCTGTTTTCACCTAGTGGAAGACCCATATGTATATGTGTATGTATGTGTATATAAAAAGTTTTAATATCTGTTTTTGCAAGGAATGTAAAAACACTTGTTTCTGTTTACGTTTTATGCTTAGACTGCTGATAAATTTATACTTCAGGTTCTAAAACAGATGTTGCAAAAGATGCAGTAGAAAAAAGGTTGCAAAAGATTGCAAAGAACAGATAGAGTACATCTTCTGTTTCACCATGAGTATTTGTTTACCGTATCTGATAACTTCAGTATATACGTAAGTGTCTGGTTCATTTAAATACAGAAATAAGGTTGCTCAGAACACTTGAGAAGATGCTTCTTTATATTTGCTTTTATTTCCTGCTGATCCAATTAAAGATAATATTACAACTCCAGACCTTTTGAAGATACTGGATTATCCTTATTTCACTTAACACTTCAGTAAATCAAGAGTAATTCAGCTGAAATCAATGCAGTTCCATTGACAAAAAACTGGGGTGAGACCCTTCTCCACCATTTGACTTTACAGTAATTCAGTGACAGTGAATAAAAATTATAAACAAAAGTCTTTTACATTAATTCCAGCAATTCAGAAACCCAGATTCATTGAAGCCAGTGATAGCTTTCTCATTGTCCCTTCTTGCTTGTAATTCAGTAGTGGATTAATAGAGATTTATTTGGACACCAGTGACAGTAATCAACAATGTTTTCTAATGAATTTGGTACCTCTTATTTTAGTAATACACAAAATAATGATATTTTATACTGAACAAGTGTACATTAGACATACACTGTTACAGTTATTCATTATGCTGGATTAGAATCACTGGTTAATTAGAATCCCGGTATTGCAAACCTGAGTTTGAAATCTGTGTAGTTGATTTTGATTGCACTTTTCATGATGTTCACTCCCTATGGCAAAGACATAAATCAATAAAGTAAATCAGTTTTTTCCTTAAAAGGATCACTTTTGCATCCTGCTGTTTGTTAGTTCAGTACTACTTACCATTAATGAAGCATTGCTTCAAATACAAGACGCTAACATTAAGCTTTTTAATCTTTAGTCATGTGATATGAGGCATGATTTTCAACAGAGTCCTAAGCATCTAAAAAGTGCCGAGTATCTAAAATCCAATTAACTTCAGTGGAACAGATCATGCAAACAAAATTTTCTGATGTGTCTATAATATAGTAATTATATTAAAGATTTACTCCTCCCTGATTATATCATGCTGTTTGTTTTGAGATTATGTTAATACTGGTTGTTTGGAACTTTTCATTCCATTTCAAAATATCAAATGTGCTTGACTTTCAAACAGACAAGAGGTTTTCTGAAATTGCAAGAAAGCAAATTCTGCCTGAGACTTGAAACCACAGCTTTGCACTTTGGGCCTTGAGGTTTTCATGAATAACAAGAATTAGTGTTGCAAAATGTTTTGTTTTAATGTGTATAGCAGAATTGGGTTCAGATCTTGCTCTTAGCTATTTTACCTCTGTCTTTTTATTTAGCAGAGTAGAAGCTTGGTATTTTCAGATAAAGTAAGCACAGATGCAATGAAGCACAGAGCACATTGGTGGCAATGCAGATAATTTCTCTTTAAGCTCCACTGGTGTCTTTGGATATGTTTTATTTCTTTTTTTATTATTTTTTTTTTATTTTTAAGAGCCTCATATTGAAAGGATCTATATATTTTTACAGTAAGCCCAAAAAGAGCAAATAAACAAAAACACACGTATGAGACCAACAATAACATTTATTTCCCTAACAAAAAGAAAAACTTTTTTTGAAAATAAAAACAAGAGTTTGGGAAAACATAAACTTGATCTTAATAACACTGATAAGTGTGGCCCCAGTTCATCAAAGTTGGTGACTTATCCTCAGGGAATTTAATGAAGCAAAATGTTGGTACATTCCTCAAAATCTCATTTTCATATTTTTTTCAAGAAAATGCAAGTAACTGTGGTGTTTTCTACTGTAAAATTAGTATAATTCGGTTCAGAATTTGAACCCTGCAATAGGGCAGTCCAGCTGTAGTTGGAGAAGCATTTATTTATCAGTCAGATTGAGAGCAAGACCCAGAAACAGTTGTACTGAGTAGCAGGTCGGTCTGTGTTTATGACACGGTCAGAAGAGGACAGCCAGCTCTCAAGAAGCACTCCTTCGAGCAAGTCCCAAAGATCTGGCAACAGGAGTACAGTTTCTGTTTTTCTAAGAGTAAAGAAGGTAATTTGTGTGAAGCACCTTCTCCCTCATCAGTGCCACGCAGGCTGTAAAAATTTTACAAGAGAAGCTAATTTTAAAAAGTTTCCTTTCAGATCTAAGAGAAAAAAATCTAAAGCTTTGGGAAGATGGGTGTGTTTAAGTGAGAAACTGATAATAAGTCAGGTGTATCGCTGATGAAGTAATGTATTTAGACTGAAGGTACATCAAGTTTTCTTAGTTTTTCAGAAGCAGGCAGCAATGCACAATTCATCCTACTCAGAAATCCCTTTGGGACTATTCCAGATAGTTCTGTGCTTTAGAAGCGCTGTTGCTTTCCCTTCTCAAGATCACCTTGGAATTCCTTTTACTGCTCTTCCCTTCAACTCATACAGGTATATGATGTATACCCTAAACCCTTCGTTGCAGCCGGGGAAGTCCTGATTAATGCACTCAGGCAGTTCTTACCTTGGCTATATGGCTATATGGCCTGGTATATTGAATAGCCGTTTCTAGTGTTGGATTGCAGGAGAGAGCTTTCTTTGGCCCTGAATCCCTTCCCTACAGTGGAACAGATTAGCATGTACGTTGTGATGAACTTTATCAGCCTATTAGCTTGCAACTTTAATATGTTGTATATACAGTGAGTTCAGGGAAGGGATTAAAATATTAACTAATAAAGCAGAGGACTTCACCAGCGTATATATATATTTCTTCCCACACTGAGGAAAGGTTTTACTCTTCCTAGTGCTGTCTCCCACTGGAAATCCTTGCTATTGTAGTTTTTTGCCATTCCAGTTTCCTCCTATTTCTGGTAATCTGTCTATACCGTTAAAAGAATTACAGTAAAACCATTAGGGCCAGATTTAAAGATTTCTTTTTTCTTTTATGCCTGTCTTTAGATTCTCAGGAAAAAATAAGTGATTTTGTGGAGCTCGTTTCATAAAGTTTTGTTTTTTTTGGTGTGAGCAAGCTGCATTTCAGCAGTAGACAGTCATGAACTACATTTAACTCGTTACAGGAGCAGCAGGTTTGCTTCTTGGACCATGCAGCTTATTTATTTCTACATTTTAAAGCAGCTTTAATTAGGACAGTATACCCTCTATAATGTTCTTATTTAGAGAGTCTCTTGCTTGACCTCATGACATGGAAGGAACTAGGCCTGCTGGCAGGTTTGTCCAGCTGCATGATAAGGCATTTCACCAGGACACTGAGACTCCACCTCAAATTCTACCTCTTCCCTGTGTGATAGGAATCTGTGACACAAGGAGATTGTTCTCACTGATTTGTCATAAAGGATTCATAAAGGCAAATAATGAAGTCATAAAAGCAAATCTCTCTCAGTTGATGTTGTTTTACTCTGTGATGTATTTGAATTTTCACTCCGGGAAACAAAAGGAGCTATCCTTCTGTATTATGGGCGTTCTGTAGAATTTAGTCTTCCTCTCATCCTGTAGTACTGGGTAAAGTTGCTGCATGTTTTGTCGTTCCAGAGACTGCATCCTGAGTTACCTCTTAGCCTGGAAGAGCTTCAAAAAGTTTTTGTTACATTGGATGCTGATGGCAACGGCTCACTTACCCCAAAGGAGTTCACCACAGGATTCAGTGAGTTTGGAAAGCATGTCTCCTGTATAGAGCTTTATTCATATTCTATACTCTCCACATCAATAAAGAAGCATTTTATCTTAACAGTACACTTAATGATCCACACAGGGAGCCAGACTATTCCCTAGATATAGCAGGTATATGTAGCAGATGAAGAAGTGGCCAAATTATGTCTATACATAGACAGAAGGCTCCATGGTCTTTCTCTCCTGTATAAGATGGCAAGCGATAGCACAATATGAGACATATGATGTAACCATCTGAATTACACCTCTTTTAAGCCATGGAGTAGATCTATGAACAAATTTTGGAAAATTTCCCTTGGGGGAAAAAATCTGGTGTTTTATTTCATATCAGGTCATAAGACCTGAGAGATAATTAAGATTATCTCTAAGATTAATGTAAGACAATGTTGAAAATGTGTTAATACCACTGTCCTTACAGCTGTGGAAATGCTTTCTACAACGAACTAGTTCTTCAAGTGATGTTGCTTCATTTCAAAACAAAACAGGATGATGCAATTATTATTACTGCATGATGGGAGCTGTTAAGTTCTTTGTAACTGCCTGCTTTGCAACAGCACTGTTACTGTCATGTTCTCTGTTTGTGAAAGGATTGTTTTCTCTCCGACAGTGAGGTTCCGGATAACATGACAGTGTTAGTTAGTGACGCTGTGTTTGGTTGTTTACGCAGAATCAATTTTGTACTTAAATTTTAGCTCTGCTGACTATAAGCACCAGGTTTAAGCATTTTCTATAGAAAATGGAATTTCTTCTATGTGTGAATTGTAACATTAAATCTCCATTTAAATACTGTGTATAGGCCCAGCAAATACAACCTCCATTTTTGTTTGCAAATCATCATTTGAAATTTTAATTCTCTCATGTCCCACCTCTCCCATTTTAGAGCTAGATCAAGTATCTTATTAAACAGTATGCTTTAATCTGCAAATTGCCATTATTTAAACATGAAATAATGTATTACTGCTTTACTTTTTGTAAGTAAATTATGCATATTTCTTAGTTAAATGAAGATTATTTTCATAAGTTGTCCCTGCAAAATCAAAATTTTCTGTTAAGGGAGGTTTTAAGTGGCTGCCATCTCCAGCAGCTCCAGAGCCTGGGGATTCCTCCTGCCCAGCTGCTGGAGCCCATTCCAGAGACCCAGATGAATGTGGCAGCTGTTTTCCTGTTTGCAGGTTCAACTGGTAGTGAGGTTAAATGTGTATCCCAGAGACACCCTCACATGCGCACACACAGACACACAACGGACGCGGACACAGCAGGCTACACAGACTGCCACAGACAAGGCGCTGCCTTCAACAGCACCTATGTGTAGGACTCACATAAAACATAAGGATGGACAGTGTAAAGCATGCTACATTTTAACCTACTACAGAGGATTGAGAGGTATTTTCTAGGGATCCAGGCTAGGTAGTCATACATTTGGCTAGGTGATGATGTTGGCATTCCTAGTAGAAGCAGAAGCTGTACTAGATGAAGGTTGCTTTAGAAAACTAGAGAATGCAGAAAGCAGAGCATGTCTGGATAAAACTTGTACTGCACCAATTAGTATGGGAGAATCCCGTTCATATTTCTAAATGGTGGCAAATCTGAAATTTACTGTAACCTCTCTTTGCAACATAATCTGTTGTCTCTGTTAACACGCTCTTCTGGGTGCTATGAGAAAAAATGCAAGATAGAGGTGATAAAACCGTAAAACCACACCAGTATTTATGTTTCCTTGGGTCTATGGTAACTTCTGTACTAGAATTTAGAATATAACCAAAGATCCTCTGCAGAAAAACACAATACCCCTTTTGCCTAGATTCCTTTAAAATTCTGACCTGCAGATGTTCAAATAAAATAGCTGGCACATTTAGAATTTGATAGAATGTGTCTGGTCTTCCCCAGCTGAGCACAAGTGCACTGATTATTCATGCGGCAATTTAATTTCTGCATCCTCACTGTACAACTACTGTACTACTTTCTTCCTTTCTTTTTATGGATGTAGCTAAAAAGCCTGTAGCTGTTTGTTTTAGTATTCTTGGCAGGTCCAGTATTTTTGGCTCTCTTGTCTATATATATACACCCTCTTTATGTCCAATTCTCAGATAGTTTCAAGCTTCACCTGTTTGTTAATTTACTTGAACCCTTCAGACCAGTTGACTTCAGTAATATCTATTCTTGCTTAGACTCATGTTTAATTTAAACTGAATCAACTCATTTGTCAATCTGTGGTTATTTCTTATAACCAATTCTTCTATAGTGTTCTCAACACTTAATAGAGCAAATACAAGGTAACATCCTGTGTTGCTGGCTAGTGAAAAATTGTTGAGAAAATCTCATGACTTTCATGAAAGTCTGTCATGACTGTGATGTGATGTCAATAGCCATGAATATCTGAATCACAGAACAGTTGAGGTTGGAAGGGACCTCTGGAGGTCACCTGGTGCAACCCCCTTGTTCAAGGAGGGCCACCTCAGGCCAGTTGCCTAAGGCTATGTCAGGGTGGCTTTTGAATATCTCCAAGGAGGGAGACTCCACAACCTCCCTGGACAACCTGTGCCTGGTTACCCTCAGAGAAGAAAAGTGTTTCCTCGTATTCAGATGGAACCTCCTGTGTTTCAGTTTGTGCCCATTGCCTCTTGTCCTGTTGCTAGGCACCACTGACAAAAGCCTGGCTCTGTCCTCTTTGCACTCTCCCTTCACATATTTATATACATTGATTATATCCCTGAGCCTTCTCTTCTCTAGGCTACACATGCCCAGCTCTCTCAGCCTTTTCTCATACAAGAGATGCTCCAGTCCCTGAATCATCTTTGTGGCCCTTTGTTGGACTCTCTCCAGTATGTCCATGTCTCTCTTGTACTGAGGAGCCCAGAATTGGACACAGAACTCCAGGTGTGGCCTCCTCAGTGCTGAATAAAGGAGAAGGATCACTTTCCTCAACCTGCTGGCAATACTCTGTCTAATGCAGCTGAGGATACCATTAGTCTTCTTTGCAGCAAGGGCACATTGCTGGGTCCTGTTCAACCTGGTGTCCACCTCCTGATCTACCCATGTCTTTTTCTGCCAAGCTGCTTTCCAGCTGGGTGACCCCCAGCATATATTGGTGCACAGGGTTGTTCCTCCCCAGGTGCAGAGGACTTTGCGCTTACCCTTGTTGAACTTCATGAGGTTCCTGTCAGCCCATTTCTCCAGACTGTCGACATCCCTCTGGATGGCTGCACAACCCTCTGGTGTATCAGCCACTCCTCCCAGTTTGGTGTTGTCTGCAAACTTGCTGAGGCTGCGCTCTGCCCCATCATCCAGGCCATTAATCAAGATGTTAAACTGGACTGGACCCCGTATCGATCCCTGGGGTATATGCTAGTCACTGCCATCCAACTAGACTTTGCACCAGTGATCACCACCCTCTGGGCCTAGCCATTCAGCCACTTTTCAGTCCACATCACTGAACGCTCATCCAGCCTGTACATCAACAGCTTCTATATAAGGGTCTTGTTGGAGGCCTTACTGAAGTACAGGTAGACAGTATCCACCACTCAAGTTGGTCAAGCATGACTTCCCCTTGGTGAATCCATCCTGATTATTCCTGATGATTTTCTCATCCTGACTAGCCTGTGGTTCACTGGGTCCTATTTCTTGCCTTTCTTGAATGATCTTCAAGATCATTCAAGGGTGGAATTTGCTTTCCTCCAGTCTTCTGGCACTTCTCCCAGTCACTATGATCGATCTAAGATTATTAAGAGTGTCCTCACAGTGACATCTGCGGGCTCCCTCAGCACTTCTGGGTGCATCCCATGAGGGCCCATGGACTTATATATGTCCAGTTTACTTAAGTATTCCCTGACCTGATTGATCCTCTTCCACCAAGCGTACATCTTCCTCGCTCCAGACTTTCTCTCTGATATCTGGGACCTGAGATTCCTTAAAAGCCAGTCTTGCTAGTAAAGACTGAGACAAAGAACACATTCAGTACTTCCGCCTTTTCCATGTCCTATGTAATCAAGTCCCTCGTCTCATTGAGGGACACATTTTCCCTAGTCTTCCTTTGTCTCCTGTGTACTTATAGAAGCCCTTCTTTTTTTTCACATTCCTGTCCAGATGCAATTCCATTTGGTCTTTAGCCTTTCTAACTCATCCCTGCATGCCCAGACAATGTTTCTGTATTCCTCCCAGGATACCCACCCTTGCTTCCACTCTCTGTGTGCTTTCTTTTTGTGTTTGAGTTTGGCCAGGAGCTCCTTATTTATCCATGCAGGCTTCCTGGCATTTTTGCCTGGCTTCTTATTCATTGGGATGGAGCTCTCTTGAGCTTGGAGGAGGTGATCCTTGAATATTAACCAACTTTCTTGGGCCCCTCTTCCCTCTAGGACCTTATCCCAAGGGACTCTTCCAAGCAGATATTTGAAGAGGCCAAAGTCTGCTCCCTTGAAGTCCAGGGTTATGAGCTTGCTTTTCACCCTCCTCCCTGCCCTCTGGATCCTGAACTTCACCATCTCATGGTCACTGCAGCCAAGGCTTTCTTTTGACTTTCATAACCCCAACGAGACCCTCCTTGTTGATGGATATGAGGTCCAGCAGAGCACCTCTCCTCATTGGCTGCTCTATCACTTGGAGGAGGAATTTATCCTCAATGCACTCCAGGAACTTCCTGGTTTGCTTATGTCCTGCTGCATTGTTCCTCCAACATATACCAGGGTGGTTGAAGTCCCCCATGAGGACCAGGGCCTGCGAACGTGAAGCTGTTCCCATCTGTCTGTAGAAAGCCTCAGCCACTCGTTCTTCCTGGTCGGGTGGCCTATAGCAGATACCCACTGTACTGTCCTCTTTGCCTGTCCACTCTTTAATCTTAACCCATAAGCTCTCTATCCACTCCTCTTCTATCCACACACTCCACACACCGAACTCCATGCATTCCAGCTGCTCTCACATAAAGGGCAACGCCCCCTCCTCGTCTTCCCTTCCTGTCCTTCCCAAAGAGCCTGTATCACTCCATTGCAACATTCCAGTCGTGGGAGCCATCCCACCACGACTCCATGATCCAATCTTTCTGTTATTAATAGAAATATCCCAAATAGATGGAAGAAACTGCATAGGGGTCAAGTTTAGAGGAATTAAAATGCATGTGAGTCAAATGGAGGGAAATAAGTGTTAATAAAATGTAGCTTTCTATATGCTGTTTATACAGGAATTTAAAAAGAATGTTAAAATAGGTGGTACATTTTATCAGTAGCAATGCTGTGGTTATTTTAGATTCCTAACTTCTGTTTAAGCATATCAAGAAATAAGGCCACAACATTTAAAAGTGCTTGCTGCAATTCATGTCTTTTGTTTATGGAGGTCTGAATTTTTTCAGTATGTTTGTGAATTTTGAGGTGAGTGATATACTGAAGGTTAGACATTAAAGTGGGGATGAAGTCAGGCATAGAACTCAGGGATCCTCTTCCCATGCCTCATCCTTTTGTTGTTTCATTATACTCACTTTTCTGGTAAACAAGTGTAGGTGTTACCCTCAGAAATTATATTTACTGTAAAATTTGATCTTTAGTGTGTTGCTTTTTCAGTGACATTGCTCCTTATAGTAAGTTCTGAAAATGCTAACGTGTGTAATTTCTAATTCTTAGGCCAGTTTCTTTTGGGGCAGATTGCTTTGAATAATGAGATGATACAGCAATCAGAAGGTGAAACATCCTGCCCACTTAAATATGAAGAGACCATGAGTGATGATGAGGATGAAGAATTCCAGTTCTCAAATCTGATGGATCGGCTTGGAGCTAAAAAGGTTTTGGATGAGTGAGTCTTTGCAGCAGTAGTAATACATTGTATGATCTTCTACGATTCAGCTCTGGGTTTGATTTTAATGGAATCCAAGATGAATGATGAGAACCAAGGCTGCTCAGTAACACAGTGATTCTTTAAAAATTAATTTTCTTGGTTGTCAGAGATGATAAAACGCCATTCAACCAAAATTTCCAAGAGCAAAGCTATTGTGCTCCAGGCATATGAAACGTGTTTGTGCCATAAGAAAGCTATACCGTTAACCCACTGACGTACCATGGGTTTTGAACATAGATAATTACTAGCATGTAATCCACAGATGCCACTGATTTTCAATTAAACAATGCATGATGACTGCTTTTGGCTGTGTTTAAAGTGCAGCAGTTAACCATAAGAAAGAATGTTTTCTCCCCTTTTTCTGCTTTTTCTCCCATCTCCATAATTGCATGTTGTGATTGCTCTGATAACACTACCTCTTCAAGGACCAGGATGACTCACTCTGAAACACAGAACGCAAAACCTGCTGTAAGAGCTTGTTGTGTGTTGGCCTGACATTCATTGGTCAGTCACAATGAATGTTGTAGATCTAAAAAAGCATGGGGCAAAAATGGGAGAGAATCTGGGCAGATAGTAGGGATGTTTAAGAAATGCATCAGTGATCCCTACCATGAAATAAAAGTGCTCATCAGTGCTTCTCTTCACCTGACTGCCTGTTACAGGAAAGAGTTGATTGTCAGTCATCCTGAAAGGCTTTCATTATGAAGAGGTTTTTATCACCCGATTTTTCTATCCTTACCCTCATTTTGTCCTTTAAATAGAGCACTGTTTGCTGGCTAGGTTCAGGCTTACAATGTGCATTGAAGAGAATGAGTCAGGAAGAAACAAAGAAAAGTTGTTTAGGAGAATTTTGGCAAAGTATTAAAACCCCATTACCATTCTCAGCAGAACATCTTTTTTCCTGTATCTGCTGATTTGGAAACAAAACATTCTCGTGGTAAATCTTTAAATCAAAATTTTCAAGATGTCATGTTCTGATTTTTGTAGCAGTCCCACCGTGGAATTAAAATAGGTTGAAAATGAAAGAAGACAGTACAAATGCAATTTGTTAACTTGTCTAAGTAACTTAAGAGACTGAGTCTCGTTCATGTCTCATGAGGAAGTGTTTTTGATTAGCTTTCCCACTGCCCCCCTCCCCACTAGATTTGTGGGAACTTCTTTACTTCTAATAGAAGTGACGGGATGATACAGTGACTCTCATCTGTCTCCTTTCTTATCCATTCCTGTTTAGATGAAGTGTCTGGCAAGGCACCCACTAAACAAGCAGTTCCTGTGATTCTCTGCAGTCATCCATGGCCAAACTTTATGATGCACTTTTTGAATAAATGCAATTTCCATCATTTCCCACCCACCTCATACTTTTCAAATCTGGCACTGCTTAAGTAACCCTTGTTTTTAATAAGCCCTGTGTTCTGAGTAGTGATGCCCTGAAGCCTCCATTTACTAGGATGCTGTGAATATTTATTGCAGCCTGAGAAATGTTCTCTCTTAATGAATCCTTTATGATCTCTTCTTTCAGTGAGAGTGATGTGAAGCAACTTTGGTTGCAGCTAAGAAAAGACGAACCTCATTTACTTTCCAATTTTGAAGAGTTCCTGGTCAGAATTTTTTCCCAGCTCCAGGAAGCAGATAATGAAAAGAACGAGTTGGAATGCGCTCTAAAAAAGTTAGTACTTCTCTGTGTTGGACTGCTTGTGTAGTTTTACAACTTTCTTACCTACTATTTGAACCTTTGAAGTAAACAAGGTACTTCAGTGAAGGACTGAGGACTATAATCACAAGAGTTCTCGTAATGTAAAATTTTATTAGTGATGAAGAGTACCAATAAAATTATTTATAATGCAGCACTGGCTGAAATTAGCTTTTCTCTTCCAGTTAGCAGATTTTGTTGACTGAGATTCTTTTGCAGATGTCTATTATTGCATTGCAGTTTTAAGAGAATATTAAAAATTTGCTTCTAGTTAATCAGTTCGATTCCAGAGGACAGTCAGATTTAGCAGTAAGTCTGGTAAATTGTCTGTGTGCTTTGCAAACATTGTGTGCAGAAAAGCTATAAATCTGGATTAAGTGGCCAGAGAAATGAGAAGTTTAAGATGTTAAAGCAGCGTAAAGCACTGATACCAGTGAAAATGTAAGTTAACAAATACATATATAAAACAAACATATGAAATATAGCCAACAATATATATTGGTTTTATATATAAAAACATATATAATGTCTGTATATATAAACAAATACATAAAACGCATATGTTATCCTGAAAAGCGGGTTCATTCATCTGGTGTGCAAAATGCCGAACTCCATACAGAACAGAGGTATTTTTTTCAATTCATTTTTGTGCAAAGATGGGTGCTAGGTGGTAACTCCACAAAGCTAGCACACCGCACCAAGGAACTACAAGGTATTTATACAGTTAAATGTGTCAATCACAGCTAATATTCCCGCCCCCCAGCTAATCATTGTTTAGTTTCTTTCTTGCTTCATCTTAAAGGTACAGCTCCCTTTAAATTTACCACGCACGCTCAGAGAGTAAGGGGCTTATTTGAGTAGGGGGTTTTCTGGCCTATGGGCGTGATTTTTAGTATTATAATGAGGATAATTCACCTAAAGGACACTTAGTTTTAGTTCTTATCAACATCCCAATTAGTTGTCCACCTTGACTATATACTTTATCACCCAGCTCTCAGTGTCTTCTGAGGCGGGATGTTCCCTTTGATCAATCTCTCAGTTCTTCAAGGATGTAATCTTAAAACAAATGCTTCCCTATCACTCAGCTCCCTTCTCTGACCACCAAATTCTGTTTTGCCAGGCTCACATGGTTTGTTGTTATTACTTAGTAGAAAATATCATTTTCTTCAGGATATGACATATATAAAAACAAATATACAAGAACTAAAAATTAATAGGTCATCCTTTAATATGTAGCTATCTAGAGGGAAAAAAATGGTGATGCTAAATCTAAATAGAATGCAAAATGATACTTACAGTTGAAGTTCACCTGTATTTTTATTAAAAAGTGTCACTTCTGAATTTCAGATTCTTACAGATAGAGTAATAAAGGCAAAAATATTGTTGAACATTTACTTCATTTGTTCAGCGCTCTCCTGGCTATTCTGAGAAGGTGACAAGACTTCTGAAGAATGAAAAAAAACTAAAAATGTATGGTGATTAAAGCCAATTGGTTTATATCGATAACAGCATTTTCGTCTAAGTCTACAAATGTGGTTTTAGCCTTCGGACAGCTAGTCAGTTGGAAACAGCATACAGATAGTTGTGCTGTTTGTTTTAGACTAGAGATTATTAACAACCGTGTGTGGTGAGGGGTTTGTTTTGGTTTTGGGTTTTTTTTGTCAGACTCTTGTCAGTGTTTTTTGGGACTGAATGAATAAATTTGTCTTTAATAGCTGCGATCAGCACAGAGGTGCATGGAGGATACATTAGCATTACCTGACTTTTGTGACTGACGTGAAGTCTCTACGTTAAGAATGCAATGGATTTTTATGCCTTTGTAGTAAAAACAGGTTTTAGCTAATTTCTTCTTTCTATTACTCCTGATAACACCTCTAATTTCAGTACATAGATTGTTGTTTTGTTTGTAATCAATAGCTGGAAGGAGTCAGAACTATCAGAGGAGTAATATTGTCTTTGGTAACAGTGGGGATGAATAACCTCTTTTATTTTAAACTATGTACAAATAACAGCAAAGCTCAAGACAAGACCATGTAGAGAGGGAAAAATTATTTTTTTTATACCCACATGCTTCTTAGCACAAAGATGCATGCGTCCGCACAGACTGGCCAGGACTTAGTGTGGGGTCACAGAAGATAAGGGCTGCTGCTTATCGAGGTCTTATCATGTCTCCTGGATTCTTCTTGACTAGTGACAATAGTACCCTTTGGAAGTTGAGAATGAATGTGATCTTTCATCTTTCCTTCCTGACTCACCTCTGTGAGTCATTAGGCAATAATGCAGACTACTCACAGGCTTTTGTCTCCTTTCTTGGATGTAGGCTGTGCTTTTGTCTTAATTTGTTCCTTTTTTTCTAACGTGGGTGCTCTGAGAATCTTCATACGCGTGTGCTAGGATCTTTATGCCCTGCCAATCTATGCTGTCAACCCATGCCATTCTTCTATACCTGTTTTTTGTCTTTTCTTCTGGAGCTTTCACACATGCATATTTTCATTCATGAACCTGAATCCTGTGGTCTAAGAGACCCAGGGGTTTCCTCCTGTCCTGGTTCAACAGAAACAAGTATGCTGCTGCTGCTGTTCCCATTTGTAGGTCCAGCCAGTAGTGAGGCTGAATGTATATTCTGAATACACACACATGCACGGGACCACACATGGGGGGACTGTCGAGACTGATTAGAAAGCAGTGCCTCTATGGCACCCACCTAAACACAAGCAGCATTCACACAAACATGAAGGGTGACAGCCTGATCCTGTTTCTCCCATCCAGTTATCCAGAGTGAATTTTATTAGTGAAAACATATACACATGCAGTCCTCTGCCACACTTACTTTATTCAGAAACAAACCTGCATTCACAGATCCTTTGAATATTAGTGTGGACTTTAGTCTACCTAATGTCCCTGCCTGCACCCTGGGCCCTTTACCCATTCTTTGACTCAGACCCTGGGTCTTTCCAGATGTGGGTCTCCGTCTGCTCGCTGGCTGATTCAGCTAGATTGACGTTTGCTACCAGAAGGTGTTCATTTGCTCTCTCATTAACGATCACAGATCCTTCAGGTATTAGCGTGGGGCTTTTTAGTTCCCATGCCCATGCTGAGACCCTAGTCCCTTTACCTCCAGTCATCAGCTCAGATCTTGAATTTTTCCAGATGGAGATCTCCTCCTCCTCGCTGGCTAGTTCAGCTTGAAGTATGCTAATGAATAACACCCTCACAGTTAGAAATAGGATGTAATAAGAAGATAGCATAGTCTGTGATAATCAGACACAGGGCTTGACCAGACAAATATACTAACCATCAGATTGCTTACACTTGACTAAGCCACTTATTCCTCTTTCACATCCACCTTGGTCTCTTTCTCTATCCTTGTCTCCTCATAAATAAAAAACTTGTTCCTAAATAATTTTTTTTTACATTGGTCCCAGTTTTTTCTACATCTGTATGCAAATTTCATATTTCTCATATTGGTACCTAAGTAATCTTGCCCTTATAAGGTGTTACTGATGTGGTTATCCAGATGCTGTTTTCCTTGGCAAGATTCTTCTCCCCAGAAGGTGCTAAACACTCTCCTTCAGATAGCTATGAGGTTGACTGTTCACTGCATAATTCCTCCTAGAACACCTGTGAAAGCCATCTATCAGGGTGCTATCTGTAACCGGTGTCAGTTTCTCACTGTTATTTGATATGTCCAGCAATTTCTCATACAGTGTCCGGCAGTTTCTTATGCTCTGTTCAGTTGGTTAATCTTCAGGCTAAGGCCTAGTCATCTCAACGCTCTAACATTTAATCTATACCAGCGTTAATATGTCTCTTACAAACCTGTTCTCGTAAGTTTATAATACATATGTATAACATGCAGCATGATCCCGCGCAGAGGAAATTTGTGGTACTTTGTTGGGTGTTACTCAAAGGCATAGGGTTGATCTCCCTGTGAATTTTTATTTATATATGTATTTTTTTATATATATATGTGTCTGTATATATATATAAGTGCATATATTTAAAGACACTTTCTGTATGCCAAGTATGTCTTTTCCTAGGAAAAAATGCTGGTAACTTTTAAATAGTCTTGAAGGAGAGATTTTGCATATGGTACTGTCTACTGCTGACCCTCTTACAGATACCGGTATTTTTGTCCTCTGAGCAGGTAAATTATGGCACTGTGCACACTTAGGGTGTGACTATTTTTATTACTTAGTAACAGGCCACAATTTTTTCCAGTACTAAAGGTCTGCTTTAGTATTTCAGGTGAACTGACCCACTCTGATTTTCTCAGATATTAACCTCACCTCAGTTTTATATTTTATTTTAAGCAGTTAAGACGATTGTTGGAGAAGAAACTTAAAGCCTACCACTGTGATCTCGTAGTTAGTTTCAGCAAAGATTCCTAACAAGATATCAAATATATTCCTGATACACTCACAGAAGAGGTCTGTCAGTGCATCAGACATATTCTGTGCCAATATAACCATGGGCATGTTTCTCCTTTCAGGTAATCTGTAATTCTGGTTCAGTAGAACAACAGCCAAAATACTGCTGATCAGTTTTTACATAGAACTGAACACACTTTAAGGAAAACAAAGCAAAAGACCATATTTTTATCCCAGAACTGGTGTTCTTCTTTTCACTGGTGTTTATCATCATAAAGGAATTGATGATGAGCTGTTGCCTATATTTGTAGATTTTAAGGCAAAATGAAAATAAGAGGTTTAAACCCTCTCCTTTTAAAAATACTCATTTGCTTCTTTATTTCTTTTCATTTAAACAAAAGTGAGAGACTTTTACTACAGTAATGAATCAAACCAAATACTGTACATATATCTGGTGTGGTGCTGGAATCAGCAATAGCTAAGCTGTGCACTGAAAATATGGACTAGTAGCTCCATACATCCATCCATTTTGCTTTTGGCATCTACACAGTGGATACAATTTTTCTTTGCCAGAGTAAGTTAGTTCTCCTTGATTTTCTGATATTTGTATTTAATTTTAAGTGCTAATTTCAAATTCAGTGGCTTTTTAAATTTAGCAGTGGTGTTTTTTAAATAATAGTGATGTATTGAGTGGGCAAAAAAGTGGTGGATGAACTTCATTGTAGATAAATGTAAGGAAGATAATTTTAATTTAAGGCATGCTTCATGATGCTGAGCTTGGAATGGGCAGTTACAACTCCAGAGAAAGCTCTTGGGGTCATTGCAGAGAGCTTCCTGAAATCATCAGTTCAGGGTGCAACGGCAGCCAAAAAAACCCATTCAAATGGTACGCATGATCAGGAAGGGTACTGAGAACATGACAAAGCATGGTTTTGCTACTACATAGAATCCTGGTGCACCCACAACTTGAGTGCTGAGTGAAGTTCTGGTCTTTGCAACACAAGAAGAATGTAGTGGAATGAGGAGAGGTACAGAGAATGGCAACTCAGTGGTTAAAGGAATGGAACAGCTGTTCTGAGAGAGCTATTTTTAAAAGGTAGGATCTCTTGAGTGAGGAGGTAAAGGCTGGATTGGGATATGATAGATCTTTACAGAACCATGGGACCACTGCCTAGGCTGAATGAGGAACTGTTATTCTTCAGATCCCTAGCAGTAGAACCAAGGGGCATTTAATAAGACTAATAGGAAGTAAGCTTAAAACAGATGAAAAAGAGACCTTTTTCTTCTGCTAGCAGATAAAATCTTCAACTGCCATTAGCTCTGTCTGCTGCCGTGCTTTGCATGTGATAGACAAACCTAGTAAAAAGGTGGACTGTGTTTCAAACCAGAGTTCTAAACAAAGAAGATAAACATAAGGGTAAACGGGAAGGGAAGGATGAACTGACTTCTCATTGGGCTTAGCAGGGCACAGTGTCAGAGTCCACCTTTGGTGGAAGAAGAGGAGAATCAGCCTCTCAGAAGATTAGTGCACTGCACAAAGTGTGCAAATCACTGTATTTCTTTAAGGGGAAAGAAGAACCATTCCAACAAACTGCATGAACAGCAATTGTGAAACCCAAACAATTCACATTGCAGCCACATGAACGGGCAGAAATTAAACCCTTGTGAGTGTGTTGATCCTGAACTCATCATCTGAACTTAGTGAACTCATGTTACATTCCATTTTGGTTAATGTGCTCAACAACAGCACCACCTTCCTTTTGTCTCCATTTCTGTTTATTCCACAG
Source organism: Morus bassanus (assembly GCA_031468815.1). Lineage (NCBI taxonomy): Eukaryota > Metazoa > Chordata > Aves > Suliformes > Sulidae > Morus > Morus bassanus. Next base: position 189,493 of record CM062571.1, on the reverse strand, counting down.
CATTACTAGAAAGAGGAAGATCACATTATCAAATATTACTGACATATACAATTATGCTTTGAGTAAAACTGGATGGTATGATCCCAGGGAATGGAGATTTTAATAGAAATGTTTTGCATTTTTCACATAACAATGATATGCCCTTATGGCTCTAATTATTTTCCCCTGACCGCATGTGGGGAATATTTGCCAGCTAATGTATTGGATTATTTTTTCTGTTGCTTGTTAGTTACGTTACTTATAATTGTATTACACTTTTAGTTATAACAGGTTATTATTTTATCTTTCTGTTTAATTTGATCAGAGTTAAGAGTGGTAAGCCATGAGTGAAATGCTTGGGGAGTATTCAGCCTGCAGAAATGGCATGTGCTTATGTGCCAGACCAACTAAAACGATTCCTACATCCAGAGGTACCTCCTGGATGTAGTCTTGATGGTGCTGCCATATCCTTTCCTTCCAAACATATAAAAGAAATATTTAAATCAGCAGTTTAATACGGGACTAAAGTTATTCTTCCTGTCACACAGAAGCAAAGAAAATCTTTATGATTCCCATGGAAACACTGACTGCTGTGCAATGTGTTCTGCCTGTGCAAAGTTACAGGGTTTTTCAGAACATAGTCAATCTAGCCCTGATCAAAGTGACATTATACTGCATGAATACAGTATTTTTAAATATCATCTTAGCATCTCTGCCATATCTTTCTAAATAATTGTTAATTCTTTATGAATTTGTGTAATTTTATTCCACTGACGAGTGCTAATTTCTTATGAAGCATTTTCTTAGTTTTAAGAAAATAAAATCTGAGATCAGAACATGACCTGACTTTACACTATAAGGGGAGTAAGGCAACAAAAAGGGCTTCTGGATTTTCTGGCACTCTCTATCTGAAGCATAGCAGTCACATGAAAAGGCCCTTGTCTGGGTTGCTTTTCTCACCTAATCAGAGTTTACAAAAGTCTAAGTGACAGCAGTCGTTTTCCTCACATTGGTGTAGCTTGATATTTGTTTATTGCTGCTGTAAATCCTGAGAAAATGCCCCCTGCCCCCGCATTTTTTACCTGTGACTGAAAATACAAGCTGGTAATGTGAAGTGTTCTGATGTTTGAAAAAGGGAAAGAAAGACTTGTTTCTGGTGTTTCTCACTCCTCTTAGCTTAGATAAATGTTTTGAAGTTTCTTTCTGATTTGCTTGGCTTTAACTGAGCAGAGAATGAGGCCTTTAATAAGTGCAAACATAGAATATGTAGAACATTAGGTAAAAAAAAATAGTAGATACCAAGATTACAAAATTAAAGGCTTTTTTTTTTTCTACTGTATATTCCTTGTCTTGCTCTTATTGATGTGAATGTCCTAGGAGATTATGTACTTTATTTTTAACAGATGCATTCTGCAGATTGCTCAAGGAACAGCTCTAGCAAGAGGAATGTGGGGGAATATACAGTAGTGTCATATAAAGGCCCTATTAATCTCTATTAACAATCTTTCTAGGATATCCCCTGAGTTTGATGCAAAGTGATTTTTGCTTTTCAGTTTCTGGATTAATCAAAATAGAATAGAATTAGAATAGAATAGAATAGAATAGAATAGAATAGAAGCAGAACAAAGCAGCTGTCTTGTTCCCTTTCAACAGCTGAATTTTTTCTGCCCAGACTAAAGCATGTCAATGTAATCCTTCATGCAGTAATATTAATTGCAACATTCTGTTGGAGAAAGTGAGCTTTGTAAGTCCTTCTTTTCTCCTACAGTCAGATGTACTTGTGCACAGCATATTTATTTCTGTTCCTCAGCTGGGCTTTTCAAATTTCTTCCAGCAAAGCTCTTAAAGAGGCAGTAAGGCAGCTTTCAAGAAGGACTTTCAAGAAGTCCATTCTAGCTAAAACATCTTCGACGTGATAGAAATACCTCATTCAGTGCTCTTGATTGGTGAACAATGCACTTCCAGAGTAAAAAAAATGAAATTGCAGTGAAAATACTTTTAACTGGCAAACTTAGGCTCTGGTATTCTTAGTATTGTCACTAGGAAGCTCTGTTCCTTAAACCCAAGATTTAGTAGTCATTGAAACTGCATAATGAACAGCTGCTTTATATGGAAACATCAGATGTGTAGCTTTATTAGCCTTTGAGCTGTTGAAGCTTTCCTTCCATGAGAAAAAAAAAAATTTAAACCGTGACCTTTCCTGCAAAAAAACTCCTATTTTCTTAACCCTAGAACATTCTCTGGAGTCTTGTGTTAAGGCAGAGATGTGGGGCTTAGCTGGTAGTGTGAGCCATGACTTGAAGTAGTGCTACAAACACCCACTCAGAATATTTTTCTCTCTTATTAGGAAAATCGCTGCTTATGATGAAGAAATTCAGCATCTCTATGAGGAAATGGAACAGCAAATCAAAAAGGAGAAAGAGCAGTTTCTCTTGAAAGTGAGTGTCTCTCTGTTATTGTGGGCATGGATTCTGCTCCCACTTCCAGTGGTTTTATACTCATTCTGGGTACGAACTGAAAGCCCACAAAATGTGTTTCACAACAGAATAAGAAAAAATATCATTTGCCTCACTGCTACTTTTGTACTGATCCAGGCTCTGCAGCTTCAAACTAAGTGACTTGTTGGATGAGAGGAGCATCGATGTCCTGTCCTGTGCATTCAGTGGCAGCTGGCATTCTTTTGAAAGTCAACTGAACTACAGCCTTATTGTATTATCGATGCTGCTATAGGTCCAACTTCTGGTCACAATTAAGAAAAATGCTCTTTGAGGTTCAGAGCAGCACTAATCCTGTTGAGTTCTGCAGTCTCTGCTTTTGAGGAGGGGATAAGTTCTCACTGAAGAGCAACAACAGAAAAATCAAGTGATGGTAATTTCTGAAACAACCACGGCTATTTGCAAAATAAGCATAGGTCAGATTCTTTTGTCACTGCCATGATGCTTCCGGAACACCTGACAATTAATTCCCTTTTCTTATGAAGTCTCCTTTAAATCTCCTCTACTGCTTTTATAGTCTGTTCTTTCGATTTTTCTGTCCTGTTTTTTGTCCTAAAACAAGGAAACTAACAAGAACTCCCAGTATGCTCCAGGAAAGAGTCATCTTAGAATCGTTTAGGCAGGAAGGCACCTATGCTGCTAACTTTCAAACCAGATCGGGTTGCTCAGGGACTTGTCCAACTGACTTTTGAGTATACAAGTGATGGAGATTCCACAGCTTCCCCAGGCCAACCAGTCATAAGCTACTGGCTCGTGCCTTTTTGTTGTCTTGAAAGCAGTCGTATAAATGAAACCAATATATGGTTTCAAACAACACATGGTACACAAAATGTTGCCAAAACTAGTGGATATGCATCAATTATTGCCTCCATTCTCAATCAAATATGGTATCTAAAAAATCCTTTTGTGATCCAAATATATAAAGTATTTTTTGTTTCCTGACATAAAGTGTGTTAGAGCAAAAAGAGCCTTAATCAGCTGAGGAGTCAGTTTTTTTCACTTGCCTCACAGGGTAGTGAACCTGACTCATAAATTTCAAGTGTTTTTCCATTCCAGGCTGAGAGCCGTTTTTAGTGGTGGATAAGATGAACCCTTTATATAAAGCTTGTGTATCAGCTGAAGGATAAAAAGTATTTGCCACTTTGCCTGACAGCAGTTGTTGTGGAAGAAATGGATTATATGCTCTTAAGAGCCCATAACTGAAGTTGTATTGAAAATCCTAAAACAACAAAGACTTTTCCATAAGCAATGATTGTTGGATCTCCTAATTAGTTGCATATTTGAGGTAAAGCCATTTCTTTCAAGCTTTTTCATTAAAGCTTCCCACTGAAGCTATTTACAGTTTAGTCAGCATTCACATAACGGTTGTCAGACACTCAAGAAGTATTGTTTCTTGGCATGACTAATTTGGGATTTGGGGAGATCTGACTGTTAAATTCTTTCTCTAATGCAAAGTCTCACAAAGACTTTGCAGCCTGGAGAGATGCATTGATGCCATATAAAAGAGAAATTATGGCTTGAATGAAGAGCAGCTCTTGAAGAATTCAGTTAAAGAAATTGGTAAGATGCAAATAAGTACGAATTGTAGCTATTTATGATACTTAATACCCTGCTGACTGAAGGCTGTACAAAAGGGGCAGTTAGTCTGTCTTTTTCACTTGGATATATATGCTTCCACATAAGAAGCCAGTTAACATGCTTTTGATTACCCCATCGCATAGACTGCTGAAGGGAGGAAGCATGTAGGAACCACTGCTGTCTTGAGGGAATTCTTATTTTTGTTTAGAGGCATTTTCCTGGGGACCTTAGAGAGTAGAGGCTTGTTGTGGAGCAATAAGACAGATTCTCAGCTGATATGAACTGCTGGAACCTCAGGGGAGGTCTGACAATTTGTCTCAGCTGAGGAGTGTCTGAAGGAGTAATCCCAAATAGGACGGGGAGTTCCCAGTGATTGTAGGATACTTACGTGGTGGACAGATGGATATAATTGCTAAGTGAATGACAGAGCCCAAAGCCCAGATCATTTGCTTATACCAGTGGAACATCTGTGACAAATTGTTATTAGTGATGGATTTTAAAGGTAGCAGGTATTCTTTCCTTTACTTCAACCTGGGTTACTGTGTTGTGTGTCAGTAGCCTGTATCTCCCATGTCAATCCTGATATCTTGTATATGAGTTACAGTATGACTCTATAATAATTTAAATTTGTTCAGATTGTTTCCATCAGTGTGTTCTCATCACTTCTCTGTGTCAGCAGTTGTCTGGTTCAGGAAACCAAATGTGCAGAAAGCTATTCACTTTTTTGCTGTTTTTTTTTGCTTGCTTAGCTCTCTGAAACAGTTCACTGCTGCAACAGATAAGCATGAATGCTAGTGTATAAGAGGATGAGGGTATGTGTAGCTGGAAATGGGAGGATGCATTCTAACTTCATTGATTTAGGTTGGCTCAGCTCCTAAGGCGCATGCCTAAGAAGACTTCTGCCTCCACTTTGTAGGGTTGATGCCTACTCATGTGCAATCAGCACATCCTGTAGCAACTACAGTCATTGAAGTTGCTGGACTACACCAGTTTACAGAAGGGTACCATTGCTAAATTGAGTTCTATCAGTAGCTTATGTTCACTGTGGAAAGCTTGCCTATTATTTTCATGCCTGATTCCTTATGTCTCCTTCTGCTGACAAAATTGTGCTGTTCTATTAATACATTTCCTCTTTGAATTTTGCAGGACACAGAGAGGTTTCAGTCCTACAGTCAAGAGCTGGAGTGCAAGCTCCTGTCAAAAGAACAAGAACTGGAACATTTGATTCAAAAACAGAAAAGGGTATTAACTGATATCCTTCAGAGTTAAAAAATAGATCATTTTTATTTGTTCATATAATTTTCTTTAGGTACTATTTTAGGTCCCAGAAGTGCAAGTTGCTGTGATGTGGTTCTGCCAAACTGTGGCCCTCTATTGCTTTTGTGTCATGAGTGTAGATACCCTAATGCATTTAAAAGTGGAGTTATGACTGCTAGACTTCATGCATGTGCTTAGGAAAACTAAAGCAGTTTTCCTTTTATATGATAAAATGAAAAAAAATGTTCCAGGTATTCTCCTCAGCTACTAGGTTAATCTTATGAAGAAGTAGCAGAGTTCCACTGCCTTCAATGTGCTGTGAGCTGGCTTAATGCCCAGACAGCTCACGAGCAGAGAACAATGATTTGGGTTTTATAGTGTACACTGTTGCTCAAAGCTTGTACCAACTACTCATTTTCTTGTTTTGGACGATTCAGCACTATGAACTTGAAATGCTCCCTCCTGAACAACGTGCTCCTGATACATCTCTCTGTGGTAACAGTTTTATAGTAGTGCATGGTTCTCTTGCATGGTTACAGCTTGTCAAGTTCCCATATTAAAGCCTGATGTGTTTTGCTTCTTAAAATGCATGGTCTGCTTGGGGAGGCAGAGTATTTCTGCATATGTGAACTTGCTGTAAAGTGTCTCCAAGATCAGTGCATGAAAGACTAGTGATAGGGAAAGGGGGTAGCACTGGAATTTAAAGGGCTGAAATGGAATGCTGTGAAACCAACTGCCTCTGTAGAATATGAATATAAAATACATGTAAAATGTCTCTTCCTGACAGCAGTGCTTGGGAGTGCCAGTCCTGGGAGGTAGGAGAGAAGTAAGAGGGGAAGGGAAAGAAGAGGAAAAAGAAGTTCAAGGGCAGTTTCCTAGGTGTGTGTGGTTTTTAGATCCTCTTCTGAAGAATGAATCCAGGTGCTGCTGAAGCTGATGGGAATTGTAGGCTTGTACGTGAGTAAGAGGGGAGACAAACCTCTAGCTTACTACAATTGTGCAACTTTAGCTGATGAGGATATAGAACCAAACTAAAAGGCCATTACGTAATCGAAATAAACTGTCTGATCTTAATTAACTTTGTTCAGTACCACTGTGAATCAGAATAGAGGTGGTTTTATGCAGGCTATTTACCACATTGCAGCACTATAGTGAAATAATCTATAATTTGAAGATATCTGTGGGGCACACAAATCAGGGATTTTTAGTCTAAAGCTAACTGCAAAAGTATGAAAATATTTATCATAATTTTGTAATGATTATATTTTAATATTCTCCCTTTTTTGTTGGTTTGGGTTTTTTTTGCTTTAAAGCTATGTTTAAAACTTAGTTAATCAACCAGTAGTTCTGTAAAACCCTTTTCCTGTGGTTCTCTAAAATACATGTGTTCCAAGTTTGGTATAAAAACCACAGAAGCTATTCAAAGGCTTACACTCAATTTTAAGGCTGGTCTAATCAAGTAATACAGGCAGCAGTATGAGGAAGTTTTATACTATGATTATTGTCTACATTGCCTACTGTCTACTATTGCCTATCTTGGAGAACATAGAATCATGGAATTGTTTAGGTTGGAAAAGACCTTTAAGATCATCAAGTCCAACCATTAATGTAGCACTGCCAAGTCCACCACTAAACCATGTCCCTAAGCACCACATCTACATGTCTTTTAAGTACCTCCAGGGATGGTGACTCAACCATAAAACAGTCAGTGTTATTTTTATTACTATTATTTTTTTATCTAATTTTATATATTCCTCTTGTAGTCATTGCATTGTTTATTATTAACAGTATTACTGTGTTTTCTATTTTATTTGTAATTTCTATATCATTTCCCCTCTTGCTTATGAATTTGCATGAGTTTCAGCAAGGCTGCTTTTGAAGGACAGGTTCTTCATAGTACCATAAAAATTAAACGATCCCATTTTATTTTTGTGGAAAGGAAGCTGTGCTGGACAAATGGAATTCACTACTTCTAATGATGTGATGAGTGAGATAATTTTATTCAAACGATTGATGGCATTTGAAACTTTTGACATTCAGCCAGCTGTTATTGGTACCCATTGACAATCTTATAGGCAATATTTGATTTTTTTTTTTTTTTTGGTATAGCAGCCTAGCCTGTTTATTTGAATGCTTAACTCAGTGTAGTTAGAGGCAGTGTTTTGTACGTATACTTTTCTAATTCCTAATGATCATCTCTGAGAGTGACTCTCATCTTTCCTCAGATCTGTTTTTATAATACTATAACCCCACTCTTCATTCATCTGGATATCAATGTGTGCTAGGTTAGCTTCCACCTGTCCAATGTTTGCCTTACCCAGAGCGCTCTGTCCCTTTCGCCTCCTTCTCTTGCATGGAAATATACTTCGATAATTAAATCTACTCTTGCAGATGGTAATGGTAGCTTCGTTTAATTACAACTTCCATGCTTGATTGAGAAGCTCTTGGGAGTAATACAAATGCTTTTTTCCAAATTTCATCAATAAGTCATTTCTCTTTTCCTCTTTTTCTTTCTCTTTTTCTTTCTCTTCCCCCCTTCCCCCTTCTTTCCCCCCCACCTCTCTTCCCCGCTATTTCCCCCCTTCCCCCCCCCGCTCTTCCCCCCCAGCTCTTCCCCCTCTTCCCCCCTCGCTCTTCCTCCCTTCCCCCTCTTCCCCCCCCCCCTTTTTCCACCCTCTCTCTTTTTTCCTTTTTCTCTTTTTTCCCTTTCCCTTTTCTAATACAGTGTAATTATTCCTTTGTTGGAAAGTATTATCAAAAATGTGAAAGGGAACTTCCAGACAAGAGGAGTTCAATGTTGTTTCTGTTGATTTAGCCAGAGGGAGTCTCCTTTATGAGGGTCTTCTGCCTGTTGTGACTGAAATACTGGTGTTTCCATGTTGACTGGCCTTCTGTAGGCCAAGATTCCTTTGGCAAGGCCTTTTTGTTGGCTACCATGATCTTGAATTGTCAGCTTGCTCTACAGGGCTTAGATAAAGCATAAGGTGTTCTTAATAGTGTTCCTCAAGGGATGTGTGATGGCACGTCTCAGAAGGAGGGACCGGGGACAGATGTCCAGCCTAACATCTAGGGCACAGATTCTTGTATTAGGGGAAGAAAGTAGGTGTGGACCAGGTAAAATGCAGGAGAGTTACTGGGCTTCTTACATAAAATGATGGGTTCTGTGCTGATGACAGCCACTGAGGAGCATGATCTTGGGATTCTGAGTGAGAGATCCATGAGAACATGGATCAGTAGCACTCAAAAATGCAAACCAAGTGATAGGATTGATAAGAGAGGCATAAACCCAAAAATAAACCCCAGCCTTATAAGACTGTATAAATCTTTCACCTTTCACGCACACCTGAAATAAATAGGGGAAAAAAAAAAGAGGAAAAAATACAGAAAGGATGCTGAGCGAAGAACAAGGGAATGCATGGAGCGTGCTTAATATATGTGTCTTTGAGGGACAGCTGTCCTCAGCAACAGTTTGTATTGGACAATCCCAGTTCTTTACCTGATTGTTAACTTGTGAGTTTTTCCTCCCATTTTTGTCAAAAAAAGAGAATATACACCATCAGCTACTATCTCTCTGCATGAGCTGTGGTAATTGTTTAATTCTCTCTGCTTCCTAGATTTTGTTAGACATGACTGTGGGCCATGAGTCTTTTCCAATCAATTTTCATCTACTTGGTGACCAGGGGAGCCAATTTGAAGCAATAAGCAGCTAGAGCCTACAGGGTCTATGCCATTCTGTACCAGCTGAACATCCACCTAATGAGTTATTCCACTGTATTGGGATTTGTTTAAATAAATGCTTTAAAAGTAGTGTTTGGCATCACTTAAAGGATTGTATAGATACAGTGAAAGGAAGGAGCTCTGTATTGCTGTGAAATAACCCTTTCTCCTCTTGTTGTGTCCTAGGGTTCAAATATTATGAGCATCTGCTATTCAGCATAGTTCCAACATAATTGTTTTTCTCACAAAAGTAAGCAGTAGGATTTATAGCAATTGTTTCTAACATCAGTATCTATGATTCTGGGAGCTGATGATGGCTACCATTGCAGTTATGTTTCCAGGCCAGTCTCTGTGTAAGTTTTCAGATAGCCATAGTATTCTGTAAGTGGGATTTCTGTCTGCAGTTTTTTGCTCTTAAGCTTTTTGAAAGTTCATCTCTGTGTGATCACTTTTTGCTTCTCCCAAAACCATTCTGCTGGATAAGAATGTCTTGTCTTCTAGTACCTGAAGCACCTGGTCTTTCAGTTAGAGATAACTTCATTCTGTCAAGGAATGGAAGCAATACTCAGGAACTGAAGTGATCTATCAATGTAAACCAACGTTGCTCAGCAGTAATTTGATGCCCAGCTAGTCAGTGTTCCATATGAACTGTAAGCCTGATGAGGCTATAGCTCAACAAATACGTTAAGCTGGTGCTGCTGCTGGGGTAAGTGCTCCCACCCTACTCTTGTTCCTGACCTTTCACAATCCCAGCTGGAAAGAATTTTCTGCTTCTGTTTTGAAACCGGCCTTAAGGTTGCATTCAAAACCAAGACTAGAACAACAGCAGTGTTGTGGAGCATGAACAGACTGGCAGAGCTGGGTAAGGACAGATTTTGGGTTGGGTGGACTCTGCTTGCTGGGACGTGCAAAATGAGAGCTCTGACAAAATCCTCCCTTATGTCTCAGATCTGGAGGATTGAACTGGTATCATTGTAATGCTCCTAGTACATTTTACATCCCTTAAAATGCATACTGAAAAAAAAAAAAAAAAAAAAGAAAAAAAGCTTTTATATCTTCAGGTCAGCAGTGCCTTCCTTAATATGAAGTGGACTAATTTTAGTCTACTTAACTTTTGCTTTGTCATCTTAATTTGCTCAGTTAGCCAGGGAGAAGCAGGTGGAACTTCTTTACATACCAGAAACCACTGTCATCTGCTGTTATCTGTTTCACAGGGAACGTGTATCTTTCCTTTGTATATACTTTGGAGAGTGAATATAAAAGTGAATAAAAAAAGCTCTAATTCGCACTTCTTGGCAGATTTAGCTGAGATGGCAGAAAGGTTATTGCTTGTTGATATTACTGGGGGTGGGAAGGTTTATCAGCTACCAGATTTAAATCTAACAGTTTTTAGGCAGAACTCTGAATCACTCTGTGTAGGCCTTGTCATTGTGGGAAATTGTCTCAAATAGCAGCTGTGAATATCAACGAAGTACTGGTACTCTGCTCTGTAAACACATTTTTTGTGGTTTGTCCTGGTGCATTTTTGAACTGGATGAAATTCAGTCATAGAGTGGAAGGGCTTTGCTTTTGTGTAACATAATTATGTCTGTACACAGAGCAGTGGAGGAGCACCGTATGTGTTTTATTCATATGTTGGCTTTGATAGAAATAACTTCCCTATTCAACTAACCTCTAAGACTTGAATTGAAAGCCTCAAAACCAAGATGCCACAGTTATTTATAATACTTTCAGTTCTCTTTTATTCCGTCCCAGTTAGAGCAGCAATGTACAGAACTTCTCAGTGGCAAAGAAGAAACCAAAGCAGAGAACACCAAGCTGAAGCTGACTAACCAGGAGCTGCTGGGAGATCTGGAGAGAACATCTCATGAACTAAGCCTGGCTCAGCAACAGCTACAGGTGCTTCAGGAGGAGGCGTCAAGACTACATGAGGAGAAGGAAATGTAGGTCTCCAGCTGCAGTGGTTCTAGTGCATTTGCTTAGCATGCCAGTGAGCCTCCTTCTCAGGGTACTCGGTGCTGTGATTTGAGTTTGTGTCATAAGCAGAAACCGCCAGCAAAGCCAAGTGCAGTTCTAGACGTTTTTCCCCAAGTAATTCAGCATGTTTTCTGTAGCATATCTGGCTTCTACAGAATCTTTTGCTACTTCTTCAAAATGTCAGTATTCTCCCACCACCCACCCCCCATTTGTTGAGGGTGTTTGGAATTAAAATTCAGTTTAATTAGTTAAAAAGTATGTCTAAGTTTTGAAATACCAGTGGGATTCGTTACAGAAATTACAGTTGCGGCACATGATGCTCCATCATCCTCAAAGCTAAGTCTATCTGAAACTTGCTTCTCAGAATGTACTCTGGCTATGAGATGGCTAGGATGTGCTTCTTTTCATCAAAAGCAAGTCTAGTACATCATTTCTGACCAAGGAGCCTGGCCAGCAAGATAAAACGTAGCTTATGCAGTTAAATCACAATTCACACAAGGGCTTATGGTGAACCAGAACCATCATTTTGGGGTTTCCAGTTCAAATGTCTTGGATTTCAGATGCTGACTCTGAATTAAAAAATATTTTTCAAGAAGAAATATTTACAACTCATATTTTGAGGGATAGAAATAGCAGTTAAGTGACAGAGGAATCTACCGTCTTGCTCCAGCCTTACGCACAAAGCAAAAGTTACATTACCCTGAAGCTGTAATCGGCAGAAATGTTCACTAAGTCCATTTAATTGAAGATAGTTTTAAAAAAAAGCCCAGGGATCTGTAAAACCCATTTGTTGCCAATGGAGAGCACATGGATGCCAGACTGTGGCGCATATCTTGCCAGACTCCATGTATTTCAGCAATGAACTATGTAACTCAGAGCTCTAGCTATTTGGCATATTTCAGGATAGAGCAGGATATTAGATAGTCTATATTAGTTATAGCTCTATATTAGATAGATCAAATGTCATATTCTTTTTCTGTTAAGCTTTGTGCCAAACTCTACTTAGTTATTACTAATTTAATGTTTCTGGAGGGTATAGATCATGAACTTTTCTTGATAAATGATTGTTAAAGAACAGCCATTGCGTTTAGAACACTAATTTTAGGTTTGCATGTTTGATACGTGTTTTGGAAGTAGACAGTAGAAATACTCCTCCTCAAGGTGGTTTGTTTGCTCTTTGAGGCCTCTCTTTTGAGATCCAGAGCAAAGACTGTGTAATGATCTGGTTTTAAAGCTACAGAGGAAATCTGCCCAGTGGTCAGACTGCTGAATAATATTACTGCATTTACAAAGCACTTTGGATTCAATAGTGTTTTATGGAATTAGAGCTCAGCCCTACTCAACTGCACTTGCAGTGTTGCTTTAAACATCTGTATCAGTCTGGTAAGACCTGAGCTGTTGAAGCAGGTGTAATGTTCAGACAGTGCACAGGAAGAACCTGAGGCTTCACTGAAAGGCAAAAAACCTTTAAGACCAGACACCAAGTTGCATTAAGTCAAAGTAAATGGTGTAAATCTAGTGTAAAAATCTGAAACCCTGTGTCCAATGTTTAAGGCTGCATAACTGTTAAAGTAGGAGCTGGAAAGAAATTGTAGGGAGTGTAGATGTGTGAGCCTGACATATGGTTCCAGCGGCAAGATAAACTCTAATTTTGGATAAAATGTTACACGGTCTTTAGTGGCGATGAGTAAGAAGGATTTCAGGAGTATGTCTTTTCTGAACGATGCAAGTGCCAGTATCAGTGCATATTAAGCTCTCTAGATGAAGAAATTATAAAGCTATAATTTTTTTAAAAAGAACTTCTACTCCTTCCTCTGCTAACTCAAACTGCTGTGGTACTGTGGGCCTTATACTGAATAAACTTTTTTAAAATTAGTAACCATTCATGCAGAATAAAGTCTACAGGTCTGCAGAAGCTGGAGTCTCAAATGTGGATACTCCTAGGGGGAAGCATTTTAGCAATGTTGTTACCATGGTTAGAACAATTTTATTTATTTCTTTTCATTACAGGGAGGTGTACCGAGTGACAGAAACCTTACAGAGAGAGAAGTCAGGACTTCTGAAGCAGCTGGATTTTTTAAGGTAATGCAGACCTTACATTCAAGAACTCTGTGCATCATTCTAAAGAGGTACATTAAAGGATATGAAATTATGTTGGGATATGTACTGGGTGTAGGTGTCCAGGTGTTGGCAGTGGGGTGCCACGGGGGCGGCCTCTGCGCCAGAGAGGAGAGGCCAGGGCTGCCCCGTGCCAGACACAGCCAGTTCTGCTGGCTCCAACAGATGCACCGCAGGGCACGGCTGAGCCCCTCAGCCAAGATGGTGGCGCCTCTGGGAAAGTGCTTGTAAGAAAGGGTGGAAAACACTGTGCAGCAGTTGAGAGAGAGGAGTTAGAAAAAAACGTGTGAGAAAGAGCCCTACAGACACCAAATCAGAAGAGACTCCTCCAAGAAGGAGTGGGAGCAGAGATTCCCCTGCAGCCTGTGCAGAGCCCGTCCAGGAGCAGGTTCCTGGCAGGAGCTACGGCCCATGGGGGACCCACACCGGAGCAGTCTGTTCCTGAAGGACTGTGCCCCATGGAAGGGGTCCATGCTGGAGCTGTTTGTGAAAGACTGTAACCTGTGGGAGGGAACCCACACAGGAGCAAGGGGAAAGTGTGAGGAAGAAGCAGCAGCAGACAGGAGCTGTTATGGACAACCCTCCTACCGCTTGGGGCCGGGAAGGAGGTAGAAGAGTCAAGAGTGCAGGAGTGAAGCTGAGCCTGAGAAGAAAGGGGGTGGGGAGAAGGTGATTTTAGTTTTGTCTTTTGTTTCTCATCATCCTACAGTTGAGTCTGTTTTGTCTGTGACGGTAGTTGGTAAGCAATCTTCCTGTCTTTGTTTTGACCCACACACTCTTCTGACTTATTTTCTTCACCTGCCCTGTTGAGGAGGAGTAGTGAGAGAGCGGCTGGGTGTGCATCTGGCAGTCAGCCAAGGTCAACCTGCCACAGGATAATGACGCTAAAGATAGCAAAAATGGTTACAAAAGACAATATGTCTTTTGTAAACCCTGTTCTTGCACACAGTAGAAGGCAGTACACAAGAAAGATTTGCTTTGTTTTGGCAATTCGGTATTGTAGGACAATCTCCGTTCCAAAACTCAAATGTAAAACGAAACAATGGTGAACTGTTCTAAGTTGGTTCTGCCTGGCCGCAGGAGACATGACGCTTACTAAAAGGCTCGGTTGTTTCTAAAGTGATGGGAGTAGAGCCAAAATGAAGATTCTTCCCCCAAAATGTTTATTTGTAAAATTATATCGAAATATAGTTAGCAAATTTTCTCTGTAACATTTCTGTATTGATAGACTTCAAAGTTTGGAGTTGCGTTGGGACAATTGTAACCTCCTTTCTAATGTGCAGCAATGTTAGTTTTTGTTTGCTCAATGGTAAGTTTGCATGGGCTATAGATTGTACTTGCCTTTAGGCCTTCATTCACTGCATTTCCTTCAGGAGGCCTCATTTTAAAGTTACCTAAAAAGCAGCCATGCTTGAGGAAGGGCTGTTACTTTGCAGTGTGTTTCCCATAGGCCACTCCATGTGGTGCGATCTTGCCTGCTGCTGGTAATGGGGCCATAGACAGAAACATCTGACAGCAGAGGTTGTTTCTGTTCAACAAGGCTGTCCTGGCTGCTCACTCTCTTTTGTGGCCAGGCCGGCAATAGATGGAGACAATGATTGATGTACTAAGCAGCTGTGTTGTCAGATCTGATCAGAGCTGGCTGGTTCTCCGGAGTCTCCATTTCTTGACATTTTCATCTCTTCTGCATAATGAGTGGAAGATGGATGTTTTCCTAGGGAGACTTTTCCATGGTAGCCACAATTTTAGCTGTCAGAGGGTCATAACTGGCCTTCACAGCTGTCACCAGATGAATAGAGATGGTGTTCATTACACCCTCTCCACATTATGAAGTCATCTTTACTATGAAAAATCTTTAAACATTCTAATTTAGAGTGAGTGAAGGCATATTGACCAGAACTGATTTGTATGTGTTAAGGCATTTGTTTTGGTAAACTACAGAAAGAGGGCCAGATGCCAGCTGGCTTTAATCAGCATAGCACTGCTGGAGATTCAGTGGCCCAGACAGGGAACTGGCTGTGGTGAGAATATAAATAAAGCATGATAAAGGATGTTGATATGCCAAATTAAAATGTATTTGTCTTGCCTTTTACACTGCCAACTGTCCAGTCTGTCTGTTAGTGTTGAGTAGAAAAATCAGCAGTTCTAAATACTTGGCCTCAGTGTTTCTTTTATTTGTGTTCTCTTTGCAGGGAGAGGAATAAACATCTCAAAGATGAACGTGACATATTTTTACAGGTAAACAACTAGTATTTTCAAACCCAGTGTTGAGCAAACGCATATCAGAACAGCCTCCAAAGAAGGGGATCAGAAGGCTGTGCAGGCAACAGACTCTTGTGTTCCTTAAATCTTGCCCCATTCTTAATTTATATGATCTTTTTTCTCACTTGAGAATAAGATTTTTAAATTTGCTGAACAATTTTAAGAGCTACATTTTTAGAATTATAAATTTGGAGCTATCCTGAGGGAGATGGATGTATTTTACAAGAAGCTAAGGATGCAATCACGAGAGGATGAAATAACCTAAAAATTGAACAATTAAATTGTGTTAATCTATTCAGTCAAGAGAAGCTAAAACCCTGAAACATTTATACAACAGTACAATATCTTAGTACCTGAATCAGTACCTGAATACCTATTGGTACTGGGTAAGAGCAGATCACATTAACTTTTTATCCAGCAGCAGAGAATGGGCCCCTAAGAAGTTCCAGAAGTACCCTGGCTTAAGGAGACTAAGGCCACTTAGTTTGCAGTTGTTTGTGTTCTTATTCCTACAAGAAGCTGCTAGTGTAAATCACCATATATCTATTGAGTTCTTTTCATGACATGCTGTCTTACTGTGGTCCACTTAGTTTAGAAAGAAGATGAATTCTTGTGGGATCTGGAGTTTCCATGTTCTGATTGTTTATCAGTCAGGATTTTGAAGCATTTATACCTCTAGGACTTTTTCTACAATTTCTTCTTTCATATTAATTGCATTATTTAAGCATTAGGAATGAAGGCAATTAACCATAATGAACAACAAGAGTAAATTAGTAAGAAGTATTCTGTATTTCTGCAGAAATGCAAAACAAGTGTTCCAAAAGCCAGCTGGAAGCAAAGATCAGGGTCTGTCATTGGGAAATACATGGAGGGCAAGATGCTGCCTAACAGGTAAGAACTTTTTTTCATGTGTTCCCTGTTTGAGTACAATGAGGCTTATAGAAAGATGTGGAATGTTTTCTTTCTGATACCCTTGGACTTTCAAAGCAGGTATTTCTAAGGTGTCTGTCACTCAGATTGCCATGCTTTTTAACAAATTTGGAAATAAAGAGGCAAATTTTCACATAAAACAACTGTCTGCAAAGGCAAGAGACTTCCCCATTGTGGATGAGTATATGCTGCGAGGCAGAAAAGCTTGCCCATTACCCTATGTTGATGTGGTACAATGTCCTTGGTAAGTCCCTGAAAGAGTATACCTCCTCCCCTCTCATTGTAAAGGACAGCAGTGCTGTTGTAAAGTGTGGGATGTGGAACTAGTAAAACATGGAGAATTTAATTCTTAACTGTGCGTTTGCAAACTTGAAATCAACAGGAACAGGATGGTGATCTCTGAAACACTAGCATGTTTCCTTTGAGTCAGGAGGAACTGGAAAGACGACTAGTATTTCACTTTGAAATAGCAGCTAAGACAATGTTCCTGCAGGCACAGGGTCATGAAGTGTAAGAAGGGAAGGCTTTCAGAGACACCGTTTAGTAAGTTCAGTACTGAGAAGTGGAGCATAACTGGCAAAAGCAATTATGGCACAAAAATCAGAAAAATTTAGGTGGGAAGGACCTCTGATGTCTCTAGTCCAATCTCCTGCTCAAACAGGGGTAATTCCAAAACTAGATAAGGTTGCTCAGGGCCTTGTTCAGCTGAGTTTTTGAACATCTGGATGGAGGTTCCACAGTCTCTTTGGGCACCTGTTCCCTTGCTGCACCAGTCTTGTGATGAAATTTTGTTTCCTGTATCAAGTCAGCATTTCTCTTCTTGCAACTTGCATCTGTGGTCATTGCACACATCAGTGAAGACTCTCTATCTATTTTATCTACACTCCCCCTCTGTTGATTCCCCTCTTAGCCTTTTTTTCATCTATATTAAACAAACCCATCTCCCTCCTACCTGCTAAAGAGAGAATTAGATTACACATCAAAAGGGTGTGGGTTAGGGGGTTGTTTTATTCTTCCAGAATAGAGACAGAAGGGGAGTAGGAAACCGCGGTGGAGAAAATGATTTTAGCTCTTCCATGAGGTTAGAAATGAGGCTAATCTTACAGGGAAAACCTGAACCAGAATACAAAATGTAAGTTATTAGCTTTCCCCATGATGCTTATAATTATCAAGCATGCTATATATACACATTGTATGATGAGCTGACTTTTCAGTAGACATTGGACTGAATCTACTATGCCTGCTGTGAGTATTAAAAAACATGGGAGCTTAAATTCAGTTACACTAGAATAAAACAATAGGAATCCAGGTCCAATATATTTTTGTGATGTACTTACTTTTTTTCTCTGTCTAGCCATTCATTTGAAGAAGATGATGTTTTCAGTAACTCAAGGAATTCTGCTGGACTGAATGGAATTCTCTCTGTAGAGCCTGATGCTGGAGCCACTGGAGGAATGCCTAAGGCATCACATCTCCAAAGAATAATATCAATTGAGGAAGATCACCTACCCCAGCTTCTTCACAGGCTGGTTGATAAGCAGCTGAATAGATGGACTGGAGAAGATGAGAATACTTCTTCTGAGATGGAAATGGATAAAAAACCCACAGAACAATCAATGGAACACTCACCATCATCTTCTAGAGAGCAACCTGTAGGGAAGGAAACACTGTCAAATGTAAGGGGGCAAAGGGGACCTCACCTTGAGTACCGTGTACAGTTCTGGGCTCCACAATTTAGGAAGGACATTAAGGTTCTTGAATGAATCCAGAGGAGGGCAACAAAGCTGGTGGAAGGGCTGGAAGGCATGTCCTAGGAGGAGCAGCCAAGGACTGTGGGTTTGTCTAGTCTGGAGAAAAGGAGGCTGAGGGGCGACCTCATTATTGCTGTCTACAGCTTCCTGAGGAGGGGAAGTGGAGAGGGAGGTGCTGAGCTCTTCTCCCTGGTATCCAGTGACAGCATGTGTGGGAATGGCTCAAAGCTGCGTCAGGGAAGGTTCAGACTGGACATGAGGAAGCATTTCTTTACCGAGAGGGTGGTCAGGCACTGGAACAGGCTCCCTAGAGAGGTGGTCAATGCCCCATGCCTGTCAGTGCTTAAGAGGTATTTGGACAATGCCCTTAACAACATGCTTTAGCTTTTGGTGAGTCCTGAAGTGGTCAGGCAGTTGGACTAGATGATCATTGTAGGTCCCTCCCAACTGGAACTATTCTATTCTAGTCTGGTCTATTCTAGTCTATTCTAGTCAAAAACCTTGGAAAACATGAAATTGTGTTGAAGGGTAATGTGTTATTCTTAGAATCTAAAATTATTTAGTTTTCTGTTTTTAAGTTAAAGCACGACAAATTAAGCCATTGCATGAAGAGGGAGATGGAAATATTCTGCAGATAAATGTTGAAGGGGCAAAGAAGGGCAACTCAACCTAAAGGAGTGGTAACTGCAGACAATGCGTGCATAGACTTATGTCTGAAGGACTGTTCAGAAAAAGTGAAGTTAAACCTTGTAATAGATGACACAACAAGACCCACGGAAAAGTAGCAATTGTCTAAAAGAAGAAGCAACTTTTTTTGAAAAGTTGGGCGGGGGGGGTGCCAAAAAGTGACATTGCTTGTATTCTGATACTTTTGAGTCAGCTTTGGTAGCTGTTAACAGTATCTAAGAAAAAAATGAGAGCAAATATATTTTTAATTTTTTTTTTTGAGAGACTTTTAATTAGCAATTTGAAATCCAGACTTTTTTTCAGCTCTGACTTGTATGTGCATGTAAACAATGAATTCACCATGCAGTAATAATCCTTAAAAAATATGCTGGAAGGTGTATTTCTTCAGAGGCTAAAGTCCTTCTTGCACTGCTATTGCTTCAGAGCTAGCTGTGCTTGTTTTCTAATTTTAGTATCATTGTTAAGTATTACTCATTTTTAGATTCTTGAAGCACATATTAAAAGATTAAAGTATAGGAAAAATAGGTATGCTTGGTCATAATTATATAGTTCTTTTAGAAGAAGCAAGCATATCTTAAAAATTATGATAGAATTATGCCATGGTTACATAATAACATCTAAGTGGTACGTTTTAATAAAAAGTCTAAGGCACAGAACAGAGTTTCATCCTTTGGAATTATTTAATACAATGCATACTTTTTGCTTGCTATATGACTTATTTTGCAGCACATTTTTGAAGTATGGCATCATTGGACTTTAGGACAGCAAAAGCCAGGTAGGTCATCAGGTCCAGCTAGGACAAACTAGTCCTGCCTGCTCTGTTTCGGCAGTCATGCCCCTTGAAAGTACATCCTTTCAGCTGAGTAGGAACTGGGCATTCCCTCAGATCTTGTTTCTTATTGTTTGGGTTTTTGTTTTCCCCAAAGCCAATTGAGAGCAAGCAGGGAGGGGAGAGAAGAAATCAAAAAATGTCTCCTGCCTGGTTGTTGAAAACATTTTGTTTCAGTTTCTAAAGAAACATCATGAGGGTAAACAAGAAGTTCATTTCCAAAGGTCACTTAGAACTGGGAATTCATTTTTTTTTTCTCCTAAGAAATGTCAGTGCCTTAGCCCAGCCCTTAGTCTGGGTTGGTTTTTTGCTTGTTTTTTTTAATTTAGTTTCAAAAAACCACAGCAGAATACTCCTTTCTGATAAACTCTCTGTCCATGTGGCACTGAAATATGTGCATGGTCCCGCATGGTCCTCTTGGCCTGCTGACTAGGCCTGCCAACGACTATTCGGCTGATGACATTCCGTTGCTTAGGGCAGTCTCTAGGCTGCGTGTCTGACCACTGCCACTTTGTGTTAGTAGTGCTTTGTCTCCTTCCATACACCAGCTGTAGTCTGATGAATTTCTCATACAACTTTGCATTTCCTAAACGATGCCTCTTGGGATCACCACTTTTTGACCATGAGATTGGGACATCAGAAGAGACTTTGTTCCATACAGTGCTCGCACATTGATTCCCTCTCCTGACAGTATGCCTGGGCTACGGGGAGTGTTATTCAATTAGTAAGTGTTTTCAGGGCAGCTCTGCGTATAATCCTCAACTGGAGCTAAGGAAAACTTTGGAAAAAGGTAACTCCCTGCTTCCTGCTTCATGAGTTATGAGGTGTGAGTCTCAGGGCCATATGTCAGCTAGGCTGTCTTCTGCAGCCAGTCCTTCTCTTTCCTCATGTCTTGCTGCTCAAAGGATCTGCAGTATAAAGGAGTGTAGGATCTAGAAATACTTGTGCAAAGGAGGCAGAATGATTCCTTGCAGTTGTTACATACGTAGCTCACTCAGATAGGAAGTCGTGTCATTCTCTGTTTTGCACTAGGAAGATGAAGGATCGGAGACAACCTGTATTTTTCAGTTCATCTCCATTTGTGTTCCTGTAGTCTACATGGCTTTGTATTACTGCATTCCGTGTTCTCATTGCTTTCTATACTGAACTCAGGCTCCTACCTGCTGGCATTAAGCCTTCCTATTCACCATACATTCACTGTCATTTAGCTGCTAATCCATTATGACCTACTGCATCTTATAGGCAAGTAGAAACAATGTAAATTTCTTCTCCTTTTAGAAATGAACAAGTCCATTTCCATCCTATGGAAGGTGACTTTGAAAGTGTCTAAAAATTTGCAGCAGTACATGAGGCCAACAACTGCCCTTTTTTAACAGTCAGGTAGAACATTTTTTTGAGTGGCTATGAAGACGAAGCTGCAGTTAGCATAAGCAGAAATGTGATTGGGAGAACACCTGAAGGAACCATAATGGAAATTAAAGCAAGATTTTCTGTCCAAAACCTCTGACTGAGATGCAGTTCCTCTCCCCTCTGTTCTTTCAATATAAAATATGAACCACTGTTTATATCTGCCAGCTTCCACATTTGTGTTAAATTGCACAAAAGGTAGGTATGTAACTTGCCCTGGCTACTGTTTATATGAAGGCCACTCAAAAGACACATCTAGGGAAGACTTTTTCAGACTGCATTGTAAACTAAAGTAAATTTACATCCCACTGCTCTTCTGTTATCCCATCAGCACTTCGTTGAAGCAGACTATGAAGTAGCTCATCCCTTAGTATGGTGTTCAGTTTTAGAATCAAGTTTGATTGTTAAGGTTATTTTCATGAGCTGACTTGATACATCTCAATGAAAAATGACTGCCTATTATGTTGGGAGTCGAGCTGAAGGCCTCTGGTGTCTTTGAGTCTTGGTGCTTGGTGTGCATGACCACCAGGGACAAGGTATTTTAGGCCAGGTAATCCATGTATTTAGTTATTGTTCTCAGAAGCACTGTGAAAATGGTGCCAAGTTGATGATTGTATGTTAACTTGTTTTATTTCCCAGAGCATGCAGACTAATAAACTGGGAATGCTTTTCAGCAGAACTGAAAATGTGCTTTATATAGATGTATGTGTATTAATAGCAGCCTATAGTTGCAATGGAGTTTGCGATTTTAATAGAAAAGGAGAAGTGAACAATAAGATAAGAAATCTTTGTATAGTTGTAATGGGCTATTAGCCCAGCTCATGAGAGAGACATGTATTTTTGTCCCCAAAATTTACAGCAGTGAATGAATTTTTTTCATGCTAAGGAAGACAGCGGCTCAAGTTTTTGTTTATTTTTTTCCCCATCAAGTGCAGGTCTGTATTGTTTCTGCTTCTTTCTGTAAGGCTTCAGTATATTTGTAGAAAACATTTGCAAGGCCAGACTTCAATATCCCATTCAAATGACTGTTGGGCAGTGAGTTCATTTCTGATGTCGTCTTGAATTCAGCAGTCCCAGGGATTCTGTACCTCAAATGCCTGGCAAAGGGCCTTTCCTTCCCTCCCCTTCCCTCTTCTCTTCTCCCTCCTCAGAAGTGCCACCCCAACAAACTAGTGCCAGGACCATCCATGATCTTGCTTCCCTTCAGCAGCATTAAGAACAAACTTGCTATGTCTTCCTCCCTGACCTTTGCACAAAATAGAAGAGGCCAGCTAGGGCACCCTCTGCAAACCAGCTGATGCTACGGTGTTCTTCCCTAAGCAACTCCTGATCTATGTACAAAGGTCTTGGGAATAATGACATCCTTGACAGAGGATATAAATATTCTCTTCAGCATCCAGTTAGCTTGGGATGCAGTAAACAGGGTGTGGATAAGCAGAACAAATTGTTCTTTCTGCTTAAAAAACTAAATGACAGAAACATAGCTGAATGTTTACAGCCTGACTAACTGGATCTAATTCTCTGTCTGTCTCTTTCCCCCATGCTTCTGCCTCTGATGTTAAACAGATGTAGAAGTGCAGTAATTCCATGGAAGCTCTTGGCTCCACAGTAGTAGCAGAGAGAAGAATGTGGTGATAGATGGCATAAGTGAAAAAATTATGACTTTGCTTCTGTTATCTGGGTGAAGGTGTGCTGTTTCCTCTGTGTCATTGGTATAGGATGAAACTACTGAGCAGAGCTGTGCGAAGCTTTATGGCTTTTGATTTGCAGGGATGAACATAAACCCTTTTCTTTTGGCAATTCCATGCATTTTTCAATGCAGTCTCATGTCAAGGTTCATATTCAGTATACTTCCAGAGCTCAGTGCAAATCACTGCACTTCAAACGGTCTGGAATGATGTATGGTAAATATCTGAAATGCTGAGTTATTTTAAGAAAGAGAATATTGCTTTATGAGTAATTGGGAACATGATAGGATAAAATCTCTTCTTTTTCCTATCTCAGTTAGCCTTCAAGACAAGGCAAATAGGAGAGGTAGCAGGATTTATAGAACAGTTGGAGACTAATGTTTGCTCTTACTTGAAGGAGGAGAGAATAAACTCTGTCCCAGATCGCTTATTCAAGATTATTTTTGTGGGCAATTCGAGTGTTGGAAAGACTTCATTCTTAAGGCGATTTTGTGAAGATCGTTTTTTCCCAGGCACAGCTGCTACTGTAGGTAAGTCTAAGAAACTTTATTACTATTGTTATTTTTGTTCCAACAGTACTTAGCAGCTTCTGCTGAGATCAGGCCCTGTGTTATAAAACAGAAACATACAGATGTTGTAAAAGCCGTTATCCAAAAGGAGAGTAGGACATGCAAAGTGACTTCTCCTAAACTCAGAAGCAGATAATTGATTCAGAGTAGATTCCATACTGAAATCCTGGCAGCACTGAAATAAATCAGAAAAATCCTCTTGATTTCAGTGAAGCTACAATTTCCTTGTAGTTCTCACTCTTCTGAAACTGATATCCTGTCCTCTGGACTGCACTGTACTAACCGTCTCACCTCCATACCCCATCTCTGTCTCTCTAAGCAATCCGATATCTGAATTACGTTTGAAGATGTAGCTTTATACTAAGCACCAAAGAAATATGCTGGACGAGTGTTTTCAAAGCCAAACATTTCAAAGCCTATGTTGTAATTACCTTGCCTGAAGTTGTAAACCAAACTTTCAAAAGTGAGACACATAATCAAGGTACAAAACTTAAGTACAGGTTATTGCAATGTAGCTGAGTTACTGTAAATTATCAGATTCATTACACTTAGTCTGTATTTAAGCCTTACTTATTCTGCAGCATATATGAAATAAAACTTGTTCACAATAAAAGGTATTTAAATTAATGGATTTGTCTTGCATTTGTGACAATCTAAGAACATTCAGGTGAGCAGCTGCTGTAGCTCCCTTGACTTATGGGGTAGATAAAGACACCTGAGTTTAAATTTCTACTGGTATGTTGAGTGTTTAAATTCACATTATAGTCAGGGAGGATCTAAGATCTTAGCATAGGGATTTAAATTCATTTTGGCACTATAAGGTATTTCACCTGGCCTTCAGCTGCTGCTTTGGAAGAGAGCAGGTCTCCTGGGTGTCCTGCCAGATTAAAACAGACATTTTGAATACCAAATGGCATCTCAGGTAGCACTAGGTGCCTGTGAGCAAACAGCTGAATTCTACACCGCCACTGTCTCCAAATCAATCCAGTCAGAGGATCCTAGGGACCAATTAATCTGCCCCTTGATGCTTATTTCAGGGTGAGCTTAGTCATTTCCTAGACTCCTGTTTTTTCATTGACTAGATCTTCATTGACTGTGGTGGGAGCTTAGACACCTATATGCAATTGTCTACACTTAAGAGTCTGGTGCTATGTCCCATCCATGTTGTCTTGTAAATAAATGACTGATACACTTCTCTAGACTCTGAGGTCTTAGGCAGTGTGTGCAATTGCCTGGAGGTTCCAGAAGAAAACCACAGGAATGCATCTGACCTTTTCATCTTTTGGCTGGTCATCCAGCGTTCTTGCAAATGCAATGGCAAGAAAGTATTTGTCTGCTGTAGTCAGCTCATCTTCTATATTCTGAAGAGGGGAGGAGGTTCTCCACATATTCAGTCCATCTATATCTTCAGTATTTATCTTAGGTTCCACTTCCCCATTAGTGTGGCGCCTTGTGGTTTTCCACCAACTCTAGAAGGTGCCTATGTGGCTAGCTCAGACTAAACACTGAACTTTCAGACAACTGAAGTAATACAGCATGAATTCCAGCCTAAATGGCTTAGACTGCTGTGGACTGTCAAATGGACCCTTGACTCATGTACCCTGATTTTGAAAGTTACTTATCTTACAGCTTTTACAAAATTCAACTACCCTGTTAACATTCAGTATTTTCTTACTGAAGAACTTCTGGCAAATAAAAGCTCTTGTTGTCCTCTGATAGTTAGAGACTATGGACATAATTTTTAATGTGGTATCTATCTCGTTACCTTACTGGAATTGTTGCTATTTGCTGGATCAGGTTTTCAAAGATCAAACTGAGCATATAAAGAGACAACCTACCTTGTATTTCTGTTATAGGTGTGGATTACAATGTGAAAACCATCACTGTAGATAATACCCAGGTAGCTCTGCAACTCTGGGACACTGCTGGCCAGGAACGGTGAGAAATATTCTGTTGCGGTTTAACCCTGGTAGTTGGCTAGGCACCACGCAGCTGCTTGCTCACTCCCCCATCCAGTGGGATGGGGAAGAGAATCAGAAGAGTGAAAGTGAGAAAACTCATTGGTTGAAATAAAGACAGTTTAATAATTAAAAAAGCCCTACCAAACCCACCACCACCAAAAACAATAAAGAGGAAAAGAAACAAAACCAAGAAAAACAAGTCATACAAAAAACCCCAGTTGCTCACCACCAACCAATTGATGCTCAGCTACTCCCTGAGCAACTGCAGCCTCAGCCAACCTCTTTTCCCCCTGCAGTTTTATTGCTGAGCACAACATCATATGGTGTGGAATATCCCTTTGGTCAGTTGGGGTCAGCTGTCCCAGGTGTGTTCCCCTCCCAACTACTGGTGGGGCAGTCTGAGAAGCAGAAAAGGCCTTGATGCTGTGTAAACACCGCTGAGCAGAAACCAAAATGATGTGTTGCCAACACTGTTTTCATCACAAAACCAAAACATAGCCCCATACAAGCTAGTATGATGAAATTTAACTCTATCGCAGCCAAAACCAGTACACATTCTAAGGTTTGCTTCCTTGGATCATCTGTTTGAAGATGAGTAAGCATGGTCCTAATCCTGCTTCTTGCAAGAGGAACAAATATAGGAGTATTCCTAACAGAGCCAGTGAATTCACAGTTTAGATCCTTCTCTAGGAGCAATAACGTGCTGATTTGGTGCTAAGTGTCCATTGAGAAACTGCCAGTGTGTAAAAGAGATTCTTATTAAAGCTCTTAAAAGTTTAGTACCACACAATTTCTTTAGGAGGAAGGCTGATTTTAAAATGTACCTAGAATTATTTCTATAGCAGAAAATGCCTTAATAGTTAAAAAAAGAGGGGTTTTTTTTCACCAAAACAATCCCATTGTAGTTGAAGATCTCCAAGTTTCTGAAGTTTTCAGTGGTAATTTCCTTCCCCATCTCCTTACCTATTGTGTAGTTTTCTATTACTAAAAGCAAGGATGATGATGATGATGATCTATGTTTTCTCCAGGAAGCTTGGGAAAAAAGCCCCAAACAGAAATCTAGCTAGTCTTAGGCAGAGCATTTTGTGAGGGGGAAATTTCTGCTACAAATGAAAGAGGATGGGAGAAGGTGAGATATGCACTTAATTATCCAGAACTAACCTGGAATCAATTAAAGAAAGCAGAGGGAAGTTTTCCAAACACTGTCTTTCAAAAAATATTTTTTTGCAAAGAATTTATTTGCTGTTGCAGCAATTTGTGGTAGTAGTGTCCTCCGTGAATCTTCTGCTGAATGTCAAAAGGGGTCTGATGGTTCAGGAAGAACGTGATTGCTTACTACAATTCATAATGAGCCTCACCTTTCAAATAGCATCTGCAGTGAAGTATTACAGCTTCTCCCTTGTTCTGTTTATGGAATTTTAGAATACATATGTAAACCAAATTAACAGGGGTTTAACCCTTACTAAGACTAGATGATTAGAAGAAACTGTATGGCGACATCTTCCTTTGGGGGGGGCAGGGATTATTATAAAATTTTACTTACTTGTCAGATTGCTACTTCTGTTGAAGAGAGCTATAAACAGGTTCTTACTTGTAGGTACCGAAGTATTACCAAGCAGTTTTTCAGAAAAGCTGATGGTGTCATTGTGATGTATGATATAACAGCAAAAGACACGTTCACAGCTGTCAAGCAGTGGCTGATAAGCATCGAGGTAACATGACATAACTTTAAATCTAAACTCTGGTGTCATTATTCTTTACCTTCTTCTGGGCAGGGAGTGTTATCAGGGGAAAGCACAGAGAGCAGCATGTTTGTTGTGTTGTCACAATTATATTTTTGTTAGTGATTTTGGTCTGCACAGTTACCAGTAAAGCTGGTTTTAGACTCCTTGTGTCTATGAAAATAATTACAGTTCCAGGGTTTTAAGGACTTAAAATGAGTGGTGGGGAAAGCCCAGCATGGAGTCCTCTGATTTCTCATAAAGGTTATCTAGCTGGTGACTCCCATTGGATTACCACTAGCACTGGGAGGTGCTTTGGATCAGTGATGATGGGCTGATGATCACTGATCATCACTAGCAGTTTGACAACCAAGTATGTAGCTCGTGGCAAATTGACTGTGTTGTGAACATAAGCCATAAACTTAAAGCTATAGTATCTACATTGGTGCTATAAAACTGTCTTGTGGTAGACAGTTCAGTTTCCTGGGGATCATCCTTTCAACCACAGGAAAACAAAATCATAGCCCATGCCACTGAGTGGCTTCAGTTAATTAAAAATTCTCTTTATTTCTCTTGGTATATCTCTGTAGCTCATAGACAACATACTGAGAGTGCAAGCAGCTGAATTTGCTTGTGGCCAAAAGAAAAAAGAAAAACAAAACTGAGGCTGCTGCCATAAAGGACTGAGTCACTAGCGAGAACAACGTGTGACTTCCTATTTGCTTACTATTGCAGAGTATTGCTCCTGAAAAAGTAGGGGAAAAATTGGTATGTGAAGATCATTTAGTCTGATTTTATTTGGCATGTGTTCTAGTATAATACATTGTTTTCCACAGTGGCCAATAGGTGGCTTTGCAAGTTGAAATTAGGACTCATTCATTCAAATGTTTCCAAACAGGCATAGTTATTCCTCATCTGAGTAGGTCCACTGAAGTAATAGTAGCATGTGTTTTGTAAGAGCAGGCCCTTATTAAAAATATTATCTTAACCAATCAGTGATTGTTATAATTCAGTATGGTAAAAGCTAGAGGACAATTCCAGGTTTTGATCCAGAAAAATCAAATATTGTGGTCAAAATCTTTTTCCAAGCTGTAATAGTTCACTCATGTTTACTGACTCATTTTGTTTGGTACTAATTATGGCTAAGTTGAAGACATACAGCCAAGTCCATTTACTGCTGAAGCATTCATCATTATGAATGTACTCATTGTGATAATTCTAACCATTTTCAGAGTGAGTTTTGATTCGTGCCTATTCTACATATTTTTGGGGGCCTATTTTGTGTATCTCTCCACTACTTTATGTTTTATTTGGCATAATTGTACCCAGATGTTGTCATTTTTTTCTTGTCCATGTAATTAGAAAAACGGTGACTATAAACATGCAATGCCAGAGCCTGTGTAGTTTTCTCTCTCCCATTTTAATATAGTCTGATGAGCTTCTGTGCTGTTATTAAAAATGCCAAGTTAGTGCAATCTCTAGCATTCTGTCTTTTATATGCCTTTATCCAACTTTAATTCCTGACATATTTGTAAGTAAAACGGCACATACCTGGCTCATATGTGATGTCTTAAATGTCTTGTTGCAGTGTGACATTTGTTAGTTTTTATCCTCTTGATCTGTGATTTTTTTAAATACAATGCCTCAGTTGATATTTATTCTTTGTTCTGCAGGAGACAACTGGGGAGAATGTACCTGTGCTTTTGCTGGGTAATAAAACTGATAATGAAAAGGAACGTGAGGTCCCTATGGGAATGGGAGAGCTTCTTGCTAAGGTACTATACTTAGAGGGGAACCCCTTACAAAACTTGAAGATGAAGGTTTTAAGATGGAATCTGAATGTCTCTAAATTCATAGAAACACAGATTAATTTTAATCAGACAAATATTTTTAAGGATTAGGAATGCCATCACACTCATCAGTTCAGCTGTCAGTGATGTAAGTGCTGATAATTATAGTAGTTATAAAACTGTCTAGATGAGAAAACCAAAAAGTGAGTGGTGCAAAAAATATTTAAGAATTCACTCTCACTGTCTTTCCTTTCTCTCCTCCCTGTCTTTCTTTTCCTTTGTTCTCACTTTCTCTCTGTTTTTTTCCTCTCTTCTCTTTTTATCTTTTTTCTCTCTTTTCTCTGTGGATGGATTCTTAACAGAGAGATAATTTGGGGACCTTTTCTCCCTCCTACCTCCTGTAAAACCACAGAAGACCATCTGTTACTTCTATGGTAGGAGTAGAAAACATGTTTACTTTTAGTAACTTTCCATCAGGGAGATAAAATAAGTAGAGTTAACAGTCTGCATCTACCCATGGGCCATAATTTCAGCATTAAGGGACTGTGAACAGCAGATACTTGTTTATATTCCTGTGTATCATGTCCATCAATTTTTCTTTTGAATCTCTCTATACAATGCATACAGTTTGAACACCAATGCCTCCAGAATATTCATTGGTTTAGAAATAAGTCATCCCAATATTCCTGAGAAATTAACTGAGTTAGTAGAAATTTACCTAAATTAAACAATGTGCTGGATTTCACGTATGTACTTGTTTTTTCTTTGAAAATAGATTTACAGCTCTGCTTGCTGGTAATCAGAAAGGATATTTTCAAAATTTGAAATGCAGCTGACTTGTTCTTGGTTTATAGGAAAGATTGCTACTAGGCCCTTCTCTATAACTGAAAGAATTAGGGACAGATCTCTATCTTATTTTGATTCTTCATACAGCCTTTTACAAGCATACCTCTGTATTGAGGTTTGTGTCCATTATTTTGGTTTTATAGGGGAGCAATATCAGCCTTGAAGTTCATCCCTCAAAGGTTCTCCCTTTAGGAAATCTGCTTTATTTTCTTGTATGCATGGAAATGGAGATAGTTTTGAGATCCTGGAGGCTAGGAAGAACTCCAGGGTGTAACACTGAATCCTTCTGTGAAAAAACAAATCACACATAAATGCTAAATGGACAGAGTAGGTGTCTTACGTGTCATTTAGCTCTCTTAAAATATTGTACTAGTAAAACAAGATGAATCATTCTAATATATAGAACTCACAGCCCACCAGGCCATTAATTCTAACATGTCATGCAAGAAAATAAAATGTTTTGCTAAGTAAAACAAAATAAGTTGTCAAATTAAAGATGGTTATAATCAAATGAATGGATCTGAATGACTCATTTGAATGTTTGAATGTGCTGCCTGAGGTAGCTAAGGGAAGTACAATGGATTAGTTGAAAAGCAGCGTAGATATAATTAAATTATAACAGTTTGCTTGCTGAGCTAATAATAACCATGAATTTTAATGAAATATTAATTCTTGCTAAACAGCCATGTAATTCCTATGAAACCACATACCAGTGTCTCCATTAGTGAATGTAGTTGAGTTACTTATTCTGTGAATAATCCCATGAATTACTCACAAATGACCCAAAATACACGAGACTAGATGCTGAGCTGACACAAATACGTATAGCCATATTTGGTGAAAACAACCCTGAACCTCTTTCTCATATAGAAAAAGAACCAGGTCAGCCTGTTGACCCTGAGGTCCAACAGTTTTTATGGGCTGTTTCAAGGTCTCACAGAACGGGATCCTTTTTACCCAGTTTTTTCTGTAGTCAGAGGGGAATGTTTACTTTCAGAGGGCATTCCAGACCACCTGTATTAACTCTTGCTTTGCTTCAGTCCTACTACAAATTTGGTCAGAAACTCGAGGGCTCCCGTTATAATGCAAGTGCCACATAACTTCTTTGCAAGGCAGGCAGCACGGTTCATTATTAAAAGGAAGCATGGCAGCCTGAAGGGAGTCCTTTCAATTCCTTGTCATTTGAGAAGGCTGGTAGTTGCAGTGTGTGTGCGATACCCTGGGAAAGGGGGAATAGGATGAGGGTAGGGATTCTGGAAGGCATCATAGGGAACAACAAGGCTGTGATGAAGCTGATCTCTAGTTGGATGAATTAAACAGTAAACATCATGATGGTAAAGAGAATTTTGCAGTACTGGCTTTGCAGGGAGAAACAGCAGACACAAACCAAAATGTTCACATGCAGTACAAGAATGACCTGATAGAAAACATGTAAAACTCTCTTGATAGAGCTACTGGGAGTATAAGAAAAAGAGAAAGAAAAAAGAAAAGAAAAAATAAAAGGCAAGTCTGTTTGACTTTTTTAGCAGAGGATCCAGAAGGAAAACTCCATTTAACAAATTTCTGTTTAGCTTAGCTTGATCCACTGATCAACAACAACCCAGAGAGTGTTCAGATCATATTGTGAGCATCTAGGAATAGTCAATGTTCTATTTGAGTGGATTAGTGTAACCACTGCCAATTATTTAAATAAAATGGCTTATGATATAGATGCTGCTCAGGCATTCAGGCAGCATGATTTTATTTTGGCCCTGCACAGATTTCCTGAATGATCTTAAATGGGTCAATAAATCCTTCTTTATTTGTGTTCCTCAACTGTAAAATAAGATAATAATGCCTTTGTCTGCCTTGACTTTGCAGACTATGTATGCTTCACGGGATGAGGATTGTTACTCTGTGTAACTCTGTCTCCTTTATCAACCTGTCAGTGCCATTGTTATACAAACACTGCTAATGAGGGAGCTATTCTTCTCAGAGTGATACTACTTTACAGGACAGAAATCGCCCAGCTCCCTCTGGTAATAATTAATTTTCCTCCCTGTTCTTTAGATGTCTGCTGATTTGTATGTAACTTTTTAAAATGAAGTAATTACCAGTGATCTCCCAGGTTCAGTAGCCAATTCCTGGATGGAGATGGATGGCATTTCCTGGCTTATTAATTATATGTGTCCTGCCTTCTGCTGCTTTGTTCTCGTTGTGTATGCTATCAATTAAAGCTTCCTCCCTGATTCAAAGGAATGACACTTTGCATTTCTAGGCTGACGGCCCCTCCAGAGAAGGACCTGTTTGCCAGACTGACAGAAATAAGCAATTGATATCAATTGAGTTTAAATTGTTATCTTTCAGCAATAAGAAGTTGCCCTACACATGGAATTTGTTGTCAGCATAAATTATGTCATCACTGAGAGTTCTCCTATAGTGAAATTCTGTTGTATGTGGGGAAGATATATGAGTAGTGTCACTCGCTGCTTGACTGACATGAAGTATCTAGATACTGACCGCAGTGGGTTTTCTATTAAGTTCTGATCAGCTGAGCAGAAAAAAGGAGTGTAAATTTTATTTCAAACTTCTGTCTGCATAGCTAGCAAGAAATTTGAGCCAGTCAAATTTTATCTCAAAACTTTTCTAAGGAAAGCAAGAGAATCATAGGGTTACATCATTGTAAATATTATACAGAACGCTGTTTAAAAAAAAATCTATAAACTATCCATCCAACAGTAACATTGCTTGATTTCTTCCCTTCTCTGCTCTTCTGTGCTTATCTGGCCACCCAGAAATTACTGCAAGTCATTCAATCCTGATGTTCATTAAAACAAACCATGTAAGCATTGACAACATATTTAAAACTGACATTCGATAATGTTGAAGCATTTTTTAGAGCTGCTAAAATAAACTACCATATTTCTGAAACTTCTTTTCCCCACTTTCTGTCTTTGAAATTTTATGAAGATGACAAAAATTTCAAAAAGCTGTGCAATTTTGGAAGCATGGTGTATTTAAAAAAAAACCAAACCAAAACTGAAATACCTTTTCATTTTAATGGGAACTTCTGAAAACTGAATTGTGTCTCATGAAGGGTGGTTAAATAAGTACAAATGCAGTAACCACCGTTCATAGCAAACAAATGAAAATATGCAGACATGTGATTGTCATTTCCCAAACTACTGACTTAAATTATTTTAATTTTAAGCTACTGTCATAAATAGCAATAAGACATATAGAAAAGTGGAAAGTGAATAGGAAGTTGAAATCTGGATGGGTAAAAGGACATGTAGTAATACCGTAGAGGCAATGTAGCTGAGCTTCAATGTAACATCTTGTGAAACCAGTCAGACGATAATCTGTCATTCCCTCTAACACTTCTCTTGCCATCATAGCTGCCAGGTCAGGCTTTTGTGCAAATGATCTTTTGCATTTGCACTTATTGTGATAAAGCTTCAGCTGAAGTGCTGAGAATGAGTCCAGGGCTTGATCATTTATGCACTGTTCTTAATTGCAAAGCTCCCAGGGGCTGTAAAACCAAAGGTACAGACTGACTGCAAAAGAAAGTGCAGAAAAAAATTCACAAGTACAAAAAATGAAATGGAATTAATTTTTTGTTATTTTTTGCTGAGGTCTTTAATTGGTCATTTGCTAGAAAACATTGGTCTCAAACTGTTAAATACAGAAACACTACTGCTGAAGCTTTCCAAGATTAAAACAAAAAAAAAAAGTCCCTGGAATTATTTTCACCTGCTTTGTCAAGCACTCAGTGATGTACTAATTGCCTCATCATCACAAGGAAAGTTCACAAGACTTCAGTACCTTACAAGGCACATCTGTGTTTGAGCCTTTGAGAGATCAAGTGCTTACAGCAAAAGCCACTGTATAGAACAAATATCTGCTAGGAAATGCATATAGTTGTTGTTTGGGAGGCACACCTGGGCTTCTTTTCTTTTGTTACTTTTTACTGTTAGCTCTAGCATTAAATCCTAATTTTTCCTAAGATGATCTATTTCTGTTTCTTTATTTGCATATTTCAGTATATCTGTGATGCTTTTTTAAAGCTGGAGTGAGATATTGTGCGAAATTAATTCAAATGGTCTTTCTGTTTGATTCTAGGATTACAATTTAATTTTCTATGAATGCAGTGCATATTCTGGGTACAATACCAAAAAGTCTGTGCTTCACTTAGCTAGGTAAGAAGAAAACACAGTCTATGAGTTCTATACATGCCTGACTTCCCTGTCACTGATGATAGAGTGAATTCTGTTTGTTAAATTAGTTTGATAGGAACTTATGGTGATGAAATATTTGTTCCTTTTAAACTGGTCTGTAGCCTGACCCTGTTGCTCCAACTGAGCAGTTGCTTAGGTTCATAAGGAGTCCTGCGTAAGCTAGTGAAGCTCTGTATAGACCCCGAAACACCTGAATTGTTGCTAGGAAAGCTGCAGGTCCGGGATGTTGTGATAGTTCTTGCAGGGAATTTTTGCAGGTTTGGAAATATGCTTGGAAATGCTGCTGAGTCCTTGCAGCAGAACATTGGATGTGCTTCTTTCCGCTACTCATTACAGCTCAAATTCTGCTGTCTGCCTGAGGGCTGGGAGAGAGGGAGAGGTGGATTTTTGGAGTTATATAAAGGCTACGGGTAAAAATACAGGTAAATCTGTCCCCTCTGAACTACTTACAGAGGTGAAAACACTGGTAATGGGTTGGTAGATCTTTAATATTGTTGCTGAAGTTAGTGACATTTTTTAAATGTATCAGGTAACTGGTAAATGTCTAGTAGCCAGATGTGGTTTTGTTTTGCTCCAGCCTCAAAAATAACAAATGAAAGTCACTGTTTTGAGTCTCTGTAATACATAATACTAACAAGCAGCACCAACTACATTTTTCTAACTAAATGAACAAAGGCAATTTTGTGATGGAAGTATCATAATTGTACTTTTTTGTTTATCTGTTCACAAAATTCTGTCATTTTCTGTTATCTCTGGACAATTTTATAGGCTTGGGGGAAATGTTTTTTGTTTTGATCTCTTATCTGTATTATTGACTTTTTTCTGAAAAGTATTGTTTCTTTCCCCCAGGATTTTAAAGGAACACGAAGATAAAGTGAAAGAGAAAACCATTGAACTTCAATCTGATATGAATAAAAAGTCTTGCTGTATCAGGCCATAAAATGCTGGGGCATATTTAGACAAGTCATACATATATATGACACTACATGGCACAATCAGATTTGCTTTATCTTCCAAATATTTTTTCTGCTGTGTTCTGAGTGTAGGTGTAAGGCAACCTTAAAATCCTTGTGTGCTCTGATCTTTACTTTCACAAATACTGTCTTTAGTTAATTGACAATTTATTTGGGGCAGTAATAGTCTTTTATTGTTTGACACCTTACACCACTGAATCCTGCTTTGTGATCAGGCTTGTAGAAGCTGCCACATTATTAATAATAAAAAATAATTTCATAGGAAGAAAACTACTTGGAATGTGCAGTAACTTCTTACTGGTGTGGATGACCTATCTTCTGAATACTTCTGTTTATTTCAGTGCTCTTTAGATCCTGATTTTGTGCTGACCTTTGTTACAGTTTTTTAAAAATTGAAATAGGTAGCTGGTTGATTGTTTAAAAGCAACACACCAGTGCAAAGTATAAGGTGATATTTTAAAGCTTAGTGTGTGAAATATACATGAACAAAGGATTGAAGAACTATGAAGATTTTCATAAGTAGCATTAACTCATCTATACTACACAGCGTTACATATAGGTCCTTGATAAGAAACCCTTCCTCCAACTTAGATGTGGTGAATTAGGTATGTTTAGACAGGTCACTGAGATACCATACAGGCTTGCCTGAGCTGTTGCCAAATAAGCTGGCATGTTGTGGTTTTGGCTGTTCTGTGAAATAAAGTTGTTTGAGCTTGTCCTTTGTTTAGTGTACCTCCATGACACAGGGGTAGAGGAGAGAAGAAAATGTACATTGATATGCCTGTCTAATTGTTTGCATTCTTTTTCTTTCCCCAATACCTGAATCAGTGATAAAAGCTTTATGTTGGTTGGTAGTAAATTAACTCAGGTAAAAATCCCCAACTTCAGATTGGGACGTTGTTTTTGTTTACGACGTCTGTATATTGGCAGAAGTTTCTATCATGTGAGATCATTATTGAATAAATCCATTTCATCATCTGCACAAATGGAAGCTTGGTTTAGAAAGCAGAACATGCCCATAAAGCTCATCAGTAGCAACTTCCTGAATTCAT
The DNA here is from genome assembly GCA_031468815.1 of Morus bassanus. Taxonomy (NCBI): domain Eukaryota; kingdom Metazoa; phylum Chordata; class Aves; order Suliformes; family Sulidae; genus Morus; species Morus bassanus. Next base: position 153,688 of record CM062571.1, on the reverse strand, counting down.
CCACAGCTGTTGAAATAATGGGTCTTTTTGATTCTTGAAGTGACAGGAATTGCAATAGCACTCACATAACAGCCCTGGAAAAAAACAGAAAAATGGGCGCTTTGACCTGTTTACACCTCAAACAACTGAAGTTCTTTTACATACCAGCTAACCTGAAATATCGTATGTAGTGACACCAATTCCTTCCAAACGTATTGCAAGATAAAGGTCATCTAATTAGTCAGATAAGCATTGCTTCTTTCCTTTCAAACACTGAAGAGGAAAGTGTTTCAAACAAATTCAGCTACACTGGAAAACTGTGTTTAGCTTCTGCAGTCATCAGTCTCCTTCTGGTGCCTTTTCTGCAACATGTTCCTCCTGAGCACAACAACACTGCAAGTCTTTTCCATTCCCAGAAGAACCCAGATTCAGAGGGGCTTTCTCACTGGAAATGACTGACCTTCATAGGCTGAGCAGGAAGGGAGTAGGGAAGCCAGTGGAACTGAGACATTCAAATAGAATGTTATGTGGCTCTGAGTATTACTCAAGTACTCATTACTTGAGCTGCTGTTTGTGTGTATGTAGGTGATGAGCAGTGAAGATGCTGCTTTCTGTGTTGTCTGTGTGGCTGATGACGTTAGTGTTGTGTGTGTATCTGCGTCTTTGCAATACGTACTCAGCTTGGGTTTTGGCTGGACTTGCAAAAAGCAGCAGCCACAGCCATCATCCCTCTATGACGTATTGTGTTGTGCCCTGCTTTCTACATTTTATCTTGTGCCATCTTTATCTCATGTGTTGTGAGATTTGTGTTCTTTTGCTCTGAGCATACATAATAGAGATCTTTTCCAGGTCTTTTACCACTGTATCTAGCTTCATCTTTTTTTGCAGTCTTCTCAGTGACCACATTGCAAAGTCAACATTATCAGCTTTGGAAAATCACAGTCTGCCTATTTGCAGATTCAGTCCTCCTGCAGCATTGAACTTAAATTTGCCTTTACAGAGCAAACCAAGTATATGAATCAGGAATGTGAATATTGCTGCATCTGCATAGCTGTTATTAAAACTCAGGTGCCATCTTTTTCAGGGGGGAGAATACAGGGTGGGTTTGCAACTTACTGTCCCTGCCAGTCGTTACTCCTCTGTTTTATAGTTTACAAGTCATTGGAATTCTGCAATAGTTTAGAGTTACTTGGCAGAATCCCAAGGAAATAATAAAAAAAAAAAAGTTTTCTACTGCGTTAGCGAGCTGAACTAGCCCAGCAAAATCTGACAAATACTGGAGCTAGTGGGAGGATATGGGTGGAAAAACACAGCTAAGATCACAGTTGTAAGAAAAGAAGTCTAGAGGGGTGGGCACCTCATTTTCAGTATCAGCAAGGTGTTTAATTTTCTCATTTATTTGTAACTTCATCTTTAAATACAAATCACAGAGTCACAGAATGGCAGGGGTTGGAAGGGACCTCTGGAGACCATCCCGTCCAACCCCCCTGCTTGAGCAGGCACACCCAGAGCAGGGAACACCGGACCGCGTCCAGGCGGGGTTTGAATATTTCCAGGGAAGGAGACTCCACAGCCTCTCTGGGCAGCCTGTGCCACTGCTCTGGCACCCTCACAGGAAAGGAGTTTTTTCTCATGTTTAAGTGGAACTTCCCGTGTTCCAATTTGTGCCCATTGCCCCCTGTCCTGTCGTTGGGCACCACTGAAAAGAGCCCGGCCCCATCCTCTTGACACCCACCCTTCAGATATTTATAAGCATTGGTAAGATCCCCCCTCAGTCTTCTCTTCTCCAGGCTGAACAGACCCGGGTCTCTCAGCCTTTCCTCTTAAGAGAGATGCTCCAGTCCCCTGATCATCTTCGCAGCTCTCTGCAGAACTCTCTCCAGTGTCTGTCTTGAACTGGGGAGCCCAGAACTGGACACAGCACTCCAGATGTGGCCTCGCTAGGGTGGAGTAGAGGGGGAGGTAACTTCCCTCAACTTGCTGGCCACACTCCTTTTCATGCACTCCAGGATACCACTGGCCTTCTTGCCCACAAGGGCACGTTGCTGGCTCATGGTCAACTTGCTGTCCACCAGCACTGCCAGGGCCTTCTCAGCAGAGCTGCTTTCCAGCAGGTCAGCCCCCAACCTGTACTGGTGCATGGGGCTGTTCCTCCCCAGGGGCAGGACCTTACACTTGCTCTTGTTGAATTCCATGAGGTTCCCCTGGGCCCAGCTCTCCAGCCTGTCCAGGTCTCGCTGGATGGCAGCACAGCCTTCTGGTGTATCAGCCACTCCTCCCAGTTTGGTATCATCAGCAAAGTTGCTGAGGGCATGCTCTGTCCCTTTGTCCAGGTCATTGATGAATATGTTGAACAGGACTGGACCCAGCACAGACCCCTGGGGAACACCGCTACTTACAGGCCTCCAACCAGACTCTGCCCCGTTGGTCACGACCCTCTGAGCTCTGCTGTTCAGCCAGTTCTCAATCCACCTTGCTGCCCACTCATCTAACCCACACTTCCTAAGCTTCTCTATGAAGATGTTATGGGAGACAGTGTCAAAAGCCTTTGCTGAAGTCAAGGTAAACAACATCCACCACCCTCCCTTCATCTCCCAGCCAGTCATGCCATCATAGAAGGAGGCTATCAGGTTGGTCAAGCATGATCTCCCCTTGGTGAATCCATGTTGACTATTTCTGATAACCTTCTTTTCCTCTACATGCCTGGAGATGACCTCCAGAATGAACCGTTCTATCACCCTTCCGGGGATGGAGGTGAGGCTGACTGGCCTGTAGTTTCCCAGGTCCTCCTTCTTGCCCTTTTTGAAGGGTGACATTGGCTACCCTCCAGTCCTCGGGCCCCTCTCCTGTCCTCTGTGACCTTTCAAAGATGATGGAGAGCGGCTTAGCGACAGCATCCGCCAGCTCCCTCAGCACTCGCGGGTGCATCCCATCGGGGCCCGTGGATTTGTGAGGATCCATTTTGCTTAAATGATCTCTAACCCAATCCTCCTCAGCCAAGGGGAAGTCTTCCTTTCTCCAGATTTTCTCTCTCACCTCTGGGGGCTGGGATGCCTGAGGCCAGCCTTAGCAGTGAAGACTGAGGCAAAGAAGGCATTCAGTAACTCTGCCTTCTCTGCACCCTGCATCACCAGGGCACCCACCTCGTTCAGCAGCGGGCCCACAGTTTCCCCAGTCTTTCTTTTACTAATGATGTATTTGAAGAAGCCCTTCTTGGCATCCTTGACATCCCTTGACAGATTTAGTTCCGAGTGGGCCCTGGCCTTCCTCATTGCATCTCTGCACACCCTGACAACGTTCCTATAATCCTCCCAAGTGGCCAGCCCCTTTTTCCACATACTGTAAACCTCCTTCTTCCATTTGAGTTTTTCTAGAAGCTCTTTGCTCATCCATGCGGGTCTCCTGGCTCCTCTGCTTGACTTCTTCCTCACAGGGATGCACCAATCTTGAGCTTGGAGGAAGTGGTACTCGAATATTGACCAGCTCTCTTGGACACCCACCCCCCACCACCTTCTGAAGCCCTAACCCATGGGATTCCTCCAAGCAGGTCTTTGAAGAGGCCAACGTTAGCTCTCCTGAAGTCCAGGGTTGTAATCTTACTTGTTGCCCTGCTTCTACCACGCAGGATCCTGAACTCCACCATCTCATGGTCACTGCAGCCAAGGCTACCCCCAACCCTCACATCCCCAACCAGACCTTCTTTGTTAGCATAAGGTCCAGCAGCACATCTCGCTTCGTTGGCTCCTCCACCACCTGTGTCAAAAAGTTATCCTGGTCTGCAGGAACCTCCTGGATTGTGCACGCCCCGCCGTGTTGCTTTTCCAGCAAACATCAGAGCGGTTGAAGTCCCCTATGAGAACCAGGGCCTGCAACTGTGAGGCTACTTCCAGCTGTCTCTAGAAGGCCTCGTCGACTTCCTCTTCCTCATCAGGTAGCCTGTAGCAAACGCCCACAACGGTGTCACCCATATTTGCCTGCCCCTTAATATTTACCCATAAGCTCTAGACTCGTTCTTCCTCCACCCCTAGGCCGAGCTCGATGCATTCCAGTTGCTCCCTTACATAAAGAGCAACTCCCGCACCTCACCTGTCTTTCCTAAAAAGTACAGAGCCATCCATGACAGCATTCCAGTCATGCGAGCTATCCCACCATGTCTCTGTAATTGCAATGAGATCCTGGCCCTGCGACCGCACACAGATCTCTAGTTCCTCCTGTTTATTGCCCATGCTGCATGCCTTGGTGTACAGGCATTTCAGAGAGGTACTTGAGCATGCGGGTTTCCCTGGAGGGGTGCACAAGGACCCACTATAGCCATGCAGACCCTTGAGGTGGTTGGTCTTCTGATTGTCACCTCGTGAGGCAGCTAAGGCACCTTTGTCGCTGCTCTGCTTGGCCTGGCTTACTCTCCCGTTGGATGTGATGGCATTAGCATTGCCACTTTGGACTCCACCCCCCGAGTCCTTCAGTTTAAAGCCCGCCTCACCAAGTTGGCCAGCCTGCTGCCAAAGATCCCCTTGCCCCTTCTAGACAGGTGGATTCCATCCCTCCCTAACATGCTATGGTACCTGGGGAATGTCCCATTGTCATAAAAGCCAAAATCCTCGCAATGGCACCAGCCATGTGGCCAAGAGTTGATTTGCATTATTCGTCCATTACTGGCTGCCCATTTTTCTCCAACTGGTAAAATGGAGGAGAAGATGACTTGGGCACCAATATTTTTCACTTGCTCCCCAGGGCTTTATAGCCTTCCTTGGTTCTGCCCACGCTCCGGCTTACAGCATCATTTGTGCCCATATGGAAGAGTAACAGCGGATGGCAATCTGTGCTCTTGACAAGCTGTGGCACCCTCTCAGCAATGTCTCAGATCTTGGCTTCCAGAAGGGAGCAAACCTCTTGTGACTCCCTCTCAGGTTGGCAGATGGGTGCCTCAGTGCCTTTTAACAGAGTCACTCACTACGAGCACTCATCTCTTCTCTTTATGATATCTACTCTGTGCTGCTGGTACAGTTGCACCTTGGAGACCTTGCTTGTGAGTGTCCAAAGCTGTTAGAGCTTCATATCTGTTGTTGGTAGTGATGCTGGAGGGTGGAGACTGAAGCAGAGCCCTGCTTTTGTGGATCACCAGGGTCCAAGGTGCCTCGTTCTCAGTGGTGTCCAGTACAGGAACGTGGTTCTGAAACCACCTATCCATCTCTTCCTCAGCTCCACTAATACTGCGCAGCTGTTTAACAGTTTCCTGCAACTCGGCCACCTGACGCAACAGATCTTCAACCCTTGCTCACCTTGTGCAGGTACTTGCCTTTACACCAGGAGAAGGGTCTGGGCGCTCGCTGCAACCTGCTGCCTGTACTGAAGCCTTCTTCCTTAACAGTTCCCTCTGGGTGGGTGCATCAGACATCTCTGGGGCTTTCGCCGTAGGAACACTGGTTTTAGCTCTGAGGCGAGTGCCCATCATTTTGGCAGAAACCTAGAGCACTCACCCGGGCTGTGGGCCTATGAGCAGGATGCCGCGCCATCCCCTGCTAGCAGCGCTCCCAGTCACTCGTGCTCCCTCGAGCCGTTTCAGTCTCTTGTGGTTGCTCCTGGCACGGCCCAAGCCGCGTCAGCCTGGCTTGCGAGAGCTGCTGGGAGCTGGCGGGCCACCCTCCTCTTCCTCAGGTTTCCCTGGCTCCGGGAACGCCCTTGTCTGCCCCAGTCCAGCGCCTGGCCGCGGGACTTATCGTTGCCGCTGCTGCGTTTCCTGCCGACTGAGGATAAATGGAACTGGATGTGAACTGATTTACCATGCTTCTCAGGTGGCTTTGGGGGCCAGTGCTGAGCAAAGTATTGTTGCAGCCGAACACCAATTTGGATACCTTTGCTAGGGGCTGAAAAGTCTCAGGACTACCATTGTATAGCTCAGAGATACAGCACTCAGTTGCAAAGCGCAGTGTGGTTCCCCTGTGAGTGTGAGTGCACTGTTCTGTTTCTGCATGGCCTTGCTCCCAGTCGTTACAGGTGCAAATGACTACGTTGTAGTGCTCTACAAGATAGTTTTGATCAAGGTCCTTTGCATCTAGACATCAATTGTCATAGCAACTCTGTATTGTATGGATTTATGTTATGAAGCTGTAATAGAGCTGTTGGTCATCCCTTTGAAATAAGGCATAAATCACTAATGCAGCTTCCCAGTGACAGGACTTCTTCAAGTATTATTCTAACAGAGAAACTGATTTGCACTACATGATGTGTCTGTCAGCAAAGAGGAATGATAAGAGTGAAACTTTATACATGTATGCTATAGACATTTTTATTTGTAACCAGACTGTAAAGTCGCCTTCTACATTGAAATGCATTGGTGTCATTAAAAGCCCCAGTGGAGGTTGTGCAAGGAATTAATAACCTCAGATAGTATGTCTGAAGCTCTTGCTTTTGTCATGTCCATGCCCCATGTAAGGTATGCTGTACAGAAGTTGAGTGCTACTCATATCAAGGCAAATGGAGAACATACACACAGATGATTAAGTAGTGGAAATTTTGTTTCATATTTGTTCCTCATTGACATGATTCTTAGGATTGTGTGGAATAGTAGCTAAAGTATCTTTTTGTCATTGCTGTGGAGACGAGGTACCTGTGCAAACATAGTAGACTGCTGTTGGGTGCCATTGATCAAGAAAGTGGAGTCATACAAAATCAGCATTACAGACATCTATCAAATGGTTAAAAATTATCTGCTGCCAGGTCGCAAAATATAATGCTAAATAAGCAAGGCATGGTCTATCATGAAGGAGAATGTGTTTTATCTGATCTGCTGCTAACTTATAAAATCTCCATTCTTGGAAGTTTTCAGGACAGGTTTTACACAAAGCCACAGTGATTTGACATCACTTTGGGGAAAGTTCTGCTTGGAGCAGTAAATTGGGACTAGAAACCTACAAGGTGTTCTTACAACCATCATTTCTGTGGTACAGATGGTAAAAACTCCAGATAATCTTTCAGTCAAGCAAACCATTCTGCATGTCTGCTTTGTATACCAACATTAAAGCCTAACAGTTGGTCTAAGACAGCTACAACACCTGCAATATAGCATCTAAGGATGCTATGAAAGCACTTTAGGGTGCAAGACATTCACAAGAAAACAAATGTCAGTCTTATCTTCCAGAAGAGCAAGAAGGAGCGTCCAGACAACTACAGGGTGGTAAGCCCTACCACAGTTCCTGTGAAAGCTATGGAGCAACTAATCCTGGAAACCATTTCCAGACACATGAAGGACAAGATGGTCATCAGGAATCATCAGCGTGGAATTACAAAGGGGAAATTGTACTTAACCAACCTGATAGTTTCTACAAAGAGGTGGCTAGCTTGGTGGATGAGGGGAGAGTCACGATGTTGTTTACCTCAACTTTAGTAAGGCTTTTGACACCATCTCCGATAACGTCCTCATTGACAAGATGACAAAGTACAGATTATATAATTGGACAGGAAAGTGCTTTGAAAACTGTCTGAATGACTGGGCCCAGAGGGTCTAAAGAAGAGAAAGCTCAAGAGGGATCTTATCAGTGTGTATAAGTACCTGATGAAGGTGGGGAATGAAGAGGGGGGAGACAGACTCTACTCAGGAGTGCCTAGTGACTGGACAAGAGGCTACAGGCACAAATTGAAACACATGAAATTCCATCTGAACACAAGAAAACACTTTCTTTTTACTGTGGAGGTGGTCAAACACCAGAATAGTTTTCCCAGAGAGGTTGTGGAGCGTCCATCCTTGGAGATATTCAAAACCCAACTGTAAATGGTCCTGGGCAACCTGCTCCAGCTTGTCCTGCTTCAGCAGTGGAATTGGACAAGGTGTTCTCAGGAGACTGGTATATCACAGTGGTACTTTCTGGCTCCTGAAATTCTGACACTATATAATAATGTTCAAAGCCCCATGGGACTAGCAGGATCTCCAGGCTGACTAGATTCATCCTCACTACCACAGGCAATTATGTGAGTGTGGACCATAGTAAAAAGAACACATAACACACAGGCAGAGATGAGGACAGCTTAGAGGAGAAGTTTGATTTAGGTTTGGTTTGATTTGTAAGCGGATTTCCTTTTTCTGTGTATCACTGAAGTACAAGCTAGAAACATCTCGAGATGAAGGAAAAGAAACAGAATATTGTGTCAGTACTGTTGAAAGAACAAGGATGGGAAGAACGTAACACAATGTCAATGTTCTGGCAAGCAGAAGTGAATTTTGCATTTGGAACTTTAGGTTCCAAATGTTCCATGAACGTTAGGTTGGAAGGGTCTAGGCATTTGCCCAGATTGAGACCAAATGTCCCTCTGCTTAATGGAACTCCTACTTAATGGTATTATTTAGCAATAGAACTGAAATGGAAGGTTCTCCCAGAAAACATTATGCTTTAATGTCTCCATTACATTTGTTAGTAGGAGATATCAGACCAATTTACCTGGTCTTCTGAATATTTTCTGAGTATTTTCAGAAGTTCTTTTCTCAGTTATCTCCCCATCTTTACTGGTAAAGGATACCTTCAGCTTTTTAATTCTCCTGCTTCCATATTCTCAATTCATAGCTCAAAACTTGTTGTGTCATCATGTGTTTTGTTGTTGTCTACATGATATATACAAATGCTATCCATCGCATGCTGCTGTTTCAGCTTCATACAACACTTACGTTGCTTGCCTGCCTACACTCATCCCATAGGAAAGCAAGCAAAACAGTGAGCTATTTTTTCTGAGATGCTCTGTCAGTGGTGAAAATAGCAATTATAAGATAATCAGACAATCAGGGAATTATAAGATAATCAGACCAAAGTAAATAGTTTTTGCTTTAATCAGATCTCATTAACTAATGACACTATGATGATAAAGTACTTCTGCTAGCTGATCAGCATTACTAGGTACTGGTAATTAATGAGTTACGTATGCCTTTTTGGACTGCCATTTCATATTTCTGCATCAAAATGGTAGGGCATGTATGGTTTGTGATTAAATTCTGTTGTGACCTTAACACAGAGGTCCATTTCTGGTTCTAGGGCTGTGTTGTACTAGAAATGCTGATAGTCATTTGAGTGAATAGAAATGGCTAGGACATGAAAGCACAGAACTGAACTGCAAAAGAGGATGTTCTGTTTTCCACATGAGGACTCAGGGGTCAGCTCAGGCTTGATTTTGCTGACTGCTGTGCTTCTAAAGGACCATGTTTAAAGATTCAGAGGAATGCATTGGATTGTAGCCCAAACCTGTATGTCCTGTGAGGAAGTAAGACTGATTTTTGGTAGTAGTTGTCATCTCAAAGCTAATGTGGTTTCTTTTGGTTTCACAGTCAGACTGTAGTTCTCTCCAAGTTTTCTCAAAAAATGCTATCTTCATGTTGTTTGCATCATCACTTACGTCCAATGTTTGTTTCTGCTGAAAAGTGAGAAAAATATCAAACATACCAAGAAAAGGGAGAGGGAAGGGAGTCAGGGAAATTGTATCAGTACCTGCTGAGACTGGAAAGACAGGTAAACAGAACAGCAGAGATTTTAACAATTCTGAGATCATAAAAAACCTTTTCCTTTCCGTTCAGCAGTATCTGGACCCTAGAATAATTTTTTGTCCAAAGGACAGGTGCTCTGCTTCAGCAGTCATCTGTGAGCAGTGATCTGCCCCTTTCCCAATCTCAGCTGTCTATAGCACATGTCTTTTCAATGCTTTTTGTGTCTATCCCCAGAAGCAGCAGCTATTTTCAGGAACAGTCTTGTTCCCTGTAGGCATACTGCTGCCCTGGCTCACCTCAGTCAACATACTGTGCAGAAGTACCAATATTTTGGGGAATCTCTAGCTGATGATTCACACTCTCTTTACTCTAAAACAATATATGAAAAATGAATTTAAAGTAATCTGTTTTTTTTTCTTTTACAATGAGGCTATTAGAAAACAAACATACTGTTATATCAGATCTAAAACACCAAGTTTGTTTCTTAAGTTGCTTTTTAAAAAGCTTTCTAAGAAGTGCTGTAAATTCACAATTTTTAGGAAGTTTAGATATGATCTGAAAGATTTGTCTTCCTCCCACCTGCCTGTGTGCTTTGGGGATTAACATCTGAGATGATCTCTGAGAAATGTCGAAAGGAAATGTTTCAAAAAAGACTAAAAACCTCCCACTTTTCCAGTTGGAACTAGTCTGTGAATGCATAATGCCTATTGAAAAAGAAATCGCCTGGCTTTGTTGTATGTTCAAACTAGGCAAGTGCACACACTGGCATAAACTTACACCTCATATGCCAACCTGAAAATTACTCATGAAATCTGTCCTCCATGCAAGCAACACAACACGGTAAGAGAACCTGAAGTTCTCTTTACTTAGTGACCCTTGGAGTTAACATTCTTTGCAAAACCCTTAGATGCATTTGTCAAGCAGTGTGTAACAGCAGCAATCTATACCTGCCCTCTGTTAGAAGGAAAAAAGGTGGGAGGGGATTACAGGTGGATAGGTGGTGTAAGTCGTATGAAAGGCTAGGATGCAATCAAGAGTTGTATAGGGAAGAGAGGAGCTACTATGAGGGGACTAAGGTGGGAACTAACTGTATCTTCTAGTATCCAATGGGGAGTTACAGTGAAAACAGAGCCAGGCTCTTCTCAGGAGCAAATAGTAAAAGAACAAGAGCCAACAGTCTCAAATTATAATAAGAGAAAATCCAGTTGAATATAAAATGCTTACTTGTGAAATTAGCACAGCACTTGAACAGCTGCCCAGAGAAGATGGGGAATCTCTGTTCTTGGAAATGTTCAGGACTTGTCTGGACAAGGCCCTGAGCAACAGGAGTTAGCTCTGAAGTTACCCCTACTCTGAGCAGGCAGTTAGACTAAAGACTTCCAGAAGTCTTTTCCATTACCACTTATTCTAAGATTCTATGAGGTTCTATAGCAAAATAACTCCAGCTACTGTTTTGCTGTCCCATTTGCATTTTGAATACCTTCTTTTTTTCCCCTGCACCTGTCCTCTCCATATATAGTGGGAGTCATTGCTTGTGGCTAATGTGCTTTTATACAGCTGAGAAAGGAGTTCTAAGCCCCTGACTTCACCTGAACAAGGGAACTGGCAGATTGATAAAACGTAGGTCACTCTGGTGCCTTCCTGCTCCACCACACTCCCCATGCCTCTCTCCTGCTACTCCTGCCTGCAAAAGAAAAGCACGGTCACCAATGAAGGCAGCCTTCTAGAAGCTAATTTCCCATTTCTATAACACTCATGGGGCTTTGTAATTTGAAAGTAATTATGATACTGTGGGGTTTTGTCCTCTATTATGCTGAGTTCAATCTGTATGAATTGGGCCACTTACAATGTTATTGACAAGACGTTGAAATGACAGCATATATATGTATTTTTTATGGAAGTAGTATGTGTGGGATGTATTTTACAGGTAAAGGAGAGTGACTGTTAGATTATCTTCTTAAAGCGGGGATTTTTTCTTCATTATATACATAGAATACCATGTATCCTTTATAAAATTACCTTCTAAGTGAAGGAAGTTTCTCTTGATTATTTACAATCAAATCTCCATGTGGTAAATTAATTTATGAATTAATATTAAATTTAAGACAAATCCTGTAAGATATAATCTCTGAGAAGGTTCTTCAAACTAGCTCTGTAGTGAAAACATGCTGTCCTAAGTAATATTCTTGTCTATCTTCTCGACCATGTCGACCCCTATTAAAAGTATGAGATAGTGTAAAAAGGCTCTAAAACTCCTAATTCTGCACATAGGAAGGTCCCCAGAACAAGTCCTGCAAAAACCAAACCAAAACTGAACCAAAACTGTGAAACTTTAATAACATCTGGCAAGGGCTAGTGGGTGCATGTGAGAATAGAGTCATACTCTACTGTTCTGTAGAGAACCATGGGAGCAGAGAGAGGCCCTCTTAGTATTAGTGACTGGCTCCCTAATCCTACAAGCACAGCGGGTGTGAATTGCACACTACGCCTTTTAGAGGCATGCCCAGTATCTGGCTTTTTTGGATGCAACTTTGTGTTTAAAGTGACAGGACAATCCCCAAGAAGAGTTTTAATACTTTTGCCTTAAGATCAGAGTCAAGGCAGAAGCGACCTGCTTTCTCTTTTCTCCAGTGCTGTATTTGTTACTCATCAGGGACACTCTTTTGTGTAAATACTGTATTGCAGTTTCTTTCTCATGCTTTGTCCTCAGCTCATGATCTTCTTTTCCTGTCAGTGGGAAGGAAAAGAAAAGTTTTAAACATATGTCTGTTTCCGATGTCAACGGTCATTTTGTCATTAGTATTTTAATGCAAAGCTTTGATCAGTGGCTTGGGTTCAAACCTGGAGTCCAAGATAGACCTTCTTATTCAAGCCTTGAGAAGATTAGGCTCAGACCCTGTGGTGGTTACCCAGACTTGTTGGATTGCTGAGGAAAGCCTATCAGCCAATTGCACCTGGCCTGCAAGCTGTTTGCGTATCTCTTCATTAATGCTGGCCTAACAGAACCTACATACACTGAACTCACTGATGCTTTCAAAACCTTCGTGGTAGGTAACACCCATAATGGCATTGGAAACCTAAATGTTCTTTTTGATCACTGTGATTTGAAGACACTCAGCACTGCAGTAGGCAATCTCAGTTTGTTATGTGATGGAGAAATATGTGATATGCTTTTGATGTGAAGAAAAGTACAAGCCAGCTTCCCAGGGCTGAATGTGACTGAAGTCTGGTTATCACCCCAGAACTGTGCAATTAACAGTATCGGCAAGGACTTAATTTTGCAACTCTGAAGGTAAGAAGGCAAGGTGGCCACTGTTGAAGAGAGACCTACCTTTCTTTTACTGTCATTAGGTGAAAGATGAGGCAGAAAGGGCAGTACACAGCAGTGCTTAAAATACCTCTCAAACTGGTTAATGAGCTGTTCTGATCAAGTTTTCTTCGCTGCTTCTTGTCCAGTGCAAGCAAAAATGACACATTCTCAGTAAAGGCAGGCAGACCCTTGTGAATTCTCTCTCTTCTTTTTTTTTTGGTGATTTGTCTTTTCTTTTTTTAAACAAGGTGGGTTTGGTTTTTTTCGTTCTTTATTATTCTTTTAATATTAATGCTATTAAAGATTCATGCAGTGGGCAAGAGAAGTGGATGGTTTGAAGTGCTGTCAAAGTGTAAGTTCGAAAAACAAAGCATGAGTCTTTCCTCTTTCAGTTATAGTCAGCTCAGTGATTACTGGCAAAGGAGATGAAAACATTGTTTGAGTATCTTTATATAAATGGAGGGGGCTGAGAAAAAAAATCTGGTAGAATTACTTACCTTAAAGTCCTAGAATCACAAAAGTGTTAGCAGAAAGGGACTTCTAGAGGTTTTTCTGGTCCAAGCCATTACTTGAAGAGTAACTGATCTAGCTATGAACTGATCCCTTGAAAATGACAGCAGTATTTGACAGATAAAATCCTAGTCATTTTGTGAGGAAAGTTTCTCATTGCAAGAAAATGAAAGAAAAGCGCTTTAAAAGAACAGTGATTAACTACACTGCAAACAGTATCTTTTACTGCTGAATTACAGTTTAGTTTCATTCTACATAGATACCATGTGATACAATCCCTAGACCATAATCTTTAGACCATAAGAAAATGGAGGCACTGTATTAGTTTTTGTGAAGGGAAAACCAATAGAAATAGGTTTCTAAAAAATGAAAAGTTGACAAATACTGGCAAAATACATCTTCAAGTATGCTTTATTTGCAGGTGATTAAAAAGATTTTTAGGCAAAAAACTAGTCAATCTCATCTAATACATGATGGAACGTGATTTAGTGCCTAATGCCAGGCAGACTGGAAAATGGGTAGATAGGACTGATGATGCAGTTTGTGATGAATTACATGTGATTAAATGGTCAACATTCATATAGTAAAAAGACTTGATACATATGTATGAAGAATTATAAGCAGTTAATATTTTAACTATAAGCAGGAGATATTGTAAGAAAAAACGAGTGTAAGGGGATGGGGAAGCTACAGATATCTTAGTAGTATCGGAAGCCATAGACTTTTTTTTAAAGACATAAGCTTGTTCCTGCAAATCACTGCACTCTTGAGATTAGTATTTGCAATTTAAAACTTATCTAAAACATCACCAAAAGGAAACACTAATTCCTATTTTTTTGAAAATTATTTTGTATTAAGAATCTTGCAAAGAATTGAAGTATGGCATGGCCAAGAAACATGAATTACCCAGCATTTCAGAGACTTTGCATTCATCACATTTAAATACTATATGTCTGATTTCAGAAGGTCTCATGCAAAATCCAGCTATAAAAACTCACCACAGAATATTTTCAAGGATAAAAAGCTAATATTTTTTTTAAAGCTCTGACAGACATCCAGTTGTGAAGGTGAATTTTAAAACTAATGGTCTATATTTTCCAGAAGGCGTTCAAAAAGACAGCTGTTGAACTTTCTGTAAATGCCCAGCTCTTATCTACACTTTACATGGAGTATTTACCAAAGCTGTAACTTTGGACAGTTAATGGAATATATCACTGCCTGGAGTAGTGCCAAAGGTAACATCATTATCTTTCCATAACTGCATAATTAAATAATCACAAAACAAATTCCTATTACGAAATGACATTTTTTTTCTCATGTACAATATATATATTCATTTATATTGAATATAAGTCCAGTAATACTATCACAGTAATATGCTGTAGTGGTCTTTCATACTGAGAAAACTGCCCTAATCATCTTTAACATGCAAAGCTTGGAAGAACCAGAAATTCACGTAAGTTGAATAATTTGTATATGCATCTTCTGCCATCCTAAAGTTAACCAGAACACTCAAGACTGTTGCTTATTTTTCCTATATGTTTGACAAAAGTTACAGTTCTGTATACTGTACATTCGCAGCAGGATCCCAGCCCCCTGTACTATCTGCAAGGATCAGGTTACCACTTTCCATCAGAGTAAACATTCTAGTATTTAATATAATAATCTTGTGAACAGTTGTTCCTAGCTTGAAGTTCAGCAGTTCAGGACTTGATAAAATTCTCCTTTTCATCTCTCTGAAAGGTTTCTTGCTAGCGCATTTTGTAGTCATTAGATACTGACATTTCACATAGCTGTCCTTTAAAATCCAAGTCTACTGTGAAATCCAGGTCACGCTGTAAAAAGATTTAAATGTAACATGTAAGTAAGACCATAAATTTAGTGTATAAATTCAGTTATCATTGCTCCGGTTGAAAAGACCTGGTGATTCAAGAGGTATCTACTGTGGTTTCTAACTTCTTTTATTTTTGAATGTTGCTAACGCTGAAAAATCAGGATATAGGATGTGTAATAGCATTCACCATACAATCTATGTCTAGGGCATATTTCTATATTCTTCTTAAGGCTGATTTAGTGTCCTGGTTACAACTAGGAAGCTTCTGAAATGCTGTGCTATCATATGTATTCCATAACAACTTAAGTGTATCCCCCATTGAGATGCTCTTAATCTAGAGTGAAGGGCTTTCACACTAGGAGTTACTCCAGAATAGATCTAGTAAACTTTCAATTGTAGAGAAGTCCTCAGTCATTCTTTATCTTACAATGACGTGTTTTTTGGAAAGAGGCACTACATAGCCCTACAAGACAATGCTGTCTCTCTACAAGCTTTTGAAAGGCTTCATGTTTCAGAAGAACAAAGCACTAACAAATCCTGTTGAACCAAGGTGGTCTCTCTGTCTTACAATAACTGTCAAGAACAGATTAATTTTAGCACCTAAATCTGCATTCAGGTGCTTACTGCTGTGCAAACAAATTTGAAATATTTTCTTCATTTTTCCCTCAAAAGAAGATTGATACATTCAACTCAAAAGAAAATGTTCCAGTACCCCAAGGACAACATAAAGGTGGGAAACAGACTATCTTCCTCTACTTTCACAGCAAGTGGTAGCTTCAGGAGTGAATGCCAAGTTTATTTGGTGTTTATTTCTTCCCATGTATCAACACTACCATGAAAACCATATCCTATCTGTATTTGGTACAAAAAAGGACAAGTAGTGCAAAAAAGGAAGGCAATGTTAAGATTTGCTGCAGTCAACAAATGCAATATTTCAACAATTACAACTGCATGGATGGATTATAACTAGGTTATTTTAATGGCTGTATGTTGTAATAGAAAGTGAAGAGATTCTGCTCAAGGTTTTTGGCAGAAAATGGTGCCACTGTTTCTCCCAGAAGCTATAGTTCTCATGTCTTGCTCTTCTGTAGAGGCATGGGTTGTCCATCAGAGCATGTCTCACAGTCTCCTTACAAGTTAAAAGCAGCACTGAATAACTGACATCCTTTGTGAGGGATTCAGCCCATAGCAGAGAAATTGAGGAAGTTTTCACCAGTCATGATAGTATGATATCCATCATGCTTTAGCTTTAGTCTTATATAAAACATCTGTATTTTCTGTGGAAAGCCACAATTTTTAAACAACCATATCACCTGATTAGTGAGTTCAAGTACATTTGATTAGTGAGTTCACTGAACTCTGTTACTTAATTTCCTAAAGGAGAGTTCTTGGGCACTGAGTGGGAAATTTGGCTGTCGATGTAGAACTGAAGTACTTATTCTTGATCACCCTGTGTTGGCAGAAGGGATCTTGCCACTGATTTTAGTGACAGTATGAAGATACCCTTACCTACTTGTGTCACAAAGTGTGAGTCAAGCTGATTGCAGAGGGCAGCTGACTTGGTGATGCACTTGAATCATTCCTTCTTTCCCTTGCTAGCTTGTTTGCAGACTGAGTTCTATAACATTAGCACTGCATCACCATTGCTGTCACCAGCTTTAGTGAAGCTGCAACTAGAGCTCTTACTAATAAACATGAATTTAGAGCCTTCAGCATGCTCATTATTTACTTATATGCATTTTATTTACTGTTGATTATAGTTAGTGATCAATAGAGCTGGAATTAGAATCAGTGATACTGACTCACCACATTTTTTGCATTTGGTTTCATGGATATAGTCCCATAGATTTCTTCTCCTCGTCTCACAGTTAAATAGTCCTCTAAGTAGAAGACGGTTTGCTTCCAGTGAGTATAGGGAGCATCAGGTGCTAAAAAATACATATGGGTATTATTTATAGAAGTTTCATCTTTTCTCACAAATCAAATTAAGACTTGGGAACAACTAAAAAAGCCTTTCTTCTCATTGAATGCTTTAACTTACATATGATATTAGCAAACATCCTTTACAACAATGCAATTCTATTGACTGTCAGAAGCTTTTTTTTAAAACTGTCAGGACAGGAATTTTTTAACAGTTCTTTTTTTACAAAATTCTAGAATCAGAAGACTGATATTCTACCCTTGTCAGAAACTGTGTTGGCAAACTGATACCTTCTAAAGGAAAAGTATTTTACCAGATAATTTCTGGCTATGTGTTTAGACAGTTTTTAATGACTGTTAATCTCAATTACTAAATGGAGAGATCATCTTGCAGGAGTTCAGATCCAGAATCTGTTTTCCATTTGGACATGCCTCTGTAAAATTTCTAACAAAAACATGTTAGACCAAAACTAAACTGAACTTATATTTTAAATCATAACTGCTAATCTTGTACACACATGTGTACAAGTGCACATGCCCTTATGCAGAACAATCCTCCTTAGAAAAGCCTGACATATCTGAAAACTTGTGCTCCATGAACAGGTTGTGTGTGTGGAATGAAGGCACAGGTCTCCAAGTCCACTCCAAATCACACACTTATTTTCTTGATAATTAAAAAAATGACATATCAATGAAGTGGCACTTCCTCATGTTCTAGAGACTTGGATATTTCACTGAATTCAGCAGACCCTTGCCAACAGACACTACCTGGGAATCCAGACCAGTCTTCTAGACAGTGGTGACTATTCTTTCAGTTACAGAAGGCCAAATGACCTTTTCATGGAGTAACTTGTTCCGTGCCTACCTTATGATGTGCTGAATAGATGCAGAGAACCACTTCCCTCAACCTTCTGTCTGCACTCATGCTAATACAGGTTAGGATGATTGGCCAGATTTGTTGCAAAGGCATACTTCTGACTCATGTTCCATTTGTTGCTCAGCAGAATCCAAGAGTCTTTTCCAACAAAGCTGATTTCTGTCCAGTTGGCCCAAGCAACAGCATGGAGTTGTTCAGTCCCAGCTGCAGGACTTGGCATTTGGCATTGCTGAACTTTATAAGGTTCTCATCAGCCCATTTTGAACCTGTGTAAGTCTCTCTAAATAGCAACCCTTTCTCTCCAGCCTATGCTTCTCCCAGTTTGGTATCTTCCACAAATTTGCTGAGAGTGTACTCTATCCCATCATCCAGGTTGTTAATAAGGATGTGTGTGGAATGATTACTGGGGGTGAGATTATTGAGGTTGAAATTATTGAGGCTAAAGTTATATTCACATTTCATTCCAGGGTGGAATGCGGTTGGCATGCTGGAAATTGGTTCAGTGATTGTCCCCTAAGCAACACCACCCGCACTCTGAGATGTCAGGAACACTGAGGGAGCTCGGTGTCCTAATCTAAGGGAGATAACTGGAGGAGGGAGTGAAGTGAAGGCTTCATGGTCAAACTTGTCCATAAATCACTGCAGATCCAGGGGCTGGATAGAACCATGCCCGGACAAGCGCAGTAACATTGTGCCCTGTGGGTGAACTTTGCTTATTATAACCTCTTTATAATACTAAAACACACACCTCCATCCCAAAGTTACCTGTCTCCAAGGTATGACCACCCCTCACTGAGCGTGTGCTCTGAATTTCTCTTAGTCTATACCTTTAAATCGAGGTGAGGAATTTCTACAGCAATCAATAATGAAAGTATGTATGACTAGAGTCACTCAAGCTCCACCTAAACATAAGATAGTACAAAAATGACCCCAGGAGTGGGGGACATTAGGGAAGATACCATTGTGGACTACTGGGATCAGTCGATGGGCTGAACCTCTCTTCTCCCCCATAGGGACACCTATTGGGTAAGACTCGAACACTTGGTTATACCAAGTGGACCCCGGGAAACTTAGAGAACAAGCTTGTTATTTTTGTTTTGTGTTTTAGCACTTTATACTTGCACGTGCTTTGCAGACAGTGTATTTATCACTGGCAATCCAATAAGAACCTGTATTTCTCTTGCTTCAATAAACCACAGTATTAGTGAATCTGGCTGTGAAGAGTTGTTGGGCATGACTAGAC
The DNA here is from genome assembly GCA_031468815.1 of Morus bassanus. NCBI lineage: Eukaryota > Metazoa > Chordata > Aves > Suliformes > Sulidae > Morus > Morus bassanus. The sequence continues at coordinate 134,549 of CM062571.1, read as the reverse complement.
TACTCGTGATTGTACTGTTAGTGAATCCCTTGTGGACTAACAGTGCTGAATTTGGTATCACTCAGAATCTAAGCCCAGCCACCCCCAGCCCCTCTGACATCTGAGGACCAGCTGGATTGCAAGGGGGTTTATTTTCTGCCAGATTTCTTCACCTATTCATGCAACAATGTGCAACAATATTGACCTCACTGTTGGTCACCTGTGGGATGCTAATAATAACTGGCCTCCAGTTTGACTTTGTTGATTGACACATTTTGAGCCAATTTTTCACCCATGTTATTGTTCACTTATCCAGTCTGAATCTCACCAATAGCGCTGTAAGGATGCTATGCAAGGTTGTATAAAAGGCCTTGCTAAAGTCAAGGTATACGACAGCCACAGATCTTCCCTCATCCACACAGCTAATCATCTAGAGGACAGTCAGGTTGGTCAGATATAATTGGCTTTGGTAAATCCATGCTAGCTGTTCTCAATCACCTTCTTGCCCTTCATATAGCTGGAAATAGTTTCCAGGTGGATTTGTGTCATAACAGGAACTGAGGTGAGATTGACTAGCCTGTAGTTCCATGGATTGTGCTTACTGTACTTCTTAAAGATGGGTGTGATAGCTGCCTTTTTCTAATCATCAAAAACCTTCCCCCATCACCATGACCTTTTAAAGATGTTAGAGGTTAGCCTTACAATGACATTGGCCAGCACCCTCAGCATGCTTGGATGCCTCCTATCTGGTCCTATGGTTTTGTTTAAGGTTCTGTAGTCCTCATGACATACCTTGAGGCACTACTCAAGTACCATCATTGTATAAAAACCCTACTTCTCCAATGGCTGCAAGGCACCTCTCCCATTATTTTAGATACTTTGTATAACAGTTAACACCTCCACATAAACAGTACTTGTCTTAGTGCAATTAGATGGGCACCAACCAATTGGTTCCCCCAGGCTTCAGAGTGGTCCCTAGATCTGCTATAATTGGTGATATGGCTGTAGCCTCATTTGCATCAAAAAAGGCCAGAGTGAACTTTGGTTTTAGAAGAAGCCCTTGTCAAAAAACACAAGCAACTTGAACGTGGACTTGAAAATCTTAAGAATTTGACTTTGCATGGATATCTGGCTAGCAGCTCTTTCTCATTTGCATGCAATGACATCCAGCCTTTTTTATTTGGTGGGCCATACAGCCTGCTGGGGAAGTTAGTTACTGAAGTAAGATGTTCAGAGAATTGGCAGTAAAGCAAAGAAAAGAATTCAATATGAAAAATATAGCATTTGCCAAGTGACAGGAGACAAAATTTGGAGACATAGGAAGCCTCTCCAAGCAAGCCTCCAAGAAGGCTGAGCCACCAGCAGCTAAGAGATCTAGTTGCAGAAAGAATGATGAGAAAGGGCAAGTCATCAAAGATGAAAGGATCCTAGAATGGGAGTGTATGACTAAGCATTCAGAATCTCTGAAGTAGCAGCTTGTGGGAGCTACAGACAGTTTAGAGAAGCTAGGTTTTCAGTCATTGCTGATGAATCCCATTGTTGATAGAAGTTCAGTAATATTGGAGATTATGACTCCTTTCCCTTCTTTTTTATGACAGGTAGACACAAAAGACCTTGTATATATATTTGCAAGTTGAGGTGGGTCTGCAAAAACCTCTCTGTAAGAAAAACACTATGCCAAACTTGGTATCTGTCCTAGGCTTTTGTCCAAATGTAGCCTCTTCTCCTGTTTAACCTCTCTTCTTCCTCAAGTTCTCACTCCTATGTGCTAAGAGAAGCGAAGCCCACCTGTGGTGGTCTTGCAGAACATTTTCTAAGTGCCTGACTGAGCCCCCTTTATTCCATACCCCCAAGAGGCAAGAAGAGTCAAGAAAGTCCTTATCCCAGCCACCTTTTGCTATACTGATACTGGAGCAAGTCTATGTCTACTCTGCAGACAAGCAACTCCTTGCAATAACATAATGGGCCACTTTCATGCCTATTCACTGGGATGTCTAAGAGTCAAGCAAAGAATGGCTGGGGTTGAGGGCCAGATTTGATGATGGGATACATTTGACTGGAAAACATTAATCAAATATCCTAATCTATTTAACATGTTTCTTAAAACGTGTATGTCCGTATGCACACATAAACCAGAAGCACATTCCATTATTCCTTTGCAGATGAAGCCACATTCTCAATGACATGAAAGACCTTTCATGTAGTTCTGGCAATATAAGTAGCCCTCCTTTACAAAGGTAGGTTTTGGTTAACATCACAACACAGTAACTACACCCTTCATTCAAAGCTATTTTTTTACAGAAAACTGGAGGTTTGACTATATTACCTTTTAGAAAAGATTAACGGGCTGCCTTCTGCTGAAAAAGTCGGCCTTCTGTAATAAAAACAAATGCCTAAAACCTGAAGTATTTTCCGCCTTAGATAATTTTGTTCAGCATGAACTCAGAAATATTAGCACTTCAGGATACCACTGTAGTGTCTCACAGATTGTTCACGTCTCCCTAGCTACACTTTGTGATGCCTCTCATGGTGTGGGAAATACTGTAGTATAACACGTTTATAGAATAACCAGGGAAACAGTTACTGAAAAACATAAGAATATGAGGTACCAAATAACATCATCCATATGGTTATACTTCTAAAATCAAATATAAGTATTTCAACAAAGTATTTTGAGCTTTGAATCTCATGTAAAGGGTTGAGAGCTCATGTGAAGGGAGAAAAAAAAAGAGATTTCTAGTCATGTTTAACTTACATCAGGTCCCATTTACACCTATTTGAGTTGTGTAATGGTGGTGCAACCAGCACCAGCTGTAATTTGTTGTTCTTGTCAATAAAGCAGTCATGACATTTTTACATTTTTTGCAACATTGGCTGGTTTATTCACTCTGGTAAATGATGCCTTACAGGATTGGAGTTATTCCTTTAAATATCTGCTCACCAAGGTAAGTTAGAGTTTCACATTAGGGTTGTTAGAGCCAATTTACATCAGCAGTATGTGTGAGGTTATATCCTGGAAAAAAACAATGGTTTTGTTCTAGACAAGCAAGAGCTTTTGTTGAGTTTCGAATTTGGGGGACAATAGGATGCAGAGCTCTTACCTCTCACTGAGCCGACAATTCCCTGTCTAATTTGAGAAATTTGACACAGGATTTAGATATAACTGGTGATGGGCATAAAATCCTGAGTCATAATTCCCACTGAGCCCTAAGCTTGTTAGCCATTGTGAAATCCTGCCTCTGTTTTTGCAGAATTCCTACAAGCAGTTGTCCTTTCCCCATCCTGCTCACCTCCCCCAAAGTGACAATTTTTATCACTGAAATTCAAACCTGGTGGTACAGTAAACCTCCATGTACCATCTGACCAGTAGCACTGATATACTGATAGCAATAGAAATGAAATTAAAAGAAATACAGATTACCTGTAGAAAATCCCATCTTCTTGTGGCACTTTGTAAATTCAATATTAAAATAGGTGACCAAGGCATGAATGTAATCGTTACGCTGGATTTGGAGGCAGAATGCAGAAGTAAATGCCAATTCTTCAGTCTTCACTGTATAAATATCTACTTCCTGTTTTGAGGAGAAAGAAAAAGGCATTTACATGCAGATGTCTGTGACTCTAGGGTAAGTGTTCAGTGATATACTTAAGCATTTTATTTAATGATGAGCAAAAAAGACAACTGGGAGCCCTTTAACACTGCAAGAAATCAATGGTACATTTGAATATATCAAATCATTAGCAAATGATTCAGTTATGTGACTAAGTTGACAGAGTGTGATAAGAGAGGCCACTCACAGAAGAGTGTGTGTCCTTGGGAATGGCAGGGAGGGGCTGTGGAAGCTGGAAGAAATCAAGGTAAAAATGTGCTTGGACAAATATAGGCACAATGAATGTTGAAATGGAGATACAGGTCCCCGTTCTAAGACTTTTCATCATCAGGGACTGTCAGCATAAGGAAAGATGGCAGAGTTGGATTTTTAATAAAAATAAACTTGTGATTTGTTTGAGCATCTCTGGAAGGGAATGTGCTTTGACTGTGTCAAGCAGTCAAAACATTTGAGGCATGACAGGAGCCTGCTTTTTGCTGATAATTCTTTCTAGTCCTGTGTCAGATAACTGATTCCAAATAGTAAGCACAGGGATCTTACTCATGAACTGGACAGAACCAAATCATGGAAATCATACTATGGCTTGATTACAGTAGTTGGGAGCAATGATGTAGTCTCCAAGGTTGGTTATTTCCATCAATATTTGAATCTCACTTTTCAAGGCATAAGCTGAGATTTTTAGATGGATCTGATTTTCCTAGCTCTGTATTGCTTTTATCTGGGTTGTTTCCAAAACTTGTAGTTATGATGGGGAGGATACTAAGTCTGAAATACTATTAATTGTATTCTAATGCTATGGGAAATATCTCCTATCAGTGAACTTTCTGATATCCTCATAAGTGTATCCGGCTTCGCTGTCCTTGTCAGGGCATATTTGGCAAGAGCCAGATACCCCCAAAGTATTTTTCTTTCTATTATTTGGAAAGTCAGTATTAAAAACAAAACTGCTCATGCATACAGAGAAATAGAAGCTTTGTAGGCACAAATCCAAATTTCCTCTACTCTACCAACATAAGCCAGGAATCATATTACTGACCTCACCAGCATTACTTCAGACTCGCACTGCAAAAAGGGAAAGCAGAGTCTAGAATGTCCATTAGAGGGCTCTTTTAGCCTCTTCTATGGCACAATAGAGGGCTTTTTTAGCAATTGCATTCTATAATCTAAGAGAAGTCTGCAAAAATAGACATCAAATGATGCAGCCGTATTTCAGTTACTGAGGTCTTTGCATGGACCACATATCATGTGTTTCTGAGACTTAGAAAACTTATGGAAAGATGATTTAAGCAAGCTATAGTTTTGGCCTGTCTGATTAGCAATACTGTTCAGGAATAACTTAAGCAAAATGAAAATTACACTACTACATTGCAATGGCACCTTGAGTCACTAGTGCTTAAAAGTGACCCATGCTTCTAAGTGGTCATTTCAAGCCAGGATAGCCTTAATTTTTTTTTTCCCTCAAAAGAAGATCAGAAGAAAAAAGCATACTAGGAGTAAGAATTTCTGAAGTCTCCTGGCATAATTCCCATAGCAGCCTGCAAAACTTGCTTTGACAAGCTAGACTGGACTGGTGGGTGACAGCTGCAGATTTCTGTAATTTTTTGGTGGCTTTTTAGTGGTATCACTGTGGGGAAATTGTGAATTAAGTCCGATGATGCGGCACATAAAAGGGATGTAGCTCCCTTTTTCTGGGCTGTGTTGGCTCTGCAGGGTAAAGTGGAATCAAAAGCAGTAGGAAATATTTTTATTAGAGAAGTTAGTAGAAATGTCTCAGAAATATTGGACAGATGTGCTGGATAAAACAGTGGTCACTTTTGCAAGAGTTTTTCTAAAGACAGAAACATGCTTTTTTTACTATGCAAGATATGAGAAATGTGGGTTTTTTTGTTAATTAATATAGTGTTGAAACTGGTCTGATCCTGTGATCATCCTTTTGGTGATCTCATTGAATGGTTCTCTGGCTACCATATATTCTTACATTAAATATCACTGCTCACTGAATGTTAATTACAGATAACAGCACAGGGGACAAATGCTATCTTTGCATAAAATAAGTGGAAAAGTCATAATTTACCAGATTGCATTCCGATTTCAAAAACAACAACAAAATGGGCATAATTAAGCAGGGATCTGATCAAAATACAGCTCTTGATTATACTAAAAAATAAAATGCGTTAAGCTGAGCAACAATAAAAGTGTCAGAATTATCAGCTAAATAAGGAGGTCCAGACTGTGGTTGACACTGCATGAAAGACCATGACACATCCCATGCTACATGTCCCTGTTGCAGAGAGACAGATAGAGGTCCAGTTTTTACATTCACTGCATAAAGAATGGTTCTTGGGCTGTCCTGTGGCACAAACTGCTTTAGGACTGAGCAAATGATGTATAGAAAATAATTTAGAATCGCAGGGATGATGACAGTGAGGTTGAGATGCAATGCTGCCAGCTGCTATGTATTTCTTGTTTGAATGGTATCACCCTAGCTGAAGGCAACCTAACTAATGAGAGAAACAGCCCTGAGTCAGGTTTGCTGATGGGAAAAATGCTGACTTGCTGCCTGACCTGTTCATGCGAATTGTAATTAAGGTTGCTTCTAGAGTGCCACCGCACCTCTTTTCTGATCCCGTTCCCAGCCAGTCAGCTTACTCAGCTAGGATTGTGTGAGCATGGAGAAAAGTTAAAGATTCAAATGCCTGGTTTTGGTGGAGTTGGTTGGTTGGTTGGTTTTACATTTGGGGTCCCCCCCCCCCCATTGCACCAGCTGTCTTGGTTTGGACAAAGAGGGAAATGGTCACCGCAACATAGGATGTGATGGTGAAGGCAGTGCTAATCATAGCAGGTAAAGGTGCTGAACTGATATAGAAGCTGGAGGAGGTGCTAATGGTAGAAGCAGTATTGCCAGCTTCAGCAAAAGGATTGATTTGAAGGCCAAGAAGTAAAATTAATTGCAGGGGAAAGGAGAAAGGGCCAAACCCTCTATTCTGACAAGCATTGAGAAAATGACCTATGTTGTCAGTTGCACACATGCATACAGATGTGAGGGGAGCACTGAATGCAATAGCCAGCCCCCAAAACACATTCACTTTTCCAAAAGAAAAGTATTTTTCTTTGTTTTTTTTTTTTTTTTTTTTTTTAAAGAGTGCAGAGAAGTAACAGTATTAATGTGGGGAGAGAAGAAACAGCATTAAATCCTGGGTGTTTCGGGGAAGCAGTGGAAGAAAGAATGTAGTATCTGAGATTGTTTTGACTAGATATTGCAGCATATGTTGCAGGGAAGCAAGTGTAGCTATGGCTTCTAGATAACAGAGACCTCAGCCTCCTACCAGGCCCCCTCTTCTGCCATCTTTTCCTGTTTGCACAGAAGGAAATGCCTGAAAATTACCAGGGTGTTGTTTGGGTTTGGGATTTTTTTTTTTTGGGGGGTGGGGCAGAGGTGTCAATAGTCATGGTTAAATCTGAAGATGCTGAAAGGAAAGACTGTGGGGAGAACTGTTGGTAAGGACAGTGTGACAGGGAAAGTAACTTCGGGAAGGGAGATTTTCATGTGGAAAAAAGACTAGAGAAGAAAAATGAGAAAAAAAGAGCAGTGTTTGAAGAAAGACGGGAAATGAGTGGCATAGCTTGCTTTAGTTTAGGAGAAGCTGGGAGAAAGGAATGTGATTGGGAAGTTCACTGAAGTTGCAGTGAATGAAGAGAAGAGTCTCATGAGGAATGCCTTGTCCTAAACCTCATGGGTCAAGATTACTATGGGAGAAGAACATGGGACTCATCAGAGCTCACAGACAAGTGCCTCACCTGTGTGGCTGCGTCTCTCTGAGCAATAGTACCATTTTGCAGAAAATACTCCAGGGCCTTTGAAATAAGGCTTCACATAGGTGAATCATATTTCCAAAAGAGCGGAAATTTCTCAAAGAACTGGAGCATATAGGTCAATTGCTTTTTGCTATTATGCTATGTTCTCTGATAAACAAGAATGTTGCATAACTTTTTTTGTGCAGGGAATGCAGTTTGTGCTTTAAGTAGCATTAAACTGTGTAATCTTAAAGTGGTGTGTGACCTGCAGGAGCTTTAAACTGTGCCTGGAAAGTGTGGGACAAATGGGAGCATAAAAGTAGATTTATTTCTTTTTTTCTTGTTCTTTTTCTGTGGCTGGATAGGGGAGGATATTCAGGAAAGTCCAGCAGAATTTTTTATTAAAAATTGGCTGTGGCATGCTCTTCATTCTTGTTTGGTTTTTGAGTTTTTGCCACTACAGCTGTGCAAACAATTGATTTATTGTTATTGTAGTCTGCTGACACCAAATCAAAACTAACATGGAGAAAAAGTTTTGGGTTGGTCCAAACCCATTTGTATTTCTCCAACATGCAAGGGGATCAGAGAAGAAAACAGCTGTTTTACTGGGTTGGAAACAAGCGTTTCCATTTTTTCAGGTAATACTAATGAAAGCAGTAGGCCCTCAGAAAGACACCTGTACACTTTTCCTGAGATCAGTTATTGACTCTGGTAGTTTGAAGATGCTTTGGTCCCACTATCCTCCCTGGCTGATTTGGTTTGGAATTTAAACAGAGGACTCCTACTTGCCAGGAAAATTCCTATGGCCCTGGGATATATTTAAGAGATCATTCAAAGGGGAATTGCTTCCACAACAGAGAAGATGCTATATTCCCTGCATGCACCACCCCCAGTGCACCTGTGGCTTAGTGGCTAGAGTTCCTTGAAGGGTTCAAGACTTGGGTTACATGCAATTCCTGAAAGGTACAAATGAGGATATTTTACTCAAGTCTCCAGCATTCTAGATAAGTGTCATGGTTACATAGCATGCAGGGGTTGATGTCTTATTTTGCTGATTTTGTAGAACAGTTCAGAGCATCTAAATTGGGAATTGAAATAACTGCACAAGAACAGGGCTCTGAGTGGTCCGTTAGGAATGCGTCTAGTGACTAGTCCGTCTACTGACTAATGTACAGGGAACCCAGACTCCTCTGGTAGGCACCCTAAGTTAGCTGGCTTTGGGTTGAATACACCCCTAAAAAAAAATCCCTTTGTGAACCTAATATGAAGAAGCTGCACCATCTTGAAATGCTATAATAAAACATCTGATTAATTAACATTATTGCTTTGTTTATTCTCATACGTTTTCTTAGGCTAATATTATTCTCTGAATCACCAAATATTTTCAGGATCAAAGAAATGCACTTTATGTAAATAAACCACGTGCAAGAGTAAATTAAATTAAAAAAAAAGAAATGCAGCCTCGGTTTTTCCTGCTTCCATATTGCTAGCTTGAACAACAGCCTCCCTCCTTCCTACCTTTCATTGACAATTTTCTCTTTCTTAGTGATCAGTTTGTAAGATTAGGGACAGATTCTGGAACAGAGAGTGGTTTCTGCTTATGTAGTTCCTACCTGCTTTGCTCCCAAGGTGCCATTACATGGTAAAGCACCATTCAGCGTATGGACAAAAGATGTCAGGCCATGTAGAATTAAATATAACACCTGAATAGGAACAGTTTGAAAAATGTTGTCTGTGTTCTTAAACCCAATTACTTTCAAAGACCTTCTAAAGAAAGCATTAGATTTGCACTTCATTTAAGGGCATGCAGCTTTTATAACTTTTTATTCCAGAGAGCAAACCCATTTTGCCACCTGATCTCTCACTCTCCAGACATATTTTATGCCATCTAAATATCTATTTTATGTGTATTGCAATTTTAAATTGCTGTGTCTCAGGCTGTTTTCAGACACAACCATCCTGTGCTCCCCTCAGTGCAGAGGGACTGTGCATGCATACGTACTCACACAGAGTTCTACTTCTGTTCCTTTTTGCTGCTTTCAGAAAAGGTTCTGCAGACTAAAGGTATGTCATTCCTTTTTGTGTACAGGAATACTTAATGCTGTGTTTGTTACTGGCAAAAAGTGAAAGGGAAAAATTAGAACTGAGTCTTTGGGGTAAATGAGCATACTCTTGGATTCATGGACCTGATCCTAACACTACTACTGATGTGGACAGCCTTATTTATGAGAGCACTCCCACATGAGGAAGATTCCTTCACATGGAAGGACTTTTAGAGCTTTCATGTCTTCCTGCAGCCTATGGAACCTGGTCTTGTGAACAGGGAGTAGTGACCATTCTGTCTTTTATGTAGAACAGGGTACAAGCTAACCTCTGGCTGCAGATGTTGGGACTAGGAGAGCACAGTAACATTCTGGATAAGGCTAAGAATTAGGAAGTTATGAAAAGAAATTAGGTTCCAATTCTGATCTTACGCTCTGGAGTAAATTAGAGTTATTTCACCAGCGTTGACCAATACAGAAACTGATGCTTTGGCCTTTTTTACTGCAAACAGAATTAATTTACCCCTTCTCCCCAGCAGCATTCCATCAGTAATTTCCAACCCCTATTTACAAGAGGGTAGGACAATTAAAATTCATATCTAAATACACCATGTCTCTATTTATCCACTATTTGCACATGTATAATTTGTAAGAGTCTCAAGTTACAGTTAGCAGTAGCCAGATGAGTACAGAGTCACAAGGAGCATCTTGCTTTTGGGTATTCCATAGGTGATCGAGGTATCAATGTTCATGATTAGCTCAGGTGACAGTATTGGGCGTGTGCAACATACTAGTACCAACTAATTTAAAACTGCACAATTTTCCTTCTTAGTGTGATAGCATTCTATGATGATGGCTTCTGGAGCTAGTTAGAAGCATACAAAGATAGTAGTAAAACATAAGCAGCAGGTCTCCAAAGAATCCTACAGTTAGGTGTAAACATTCATAATTAGGTATATTTGGAATTACCAAACCTTTATTAAACAGGCATTGGTCACCACTTGCTTTGGATCTACTATGTCCACCAAAGGCTCCTTCATGGCAACATCCCTAATACAGGTCATGTCAAAGCCGTACACATTCTCCCACCCTGTCAATGCAAATGGATGTGTCAAAGATTAGCAGTAATAATAAAAATATTTTTTGTTTCTCAAAGCACCTTTCATTTGAAAGAACTTCTACCATCCCCTGACTTTCAGCTCTCCTCCTTAGCTCTTTGCTCCCTGCCCTAGTTGTCTACGTCATCATTGCTATTTTACAGGTAATGCAGTTGTGGCAAAAGAACCCCTCAATGTACATCTTTGAACAAGTGGCCCTTGTTTTTTGGTGTCCCCAAAACTGTTACATGAGATTTGTCAACGATTTTCATAGCTTTGGACATTTGAGAGTGTTGCCCAAAATCACATAATATGTCAGGTTGAGACTTGGGAATAGCTGCTAAGATTATACGATCCTTTGCTATCCATTCTGGTTAATATTTCCTTTTTTTATAGATTGCTATTCAATCAGCAGTTTGCATACTCTTTTAATTATTTAAGTAGTCTTAGTTTGAGCAAGTGAATTACTGACAGGAGTAGAATTACAGGTGTGTTTCAATATTTGGGGCATCCAAGTTTTAATCTGCATGTACATCATGACAAAAAAGCAAAATGTCCACTTTCTAAAAGATTTAAAAGCCATGCTGATCTTCTGTATTTGAACTGTTCTTCTGATTGTTCTGATAAATGCTTCTTTTATCTTGCTGAAGTTTTTTTTTTCTTTTTTTTTTTTCCTTGAACAAAATTAAAACATCGAAACATTGAAAAGTACACTGGCTTTGCTTTTAAGATTGCTTAACAAAATGAAAACAAAAAACTCCAAAAAAAGTGAAATCTTAGTCTTATAAATCATATGAGTCAAGGTCCATTCAATGGTCCATCTGAATGCTGTGAAATTTTTAAGAAATTGTTTGAACGCAAGCAAGGTAAACTGATAAACAGCAGTAGTGAGCATGTTTGAAATGTCTTGTTTTTTCAGAGCATAGCATTTGAGCTACTGGTGTTCCCAGAGTACTATGATTGAAAATGTAGTATCAGCAAAAAATCTGCATAGTTCTAAATTGGAACAAATCTGGACATGAACAGTTCTTTGATATGTTATCTCTTCATTGGGCTGTGAGTTTCTCAGTATTTCAGGGAAGCTGGTGATCACAATGTTCGTTTCAGGCATCATGAGCATGTGGGAACTTCAGATTATATTTATAGAAGTCATATGTTTTTATGTGGTTACTCAGAAAAGATTGACTAGGAAACCCTGAAGGAACAATTTATTAACAGAGTTGTTGGGGCCTCCATCACTTGATGTACTTCAGCCTACATGGGATGCCTTTGAAATACATGCCACAGTCTGTAGTAGAGAGAAACCTGTCGCAGGAGTTAAAATTATATGGTTTACATTTTGCAGGAAATCAGAGTAATTTACTATAGTAGTACTCTGTGGCGTTAATAAAGTTTGAGAAATCAGAAGTCAGATTTTTTTAGAAACCTTCTTAATCAATATGATGGCTCTTGACTGCCCTTTGAAATGCTCAGCACTGCATCTCATATGAAGGCAAGACTCTATCCACCTTAAGAGAGAAAAAAGAAAGATGAAAAATTGAAATGTACGGAGACACCATCAAGGATTTATAAACTGAAAAGGGAGACAAGATGGTGGTGCACATAGGTAGTGAGATCAAAATAACTGAAGAAGACACAGAAGTATAAAAAGTGATGTGGGAAGGGAAATCAGGTGAAATCAGAAAAGAAAGTGTCTTAAAGGAAAACAACATTTTAGAAGAGAAAAAGAACCGGAAACATTTTTTTTTACATTATGAAAAAATAAACAAGGTTGAAAACAGGTGTATTGTCTGTGAGAAAAGAAAAAGGCTCAAGGCCTAGAAGGGAAGGGATTCAACAGCAAGGTGAAAGAAGGCATAAGTGATTTTTTTTTAGGCCAAAATTGCTTTGATTCCTTTACAGAATGGATGCCTTATACATCCTTTTAAACCTGTAAATTTTGTAAGGAATTTAGCTGTCAAGGTCATCACATAACTGAGGAAAAAAATCTAGGCTGTGCTTGAGGAGTAGATATAATTCTCCCTGGCACCTAGACAGACTTCTTGTCACTGCCCCACTGCCTCACTGCCCCACTGCACTGGGCTTGCTTTTGACCCAAAATGGCAGTTTTGCCCCATGGGCAGTTCTGTGTATTGGCACTGAATTTGATTACAGAAACACCAAACTTTCTTTTCTGAGAGGAGCTGAGAGGCAAGTAATGACAAGTTAGATATTTTCATTTAAAGTTTGACTGAACCCGCTAATTTTACCCAAGCTTTTGCATGTATCCTTAATTAATAAAACTGCTTAGGAATTTTGTGATTTTTTTGCCCCTAATGGAAAATGCCTTTAAGTGAAATTGACCAGCTCTGAAAAATAAACAAAAGTCAAAAAAAGAAAAAAAAAAAAAAAGAAAAGAAGAGTGAAATAATGTAGAACTTACTCATTTCATCAAAACTATTATGATTGAATAAATCCCAACTTGGGTGACTTGGGGGACAACAAGTTGAACATGAACCAGGAGTATGACCTCGTGGTAATGAAAGTGAACCACATGCTAAGATATGAGGATTGTCCAAGAAAACTGGGCTTGCTTAGCCTGGGACAGCAAAGACTAATGGTGGGATCTAATTGCTATCTGCTGCTACAGAAACAAAGAAAAAGTCGTATTCCCTTCAGGTGATAAGGAACAATGAAGGCAAGTTTCAGCAAGGAAAATTATGACTGGATTTTCAGAAACATGTTTACACCTGAGGGTGTTTCAGCATTTGAAACAGTGCCCAGAGAAGCTATGGAATCCCCACCTCTTGACTCTGTAGGGCAGGGCCCTGAGTGACCTGCTTTAACTACGAAATATGTCCTGCTTTGAGCAGGAGGCTGGACTAGGTGATCTGTGGAGGTCACTAACAGGACCAATTATTCAATGACACTTCAAGGAAACAAACCCCAACATTTTAAATGTAAAGGAAAAGTCAATTTTATGCATCTATGAAGTAAAACAAAAAAGTTTAGAACTTTTTCACATCAAAGTAAAATGGAAATTTCTGATCCTTATTTTTCATTTAAAAATTCTCACATAAAGTGTTTTAAAAAGCTAAAAAAGCATTACATGTTTTTTTTCTTGACAAACTTACTAGTGAGATATTTTTCTTAGGCTTATTTCTTAACATTTACAATTCATTTGCATCTTATTAATTTTTCTGTTCTTGCTATTTAAAAAAAAAGAACGGCAAGAGAATATTACCAATTTTAATGACAGTTATGTGGGATGATGTATTTATCAAAACAACAATGAAACTAAATCTTGTAAAATCCACATTTTAAAACAGAGGTAGAGGTATCAATATAACTCTAAGCAAGGTCTACATCAGTTTATTCATGCATCTTTCCTCTGTGTACTTTAAATTACTGCAAGTTTCCTAAATTTATCACCAGACTAGAATTTTCTCAGTGTTCATATTTATATTGGAATTCTGGCCTGGTCAGTGTGATTTCTTGGCTTTTGCAAAACTTTGCCAGCAAAGAGATTACAGTAGACCACTATAAATCAAATATTTTAGGGAAATAATGATAGAAAAGGGTTACTGTTAGGCGTTTACTCACAGTGAATTTTGAAGTCCTTGTACTGTCTGTCTTCAATTGCTACCACGTACAAAGCAGCTCGGTCTGGAAACATTAGCCCTCCAGGTTTCTGTTGATGAATTGTGGGGAAATGGATCTCGTAATCTATTCACCTGACAAAGACATCACATTTTGAACTGCACATACAAAAAACAGACAAGCACCCCTTGCATGCCTTTATTGTTTTCCTTCAGACTGTCACATCAGCTTTAATCTCAGCAACTCTTGCAGCCTGTGGCAATGTCATTAGATAGTGTCTATACAAACTTCACCAGCAGTTAATCAAAAGCAAAGCTCTTTCATTGAGATTCCCTTTGTTAATCTCTTTGCTAAAGCCTAAGAAATGGCACCTGGAGATGTAATTGTGTCTTGTTATGGTGACAGTAGGAGAGGGAAGGCTTGTAGTCAGAAAATAAATGACGATTGCTCCAGCAAGGAGTATGACATGCAGAGAACCTACCAGCCACTTGTCTCGTGCGAAGATGACTGTGTTTAACATTGACTCATAGAACAGACAGTAACCCATCCACTCGCTGATGATGATGTCTACTTTGTCCACAGGTAATTCGACTTCTTCCACTTTACCTTTAAATATTGTGATTACTGAAAAAAGAATCCAAAGAAATATGTTTCACATAATAAAACACCTGACTAAGTTCCTTACTGGTGAATGTCAGGCTGACCTTTTCAATATGATTCTCTTCTTGAATGCCTGTAGATAAAGAGTGACTCCATGTGACTCAATGGATTTTACACTACTTTAAAACTACTTGCATAAGTATAATAAACAGAAGTTTTAGTATCAGTATAAAAAGGAAAAAAAAATCCCAGAACCAAAACCCAAACCAAATAAAACCCATATATAAAAACCAACAGAAAAACAGGCCTTACCTGGTTACCTGCATGATCTGATTTTACACACCCTTTGGAATTTGGAAGATTTCTAGATCATTGACCAAGTAATGCAAAGAATCCACCTAGAATCCTTTAAACCTCCCTGTAGGGTTATACATACATGATCTCATCACTGAGATATTAGAGATTTATGGAACTAGGATCTAATTCTCATCTGCTTTTCAAACATATTATGCTGGCTTCCCAATGAGGAAACTAAGCCTTATTTCTTCCATGAATTCTGGGAAGCTGACTCAGCTGAGAAAGTCAAATCTAGCCTGACAGTAGGCAAACAAGAAAATTTGTACAAGCACGGTTGTCTCATGAAAAATTATTTTTCATTCCTCTTTGCTTCATGATTGAATCTTTTACAACATACTGGCATTTTCACTCTGAATCTTCTCTCTGGTTTAGACTTGCATAACTTTCCACAGTTATCTAAACTGACTGCTGGAAAACATTGCTGTTGGGTATTTTGTCACCAAAGTAGTTTCAAGGAAATTAAAAAGATTGCTGGAAGTTTGATGGAGTAGAATACCAGATTCTTAGAGACGCTATTACAACACAGCACATTAAATTACTGGCAATACTGTATATTACTTACAGGAGACTGGCTATGCACTGCAAAAGCAAATCAACAAGCAATCAGTAGAACTGGTTGATACTAGAGCAGATATTTTGCTTAAAGGAAAATTAAATGCTGGTCCATATTTAGATCAGTTGTAACAAGTAATTTTGTTTTAGGATCACTACACAGTTCATCAATCATTCTTGCATTTTTTTTTTATATATTCCCTATTTACCAATGTATTCCAAATTCTTCAGACAAAAAATTTTCAGCTTGTATTTGTCTGCTACTTATATTGTTTGTTGCAGTGGGTAAAGTCTCATGGTTCTGGATTCTTCCTTGACAAGGTGACTGATGCACTTGAAATTCAGGAATAAAGTGAGCAGGGAATATTTTATTTTCCATTACTAATCGATAAGATTACTGTATTACGCTTAATAAATGGCAATTTTTAATGATGGCAATTTTTATTGATGAAAGTGGTCAACCTTCAGTTTGAGAAAGATGAAGGTACTTTCATTTAGCTAGAACCTAGGTTAGCTGTTTAAGAGTGGGAGTGTGGGTTGCGTGTTTTTTAAAACTCAGCTCAGGGAAAATGAGGTTTCATCTTTCCAAAACACATGCAGTACTAGTATTACTCTAACCAGATGTGGCCACTTAATTTGCGTAGCAAACTTCTAATCCATACTGGCCCCCTAAGAAGTTGGGAACACTCTGATTCCAACTGGTAACACAAAGTGTCAGCTGGTAAGAGCAACCTGATTGGAAAAGAGCAGAGTTCTCTTCTCCTTCCCATTCTTTAAACTCCTTCCTTTCACAGTTAGTAGCTCAACAGTTCATCTGTTGTTATACTGAAGACTCTTCATGTCTATAAGCTCCAGCCATGAGTTCTCTTTAGTTCTCTTTTCTCCTGAGAACCTTCATTGCCACAATTCTTTTGGAGTGAATTTTAGCACTGTTGACAGCTGCCAGAGTGACACACCTGCAGACTTTGAAGCCCTCTGTTTATACCTAGAACAGTCACAGTGTAAGCAGCAGCAGCAGCACAAGTTCCTCCCACCTCCCTTCACTTTGATGAAACATCTTCGTAAGGCACCATGTGGGAACAGATTGTGCTGTCCCCAGCTGTATTGTATCTGTTCTGGAAACAGTGGGTTTTCTCTTGGTTCAGCCCCTTTTGCTGACTCTGCATTTCTCTAAACAGTCAGGGGGAAAAAAAGAAAAATTTCCATGAGCAACAAGATCCTTTGGCTCAGTACCTGGTTGCATTAAAATAAAAGTGAATGTGGGTCAGTGTAAAGTGTGTTAGTGTAAATGTTAGTTCAGTTGTATAATTTTTTTATATTGGAGACCAAACTGCACTCAGAATGCTGAACCTGTCCGGGCAAGCGTACTGCCAAAGGGGAGGCGTCTCGTTCTCCTTCCTCCACAGTTTTTCTAAGAACTTGCTCCTTGGAAAAACAGGAGGAAGAAGCAGAGACAAATATCTTCTGCAACCTCTGGAGCACACTGAATCCTTCGTATTTATTCTGACAATGGTCCCTTCACACACAATTCCTGTTGCTAGAAATCCAAATGTAAACTGATTTATGGTATGCTGTGTGTGTAGCTATTTGGTGAAAGGCCATTCTGGGAATATATGGCTAGTTTTAGTGCCTTATCCATACTGTGGAGGAGAGTATTTTCCAGTCCTTTGCGTCCTTCTTTTTTCTGAACCAAAAGTTGCATGCACTGGCTGGCCTCTTATATCCCATGTCACTGCTGTTTCTTTCACACCACACCACTTGAATGCACTTGAATGCTGTACAATAAATTCTCTTCCCAAACAGCCCCGTGTTAGTCAGAAGCTGCCAGTGACAGCAATGAAAGTTAGAGCAGATCTAGAACAGAACAGAAATCTATTCCTGCACATGTGCTAGCATAGCACCAATGCAGACACAGGTAGAATCGGGGCCAAATGATACAGACTAGTCAGCTATGACCTGTGCTGCTCTGCAGCAAAGGCAAGCTTTTCACAAAGAGCACCTTCAAACAAAACTGTCTCACAGCCTCAGTTAAAAAAAAGCCTGATTTTTTTAGGTTGTTACAAAGATCTCTCATGTGCAGTGATTTGGAGAAGGACTGAAGACATGAAATAGAGCTTGTTGGAGATTATTTTTTGTTAAGAGTTTTCAGTAGGTTGGGGGTATTTTTAGTATTTTTTTTTAACTGAAGTGTTTCCACATCCCTGGAAATTTCAACAGTTTTCCTTTCAAGAAAAAAAAGTTTTCTATGATACTGTTATTCTGAGAATTGAACAGTTTCATTTGTGTGAGTGTGTCTTTCAATATGGTTTTTAAAAAAATATATATTTTTTAAAGTTGAAAGTCAGAAGAAAATCTTAGTGAAAAATCTGTACTGATATGGAATACTTTTTGCTTTGAACCTTATTTCAATTTGAATGCAAGTGTGTGTGTATTCTATTTAAGAGCTAAGGTAGAATTCAAATGGCAGAATTAATTTGAAAGTTCAGCTCTAATATGGGCCCTTCTGTCTGCTTTGCTAAATCAAACTGCCCACTGATGAGTCCTATTTGCTTCTGTTGTTTGTGAGCCTAGAAGTAAATGTAGAAGTAACTTCTCCCATGAAGAACTGCTGTAGTGCCTAGAATGAGGTGTTTGTTTTGTATTTACATAACTAAATTGTGCAAAACTACCATTTACATATAAACCACACAACATAAATTAATCAGAAAAAGTGAAACGGTTATCTTCTCTTTCTCCTGAAGAAAATTATTTTTATATATGCCTTACTGTTGTCCAAGTGGTTGGCCTTGATAATTTTTTCTGAGTAGTCAGATATACTTGAGCATTCAATCTAGGGAAAAAAAACCAAACAAGAGGAAGAGTAATTATGTGTTAGAGATCTCAGCTATATGAATAAAAACAAAAACTACTGAAGGCAGCAAAGACTCTACAGAGCACGAAACCATTGATAAAGAGTAAATCAAACCTGTGTGGGCAGAATAATGATCAATGATATCTTAGTATTTAAACTGCAGTCTATGTTTGACTGCATATAGAAAAGATTGTTTTTAAAACCACTGAAATGTGGAAAAAAAGAGGTCCTAACTACAAAATTAGATAATTTATTGATCATATTATTTAACTTATTCCTGCTACTTCAGAATATTGCCTCCTCCCCCAAATAATCTGCTGAAGGGACTGAATTAGCATAGTGCTACTTTTCCCCACTTATTTAAAAACAATACATTCAAACTTTGTGAATAATGTTAAAAATTCAAACTATGCCAATACTGGTCTGTGTCAAGAAGCAATTGCTTTTCTCCATGAAAAATCTAACATCTTTAGCAATGCATGCTATCAAAAAAGAATACAGACATTTTACGCATAAGAAATAACTGAAATTATTGTATTTACAAAAACATCCGGATCTGCCTGTCTTTTCCTATGACTAGTTCTGTGCTTTTACTAGAAAAGGAATTACAAGGTACATTCTAGTTTTAGAATTGCCCTGAAATTTGTTAAAATCTGAGTTCTAGCATAAAAGCCCATGTTTGCAATGACCTTTGATACCTTTCAGAGAAATACTGCATTCCCTGTATCTGTCTGGGTTTTGTAGCCTTTTAAAATCATGAGGGTGAAAGTTGTTAGTAGTCACCTAATCAGTTCCTAATTTACCTCTTCCAAATTTGACATTAAACTGCCAATAATACTCTGTATAATCCTTGTCTCTCTAATTCCCCTACGGAGATGTCAAATAGAATTATATTCTCTCTAGTGAGGTGTTTTATATGTCCAGTGAATTCCATTTAACCTCTAAAAGTCAAACTGTGCTTGACCTCTGCCATCTGACCACAGATGGCAGAACAGCAGATGAAAGGACACATAATCCCTTATCCTTTTTATATAGCCCATAAAACAGCTAGACATAATAGCAGTCATATCAATCCCTGTCCCCATGGGAACAGGAGCATTAATTCTACTTAGTTTGCCTGTGGATGTAGACCGCTCCTTAAGATGTCTGACTCAGGGGCCTAAACATAAACCAAAACTAGCTTGTAGAAAGGAACACCAGAGTGCCAGTCCAGAGAGTCCAGGGAAGAAATCCCTTGGGGACAACTCCGTCCTTTTTCTCCATCCAGCTTATTCCCTTACTGTGAACTGTATAGACTATATGCCTTGTCTATACTTAGAGCCATTATAACATATTCAGTTTTCCTGTTGTCATGGTTTAACCCCTATATTCACATCTATCTGGCATGTTCAATTCCATTGCCCATTCTTTTGGCTTGTTTTGGATAATTTTTAAATAAAGCATGGACAGGTAGGCGTTTGGAGGTGGCTTTCCAACCTTTCTAAAGAAAAAGATGCAAAGAAACAAAAAGTTCTATTTCATGAATGACTACAAGTTTCCAAAAATCAGCTTCATTCTCAAAGAAGCAAAATAATAAAAAAACAATACTCAGATGTTCCCGGAAGGAAGATATATATCAGAAAATAAACTTGCTTTAGGGTGGCTAAAGCTGTTCATCTCCATTTTGACTTGGACTCTATACTGTGGTATGATTTTATTTTAAAAAGCAACTCATTTCAGAAAAAGAAAATACTGAATTCTGTAAGTGAATAAATAGGAAAAAAATTGTGTTGTCAGGCTTTTCCCCAGTTCTCTTTCAAGTCAGTGATCTGCTCAAACCTGTCCAATTTTACAAAGCATTTGGATTTTACGAAAACTGTGTGTTCCAATAAAATATGTCTGTGCTTCAGTTTACAATCATAGAATCACAGAATGGTTTGGGTTGGAAGGGACATTAAAAGATCATCTAGTCCAACCCCCCTGCCATGGGCAGGGACATCTTTCACTAAATCAGGTTGCTCAAAGCCCCGTCCAGCCTGACCTTGAACACTTCCAATGATGGGGCATCCACAATTTCTCTGGGCAACCTGTCCCAGTATCTCATTACCCTCATCGTAAAAAATTTCTTCCTTATGTCCAATCTAAATCGACCCTCTTTCAGTTTAAAACCATCGCCCCTTGTCCTATCACTATAGGCCCTGGTAAAATGCCTTTCTCCACCTTTCTTATAAGCTCCTTTTATATATTGAAAGGCCTCAAGAAGGTCTCCCCAGAGCCTTCTCTTCTCCAGGCTGAACAACGCCAACTCACTCAGCCTTTCTTCATAGGAGATGTGTTCCAGCCCTCTGATCATTTTTGTGGCCCTCCTCTGGACCTGCTATAACAGATCCATGTCTTTCTTGTACTGGGGACCCCAGAGCTGGATGCAGTACTCCAGGAGGGGTCTCACCAGAGCAGAGCAGAGGGAGAGTATCACCTTTCTCAAACTGTTGCCACACTTCTTTTTAAGCAGCCCAGGATACAATTCGCTTTCTGACCTGTAAGCACACATTACTGGCTCATATCCAATTTCCATCCAGCAGTATCCCCAAGTCCTTCTGCAGAGCTGCTCTCAAATCAGTTCATCACCCAGTCTGTAATGACATTGTGGATTACCCTGATCCCAGTGCAGGACCTTGCACTTGGCCTTGTTGAACTTCATGAGGTTCACACTGGACCACTTCTCGAGCCTGTCAAGGTCCCTCTGGATGGCATCCTTTCCCTCAAGTATATCAACTGCACCGCTCAGCTTTGTGTCATCTGCAAATTTGCTGAGGGTGAACTAAATCCCACTGTCTATGTCATTAATGAGAATATTAAATAGCAGTGGTCCCAATGTGGACCCTTGAGGGACCCTTGAGTTTCTCCAGCTGTATCTAGTTCTGTGTGTGTATACTCACCTCTACTTTCATTTTACTTCTCAGTCTTCAATCTAATGCTGTGAATGTCTCCTCTTTTACTGGGGTCTTTTTCTGAAACAGTCACCACATTCCCAGATTTCCTTTTCCCCTGGGCTGTGTCCTCATCACCACCTTTTTATCCAAATCAACTAACATCTGACATGTGCCTTCATTTTATGTGTCTGTTTACCTCCTTCTTACCTACACTGTCTTGTTAGTCTGAAAATCCCATAGAATTCAAATAGTTCTACTGCAGTGGTTGTCTTGAATTTTGCATGACTAAATAAATGCAGCAGAGGAACCAAGATTTCAAGGGATAATTGAATGTATTTTTCTGTCCCTCACTCACCCCTCCCAAGCACCAACAGCCACATGCCAATCCTATCTCTACATATCTTACAACACTCCCTAGTTAAATGAACAGCATTGCACAATCTACTGTTATTCTCCCACGATGGTTCAGGGTTGGAGTACATGAAGAAAGAAGAAAAACTGAGGGGGCTGGTTATATTCAGCTTGTAGAATAGATCCCCCCCAATCTTAAACTACCTAAAAAGGGCTTGCAGAGAAAACAAAGTCAAACTCTTCTCTGAAGTGCACAGTGGCAGGACAAAAGGCAGTAATCATGAGCAAGGGAAATTCTTGCGATTGTAGCACTGGAATAGGTGCTGAGAGAGGATTTAGACTCTCCATCCTTGGAGATCTTCCAAATTGGACTGGACAAGGCCCTGAGCAACCTGATGTAGCTTTAAACTGAAGTCTGCTTTGAGCAGGAGGTTTGATTAGATCTTTCCATGAGTCAGTGATTCTATGATTTACACCTCTTGAAGACCCAGAGATGATTCTAGCAGTTGGCTGAGGTAGCGGCACGGAATAAGTTCTAACAGTGAGTAAGAGGGGATAAGAAGAACCAGATGAATGGATGAATTTGAACCTGAAGGGAAAAAGTGAGAAAGAGGAGAGTGATTTCAGTGGCACTGTAGTCAGAAAAGCAACACTCTGCATTTGTCAACAGTTCCCACATCATGCTATTTGAAAAATCACATCTAACTGTAGAGAAGAAACTGGAACATCTCAGCTCTATGTAATAACTCATGGCAAATGTTTGCTTTTTAAAAGGAACACTCACAGTTTCCATTGGTACTCTTTGCCAATAGGACCATAAAATCTGAATTTGACTGTAAGATTGACACTGCCAAATCTCTGAAATATCTGCTCTTCCAACACAAATACAACTCTGCAGCTTGCTGTGTGACAGGGTTCTTGGTGGGGCAGGTCATGTGACAAGAAGGTTGATACTCTTAGGCTGGAGCAGAGGAGTTTCACACCTAAGTGAGCTCCTTTGAGAGCTAAGTTTCCTGGACAGCACACCCCCCAGCTTCCATGCTGAACAGTCCATGGGTGAGCTGACACTGGTGTGCCACTGAGCTTTATAAATGCCTGAGGTACAGCCTGAACTGTAAAGAAGTCCAAAGAAAAAAAAAAACCAATAACAACAAACCTGGGGAAAAGTATTTACTTTTCTTTTACTGGGTGAATTTTCTGCCAGTGAGCTGGCTCACTGTAGAATCAGATAAGCACCAGCGCCAGCACAAGGGAGGGAGGAAGACCATATGGCCAGGGATCTGGGAGATAGGAAGGTGGGAGCACAGCATCATCAGTATATGCTTATACTCTTATGGCGCTGCAACGTTCTTGCATGAGACCCACATTCCTGCATCAGAGAAAGCTAGAGGTTTGTTCTCCCTGAACCTTTGGAGATAATAAATTGTGTGCTTGGTTTACAAGAATACATTCTAGCTGCCAATTCTGTATATCAAAGTCTCATGCTTAAATGCCAAAACTTTTGACAGCACCTTCTGATTTCAGCTATCTATCCTTCCATGCTCTAGTCTGATACTCGGATGAGGCACTAGGAGTTAACATTAGATTTTGAAAATTTAAGCCTGAGAATTGAACAGGAGTCCTTGCATTTTGTGTCATTACCAGTAAAAAAGATGCACAGTTCAAATATTCAGTGACATCAGTGTCTTCAAATGCACAGACGTAGCCAACTAAGTTTTAGTAAACTATTTTGTCCAAGAAGTACACAGAGAAATAGAATCTAGTTCCCCTTTTCTATGTTGTGTTGTGTCTGCAGGGCAAACAAGTACAAAGCAAAAAGCAATTGTATTTGTCATTTTAGAGTGACTACAAATAACTCTCATTATACTTAGGAAGCAAATTTATGCTCTTTCTAATGACTTCTCTGCAGAGAACTGCACATTCATGCTCCTAAACTTTAGTGTATTTAAGGCACATCCCTTTTGCCTCTGAAAAGCATTATTGTTGGCACAGAAAACATGCACATGCTTTCTTGCATGATTCGCTGAGTTGTAATGTACAGGGAAAAATGTACCAAAGAAATTTGTTTCCAAGACTACAAAGTTGCAGAACTTAAGAATTTAAAAAAGCAAGATAGTTCCTTTGACCCCTCTGAGTAGGAGTGAGTCTCTCTAACATTTTTTGCAGCCAAGAAGAAATGTGGATATGTACCAGATCACCAAAGATTCCACACAACCAAAGATACAATATCTCAATTTGGAAAAGGCACACTACTGCAGGTCATAGAAAGCAACAGAACTCCACGAAGTCACTGTAAATTAAGCCATCCAAGACCTTGGAGAGAAGAATTTCAAACCAACACAAGTAAGAAAAGATATATTACCAAGCCAAATTCTCACGCAAAATGCACAAACAAACTCAAAATATGAAAGAAAGTCTTCTTACCCCATATACCTTCTTGGCTCCTGCCTTTGCAGCAAACATAGAGAGGATTCCCGTGCCACTTCCAACATCAAGGACAATCTTATCTTTAAAAACATGTTTATTGTGATACATTGAGTTTCTATAGGTTAATGTGCGCACTTCATCCTTTAACATTTCCTGTGATGAAAAAAAAGCGTTGTGTTACTATTTGAAGTGCTTATATGCATTCAACACTACTGCTGAATGCATTCCCTCATTATAGTTTAAGAATTATTAACACACAACCTGAACAGTTTTTCAAGTATTTGGGGTGCATGCATCACAACAAATCAAAGTTGCATGCAAAGCATGCAACTGTAATATGTTAGCTACTTAGAATTGAATTATTAAGAAGCAGCATGATGTCCTTTGTAAAATTTTATTTCTCTAAATATTACTGTTAAAATTGACAACCAGAATGTAATCTAACCACAGCACTGCTTTGGGCATAGACACAAGCCATACAGAAATTCAAATTTTCCTTTTCTCCGAAAGGCACAACCTAGAGCCTCAGCGGAGGGACTTTCTGAGGTTCTTCTTTGAATACAAAAGAAATTGTTCCGTAAACCATTATAAGACAGCAGTCTTTATACCCTTGTCCAAAGTGATTCAGGAAGTCCATAGCAGAGCTTAGAGATACTGTGCTGTATAGTATTCCCTTACTGTTCTTCTGTTCACTCATTTATGTGACCAGTTTCCAGAAGATATTAATGTATAAGCTAGACCATTATCTCACTATTTTAAGTTGTCATTGTTAGGTGCTGATTTTTGCTTTGTTGATAGCAGCAATACATGCAATATATTCCATTGACACCTGACTCTCAAGTGTGCATATATCAGTCAAACTATATCAATAAGGAGCGCTGAGGTCAAGATCCAAGTGCCATTTTTAAGAGAACTGTAGGCCATTCAGTACACACTTTTTCTTAAAATGCTTCTGTTAGGTCTAGAAGGCTGAACTTTTGCTTATACTACTGCCATCATTTCATAGTTTAAGCAAGTAGGCAAATGAGTTTTTGAATTTCAGGATAAAAAGAATCCGTTAACTGCCCAGCAGTCTGAAGCACTAGTGTACTGGATTGTTACATATATCAGTTGCTCACTTACCTGTCTTGGCAGGAAACTACATGTACTCAATAACTGTAGATGAATAAAAGGCTATTTTTATCATCATAAAGCATGGTTTGGTATCAAACAAAGAAAGAGGCAAAAGAACAGTCCAACTACACTGGAAAGGTGATGGAGCACACCCTCATGGAAACTTTCCGAACATATTAAGGACAAGAAGGTGACTGGGAGTGTTCAGCATGGATTTGGAGATGACTGACCACCTGATAGCTTTCTATGGTGAAATAACAGGCTCTGCAGATGAGGGAAGAGAAGTGGATGCTTGTTTTTCTTAATTTTAGCAAGACTTTCAACACTGTTCCCCATAACATCCTCATTGAAAAACTGATGGAATATGGACTACATAAATGGACAGTGGACTGAGAACTGACTGAACTGCTGCTTTCAAAATGTTGTGATCACAAACACAAACAAAATTTTGTGATCACAAGCACAAAGTCCATCAGGAGGCCGGTCACTAGTGGTGTCCCCCCAGGAGTCAACACTGGCGCCACTACCCTTTGAATACCTTCAATAACAACCTGAATGATGGGGCAGAGGGCAGTCTCAGCAAGTTTGCAGTTGATAAAGGAGTGGGAAGAGTGGTTGATTCACCAGATGGTTGTGCTGCAAACCAGTGGGACCTCAACAAGTTGAAGAAAGCACTGACAGGAATCTCAAGAAAGTCAACAAAGGGAAATGCGAAGTCCTGCACATGGGGAGGAATAACCTCATGCACTAGTATAGGCTGAGGACTGGCTGTCTAAAAAGCAGTGTTTGCCAAAAATGACCTTGGGAGCCTGGTGGACAGCAGTTTGAACATGAGCCGGCAATGTGCCCTTGCAGCATTTTGGGCTGCACTAAAAAAAGCATCACCAGCAGGTCAAGGGAGGTGGTTCAACACTGGTGAGACCACATCTGGGGTCCTGTGTCCAGTTGTGGGTTCCCCAGGACAAGAGATGTTGGAGCAGATCTGGTGAAGGCCCATGAAGATGATTAAGGGGCTGGAGCATCTGACATGTGAGGAGAGATTGAGAGAGCTAGGATTGTTCAGCCGGGAGAATAGAAGGCTCACGGAGATCCTATCAATGTATATAAATATCTGCTGAGTGGGGGAGGAAAGAAGGCAGACTCTTCTCATTGGTAAACAACTAAAGAACACAAGGCACAAACGACATTAACAGGTTTTTCAGAGCTTTGTCCAATCAGGTTTTAAATATATCCAAGGATGGAGGCTCGATAGCCAGCATTTTACCAACCTCCCAGTAGAGAATATTTTTTTCCAATTAAATTTGTCCCCATGACATCCACCAGCTCCTTCAGCCGTGGTGGAGACAGCCCATCAGGTCCCACAGACTTACGTATGTCAGATTCGTTTAAAAGTGATCCTTCTCTGTTGAGGGTTAATCTTCCTCACTCTAGACTTTGCCACTCATTTTAGGGACCTGGGATTCCTGCAGGCAAGTCTTACCAGTAAAACCAGAAGTGAAGAAGTAATTTTCCATGTCCTTTGTCACCAGATACCGTGCCTCATCCAGCAACAGTCCCCCCTTTTCCCCGGTTCTCATTTTGCTGTTAATACACCTAGACAAGTCCTGCTTTGTTACCCTTCCCATTCCTTGCCAGATTCATGCCCAGATGCAACTTAGTTTTCCTAACCCTGGCCCTGAAATTCCTTCTGGGTCACCTGACCCTTCTTCTACCTCTTGTATGCTTCTTTTTGAGTTTGAATTTTGTCAGGAGCTTCTTGTTCATTCATGCAGGCCTCCTGCCACTGCTGCTTGACTTTCTGCATGTCAGGACGGACCATTCTTGGAGGAGGTGAGCCTTGAAAATCAACCCATTTTCCTGGATCCCTCTTCTTTGCAGGACCATCTCCCATGAGATTTTTCCAAGCAGATCCCTGAAAAGGATGAAGACTGCTCTCCTGAAACCCAGGGTTATCAACAAGACAAAGAGCATGGATCCTGAGAGACCATCCATGCTCTCAGGATCCTGAACTTCACCATCTCATGGTCACTGCAGCCAAGCCTGTCCCGACCATCACATCCCCAGCTTATTTATTCTTAGTAAGTATCAGGACCAGCAGAGCACCACAGCCCACCCTCCTCCCCACCGCATTGATTCAGGTCATCTGTGCAAGGAATTTATCATCATGCACTCCAAAAATGTTCTGGATTGCTTATGCCCTGTTCTGTTCCCTTTCAGCAGATGTTGAGGTGATGAAAGTCTCCCATGGACCAGAAATCAGACTCATGTCTCGTGCAGACATGGGACTTCTTCCAGTTGTCTGCAGAAGACCTCATCTACTTCCTCTTCCTGATTAGGTGGTCTGTAGCAGACACCCACAACAATGTCAACCATGTTGGTCTGCCATTTAATCCTGACCCGTAAGCTCTCAGCTGGAACATCATCTGACCCATGATTACATGCATTCAGCTGCTCTGTCTCCCTTCTCACCTGCCCAGTCTGTCCCTCCTACAGAGCCTGGTACCCAGCTATTGTGTCATTCCAGTTGTGTGAGCAACGTCACAGCATCTCTTTGACCCCTGTGAGACTGTAGCCATGCAACTGCACACTGACCTCTAATTCCTCCTGTTTGTTTCCAAGGCTGCATGTGTTAGTGTACAGGCACTTCAGAGAGGCTCTCTGGCATGTTGATTTTCCAGAAAAGGTATAAGACCTTCCCCAATAATGCTGCCTCTTTGTACTTCCTTTTTTGTGTGCTTACACTTGGGGTGGGCCCCTTCTGCTCTGTTTTATTGACTGACTATGAGGTCTTGTCCACATCACCCTGCATCTTTTGCTTACCAACTTGGTCCACCACTTCTCCATGTGACTGTGGGTGACAACCTCTTTCCTCTATCATTCGTAGCTTAAAGATCTCCTCACCAGGTTGGCCAACCCACTGGCAAAGATGCTTTTGGCCTCGTTTGCCAGGAGGGTTCCATCTCTTCCTAGCAGACCTCAGTCCTCAAAGAAGGTCCTGTAGACATAAAAGCTGAAAACTTGTCATTGACACCAGTTGCACAACCAGTTGTGGACCTGCAGGAGCACTTCTCTTCAAGATCTTATTTGAACTGTTACAACTGAGGCAAAAAAACACCTGGCACACACTGCTGTTGATCATTATCCTAAGAGCTTTGTAGTCACACTTGATATGCTCCAGGTCTCATTGGTACGCATGTGGAAGAGCTGCAGTAGTAATCCAAGGCTGGTCTAAGGGCTGGACAAATGTCAGCAGCCTCTCCACAATGTCCTAGATCCAAACGCCTAAACAGCAGGTCAGATCAGCAGATGGGGCCTCCATCCCTTGCAGGAGAGAGCCTTCCACTACTATCACTTGTCACTTCCTGCCAGTGCTTCTGCATGGCTCAGGGCCAACTGGTTCTAATACTTCATTGGACAGAACTTCCTGTCCCTCACCTACAATGAAGGCACTGAACCTATTCTGTAGCTAGAGAACTGCCGGTGGATCCTCCTGTTGCCAGAAGTCACAGGTTTCCAGCCTCCACCATCAGAGATGTCTCCACTTCCAAACTTGATAAATACAGACTCTGTCTGCCCCTCCTTTCAGTACGTTTGGGGATTTAGGCTCTTATACATTCAAGATCTTGGAGAAGATCCAGTCAGTCTCTTCCTCATGTCCCTGATGCTGGAAAGTCTGCCAATGTCCTCTAGCAACTCCTTTACTTGTTGACATAGATCCTCTACCAGTGCATACCTCCTGCAGGCAAGGAGGCAACCTCCCGCTTCCCAGCCTCAGCAAGAGGCCCCAGATACTCCCTGCACTCCCTGAGACCTACAGACCTGCATACTTCCATCAGGAGCTCAATGTTTCTCTTAGGTCTCTTTCCCACTCAATTGTTCCTCTGTCTTCTTCCATTCCTGAATTGAACTTCTGAATGCTACACTGGCAAGATGTAATTTGCAGATAGAAGTTTTTTGTTTATGTATATGCCCCACAAACACGAGTAGAGTAATGGAAATAGATACTGTTTGTTTAGATACTGTGAAAAGTGCCACTAATTTAACATTGATGGCCTCTTTGCATCCTAGTCTTTAAGATTCCACCCTCTTGGGTCACATAAATATAAGATATTAGTGTCTACAGTCAACTTTTTGATGGTAAATATGATCCACTGTATATTTTGAATTCTTTTCAGGAGTGTATTTACTGGAGGCTATTGGGCTATATGTTCCCATTAATGCAGCCTGTGCATTCCAGTAACATGAAATGTTAGTCAGGAAATTACTTGGCGTCTCATGTCAGTTGAGTAGCTGTTCTGCTGGCATTTGTGCTCAAATATGTAAGAAAACAAAAGACCTAACTTAGCAATGAGGTAGTTTCCATGTGTGGTTGGGTTAGTTTGCAGCTTTCATAAATGCACTAAATAGATGCACTCATGAAGATCACCACTGTACGGATAGCTAATATAAGCTCTGTAGAGAACTCGTACATAAGGATCTAAGTGGGACAGAGGTTTTGAGTACAGGTCTTTAGAGAAGTGGGTGATATCTTTGGCACTTAACCAGATTATACAGACTTCTGAGGAAAGGGAGAAGAATATAATCATGAGCAGGTGGGATAAATAACTAATGCATCAAAGAAAACATTATTATTATCATCATCATCATCATCTAATTGCTGAAATAAAAATAAATATTACCTCATGAATTCCAAAGTGAGCATAGGAATCAAAGTAATAATCCCTGGATGTCATCTCTTCTGGATTGATGAGCTTTGCCATCTTGCCTCGGCCTGGGCAGCTTGGTTGCAATGGGACATGTATGACAGACTGAACTGGCTTTGGAACAACAGTAGGCTGAGGAGGCTGGGATGGGATGGGGCAAACCTAGGAGAACATGGAATATTTTTAAGAGGCACCGTTAAAAGAAAACATTTCTCTCTATGTCTAACATAGTGATATTATTGTAAGTAGCTAGGAGATAGTAAGACCAAAGACACCTCGGGTATCATAAGTGAAATTTAGGCTGCCTTCTGTTCCTGGCTCTTTAACTTATTTGCTCTGTCTTGGAAAATTTCCTTAATGGCTTTTTCCTTGATGTTCCTCTGCAGATACCCACATCAGTGCAAAGTAATGGCAAATTATTGGTGTTGGCCGAAGTGGGTGACTCCAAACATTGACACACGGCAGTTAAGAGCTAGGTTTTCTCCTTTAGTGTCTTTCTGTCAAACTGCCACAGCTTTGTGAGAGCTAAGTTGTAATAAATAAATAGTTCCCCTGAAAAGAAGCACTTATAATCAAAGGATTTTGAACACAGTGTTGCCAACAAGAAGGACAGGATTCACAGTTGATTCTTATTGTCAAGTAATATATCTGACTGTATTGATGAGGTAGGTCTGAGAATGCTCACAATATCTGAAAGTCCTTGACACTATCTGAAAGTCTCTCAGCATGTCCAGAAAGCACTGTAGGGAGCTGTGTGGGATATGTGATCCCTTACTTTAGTTTCCTGTTGTTGGGAGATTCAGGAGTTATGTGTTACCAACACCCCCTGGCCCACTGCACTTCATTTTCCTTGTGTATTGCATCTCCAACACCAAAATTTCAATAGAGCCAGAATGCTCACACCCCCTTGACTCAGATTTGATGTTATGTAGCTCTGTACATAAACTGTAGCACCTAAGACAGAAGATCGAATGTTTCACAAACATGAGACACAGACCACATACCATAAGTACATCTATGCCTTTTATCGTTAACGTGAAGCAAAATGCTGAAAACTGAGAAAGACTGAGCAAGATGCTACAGCTTCACATGTGCACTAAGTCATCTGCAAATTATGGGTCAACACCTTCATATATTAAGGTCAATCCTACTTAAAATACATCATATCCTCTTGTATTTTTTTTTTTATATTTTCAGATTTAGTAGTTTCCCAGTGAGGACCAGACTTGCCTGAGCCTCTCCTAGATTCCCTTGTACTCTCCCTGAATAGCATCAAATAGCCTAGTTCAGTTTACCCCATTTTTTTCCCTTGTTCATTTGAAGTCTTAAGTGTGTCATCTTTTGATGGTTTCTTTGGTCCATCTGTGAAAAATGAATACTAGTGGTTTATGTTCCTGTAACACCTTTCATCCAGAAGTGCTTTATTTATACGTCTTTTATATTTCTGACGTTCTTGACCTTATTACCTTACCCAGTTCACCTCCAATACCTCCAATTGTTTCCAATTGGTATTTGTATTTCTGTCTTGTCTATCTGCAGTCATTTCCCTTAAGAAACTATTTCATTGCCTGTTCATTGCAAGCAAAACCATGACAGCTTATTCTTTCAAGGTGTTGCTTGTGATATTCAACCCTTCCAAATTTAATCCTGATACATTTAATTACATGCTTGAGGTTATATCCTAATTTTTCTCCATTGGTGCACACACTATCAAATTTTTGCAGTTACCTTGACATGTAGCCCTTTCTGTATTAGTCTGCTGAATTACAAAGACTTAAACTGTAGATGTTCGGAATTTTGTTTTAATTTAATATGAAGTCTGTAAGGTCTTAAACATTTCTCCTAAATCTTGTCCTCCACATCATTTTACAACAAAAATATGTAAATATAACAGTCACTGAACTCTTCATTCTGTTCCTGTCTTAGGTAAGAAGGTCTCCAGACACAAGATAGTACATCACAGGCAATTGCTCAAAAGCTGCCTACTGGAGAGAAGATCTGTCAGTTTTTGTAAATTAAACCAAAGGGGTATTAGCATTTCTATTGTTGTCAAACTACAAATCCAGATTGGTTTGCTGTATAATAGAAAGCATTTTCTACAGGAAAAGAGACTACTCTTGAAGTTGAATCTTCTGTCTGGGTCTCAGGCAATATCAGTTCTTCTGGCTGCATGGAATTTGTCTAGGCAGGGTTATGAGAACGCTGCTTATTCTGACTAAAGATACAGAATGAAACTAAATTCAGCAACTCAGGCTAGGGAAGTTGTCTGAATGATTTTGCTTGCTATATAGGAATTAACACTGTTAACCCATAGTCTGCAAGACAGCTGAATTCTGCGACAGCCAAGGGGTGGCAACTTTTATTAAGCTACTGAGACAGTATTAGACCTCTGACTCACAGTACTTTTCAGGTTTATCTAAAGTACCTGAAGACTTACTGCTCTCAACTGTCCATCTATATCTCTGCCAAAAAGCACATATCCCATGTAGTGGAAGAAGTAGAAGCCTATTAGGTCTGCTTCTCAGCTGTCTTACTTTGTAGCCAAGCAGCCCATGGCAAAATGTGTTGATGGTGGTTGCAGTTGTGTGACAATGTTAGGCTGTGAATAGCATTAGGTCATGCACTGTCCATCCTATGCTATGGGTATCATAGCCTCATGCAGAATGGGTAGCAGAAACCAGATAGGGTTGGTGATCTCAGCCAGCAGCACTCTGTCACAGGGACCTTAAATCAGCTGCTTCATTTCTGTTTTAGGCATACGTGCTGGTTTTGGCTGGGATAGAGTTAATCTTCATAGTAGCTAGTATGGGGCTGTGTTTTCAATTTGTGCTGAAAACAGTGTTGATGATACAGGGATGTTTTAGTTACTGCTGAGCAGTGCTTACACAGAGTCAAGGCCGTTTCTGCTTCTCACACAGCCCTGCCAGCAAGTAGACTGGGGGTGCAAAAGAAGCTGGGAGGGGGCACAACCAGGACAGCTGACCCCAACTGACCAAAGGGATATTCCACACCATATGGCATCATGCTCAGCATATAAAGCTGGGGGAAGAAGAAGGAAGGGGGCACATTGGGAGTTATGGCATTTGTCTTCCCAAGTAACCATTACATGTGATGGAGCCCTGCTTTCCTGGAGATGGCTGAACATTTGCCTGACAATTGGAAGTAGAGAATTAATTCCTTGTTTTGCTTTGCTTGCATGCATGGCTTTTGTTTTACCTATTAAACTGTCTTTATCTCAACCCACAAGTTTTCTCACTTAGTCTTCTGATTCTCTCCTCCCATCCCACCGGAGTGAGTGAGCGGCTGGGTGGTGCTTAGTCGCCAGCTTGAGTTAAACCACAACAGCATATTAACACAACACAGATCTTTCAAATTGAAATGATGTAATTTTTTGCAGCATCTATAATACCCACTGCTATAATTTCTGTGTGTAGCAATGTAATTCTGAAACTCCAAGGCAAGGTCACATCTGCAAGAATAATTTTGTGAGTGGAGCTCAGGAAATCCCTGTCATAGATTTGTTGTACACACTGTGAACAATTTCAGTCAAGAGTAACTTGTGTCCTATGACAATAGATACCTGGGGAAAACATATAAACACAGTAGAAAATTACAAAATAAAGAAATATAATGAAAGCTATTATTTGTATCAGAAACAATACAGTCTTCAGCTTTTTGCTTGCTAAACTAGAAACAGCTAAGCTTTTAGGGATATGGTATAACTGCTTTAGGAGAAAACATGCCTCCAAGAGAAAAGCTATCAAGGAAGGACAGCTTCCTGTATTCTTTCCAGAACTGAAAGGAGTCCTTGATACAATTTACAAGCTTAGCACATACATAACCTACCTGTCAGAAACAAGTACTCTGTTGACTAACTCCTGAAAAGGGAAATCATCTGGGCTGGGGGTAAACCTCACATCAATGAAAAGAATCTAACAAATTCTATCTGAATAAACCATGTTTATTACAAATACGGATTCCAGCCAGCTGCACACAGTTCCAGAACAATGGCCGCTGCTAATGCAGATGAAGTTTGAAAGAATGCAAGCAGCTGCCTCAGAATCCATTCATCACTGTGCTAAACATGCAGCCCTCTGTTTTTCCATCTCCCGTTTGCTACTGCAGATGGAGTTGGAGGGTCTGAAGTATCTGAGAAGCAATCTGTTTCTGCCATTGCTATGGGACTTAGGTCCTGCTATTCTATACCATTTCAACACTTAAGTCAAAGGAAATAAGGGAAATATTTTCCTACTTTTAAAAATTAAATAAAGTTTCTTTCCTCTTTCTCGACAAGGTTGGTAGATACATCAAAGATCTTCACACAGAACCACTTTAAAAGATTTGAATTCTTACAAAAGGCAAGATTCATAACCCTCATTCGTTTGTCAAAATTTCACATCTGAACATCTTGACATAGGTTTCTAAAACACATATAGGCACTTCAGTGATGGATATGACTTTCAGATATGTGGCATTGCCCATGTGCATCAATAGAAACTTGAAATTCTTCTTTCTTGAAAACTGGACCTAAGTGAACATGGACTTACGAGGCTATCTGGGTGTACAATTCCCATAATACAAAAGATAATGTGGTATTCAAAAATCATAGGTTATGTTGAAAATTTGAGCCTTTTAGATATATCCATCTGCCTATGCAAGATGGTTTAATATGCACAACTCATTTTTTAGGAGATCTGTGACAACAGCTGAGGTGTGTAGAGTAAAACCAACCTTGAATTTCAATGTTTGTTTCTTTATATTACTATGGAGACACAGGGCTAGAGGTTAAAATTCCAGTCCTTGTAAAACTGTTGTTCAACCTGCAGTGTTTTCTCCTTGACAAATTCTTAGTTATTTATGACATTTTTTAATGGCATTGAAGAGGTTAACAGTATCTTCTGTCTGGATATGCCTACTCTTTCATTAAGAAACTACACTCATTAGGAATGGAATTATAGTTTAATATGATTCAATTTCAGCATTCTCTTCTTTTTAAACAAATGGTTTATCATATCTAAATGTTGATTATACTTATTTCTTAGGCCAGATAGCTTTCTGTGTCAGAACTACTAGGATAGAATATGCTTAGCACCATTTTCATTAGTCTGAATTTAATAATCTACATCTTTGGCATGCAAGAGATTATCACGTGATACACAGTCACCATAGCAGTTCCAACAATACAGCTTCTTCCTGCTGCAGTTACAAAGGCGTAGCCAAATAAAAGAGGTATTTGGTATCCTCCTGACAAAATTTAGGCTTACTTTCTACAACAGCTTCTTGGAAAACATTATACAATGATACAGGCTAAAATCTCCCTTGACTCCTTCGTCTTGTATCCTTCTGAATTAAGGCTTAGTCCCAGGTTTGTGGGAGCATATCTTAAATGATTTTTGGATTGAGCAAAGAATCTGGTCCATTATCTGAGAAAATAATTTTTAATCTGACTTTCTGAGGAAATGAAGCTGCCACAGTATCTTGTCTGTGTCTCCCATTGATAACTTTTGAGCTTGTCCAACCCAGTCTAATTTGAAAGAGTGGAAACATCAAACACATTCATATTCCTATACATTTGTTGAAAATCAGAAATTAGGTAGAAGACTAGCCAATATGATGATCCACTGAAATTGAAGCAGTCAGATTTCAGTTGTCATTCTTTCTACTGACTCTAAGTTTATTAAGCTAACTGGCTTGTGTTACATGTGTAATGTGCAGTCTCCAGACTAACCATACAGTATGATCAGTAATGAAGATGTAGGAAGAAGTCTAGGCAGATCTCAGAATTAAGTTGGGAAATAAGGGGATAAAGAGCACGTAGTTGCAGGAAACAAAGTTTCATTAGCTTTCATGGAAAAAACCTTTTTATGCTAAGGACATGAAGTTCACAAGGAGTGCAAAATGGTCAAACATCAAGGGGTTCCAAGAGAGACCAGATGAGACAAACCTTCAACTACAGACAGACATTACTGCTTGGAAACAAAGATGTTATATATGTCTGCATTAGGTACATGTTTTCAGGAAGTAAGGCTTTCAAAGACCAGTAAAGAATGTTTGCCTTTCATTGTGGGTTTTGTTTTTCTTATTGGAGGCTTTATGTTGTGATATTTCTCAAAATCAGGATCAAATAGCCAGTTTCTCAGCAGCTATAAATCTACTTCCTGCTTGATAAATATTAGGCTCAGTTTATTTTAAACTGCAGGTAACTATGAGTTCAATGCAACTGCAAATCCCTCTAAACGCTAAAACTGCAAATCTAGCCATATAGATTCTATAAGAAAACTGGGAGAGAGAACTGATTCTTAAAACTGTTTGCTTTGAAGCTATTCCTTTTTCAGCCAATTCGAAGTCAAGTGCTGCTCTGAACTTTCTACGTGGAGTGTCTGAAATGCCAGTTCAACCTGTTCATTTATTATCAGAAGGAAATTCATTGTCCTTTACAGACAAATATAGCTTAGAGTACATTACAATTGCTACATGTTATCCTTAAGGTAATGGTGATAGTAAAAATATTGTGAAAACACTGAGGCATGTTCTGAAATCCGAGGCTCTATTGTTTGCTTTAGAATAAAGCCTCTGTCCAGAACAACTGAGACTGAGCAGTCATACAAGGAACTTGATTATACACTAAGTGTCCAAATCCTCAAAAAGTCAAAGTAAAAGATGCAAGCAGGTCTTCAGTATGATAAAGGCATGGTTGGCATATTTAGGCAGCAGCAGAAATAACACCAAGTAGCAAGAAGGAATGCAAAGATAACAAAGGTTTGCAAACCTGTTACTTCCTGTTTGAAAGTTAAAAAAGAATTTAGATATCTAAATGTAAATACAAGATAGGAACTGTGATAGCTCTGTGGATCTGACCTAGGGTACTATATATTGTCAAGATTCTTAATGGAGACTATCTATTGGAGAAAAGCCAGAATATTCTTTGTGACAGGTCATAAATTAAGCAAGCAAATTTCCAGTTGAGTATAAGAGAGTAATTCTTCCCCCTAATAGAGGTTAAGCACTGAAACAAATGCTTAGAGGGTCTGTGGGGTCTCCAACCTTGTAGATTGCAAAACTCAGCTGCAGAAGGTCCTTAGCAGCCTGATCTAGCTTTAAAGTTATCTGAGCAGGATGCTGGATTAGATGACCTCCAGAGGTCCCTTCCACCCATATTATTCTATGATAGTAAGATGTGGACAGTTATATTTGTACTATGCAGGAGATACAGGTGGCAATGGCAGGATAAACTTATAAACCTGAGTTGAGTGTAGATTATGGGGTGGGTTATAAATTCGGGTTTGTAGTTTTGTACACACAGTAGGAGCAGAACCTGCTTTCATGAGATTAAAGAATGCACACTATGAGAAGAACATGAGGACATGACACTCTGGAATGAAAAGCTGTTGAAGCTACATGTGACAGAATTGGACTGAAATGACAGGAAATGAGATGACAGAATGTAAGGATGGGAGCGTTGTTAAGTATCTGTAGCATTTATAAAAGTCTGCGCCGTTCTAGATCTTTCTGTGTCCCAGTGCAGGGAATAAAAATGCTCTTCATCCAACCTGCCCTCTTGACTGCTTACTGCACATTACAGTGCAGCTTGGGTACAGCACCAAAAAAAAAAACAGGTGACAAATTGTAGTTATGGATGTTGATGTTTCATTGAAGTTGTGTTCCTTTTTACAAAGATGGATATTTTGCAATGCGTGTAGAGTAGAGAGTCCAGTGCAGGGCATGGACAGTCCTCATTCATCAGCATAGACCAGAAGGAAATATGGGAGAAATGTTATTACTGTTAACTGAAATTTACTCTTTGCAAAGTACCTCATGAAAGCTAGCAAAGCATTATTTAATTATTTAAGTGCTGAGAGGTACCTTTCTTTAGGACACAGTTGCATTTTGATTATCTTTGGCATGTAATAGACCTACTGCCTATTATGTTTTAGATTTAATGTCACAGACTTAACTGCAATACCTTCTTGGTTTACAAGGTCCCTGTTTCAAGGAACGTCTGGAGAAATGCCTTGTGCTTTCACCTATACTCTCTTGTGTAGAGCAGATGGTTTATCATTAGACTCTGTTTCTCACCTGTTTGTTTGAAGCCCCTTAAACCTCGTGAAGAGCAAGCTAAGTTGCACGGTGAGGATTTCTCAAGTGCTGGCTAAAGCCTCAAACCTGCGTCTATTGAAGTCAAAGCTTCGCAGCTTCAGCTCTGTGGAGAATCATGTTTTAAAACCATTGCCATCTGGTGGATAATATTAAAAGTGAAGTACAGCTGGCAGATGGCTACATTCATTCTTCATTTCATGGGGTAGAGACTAAGTTACTGCAATCGAATCTCCACATATAACCATGCTGTTCCCTCCAAATACAGAAAAAATGGATTAGTTACAGTGTAATTGTCTCTGTCACATGAGTCAAGAATCTGCAAGGCAGAGAATTAAATAGGGAATTTTAAAACTCATGAAGGAGGCAAGCTGTGATGTTCTGTGGCTAGATGCTCTGTGGTTTTGTTTCCACTCTTCAGTGTAATCAGGAATGGAAGAGGTAGATATACTCAAGCACACTGGTTATTTTGACACAAGATTGACACCTGTAAGTAAATCACAGAATCCCAGAATGGCAGGGGTTGGAAGGGACCTCTGGAGACCATCCCGTTCAACCCCCCTGCTTGAGCAGGCACACCCAGAGCAGGGAACACCGGACCGCGTCCAGGCGGGGTTTGAATGTCTCCAGGGAAGGAGACTCCACAGCCTCTCTGGGCAGCCTGTGCCACTGCTCTGGCACCCTCACAGGAAAGGAGTTTTTCCTCATATTCAGGAGGAACTTCCCGTGTTCCAATTTGTGCCCATTGCCCCCTGTCCTGTCGTTGGGCACCACTGAAAAGAGCCCGGCCCCATCCTCTTGACACCCACCCTTCAGATATTTATAAGCATTGGTAAGATCCCCCCTCAGTCTTCTCTTCTCCAGGCTGAACAGACCCGGGTCTCTCAGCCTTTCCTCTTAAGAGAGATGCTCCAGTCCCCTGATCATCTTCGCAGCTCTCTGCAGAACTCTCTCCAGTGTCTGTCTTGAACTGGGGAGCCCAGAACTGGACACAGCACTCCAGATGTGGCCTCACTAGGGTGGAGTAGAGGGGGAGGTAACTTCCCTCAACTTGCTGGCCACACTCCTTTTCATGCACTCCAGGATACCACTGGCCTTCTTGCCCACAAGGGCACGTTGCTGGCTCATGGTCAACTTGCTGTCCACCAGCAATCCCAGGGCCTTCTCAGCAGAGCTGCTTTCCAGCAGGTCAGCCCCCAGCCAGTACTGGTGCATGGGGTTGTTCCTCCCCAGGGGCAGGACCTTACACTTGCTCTTGTTGAATTCCATGAGGTTCCCCTGGGCCCAGCTCTCCAGCCTGTCCAGGTCTCGCTGGATGGCAGCACAGCCTTCTGGTGTATCAGCCGCTCCTCCCAGTTTGGTATCATCAGCAAAGTTGCTGAGGGCATGCTCTGTCCCTTTGTCCAGGTCATTGATGAATATGTTGAACAGGACTGGACCCAGCACAGACCCCTGGGGAACACCGCTACTTACAGGCCTCCAACCAGACTCTGCCCCATTGGTCACGACCCTCTGAGCTCTGCTGTTCAGCCAGTTCTCAATCCACCTCGCTGCCCACTCATCTAACCCACACTTCCTAAGCTTCTCTATGAAGATGTTATGGGAGACAGAGTCAAAAGCCTTTGCTGAAGTCAAGGTAAACAACATCCACCACCCTCCCTTCATCTACCCAGCCAGTCATGCCATCATAGGAGGAGGCTATCAGGTTGGTCAAGCATGATCTCCCCTTGGTGAATCCATGTTGACTATTTCTGATAACCTTCTTTTCCTCTACATGCCTGGAGATGACCTCCAGAATGAACCGTTCTATCACCCTTCCGGGGATGGAGGTGAGGCTGACTGGCCTGTAGTTTCCCAGGTCCTCCTTCTTGCCCTTTTTGAAGGGTGACATTGGCTACCCTCCAGTCCTCGGGCCCCTCTCCTGTCCTCTGTGACCTTTCAAAGATGATGGAGAGCGGCTTAGCGACAGCATCCGCCAGCTCCCTCAGCACTCGCGGGTGCATCCCATCGGGGCCCGTGGATTTGTGAGGATCCATTTTGCTTAAATGATCTCTAACCCAATCCTCCTCAGCCAAGGGGAAGTCTTCCTTTCTCCAGATTTTCTCTCTCACCTCTGGGGGCTGGGATGCCTGAGGCCAGCCTTAGCAGTGAA
Organism: Morus bassanus; assembly: GCA_031468815.1. NCBI lineage: Eukaryota > Metazoa > Chordata > Aves > Suliformes > Sulidae > Morus > Morus bassanus. The sequence continues at coordinate 94,334 of CM062571.1, read as the reverse complement.
GACTGAGGCAAAGAAGGCATTCAGTAACTCTGCCTTCTCTGCACCCTGCATCACCAGGGCACCCACCTCGTTCAGCAGCGGGCCCACAGTTTCCCCAGTCTTTCTTTTACTAATGATGTATTTGAAGAAGCCCTTCTTGGTATCCTTGACATCCCTTGACAGATTTAGTTCCGAGTGGGCCCTGGCCTTCCTCATTGCATCTCTGCACACCCTGACAACGTTCCTATAATCCTCCCAAGTGGCCAGCCCCTTTTTCCACATACTGTAAACCTCCTTCTTCCATTTGAGTTTTTCTAGAAGCTCTTTGCTCATCCATGCGGGTCTCCTGGCTCCTCTGCTTGACTTCTTCCTCACAGGGATGCACCAATCTTGAGCTTGGAGGAAGTGGTACTCGAATATTGACCAGCTCTCTTGGACACCCACCCCCCACCACCTTCTGAAGCCCTAACCCATGGGATTCCTCCAAGCAGGTCTTTGAAGAGGCCAACGTTAGCTCTCCTGAAGTCCAGGGTTGTAATCTTACTTGTTGCCCTGCTTCTACCACGCAGGATCCTGAACTCCACCATCTCATGGTCACTGCAGCCAAGGCTACCCCCAACCCTCACATCCCCAACCAGACCTTCTTTGTTAGCATAAGGTCCAGCAGCACATCTCGCTTCGTTGGCTCCTCCACCACCTGTGTCAAAAAGTTATCCTGGTCTGCAGGAACCTCCTGGATTGTGCACGCCCCGCCGTGTTGCTTTTCCAGCAAACATCAGAGCGGTTGAAGTCCCCTATGAGAACCAGGGCCTGCAACTGTGAGGCTACTTCCAGCTGTCTCTAGAAGGCCTCGTCGACTTCCTCTTCCTCATCAGGTAGCCTGTAGCAAACGCCCACAACGGTGTCACCCATATTTGCCTGCCCCTTAATATTTACCCATAAGCTCTAGACTCGTTCTTCCTCCACCCCTAGGCCGAGCTCGATGCATTCCAGTTGCTCCCTTACATAAAGAGCAACTCCCGCACCTCACCTGTCTTTCCTAAAAAGTACAGAGCCATCCATGACAGCATTCCAGTCATGCGAGCTATCCCACCATGTCTGTGTAATTGCAATGAGATCCTGGCCCTGCGACCGCACACAGATCTCTAGTTCCTCCTGTTTATTGCCCATGCTGCATGCCTTGGTGTACAGGCATTTCAGAGAGGTACTTGAGCATGCGGGTTTCCCTGGAGGGGTGCACAAGGACCCACTATAGCCATGCAGACCCTTGAGGTGGTTGGTCTTCTGATTGTCACCTCGTGAGGCAGCTAAGGCACCTTTGTCGCTGCTCTGCTTGGCCTGGCTTACTCTCCCGTTGGATGTGATGGCATTAGCATTGCCACTTTGGACTCCACCCCCCGAGTCCTTCAGTTTAAAGCCCGCCTCACCAAGTTGGCCAGCCTGCTGCCAAAGATCCCCTTGCCCCTTCTAGACAGGTGGATTCCATCCCTCCCTAACATGCTATGGTACCTGGGGAATGTCCCATTGTCATAAAAGCCAAAATCCTCGCAATGGCACCAGCCATGTGGCCAAGAGTTGATTTGCATTATTCGTCCATTACTGGCTGCCCATTTTTCTCCAACTGGTAAAATGGAGGAGAAGATGACTTGGGCACCAATATTTTTCACTTGCTCCCCAGGGTTTTATACCCTTCCTTGGTTCTGCCCACGCTCCGGCTTACAGCATCATTTGTGCCCACATGGAAGAGTAACAGCGGATGGTAATCTGTGCTCTTGACAAGCTGTGGCACCCTCTCAGCAATGTCTCAGATCTTGGCTTCCAGAAGGGAGCAAACCTCTTGTGACTCCCTCTCAGGTTGGCAGATGGGTGCCTCAGTGCCTTTTAACAGAGAGTCACCCACTACGAGCACTTGTCTCTTCTTTTTATGATATCCACTCTGTAGTTGCTGGTTGCACCAGCAACTGGCAGGCTCAGAAATAATGGCTAGACCATCAGGGCTACGGTGTTTCTGAAAGACATTTCAGACTTCTAAGACTTTTTCTGGCTGAATACCGTATATCAAGACAGTTAGGAGCAGCATGCTTTCTAACAGAGCTCTTCTGAATTTGGTGCCTTGCTATGAAGTATGGTTTTTTTGTTTCTTGCTTGTTACAGCAGCCTTTCTCCTGTTCCAGAAGTAAGACGTTGACTCTAGTGTGTAGATCACAGAGCAGGACAAACTGTAACCAGCAGCCTCACCAGGCCAGCGGCTCTTGCAGGTTGCAGCTTCCGGTCTCAGCTATGTCTGACATGGTAACACTGCAAGGTCCTGCTTTACGCTGGGGCATCCCACCCCTTTTAAGGATTCCTAAAAGGCAAATAAAACCAAATGATGAAAAAAATAACCTTCCTACCTTCCTATGGTTTTAAGCCTCTCCTTTTCTGACTAAAGAAGGTGAGAATTTAATTTAATTTCATGATTCTTCATTCATTTGCTGGAATCTGAGACATTACAGTAGCGAAAAACAATAAGGTGCCTTAATGAGTGGTCCTCAGCCTATCAATGTTGACTGGGTGAAATTCTGATTTCATCATCATGGGAATTTAAGATTAAAAACTGAGGTCAACTGTGAGAGCTAAGAATGTTATTGCCAGCCATGTTACATAATTGGTATTACTTCTATCAAAATTTGAAATGCACCTAATACCTAAAATAGCCATTAACGGCCAGGGAGCACTTAAATTGGATGATCACCACGGAATACTTCTCCTTCTCTTCCACTCAATTATTCAGGAAAAAAACAGTAGGTATAAACTATGTTGTGTTTTCCTGCAGCAGATTTTCCTTCTGAGATTTCTGGTTTTCAGGAGTTTTGACAGATCTCTTCTCTTTGGGGCACCACATCCAAACTCTAGAACAAAAGCAGTCAAGATGCACAGATATAAGAAGGGGAAACAGCTTGTTGTTCAGGGCTACTAAAGGCTTAGCTTTTGTGGTAGTTCAGAGGGAAGGTTTGAGTTATGTTTGTTGCCTGTCTGTTGTTGAAAGTGATGAAAGGGAACAGAATTTTCCATTTGAATTAGGCTATAGCCTCTGGGAAATGGCTTTTCCAAGTTTAGTATCATTTTATTTCTGATTTGCCTTTCAGGGAGTTGCACAAGGGGAAGAAACATCTCTTCATTAATAAAATGCATCAGCTGATGCATTTTAAATCTTCCAGCTGATTTAAAAATATTGGTCACAAACTCAAGCAACCTAAAAATAAACCGTACCAATTTCATTCCTGGGCATTCATTGCAGAGTCACCTCTATATTTGGTAGTGACAATTGTTAACATTAAATGCTTACTACTTGCACTGATACTGATATTTTAATATCCCATCTGGCCTGATTAGGCAAGCACTTCTATAGCAACAACTAGTAATACTCAGCTGTTCAGGGGCCAAACTCACACTACCACTTCCAACTCTCATGATGAGGTTTGGCATGGCAGAGTGAGGGGTTGCCAAGGTGTGGAACAGTACTGGCTTAAACTACAGTTGTTAGTCTTTCCCTTCCCCTTGTATTCTGCAATACAACTAGTCAAACAGCACCAGTCTCGCCTCATTTTTTGAGGGGGGATGGAAACCATCAGATTTATATTTGGCTGTCTGAGTGGAACACTCAAGTCTTGTCAATCCAGCACTAGGGCATCTGAGTACTGTGAGGCAGTAGCTGGAACAAGGGTAATAGTTCTTCCTGTGTGCACACGAACACTGATAGTTCAAGGTTCCTGGTGAGTGATGTGCTCTGCTGCTTGGGTAGATTTGACACTTTGCAGTCAAATGGGATGTAGAAATTGTCCCATGCTATGTTTCCCTGGGAGTAGCTCAAAGCCTATGTTGTTATTTAGCAAGTCATGTTTCAGTTCCTTTTCCTCCTGTAATGTTGGGCTCAGTAAATAATGAGGCAGTTTTCTAGGGCTGCCTTTGCACAAACCAGTTGGACTAGCTGGAAGGCAGATCTAGGTTTCTCATTGTTCAGCCCTTGTCGGCCCCTTCCCTTCTATGTGCATCAAAGGGGACTCATCTGTGTCACCTTATTGTAAGGGGCCTCAGGCAGGAATGTACTCAAGGACATAATCTTCCTCATCCTGGAGGTATGCAAACAACCTAACAGCAGGGGCCAGTTGTGGAGACCAAGACAAAAGGAACTAAGGACATCTCCATCTAGGTAAGAGTCAGGACACCAGTTGAAACCAACACACCTTGCAATACACTCGATGAACCAACTTCTGACCATATGGGGAAGAAGGACTCATGGAAAGTTTATGGAAAGGACACAAAAAAAACCCCTTCAACAAACCACTAGGGACCACTGGAGGCCACCTGATACCTCTTCAGGGGCTCCTAAGGAACCCAAAACGCATGGGTAATTATGATGCGAGTATTATAATTAGTTCCAAGAAATATAATGAATATGTATAACTGTTCTGGGAAGTCTAATGCATATTTATATAACTGAGCAATATAAGCTCTGTCTATCGCAACTTGCGGTATGCATGATAGGAAGAATTATCCCCTGTGTGTGCATCAGGTGCCGTAGTAAAGAATGCCTGCTTCTTATACTACATTGGTGTTAAGGAGCTTTATTCCCAATTTTGGTGACAACCTTAATACTTCTTTTCTACCACCTTAATACTTCTTTTCTACAGTATAGCTCACAGTGTAGACTGTACTGGAGAATAAAAAGACTTACCCTTTCTCTGCAGAGTCCAATATTCAGGGTGCAAGCCCTATAAAAGAAGCCTTCGTAATGTGTGGTGGGTCACCCAGGTAAGCTGATGTAACTCCACATGAATTCTGAATTACAGACTTTATCGTCATCGCTATGAAGCCATGAATGGTGCATAGGGGTCTATAGTCAGAGTGTTAGGGGCCTGTTAACAGACGGTAGCTAGTTGTATTTTAAGGATGACTAGGCAATTCAGCTCTTTTCTGTGAAAAAAATTATATTTAAGGACAAGATCATTTTCTAAGACATGAAACCCTAGCTTTGTTAGCAGTTGTTTTCACTTTGCCATCAACTATAAGCCAGGGAAGACATGGTACTGTCATCTGGAAGCAGTGAGCAGAAATGTAAATGTGACTGATGGTTTTTTATTCATCTCCAAGTGAAGAGAGATATTCATGTGCCAGATTACTTTAAGACGCCTCACATCACAAGGCAGAGTTTGTTGTAGAAATAGCAACAGAAGTTATAGGAGCCTGTACTGAAAATATCAAAGTTGAGGGCAGTGAAGAGGAAGAGTTTGTTGCAGATCATTGCATAAAGAGTTATGAAGCTACAAAGCCAGAGAAGTGTGAATTTTCCATTGTAATTTTCTTATTGGTTGCTACTATCATAGCTGCTGCATAAGTGCCTGCCTGCCTGAACAGAATCATGGTTCCAGTGATGTACAAATAAATAACAAGTGATATATCCCCTTATAAGAAACTCCTCAAGATGGACACAAAGTGGAAAACAAAGAGAAATAGCTCAGTACTTTAAAGCTACTTTACATCACTGTGGCAAGTGTATGAAAATCTGTTGAGAAAAGGGAGGGGGCTACAGCCCCCATTATCAATGCTCATGATCTGTTTCTTGTAGGGGAGGTAGCTGTACCACTGGACAGCCTCTTCCCTGCCCCATCACCATCTTGATTGACTCTCTAGTGACAGGGAACAAGAACCAGAAAATGCTAATCCAAAACCAGTTATTTTGAGGCCCTTTCTCAGTATCAGGCAGTAAGCTGAAATTCACATAAAAAAAGTAGAGCTGTGCTATTTTTAGAGGCTAATTATTAACAAAAATAGCCAGAGTATTCTATCTGTACAAATTATTTTCTTAAATTAGCAGAAAATTTAATGGAATTCATCCTCTGCTTAGCAAATTTCTAATGCACTGATCCCTGAAAGTCACTTTGCATCTGATATCCCAATCATTCTCTTCCACTCTCACTGAGCTTCAGATGTTTCACAACAGTTCTAGGAAGACATATTCTGTAGGCTTTGTTGAGCTTTAGAATAGGGGAGAGGAAAAAAATTCCAATCGATCAGCTACTCCCATGTCCTAGCCAAGCTTTTGATCTACACTTCAGTGCCATTTTAGATGTAGTTCAGCTCTAGAGGAGGTCTCTGCGTAAGAAGTATCCAGGTTTATCCATTGTTACTTTTTAACCTCTGCAGGATAAATGAGGACAGAAAGGAGAACAAGACTGAGAAATGGCAGTTCCTGAGCTGAAGTGCCAGAGGAAATCAGCACACCGATTTACACAGTTCAGTGTAGCTTCAGAACTACCAGCAAACAGGCACCAACACTGAACAGAACTCCCACATTGGCACTTCCATTTGTCAATTAGCAAAAAATAGTCTGTTTCCCTGCACAGAACAAAGACACCCTGCCACTTCCTTTGGAGCTGTAGCTCACTGGGTCTTAATGTGTTAATAGCACAGGTTTTCTCTTGATCACCTGTCATAACCAGGCTGGCAGGTTTTTTGTCCTCTGTGTTGATTTTTAAGTCCATCTCACTGTGTGACTTTGAAGGAGTCAGGCATCTCTTAGTGTGGGTTATTCAGAGTATTCATCGCTTCCTAACCGACTGAACGCCTAGAGGCAGAATGTGACTCTCCTTGTGACATCCCCAAAATAGAAGAAGGCTCACTGGAGATGGGCAAGGGCGATGGGCCCATGCAACTCAGGGAATAATGCAGGGTGTGACTGACCACAGCCGTTGCGAAGAAGCCGATTTTATCTCAACACAAAGGAGACTAGATGGTGGCCTTTGTTTCAGATAAGCAGCTATCAACAGTTGAGTGGATCAACTGGTGGTTTAAATGTTTCTCCCTGAGTTCATTAAAAGAGTGTGAATGTCTCCCTGAGTTAGCCAGACTTGCATGGGGGAAGTGATTACATGGTGCAGCCCAACATAAAGTACAAAAGTTGAACAACTAACAGAATAATTTCAACGAGAGCAACGGGCTTGAGCTGCCTTCAACTTATGTATTCCTTCCTGGAGACTGGGGACACCCAGAGTCATGACAGTAAGCATAGTACAAAACCCAGTAATAGGAATCACTTTGGTATTATGATTGAACTGCAACTGCAATTCCTATGTTTTGCTAACTGTAACTTACATTTGTATTGTGTTTTCAGTCTATTTTGTATCACTCTACTAAATCAGAAATCCCATGTAACATCAACTGTCTTCAAATAAGACATTAATAAGACATTTGATATTTAACGTTACAACCTCCATGCATGGAATATCTAAAAGAAACTGCTCAGGAAAGTACTGGACTCTAACACCTATCTGCAACTAGTATTTTCATTTGTAATAATTATAATAAAACTCTTGTGAGGACATTCAAAGCTTTGTTTTTATCAGATGTAAAGGGCCCAACTGTAAACAAATCACTGGGGAGAAAACTGGCAGAAAGCCTTTAACTTGTGCTCAGGAACCCCCTGCTGCTAAAACAAAAATAGTAGCTTTTCTGTCTTACAAACATGGTTAAACGTATTGTCACCGAAATTGGGAATAAAACTCCTTAACACCAATGTAGTATTAAGAAGCAGGCATTCTTTATGACGGTGCCAGATGCATAGGGGATAATTCCTCCTAGCATGCATGCCACAAGTCACAAAGCTTATATTGCTCAGTTATATACATATGCATTAGATTTCCAGGAGTAGTTATACATATTCATTCACATTCAGTATACAAGTTACCAAAATTATTATAAGTTAAGTAATAACTTATTTACTTCCCTAGCTTTGTTGGTGCAACAGGGAAGAGCTTCTATCCATCCTGAGAAAGTATCGATCAACACCAGGAGATACCTATAACCATTTTGTTTTGGTAACTCAGAAAAATCAATTTGCCAATAGTCTCCAGGGGAATTTCCTTGCCTAGTGGTCCCTGGGGGTGGTCTTTTCCTGTTCATGGGATTATTTTTTTAAACCAATGGGGCATTTTGCTATTACAGACTTACTATTCCAGTCATCCCCGCACATATAATAAAATTTTGAAGGCTAGAAATCATAGCCTCACTCCCGGTGTGTTTCCCCATGTCCCTTCTTTACAGTTTCAGTCATTACCTGCAGTGTAACAAGGACTTGTCCTGTGGGAGTTATCAACCAACCCTCTCTGTTTGTGGTTGCTTTCAACAATGATGCCAGTTGTTGGTCTGTCTCACTATAGTTAGGTTTCAAACTTGGGAGCTTCACCTGTTTTACTGGTACCAATGCAAGGATGTCTTGTTCAGCCACCTCCTTAGCAGTTTTAACAGCCAATCGATTACCTACGTTTACTGCAGTTTGTCCGAACTCATGTGCTTTGCAATGCATTATTGCCACTTCCATAGGTTTTTGAATATCCTGTAGAAGTTGGAGGATTTCTTCCTTGCATTAAATAGGTGATCCTTGAGCTGACAACAATCCTCTTTCTTTCCAGATAGCCCCATGTGCATGGACTATCCCAAATACATATTTTGAATCAGTCCATATATTTACCTTTTCCCCTTCAGCTACCTTCAAGGCTTGTCTTAATGCCACTAGTTCTGCCTTCTGGGCAGGTGTATTGATAGGTAGGGCCCCAGCCTCTATTATCTGTGTAGTTGTAACCACTGCATATCAGGCCATCTGTTTCCCATCTCCTACAAAGCTGCTACCATCTGTAAACAGCTCCAAATCAGGATTAGTTAACGGTTCATCTCTTAAATCCTGCCTGCTGGCACATACGTGTTCAATGGTTTGCAGACAATTATGGTGCAAGTGCTTGGAGTCCCTTATTTCTGAATTATAAAAAACATTGCTGGGTTGATTGCTGTGGTGATTTTAAGTTCCACATCATCCTGTTCCAACAAGATAACTTGATATTTGAGAGAGAACCAATATCTCCCCTTTTGCTGTAAGACAGAAACCACCATATGCGGAAGGTACATGGTGATTCTTTGTCCTATTGATAATTTTCTAGCTTCCTGGATTAGAAGAACAGTTGTGGCTACAGTAGCAAACATCTCAGCCATCCTTTACTCACATTATCTAATTTGTTTAGAGAAATAACCCACAGCTCTTCTCCAGGTTCCCAGTCTTTGAGTCAGCATTCCCAAGGCAAGGTGTCGTCTTTCATGTGCAAATAACTCAAAAGGTTTAGACAAATGGGGCAGTCCCAATGCAGGTGCTGACATCAAAGTCTTTTTTAAGTCCTTAAAAGCTACTTGGCATTCAGGGGTCCATAGCAGGTGGTTCTCTGTTGACCCCTTCAAGGTTTCATAAAGGGGCTTTACCAATAGTCCATAATTGAGGATCCACAGCCTGCACCACCCGGCCATACCCAGAAATGCCCTCAGCTCTCATACAGATCTTGGTTCTGGAGTTTGGCAGATCTCTTCTTTTCTGTCGGCTCCCGGTCTCCGTTGTCCTTGTGAAATCTCAAAACCTAAATAAATCATGGTCTTTTTTCCCATCTGAGCTTTGCTCCTTCATGCACGATATCCTCCTTGTCCTAAGAAATTCAACAGGATTATAGCCATTTGTAGACAGTCTCTCCATGTCTCTGCAGCCAACAAAATGTCATCTACACGTTGCAGTATTGTTCCCTCCGGGTTTTCCTTCTTCCATAATTCCAGCTCCTTTGCCAGCTGGTTGCCAAATATTGTAGGACTATTCTTAAACCCCTGAGGTAGCGCCGTCCAGGTAAGTTGTGCTTTGCACCCGGTGGTGGGACTTTCCCATTCAAAGGCAAATATCACCTGGCTATCTTTGTCTAGAGGTATGCAAAAGAAGGCATCATTGAGATCAAGCACAGTAAACCACTTCCCTTCAAGGCTGTCAGCAAGGTATAAACCACATTAGATATTAGCCACTGCTGGGTGAGTATCTTGAACAATTTGATTCATGACTCTTAAGTCTTTAACTAATCTATATTCCTTGCTATTTTGTTTTTTACTGGCAATATCAGTGTCATATTCTGATTCACACTCTATCAATAATCCATAATCCAAAAATTGATTATTAAAATCCTTCCAACCCCTTCCTAGCCTCCCACTTGATAGGGTACTCTTTTTGCCTTACTGGCTTAGTTCCAGGTTTTAAGACAACTTTTACTAGTTCTGCCAATTTAGACCAACCTGGGATTCCATCAGCCCATACCAAGGGTATTACTGCATCCTCTACTTCTGCAGAAATTTCCTCCTCTGCTCTTTGTGCGTTCTGCAACATAAAAATTCTTGCTTCCACAGCTTTTGATTCAGGTATTAAAAATTGCACTTCTCCATTCTTAAAAGTTATCTGCGCATCTAATTTGCTCAATAAATCTCTTCCCACCAAGGGCATCGGGCATTCAGGAACATATAAAAATCTGTGAGTAAAAACTCCATTTCCAATTCCACACTTCACTGATTGGAAAAAAGGCCTTACCTCCTTTTTCCCTCTGGCCCCAATAATAGATATTTTTTATTCACTCAGTTTACCTGTACAGGTATTTAACACTGAACATGCCGCTCCTGTAGCTATTAAAAAAATCTGTCTTATCATTCCCCAACTTCAAGGAAACCAGGGGTTCTGTTGGGAGACTTTTAATTCATCCCCTGGTCCCCATCAGTCTGAATCTTGACCCAAAGTAAGCAGCTCTTCTACCTTGGGATTTTCCTGTTTTCTTGGAAAAATTTCTCTGAAAATGCTTCTGAGTGCATTTTCTCTCCCACTGCTGCTTTTGTTTACAAAAAACAAATGCACTGATCCTTATTCAAAGGTTTACCCTCCCTAGGTCTAAAGGGGGGTCCTCATACTTCTTCCTACAGAAGGGTGATCTAACCTATATCCATCATTTCGCCTTTTACTATTTCAGTTGCCTTCTGCTACTGCTGCAGCCAGCAATTGAGCCTTGTGATTCTCTTTCTTAACTTGCTCCTTTTCCTGTCACTTCTTCTCCTCCTCCTCCTCCCTATTAATATACACATTCCACACCACTTCTAACAACTTATCCATAGATCTTGCCTCTGATCCTTCTAGCTTTTGCAGTTTTCTCCTAATATCAGGATTCAGCTGCCCCACAGACAAAGTGCATTGGTCTCTCTCTCCAGATCCAAATCCAACCATTTCCTAGCCACATCACAGTTGTTCAAAGAAAGCTGACGGAGTTTCATCTTTCCCTTGTACCACCTGATATAATTTTGACAAGTCTTTTGGTTTTGGAATTGCGTTCCTTACACCAAACAATATCAACCTCCTATATTCAGTTAACAATAACCTTTGTTAGGGTCCCAGTTTGGATTGGTGGTGGGAAAAATGATCCTCCAGTCTTCCTGCCTGTGCATCCTGAGCGTGAACCCTCTCTGCTTCTTCCCTAGCCTTACCCACAACAGCTCTCCACTCCTCATATGTCAACAATATATTCAACACCACCTCTATATCCTTCCACTCTGGATCATGATTCTCCACAATAGTTTCCAATACCTTCGCTACCTTTTCCGGGTCTTCCCTGTACGTTCCAGCCAACTCTTTCCAAGCCCTTAAGTCTGCTACCAAAGAGGGTACTCTAACCCACACCGGTTCTCCTGTCATACCCACAGCTGTCTTAAGGGTGCTTGTAGCACCCTCTCCTAGTTCTTTCTGCTACTGCACTGAAGTTCTCCCCTTCACTTTCAGCATCACTGTTCACATCCCTGTTGTTGACTTCCCTGTTTCCACCCTGATCGTTACCTCCCACAGATGTCCCTGTCCTGGAGCCACTAATACTCCTACGTCATCTTCCTCTTCCACCAGCTCCTTGTATTTTTACACCTTTTACCAATACTACATGCGGAACAGCATCATTTAGGCGTTTGTCCTGAATTTGTTCTAAAGCCAAAACATTTGCATCCTTAGTAATCAATCCACATTCTTTTTTACTTTTCCCACCATTCTGCAATGTGAAAAACAAATCCACTTATGATATCTCATCCCATTTTCCTTCTCTTTTACAAAACATTAACTGTAATATAGTATTATATTTCAAAGTTCCATTCTTAGGCTGTTTCTCTTGATTTTCCAAAGTATACATCAGCCACCAATGATTACAATATTTGATTTACTGCTTTCTTGTGAGGGAGCCACCCCCCCACATCCCTCCAATGTTTCAATAAACATCCCAAAGGTGATTTTTTTTTTTAAATTCCTCCCTCCAACGACTCCCAGATCCCATATTACAACAGAATAACCCCCTTGATCAATCAATCAACACAAAACAGTCAAATCACCCACACCACACAAACACACACATACCCCATATGGCTGGCATTTCATGCAAACAAGCTTTACTCCACCGGGACTCAAACTCGAACCCCTTACAGCTGGCACTCCAGGCATCCCCGTAATAGCGTGCAAACAAGTCTTCCCTTACCCTTCCTGCATGGACAGACCTTTGACTGGTACATGAGGCACTCATGCCAGCAAGCGTTTAATTCCAATCCAAACCAAATACCAAATTCCAAACCCGGGTGTCCTACAGACTTTCGTCTGATAGGATCAAATCCTTCCCTTAGGTACCTCTACAGCCCAACTCTGTGTAGCTTTCGCCACGCCTTACAGACAGGCAACCTTTACCTTTAATATTCCTTTAAATCCTTTAAGAAAAGAATGCCTTTACCTTCTCAGGGGCCTTGCTCAGAGCTCTTCGGTCCGGGGATCGGAGGTTCTCCCCGAGAATCCCTCGGTGCCGGCTGGAGGTCCTGCGATCCCGCGGATCCATCAAGGTTCAGGAGCAAAGTCCCATCCAGGTCGTCAAAACTGTCACCGAAATCGGGAACAAAACTCCTTAATACCAATGTAGTATTAAGAAGCAGGCATTCTTTATTAGGGTGCCAGATGCATGGGGGATAATTCCTCCTAGTATGCATGCCACAAGTTGCAACAGACAGAGCTTATATCGCTCAGTTATATACATATTCATTAGATTTCCAGGAATAGTTGTACATATTCTTTCACAGTATGTTGCAAGAGATGTCGGTTTCAACTGGTGTTCTGACTCTTATCTAGGTGTAGATGTCCTTAGTTCCTTTTATTTTGGTTTCAGCTGACGTCTGCTGCTAGGTTGCTTGCATCCCTCCAGGATGTGCCGATCACACTTGCGAAGATTATGTCCTTGAGTGCCTTCTTGCCTGAGGCCCCTTACAACAGTATGGTGGGAGGAATGTTCTGACTCTGTTCTCTCTTGAGCACCTGGAAGTTCAGGAAGACACTTCGCCTCGAGATTTACAGTGAAGAGTGCATCTTTTCTTCCCTCTCCAGGTTTACCATGGAGTGAGAATGTATGAATTTTATACTCAATGGTTTCAGGTTAGTTAAAATATCACAGTCTACCTTGAACCACCTCCATCGCTATCCATTAAGGGGCTGTCACCATCCTGGCTTTTGCTGTTACTGTTTGCCTTCCCTGTCTTGCTGTTGTCATTTTCATAAGGGGTTGGGTGTTTTGTCTCAGCGCTTCCATTGATGCTGATTCATAAGGCAGCATATGTTATTTTGTGCTGAGAGCAGGCGCACGCTTGGCTAAGACTGAATGAAAATCCTTGCCTGATTTATGGACACAATGTAGAATGCTGTGTCCACAAAATCCAACCTGTGACTGTCCTGACAGTTGTCAGTGCCTCTCTGCAACAAGCAACTGCTACTTGCACCACATAGTGCCAGCTGAAACTGAATCCTTCCTGAAGGTCTCAGGCATGCAAGGGCAGCCTGCATTCTGCTACCCCGTTTCTGCAGCTGCCACACACCCTTTCATGCTTTTCTGTTGACATCCTGTGTGGGTCCTGATTCTTCCTTCTTGTTGTGAAAAGCTGTAGCTCTGCCTAGTGCATTCACAAGAGCACATAGGAAGCAAGGCTTGCATGTGAGTACGTGAGTGGTTCGTCTTTCCCTTTACTTATGCAGTAATAGAGAAGTGATTCAAATGATTGCTGTAGAATCACTACAGACTGAAAAAGTGTCTTCACTTCAAAGAACTGTAGAGCAAAAAGGAAATTACTAGAGACAACATGAGCAGAAAATGTAACTGACAGTAGAAAGATCTATATAACTGGGTTTCTGTTCAAATTAGTCTTGCAGTGATGCTGTGTAAATAGGTTGATTAGCATGAAGACTGATGTTCTCTGATTGAAGTACTTCTGACCTGTGATTTTCACTGATTCATGTGACTTTTCTTAACCTGAAAAGCTTAGTGAGTGAATCGCAGCTTTAGAAAGGTTTTTACTATTCACAGTTTTGAAGAAACCTTGAAAACACTGAGTAAATGTTTCTGGGTACTGAAAGGCCTATAAAAGGAACTCATTGATGCAAATTCAGTGTCTTTTTTTAGCCAGTTTTATCACCTTTCCACATATGAGATTGGCATTATTGTTCTTTAGCCACAGTGTGGGCACAGCATGATGTACAGCAACGCAGAATTCTTTACTGCACCAATCCCATCTGTGTTCCAATGGTGGAACAGGCCTTCAGTTTCTCTCGCCTTTTGATGTGCTGGTGGATGGGGAAAAAAACAACAAAAAACACTCCATCAAAATCTGTGCATTGTCAACTGTGAGTCAAAGGACAGGGCTGAAAGTTTTCCTTGCTAGTTTTCTGAACCTTAACATGAGTTAAGAAACAGGAAAACAAACCCAGAAGAGAGAAAAATAATAGAAGCAAAAATAGTGTTTTCCCTATAGCCTGCTGCTGGCCATGTCAATGAATTCAGATCTGCCAAAGCTGATTTATCTTTTTCATGAATCTCAGAACCAGAAGAACAGCATTTGGCTCACTTCAGTACTACTCATACTCATTCCCAAGAAAGAAACCTCTTTCCCAGTCTATCTAGTGGTGATTGTTGGAAGCTACAATAAATTAACATGAAGAGTGGGAGGAGATTCAAGGTGATTCAAGGTTTTATTGACATAGAAGAGTGCTTTTTTTTTCTTTTTGGAACATATCAAGTTTCTTGGGATCCTGTTTCTTTACATATTTCTCCTGTTCATGGAATGACTGGCAGCTGAGCAGGATAGAGGAGAAGAAGCATTAGCTCTCACTTCTGAACTGGCTGCATGTTCAGAATTAATGAGGAGGGACAGCTTTCTGACAGGAAGAAGATTCTGAAAACGTGAAAAACAGAAAACAATGGGATTTTCCATAGGACTATGAATCAGGGGAATATGTTTTCAGGACTGTCATACAAATGAAAAAACACTGTGTTTGGTCTGTTAATATTACTGAAGGGAGCCGAGCCACCCTAGGCTCCATCTAGGATCAACAGAAAGAGAGAGGCTTCTTTACAGTATGATTCAGGTTTGAGATGGGTAGAGTTGCCATTCAGAGGTGTTTGCTGATTAGACAGGGCAAGCAGGCCACCAACTCAGACATCTTATTAAAGTATTTGAATTTATGTGAGCAGAATCCAGATCCTAGTTCACCCATCTAAAGTAAAATAATGACAATAGAAAACAATAAAGATTTGTTCATCCAATGATAGAGAACATCAGGACTCTAACCAATGAGTTGTGCATATTTCTTAAAATATGCATGTAAAACAAATTACTGTCATGAAGAAGATCCCATAAGAGTGACTTGAATAACTCTTGAACATTTTCAGGAACTTGAGCATTGCAAAAGGCTTGTTTTCTTGAGACACTGAATCACTGGAAGTAAAACCATTCAGCACCAAATAAAAAACAGTGCTTATTTTTCTCCTTTTACTGACAACATAGTAATGTTCAGCAGAATTCTGAAGCATGATGCAACTCAGAGGAATGCACTGTTCTGCCACCAGCAGAACAACTGACACAAATTGTATATCACAAGCAATAAGGTTTCTTTTGAAGACCATACCGTGAAGAAAGATCTAAATGATTAAAAGACAAAGGAAGAACAAAGGAAACTGACATCTCCCCTACCTCCTTAAAAAGGTCCAAATAAATAATACCATCTTTATTCAGCCTAGGATTTCTCACTAAAAATGGATGATTAAGTAGGATTTTGATCTTAAATTGGTGTCAGGGATAGTGAAGTCATATCCAGCAGTGAAAAGACTTAAACTAATGCAAAGTGATAAAAGCTAAATATAGAATTGTTGGCAAGTACATTAAGTAGTTGTCTTGATTTCCTTTGTTCTGGATTGTGCAGACTGTACAATCCAGCGACTGTAATAAATAATTGGTCCTTTTCATTTTATTGAGACCTCAGTTCATCAGGTGTAAAAAAAACCATAGTCAATAAAGATGTGAACATACTCAGCATTTCACAGGACTGAATGTTTGAGGAAACCCAGGGGCTGTGTTCCTTTGTTACAGGATTTTTTTCCTTTGTTACTGGATTTTTAAAATATGACCCAAGGAAAGAAAAAGAATGCAATGCATAAAATATATATATATCCAAAGCTCTTAGATTTTAAATTTTATTTACATCTTGTGTTTGATTTCATGGAATCACAGAACAGTTGAGGTTGGAAGGGACCTCTGGAGGTCACCTGGTGCAACCCCCTTGTTCAAGGAGGGCCACCTCAGGCCAGTTGCCTAAGGCTATGTCAGGGTGGCTTTTGAATATCTCCAAGGAGGGAGACTCCACAACCTCCCTGGACAACCTGTGCCTGGTTACCCTCAGAGAAGAAAAGTGTTTCCTCGTATTCAGATGGAACCTCCTGTGTTTCAGTTTGTGCCCATTGCCTCTTGTCCTGTTGCTAGGCACCACTGACAAAAGCCTGGCTCTGTCCTCTTTGCACTCTCCCTTCACATATTTATATACATTGATTATATCCCTGAGCCTTCTCTTCTCTAGGCTACACATGCCCAGCTCTCTCAGCCTTTTCTCATACAAGAGATGCTCCAGTCCCTGAATCATCTTTGTGGCCCTTTGTTGGACTCTCTCCAGTATGTCCATGTCTCTCTTGTACTGAGGAGCCCAGAATTGGACACAGAACTCCAGGTGTGGCCTCCTCAGTGCTGAATAAAGGAGAAGGATCACTTTCCTCAACCTGCTGGCAATACTCTGTCTAATGCAGCTGAGGATACCATTAGTCTTCTTTGCAGCAAGGGCACATTGCTGGGTCCTGTTCAACCTGGTGTCCACCTCCTGGTCTACCCATGTCTTTTTCTGCCAAGCTGCTTTCCAGCTGGGTGACCCCCAGCATATATTGGTGCACAGGGTTGTTCCTCCCCAGGTGCAGGACTTTGCGCTTACCCTTGTTGAACTTCATGAGGTTCCTGTCAGCCCATTTCTCCAGCCTTGATTTGCTTATTCAAATTTATTTGGATGTAAAATCAGTGTTTGAGCTATTTTCTGGTTTTATTTTTCCTCATGATTTGAGATCACTAAACAAGGAAATGGGTAGAAACAGGAATCACATACCAGATTTCCTCTTTCTGGCAAAAATATTAATTCTCTGTTGTTATTTCACTCATCCTGTACACTTGTAACTCACAGTCCCCTTAGTGGAGCTGTAAGTGGTAGCAGCTTCTAAGAGAAACTTTGACCCCCACTGTCCTCTGTGCTTTTAATAGGAACTAGACTTTCACACCTCTGAAATGTCTGCAAGTAACGAAAAATGTCAGATGCAGTCAAGAGGCCCTAAATATAACATATGGTATGGAAAATATAAATGGTGCTTTATCGAATATGATTAATATTGATGTTCATTATCATGGCATATCCTATAGGAAAATGTATTGCTAATGACTTAGGAGAAACTAGTGTCTAGAGAACTCTTGTCATTCTTTATGCAAAAAGTACTCTGTGCACACTGTACAATTCAGAATTGCTAAATCCTGTTCAAAATTGTCACCATAACTAGGCACTTGTAGCATTTATTTCTGTCCTTGTAAGATTGTACTGGTCATGGCTTTATGTAGGGTTATAACTTTGGCTTCCAAGAAAGATAGGTCTTGATCATACATAATGAAGAGCTTAACAGTGACTTCATGATTACTATTACATTGAGATTCTCAATGAAGCAAAACAGATAATCTTATTTTTTAAGACTTCAGTGACTTAATACATTATACATATTTGGCACAGTTTAATCTACAAGGTACAACTGATTTTTCCATTCATTCTCCTAGTGGATCTATAGTTAGCTGAAGTATTTCAGTATGGTTTAGAACCTTAAGCCACTTAACATAGGGTTATCATATTTGTCTATGATTGGACAGAAATAGTACATGTTTCAGGAAACATCAGACCTGCTCACAGACAGCTGTGGTTTGTATGTGCTAAATCCAGTGCATTTGTGAATCATCAAACTTACTGTACAATATGCACAATAAGTCCAAGACTTGGTTTAAATAAACTACAGATTTAGTTTAAATTATACTGCAAGTTTAAATTATACTACAAGTCCCAAACTTGGTTTAAATTATACAAATGTGTGTGGTGTGCAGAAAAATCATCATTCAAAAATACAGGATTCACTTGGCCATTCCAATTGTAGTATAATCCCAGGTAAACCTAATGCCAGGTAAACCTTTCAAAATCCCTAAATATAACCCATACAAAATATCTGTGCAGAACTGGACTAAATGTCTAAGCAAGTACAGGCATACAGTGTAGTTAGAATGAGGGCCAGGATTTCAAAGGTATGTGGAAGGATATGTGGAAGGAGACCCGTCCCTCCATTAAGGGCATCTGGTCAAGGACCTTTTCCAGTGCAACAGGGACAATAAGAAAAGGAGGAAGCCATGAACAAGAACATATGGGGACACAAACCTGACTGACATGATAAGGGAGGCAGGGATGAGAACCAAACCTGGTCGGTCACATCAATTGATAAGGGCACGTGAGAGTGTGGGAAAGTTTATTCCAGCGAGGTTATCTGACTGAGGACCCTTTTCCCCAATTAAGGGGAAAAGGGGGAAACCAGAAACAAAATACACAGAGACACAGATCTGACAAAACAAACATGGAGACAACGGCAAGAAATAAACCTCACCACACACACTGATTGATGGGCTATCAAGAAACCACAGGTGCTACTTCCAGGAAGATCAGCCTGGACTTTGCAAGCGGTAATATTCCATAGCGGGCCCCCGGACTGTGAGGGGTGCGGGAATCAACAGAGCTGTACAGACCCCTGGGGTGGGCATGCGCAGGGGAAGGGGGAGCAGGGGGGAACAAAGGAGGGTAGACAGCCAAGGGGTGTAAGTGGGGCGGATCGGCTGTAAAACGGGGCTGGTCAGTACGCTTGTCTGGCTGAGCCCTGTACCTGATCCCTGCAGCCCAGCCTAGCTGCTTCTATCTTCTTGTTAAATCTTTTCTTAAGCATCTCTCTGTGTACCATAGAACCATAGAATCATTAAGGTTCGAAAAGACCTCTAAGACCATCAAGTCAACCCAACACCCCCAGGCCTCCTAAACCATGTCCTGAAGTGCCACATCTACACGTTTTTTGAACATCTCCAGGGATGGTGACTCCACTACCTCTCTGTGCAGCCTGTTCCAATACTTGACAACCCTTTCAGTGAAGAAATATTTCCTAATATCCAATCTAAACCTCCTCTCATGCAACTCGAGGCCATTTCCTCTCATCCCGTCACTTGTTACTTGGGAGAAGAGACCCACCCCCACCTCACCACAATCTCCTTTCAGGCAGTTGCAGAGAGCGACAAGGTCTCCCCTCAGCCTCCTCTTCTCCAGGCTAACCGCCCCCAGTCCCCTCAGCCACTCCCCACCACACTTGTGCTCCAGACCCTTCCCCAGCTCCATTGCCCTTCTCTGGACATGCTCCAGCACCTCAATGTCCTTCTTGTCCTGAGGGGCCCAAAACTGAACACAGCATTCGAGGTGCGGCCTCACCAGTGCCGAGCACAGGGCACCATCCCTGCCCTGCTCCCGCTGGCCACACCATTGCTGATACAAGCCAGGACGCCATTGGCCTCCTTGGCCACCTGGGCACACTGCTGGCTCGTGTCCAGCCGGCTGTCAGCCAGCACCCCCAGGGCCTTCTCCGCCGGGCAGCTTTCCAGCCACTCTTCCCCAAGCCTGTAGCATTGCGTATGTTCAGTGTTGCCTGTACGCTCACCCGCTGTCCCATGTGAACATGTGCTGCATGGACTCGGTGCCAGATACTGGTGAGACCTGTGTGTGTGTGAGGGGAATTTGGTGCCACCTCCTGGGGTCAGACCGGGGGGTGAGCACCCTTGGTCTGTGGTGCCAGCGACTGGAGCGAGTGGGACCTTCCTGTCAGCCACTGGAGCCAGTGGGGGTCTTTAACCCCCAGCCACTGGGGCAAAAATGGTGTCTGTTCCCAAAACCAGCTGTCAGGGGGACAGCGTGAGTCAGGCGAGCAAGGAGCTCAGCACTGCTGGAGTGGGACCGTGGGGAGAGTCTGTGTCTTCGCCAGTTCTGGTGTGCCTGGGGTGCACATGCATATTCACCAGCAAACTTTAAGCTGGACTAGCCGGTGACTAGGAGGGCCTAGGGTCTGGGCCAGGGTCATCCAAGAAGGGGGTCCATGCTGGTACACCTGGGGAGATTTTTGAATGTGGAGTGCATGAAGGATGAGTGTTTGAGTGCTGTGTGTTTGCAGCAAGTACCAAGCTGGAGCGGCTGGCAAGTTGGGGACCCTGTGGGGTGGGTACGGGGTCCTAGGATTCAGACAGGGGTGCTAGGCAGGCCATGCTGGTAATCAAGGGATCTGCAAATGTGTGTGTGCTTGTGAACCTGAAGAGTGGTGTGTGTGTGTGCCTGCACTAGTGACCTTCTGCCTCTTCCCAATGAAGAGGAGGCATGGTTATTGGTATCGATATTATCCACTCTCTGTGGATTGTCTTTTATGTGAGTCCTGTATGTAGGTGCTGCTGAAGGCAGCGCCTTGTCTGTGGCAGCCTGTGTGACTGGCCATGTCGGTGTCCTCTGTGCGTGTCTGTGCATGTGTTGGGGATACATGCGTAGCCTCGTCACTGGTTGAACCTGCAAACAGGAAAGTGTCAGCCAGCTCCCTCAGCCTGGGCAGATGCCTTGGATCCCTGGAGACTACACTGGGCTCCAGTGGCCAGACAGGAGAGGGCCTGGGCTGGAGGAGGCGGGCTGAGCTTTTTACATCACTTAACAGTGTGTAGGCAGAGAAATATTCAGAAATTTACACCTATGGTTTTCAAAAGTACCCATTCAGCTCGGTGTCTTCCTAGTTGCTGCATCCCACTCTCTGTAGCCTCCAAACCCTACTCCTAGGGGTTCAGCAGTGTGACTCAAGGCCTAGCAATGATCAGCTGCCCAGATGTGTAACCCTGGCTCAGACTCCTGAGAAAAATCCTAAATTGTAAGAGAGAGCTTTGACAAAGCCTGTAGCATAGAGCCATGAAAGATAAAATAAGGTGAAATACAAATTTAAAGATCAAGGATTCAGAAAGGAAAACAATAACGTGAAGAGATATAACACGCTAAAGGAGTCTAAAGATGGCAACAGCAACATGAAGCATGAACTTGAAGCAACATGAAACAACATGAACATTCCCAGCAGCAGCAGAATCTGACCCTTCACCACCTGCTTCATGATTACCTGGCCAGCAAAGACTCTTTGTGTGTCTCATGTTGGGAATGATAAGCATATTAGCGCTTTGCCTAATAACTTGTTAATCCTAACTGCCTTTGATACATTAGTCAATAAATAATTGCATATATTCTGCCTACAAGAGACCCTCTGGGCATGGTGAAAGGCACTTGAACAGAGTGACTCAGAGGGAATGATAGTAACAGTGCCTAAATTTCTGAAGAGGTTTTGAAGAAAAAATATTTTTGAGAACCAGGCTTTTACGCATTTCTCAATGTTCTTACTGGCAAAAATGTTCAAATCAATGACCTCTGTGAGAGTAACTAAACTGTATTTTATGCATCTTAATTGAGTGGTTCTGACTTGCATGTGTGCTGTCTTATTCCCTGACCTCTGAGATGTGTAGGTGTTACAGAATTTGAGAAAACAAGACCAGTTATATTTAATTGCTGAATCAAAGGTGTGAATGCTTGGAAGTGATCTGAACTGTAACAGACAAATACTTTTAAATGCTCCCTTTCTGAATTGGGAGTTTGTATTCCTGACAGCTCACCATGTTAGTTGAATTTAAACTTACTTTAGAACTTTGTTAGCACTATATCTGAAATGTGAACTTGTTATTTCAACTTGAAATGGAAGGCTATATCTTCCTGTAATTCTCCACAACTAAACTGAATTTTGTCAGAAAACCCATACAGGGGAAGACAGTGAATATGAAGGATGTTATTGAATGAAAAGCTAGGACTGTTCTGTGAAACTGCCTTTTTAAACGTAGAGTTTCTCCATCAACAGAGAGAGATATACATATATATATATCTGTGGTACAAGACTTTATGTGGTGTAAGACTTTAACCAGGTTTTATCACTTTACAGTATATGAGCCCACATTGGCACAGCAGTGTCTTCTCTGACATAGTTCTAATAACACTGACAACTGGGGTGCACAAAGAAATGAAAGTCACAGCATAACATGCAGTTTGAATTTATGTAAATATAAAACATTGTGTGTATACGACTAAAGATACATACACATGATAAGTAATGTTGTAAGTAAGCATATTAATGTGTGTTTAAGGAACTGCATACTTTTCTGTGTGGCTGAAATGACAAATGATCACAATGTTAAGGCAGTTATTGAATTATTAAATAGCATAGTCTTGCTCATTCAGAACTAGTGTATTGCATTTGCACTTTAGTTCTAGGATGGCGAATACAGTAACTTTCTTGATTTGAAATAGAGTTAGAGTAGAAACTTGTGTCAGTGTGACTGGATATCTTGGTAATTCATGAATTATCAGACTCTGGAACTACACTGGATATGAATTTTTTTTAACAGTGATGTTATTTTGTAACTGGATTGACGGAGGTAATTAAACTTAAATCTCAAGTTTAAAAAACACTGGTAAAGGAAAGCTTCTCATAAATCAGCTTAGTAATGGACTAAGAAATATTAATCTTTCTCCAGACTGTTAAGGCAATCATATCTACTTCTGAGATTGACTAGTCCTCATTTATAGCAAGGATGACATATATGTCCTTAAGCACTCTGTAACTTTAGCCTAATGAAGTGCACTTGCTCATATTTGGCCGTTAAACATTATTTGGTTTTGATTTACCTAGTCTGAGAAATTTCATTGTAAAAGACTGATTATTAACCCATCAACTCCAGGCTTGGGTAGCATATTTGTTCTCAAGAGGGCTGTAAATACCACAATTGACTTCAATGTGTTTTCAGCAGTTATTTAAGAAACTTGGATATGTATCTAACGTTCAGAACATAGGTAATCCCACTAGTTCCGGTGGAATTACTTTTGCTCCATAATAGAGAAGGTGGATGAGGAGTGTTTTTAAATATCCTGCCAGTATGGAACTTGATTCTACAACAAACTATCATGCTGAGTGCTACTGACACA
Organism: Morus bassanus; assembly: GCA_031468815.1. Classification (NCBI taxonomy): domain Eukaryota; kingdom Metazoa; phylum Chordata; class Aves; order Suliformes; family Sulidae; genus Morus; species Morus bassanus. The sequence goes on along the minus strand of CM062571.1, from coordinate 70,957 downwards.
CATGAGCAAACCAGTGTGTTCAGCATTTCTTGCATTATTAATAGAATGTTTATTGAAGTGTTCAAAGATCTTCAGCAATTTATATTAACTCCAATAGGTTCTGAACTACACCTGTTAAAAGATATCTACATAGTGTATTTCAAAAGCAGCTGTTGATAGTCATGTTGTTATAAATCAGGCTGGTATAGCTTTGTGCTAACAAGAGGATAAGCTTTTGGTATTTCAGACCCACCTTTTAAAAACAGTTAAGAAAGGGATATAAGAAAATATACTCCTAACATTTTTATACAATCATGAAACAGAATGATGAAAACTCTGTTCTTGAGCAAAAACACTGGTGATTCATCCTTTTTAAATACAGTTTTATATATAGATGCGAGCTGGTTTTGAATCTATATAAATCACAAATAATTCTGCTGAAACTGGTGCATTTACATGAGGGTAAACCTGTCTTGAGATCAGAATGCCTTTGCTTCCAGTAGGCATGGTGGAAATATATCTTGCAAGCATAAATACTTTTGCTTTCCACTTTACAAAGTGACAAAGACATGTTTTATGAGCATTAAGGTGCATTATTGGCTTTCTGTTGAGAAAGGAACAGACCTATCAGAAAGGTGGCAGAGAGATTTTTTTCTTCAATAAAATAATTTAATTGAGGCTACATGAAAGCATGTCTTCTGTTAAAAAAGTTCTAGAAGAACAGTTTCACATTTTCATGAAAATCTCACAGTAATAACTGAAAGCACCCTCTTTGCTTAAAAACCTTATCTATCTTTGTCTCCCATTAAGTTTATCTGCTTAAACAAAAATTCTCTTAGAAAAGCAGGACAGAAATTGAATGTCAAATACAGAGAAAACAGAAACATAAAACCAGTTCAGAACTGGCCTAGTTTTACAAGTTCTAGGCTAATCTTCATTAAAACTGTTGAAAAATCTAATAAGTGTGAGATGGAGTTTGGCACTGGAGACTTGTATTAACCTCTTGGTACTGAATGAGAAATGCTAAGTAGCAGGACACATGCTTTGAATGGCCTTGAAAGAGACAATCAGCTTTTTGATTTAACAGAATATAAAGATTGAGCAGATTAGATATTAATAGAAGGGTAATGTTAAAACAGCAAGCTAGGAAAACACATTCTCAGTAATATGTCAAGTTCACCAATGACAATGTGACTGTGATCAAACACGAGGTGAGAGCCAGTGTGAGTGCCTGAGGTGGAACTGTGGTGAGCTGGAGCTGAGCTGCTGCTCAACATCCTGACACGGAGAGTAGTGAAGAGCGTTGCATTTTCCGTGGTGATTGGGGTGGGTCTCAGGAAACAGTACGTGTGTGCGCAAAGGTATGAGAGTGTGTCAAAAGCTTTCAATGACACTCTATCCCCCTCACAGTACGGTAAGTTATTTGTGAGAATAGCCATTGATTAACCATTTGTGAGACAATAATGGTAAAAGCAAATTTCAATGGAGAATTTCAAGGAAGCTTTAATAAACACACTTGTGTTTTTCTGTGTTATGTTCTTTCCTCATTCATGGTTGGTTGGGGTGAATCACAGGGCTAGAACTACGTACTATCTCTTCTTATTCCATGACTGACTAATGTAGTAAAAAAACAGTAAAAAATGTTGGTTTTATTCTCTCTTTCTGACAGAGAAATTGAGGTTTGCATTAGACCTTACCGGCTGTTGCAAAAACGCTTATTATTTCCTTATTTACAGGCTGTAAAAGGGTGAATTGATTCACTCTCCTTATGGCCTCCTGCTACCTCTGCCTACAGCTCTCTGATTCCTGACATTTGTTGAATCTGACAACGGGACAATGAAGTGCAACGAGAAAATATTCTGCAAGTACATAGGCACCAAAAGGGAGACTAGGGAAAATGTGGGCCCATCACTAAATGGGACAGGGGTCCTGGTGACAAAGGATGTGGAAAAGGCCAAGGTACTCAGTGTGTTCTTCACCTTGGTCTTTTTGGGTAAGACCAGCCTTCAGGAGCCACAGTGTGATTCTGTGACTTTTTTACAGTAAATTTAAGTATAGATTTCTACTGTTCCTGCTTTTATGGAAATGAGCAGCTTCTCTGGATGTTGACTGTATTTTCCTGTCTTTCCTTTCTGCCTTCCTTCTTCCTCTTCCTTCCTCCCTCCCTCCCTGCCTTCCTGCTCACCCACTTTCCTGCCTGCCTTTCTTCCCTCCTTCCCTCTCCCCTCCCTTCCCTCCTTCCTCTTCTTCTCCACTTCACAAAATAATTTCATTATGACCTTTGACCTACAGTAAATTTACAAAGCACATTCTGTTTCATGACTAAATATTGTATTTTCCACAACAGGGCTTTTACTTGAGGGCAACTTCACATTTGCCACTTCTGATCCCAGAAATATAAGAGATCATCAGTTTTACACAGAGCTGAAAAGGTTTTAGCTGAAACCTTAGTCTCCAACATACTTTCTTGCACAACAAAATGTGTTCCCTTTTTTGTCCTCTGCCCAGTAACTGTTCTTGTACCCCAGTTTTATATTTCACATCCTTGGTTTGCTTCAGGTTTTTGGAGGATCTAGTGGGTTATATCAAAGCCAATGGAACTGAAAGGGTAATGGTCGCCCTCACCTTTTTTTAAGGCTCAACAATACAGTAGGTAGTGCATCCCTAACAATTATCGAACACCCCCTGCTACCTGTAAATTCAGCTACTCCTAATTAAGTTTAATACACTGTGACTCCTAAGAAGGCAACTATATTATGATGTGGCTAACACTATGTCATTTGATTTCCTTCTGAAACAGCTGTTCCAGATGTACAGTTACACACGATGCAAACTCTGGGTAAGAAGCAGTGCTGCTTTTCAGATTTGACCTCTCTCTTCCTAGGGGAAATAAATAAGAAATTACTATCCCAAAATACCAACTTAAAACATGCCAGATACACAGCTGGGCTCACTCGCAAGGGATTTCTGCAGAATACACTTTATTGACACTACCTGGCCATGTGCATTTAATCAGTTAGTCTTCTCCTATAAAGTTCTTTCAGTTAAGAAAATATTCTTCCTTTCCATTCTCATACCATTTCTGCAGAGCTTTTAGTTAAAAGGAGGTAAGCAAGATGCTATATAATACAATAGTCCTGGGCGTGAGAAGATGACCTGTAAGAAGAGATTACTGTGTGCTGAGCTTGTTTGATTTGCAGAAAAGGACGCTAAGGGACAATCTAATAGCAGCCTGCAAGTACCTGAAAGATAGTTAAAAAGAAAATGGAGGCAAACTCTTCTCCATAGCAGCAGATGAAATAATGAGGTGCAAAGGTCACAACTTGCAGTTTGGGAAGTTCAGATAGGACAATAAGAAAAACTTTTTCACTGAGAGACCTGTGCAGCGCTGGAAGAGGTTTCCGAGAGAGAGATAATAGAATCTCTGTGCTTGGAGATTTTCAGGACTTGGCCAACATGATCTAACGCTGGTGACTCTTCTACACTGATCATGAAGTTGCATGAGATGTTCTACAGAAGTCCTTTCTAACCAACACTTCTATGTTTCTGCAATGACACTGAGTGTGATCCCTATTCATAAAGGACTCAGTGGTGTTACTCCTGATATATTCCAATGTAACTGAGATTAGAGTGAAAAAAAAAAGTACATATCCTGTATTTCAGACAGGGTAATGATTAATATAGGGCACAATCATCAGGTATATGGTCCTCAAATAGTAGTTCAGGAGTTTTGGGAAGGGTTAATTACTTCTCTATTTGTGACTAAGGAAAAGAAAATCAGTAGCTGGTCTTTATCCCAAGCTGGGATCAAGCTTCAGGGCAATGGATTGATGAATAGTACAAGGATGCAACTACAAACTGAAACAGATGGCAGAGTCTCCTTTCCTCCTTTCTAAGCGAGAAATTAAGGTCCACAACAGAAATAAATTTGGACTGGTGTATTGTTGTTGGAAGGCCCTAGCTGGGTCACACATTATTGTGGGCTCTGACACTGGGTTTGAGCTTTCTGGTGCTATTAGAAGCGATGAAACATAAGCTCCACATCCAGAAAAGGACAAGAAGGACAGAAGAACTGCTAGGCCACATGACCCCAAGTGGTCCTTGGAGACCACTATATAACACTGCAACCCAACCAGTATATGTTTACTTTCATTGTACTGTTACAAGAGAGGGAAATGCTACTTCTTCTTTTAAAAAGGGGAGGGGGAACTGTGACAGAATGGTTCAGATATACTTGGATGCTTGGACAGGACAAGAAAAGCACCAGGAACTTAAGCGTATGGTCCAGACCAAACAGTATGCTGAATGTGAAGCTTGCCAACTACACTATGATGAAGAGTTTGCCACTAGGAAAAGCCGAGGAGGACAGCTGTATAGAACAATGTCTTAGAAAATACACACCTCCATGCCCCCTCTTCCAAAGTTGGGTTTTTTCCCATCCTTTCTCAGAAAGGCTTAAGGAACTCCTTTTCTGTCAATAATGGCTAGAAAAGGTGGTAATGACCCTTTTTAAAAAATAATTCACTCTGGGAGGAAAAGACCTAGGTACAATGCAGTCCTCAATATATGCAAACTTCCAAGAGCATGTTTTAACTGCAGGACAGGATATTTGAAGTGAGGGAGAATAGTATTCTCCTCACCTTCTTTATTGTGTCTCTGACTAAAATTTTAGCTGAACATTTTATTTCCACCATAATTTCCTTGCAAATGTTTTGTTACTGAAATATTCTCTTCATTTTGGAAAGCAAAGACATTGAGATTTTATTTATGATCACCTAACATTTCACACTCAAAATACAAAGCAAAATTATCTTTAATTTCTGCACTTTGAACAGAGTTTTCAGAAAAGCAACTTGGCAGTGAGTACTTCTTCAAGTGAGTCTGCCTTATTTCCAGTTCTGGTCTCTAAATCTTCAAATTGTTGATGCAATAAATTGAAGATAAATATATTTTCTATTCCAGATTTTCAAACTGGGTTTCTATTTTTTAGAAATATGCAGATTAAGGAAAAGACAAAATTTTACATACCTTTTAAAATTTGGATTTTTTGAGATATTTCTCACAATGTGGACCTGAAAAACCCAGCTTATAAGAAATAAATAAAACCATCATCCTTCATCTTTCTACACCTCTGAAATCTCAGTTTAAAACTGAAATACTAAGAGTGAAATAGTGCCCATCCTCTCACAGTCACTGTGAAGTGAGAAAGTTTTCACAGCTCCCATGCAACAGCTTGAAAGCAATAGCATGCCAGGAGACTCCATGGGGGCAGTCAGTACATTTTCAAGAACACAGGATCCAGCCAGGTAGGCTGTGATTAGTCAGCAATTGCTGCATTCTGGCATGGTGAAGACACCCTTGTGGCCATCAACTCCGTCACTTAGTGGGCAATCTCCTCTTTGCTTCCTTGAGATGAGTGCTTCTTGTTTCTGTTGTGTAGAGGTTATTCCCAAAGAAAGAAAATTATGGAAAGGACTTTATCCTAAACTATCCTAAATCTAAAGGATTTATCCTAAACTCTAGATCAAAATAAAGCTAGCATTAAAGCTAGTGAGCAGGACAGCAGGCAGCAGGATTCTCTGTAGAATCAGAGGTAGGAGCAACCAGTTTCATCATTCACCCCCTTTAGCTGTTCATCACCTCCTCCATCAATGGTCTGAACTTTGTTGCAAACTCTGAAAGGCTGAGACAAAACCTTATGAAAAGATTAGGCTCAATGCTTTTTTACCTTTATGTATTTCTCTGCTCTGCCTGTACCAGTAAGGGCACAAGCCTTGATCATAATCAGGCTGAGGGTGAAGCTCTGGAAGGCACGTGAGTCAGTCTTGCTAAGCTCATTTTCGGCATGGAGGTAGAACAATTACAAAGGTGGTCATCTACGGAATTTCTTGCACTCTTCTCTAAAGAATTTGGTGCTTTTCACAGACTGAGGTTAGAAAAAAAGTCATTACAGCAACTTCTGTGCAAAGTGCTCACTAGCAGGGAACCTCTCTTTTAGCATTGCCACGATGAAACAATATGATCTGGCCCATGATGTCATCAGGATGAACCATATCTTTTCTAAAAAATACCAGTCTTCTTGACACTAAAATGCTGTTCACTAGAACAACCCTATGCTGGCAGAGGATGATCCACGCTAAGATACCTTTATCTTGAAACTCTGCTTTAAGTGATTGCTGTTATTCTTTATTTAAGCATAAATGTTTTTTGATCCTATTTGTGTTATTAATGCCAACCAAAACTTATTTCTTCATTGGGGCCAAAATATTATGGACAGTGTGTTGAATTTTTAGTATTAAATTTGAGAAAGGAATGGAATGCATTTAACTACACTGAGATCTTCAGCTAAGCTAAATTAATGTTCTGCACAGCTGAAGTTGGTAGGAGAAGATGGCTCAGAGCCATATTTCTGCTCCCCAAATCCTGAATTGGCTAGAAACCAAAAAATCCCCCATGACTATATTAGAACTGCCTTGTTACTAGCCTAAGTTGCATGGGCTACTTAGTCCTAGTAGGAGCCATTGTACAGGATCAAAATGCAGTGAAGTGGAATACTCCGTACTTTAACTCAGAGCTGTCTCTATAGCCCTTGGGGATTTGACTGTACCCACAGTGAAAGGTTCTTCACTGACGTCATGGGTCAGCTTTCTGACTGCCTTGCCAGCAGTGCAAAACATCTAGAGTATGGGCCACATGGGTCTCTACAGCTCACCTATACTACTTGCACACACCAGCTACCACAACATTCCCGTTCAAAGTTATGGGACATAGGCACGTGGCACACCATTCAGTGAGGTTGAAAGGTATGTCATAAGCTGCTTCTTCAGCTAGCTATCTGACACCATGCCAGATCTGTTATGACTTCTGAAGCCTAAGAGGTACAACACAGAGCAGCATTATTTCTCCCTTGAGTAACCATCACCCACTCATTAAAGCTCATTCATATGTGGTGTTCTAAGCAATTTAATAGCACCAAATAATAATCTTCCACAGCACCTTTCACCAATAAATCACAGAATTCAACAGTATAAATGGGAAAGCTCAGAGGGACTAAATGATATCTCCAAGATCATCCAGTGTAACAGCCAGGAACAAAACTTACATTTACTAAATAAATTCAGTCCACTGTTCTCTGTTAGGCACACTTTTGCTCTGCTTCTGTTCATTCGTACTTTGATAACTTATTAAGGAGAAAAACCCTCCTCCTACTCACGAATCACAAACAGAAGCTCATGATTTCAACTGATTTTATAATCTCTTCTCCCCTCAGTAGTGGTATGGCTGGATTTCATACAGGTAGGACATTGTAATCTCCCCACTTCTGATAAGAGAGCAGTTACTTTCACAGACCTGGATCTCATGATACCGCACCAGTTATATTCATCTGTATGGGGAAGAACTTCTATTATGCCTGTTACCCCAAATCTTCAAAAGAATTTTTTTTTGTCCTAGCAAAAACCCAAGCTTTTTATAATAGGACATTCAGGGAGGACTCTATTTTGCTACCATTAATAAATTACCTAATGTCTCTATTCTTGTAAGTGAAACAGGCATCTTTTCTCTCCGCAGACACTGCGAAGTCTTCAGCATAAGAATTGCCTTTTATGAAGTTACTATGCAATTGCATTGTACAAAATCAGCCCACTTTCAGGTTCTAGAATTGTTTCAGTCAGCGACTAACCTGTTACGTGTAGATGTACATGTCTGTTGGATGTGTACATAAACCCTAGCACTCTGTGCTATTCCCTTCACCTGGCATAGGTTCATAACCTACATTAAGGCACACTTCTGAAATCTTGTTTCTTTCAATTTGTTTCCCATCACTGATATCAGGCCTACTATTAATATGGCTTCCATTTAATACATTTAAAATAAAAAGACCCAGAAAGCAAAATCTGCAACAGGTCAGCACCATGAATTTTGCAGAATCTTCGTGCATATGTTCCGCAAAGAACAATTTCTTTTTCACTCTGTTTTCTGTCTGAGTGCCTTTAATTATTTGCAGAGAACTCAATTCTGGATCTATTATTTATGCAAACAGTCTTGTTTTATTTTGACAAGTCGTCTTTTATGACTAAAGATACAGAAGTTCATTTTTATAGCTTTTGTTCCAATGGAACTTGTCTCGAAGTTCCTGGGACAGCCAAGGAGAACAAAGATTTTCCGAACCTTTTTTTGTCTGTGCACTGCAAACAAGGATCCAAAATCATTCTAGCAAGCTTCCTATTAGTGGGACCCCTATGACCTTCAGTGAACCTCTAAATAGAAAAGACTTGTGGTTTTATTCCCCTTGACTTTTATTTCTATACAAAGCACTGTGTACTCTCAGGCTGCTACAAACACATACAAAAACCCCCTGGTTCCACTTAAACTCTGGCAGACAGACTGATATCAGGCTGTTATCAGTACAATAAAATTAGAAAATGATTCTGAGCCTGATCCAAGATCCAACAGCACCTGTGGCAACACTTCCATTCATGTAACTATGTTTTGTATCAAGACATAAGGCTATGGGGATACTGGTAACGTAAATGTCTGTACAACTTGCACTATGGGAACACACTTCTGTACGGGAGGTGGCCTCCTTGACTGGAAAGTAATGCTAGTGAGCTATTGCTTTTCTACTGTCTTATATTCTTGTTTGAGGAAACAGTGAGTATTGCCTTACTGTAGCTTTGGTTTTCCCTTGTCCATATTTGTTGTCATCATTTCTTTGAGCTCTTTAGGCTAATGAGCTAGCACTATCGTCATCAAAAGGTAGTTAAGGGAATAAAAAGTTTCTCATACAGTGTCCATGTTCTTTGTCTTAATGTATTTTTTTAAACTGCCCTACTACTGAAACAGTATACTTGCCATATTTGACCAAAAGTTTGAGTGATGCTTAGTTGTGGTAGACATAAAAAAAACAACCAAACTACTATGAAGCTGTAACATAAGTAATTGGCTCAAATCATAGCTGAGTAGGAACCAGAAGGTTTTTGGAATGATTTGGAAGTGGGTCATTTTGACCATTTGTTAAATGTTTTAACTCTTCAGCTCTCATTATAGCTGACATTTTTTACATCGTGCCTACCACCATGGCATCAAAATACCTCAAATATTTAGTGAGTATCAAATCACACTGATACCCCATTGGTTTCAAATGAAGCAAATTTATACCAATTCCCAATTTTCTCTGATGTTGTGGTAAGTCCGAAAGTGGGATGTTTGTCCTGTATTCTTTCTGTCACAGAACATTTGCTAACTTCAGGAGAAAGTTAGATAAATACAGGTTTGAAGGTCAAACTGGTATCACATGACTCTGCTAAATATAGATGCTTGACGAGTGAAAGAGCTTCAAAGGTCTTGGCATATTTTGCTTGGTGCACTTCTAAGTCTGCATGTATGCAGACTACTTCTCTCAGTACATAACAGATCTTAACATCACAAATATGAAAATTAATAAAATAGACAATATCTTGGCAGGTGTTGTGAATGTATCCCTTCCGGTTTTTTTAAGGCAAAGTGCAGCAGGATATGCCTAATCTGCAATACTTTCACTCTCATTTCACAAATCTGTCACTGATGGATATTCTGAGAGGAAGCACAGCGTTTTGATATTCTCCTAACCTGTATGAAGCACTGGAATGAAACTGTCATTGTTAAGAAAGCCTTCTCCATAAAATGACATTGCAGTGGGTGCAGCATTGCACAAGCAGAAAGACAAAGGTGGTTAAACAACAGAAATGTACTTATAGTGAATTGAAATAGAAGAGGAATATTTAAAGAGCTCCTCTCACCTATTTTCCCTGTCTAAAGACATTTTCCATTGAAAAATAGCTTTGAAATGAACTGGCTGTGCTTGTACATTTCTCCTTGCAATACTGCCCAGTACCCTGGGACCTTTAATGCAATATGTGCTGTCAGTACCACGACAGATTACAGATGTGCAGCCAGACTTCCTGCTATTTATAGATGCCTCTTCTGCAAACAGTACTCTATGGGGTTGTAATGCAGTAGCAGGCATGTTCTTTGAATTAGTGCTTACATCACATTCATTTAAGAAAATTCTGCTCTTCACATGGCACGGCAAAGGATGCATATTTATGAAGGTCAAGCAGAGAGAGCACTATTAGGAAGAAAAATGTGGAATTCATGAGGGAGCAGGACACCTACTGGGAGGACTATCTGAAAGGAGGAGACGTTCGGCAGAGGCGTTGAAAGAATAAAGGAGGAAATAGTCATGTGCTCGCTCACACTGAAGTGGTGCTTTATTTCTTTGTTACCTCTGCAGGGCAGCTGGGGAGGAGGGTCAGCGCCGCGCGGGCATGGAAGGGCAAAGCTGCTGAAGCTGGTTGGGGGGCAATGTCCTTGGGGGTCTGTATATTGCTGTGCTGCTTAGCCATGTGCTACGTGTTCAGTCAGAGCGCCAGGCACAGTCTATTAATAGAAACGGGGAGTTTGGCACACGCTCGCGCTTTCGCCTGTCTCCTTCTCACATGCTCCCAGAGAAGCTGGGACTGCATCCTGCATCCTTCTGCTTTTCCAGATCTGAGACTTCGCACACTGCTGTATCCCTTGAGAAGTCTCAGTGAGGTCAAGCCAGCCCTAGACAAGTAAACAAGGGCTGCTCAATCCCAATGTTGCTGAGATGGGAAAGGCTGAGGGAACCGAAGGTAATGGGGCGGGGGGTGGGGGCGGGGGGTGGGAGGGGGCGGGTTTCTTGCAGAAAACCTGAGGGCTCGCAGGGTACCCTCTCGGCCCGAAGGCAACGCACAGCTATTCTCGGCGCTGCTCAGGCCAGCCGGGCGCAGGTGGGAATGCTCCCCTGCCCTCCGCCCCCGCCTCGGGCAGCTCCGCTTAGCAATATCCGGGAGGCTGCAGGGAATCGCATGCTCCTGAAGTCCCCCCAAACAATCCCAGCAAAGCCTCCACGGCGTTCTGCCGGGCGAAAAGCACTCAGAGCTGGCCAAAGTGCTGCCGCAGGGGACCCCCTTTGTCGCTTTCAGCCTCCTCAAGCACACAAAAACCCGTCGCCGCCCCCCGCCCCACCTCCGCGCAGCCCGCACCGGCCCGCCCGGCTTCTCCGGGACGCGGCCCCAGCGACGGCGGGGCTCGGCGGGCTGCAAAGCTCGGCCTCGGGGGGACGGGGGGGCGCGCAGGGGACCACAGCGGCAGCGGAGGCAGGGGCTGAGCCGAAGGAGCCGGCGAAGTTGAGCTGCGCTTGCTGCTGATTCTGCTCAGGGGTCTGTGCTCGGGGCTGCGGGAGCTCGGGGGCCGGGCTCTGCCTCGCATCCTTACCTCGGTGCTGTCGGCAGCGTTCTCCGCCATCTTCCTCCTCAGGAGCAGGCAGCGGGAGGAGTGTTTCATTCCCATAAGAGCTAGCCAAGGGGTTGGGGCTTCGGGGTTGGTGTTTTGTTTTGTGTTTTCAAAGATCTCCAAACAGTGGTGTGCGCCAAAGGATAGGGAGAAAAAGAACTGTGGAAAACAGCGATAAATCAGTCAGCTTTGTCTTTTCTGCGTCGTCCACGGGAATGTTTGTCTCCTCTTAGCATCGGGAGCTCCTCGAGCACTTTGAAGTCCTCCTCTTTCTCCCCTCTCCTCCACCTCCAGCGAGCTCTCGGAGAGAGAGGCGGCACCCGCTCCTCAGGTTAAACTAAAAGGCTGTCGGGCTGCGAGTCCTCCCCTTCAGAGAAAGCAGTCGGGCTAAACAAGAGAGAAGCACCAGCTAATCTGAACTTGGACGTGCAGTGACCAGCTGGGCATCTTTGTGTCCTGTGGCTACTCTTCCAGAGACAGAGGGAGCCAGAGACAAACCAACAGGACAAGGAAATCATAGCCCTTTATTTTCCTTCTTTGGGCTTCTTTCTCTCTAGGTCCCAGGAAACTTCCTTTAAAGATGGTCACAGAATTTGCCACCCTCTTTCTATGAATGTCTTCTGAAATAGCAATCCCTCCTCCCCGTTCTTCCTCCCCCCTCCTCCCCCTCTCCTCTCTCTCCCCCCCTTCCTCCTCCTCCTCCTCCTCCTCCTCCTCTCCCCCCATTCCATTCTGTTCAGTTCCGTGCCTTGCCCTGCCCTCTCCCTACCCCTTCTACCCTTGGGCAGAGCTTGGTGCCCTTCTCTGGGAATTGCATTCACGTGCTTTCGTAGAAAAAAACATTATCTCAAGCTCCCCGCACCTGTCGTCTACACCGTCTCACACACAAGCACGCATTCACACGTATGGACACACACATCGCCTCCCTCTCACACAGACATGCACAATTTTTTTTTGTTCCCCATCCTTCCTCTTCTTTTGAATCAGCAACACTTTGCAAGGACTCTCGGCAAGGCTCTTAGAAGGCAACCGAAGAAGCCTGCTCCAGCTTCTTTCCTCTGAGTTAAGTAGCAAACCTGCATTCTTAATATATCTTCTCGTGTGCGTGCTCTCAGCTTCTGGTTTACTTGAAGTTTTTCAGCAGGATCCACACTCTTGTCAGATAGCCGTGAACTGTAGAAATATAGTCCCGATCCCGCTGAAAAGTGGGGCAGGGGCGTGGAGGCGGAGGGAGAGGTCTTGCTGAGGAGGGAAGGGGCTAAAGGTGTTTTGAACTTCTTTTTAGCCTTTTCTTAATGACATCTTCATCTGTGGGAGTGCGTTGCCACCTTCCCCACACGTTTATCTTGCTTTCACTCCTCCGGGAACTTTCCAGTTCTGAGTTGTCAGCTGGGAGGATTAGGTTTACCTCACTCATGTTGCTGTGGGTAAGGGCGGGAGAGGGGGCGTATTACATAATTAATCCTTCCAATTTCACTTTCTGCAGCTCCATCTCCAGCCCACTGTTCTCACGTTTCTGTTTTGTTTTAATATGGAGGAGGTAAGAAAATAATGCCGGTGTGTGGATCTGTGTTGCTTGAAGGATTTCAAGGACCAGGATTGCTGGTCTCTGAACAGTTTGAAATAATTTCCTCTGGCAGTGCCAATGGAGACCTGAAGAAGAGGTTTGAAATATTACTTTTGATGTGTATTTTAAGCACTTATCCATCTCAGATGCTACATCAGTAACAGATTATGATAGATCTGGGGTTTTGAATTTTTGTCCCCTGCAGCCTATTTTAATGTCTTTTAGTTAGCGTTTATCCTCAGCTGACCTCTGGAATACTGAGGTACCATGAAGTACTGCCAAAACAACAGGAAGTCCCTGGGCACCCAGGAGGCTTAAATATTCCTGGGGGTGGGGGAATGGAGGTAGAGAATGTGAATTAAAGAGCAGAGAGCAGAATTATTCTCCTACTCCATGGGGATGAGGAGGTGGGGCCAAGAAATTTAAATAAGCAAATTTCTGCCTTTTACTTGAATGACCTCACAAATTCTTGTTCAGACACAGATCAGTAGGTATACAATAGATTTCACAGATTTGTAATAAATCACATAGAAGTGAGCAACCCAGGGAAGCAGAAAGTGTGTGGTATGCTGAAATGTCAAGTGACAATGAGAGTGTGCCATGTAGGGCACAAAGATACCATATGAAAAGGTTTCAGAACGTGAGACTATGTTATAGACATGCATGCCATACAGCTTGAGGCTGGATCCCTGTGAGATATATTGCAGAGGTATTTGATCATTCAGTTTTTCACAGGCCTCTGATTTCGTGCTACTCCTTTCAGCTCACATTTATTGTAACACCTCAAGTTCTTTCATTAACTCCACACCACTGCTAATTTTTTCAATGATCATCCACACCTCCTTTGTTTATAAAGTAGAATTTTATTTCACACCTTCTAGGCATGAGACTCAAATGATGACAGAAGTTGAAGTAGGCCATTCACCTTTTTCTTTGGGACATTCATAGAGATCTTGAAGGTCTTAAAACCCTTCAGACTTGAAAACTCTTACAGCCATTGCTGCTAGAAGCTATTTTAGAGTATTCCAAAGCTACTCTCACAGTCTTGGCCTGTGGACTTCTAGCTGGAGGAATAAGGAAAAAAAATAATCTGCAAATAAAAATTTGATGTCTCTGCAATCTGTGTCACAGTGTTTTTCACTGCTCTGTCATGAATATCTGGTGGTTAGTGAGTGCATGAAGTTTTAGTCAGCAGGTGTTTGGGCTAACCTACATAGTTTTAGTGTGTATTCTCTATTTTCAGGTGACACACACAGCTAAACTTAGCCTAATTAAGTCTTTTAAAATAAACCAGTGTTCTATATAGAGAAAAAGAATTAGATTTTTCAAAACTACTCCAGGACATATTTTCCAGTTTTCTCTGACAGCTGGGTCTGTATTTCTGGTACAGCTCAATCACTCTTTAGTCAGCTAAATGAGGCATCAGATTTTCAAGAGCACTCAGCAACTGGCAAAACTGGTAGGCAGAGATTTAATACATCCTTCCTTCTTCTGCTTCAGATATTGCATGACTTGCCCTGACACCTATTCTTATCCTCCTCCACCTCTTTGTCAATACAGATGATACCTGACTGCTCATCCTTGAACGTGGTGCTGATGCTTTACGGATACAAGGAAAACCTTCCAATCTCATGGTTTCCAGCATAAGCATGAATGTTTTGGTCCTGAACTTTGGAAATCTGCCAGATGGTTGGTGTCCTCACTCCTCCTTTTATGTTCTATGTGTGATTGAGGAAACTGCTTTGAAAACACACACCATTTGCTCTAATCTGTTTTATTCCAAAGGGAAAGTTATTTGTCCTTCAGGACTTTTTTTAATCAGTCATGGGTAGAAGTTATTCCTTTCAAGAATCAATTAGCAATATCAGTTAAGAGGCTGAAAGCAGTGTGTTTACACATATAGATGTCTGTGTGCACACACAGATACTTTGCCAGTCCTTCAATTTGAATACTGGCCTCTGTGCAAGTTCCTCTTGATACTGAAATTCACAGGAATGCTGAACTTGAGGAATATGAGCTTTCATACAGTTTAGGGCATAAATTCTGCCCTCAGAAATGTGAATACAAATCCTGCTGTGGTTAACTAAGGACGTCTGTGGTTACCTAAGGGTGATAGTTGGCCATTGGAACTGAGCTTGGGAACGTACTTCTGATCCCCTGTTTTGTTAGATCTCAAGAAAAAGAGTACTGTAATGAAGAAAATATGGTAGTGAAAGTGCATTTGTAACAAAGCCAGGAGATGTCAAAAGCACCTTCTGAATTTAAACATACCATGTATAAGTACATGTGAAAGTCACAAAGTATTACAAATGGAGTGAGGTGGTGCTGAAGAGAAAATGGAAAGGGAAGTATATATTAATTCAGCTTTGCAATAATAGCAGCTGTGGTTGAGGCTGCTTTGCCATTTGCTGAGTGGGGCAATAATGCTGTGCTGGCCCTCAGAAGATTTGGACTTATTGACAGCTTTGTCATTAGCTTGGATGAAATCCAAATGTCTGCATTTGAGGTGGGATAATCCTGTGCGTCGGTACAGACTGAGAAATTGCATAGCAGTCCTGATGGAAAGCATCTGGGGGTTACGGGGTGGGGGTGGAGCTAGGTTGAATATGACTCATCCTGCTTTCTCACTGCATAAAAGGCAAACTGTATAATTATCTACATTAAATGGAAAGTGGCCAGTAGAGCGAGGGAAGTATGATTCTCTCTCTACTTGGCACTGGTGAGACCGCATCTTTGATTCTGTGTTCAGTGCTGGGTCCCCTGGTTCAAGAGGGAGGTAGATACATTGGAGGTGGTTCAGTGAAAGACTACTATGATGGTCTTTTAGGGTACTAACCTTTGAGGAGAGTTGGGCTTGTTAGGTTTTGGTGAAGAAGAGGTCAAGGGGCACCTAGTAGTGCTTATGACTAGCTTTAAGGATTGTAACTAAGATGAGCCAAATACCTCCTGGTACAATCAGATGACATGAAAAAGGGCAACAGCTGCAAGTTGTCGCTTGGGAAGTTCAGATTCAATATTAGCAAAAGAAGTGTCCCTCCACATAAAAAAGCCTAAGCTTTCTTTGTGCTTTATACATCAACGAAAGCCTTTTTTTCTTTTTTTTTTTTTTTAATTGCACATCTGTGCCTGAGGATAACATCAGTAAAATATGGGATCTGCGAAAGATAAAGCTGAGGACACACACAAACAGGAGAACATCTTTTTCCCCTGATAAAAACTTTCTCCCCAAAATAATTTTTTTGGGGAAGAAGATGGAATGAAGTTGCCGCTGTGATGATTCCAATTGAAGTAGGTAAGAATTACTTAAAACATTGACAATTTGGCATCATTTCAAGTAGGAGGCAATAGCAGTGCTCCAGTTGAACAATGGACAGGAAATATAAGGATGAATAAGGAGAGGAAGAGAAGATATCAGTAAGGAAGGAGGTCAGGTGAAGGACTGGCAGAAGAAGACTGACAAAGAAACTTCTACCGGTTTTGGCTGGGATAGAGTTAACTTTCTTCAGTGTAGCTGGTATGGTGCTGATGGCACATTAATGTTTTAGTTCTTGTTAAATAGCGGCTAAGTGTCGCTAACTAGTGCCTATGCTAGTTAGGGACTTTTCCAGCTTCCCATGCTCTGCCACCTGCACAAGAAGCCGGGAGGGGAGGGGCCACAGCCAAGTCAGCTGGCCCAAACTGGCCAATGGGATATTCCATATCACATGATGTCATGACCAGTATATTAACTGGGGGAGTTGGCCAGGGCAGGGAGCAATTGCAGCTGGGGTGGTGTTGGTCGTTGCATGGTGAGCGGTTGCAGCATTTGTTTGTTTTGGTTGTTTACCCTCCCCCCCCCCCATTATTTTCCTTTTCATTATATTATTGTTGTTGTTGTTATTATTGTTTTATTTTAATTATTAAACTGTTCTTATCTCAACCCACGAGTTTTTACCCTTCTGATTCTCTCCCCCAACCTGCTGATGGGGCAGTGAGCAAGCGGCTGTGTGGTGCTTAGTTGCCGGCTGGGGCTAAACCACAACAAAAGTGAAAAAATGTATAGCAAAGTTCTGCATAGGGAAGTACAGGGTAGCCATGGTAGGCAAAGAAAAGCAGCGATGAAAAGGCTGAAGACAGGAGAAGGTAAAATAGAATAGCACTTTGTGTCACAGATAACATTCATATGTCCTGGATCAATGTTAAACCGTTATATTTATTACGCTGGAATTTCTGTCATATAAAACAGAGTCCAAACCCTCCTGCCACCCCACTTCTAAAGCTTTGGCCATCTCTTCCTCAATCACTTATTGAAGATTAAACCAGGAAACTTCAGCTTTCTTAATACCTTGCATCTTGATGAAAGGAAGAAGACAGGGCATAATCAGCCTAGAATAGACTTCTACCCTCCTGTTTGACCTCAGACTTCAGCAGAAAGACCGGGCATCGCATGCCTTTCTTCCTTGTTTGTTTAGAAAAGCGGGGAAGGGCTTTACACAGAGTCTGGGATCAACCATTGGGCTATAAATCCACTTCCTAGCTGGTTGAGAAAATACTGTAGCAAAAATCTGTTCCTGCTCCAAAATCCCCACCAAATTTCTTTTGTTGTCTGATCAAAGGAAGACACAGGGCAGGATCCTTTTGTGGCATCACCTTGCATTGTTCTTTCAAGTTAATAGCACTATAGGAATTGATAACAGCTGTGATTTTTGCCCTTTAAGTGAAAAACTGCCATGACTGATGAGCCAAGGCTAACTAGTTCTCATAATTTTTTTTTCCTTTTTTTTTCTTTTCTTTTGCAATCTTGAGAAATTTGCTGGTTTTGAGTGATGTTAGTTCTTTACCTGTTATTGAAGGTAATATTACTGGTCAGAAAGTCAAAGTGTTTTCCTTTGCCTCAAAATATACATTATGTTTGGCAATCTCTCCAATCTCTTCGTGCATCTTCTATCTCCATTATGTGTCTCAAAAATGCCAGTGGTTCAAATATTTCTCTTATTTCTTGCAATTCGCCCATGTACATTCTGAAGATTCTGAAGTGAATTCTAACTGATACTGTGGATTTAAATACTTTATTTATGCTATTCCTTCCTGGTCCTTTAGCTTCCCACATTAACTTTTTTTTCCCCATGTATCATCATCATCTTATCCTTCTTCATGAACACTAATGCATTCCAGCCTTCTGGTAATCACTGCAGTTTTCAACCATAGATGCTGGGTTTGAGTGAGGAAGGGTCTTTCAGAAGCTAACGTGATCTGAAATACCATTACTGCCACAGGCCAAGAATATATGTCCAGGGCTCAGATAATTCAGTGTTAAATTCTAGAAACCTTGTCATGAACTGAACCCTTAGCTATGCTTACAGATAACGACACACCAGAGAAAACTACCTTGTCCCTTGCAGATTCATCACCAGAATTTTTATATATTTCTAAGGTTGTAGACTGTTTTATTTAAAAACAGGAACTCTATTTTGCAGTCAAATAACTGAAAACTTAATCTAAATTTAACAAAAATGTTTCTTCCTTTTTTTCCATTGTGAGTGCTAAACTTATAAAAAGTTGTAACTGGGTCAGCTGGAAGAAAGTCCTATTCTGACAGCTTCTATAAAGGCCACCAAAGTGGGTCTCCAATCCTCTATGGATTACAGGAGCTAAGCAGGCTATTGAGAATTGAGATTACTCTAATGGCAGAGATAAATGGGCATAATATCATGGTATGTTAGACACTGACCTGCATAAGAGATAATACAACCTTGTTCAATTCCCACCTAACTCTGAACCATTACAAATCACATGCACTCAGAACAGACAACAAAATACCTCTGAAGTTTGATAGTAAAGTCATCTTCAAGTTATGAGGAGCCTAAGAAATATTTTGCAAAATATTTTTCTCATATGACATAAAAACATGGATATACTGGAGTGAGTCCACTGAAGGGCCACAAAAATAATTAAGTAACTGGAGAGCTCTCTTATATGAAGATAGGCTGAGAGCACTTGATGGGAGAGGGGGTAAAGAAGATGGAGCCAGACTCTTCTCAGTGGTACTCAGCAAAAGGACAAGAGGAAATGGGCACAAACGGAAATACAGGACATAGTAATGTAAGAAAAAACCCTTTTTTACTGTGAGGGTGCCCAAAGTTTTTTGGAGTCTTCTTCCTTAAACATATTCAAAACCTGACTATAAATGGCCCCAAGCAACTTGCTCTAGTTGACAGTCCTTTGAGTGGGGGGTTGGACTAGATGATTTCCAGAGTTCTCTTCCAATCTCAACGATTCTGTGATTCTGTGTGATTCTGGAAGATCTATGAAAATCACTTAGATGGCTCTGTCAGGTCTGGCAAATAGCCATCTGTCTTCTTGCTTTCTCTACCATATCACTGCTGAAGCCTTGAAAAGAGAACATTATATATGTACACTCTCGTACCGAGGTGATGTGATAAGTGCAGCCAATGCTTTCACAGAAAAAATGCACTGAGAGAAGTGAAAGACTGTTGCTTGCATTCTATTCTTGAGTGCTCAGAGGAGAGAAGGTGTGTAATTTTGTTTGAAGAGCTAAACCTCATTATGGTGCCATCCCCATAAGCTATCAATGGGTGGAGAATATTGCATCTGGGCACACAGTTTATCAGAAAGAAAGTGAAGTAATACTCAGAATCATGAACCCATCTTCACTGAAATGAAATGTAAATCACCAGCTTCCATCCTATCTTGTCACTTTCTGCTCTTGTGTGATAGCTTTTAAGAAACTTTCCTTTCTGAGAAAAATTCTACCTTCTGCCTTATATTGTTTGCTGGAATCTGAAATGAAATTTTTGTATTTAAATAAACGACCCATTTCTGTTTCATCTGCCATGCTTTTCTTTCCTGCTTGATTATAGCATGCATAGCAAGTCTGAGGTGAAGACCGGATAAGTAAAAATGCCCCTATTCATTCAAACAAGATGTTTTGTTGCTTTGTAAGTATCAGATCTTAGTTGTTTCTTTTCTTCTTAGGTTACAGTCTGTGCTTAAACTTTTAAATTGCTGTATCATATAGGGTTAAAGGAATTTAACTAGACCACAGATGAAGTTGCAACAATTGAGATTATTCTTCTCTTTTCTTTCTTTGCTCAATGGTGGGCACTCTGTTGTCTTGGTTTCTATCACTTTCCGGTTTTCCCCCATTCTCAAACTTCCTTTCTTTTTCTTTTCTTTTTTCCGCTCACCTTTGAGGGATAAACTATTGATTTCTTGCTAGATTAGAAAATGCTAGAGGTATTTATTTGCCTTCTTCAGTGATATGCATAAGGCTTTGGGAGCACTCCTGTAAAGCATTTTAACTGGAAGATCTATGAAAATCACTTAGATGGCTCTGTCAGGTCTGGCAAATAGCCATCTGTCATCTTGCTTTCTGTTCCATAACTGTCTTATAGAGTAAGTAATTCTGCTATGTGTCTCACTTTTTTCTCTTGTGAACCATTTTCTTCAAACACATGCACATGTGTTCAGCTATCACTGTTGACACACAACCAACTGTAACTATGATAATAGGTTGGCTTTTTTTTTTTTTTGTCCGAGTTCAGTATTTTCCTTCCTCTTCCATTAAGGAAAATTGCCAAAATGCTACTGCCTCCCACTAAAACATGAAAAATAAGAAAGTCTGATCAGCACTGCATGTATTTCATGAGCTGAGAGCAACGTAGCTTATTTTCCAGAACCAGTCTAGAACTTAGCAAAAGGGAGGTCATACTTTACAATGTTGCCTGATGATGGTCCCCAATAAATTAAATACAGTCAGGCTTTGGCTAGGTTATAGTGTAGAGTCAGCACTCTGAGGTGCCTAAGATGATTTTTCTGGCTGCAAACAGAGCTCAGCCTCCTGGGGTATTGATCTGGTTGTGGACTTTGGCAGAATCTAGAGATTCTGCTAATTCATCTGTGGTCCCTGACAGAGAGAAGATCAACTTATACTAAACTCTGCATAATACAGGTGTAATTGTGTGACCTAGGTGTGGTGCCCATCTTCTCTCTTTCTTGAAACTAAATAAAGCAGAAAATGGTAGAAGCAAAAGAGCCAAAACTGAGAAGTACATGAACTTTATACTTGGTATACTTGTGTTTTCTTTCAGGGAAAAAACGTTTCATGAGCAATGCATAATGGTTTTGCTTGTAGTATTCAGAAACCTGCTTGATATAATAAAAAACCTCTGGAAATACAGATATATTGGGTATCACTTGTTGAAGTTGGAGAAGCCAGTGCAGCGGAGCTGTTCACACTTTGGATGACAGTGAAAACTTGCTTCTGAGAAGGGAAAGGGAAGGGGAGCAAGAACATAGCTAGTAATACTAAAGGCAAGACAAAGCTTCATTAAGGAAAGAGCTTTTGATACTATTTTTGTTACAGATGTGGCCTAGAGGAGCCCATCAAGCTCAGAACCCCATTGTTCTAGGTACTGCCCTTCAGACCTGCTTTGGTAGTTTGCCACTAAGTAAATGAGAGCAAAGCATTATTTCCCCGATTCTTGCTTTACACTTGTGCCACAAAGCTCAAGTGAATTACATCCAACATAAAACAAATTCCAGGAGGGCTGGGCCAGAGCCAGTTTTCAGGTCTATTTCAGTAGCTGACAGGATCTTCCTGTCCATAAATCTAAGAACTGGCATGCTGGAAAAGACTTGAAACAAAATTAAAGCTGCTAGATCAAAACAGTACATAATTAAAAATGGAGGATTTAGAAAAAAAGTGATGCAGAATTAGAACTCTTCTTGCAGCTAAGCTAATTTGTGTGATCCATTTCTTTTCATTAGGAACACTACCTGCCACAGTGTGGAAACAACAAGAATAGGATGGATGGGTTTAACAAGAAGGGTAAACCACTGCAACTCCAAATGAAAATCTTCTTATCTTTACTGCAGTCTTGGGACCTCTGACAAAATATATAATCTCTTAATGACAAAACCAATATAAGTAAGTGGCACATTCTCTCCCTGGCACCTAGTACATTCTGGAAATATATAAAAATGATGATTTATAAGTAGTAAATCCATGTGTGTACCAGCTTCCAAAGAACTACCCGTTTGGTGAGGAGGAGAAAGGAAACCTACAGCAATCTAAAATGCAGAGGATTCATGTTACAAGTAAATTTAAGGCACATTTTTAAAATGGCGTATGAAAGGTCATGTTCATTCTGTAAAAGTACGAGCTCAGGAGGAATGTGAGACATCCTGATCTCAAAAATAATATGCTCTTCTTTGTCTTTTGCTGTCAGAATAAATAAAAAAAAAACCCAACAACCTTAAGCCACAATGAATCCTGTAATGGTGCCTGCAAATTGTGGTCAAACAGAGGTATAAACCTTGAAGAACAATTTTAATGGGAAAGCTTATTGAAGTTTCTAACACCTACAAGTGAAATACACACATGGTTAGAAGTGTTAGATTTTCATCTTGTCTCTGCCGCAATTTAATAGATGATTTTTATCTCTCCTCCAGTTTTGCAATCTATAATTTTAATATCTATGTTACTATTAATCTATAATATTAACCTGCATTTTGGGGGGTGGAGAATTAGTTGATCGCTGTACATGCTTTGTGTTGTATATGTGTCACGTCCCAACCTGGAGGCGAAGGGAGAGTGACCAAGGTCCTAACAATCCCCTCAGATTAAATTAAGGTGAAATGACACCAAATGATCAACTAAACATTTTATTTCAGTGCAGAAGTAACTTGAACTTGAAAAGGCAACTCAAACTTGAAAACATGGAAAAGTGTTGATGGTGGGGGTTCTTATTAAGAATATTTGTAAAAGAAAAAGAGGAAAAGAAAGTGGAGGGGAGAGAGAGAGGGGAAAAAATTAGAGAGAGAGATAGGGAAAGATAGGAGGTATCATCACCCTTGGATCCAGTGCTGATGACAACAGACATGATGATCCTTCAGTGGTGGGCCCACTCCAGTCTCTTTGTTGTAGTGTCTTTTATAGTCTAAGTCCTGCCTTCAGGTATGCCTCCTGTGAGCTTTTATGGTTCTTTTTCCAGAGGTTTTGTGATCTTCTGTGCAGGTGCCATTGTGAGGGGTGGTCCTAAGGGATCTTTCAGGCATTCATAAGCCCCTTCCTCAAATAAACTTTGTATGACCTCAGCAAGTTGCTATGTGAGGCCCAGCAGAACCTGAGACTGCACATCCTCCAACACGATGCGCCCCCCATGCCCTGTGTCCATCAATTCCTGCCTCCAGTTTGCTACATCCCACTTTACTTCAATGTTTGAGACATTAACCCTTTCAGTCTCTTACAACATGTTTAGAGACAATACAGAAGTTTCCCTTATTTAAAGCACTTCTTATATGTGACAAAAGGATGGGAGAGACCACCTGGATTATCATTTCAGAATCTGTAATGGGGCATCATCAGGTATTACAATAATATTTGTAATATCATTGTAAACACCCATACACTGCAAACCAAACATGCTTCATTGTCCAGTACAAGCTTAAAATTTGCAGTACCAAAGAGCAAAAAGTCCTCAAACTGTGGTTTGCAAAAGGAAGAGAGCAGAAGAGATCGAGGGCATGGTCAAGTAGAGAGTATTGTCAAATAGAGTAGCCTAATCTTGGTTATTCCCTAGGGCTGAATGTATTTTATATGTTTTTAGTTTAGATTTGTTAAATTATTTTGCCTCTCTGAGTGATACTCTGCTGTATCTAAAGGCTGTTTTATCTTCAGCACAAAAATAGTTGTGAGTGAAAGACACAAGAATTCTCACATCTGAAAACACCCTAAAAGGAAAGCAATCATGAATGGCCCTTGTGGCAAGATTTATGGAATTTTAAGTTTTAATTGTGATATAAGATTGAAATTCAAGTTTGTCCTATAGTTTGTAACCATTGCAGAAGCCTGTGAAAACAATAAAATATAAATGTACTGATCAGGATATTCCAACATGGTTTGTTGCTGTGCTCTCAAGCCTGGTCATCCTGACCTCTGAGCCATCAGTTCCATGTATACTTACAGCTAATTTAAAATATGGTTGCTGAAGACTAACATTTCTGTATATGTAGGGATGGTGATTAGTATAGTATAAGTACTGACTTTTACCAAGTGTGCTGCTGATGAATAAATTTAGAAAAAATTTAGTTTTACAGTTTACAACTGGCCTGATTTCTCAGTTTTCTAAACGCTGTCATTCCAGCAATCTCTAATTCCCTAACTGGTATATAATATACAGATATATTCATTTGCAACAAGTTACAGTGTGGCTGTGTATCTTGGCTGTACCAATGTGCATACTCAGCACAATCATTAGTTTTCTGGGTGACTGAGGAACTCTACAGATAGTTTCCGCTGGCTGAGACAACTAATTTGAGACAATGGATTGACATGATATGAAGTGGTTGACCGAATTCATAGTTGCCTTCTGTCATGGTTTAACCCTAGCCAGCAATGAAGCACTACAACACAGCTGCTCACTCACTTCCCCCTCTGCGGTGGGATGGGGGAGAGAATTGGAAGAATAAAGGTGAGAAAACTCATGGGTTGAGATGAGAACAGTTTAATAATTGAAATAAAATAAAGTAAAATAGTAGTAGTAGTAGTAATAATAATAAAAAAATCATAATATACAAAGCAAGTGATGCACGATAAAATTGCTCACCAGCTGCCAACCGATGCCCAGCCTGTCCCTGAACAGCGATCTCTGCCCTCCAGCCAACTCCCCTCAGCTTATATATGAGCATGAGTCGTATGGTATGGAATAGTCCTTTGGCCAGTTTGGGTCAGCTGTCCTGGCTGTGCTCCCTCCCAGCTTGTTATGCACCTGGCAGAGCATGGGAAGCTGAAAAGTCCTTGACTAATGTAAGCACTACTTAGCAACAATTAAACCATCAGTGCGTTATCAACATTATTCTCATACTAAATCCAAAACACAGCACTGTACGAGCTACTAGGAAGAAAATCAACTTTTTCCCAGCTGAAACCAGGACACCTTCACAACAAAGTATTTGACAAACCATTGCAGAAGCTCTCCAAGCATGAATTTCAGACAGTCCTGGAGATTTCCCCAGGCAGTTCCTGCTGTGTATAAGGCAATTGACAGGCACTATTAGTATGGTATTGTCTCAGAGATGCCCCCAGGTAGTTGCTGCTGCAGAATTGACCAAACTGTACATAGATATTTATAACTAGTCATTAGAACTGTTCTTGGAGATACAGAAATGGTCACACATAACACTTAAGACATCTAGACTAGGTTTACACACATAAGACTCTGTGCCAGCTGTATTATAAGAGTTCAGCAGAGCAGCAGTTTAGTGAGTCTCATCTGATTCAGCTGAAGATGCCTTTGCAAAGACACGTACAACAGAGACTTAGAGTGTCACTGTCCAGACACCAGCTGGCCAACCTGTTTGAGAGATTTGATTTCCTATGTGAACATTATCTTACGCAAAAAAAATCCCAAGAAATCGGTATTTTTTAACAAAAAATCTCTTATGAGTGTCTGTAACACCCATTCTCATGTACATCACCTCCATTAGAATGTTCATTGACAGAAGGGGAAATGTGTGGGGCCAAAACCCCATGAGAAACTGGGACTTTGGCTCAGAAGCAAACTTCCTTACAGAGAGGTAAATACCTATTGACCTGCCATGACTTGAATAATTAAATTGGTGTTGGAGACCCAGAGTTTGACCTTTGATCTACTGCTGTGGAGTTGTTAGGGGTGTAACTTTTACTAGTTAAAGTGCAACTAGGCAGGTGTTACGAAAACACATGTAATTGGCAAAAATAACAGAACTTAACTATTCAAGGATATTTGCTACACTAATCAACATACAGCACCTCAGAGCATTCCACCAATCATAAGGTTAGAAGTCCAGAAATTGCTCATCCACCTCAGCCTGAAGGGGAGAACTCTACCTTCTGCTCTAACTCTAGAGCACTTCCAGGGACACCTGGGACCAAGCTCACATGGCCAAAACGTGGCTCTTAACAGTCTACTCTTCCAGAACACTGACAGTCAGCTGCTGTTCTTGTAAGCAAGGACAAGGGAAATAGAAATAACCACCGCTCTGTAATGTTTTAGTGTTTTATGCATCAGTAACCACTCTTTCACAAAGGCAATAAATTCCCAAACGCCTTCATGTGGATCCAGTTATTGCACAGTAATTAATTAATGCTTTAGTCTGCCCTAATCTAAAGTGAAACAAAATCCCATGCACTGTGTTGTGGAGAAAGTGGCAAGTTGGGGTTTTTTTGTTTGGTTTTTGCAAAAATGTGCAAACTTTTTGGGGTAGCTTTGTACTGGCTTTGTAGGGAAGGTCTGTTTTCCAGAAAGATGTACAATTATTTCCATTGAGACTCCTACTTCAACAACACAATGATCAATTTGAGTGTGCATGCCATAGTGGAACAGTGGCTGAAGAGATTATTAGAGGAACAGGGGTTTTAATCCCTAGATCACAGCAACAGAAATTTGCTGAAGGTGGTGGTTAGAGAAATTATGGTCCTCCAATGGGCCATATGGGAACCAGTGTATGAAATGATTTGGTGAGCTCAAGATGCAGCACAAAACGGCAATTTTCTCAACAGCAAGGCCGGTTGTCCATTGTTGCTTTTTTTTGTTTGCTAGCCCACTTGTCTGTGTGGATGCAGGTTGATGCAGATCAGGGCACTGATTAGAATTACAAAACCAATCTTTCTTTTTTTTTTATTTTTTAGGGGGTGTGGCATTCTGCTCTTGGAGTGTTTACTGTTATTCCGTTCCATTTACTAAACTAATTCACTGTATAGCTGAAAAAAGAGCTAAACTAGCACAATGTTGGGGCTGTTGGAGGGTAGGTCCAAAGGGCAAGGTACAGAAATTTTGCCTTCAGCGCTAAGAAAAACGTGACTAAACCCACAGCTTCAATCCTGTGTTTACGGTGGAGGTAGTGATTTGTTAATGCCTGTACCAACAATTTCAGTAAAGATTCCAACATTACTCTGAATATGGCAGTAGGTTTCTGTACATGGTCACTGAGATACTTCTACTGTCTGAGGACTGACTTATTTCAGAATGAAGGATGGTGAGATTTCTGGTAAAATCAGCTCTTTGAAAGGAATTACCATATGAACACCACCAGGGGAAGGTGTGGGAATAGCACCTAGGGGGGGATAAGAAAGAGGAGTTTTAAACTGCCTGGAATTTGCATCCTGAGTGTTCTTGCTGCTGTAATACTGAAATGCTAAAGTTCATTGTATTGATGAATTTCTGCTAATTATTTATATTATTATTGCTCCACCAGTAATATTCTGCATAACCAAGAACTCCATGGCTAAATCTCAGCTTCCTTTTTTCAGATGATTACATTTATTTTCCAAAACTTAAGCAGACATCCAAATTTCCATGCAAGAGAAGACATCTCTAAGCATAGCCCATGCCTTCATACTGTCCCCAGTTTTGTGGTGTTTGGGGAAAACTCGAAATTCTTGAGGACATCTTGTCTTTTCTTCACTTCACTTGTATAATTTGAGGGACTTTCTATAGCCCTTCAGATGGTTTACAGCTCCTGAAACCTCCCTCAGGCCCTTGATCACAGACTAGATACCACAAGCATGTACCACATGGTATTAAATGGCACTGTTTCCCAAGAGACCTTGAGCCTGCTGGAGGTTCTCTGTACAGAAGAGAACTCTGGTCTAAGTCAGCATTTATGGCTGCTTCAGTGGGACCAAGCAAGTGGAACAGGAATAATATTATGGCCTGTCAGATGGTCTTAGTGTAGTTTCTTTTTGAACTAGATTTCTGATGTAAAAATGTTGATAGAAATTTTTTCAAGTCAAAAACCATTAATAATTATTTTGAATAGAGTTCATTTCATTTAAAGTGTTCCTTCACTAGCTGAGAACTGGAACATAGTATCAATTCTGAGAGCCTAGAGGTCTGTAAGCAAGCCATATATTTCTAAGTAGACACATACAACTGAACTGAAGACTAGGTTCAGCTAGTAAGTGCAAAGGTAAAGGTTGTTGCTTTATTCAGAAGCAATCTGAAAATTATACTTCTGAATCCTGGTGAGGACAACTGCTAGGTCATTGAGATTACTGACCACTAGGTAGTTTATATTGCATCTTATGCCTTAAAAAAAATTATGGCCACTAGTATGCTTTCAGGAGCCGAATATGGAATTGTACCTAGCAACAGAACAGATACTTCTGAGGATAAGACGTGAATGTGAGATATTAGATGGGAGTGAAAGAGAGGGTTGGTATCTTCAAGGATATGGTGGCTATTACAAAATCATGTAGAGATCAGTGATCATTATTGCACAAAAGGGGACTGAAAGAGTTCAGCTTGTTTAGTATACCAAAATGGAGGCTGAGAGGAAAGCAATTACTCTATCAATACACTAGGAATAAACAGAAGACCAGGGAAGCAGTGTCTCTAAAGTTGCCCTTTCCTCACCTTTGGTTCCTCTTCTAAGCATCTGATAATATGTTTTGTGCAATTCCAAAGTTCTCTTCCCCTGCATCCCCTACTGTATACAACAACCTCAGGCAATAACCCTCCCTCAGTTTGAAAAGGTGATCAGAGAGTTGCTCCTGCTGACATATCTTGATGGTTTTCACACCTGAACAGTGGGGCTAATGGCCCTCTTGGGGCTGCCACAGGACAGTATGTCCATTTCACAGGAGTCACTGTTCTTCTCTGGGCTTGTAGACATGGGCCTTTGATGGGTTGCTGGCTTTTCCTGCCAAAGAGGCCAGTGAGCACCCAGTGGTCTGTTGAGTTGGCTCAAGTTGACTAAGACTTTGGTGGTCCTATCTCTAATGTCACTGCTACTCTACACTTATTCTCACAACCAGTACTGGTTTTACTTACCACTACTCTTGTATTACTAATTCTAGTAGTCACTTCCTGACTCTGCAACTTACAGTATCTTGAAGGGACAATCAAGGAATGGAGCATAGTGATCCCAACTGAAAGGAACTTCAGAGCTGGCCCCTGGAGGCAAGACAGCCTCAAGGGGAATGGAACATGATGCTGGCCTGCCAGGCCTAGGAGGTGTGGGGAACTGGTGAACGACACCAGCGCGCTGGGCTCCAGAGGAGGGGTGACCTCAAGGGAAGTGGGGCACCACACCAGGCCCTGAAGACAGGGCAGTCTCAAAGGGAATTGGCCCACCAGCCAGGCCAGGGAAGCTTCAAGGGGCACAGGCCTCCCTGTTTGGCCCCAGAGATAGGGTCACATCAAGGGGAGCAGAGCACCACAACAGGCCCTGGCTACAAGGCAGCCTCAAGGGAAGTGGGGCATTCTCCTGAGCCAGGTTGATGACCAGGCAGCCTTGAGAAGAATAGACCTTAATGTCAGGCTCCAGAAGCAGAGCAGCCTTGAGAGAAGCAGGCCTCCTTGCTAGATCCTGGAGGTGGGACAGCCTGGAATGCCCTGGAGGACAACAGGTCCTCTCTGATGGACTTCAAGGCAGGGCAACCTCGATGGGAGTGGGACACCACTCCAGGCTACCAGACCCTAGAGGTAGGGCAGCTAAGAAGGGAGCAGGCCCCCTGCCAGGCTGGGTACACCAGGTGGCCTCAAGGGGAGCAGCCATCTTCACTGGGCCCTGGAGGCAGAGCAACCTCAAGGGAAGCAGGGCACCATGGAGTCCCACTGGGCCACAAGGCAGAGCAGCCTTGAGGGGAGTGGGACACAACACCATGCCTTGGAGGTTCCCCTGCCAGGTCAAGGACACTGGGTGGCCTCAAAGGGCCAGGCCCTAGAGGCAGGAAAGCATAGAGGGTAGTGGGTGTAATCCAGGAGCTGGGGTGCCCTTGACACAAGTGCCCTCTTCAGCAGATGCCAAGGTGGGGCAACCTTGATGGGAGTGGGGGACCATGCCAGTCTGCAAGGCCCCAGAGGCAGGTTGTACAAGAGGGGAGCTGGTATCCCTACCAGGGCACAGATGCAAGGTTGCCTTGAGGGGACTGAGGAACCACACCAGCCTCCCATGCCCCAGAGGCAGGGCAGCCTTGAGGCCTGGAGGCAGGGTGCCCAAGAAGGGAGCAAGGCTCTACACTAGCCTGCTGTGCTGAAGAGGTGGGATGGCCTTGAGAGGAGCCAAGATGCACCCCCCAAGAGGTGGGGCAGCCTCAAGGGGACCAGGCCTCCTTGCCAGATTCCAGAAGCAGGGCAGCCTAGGGGGAAGCAAGGCATAATGCTGAGCCCTGGAGGTGGGGTAGCCTGAGAGGACCAAGCCTTTCTGCCAGGCCCAGGAGGCAGTGTGGGCTCAAGGGGAGCAGAGCACCATGCTGGCTCACTGTGCCCAGGAGGTACACTGACCTCAGTGGGAGTGGGGCAACATGCTGGTCTGCCTGGTCCCAGAGGCACAACAGCCTTAAGGGGAGCAGGGTACAACCATAGTCTTCCAGACCCCGCAGGCAGAATGGCCTGAATGGGAGCAGAGCACTATGCTGGCCCACAATGCTCAGCCTGTACAGCTGCGTTGAGTGGAGAGAAGCACCACAACCGGCCACTGGGTGCCAGAGGCAAGGTTACCCAGAGGGCAGCAGAGCACCATGCCAAG
Source organism: Morus bassanus (assembly GCA_031468815.1). Lineage (NCBI taxonomy): Eukaryota > Metazoa > Chordata > Aves > Suliformes > Sulidae > Morus > Morus bassanus. The sequence goes on along the minus strand of CM062571.1, from coordinate 40,599 downwards.
CTTCCATGGCCAGGAGGTGCTGTGCTGTGACCTTGAGGGCAGCAGGGCACCACACTGGCCTTCCTGACCCCAGAGGTGGGGCAGTCTTCAAGGGCAGGCAGAAACTACATCTGCTGGCCAGGGCCTAGCAGCACCACACTTGGCCCCACAGGTTCAGTGGACTCAAAGGGGTTGCACCTGGTCCTAGAGATGGGGCAGCTCTGAGGGGAGCAGGGCATTACGTCAGCCCACTGAACCCTGGACGCAGGGTATCTTTGAGGGGATAGGGCCTCCGCATTGGGTCCTGAAGGAGGGGCGGCCTCAAGGGGAGCAGGCCTCCCAGCCAGGCCCTGGAAGCAGATTGACCATGAAGGAAGTGTCCTCCCTGCCAGGTTAAGATCAGGTGGCCTTGAAAGGAGCAAGCCAGGCAGGCTCAAGGGCAGTTGGCCTGTTCCTCCATCCCTGTACACTAAATGCTGGTGAGGATACACTTGGAATGCTGTATCCAGTTTTTCTCCTCTCCCTCCAATCCAAGAAAGATGCAATTTTCTTGGAGAAGCTAGATTGTTCTAGTTGATGGTTAACATAATGGTTAGGGGTGTTAGAGCCCATCTTATAGTTGAAGTTAAGTTTATTTATAATTACATGAAAGGTAGGTTAGAAGGATGACAGAGCAAAACTCTTTGCAGTTCGGGTAGATGATACAATAAGGACCAAGATGCTAAAAATTGCTTGGGAATTTCCCAAAACTTGGGAAATGCTGGTTTGATCTTAGAGAAAACAAAAACCTTCCTTGAGTAGGACAGCACTGGAAGATGTCACCCACAGAGGCTGGGTAATCTCCATCCCTGACCGTTTTCAAGATTCAGGTATGCAAAGCCAGATGTTGGCAACAGTCCCACTCCAATAATGAAATGGGGGTAGAGGTAGAGACCTCCAAGGTTCATTCCATTCATTGCTTCTGTGGTTCTATGATTCTTGCATCATTAGCTGCTATCTAAGTGCTTCTTTATTTCACTGAATCTTCTTGTTATATAACAAATATTATTAGTGGCTTTGAGCTCAAAATTTTCTTATTTGCATCACAAATTTGTGAGAGAAGAACACTAATCCACTGAGCTTAGTGTGGCACAAAAAGTCCTATTTGGTAGACCGTACTCTAGGCAAATGGTGTTTATGAAACAGAAATTAAAAAAGAAATGGAAATAGTTAATTTTTAAGCATGTATGTGAATGAATTTCTAAATACCTTTGAGTATTAAGAATATCTGGGATAAAAAAAACCATTAAGTACACAGTTTAACATCAGGCTTTGGTCCCATTTAATTTATATGCTAAGCATTCTTCCTGACCAGGTTCTTCTGAACTGAAGCTTAAAAAAAAAGTTCATTGATATTGGCTTAATCTTCTCCTAACCTATCATGATGTAAGAATTGTGTAACAGGTTTGTTAGTGAGACACTAGTGAGCATCAGATCCACTGACCACAAGGCCAATTAAATAAATCACCTTTGTCTTATTGTCCACATACAGTGAACTGCAGAATGTAGGTCAAAAGAGAAGTACGGACAGTGGAATGAAACATATGTTTCAAACTGTTCTGGTCATCTAACAAACTGCTAGAGAACACCACAGAGATTATCTGCTAAAATATGGCTAATAGAGGGACTCCAATATGATTCAACTATATTTTATCTTCTTTAGTTTCTTGACACAAAATATTTTAAAATTTGACTTTTTGTTGTAGAAGATTTCAGTTTCAAAGTTTTCCAAGTGAAAAGAGTAATCAGTTCCTATGACAGAATGAAAAGAGCTGCCAACCTCTCTAATTTAGACTTAGGAGTTCTCTTTGCCAGCTTGCAGTTGATATTCCATATTGACATCTTAAAACTCAGGATTTGCATTTTCACAACTAGGCATGCTCTGTTGCCAATGTATATTAAGTAACGTCACTGTATGTTTACCCCAGGGAATAATACCAGACCACTATAGCTGAATTCAACCACAGAAGTGATGACAAGCCAGTTTGCACCTTAACAAGAGAACATCACATTCCCAAAAGCAATGACAATTTAACTCTGCTCATCATGCCACATGCACTGCAAAGTAGAGCTGTACCATGCCAAATTCTATCATCTGTGTTAATTGTATTACTATTTTTCTTGATTAAATTAAACCAGTAGGATATGGTTTTAATTGCTAAATATTGATGCAGCTCAATTTTCACTCCCCTCAGCCCTGCCCCTTCTCTTTAAGACCTGCTAGGTATTTTCTGTTCGGTGTCGGCATCTGCTCCCTTCCTTTCTCCAAGCTCCCCTTGTTCCACGCAAAACCTCTATCACATGCTACAATTTCTGGTTCAAAGGCAGGTGAGTGTGGGTAGGCTGACCTTGAACAGAAATTAAAGATGAACTACTTCAATCAAAAATAAATGTTGATTTTAACAGTCAATTGTAAATAAAAAAGAAGACAAATGCAGCAATCCTAATGAAACATGAAGGGCCTGATTCTCAGATCCATTGAGCTAAAGGTACAAGCACAGGTCAGACAGCACCAGAAGATTTCCCATACACCACTCCTGAGGAATCACTATCACTGGAGCTAATAGGAGGTAGGGCTACAAAAGCCTTCTACTAGAGGATTACACACCTTAATGCAGTCTTTTAGGCAGTGAATATTGGTTACGTAAGGACTCTTGCTTCATAGGGGACATGAAGGATCTGTAGCCATTTTAAAATTATAAATGAATCTTGCTTCCTTATCTTGACTTTTTCCGGTTTTGACCCATAATACTTACAAATCCCAAGAAATCTGTCTAATCTGTTCATAAAGTGTCATATTAAAATCTATCCTAGAGAATGATGTTGCCATTAGAGATAGTAGGTCTCTGTGTGTGCTGATATGAAAGGGTTTAGTTCTGGGTGTTTTTTTTCCTAGGGAATTTCAATGGGAATATGTGTTTGAGTGAAAAAGCTAACCATAAATTTAAGGTTTGTCTACTTTTTGAGAAACTGTAGATACTTCTGTCCCTCCTCCCTTTTAATGATTCCTTAGCCAAACATGACATAATTACAGCTTTCTCCATGTATTCTTTCCCCATAAATTAATCCCTCCAAACAAACCCATCAGATTTTTTTTTTCCTCTTCCTTTAAGGCAATATCTGTCTTTAAGGACATGTCTAGAACTTCCCACAGGACAATTCTGTCAGCTTGGGCGTGGGAGAGAGGGAGAGGTGGGGAGCGGGGGGGAGAGAGAGAGAGACTACTGCTGTGTGTTATCAAAGTTCAATACCAGAGGCCTTTTTTGCTGGCTTATTCCTTTAAAAATTCGTTTGATTTTTAAGTCTTCTCTTTAATATTCCTAAATTTAATACTGTTGAACTTCTTTCTGAATATTTTCTACCAATCATATATCTGCCTCTAAAGTCATGCTTTCTGAAAACTATTCCTTAACATACTCCTAATACCTTTAGCTCCCTTTAATATCTTCTGGTTTTATCAATATTTTGCAACATCTCATAAAACAGACTTACTTTTGAATTTGACCAAATCCATTAACCCCTTTCCTAAAACATAATCAAGGATAATGAAGAATATAACCACAGTAATGAAGACTAAGCAACTCTGAGACTCCTTAGTGATGCTTAACTTCATCATGTTTTTCATTTCAGAGCCTCTTATGTTTCTTTCCCACACCATTACAGTACTTTCTTTCTATATCTTAATCTCCATTTGAATGGAGATTTGCTTCTTAAATAAGAACAGTGCAGAAAAATCTGCCCCAAAAGGAAAACACAGACATGGCAGAGAAGAATTCTGGACTCTAAGGGTTCTACACTCCACTGCTAATAAAGTTTTGGCAACTGCTGCTAGTCCAATGAGCTGGAAAGCTATAGGTGAAATTTCTCTCAATGTCTGTGCTTTCATGGGAGTGAGGTGACATATTGGTGGTTGTTCTTCCCAGGTCTTTGAACCTTGTAACTTGTAGATCTGACTTTATGATTTCAACAGAGGAAGTTTAGCCAATACTATCACTCTCTGTTAGGTGCTAAGGAGAGCTTTTTCTTCCCACACTGCTTTGCAGTGCACTTCTAACAGTCACACTGCTGTCTCACTTCAGGCACACATGGAATGCTCTAGGCTGGGACAAAACCTACTCCTCCCTTTTTTCATGGGAAAAAAATGAAAAGGTAGTAATGATATTTTACTTACATGTCAGAAATCATCACTGACTGCAGGTGAGTAAGCAAACAGGAATTTTAAGGAAGAAATTAATATGCAGTTCTGCTCTAGAAATGGCTATCTAAAAATGGCTCTTAGGCAGCATAGTCTTCTTGAGGATGTTGCAGGAAAGAACGGGACTGTGATACACAGGTACAAAATATAAAGTACACAGAAGACTATCAGATTCTCAACTCCTGAGACCCCTCAAGCCTCTGTATTAGAAAGGATCATTAATGTCTTCGGCTATTTTAAACCCAACTAAACCCCAATATAACTTCAGCATTATTGTAAATTTGCATCTTTGATTCCAAGGTGAAATTTAAATTCTTGGTTCTTTACTGCCAGTTATTCTTACCACACACAGTCTTGTTAAAATCAGCACACATATCTAAGCATTTCAGTGAGAATCTGAGCAGTAAGTTTAAGACTTCAACTACTACTAGATGAACTAGTTGTTTTCATACTACTATCTTTCCAGAAGCAGCAATAGCCATATCAGCCATTCTTGATAGTTTTAACTAAGCATATTGGAACAAAGGAGCAGTTGAAGTAATAAAATACTGTTCGAAGTAGGCTGTGACCTTACAGTGAAACAGAAATGACTTAAAATAACTGGAGTTCCAAAAAGGAGACCTGACAGACTACAAAACATCTAACAGAACAGGAATTCCCCACTGTACTGTACTGTGAAAAGATAATGAAGACAAAAATGGCAGTGTTCAGAACCATAAGCACTTAAATTACCTTTCCAAACTGTGCGTGCTAATAAATACATGGACAACTGTGCACATGACACATAGTTGTAAAATATATGAGCATGGTTTTGAGCTTTACCTATAAAATTACTTGGTAACATATGAAAGATCAAATGCCTTCCTAGGAGGACTTGCAGGTCCTAAATTTGCAGAATGTTTCCCATATAATTCATGTAGTATTCAGAAATACTGCACAGAATAAATACAACTAAATAAGAAACAAGTAACTGCATTTACAACTTTTATTTTTGTGTATTTCAGTGACTCTACTACTCCTTGCCTACACAAAGCAATTTTAAAATATGAGTCATTTAAATTTTCCCACCACACAAATGTAGATTCCTTTAAGTAGATGGAAGGATGGATTTACCAGTCACAGTAATGGCATTTCTATCTTCTCTATTCACAGAGACACATCCTCATGCACATTTCCTAGAAGTTTATACAAATTTTGAGCTTATTTTGAAAATACATTATACTTGGGAAACTGGTTGAAAACAATCAGACTCAAAGAATATTTTGCTAGTGATCTGTTGTCAGTCTAAAGGTATACTGCCTTGGACTGTGTTGGGTCCAGTTTTATTTAACATTTTATTTTGAAATACAAAATGCACTGGCAGTTTGCCTCTTAGGAACTAGATATACACATTTTAGAGAAGAGACTCTGAATTCAAAATGATTCTGCAAAATTGTACTCTGATATCAAGAAAATGCAATTCCACAAAAGACAAGTTATTTACAACTTAGAAGAAGAAACAAATGTAAAAGCTAAATGAGAAATAGCCAGTTACAATGCAATGGTTTACAAGCTAACCTGAGTTCTTAATTTGACTCTTCCAAAAAAAGACAAAGTCATTCCAGAACACAATACCTTCTGGATTACAAAGAAAACACGGGAATTAATTTTTTTACCTGACAAGGCACTACTGAGATTGCAGCCCTGGCATGACCATTTTTAGTCATCAGACTTCAAAAAAAATGGTGAATCAACTGTAGAAAGTTCAAAGATAAACTACAGAAGTAACCAAGAGTTTGAGAAAACCCATCACAAAAGGGAAGACTGAAGAAATTTGGATTGTTTCATCTGGTAAAGACAAAACTAAGGAGAAATTTTAAGTCTTCCCTTACATAAAAAAATTTTCACTGAAGATAGCGGTTAGTTGACATCACATCTACTGGGCAAGAAGAGTTGTTTGGAATTACTTCTGTAGGCCTCTAGCCCAACAATCACACTCAAAGCAGAACTATCAGTAACGCTAGGTCAGGTTAACTGTGCCCTTTTGACACGTAACTATTCACTGCTGACACTTGATAATGTCAATGGAAGGAAATGTCTCCATTTTTCTGGGTCACCTGTTCCAGTCCTGTACTAACCTCCTGGTGAAAGTATTCTTCCTATTGTTTGATCTCAGTTTTCCCCAGCCACAGTTTTTTTGGCTGTCGCCTCTTGTTGTCTGGCACTATTGACAAAAGTAATCTGGTTTCATCTTTGTTAATCCCATCCCTGTTCTTATGTGTTGCTACATATTGGTTGTCTGGCAATGAGAAGACCAAAAAAACATCAGCTCCTTCAAGTCCCCTTTGTAGATCATGTGCTCTGTGGCCTGCACCATTGTGGCAGCCCTCTGCTGGACCCTTTTCAAGTTTCTCCATATCCTTCTTTTATCATGAGTTCTTCATCTCATATGAGGAGAGAGCCTGACTGAAGTTTCCTGAAGTCCTTTTCCTAATTACATAATTTTAAAAGTTCTTAAGAAAGATAGGCAAGATCTTTGGGACCCAGCCTTTCAAGAGACGGAACTGAGTGCTGTACTTCATCTGAAGTCAAATGAGCAAAGGATGTCTCCTAGCTATGATAGGAGGGTTCTAGCTCATAACCCTAGATTGCATTTTCATAGGCTGGTAACTGCTAAAAGATGCAAGGTGTTGCCTTGCAGCGCTGTCAGAACTTACCATAGACAGATCTGCATGTTTTATTACAGAAAAGGCTTCACTTTCAAGCTGGTTTTCAAAAACCAAAATACGCTCCAGCAATTCAAAGACTCTGTGGTGGTAAAAGAGATTTTTTTTTTGTTAAATGATAGAGTTCTCATTGGGTTTTATTGCCTCTGTAGTTAACTAACTGTCAAAAAATAATTTTTTGCAATAATTTTTCCTTTCCTTGAAAAGCAACATTTACAGTAAACATGGACACCGATGTTCTCTCCTGAATTTTTGATCCTGCTGAATTTTGCCATCAAACAAGATCTCTCCCCAGTTTTTACTGTTCCTATTAAGGCTTTGATCTACAAACATCAAGCACAAGATTAGTGCACTGAAATCATCCACGCTGCAAAACCACTCCACTTTGATCGGTTTTGTCCTGACATAAAATAGTTTATTACAAGTACACAGTTGGCACTTAATTAAGCAAAGGGGTGCCTGTAAAATACTGGTGAAGTCTATATCTTGGTTGATACATGATCTTGTCTTCAGAGCAATGACAGCACTGCCATAGTGTGTCATATTGCATCCATCTATGTGCTCTACAAAATAGGAAAATGAGCTGGAGATGTGGCTTCCACACATGCCTTTGTATTCACATGCTAAAAACATTTCTTCTGTTGCTCACTCTGGTTTATCTATTTTGACTGTAAATTCTTCAGAGTATGGGCTTTCTCTTCCCTGGGAACAATATGCACTAATCTCATCTGATCTTCCTAAATAATTATTTAGAACAGATAATAAGCATGAACAGGTACACTGATGCAAAGCGTAGCTTGCTCAGGTACTAATGCAGTGAGTATTTTATAAAGACTGTGCCAATTCCTCACTGATTTTTTTTAAACAGGTGCATGACAGGCTGGAAGGGAGTCCAATGGCAAACTTGCTGGCAGAGGATAGATATTTCTTTTTATACTTACCATGGAGAGGGAGAACCTAGGAAGTTACTACAGTGCCCATGGTCTTGCCAATGCAGACTGAGGAGTGTTACAGGGAAGTATCGCTAATGGGGTAGCATAGGTTTGGTGCTAAGATCTGCTTTATTTATTACACTTGCTACTGATTTGGAAAAGGGATTTTAGTGCTTTTACATCAAAAATACCCCAGGACATGGCTTGCAAAAAAAAAAATCAAACAACAGGGCTTCACAGGTTAAGAAACTCCCACTATTACAGTAGAGAAAAAAGGCAGAAAGAGGGAAAACTGATGAACACAACCCAGCTTGGAGATATCTAGCTAATTTTAACACCTTGAATTTTAATTAGAGTATGATTTATTGCATTCTATATTCTTCAATTCTCAGAGCAGGGCTGAGGCATTTTCTAAATAGCATTATACCTTGCAAATATTCCATGACAAAAAACGAGGAAAACAATAGTGCCAAATGATACCTAAAAGATTTTGTGGATGGCAAATTAAATATATTCTTGAAATACGATATAAAGGGAAGGGGATGAAATAATGTACTTTGAACAGCATTTTCCAAAGCATTCTTTCTTACACAATTAAGGGCTATTACTCTGCAAAATTCTTAAACTTCAACCTTAACTTCAGGGCCAATGTAGCTTTGACTAAAGTAGCATATTTAGATTTAACTGCAGGACTAAGAGTTTAATTTGTTCAAGAGCTAAGGAATCTCATGTGATTGAAAATAATCACGCTAAATAAATAAGCAAAATAAACACTTCGTAGCAAGAGTGAGTGTGAGGTTAGAACCCACACCACCACATACTAGACATGTCATAATTAAGTGGTCCTGATCCCCTTATATTCTTATTTTTTTTTTTGTAAAATACAGAAAAAGTGAAGCTAGAGCCAATATTGACATCACACACAATACTGAGCATACCTTTCCTAAAGCTGTTAGCTGTCTCATTCCAATTCCTGTTTCAAAGGAAAAACAAAACAAAAAAAACGCAATATAGACCAAACCAACAAAAATCTGACCAAAGGGATGTTCCATGCCATATGACGTCATGCTCAGCAATAAAAGCTGGGGCAAAGAGTTCAGAGTCATAGCATTTGTCTTCCCAAGTAACTGTTACCCATGATGGACCCCTGCTTTCCTGGAGATGGCAGAACATCTGCCTGCTGAGAGGAAGTACTGAATGAAATTCCTTATTTTCGCTTTGCTTGTGCATGCAGCTTTTGATTTACCTATAAAACTATCTTTATTTCAAACCATGAATTTTCGCACTTTTACTCTTCCGAGTGTCTCCCCCATCCCACTGCAGGGGAGTGAGCAAGTGGCTGTGTGGTACTTAACTGCCTACGCAGGTTAAACCACAACAGTACATTTTTAGTTATTTCCTCCCCCTCAACACCAATATTTCTTTCATAACTGTTCCCAATCCTGCATTATATTCTTATACCAAATATTCTTGGTATACCACATATGCTTGGATAAGGAGATGCACGAATACTAGTTAATTAAATCAGTTAGCTGTGCTACTGAAATTTTATCATGAAAACAAGAATCCTCCCAAATCCTCCTTCCATGCTTATTGTATTAAATACTGTAGCTTCTAAAACTCCTTCTATGACTCCCTCTTCTAAGCCAAGTGGGTCTAGCAGGTTAACTGCTTCTTATTTAGAAATAATCAGCTTATGCTTCTCAACATCACATCATTTTTACTGCATGCCTCTAGAAGTGTCCCATATATATGCTATTTTGGAGTGACCAGAGCATTCTTGAGACATGTACACCACCATACTACAAAGAAAACATACTGCTGACTATAAAGTAATCTTACAGCAGATCCCTGATTTACATCTCTGACAGGGCAGAAGATGTAAAAATTTGACCTGAAACATAGGGTGATCCTACATCTCCGATCCTATTGATCCCAAACCCTTTCATCACATATCGTTACACCTCCAAATCAGAAATCCAATCACATGTTCGTGTCACTGCCACTCATCTCACCCAAAACAGGAATTTACCTTACTCTCCCTCACCTTGCACTGCTATGTTGCCTCAGTTCTTTATCCTACACTTCCCTGCTTCCATGTCTGCAATATCCCACTTTGCCTCAACATCACCACTCTATCCTCATCTGGATATTTACCACCATCTGAGTTCCTGCAGAAGCTTTAAAGCATCTAGAGGTGTCAACTCACATTGGGAAACATTACAAACAATCAGAGATAAGGTATCTCTGAGCAAGGCAGCTTCTACACTTCAACTGTTGATATAAGAGGGGGTGGGTTTTTTTTTTTTTTGTTTTCTCTATCTCCAGGAAAACTACACTAGAAACAAAAAACAGAATTTACTGTACAATAAACCACTGATTGCAATATTCTGTCATTTTGTCCCTTCCTTTCCACTGGCACTGTTATGGCACACATGAGAGACATTGGTTAAAAACAAATTCATTGTGTATCTCTGAAATTTCACACCAAAAAAAAAAACTTTGGGAGAATTTTCTGGAAAAAAAATACTGGGAAAATGTTAACATTTTTGCTAAGTGTAAATCACTGACTAATTTTTTTGAGATTTTTTTAAAAATCCTGATATGATATGTGGTATGAGAAAGATTTGGGCTGTTTATAGTGAAGGTAGGAGGTGTTAAAATTGGTTTCTCTGCTGAAATTCACAGACTACAGAACAAAGGGTCTTTCAATTCCTTGTAAGAGCTGCACTTTCAGAAAACTTTAAAGAAATTCACCCAGGTATTACTGCACGTATTGGCAAATTTAGGAGTAATAACTGATAAAATTGATCGGGGACCATGTGAGAGCCTGAAAGCAGACTGGAAGTTGCAGACATGGTTTATGTTGAATTTTGGGAGGGGCAAGCTATAACTCCATTAACAGTTTACACAAATTAGACCATGTAAAAATCAGTTACAGCTGCAGTTAATAGAAAACAGCTGAAGTCAACCAAGTGTAGAGAAATTAGTTAGACAAGGAGATTCAGAAATGGAATATAATATTTTATTGATAGCTGTATGCTTGAACAAAATAAATGCCCAACGATAAACAAACAGTTGCTACCTGTCAGATGTAGTGGGAAAGATGACAATGACTCGATGTATAGTGGTACAGTCAGATTTTTAACTTCTGATCTAAAGCACACAGAGTAATGAAGGCAAGTGCAAAGAATACTTTAAGAACACAATTCTCTCAAATCTCAATGGCAATTTGTCCTTCTGCATAACATGGGTTATGTGTTGTTTGAAAGACAACATGCATTTCCAGTGGGCAAACAAAAAACAGAGCAAGCCAAATAAAGTGATCAACAAAAAAGAAAGCTATACACTTCACATTAGCATCAGGAGATACATAGTGTTGAGAAATGCCTATTAAGATCTGACAGCAGTGAAATAGTGAAACCTTCAAAAGACGACAATAAAATTTAAACTGCTACTGTGAGAACAAGGAGAGACCAGGAGAGCACTCAGGTTTAAATTGAAAGGTGAAGTGAGAAAGTTGAATGTATTGTTTTATAGAAAAGATTTAAAATGCACATCTCAGAAAGGTAATTAAAGTCAGATTGTACTCACTTATTTAACTAAAAACTGAATAACTGTATGGAATACTGGAAGTTCTATTTCAAAAGTGATTACATAAAAATTGCACCTTCCTACTCAACAGATTTGATTGCTGTGTTTATTTAGAGTCAGATCTATTTACCTCAAAGACAAAAATACGCCCTTACAACTTTTTATTCCTGTTCTGTCTCCTCGCATAGCCCACACAATTCAGCCAGGGGTCTAGATATTATTCATTCTTGTGCAACAGCTAAATTACTTTGCAAGTTTCAACCAGCTATGCTTGTAAGAGCAACCAGAACATGGATTCAGTGTAAATATTATGGGATTAAATTTTACAGTCTGCATTATGGAGTAGGCCAGAAAATATCTTACTGGTTCCTCCTGGTCTTAAAACCTGTATGTAAAATACTGACTTCCCTAGAAGTCATGGTGTTTTACCACTGACTTCAGTCAAACATATGCAGACATAAACTAATTCTCGATCTTTCTGTCATTTGTTGCCTTGAATGCAACTGACCTCTAGCAAACAAAATTCTTTGGTGGCGGTATAGCTGTTAGAGACTTTCTCCAGATTCTCAAACATCCTTCACTGTTTGTAATACTATACAAAGGTATATAATAACAGAAAAGATCTAGAATACACATCTGAGCAAGGTACTTTCAATTGTACTCTCATATTTAACTAAAAACTGGATAAGATATAAGTACTCCAATTAACTATGTAATGTGGACAATAGGGATTCAGCCCTGGATCCTCTCCATTATTCTCCATTCAGTCTTTTAGGCTTCCCAAACTGACATGTGAAGTTTTTCAATTCAGTGCGAATGTATTAAATTTTAGAAAAGATGGTTTGAGATTGATTAGACTCATTAAAATTCTCTCCTGCCACCCCATGCTACTTCTCCTGATAAAAATGTGTAGAAAGTCCCACCCCAAATCTGCCCCATCATGAAGAAAAAAAAATGGACAATATAATTTCTGATATAATTGATTATTTCTCAGTTCAAAATAAAGACAACGTGAGTAAAGTGCTTCCATCTTCCAGCTGAAAAGTCTCAGGAAATGAAAACCTGTTCAGAAAACTGCATAATCCTACAGAAAGCATATGTATCACTGAACCTCAAAAACGGGTCTAACATAATGCATGGGTCAGAGAGAAATTTCACACCACGGTCAGCAACACACATGTGCGCGCACATGCACGCACACACTCTGACACTTGGATCATTACCAGCAGCCAGGCCCAAAACATTCGAAGTGTAATAGGCCCCAATGGCTGAGGCCTTTTTTTTTTTTAAACACAGTTTTTACATTATTTTACACAAATAACTGTACATTGTATTTGGGCCCTTTCTGCAATGCTGGCCTCCGGCCTACGTTCCTGCTCTCTGCACTCATGAAGATTGTGCAGGTTGGCACATTATGCACATGCACCTTTAGATTGCAACACAGATTCACTCAGAGCAGCACAGAGAAGGATCTAGGCACGAACACAGAAAGTGTGAACTAGATGTTTTGAAGAAGGTGGAAGTGGGCAGAACAGGAAGGATGGGAGACATGATCAAAACAGTTACACCATCTGAAGCAGCAATGTTAGTAAGGGAGAAAATGAACAGCAGAAAAAGACCAAGGAATTCAGGACATAAAAGAGGGATTTCTAGAAAATGTACTACTGTGGAGCTGCTATGGAGGGAGATGTGTCAGAAAGTGGCTACAACTAGATGAGAGCAGTATCTGAAAGGCATACAAGCCTAAGTTAAAAGTCAAAAAGGTGTAGACTGCAAGCGTAAGTGGCCCATGGTACGTCATACAGCAAGAGGAAAATATCCAACTTACACGAAGATCTGGTAGCAGGACATAGGTGAACATTAAAGGTGCAAAAATTTTGGTACTTTCAGACAAACACATCTGCATAAGAAGTCAGAACTGAGGCCAAGTAGAGCAAATAAGATGTATCTGAAAATATTCCTGAGAGCTAAAAAAATATAAAATAAAAAAATGCAGATTTCATGTTCAGAGTGATGGGTTGGAGGCAAAAAGACAGAGCTGGGATAATGAATACCATTAACTTCATGAGCTCTTAGTACTTGACTGAGTGGCCCTTAAGACAAACCTTAAGCTTTAATAAAGGTAATTTCCTGCTGCTAACATACAGGGCATGGAGCAAACCTCTGTTGTTTTATACACAAAACTAGAGAGAAGCTTCATAAACTATTTTTGTTCAAATAACGCTGGCGGGGGAGAGAAGTAAACAGGAAAGAGCTGATGTTTATCAATTTGTCAACTGTATCTTTGATTTAAATCTGAAATGTGAAGGTTTTTTATTTTTCAGAAATCAGCAGACACAATCAAGTTGTTCATGCACATTTTAAACTGAGGAATTATTTTCAAAGAACAGTATTAATTTCGCTATGCTTTCTCTCCTACCAATAGAAAACACCACCCAAAGCCAAATCTAAAACCCAAACAACCTGCTCTCCCTCAACATTGCAGTACAGCTACCTGTTTCTATGTAAGCTATAGCCAAAACTATTGTCATTTAAACAGTAAAGAAAAATTCAGAAAATTTCAGTAAGGTTGCCAGAAATAGTCATCTTTAAAGCATATGCAATGTTTACCTCAAAAACACTATGGCTAATTGGGAATCTCTACTGAACCTCTAAATACAGGGAAGACAATTTTGCCTGACCTGCTGAGGAAGTGTTGCATCCAGCTTTGGATCTTCCCACCTTCGTACTGAAATAATGAGGAATACACAGATACTCTACTTTGCTAGCTGTGCAGCAAGGGTGGTTATTTGATTCTGACATGAGATAGAACACCTCATTATTTTAAAGACCCTACTAGAAAAGTAGTTTGATACTAAATGACTTCTCTTTAGAGGATATTCAGCATGCAGTATCAAAAATGTTCAGTTACTTCAATATGCTTGTCAGGTTGCCCCCTAAAGCAAAATATTTTAGTCTTGCCTCCAAATTATGGATCTAAGTTTCTTCTCACTGACATCAAGATTAAATTCTGTGGTCAAAACAGTTTCACTGCAGTATTGGCATGAGGGGAATTATACTACAGAAATCAGCTGCAGCCAAAGCTAGATAACAATAACTAAAAGTCTCCTTTCCCTTGCTTAGTAATTCCAGTCAGCTGCATATGGGCAAAAAAGTGTTTTACAGGGCATTTTTAAAGCTCCAACAAATCACGTAGGAAGCTCCTAAAAAATTGCCTGCTCTCTCCTCTCTAATGTTCTGTAACTCACAAAAATAAGTAATTAAGGCATCAAAGTCACTTTTTTTTCTGTCATGGGTGTTTTGTTTGCCGAGTTCTCAAGCCTAAGGGAGCTAGTATAATGGAATACAAACTTAACTAAGTATAGATACAGGCTATTAACTGTACTGAAACTCAGAATGCCAGGCATCTACATTTGGCATTTTTGAGAATACTGTTGTTAATATTTTAAATTCTTATGCAATTCTAGCTTTATCAACACATAATACTAGCAAGCCTTTGTCAACTTCTCAGCTAGCTCCAAAACTGCTCTGTGCTGGCATTTGAGAATATACTTTTTAAATAAGAACAAATAAATGAAAACTGAGACAATAAAAAGAAAGTAAGTCTGCTTTTTTTGTGGACTCCTAATTGAAAACTATTGCAAGGATAAGCGAAGAGTTATTTGACTCTAAAATAGCAATACATCTTTCTTCCCTGCTATGAGAAATAAAACAGATGTACAGAAATGCATGGTAAGTAAAGATGTATCTATCCTGATTAGTGAGACCAAACAAATCCATCCAAAAATTCTCAAAGTGTTTGACATTTTGATATAATGCGTAAGGAAATTAGATTATATGGAATACTCTCCTTGTGTGGTGTGCAGATCATCAGAAGCATCCCAAAGGGGAAGGCTTTATCTTTCACTAAGTTTGTTAGAAGTTGAGGAGATTTTGTCCCTTAATAGATGCAGTCTAACGAATAACCCTCACTGTACTCCTGTTGACCACGGTCATGGTGCTTGAACTCGTCGCCTAAACAGACTTTGGGGCTTGGAATTGTGTGGGCTAAGATACTTGAACAAGATTGTGTAAAACATTTGATCTCTGACACAGCTGTTGATGTAATGATCGAATCTTTACCATTTTTTTAGCAATTATATCAACTTAAAGATGCCAATTGTGTAGTACTTTCTAGCAGCATTCAGGATTGTGGAAGCCCATGTCAAATACTCATCTTCAGTGAATGTCTTGCTCAGTTTGCCTCTACAAAAGACTAAAAGTACTTATGTTCAGAGGCTGTTTTCATGCCATACAACAAGACTTCTTGTGCTCTGCTCATCAGCAGAGAGCATCCTGCAGAATACGTTATTTGCTTCTGGTAGAGCAGATTCCCTGCTGCTTGAACTGCAGCCCCTGGAGTGGTTGACAGTGTTAAGATAATTCTATAGTCTCAACTCTCAATTTAAGAGAATCAGTAGCTATTATGTAGAGATCATAGGAATAGGATTAATGATGCGGTGCTCACAGCTGTGTAACTACAGGTGTGTAGGCAATGTTAAGACAATGCTGTACTGCTCATTTGTCCCTTGTATAGTCCCTACCACGGTTGGACTAATCCCCAGCTGAGTTAATCAGTAAATAGTTATAAATGAGAGAATAGAAAGTAGGCAAATTAAGTAAAGCTGATCAGGGTTAGCCGATATAGATACAGAAAAGATTAAAACCTCGATAAGAAATAAGGTATTTCTATAATAAAGATCAAATGGCTAAGTTCTTAGAATTTAGGATGTTTAAAATAGAATACCAAGTCTCTTTTCCACTAAAGAAGGATGAGAAAGAAGACAGTGATCTTTCAAGATGGACCAATGAATTCCAGGATCAAGAAGCAGAACTGAGACAGAACATGCTGACAGAGGGAAATTAATGGACTTTTGGCTAACCAGAAGAATAAAGGATTGAGAACACAGTGGAAACTTACAGTGGACTTTATTTATGATGTAATTGTAGTTGAAAAGTATATATATGGTGAAATTTTTTAACAGAAATTATGAAATTCTTTAACAGACACAATTACAAATTTTCTTCCTATTCTAGGAAACGGAAACCAGTGAAATAAATGAAAGCCACGTCACTTGAAGGAAACCTGCAAGAACACAGAAATTTTGTACTGTGAGAAGGAGAGAGGTGGGTTATGGCTGGAGACAAGCAAAGTTAAGGAGCGAGGAGGGGCTGTAGGAGAAATTTATATTCATGTCTTTACGTGGATGAGAGCAGCTGTATCAACTACAAGAGTAATACTCAAAGTTTTTCTAAATGATGCCACTTGCTTGTTCATCTGTCATCCACCCCACCACTTCAAGGTGCACACATCTTGGAAATTAAGCATCAGTTCAACAATGAACTTCCAAACAGACTTTTTGAAGAGACAGTAAAAAAAAAACGGAGGATAGCAAGGATCAAAATGGTTGAGTTAGGATTTCATATGTATTCCCTCAGAATGTTCCCTTCAAACTCATTGTGCTTTCCTCGACACTGACTTCAGAAACTAGTGAGATTAATTCTTCCCAGCTCTGTTTCTGTAGGAAAATATTTTCAACTGTATTTATTTTCCTCAGGCATTTTGAAAAGATTAAAGAGGAAAAAAATGTAGATGAGAAATTGAGGCATGAAGGAACAGTGAGCTACTTAGTGAATTAATGGTGCTCACATGATCTTTCGTATTCCTGCTTAGAATTAATTTAGCATTGGTGGTGGTTAACTGATTTGTATGATAGGCTGTGTCTTTTAAGGCAATTAATTTACACAAGCTTAGATATTTCAGAACGAAATATTACAGCCTTAGTTGTCCCTTCTGCTTGGCTTTTTCAAGAGCTTGCAAGCAGGAAATTAATATGGCGATTGGGAGTGGACCTATCACTTGAAGTAGCCTAGACTGGGATAGGTATCGGTGCAAAAAATTTCGGGATATCCTTGAACCTGCAGGAGTGCAAGCTAAGTGAAGATTTTACTTTGTAGTGCTCTATGGCATTCTTTATAGGACTAATGGAGACAGAAAAGACAGTCTTACTGTTAAAATTAATTTTTCTAAAAGACATTGTGCGTAAAATCTCTCCTGTTTGGCTTCAAAGTCAGTAAATGGAATATATGTTCCTGATAGTTTCAGTAGGCAATATAAGTATTCCTATGTGATTTACTTCTTCCAACTTATTAAGAGTACTAGGTGAGCGTAAATCATAATTGAATATAAATCTATTCAGGTTAATGGAACAACTTCCGTTGCCTTTAACGTATCTTGCTTCAGTGCACTGCGGACAGCATAACAGTCATCTCCAAAAAAAAGTTGAAATGCAGCACAAAGACAGAGTCAGCTTACTGGGTATTGAAAAATGTGTCTTCTTCTTTCCTGGGTGCGCAAGAAGCAATTTAGAAATTAGCATTTATTTATATGAAAAGCTCAGAAATTAAAAGAATATTTAAGACTCTTTGGCTTTAAGATTGCAGTTATGGAATCACACGGAATAGCTTGATGTTGGAAGGAACATCTGGAGATTGTCTATGTCAATCCCTGCTCTTGAATGACTGTCAGCTAGAGCAGCTTGCTTAATGTTCAGTGAGGTTTTGAATCTCTCTAAAGATATTCAAGAACTACACAACATAGCTAGGCAAACTGTTCCTATGTTTGACCAACCTATACAGCAGATAAGAGGGTTTTAAGTTCAAACAGAGTTTTCTGTAAATAGAATTTATGCCTATTACATAACTGAGAATAGTCTGACTCCATTTTCTTTATTCAGACATTCATACCCATAAATAAGATCCTCCCTGAACCTGCCTTTTAAAAATCTAAACAAACCCAGATCTCTCAGCTTCTCCTCATATGAAACATGCTCTTGTCCCTTAATAATATTAGTGGCCCTTCACTGGAATTGCTCCAGCATGTCCAAGTAGTTCTTGTACTGGGGAGCCCAGAACTGAACACGTATCCCAGATGTGATCTCCCTATTGCTGAGTAGAGGGTAATAACTTCCTTGATCTTCCAGCAACACTAAATGTCACGGTCCTTTTGGATCATTCAGCTTTACAGGACAACCTACTCTGATTTATTATTGCATGAGCTCATTAACGAATACAAGAAACAAACACCACAAACTGGGGTTCAAGCCACTTTTGCTCAGACTTGCCTATCACATGAAGTCACTCGTTCACCACTCAAGTCACAAGGTTTCATAACTTGTAACCCATAACTCTTGATTCGTGCACCTACAAGTCAAAAAAGAAAAATAAAAAGGAATTGATTACCTAGTTAATGGCGACAGCACTCAGCCATCTCCTCAGTCACTGTACAGGCATCCCTTCTATCACACCAGGAAGCACGAATATCTCGGCAGTCCAACTGCTTTCAACTCCACTTCAAAAGCTTTTTGGGTCAGCTGATAGTTTATACCTTCCAGCTTTAAGGTTTGGTCTATAGCATTTCCATAAGCTAGTGGATTCTGACAAAAGTGCCAGACAAAAGGCAACAGTTGCAGAAGCCAGCAATTTGTAGGGCTGCATAAGAGGCCCTTTAGCTCTTTCTGGCCACCTGCCTCGGGTATCCCTGAGGAAGTGAAGGGAAAGCCAATGATCACTGGTCACAGGTGTTACCCTCATGGCTTGTTTGCTCTGTGCCGGTAGTCTCTGATCACTGTTTCTAGGTCAGGTGGGGTGTCTTTCAACCAGCTCCTCCTGGGCAGGAGAGACTTGGGAAGATAATCAATGGTGTCGTCCACCACCGAGCTCTGTGAGATGTACAAGGACTAGCCTCAGAAACGCCTCCACTTCATGCTCCTGGGAAGCTTTTTCTCTGGCACATGGCTTTCTAGAGATACAAGCTGCCATTGCTTGTCCATTGCTAATAACTAACACAGCTGCCCTCCATTCACCAGTCCTCCGCCTTCCTGTGCCCTGGAGCCACCAGCATTCTGCTGCAGCATCAGGACATTAAATGAGAGCCTTGTTCACAGCTGGATAATGTCCACTTCAGAGGCTTTTTGGGTCATCTGATGGGTTATAACTTCCAGCTCTGAAGTTTGTTCTATTGGTAAATGGGTGCTTCTTTAGTTTTTCTTAGTCACTGTGCAGGAATAGATTGAGCCACTTCATGGGTTGCTTTTACTTCCTACCTCTGAGTGCACAGTTTTGAGGAACCATGATTTACAAGCCTGTTGCCGACCCACTAATAGGGCACCTGACACAGCAGGCTTCCCACTATGGTCCCAGTTGGCTTGTTGGTCATATTAATTTATAGCAAATGTTTGCAGAGTAACTTTGTCCGTAGTCTTTCAAATATTCGTTCATGGGAAAATTTGAGTCAGAGCATTGCAACTTCATTTGACTGCTGTCTTTTCATAATTACTTGTGTCACAAAATGTGGAATGAATGCCTTTGTAGTGGCTCTTGACCCAGGAATACTGAAATGTGTCCACAGGTTAAAAAGAGACTGCCTTTCTTAAGGACTATGAAGTACAAATATAGCACCTCTGACTCAGGAAGCCCTAAAGCTGCTGTAAATTTTTGAACCCTTGGTGAATGCTCCAACGAAATATTACTGCAGACTTGTTTTGTACTTACATTCTGTCCACTATTAACCAATTCTGCAGGGGACACCCCTTTTGATCCTATCTAATAAGAACATTTCTTTGTTCTTATGTTCACCGTTGAGTAGCAGCCTGTGATTTAGATTGCAGATATATGAGATGCCAATCTAAGTCCAATCACCTTATATTTAGGGAGCAGCAAAAGAACATCCATGAGATGTCCACCACTGCTACTGTGATGTTTTTATAGAAGCAGAGCCTACAAGTGAGATGCTTCAGTCAGTCACAGGAGCACAAGATTCCTTATGCCAGATGTTGACATATGCCACTTCTTATCTCCCAGTTGCCTTCCCCATCAACACTGATGATGATGATGACAAGATCGTGGGAAGCTACACCTGTGCAGCAACTCTGTCACCTATCAGGTGTCCCTGAATTCTGGGTATCACTTCTGTGGAGGTTCTCTCATCAACAGCCAGTGGGTCCTGTCAGCTGCTCACTGCTACAAGTCGTGAGTGGAAAAAAATATATTCTTCCGTGACCTAATTCTTTCTTCCAGTTCACTTCTAGAAGGAATTCTGAGCTGTGAGATCCAAATATGTAAGCGACTCCATTCTGTCAGGAGACAACCAAGGAATGGGTGGCTCATTCAGGAAGCTGGGCTGAGGCATCATGAGGGGCTTTCCACTTCTGCAAATGTTTCTGTGAACACAGAGCACTTTTTGAAATGACAATGTGATAATCTAGCAACGAGTTATGGGCTGTGCTTTCTTATAAATTGCACTAGCCTTGCTAAAACTTAGTCACTGGAGAACGGGAAGAGGAATGAGGACAGGGTGATAGCAGTTTGCCTTTTTCAAGAATGTTTGTATAAAGCACTGTTATATATTCAACTTGTCCCTGCTCAACAAAATATATCTGCAGAAATCCACCACCTGTACTGGGAGTGGGTAAGATCTCAATGTGGATCCCTGGGACTTATTGCAGGACAAGAAAGATAACCTGCATGAAAACAGCTACTACCATAGCGATGTTGAAGCAAGTGTGTACGGTGACGGGGAGGTTCCTCATAACCTGTCGGTAGCAGTAAAGTATATGCCATTCCTTGTCTTTTCCAGTTGCATCCAAGTGTGGCTCAGGAAACAAAACCTGGCACTCACAGAATCGACACAGCAGCTGATTAATTCAGCTAAAGTCATCCGCCACTCTGGCTTCAGCTCCACAACACTGGACAACGACATCATGCTCATCAAGCTTGCCGAACCAGCCCAGCTCAACCGAGCTGTCCAAACAATTCCTCTGCCTACCAGCTGTGTGGCCACAGGCACCACATGCCTGATCTCTGGCTGGGGCAACACACTCAGCAACGATAGTGAGTACTCTGTGGGAATGTACAGCATCACGAGGGCCCAGGAGACACTCTAAGACCTCACAATTAACTCCACACTGTACAGGGTAAAGCACAAAGCAGTGCTGTGGGACAGGCCTTTTTGAGTGATCAGTCTGTGTAGGACGGTAACCATTTAACTGCTTTAACGGCAAGCCTGTATAAGGTCCTTCCTCTTGTTCTGTGCTACGAACGCACGTGTGTGTTACATACATCATGAAACGGCACTTAAATCATCCACGTGCTGTGCACCAGGATGTTCCCGCTGCCGTAGATTTTGTGGCCTGGCGCTATCAGCCATGCAGTACCAAGCACTAGCAATTTAACTAATGTCAATAGAATTGTCAGTTCTCTGAGAACAAGATCAAAATCTGTGATTGTGAATCTAAAATTACGACAAGAGAGCTCCTTTCTCTTACACCAGTGGTCGGGGTGACTGGTGTCTAATCCATTGACGACAAGTAAACCTGCACCAGAGAAGAGGGTGATTTTCCTGAGGCCCAGGTTTCCTCCAGCATATGTGCTACAAGAGTAGCTCTGAGCTCCACACTTGGCAACTGATGATTTTCTAGGTATCGGACAAATTAACATGGCTGCAGCATAGAATGGTGGACCCATGGGTAGAATCTGTTCCATCTAAACAACAGGAATCCACACTGTGATTACTGTTCAGAGGGAGAATGGTGACTGCTAAAAGAGGATGTTCAGTGATTACTTTTCTGCTGAGAAAGATCTTCTCTGGGCTCTGAAATGAACTCAGAGATGTCATCAACCATCTCTCCCTATTTTCTTGTAGATTTGTACCCAGATAACTTGCAGTGCCTGAAGGCACCTGTACTCTCCTCAAGTGAGTGCACCAAAGCCTACACTGGGAAAATTACCAAGAACAGGATATGTGTAGGATTCATGGAGGGAGGGAAAGACTCCTGCCAGGTAAAACATCTGCCTCGCCTTTCCCATATGTTTCTCTCCTGCCGTTTGCTGGTAGAAGAGGCCATCATGCTAGAGAACCTGCTATACTCACTGCACTACACTGGCATGTCTGAATGTTGTTTGTCTGAGCAAAAGTGGAGGCTTAGGGTGAAAGCTGCTTACTGAGTGAGGCTAGGCTTTTTCCCACTCACTTAGTCATTGTCCCTTTTTTGAGACAGCAAAAACCTCTGCCCTATTTCTCCACAAGCTGACTATGCGACCTCCTGCGCCTTAGGCTAGTGAAAATGGAGGAGTGCTGCACCAGAGAGTCAATCGTAATCACCGTGACTTTAGAGCTTAGGACACAAATGTTAGTTTTGGACTCACTGAAGATGAAATAGCTGCTATGCCAAGATCCAGGCAGTCTGGTAAATTAACACACCTGTCGTTTGCTCTGCATCTTGCACATGCCTAGTTCCATGGAAATATTTGGCAGAATAATGTTTAAGACACACATACCCTAAGTGTCTGCCCAGGACTGCATCCATCTAAAATAGGCAGCTTACTCACCCTTAGCTGTGGTGCCATTGGAGCTAAAGGAAGGCTCAGTAGCATCAGGTGTAGAGTGGTAATCAGAAATGACCACTGTAGAACTTCTATGTAGAAAAAGCCCAGCAGAGCTCGTTCAAATGTCAGTGATTTCTAGGATCTCTGGCTCATCACTTACGCTGATACCGTTTGCTGAACATCCGTATCCTTTATGTGCACAGGGGGATTCTGGCGGTCCAGTGGTCTGCAATGGGCAGCTCCAGGGCATCGTTTCCTGGGGTACTGGATGTGCGCAGAAAGGCTATCCCGGGGTTTACACTAAGGTTTGCAATTATATCTCCTGGATCAAAGCAACTATGTCTGCCAACTGAGACACTCTCGTTCTATGTGACCTGCTTTTTCTCCTCATCATTTTCTTCTGTTTTGGGACTGGACATACAAAAATTATCAACAAATAAAGACTTTCAGGCACCCCTTCTTTGTGCATTGTTTCTCTGGGTACTTCCATAGGCTATGATATGGAGGGCAGAGGCAGGGAATGTCACTCTGGGGAAAATGTTTAATGTTTGTAGTGCCTCTCAACTACCAGGTTCTTGGAACATTTTGCAGCCTCATCTTCAGGAGTCTTTCAGTCAGTTACCGGCAGCCATTTCTGGAGCAGAACATCTTTTCTGTCTATCAGCATGGACTCAGGTGCTACCAAACTTCCTAAAAGAGCTGAGAGAGTGCGCTGAATCACACAGGCAGCATACCCCTGCTGCGGAAAACAGCAGGCAGCAATCCCGCGCCCAACAATACGACTTAACATTTCCCTACTTGAAAGCACTACTTGGGGAAAGAAACAACCTCTTGCTAGGGCTTGTTCTCTTCACGTACCAGTGCCAGTGGGGCTGTTGTCTATACTTTTTTGCTCAGTTAACTGGTCGTGCTGGGCTTGCTTAGTTTTCCTGCAAGAGTCAAAAGGACAGAGATGTTCCTGGGTTCTGGTTTTAACTCTTCCTAACCCCAGCTGGCATTGGAATTGAAAGTCCATGAAAAAGCTACCAAAGTTGCCAATGGGCTGTGTAGCTGTCTCCTAAAAAAAAAAAAGAAAAGTGAACTAGAGAGTTTGAGTAAAATAACAGGGTAGAAAGAGCAGAGAAGAGGTGAAATGGGGAGAAATTTAAAAGAAATCCAACAATTTTGGATTTTCTTTTGGAGGAAAAGAAAGGAGAGGAGAAGAGCAGGGCATGAAGGAATGAGTGCCATTTGCCTACAAGCAGGTATGTGCCTGGCTCTTTCAGAAGCTTTGTCACAGAGATATTTCTTAGGTGAGTAATAGCTGCCTGAGTCATTGAGATAGGCACAATGTATGAACAGGATCAGACCATAGCTTTGTGTCCCCTTGTTCTGGAAGCAGTTGCTGACTTCCTTTGAGCATCTGCCCTTTTCCAGAAAGTCCCTGAGCTGTAGCCTGGCACCCTTCCCTTCATCCTGTTTTCATCTGGAGACGGAGTTCTTGTCTGGGAGCAGTTGAAAGTCACAGGTCCCTGACCTTGACTCCCTGCCTGACCACTGTGAGTGGACGGTGGTTGGTATCTTTGCCTGGTATGTCAGGGAAAGGAGAAGAAAAAGTTGGAGGAGAGAAGAGAGGATGCAATGAAAAGATGGGAAGATGAAAACGGAGGGAAAGAAATGCTTCTATCGTCAGGAGTGCATTCTCAAATATGACAGACACGGATGTTGAGAGGAGTAGTCTGGAAACAGTCCCAGTCCTCTGTCACTATCCCCCTGATGTGTCATGGTAGGTGCAGCGGGTGAAGAAGAAATTCCTCTTTCCGGATTATTAGCCATACTTGAGTTTCAAATTTGTGGAATATCCTTACAGGATCTCCCCTCTTACATGCCTAGAACATCACCAATGTCTGCAGCGGACAGTGCCATGGAGAGGTCACTGACAAAGTTGTTCCCTCCTTTGTGCTCATGCTCTGCACATGTGAGGACACTATTATTTTTTCACTCTCTCTCTCTGCTGGCATTTCCACACACTGCTTTCATCACACAGCCCTGCACAGCAGGAGTGAGAGGACTAGAGAGCTGCGAGCCCTTGATTGGAGCCTGAGGGTCAACAGGACAAAGTGCCCTGTACTTTCTCTGTTTTTCTCAGGAAAACTCCAGTGGGATCAAATGCCATGTATTTGCATGCACATATGAAGGCATGAAAACCTTGCACCAGCCTCGCGTGGCAGGAGGGGAAGCAACCAAGTGGCAGCAGCACTTAAACTCTCAGTCAGTCCAGCTTCTCTAAAGAGGCACAACACTTGGGAGAAGCGTTAAGAATAGAACTGGGCAACAAATTATGCTGGTTTGTGTAAAAGTCAACATGTCTCTTGGGGAAGGGTGAAGGGGAGGCTCTGTGGCTCAGAAATGACACTATTCTGGAATAAGAAGGAATAGCTCCTGACAAAATGACGGGGAGAAAAAAAAAAGAAAGTGAGAAAAACTATCAGTTCTCAAGAAGCAGGTATTGCAACATCTTTGTTAGCCCGTGGGTCACAGCTGAGATGTCTGCTGTTTGATGTATTTGGAAAAGGAGGCAACAAGATTTCTGAGGAGATCTCAAATTATCCTAGATAAATCTAAATACGACAGCAAAAAGTGGGGAGAATTCCTGAGAGAAAATAAATAGCAGAAGAAGGGAGCAAACCATCTTAAGATTAAAAGAAATAAAAAAAAGGAAAAGAAGAAACAGAGAAGGAAAAAAAGTTACACAGAAAGATGAAACCTGCTAGAGGAGCAGTAAGGTCATCAGTACGCAAACCTGCCCCCAGACAGCTAGTGTGAACTGATCAGTGGAGTCAGAGCGCGTACACGGATCTATTTATTCTGTGAGCATGTCTGTAACTGGGAAGCTTTACCCTGATAAAATAGCTTTGATATAATAGACTCCCGAGACTCCTCATTCTTGGGGCCGCCTGGGTTAGTGCCTGGATGAGTACAGGCTGTGTTACTGAGAAGGGCTTCATGCACAGGCTGCTAGCTACATGCTATAGCTATGCAGGTATTACTTAGCTGCATGATATGGAGAAGGACATCCCTAGCTGAATGGAACGTTCTGGTCTCTCTTGAGTCACTTATATGCTGAATGTTGAAGTTTTCCTCCTATCTTTGTCCAGAAAAGTGGGAATAGTTGTCTTCTTCTCAATGATAGCTAACAGCTTCCTCAATCATGTGGTGCTTAACAAAAAAAAGAAACAGAGAGAGCATTATGGTGTCCATACGATGCACTGGCAATATCAGCACAAACACAGGCAGCACAGAAATTCTGTGTGTCTGTGCTGAGACACAAAGAAACACGAAGTGTGTGAATCCGGTTTCTTTCCTCCAGTGAGCAGGTGAGGTGCTGGAAGGAACTGGGGTCCTCTACCCTCATAAAATTAACAGGCATGGGTCTCTGCACCCTTCCCTCCCTTGCACTGAGGGAAGGACCTGATCCCCCGCAGTCTACGAGGTGTCGGTGCTGCCAGTGACCTGCGGTTTGTATCGTGGTCAACATGCTGAGCTCTGCCACGGCCTTCGCACCAAGTACTGAGGGTGGTTTGGGGCTGCATTACCATCTTTCCCTCCAGCATCAGCTGTTTCACTGCCACACGCACACCTGTATGTTCTTTCCCTCCACAAAACATCCTCAGCTTTTCCAATGGCCTCCAGCACTCTGCAGCTCCTAGCTTCTTGTGGCAAATCCTAATTCAAGGTTCTGCTGACTATGCCAATTTGTCACAAACGGGTGATTTAGATCGCTTAAAGAATCACCATCAAAGGTATTAGCAAAAGTTGGTTTTATATGATGTTGTGAAAGTGCGACTTAACAAAGTTTGATGGCAAGGTTCACTCTATGACTGTGTAGCACGATCATTTGAACAATGATCCAAAATTACCAAGGCACAAATCAAAGTTACCAAGACACAAATCAAAGTTACCATAATACAAGGTTATGCATGATATCAGTTTGTGCCCGGCTCTCTCGGATGCTTCCTCATGGTGAAGCCCAGCAATAACTTTTCTTCATGACACCATTCATGTAGGAGGAGTTGCTGGACATTTTCAGTTTCAGAGCTGGGCTCTGGCAAGACTGAGAGAGAGTGAGAGAGAGTCTTGGGACCATTGGGAGCCTAGGCAAGGCCAGAGGTGCAGCGTTGGTGTGGCTGTGAAAGGGTGCAAAGGGTCGGTGAGGACTAGTAATAGCTCTTAGTCCTGGTACCTTTCCCGTGGGAGCAGTCACTGGATGTTTTCAAATTCAGAGCTGGGCCCTGGCAAGAGTGAGTCCACGACAGGACAGTTAGGAAGCTAGGCAAGGAGAGAGAGACCCAGTTTTGGTGTGGCTGTGAAAGGACCAAGTGAAGGTGATAAGCAGCAATAACTTTTAATCCTGGCAACTTTTGTGTGGGAGCATTCGCTGGACGATTTCAATCTTGGAGCTGGACTCCAGCAAGAGTGAGAGAGAGCGTTTGGACCATTGGGAGCCTAGGAAAGCTCAGAACCCTTTTTTGGTAGGGCTATCCAGGTCTCCAGGTGCCTTTTGGAACTGTGCAGGGTAACCCAGGTGCCTTGTCATGTAGCCAGCATCCTCTGAAATAATTTTGCTTCTGTCAAAGACTCTTCAGTTGCTCTTTGGTGGCTTTGCAGAGCTGCTGAGTGCCATCCTGTACTGCTGGGGTCCTCAGGTGTCCTCCAGAGCAGCCCTGTGATTTCCAAGTGCCTTTCTGTGCGCTCCAGGGTCCTGCAGTACTTGTTGGTACTCACAAAGTGCCTCTCAGTGCACTGCAGCCACCCCTGCAGGCCTTTCAGTGTAGCCTGGGCCCTCTTGAGCACCTTTCTCTACAGTTCAGCAGCCTCTGAGTGTATTTCAGTGCAGTTCAGGTTCCCTGGGAGCCTTTTGAAGCAGTCCAGGGTCCAACAGTAGCCTTTTCATGTAGCCTGCAAGCTCCCAGGTGCATGTCACTGGTGTCAGTGGGCTATCAATTACTTTCTGGGTGCTGTTCTGTGCTGCCTGTATACCTCCCAGTGCCTTTGTGTACTAGCCAGGCTCCTCTGAGTGGCTTCTGGGTTGGTTTGGTGTCCTCCAGATGCCTTCTTGTGAGAGCTGGGGAACATGCCAGTGCTGTTTGCTGAAGTCCAGGGGCCACTGAGTGCCAGCGCATGCTGTCTGGGGTACGAGTATCCTCCAGGGTGGTTCGGCTTCCTCTGTGTGTCTGTCAGTGGGACATCCCAGTGCCTACGGTACTTGCAACGGTGCTCCAGGTGATACTCGTTGCTGTTACTGGGAAAAGTAACAGCCCAAGAGAGACCAAGTGCCCTTTGAGGGAAGGTAGAGCATCTAAGGACCTCTCAGGGCATTCCAGCTTCCCTGATTGCCATTCAGTAAAGCATTGTCTTGAGAGTGTTTCATTGATACCAAGAGACCCCTCTACAATCCACTGTTACCTGCAATATCTGAGTGCCTTTCTTTTCTCTCTGAGGACCTCAGAGTGTCCTTCTGGTCTCCAGCTGACTGAATGCCCATCCGTAAACCTAACCCTAAAATAACCCACCTCCAGTGGTCTATGATGGCCCTCTGATGTCCACCATGATCTTCCAAGTGCTTTTTGGTGTGTTCAGGCAAAATCCTGAAAAATCTGAAGGGCAGGATGGGCATCTGTGTATATTTTATTGCTGTGCAAGGCTGGAAGAGGGCTTGCAGCTGTTCTCCATGTGCCTTTGGCAAAAGCAGGCACCATGCAGTGCCACTCTATGATACTAATCTTGGGTGGGGGGAGAGGGAGGGGTGGGGGGCATAGGTGAGGGTGAGAGTTACATGGTAGAGCAAACACAGAGCCCTAGTCTTGGTGGAGCTGCCAAGGAAAATTGAGCACAAGGAAAAGTTTTCCTTCAGTTCTGCCTCCTTCTGTGTGGGAGCCCTCGCTGGAGGTTTGCTCTTTTGGACCTGGGCTCTGGCTAGAGGGAAGACATAGGAGAGGGACTTCATTAGGTCTGAGAACAAGCACAGAACGCTGCTGGTGGTGGGGCTGTGAATGAGCTGCAAAGGGCAGCTGAGGACCAGCAACAGCTTCTGTGTGGGAGCCCTGGCTGGCCTCTATTCTTGCTGGGCTCTGGTGACATTGATGCTTAAATGTGAAAGCACTGCGACAAGGCAACTTCAAACCATCAAAAGAGACCTTATATGTCTTGAAGCAATGTTAAAAGGGTCTGGAGCACAGGTGACGCTCTCCTCTAGCCTCCCTGTCAGGGGAGGGAATTTAGGAAGGAGGTGACGAATTGAGCAGGAGCCAAATGCCTGGCTCCATGGCTGGTGTTGTGCTCAAGGTTTTGGCTTCTGTGATCATGGATCTACCTTTGAGATGACAGCTCTCTTGGGACCTGATGGGATTCACTTAGCCAAGTGGGTCAAGAGGGTCTTTGTGCAAAAGCTGCCCAGCCTTCCATGGAGAGCTTTAACATAGTTTTACTGGGGGAAGGGCATGGCTTTTTGAGCAACAGAGAAGAGACAGGAGCTGCTGATGTATCAAGAACCAACAGGGAGACAGCTCTGAAATGCCTCAGAGGCATGTACCTCTAAAAAGTGACACGGGCGATATCCCAGCTGAAGGTCCTCTATACCAATGCACACAGCACGAGTAACAGACAGGAGGAGCTGGAAGCCACTGTGCTGCTGAAGAGCTGTGATTTAATCACCATCACTGGAATGTGGTGGAATGAACCACACATGACTGGAGCACTGCAATCACTGGCTATAAACTGTTCAGAAGGTACAGGCAAGGAAGGCGGGATGGGGGAGGGAGGTTGCCCGCTGTCATGGTTTTAGCTGGGATAGAGTTAATTTTTTTCACTGTAACTGGTATAGTGCTGCGTTTTGGACTTAGTATGAAAATAATGTTGATAGCACACTGATGTTTTAGTTGTTGCTAGGTAGTGCTTACACTATTCAAGGGCTTTTCCAGCTTCCCATGCTCTGCCAGGTGCACAAGAAGCGGGGAGGGGAGGGGGTACATCCAAGAGGGCTGATCCAAATTGGCCAAAGGGATATTCCATATCATGTGACGTCATGCCCAGTATATTAACTGGGGGGAGTTGGCCGGGGGAAGCAGCAATCACGGCTTGGGGACTGGCAGTGTCGGTCAGTGGGTGGTGAGCAGTTGCAGCACTTCTGGGTTTTTTTTCTTTTCCCTTTTTTCCCCGGGTTTTATTCCTCTCTCTCTCCTTATTTTCTTTTTTTATTATATTATCATTATCATCATTATTATTATCATAATCATTATTGTTATCATTACCATTACTACCATTACTATTTTATTTTAATTATTAAACTGTTCTTATCTCTAACCACAAGCTTTCTTGCTTTTGGTTTTCCGATTCTCTCCCCCATCCCACTGTGGTGGGGGGAGTGAGCGAGCGGCTGTGTGGTGCTTACTTGCTGACTGGGGCTAAACCACGACACCCTCCCCGTAAAAGAACGGATTGACTGCATAGAGCTGTCTTTGAAAACCAGAGATGAACAGATTGGGAGCTTATGGGTAAAGATTAGGGGCAAAGCCAACAAAGGAAACCTTGTGGCTGGTGGCTGCCTGACTGAGGGAGCCTGTTGATGAAGCATTCTTGTGTCAGCCACAAGGAGCCACAAGGAGCCACAAGGAGCTCACAGGCTCTGAATCACCCTGGCATCTGCTGAAAAAGCAGCACAGTAAGCTGTAAGCAGTCCAGAATACTCTTAGAGTATGGTGAGGCTAAGTCCTCATCCAGGTGAGACACAGCCCGACCAGAGAAGAAGTGTTGCTAGACCTGTTGCCTACCAGTGTGGATGAACTAGATAGAGATGTCAAGATTGGTGATAGCCTGGGCTGCAGTGCTCATGCCCCAGTGGAATTCAACCTCCTGAGGCATATGGGCCAGGTGAAGAGTAGAGTCATGACCCTGAATTTTAGGAGAGCAAACTTTCAGTTCATTAAGGAATTACTGGATGGGATCCCCAGGAAACTGCCCTCAGGGATAAAGGCACTGAACAGAGCTGGCAGCTCTTTAAGGACATTTTTTTCTTAGAGTGCAAGAGCTCTCTATTCTGCGGCGTAAGGAATCAGGCAAGGAAGGCAGGAGACCAGCATGGCTCAGGAAGGACCTACTGGTCACAACTGCACAACTAAAGTGTAAGAGGGAAATGCTGCACAAGGAGTGGAGCCAGGGACATGCAGCCTGGGATGCTGCCTGGATGTGTAGGCATGGGATTGGGAAAGCCAAGGCACAGCTGAAGCTGCATTTGGCAAGGGATGTGAAGAATAAGAAGGCAGGTACATTGGCCAGCAAAAGAAGGCTAAAGAAAGTAAGTGAATCAGATAAATAAGACAGGAGAACTGGTGACAATAGACATGGAGAAGGCTGAGCTACTCAACGATTTTTTTTCAGTTTTTCAACCGTTTTTCAGAACAGTTTTTCAATGGTAATCTCTTTTCCCATCTCTCTCAAGCCTCTGAGCCTCAAGGCAGGGGGTGGGGGAAATGAAGTCCTTCCCATTGTAGAATAAGATGAGGTTTGAGACCACCTGTGGATCCTGACCATGCATAACTACCTAGGACCCAAAAAGATGTATCCCAAGTATCTCCAGAGGGAGAGTATGCCAGGACCAAGTAATAACCTGATTTTGCCTCAGTGGCTCACTGGAAGGAAAAAAAAAAAGAAAAAAAAACCCAACAAAACAGCCCATAGGGACAGACTGGATCTGGATGCTGCCCTTCGAGGTGCAACAGGCACAGAGAGAGATAACAGCCCTTGTATTCCCCTGAGAATACATTGAGCCATTATAACCAGCAGTGGGTGACGGCCTTCATGGACACAGGGACTAAAGCCACCTTCATTTCTTGGCACCCATACCAATATCCAAAATATAGATGGATGGAAATTTACGACTTTGGGGACAGAAAAACTGTCTGTGAAAGCTCTTTGATATTACACTTGCACTCCTACCTGCCCATCATAGCGAAAGTGTGGGTAGCTAGTCAAGTATCCAAACATATTATTTGTTGGAAGATAAAAATTCCATGCTGATGGGGGAAAGACTCTTTTGTGGCTTATAGTAGCATTATGATGCAGCCCAGGATACGGTTGGCCTTCTGGGCTGCGAGCGCACATTGTTGGCTCATGTCCAGCTTTTTGTCCACTAGTACCCCCAAGTCCTTCTCCACAGGGCTGCTCTCAATCCCTTCATCCCCCAGCCTGCATTGATACCGGGGGTTGCCCTGACCCAGATGCGGGACCTTGCACTTGGCCTTGTTGAACCTCATGAGGTTCACATGGGCCCATCTCTCCAGCTTGTCGAGTTCTCTTCAGATGACATCCCATCCTTCTGGCGTTTCAACTGTACCACTCAGCTTGGTGTCATCTGCAAACTTGTTGAGGATAGACACAATCCCTCTAAGTCATTGATGAAAATATTAAACAGCACTGGTCCCAGTACAGACCCCTGAGGAACACCACTCATCACCGGTCTCCATGTGGACATTGAGCCATTGACCACTGCCCTCTGGATGCAACCATCCAATGAATTCATTATCCACTGAACAGTCCACCCATCAAATCCATATGTCCCCAGTTTAGAGAGAAAGATGCTGTGGGGAACTGTGTCAAAGGCCTTACAGAAATCCAGACAGATTACATCTGTTGCTCTTCCCTTGTCTACTGATGCAGTCACTCCATCATAGAAAGCCACTAGGTTGGTCAGGCAGGACTTGCCCTTGTTGAAGCCATGCTGGCTGTCTTGAATCACCTCCCCATCCTCCATGTGCCTTAGCATAGCTTCTAGGAGGTTCTGTTCCATGATCTTCCCAGGCACAGAGGTGAGGCTGACAGGTCGGTAGTTCCCCAGGTCCTCCTTTCTACCCTTTTTGAAGACGGGCACAATATTTCCCTTCTTCCAGTCCCCAGGGACTTCATCTGACTGCCATGACTTTTCAGATATCATGGAGAGTGGCTTGGCAACTACATCAGCCACTTCCCTCAGGACTCTGAGATGCATCTCATCAGGTCCCATAGACTTGTGTATGTTCCGGTGCCTCAGGTGGTCACGAACCTGATCTTCCCTTACAGTGGGAGGGGCTTTACCCCCCTGGTCCCCATCTTGTGCTCCATTGACTCGGGAGGGGTGAGGAGAGAGGCTACCAGTGAAGACTGAGGCAAAAAAGTTGAGTACCTCAGCCTTCTCCTCGTCTGTTGATACTACGTCACCTTCCCTTGGCAGTCCCTTCACTGCTGCACCAACATTGAAGCTTTGTACTTGCCTAACTTCCTGACGATCTCAGACATCTCTCTCACTGTATTCACAGCACAGCATAG
This sequence comes from Morus bassanus, assembly GCA_031468815.1. Taxonomy (NCBI): domain Eukaryota; kingdom Metazoa; phylum Chordata; class Aves; order Suliformes; family Sulidae; genus Morus; species Morus bassanus. The sequence continues at coordinate 7,393 of CM062571.1, read as the reverse complement.
AACTTGAAAAAATCCAGTGATTTCTCCCACACCAAAGGTCCAGAACTAAGAGCTGTTGGTCACTTCCTTCCCTTAACAGGCCCTTCACTGCCACACCAACATTGCGTCTCTGCACTTGCCTAGCCTCATAATTATCCCAACACTATCTCACTGTATTCAGAGCCCAGATCTGCAATTGTAAAAATGCAGTGATTTCTCCCACACCAAAGGTGCCAGAACTAAAAGCTATTGATAGTTCTAACCTTCCTTTAGCAGCCCCTTCACTGCCACAACGATGTTGCATCTCTCTGCTTGCATAGCCTCATAATAATCCCAATACTCTATCTCACTCTATTCATAGTTCAGATCTGATATTGCAAACATCCAGCAATATCTCCCACACCGAAGGTGCCAGAAATAAAACCTATTGCTTGTCCTCACCTTCCCTTAGCAGCCCCTTCACTGCCACAGCAAAATTTCAGCTCTGCTCTTGCCTAGCCTCCGAACGATCTCAACTGACTCTCTCTCACTGTATTTTCAGCCCAGCTCCAAAACTGGAAACATCCAATGATTTCTCCCATAACAAAGGCGACAGGAATATTACGTAGTGCCGGTTCTCACCTTTCTTTAGCATGCCCTTCACTGCCACACCAATATTGTGTCTCCATGCTTTCCTAGCCTCGTAATTGTCTCAACACTCTATCTCACCCCAGCTCTGAAATTGCAAACATGCAGTGATTTCTCCCATACCAAAGGTGCCAGAAATAAAAGCTATGGGTTGTGCTGTGTTCCCTTAGCATCTCCTTAACTAATGCAATGAAATTTCAGCTCTGTGCTTGCCTAGCCTCCGAACGATCTCAACACTTTCTCTGTCACTGTATTCTCAGCCTAGCTCCAAAATTGAAAACATCCAGCAATTTTTCCCACACCAAAGGTGACAGGAATATTAGGTAGTGCTGGTGCTCACCTTCCCTTAGCAGCCCCTTCCTGCTGCAACAACATGGTGTCTCCGTGCTGCTGAGCCTTATAACCGTCTCAACACATTATCTCACTCTATTCAATGCCCAGCTCTGAAATTGAAAAATGCAGTGATTTCTGCCACACTAAAGATGCCAGAACTAAAAGCTATTGCTCGTCCTCACCTTCCCTTGGTAGCCCTGTCCCAGAACACTACCACTGCAGCTCAGTACTTGCCAGGCCTACTAATGTTCCCAGCAATTTCACTCGCTATCTTCAGAGCCCAGCTCGTAAATTGCAAACATAGAGCAATTTCTCCCACGCAAAAGGTGCCAGAACTAAAAGGTATTGCTTGTCCTGCCCTCCCCTTAGCATCCTGTTCACTGATGTAACAACACTGTGGCTCTGCACTTGCCTAGCCTTCCGATGATGTAAACTCCCTCTCTCTCACTGTTTTCTCAGCTCAGCTCCAAAATTGCAAACATCCAGTGATTTCTCCCACACAGAAGGTGCCAGGACTAAAAGCTATTGCTTGTCCTCACCTTCCCTTGGCAGCCCTTTCACAACCACACCAACATTGGGCCTCTGGCCTTGCCTAGCCTCCCAGTGGCCCCAACACTCTCTCCCTCTGTTGCATTTTCACCAGAACCCAGCTCCAAAATTCTGAATGTCCAGGGATTGCTCCCACATGAAAGGTGCCAGCACTAAAAACTACTGCTGATCTTCACTGTCCTTTGACAGCCACAACACCACTAGGACTCTGTGCTTGCCTAGCCTCCCAACCCTCCCAACACTCTCTACCTCTCTCTCTCATTTTCGCCAGAGCCGAGCTCCAAAATTGAGCACAGTGGGAAACATAATTTTGCTGAGAAAGGGCTGCCAAGGGAAGGTGAGAACAAGCATGTATACCCCACCTTATCCCCAAACCAGTCAGATAGCCGGCTTCCTCCTACACAAAACTCGTGTCTTCAACAAAAACACCAAACAGAACAACATTCTGCCAAACTGAACAAAATCCTTACCCTCTGACACACTCTGAAAGGGATTAGTGCACCCACAAAATATATACTTGTGCTTTCGACCCACGTATGACACTTCCTCAGGGTCAGCCCTGCAAAGACAGGAGGAAGCCTGACGCTACCTCCCCGGATGCACCAGCGCTCTGCTCCCCTCTCTGCCCCTCCCATCATGGGAAAACACTGGTGGCGCTATCTGGGGAAAAAAAAAAAAAAAAAAAAAGAGGAAAGAGCCACAGGGACCTGGATGTCAAAAGACCACCTGACTTTACCTGCAGGAATAAACAACAGAAATCCTGCAAAAAAAATTCTAACCAAAACTCAGAAAATATCAAGAGGTAGAAAGCTCAAAAAGACAGGACATTGTACCGTGCAGCAACTGAGACTGCCCGACAGATAAAGCCATGAGGATGAGAGGTCTGACACAAAAGCAGCTCCAGACCCTTGAGCCCAATTCCCTACGAAGCCCCTTAGGCAATGACAGCGGCAGTCGGCTGATGGAAAAACCATGACAGTGTGTCATGGTGACTCAGAGATCTCAAATGGACACCTTATGACTACAGAAACTGGTGCTAAACATGCAATAGATCAACAAGAACAAGAGAATGCAACTGCCATCGCCGATACCAGAGCGCACCTCATTGGACACTTAAGGAAAAAGGCAAAAAGGGAATCACAGAAAAAGCTTGCGCGCCTGGGACTGCAGTAAGAGACAGACCCCCGCTGGAGATTGTTATGAGCGCAAAGACGACACATCCTCTTCTCCAACAAGTTCCATGGAAGACAGCGACACAAGCCTGCGCTGGAAAAAGGTGACTAGTCAATGTCTCTAAGTAACAATGACTGTGACATCCAGATGGACTGTGAAGGGATGGATGCAAAAGTTAAGTCAGGGAATGAAGGACACAAAAGGCACAGAGGAGTGGAAGTCTCAGAGTTCCGGAGCGTACCTTTTGATGTACCTTAACATACCCGACACATTCCGAGACGAGCCTTGTCTGACATTCAGCCTCACGCATTGTGATGCTGAGGCGCGGACAGTTTATGACAAGTCTCTCACAACTTTGTCCCGACCTCATGTCATAGGCTCTCACGACAGGCCCCATCCCCTGGCAATGGCCAGGGGCGGTGGATCCCCTATCTCCCTCCCACCCCCACCCCCTGGCCCTGCCTCCCGGTGATGGGCCGGGGGGGGGGGGGGGGGGGGGGGGGGGGGGCGGTAGGGGGTCACTCTGTCCCCACCCCCCTTAGCAATAGGCCCCAAGCGCTGGTGACAGCCCAACCTATCCCCCCGCTCTCCGCAAATTCTTCCAAGCTGTGAACTTCAAGCAGGTGATACAACTCCCTGCTGCTCTTCCAGCTGCCCTTTTATTCTCGGAGGGCTCCCCGCCCTTTGCCAGGGGACTGTGGGCAGGGGCAGGGGCAGGGGCAGGGGCAGGGGCAGGGGCAGGGGCAGGGGCAGGGGCAGGGGCAGGGGCAGGAGCAGGAGCAGGGCAGGGCAGGGCAGGGGCAGGAGCAGGGCAGGGCAGGTTGGGGCAGGGGCAGGGTAGGGCAGGGGCAGGAGCAGGCAGGGGAGGGCAGGGCAGGTAGGGGCAGAGGCAGGGCAGAGGCAGGGCAGGAAGGGGAGGGCAGGGCAGGGCAGTGGAGAGCAGGGGAGGGCAGGGCAGGCAGGGCAGGCAGGGGAGGGCAGGGGCAGGGGGAGGGGCAGGGCAGGCAGGGCAGGGCAGGGCAGGGACGGGGCAGGGCAGGCAGGGGAGGGCAGGGGAGGGGCAGGGGAGGTCAGGGCGGGGGAAGGGCAGGGGCAGGGGTGGGGCAGGGCAGGCAGGGGAGGGGCAGGGCAGGGCAGGGAGGGCAGGGGCAGGGGCAGGGGCAGGGGCAGGGCAGGGCAGGGCCGGGCCTGGGGTCTGTGAGCCTCTGCTCTGCAAGCTCCTGACCTGGGCCTCTCTGGGGTTGGTGCTCTTGTGCTCCTTCAGGTGGTTGCAGCCTTTGAGCCATCTCAGTTCTTTGGGTAGTGTGTTTTGATACTAAGAGAAGTGGAGGTGTTTGTTTGAAGTAAGGATTTCAGAGCTTGGTAATGTTTGGCAGCATCTATACTTGAATGTTCACATGTGTCCTACTTTTCTTTTTTTCTCACGTGATGTTGTTTTGGGTGTTTAGGGTTGTTAAGATGGTTTAATAGTATTGTTTGGGGTTTTTTGTTGTAAGTGCATTTTATTTTGCTGGAATTCCTGGCTTTACTGAAGATGAAACCTTGTTTTTTTTCATTAATTTTGCTCTTTAAGTTGTTGATACTATGTCTTAATAGTCCTGATAGTGAGATGCTGTGGTAGGGGTTAGGGTGAGTACATTGTATGCATCTGTATGTGGAGTCTTAGCCTTTCTCAAGAAAGCAGCAGGAACATAAGGCATAGTGTCTTTCAGGGTATGGAGCAGTTAATTGCTTTTCTTTATCACCCACAGAGGATGTTGTTGTCCCTAGAACCTTTGCAGCTGTGGCAGGCCCCTTGTAGATGCTAAGCATCAGGACTGCACTTATTTTGTGGGCCTGTAGCAGAGCCTGGTGTCTGTGAGAAGAGGGAAGATAGGAGGTGCTCGCAGAACGCAGGGCAGACCTTGGAAGAGCAGTGGCAGACCCAGGGGCTTTAGGACTGAAAATGCAGGGCAGAAGCTGTCAGGAAGGGGTGGGGTTCCTTCCCTGACAGTACAGGAGAAGAGATGGGGGTTCTAAAATTCTAGGACTGGAGGATGGTTGGGTAAGGGAGATGGGTTCATCAGCTTTTCTCTGCTGTTGGATTCAGGTGTCAATAGGGTCTGTTCTGTTTTGGTCTCTTGGCAGCTGATGTGAGGTCTGACTTGTTTGGGGATAAGGTGGGGTATATGTGTGTGTAGGTCATATCTTACTTGCCAGATGTTTTGAATTAGTTGTATCTGGTTTTCCTAGAGACTCACATACGGGTTTGGGGTGCCCCAGTGGCAGGTGCTGTCGGAGTCGGGGCGGCGGTCCGGAGTTACTGATGACAATCTCAATATGAGTACAAGCATCAGCCTCGCTTTATTAACCGTTGTTACAGAATATATAGAACTTACAAGCAATCACGCGCTCAAACAAACCATCTGATTGGTGGTGAGTTTCGGTTCACGCGCCCCTTAGGACATTCCGATTCGTTCGACATAGCCGACCACGCGCCCCGGACCGCCCAGACCCACACCCTCAAGTTCCTGCTTTCCAGCCCGCCAAACCCCAGAGCCTCCTCCTCCCTGCTCTCAAGGTCGCCTCAAGGACGGCGGGCGCTCAATACTCCTTGAGACAGCTTGGGTTGCTCATATACACGTCGTGGCCTCTGTTAGCTAGCCACTCCTCCACAAGGTGCTGTTGCTGAAAGGCAAAACCAGGGTCATAGCAGAGTTTTCCACTTACAGGGATGGGCTCAGCCACCTCCTGCACTAACTTCTGTTATGTAGTGATTGGGATGCAGCTTTCTTTTGATTTCCTGATGCACGAGAGGATGATGGAGCATATTATATGACATAATCATTTTCTCTTCCCTTGGCAGTACGGGCACCAAGGGCCAGCCTCTGTTCAAGGAACAGCATGAGGATATCTGTGTCAACTATCAACAGAGGAAGGAAGCTTCTTTTGGAGGTGAGGAGATGAAGTAGAGTCCTTATTTATTGTGTTCAATTTTTATCATGGGGGGCGGGGAGCGACTGGGATGTGCAAAACATGGTCCTGGACGGGGAGCTATCTATTACATGGGAGGCTGTGAGAGATATCATGGACACCACTGGACAGGCATTGGAACCAGGTACTCAGTTTGGACCAACCTGGCAGAACTGTCCCACCACCTAAAGGGATGCCTACTTCTGTACTGAGACTTTACTTGCTTGGTCTGCATCACCTTTAGCTCTTCCTCATTGGGCTCGTATTTTGGCATGAAGTGTTTCTTATTAAGCATTTGGGTCTGAGGGGTGTCTGTGAGACTTTGTGACTATCAAGTTGGTATTCAGCATCTGTCTGCCCTCAGGTCGCCAGTAACTACTAGGTAGTTTTGGCTTACGACTTGATAGCACAGGGTTAGCTAATAGTAGGATTTTGTATGCACGCACTTGCTGGCAGTCCAGTCTCCTGACCTGTATGCGTCCGTGCTCTCATTCAAGCATGCTGTCTATTGAGGGGTTCTCTATGCTGCAGCTTATGGAGACATTCAGGACTTCTTTTCCATGGAGGAAAAGTCTGTCATTGCACCAGCCATGGTCATTTGTTTCCAACATCTCTCTTGCATTTGGCCAAGCGAGTCATTTGAGTCATCTGGCAGTAACTATTTTTTTGTGTCTTGGTGGGTGGTTTGATTTATTCTTGCAGTTTAGTAATAGGTCTAGGCTAAGCAGGACAGTTGAGCAATGCATGACATGAAAGGCAAGCAGAAGGTGTTGTGGGCTGTAATGGAGTACAGTTGGTTATTTGGGGTTTAGTGCTTTTTGGGGTCTCTGTGTTGCCATGTGAGTCAAAGGGATTTGTTAGTCTATTTTGCATGGTGGACTCTTGCTTTTGGAAAGGAGTATACAACATCTGTGTGCCTCTCCCTGTTTTTCTTGAGGGGCTGTCACCAGGGGGCGGGGCCTGTTGTGAGAGGGATTAGGGAAATAAAGGGGAAAACAAATTTTCTCTCTAAATCTGTTTGCTGTCTTCCTATTTTAAAAAGTGGCAGCACTAAGGGAAGACAAAGAATTAAAGAAAAAACAGTGAATTAAAGACAGTGAACAGGATAAAAGTAGACAGAAAAATCTTAGAAGCAAATAGGATTTAGGAAGTAAGTTAAAAAAAGTGACATTGAGGTAAACCAGAAAAATAGTGCCATTGCCTTTTAATTTTTTTCTTCTGAGAAAAACAAAATAGAAAAAAAGCCACAGCAAACCAGATCAAAGTAGAAAAATTTAAAAGCGGTTGAGGATTAAGAGAGGAGAGAAGTAAAAAAGACAGCAAAATCAAACACAGGACATAGATAGAAAATTTTGAAAGCTTCTAACTGCTTAGATAGCTTGCAAAGGAAAGGGTTATTGTCAAGTGCTGACAGAGCGCATACCCAAACATGAATTCCTGCACCTGCGCATGTTTCCTGGTGGAGATGTACTTTCTGCCCTTTTGTTGCTTCTCGAAGTTGTACAGCATTGGTACGGTAACCTTATCTTCTAAATAATTCTTGGTAAGTGCAGAAAGTTTTGCAGGGTCTTTGGGTAAACTGCTGTTTGAGGTAAAGGGGAATGGCTCAGCTGTGTGCACTGGGAGGTTTTTTACTTTGGATATGCTCCTGATTAATGTGTTCATCCTTTCTCTTCACGGCTTCCGTTCTCGCACGTATGGCTCTTTTCATCCCCTGAGTAGCAGGTGGCTAGTTTTGTTCGTCCTGACTATGCGAGCACAGGTGACTTTGCTCCCTTCA